>CM032331.1:21381696-22722031 GCA_019022515.1 Quercus aquifolioides
TGTGCAAGAATGCGGAGACTCGCGAGTGACTCGCGACTGGCAAGCCGACAAATGCAGCACATGAGTGAAGCATGCGAGAAGATGAATAGTCGCGCTAATTGGAGCACTACAAGACAAAAAATCCAGCCTGGCCGTTCTGTTATCTCGGGGCTTGAACTCGTGACTCAGTCAAGTTGAGAGGCCAAGCCGCCAGACCACCCTATTTGGGAAAAACTGACTCTTTGCATTTCATTCTCACCCAAGTATAAATACCCCTTATACCCATGAAATGTAGAGAGCTTCCAGAGAGAATTTTGAGAGAAAAATCCTAGAGAAAAACAAGATTAATTTATCCACAATCTTCACATAGAGACTCTTCAAATTCCTCTACTTTCACCCTCTCCATTGTTACATCCTCAAGAGGTTCTTACCCAAATCCTTTTCTCACTATACCCACATCTGTGAGAAGGCTATTTGGTGCTTTGAGAAGCAGTTAGGAAGTGACCAATGACTATTGGTTGATGCTATGGGCTATAGCGGAATCTGGTAAGCTAAAGAAGAAATAGGTTCAGCGTAACCTCGTTGGAGCAAGAAACTTGGAGGGCTTAGGTACACTAGGTAGATTAGGCTTGAAGGGTTTTCTACTGTTCATGTATCCCAACTACATTCTTTAGTAGATTATTTACCGCTTGGAGGGCGGCGGAGAGATTTTACGCCGAGGGCTTCGGTTTCCTCTTCGATAACACATCATTGTGTTGTCCTTGTATTTGCATCTCTCTTCCCTTAATCTTTGCCATTTAATTTCTACTGTGAATGTGATTTTATTTGGTTTAGATTATATATCAATTCTGTCATTAGTTTATGTTCATGTTCCGCACTTTTATTGTTTGATAATAAACTTGAATTGGTAATTTGTAATTGGGGGTCTAAACGTTCATAGTGTTTTTCAACGCTATTTGAACATTCACATAAATTAATTCAAATTTTAGGGGTGAACCAAAAAAAGCACAAACATAACAAAAAACTGCCAAACAAAATACAACAATCGAACAAATAAAACTCAAGGACTTGTAAAAATAAATTGGAAATTAAGGGAAAAGGTAGCCTTTTCAAAACCCTATAAACAGTAATTGAATAGAAAACCAAAAAAGGGGAAAAAAATCCCTACAAACGAAAAACAGAGCAACTACAAACAAAAAACTTTAAATATATACTGCAAAAACCTTAACAACAATGGTAGAGAAGAGACATGAGAAACGAAAATATAAAAAGGGGAAAATGTTTCAACAAAAAATTAAAAACAACATAAATGAAATGACAGAACTTTAATTTTTTTGGCAACACATAAATCTATGTTCTTCAACACCAAATCGATTTCAGTTTGAGAGAAATCATCAATAAAGTAATTTTCAAAACCCTAGAAATGGTAATTGAATAGAAAACCAAAAGAGGGGAAAAAACATGCCTACCTTCTAAATTATCTTTTGAATCGCCTATTGTTGCAGAGCACAAACAAAGGTTTTCATTGTCGCAGAGGTTTTTTTTTTTTTGTCTGTTTGATGGGTTGGAACACGCTAGTCCGATCTGTGTGTATATGGAGGTACAACGAAGAATCGCAAGTTTGAGGGAGTCCAAATTTTGATTGGGAAATATGGATTGGGTTTTAGGGTTTGCGTTTTTTTTTTTTTTTTTTTGGATAAGCGGCTGGTGTTTTTATAAAGGTTTACATTTTCTCTTTCTTTTCTTTTTTTTGGATAAGTAGGTTGGTGTCTGAAAATGAGTCTTCCAGACGCACCGAGCGAGATTTTAAAGAATTAACTCTACACGTGTCAGTTTTTAAAGGGGCATTTTTTCCTAACGTGTCAGCACCTCCTTAAATCTTCTGCTATTATATTAGACAAGAAAAAAAGCCTCATGTTACCCCAATTCTTATTACCATTTACCAAAACCTTGAGTCCTTATGATTAGGGGAAAATACAAAACAAAAGGGATTGAACCCACACATAGGATAACATGAGAATTGTAGAGAGTAAATGGCAAAAAAGAAAAAGCAACAAAGTAACGCAACTAAACAAAAAGCAATGCAGAGCAACCCCAATGAAACCAAACGGCACACAAGGGTAAAGCAAGAGTAATAGCAAAATCGAAAACAAAAACCAACACACCGTATCGTCTACCCGACGTCGATATGATTTTGGCCAAAACCCATTAAGTGAATACAACATAGCGTCTCCCCAATGAAACTGTCTTAGTCCTTGAAACTTGATCCGTCTCAATCGCCAATTTGTTAGCATGCCAAAAATAGTGTATACGACCGATACTCAGACATTGTAAACGCCAACCTAAACCTTGTAAATGGTTTGAGAGGCAGAATCTTGGGAATGGAAAATAAGTGGTGGTTTGGGGACGTTGGAGATGCAAAGGAAGGGTCTGAGGGGAGATTTATGAGGGTTTGAAGGGTTTATTTGAGATTTGGGCAATGAAGAAGAAGAAATAGAAGACAGATTGGAGTATATCAATATTTTGTTTGAATCATATCAGTGTTTCAGATTTTGTTTATTAAAAAAATCAAAAATCAAAGAAAGAGAAAAAAGGAAAACTCACTCTGTAACAAAGTACCACCGGTTGAGGGAAGCAGGATTTTGAGAGAGAAACACCACCGTCGTCGCCTCTATTCTCTATTTCATCTCTGTGTCCAAGGCCTCATCACCTCTTTCTCTATTTCTCTCTGTGTCCCAGGCTTCTCTGTATCGCTAGGTTTTTTTTAGTTGCAAGCCCTTTTTTTATTTTACTTTAACCGGTTTTTTTTTTTTAATTTTATATATATATATATACACACAAAGACTATCAAATGGTGTTAATGTTGGGAAACAACATAATTTATCACTTTTTAACTTATACATGTTTGATTGTTAGATAGCCTTTTTTCCTAACGTGGCAACACCTCCTTAAAGACTTCTACTATTATATATAATATTAGATATTAGATTACAATGTCAAAAATCCTATTTGGTCAATAATTATATGGAATTTTATTTTTTAATATTGTGGAGTTGACTTGCAAAGAAGGATAGGTCAACCAGTGCAAAGCACGTAACCTATTATTGAAGTATTGATGCTTGAAGTTCATTGTATTGTACAATACAATGAACTTCAAGAACATTGGCCTGGACTTCTTATTTCAATGTACATACAAATAGTTAGTCATGTTTTCGACTGCCACTTATGTCAAGTTGAAGAAATTTTAGATTTCGGTGGGTCTCAGTTTCCTTCAAAATATTTATATTTAATTTACGTCAAACATATATCATAGCGTTGTTCCCTAATTTCAGCCCAACAAAATTTGAAACTATAATATAGTTCACAACATTTTTATAATTATTAGGGGTGATAGATTATAGTGAATAAATAAAAGTAATATTAGTTATTATCTTAATCAATGAAAGTGATGTTGTACCAATCACAATATACCACCTCAACAATTTCTAAAATTTGTTGTATTTATAGCAATATTGAATTCCAATCGTCATCTACTAAGTGTAAAAACATTATTAGGGTCATTTATTGTTGGCAAATTTTGTGTCAAGTTTCAATTGTAATTGTATTGATTTCCATGTATATATTTTATTTGAGTTATAATAAATTGAGTAATCAAGGTTGAAGAGCTAAAAGAATAAGTGAAACTTGTTGCTTAAGAAATCTCGGTTGAGTGAAAATTGAAGTATTAGGCAAGATGATTAAGGAGAGCTTTAGCGTAGACCTACAAAGAAGCTCACTCGACACTCACCAGTCACCCTGGTCGTGCAAGATTCTCAAAAACTTAGTATATTAGAATTGATGGAAATTTAGACCCCTTAACACAACTAGATTGCGTAGCCTAGATTAATTAGCCAAGTTGTTACTTAGTCAAATTATGCAATTCTAGGTTAAAACAATCAAATAATCATATCAAGAATATAAAGCAGCGGAATAATAAATAACACAAGATATGATCACCCAGGAAACCACACGGTAAAAACCTGGGGAGGATTTGACCCACCGATCCTCAAGGCAAACCAGAATTCACTATGAAAGAATTGAAGTTCTTACAAAAGGACTACAAGCTCCCCGCTCGACTTCCTAATGCTACCCACCAGTAGAACTTACTGACACGACCACGTGCAAGCTCCGAATCCACGGACTCCTTCTTTCTTGAATTCCTCAATCAGCTACAAGCTCCCCGCTTGCTTTTCTTTTAAGTTCCAATGGTTGCAACTGTAATGATCTTCAAGATGTTGAAATCATCTCTACCTTGAAAACCCTAAGTTTTGTGTAAAGGAAGTCTCCTCAAAGATCTCACACGAGATTCACACAAAACAGCAATGTATGAGCAACAAAGCAATATGGACAACCTTCGAAAACGTGGCTAGGGTTTTGTTTATATACCTAAGGTAAAAACATAAAACCCTAAACATTTAATGAAGTAGGGCTGAGTTGGAAATTCTGCAGAATAATCAACCTGTGCGATTTTCGATCGATCAAGTCTATTCTTCGATCGATCGAGCCAGGCCGAAAGTCTCAAGTACTTCTACAGCCACTCGATTCCAACTTTACAATAATAAACCAACTTTGAGCAAGCCTAAACAAGACTAAATACAATGTTTTGATCATGGTTTGCCAACATTACAAATTAGAGTTCTAAATACATAAAATCCTAAGATCTTAGAACCTAACAAACTCCCCCTTTGGCAATCTGTGACAAAACCCTAATTAACAGCTCAAAGTTTTACAAATAAAAAGCCCTTTACAAAGATAATGCTCATAAAATCAAATTCAGCCTAACTACTATCCATCAGTTGCAAGTGTAGACAGCAGCTTAGTTGAATGAAATACTCAACAAACGCATAAACGCATGTGTGACAGAAAAGAGTAAAACAACAGGTATAACATTCTTGTAAGATTCACACAACACAAAATAAAGACATATAAGAATGATCAACTCATAAATATAAATCAATACGCAGTGAATCACAAAGCAACAAGAATCAATAAAAATAACATGTATATCAATCAATGTTACTCCCCCTAACATGAATATCTCAAAAAATGATATACAAAGTGAAGCACCTAGATACAATCTAAAACTCCACAAGCTCCTCTAAAACAAAAAAATCTCCCCCTAACTACAAAAACTCCTCTACAAGTCAAAACTCCACTCCCCCTTTTTGTGACGGAATGCCAAAGGGCAATCACAAGTCGCCATCAAAAGGAGGTGGTTAGGGTGAATGAAGATGTGCAAGATCAGCTCGGAGAGCACGAATCTCGTCCAGTAAGTCCACCAAAATCTGACCATGAGCCGCCTGAACGGTCATGACAGTCTCCAAAGTACAACGAACATCGAAGTCGGCCGAAGGAGGTGGAGGAACATCAACAGCAGCAGCATCATCACCAACTGGATCAGGAACATTCTCACTAGCAAGACCTGCAGAAGAAGAAGGAGGAGGTACGCTACTAGACGGCTCAGACCTAGGGTGTTTAGAACCGGCTCGAAGATGAGCGGCCCTCTGTCTAAGAAAAGATGCACCTATGGGAGCTATCACATGAACGGGCTCAGAGGAAGGGAAGTCACTAAGATCAAGATAAAGAAGAATCCTATGAATGAAAATAGGATGTATAAAAGCATGAGCAGTGGATGAACTCCTATAAACATCGTTCAAAGAACGAAGAAAAAGATGGGGAAAACTAATAGGAGCATCTGTAACTAAGGCGTACAAAAATACACACCTCTCAAGAGGAATGGTGTGAACATGGGAAATGAGCCAGATAGAATGACAAGCTATCTTAAAGAAAAGATAATGTAACTCGGAGAGCTCAGCAGAAGTGATCAGAGGATCAGAACCCCACTGGACAGTAGTACCAGTGATGTAAGACAAAACATCGCTCAGCTCGGGAGACTTGTCATATGGATAGGCAGGATGCTGGACCAACGGTACCCCTAGAGCATCAGCCACTACCTGAGGAGTAATGGTGTACTCTACGCCTCGTATCCAACTCTTTACTAAAGTGTTGGAATCATAGATGCGGATAGAGATGTTCGAATAGAACTCTCTAATCAAGGCAGAAGGTGGAGGAGGATCAGAAACATCCACCAGAGGTAACCAACCCCGACGCTCAAAATTTGCCCTAATGGCAGGATCGAGTTCTTCTAACAACACAAAACGCTCAGCCCATATATTTCTCCTAATGTTTAGCTTCTCAAAAATCTCTTGGTTTTTCTCACTCGGAAATTTCTCACGATCAAAGGAAGGAGGGGACGGAGAAGAAGAAGGAATAGTCCTACGGACTCTAGTTTTCCTAGGCAAGATGCTAAGGAAAGGACAGAGACACAAAGAGAAAACCAAAAGAAAACACAAGAAAAATAAAACCAAGGGCAGACTGCAAGTTAGCACAAAAATCAATAGAATGAAAATCTATATGATGCATGAACAGATACAATGCCATGATGCATGTACTAATGCAGTAAACAAATAAGTTCAATTGAGATTAAATTGACAAAATTGGCTTGAACAAGAATTTCTATAAAAAATCCCAAAAATTGAAAACCACTTGTTGAAAATTTAACCAAATTGATGAATTGAGCATTATAAAACACATCACATAGATTATAATGCTTAATTACAACAACACAACAAGCCAATTTCATCAAATTCTACCCAATTCAACAAAAGCCCCAAATCGGATCAATTAGAAACCCTAGAATTTTCAATTTTTCACCAAACTCAAAATTGATCAAATTAACCACCAAGGATCATGTTTATGATGTGTCCCCACAAAAACCCAATGATCAATTGCATAAAATATGACATGAATCAAATGAAAATCCCAAAATTGCAAAGTGCGAAAATCGCCCCTAAATGCATGAATATATGCATGAAATGATGAAAATAAAATCAAAAGGAAGGGCAAAAGAGTCTTACCGGCTTGAGGAGAGAGAGATTTTGCAAAAAATTTGAAGGAAAACGACAAAAATCTCTATATGGAGCCTTGCCTCGTCAGAGAGAGAAAAGAAAAAGTTTGAAAAGTTTGAAATAGAACTTTGAAAAAGTCAGATCTGAACTTTTGAAAAAACTTTTCCACGATATTCGATTTGTTTGAAAATTACATTCGATCGATCGAATGTGACAGTCATTTTTAAACAAACTAGAGCACTTTTTCGATTGATCGAAAATCACACTAGATCGATCGAAGTGGGCAGAGACTCACTAAATTTTGAGAAAAATCACAGTTTTGAAAGACACAAACCTAATTTTGAAAATAACTCCTCAAAGCATTAAATTACAGAAACAAAATGCATGAGTATGAGATAGAATGATTTTTCAAAAACCCAAAATTTTAAACCCAATTTTCGATCATTCTCCCATTGAATTTTCTCAAGCAACAAATATGTTGTGCACAAATCTCAAGATATTTTCAAACTTGGTTGGTCAGACTAAAAACACACACACTAGCATGTACAGTGTTTAACAAAGAGTAACTTGTGTAGTGTGTGATACTAGCAAAAACTTGAGATACATGTGAGGTGATATGTGAATAGCAATCAAATACAAAGTCTACACAATTCATCACATAGAATTTAAAAGAGACTTATCACTTAAAGAGTTACATCCTATAACTCCTACATCTCCTAGAACAAAAGCTTGCAATCATGTAAGTTTCTTGTATTTTTGCCTCTTAGAATGTGAAATATATTATGTGAAATGACATCAAGCCTAATAGTACACACTGCTTTGAATTAAGTGAATTGGCATCAAGCCTAATAGTACACACCAGTTTTAAGCATTAAGCAATTAAGCCGAGGCATCACCTTATGTTCTTTTTGTGCATGTGTAACTAGTACACAAAATCTTATGATATGCACTAAGGTGTTCATGATTGGCTAGTGAACAGTGGTGAGATGGTTATTTATACCTTTCTCAAAAGAATCAAGTCCGACAGTCAAATAACATATGACTTCATGATTAAGACAAAGTGATTAAAAACCACACACATCTTTCCCACACAACATGCACTACAAAGTTTCAACTAGTCAAGTGCAATGAATAAGTTCATCAAAGTTAAACAAGGTACACAAAACATGACATGTGTCAAAAGATAGACCAACCTTGTTTTTCAAAAATCAAGATAAATAGTGTCTAACATAATTTTTGCTTTCTCCTTTTCCCCCTTTTTTTTTTTTATTTAAAAGAGAAAACAAATAAATCCTAGAATGAAATGCATGAATGTAATGCAATGCAAGTCCTAGAACAAAGAAAAACACAAAAACCAAAAGAACAATGGTCACAAAAGAATAGAGCAATGAAGCACAAGGACCAAGAAATCCAAAAGAGACTAGGGACACCGAAGCACACCAATGACTTGACGAAGAGTCTCAAACTTACTTCCATCAAGAGGTTTGGTGAAGATGTCAGCATTTTGACGGTCAGTAGGGATATACTCAAGAATAACAATTTTCTTTTCAACTAAATCCCTAATGAAGTGATATCTAAGTTCAATGTGTTTGGTCTTAGAATGCTGAACATGATTTTTAGATATATCTATGGCACTAGAATTATCACAGTAGACAACCATGGTGTCTTGAAGAATCCCATAATCACTCAAAAGTTTCTTCATCCACAGAAGCTGAGAACAACAACTCCCAGCAGCAATATATTCAGCCTCAGCAGTGGATAGAGAAACAGAATTTTGTTTCTTACTCATCCAAGCCACAAGATTGGCTCCAACATAGAAACACCCCCCAATGGTGCTTTTTCTATCATCAACATTCCCAGCCCAATCAGAATCAGAAAAACCAGCAAGAGATAAATTTGACTCTTTGCTATAAAACAATCCATAATCACAGGTTCCACTCACATATTTGATAATTCTCTTAACAGCATTTAAATGAGAGACCTTAGGATTAGACTGAAATCTAGAGCAAACACCAACACTAAAAGAGATATCAGGACGACTAGCAGTTAAATACAAGAGACAACCAATCATGCTTCTATACAAAGTAACATCAACAGACTCACCTGATGGATCAATTGTTAATTTCACATTAGCAGCCATTGGTGTTCTAGCATGAGCAGCCTTGTCCAGTCCAAATCTCTTGGCCAAATTTCTTGCATATTTAGCTTGATTGATGTAGATTCCTGACTCTATTTGCTTCACCTGCAATCCCAAAAAGTAAGTCAATTCACCAACCATGCTCATTTCAAACATTACCTTCATTTCATCTGCAAAAGAATGAGCAAGAGAATCATTAGTAGCACCAAAAACAATGTCATCAACATAAATTTGAGCTACAACAAAATCAGTCTTATCCTTTCTTATGAAGAGAGTTGTATCTGCAGATCCCCTTTTGAATCCATGCTCAGTGAGATATGCAGTCAATCTATCATACCAAGCCCTAGGAGCTTGTTTCAAACCATAGAGAGCTCTCTTTAACTTGTAGACGTCATCCGGTCTGTGAGGATCCACAAATCCCTTAGGTTGCTCAACATACACCTCTTCTTGTAACATCCCATTTAAGAAAGCACTTTTGACATCCATTTGATACAACTTGAAGTTTAGATGACTTGCAATGGCCAACAGTATCCGAATGGATTCCAATCTTGCAACTGGTGCAAAGGTCTCATCAAAGTCAATTCCTTCCACTTGTGTGTACCCTTGTGCAACAAGTCTTGATTTGTTTCTAATCACAGTGCCATGTTCATCTGACTTGTTCTTAAAAATCCATTTAGTTCCAATCACATTTACATTTTCCGGCCTAGGAACTAATTCCCACACATCATTCCAAACGAATTGATGAAGTTCTTCATGCATGGAATTTACCCAATCAGCATCTTGAAGTGCTTCATCTACTTTCTTTGGTTCAAATTGGGACAGATAACATGAGTGAGTGATCACATTCAAGGCTTTGATCTCAATCTCATGTTATCATTCAGACTACCCAATATATTTGTGGAAGGATGATTCAATCTCACTCTAGATGATGGATGTTTAACAAGAGATGTTGTGGTACCTTTCTGTTCAAATGTAGGACTGAGCTCACTTTGTACCTTTCGAGTGTCATGAACCGGAGTGGATGGTTCTGAACTTGATGGTACTGAGACTGTATCATTCAACACCAGCAACTCTTCCTCACTATGTTTCACAACATAATCGGTAAGAAGAACATCATTAACTTCTAAAGACACATCTTAAGCAGGAACAGTGCTTTCTGAAGTTGCTTCTGAACACACTTCATCATTTATCACAACATTTGAAGATTCCATGAGTGTTTTGGTTCTCAAATTGTACACTCTATAAGCTCTGCTGGTGGAAGAGTATCCTAGAAAGTATCCTTTGTCACTCTTTGCATCAAACTTTTCTAGGTTCTCTCTATCACGTAGAATGTAACAGTCACTGCCAAATATCCTAAAATATTTGACAACAGGTTTCTTCCCTCTCCAGAGTTCATAGGGTGTTTTCTTGGAGTCAGGTCTAAAATACACCATGTTGAGTGTATGGCAAGCAGTGTTGACTGCTTCTCCCCAGAAGGACTTTGGCAACTTTTTATTGTGTAGCATGACTCGTGCCATCTCCTGAACAACCCTATTTTTCCTTTCCACAATCCCATTTTGTTGAGGTGTCTTGGGTGATGAGAACTCTTGGTGAGTGCCTTGATCATTGCAAAAAGTAGCCAGTTTGGTATTCTCAAATTCCCTTCCATGATCACTTCTGATTCTGGCTACCACAGTATCTTTCTCAATCTGCAATTTCTTGCACAGATGTATCATCTTCTCAGGAGCCTCAGCTTTATCCTTCAAAAGGACAACCCAAGTATATCTAGTAAAGTCATCCACAACAACTAGAATATACTTCTTTCCACCCAAACTTTGAACTCTGGCAGGACCCATGAGATCAATGTGCAATAACTCTAAAGGTCTTGAAGTTTGAACACTAGTCACAGACGGATGCTTGGATTTTACTTGTTTACCTATCTGACACGGTCCACAAATGCACTTATCTATCTTCTCAAATTTAGGTAAACCGATAACTGCCTCACACTTGGAAATCTTCTCTAGCTGCTTATGACTGGCATGCCCCAACCGTTGTTGCCACAAATCAACTTGATCTATCTTTGCACTAAAGCACTTGTTGTTTACACTTGGTGTTATTCCATAACAGTTGTCAGCTGTCCTTACACCAACACACATACAGTCACCTCCTCCATCAAGTATCTCACATTCATACTTGGTGAAAAGAACATTTAATCCATTGTCGCAAATCTGACTTATGCTGAGTAAATTGGCCTTCAATCCATCAACATACCAAACATCTTCAAACACTGGCAATCCTGGAATATCCACAGTACCAATGCCTCTGATCACAGATTTACTTCCATCTCCAAAAGTGACTGTCCGAATCTTTCCTTCAAAGAGTGTTTTGAATAAGCCTTTATTTCCTGTCATGTGCCTGGAACAACCACTATCCAAATACCAAAGACAAGAATCACGTGCCTTTAAGGCGGTTAAAGCAGTATAACAAACATAATTCTTATCACATGTGATTATGCCAAGATACTTAAGGAAAGATTTAACAAAAACAACAAACGGCAAAGACAGCAAGTAGATAAGTTGACTAATAAGCAAAAAGATTTTCCAAGAATCTATGACAGCAGGGGTCAAGGATCAGCTCAGAGATAAAAAATCTCAAACAAAAGAGCTACCCGCTCTGATACCACTTGATGGAAATTTAGACCCCTTAACACAACTAGATTGCGTAGCCTAGATTAATTAGCCAAGTTGTTACTTAGTCAAATTATGCAATTCTAGGTTAAAACAAGCAAATAATCATATCAAGAATATAAAGCAGCGGAATAATAAATAACACAAGATATGATCACCCAGGAAACCACACGGTAAAAACCTGGGGAGGATTTGACCCACCGATCCTCAAGGCAAACCAGAATTCACTATGAAAGAATTGAAGTTCTTACAAAAGGACTACAAGCTCCCCGCTCGACTTCCTAATGCTACCCACCAGTAGAACTTACTGACACGACCACGTGCAAGCTCCGAATCCACGGACTCCTTCTTTCTTGAATTCCTCAATCAGCTACAAGCTCCCCGCTTGCTTTTCTTTTAAGTTCCAATGGTTGCAACTGTAATGATCTTCAAGATGTTGAAATCATCTCTACCTTGAAAACCCTAAGTTTTGTGTAAAGGAAGTCTCCTCAAAGATCTCACACGAGATTCACACAAAACAGCAATGTATGAGCAACAAAGCAATATGGACAACCTTCGAAAACGTGGCTAGGGTTTTGTTTATATACCTAAGGTAAAAACATAAAACCCTAAACGTTTAATGAAGTAGGGCTGAGTTGGAAATTCTGCAGAATAATCAACCTGTGCGATTTTCGATCGATCGAGTCTATTCTTCGATCGATCGAGCCAGGCCGAAAGTCCCAAGTACTTCTGCAGCCACTCGATTCCAACTTTACAATAATAAACCAACTTTGAGCAAGCCTAAACAAGACTAAATACAATGTTTTGATCATGGTTTGCCAACATTACAAATTAGAGTTCTAAATACATAAAATCTTAAGACCTTAGAACCTAACAAGAATTTTTCAAATTCGTGAACAAGCCAAAGAGGTCGCATGTAAAACTAGAGATAAAATTGTATTTCTCTCCTATACCTTCACCCTCTCCCATTGAATACATTTGAGAGGAGAACATCATCAAAACACTGAGCGTTACCTTGGGTGTTTTGGTTTGCCGAAAACCACAGAGACTATTTGAAATCTTTAAAAAATCGTGAACTGTTCTGTTTGTGTGATTGGACTTGCGGTCGCGTCTAGACTTGTGTTGTAAAGACTGTGAACAGAAACAATTGATGCAGACTTGCAATTTGAATTGGATTAATCAATCACGTGTTAAGTAAAATTTATTAAACTGTAAAGATACTAAGGTCAAGGTTAGAGCAGCAGTGAGGCAAGAAGCAGATGCTGAACCAGTGTAATAAAGTGGTTATGGTGTGAAGTGCTTATAGAGTAAAACAGAGTGACAGTGTTATGCACAAAAACGACACAAGAACTTATGCTACCTGTAGTTTTACTTTTGCATTAGTTATGTTCACACGTGAGAGTCACATGTGCTATGTTGTAATTGCCTAATGTAACTACTCAGCGCATAGTTAGGAAAATTAGTTTCTTTTTAGTTAGCTTCCAGTTAGTATATAAGTAGGACTTGTGTACAGATTAATTAATTAATTCATTTTTTCTCAGTCATAATAGAAAGTATTTTCCAGAAGCTCTCTCTCTTTTCTCTCTTTCTCAGTTTGTATAGCTCTCTGTTCAGCTTTCTATTACTCCTTAGTTTCCATTTTCACATGGTATGAGAGCAAGAATCACTTTCAATGGCGTCCAATCCTTAACAAGCTTCATCTTCAACCTCACAGCGTGAGCTTTCACCAATGGAGGATCCTCGTAGCCCATTCTTTTTGCATCATGGTGAATCACCTAGTGCGATCTTGGTTTCACAACCATTAACAGAGGATAATTATCCTACCTGGGCTCGTGCGATGAAGATGGCTTTGGATGCCAAAAGCAAACTAGGTTTTGTTGATGGTTCAATCACTGCTTCAATGGCAGTTACTCCTCTGGAGAAGAAGGCATGGTCTAAGTGCAATTCAATGATTTCCTCTTGGATTCTGAATTGTGTTTCGCCTCATATCACTGCTAGTGTGATCTATCGGAACACTGCTTTTGAAGTTTGGAATGTACTCAAGAATCGCTTTTCTCAGGCTAATGGACCACGAATTTCATAGCTACAAAAGCAAATTTCTACTGTGATGCAAGGAGATTCAACAGTCACCTCCTACTTCACAGGGCTTCAAGCTTCGTGGGAGCAATTGCTAAATTTCAAACCTTTGCCTTGCTGTTCCTGTGGCAAATGCACCTGTGGTGTAAATGATGAGATCAATTCTCTTCAGCATCAAGATTCATTGATGCAATTTCTCAATGGATTGAATGATGCTTATTCTCAAGTGCGAACCCAGATTCTCATGATGGAACCTACTCCTTCTATAGACAAGGCATTTTCTTTGGTGATTCAAGAAGAAAGGCAAAGATCTTTAGGCTTCAATCTGGGTTCATCAGTTGAAACAACTGCTCTTGCTGTTAAAAATCAAAGCTTTAATCATAGCTCTGGTTTTACAAGCAATTCTGGCAAGGATTTCAAAGGCAATACTAGGAAAGGAAGGCCTATGTGCAGTTATTGTGGCAAGCTTGGTCACATCAAGGAGAAGTGTTACAAATTGGTGGGTTTTCCACCAGGTTATAAGCAAAAGGGAAAGGCTCCAATGGCAAATCAGATCAGTCTTGAGGGTGATCAATCTTAGACTAGAGAGACACAGCTAGGCAATGGCAATTTTCCATTTACTGCTGATCAATGCCAACAATTGATTTCCCTACTCAATACTCATGCCTTCTCATCTGATTCCCGTGAAGGTGTCCATTCAGCCAATTCTGCAATTGCTTCCACTACTGCCTCAAGTAATACTTGTCATATGTTTCAAGATTGTATGACTTTAAGCATGCAACATTCTGTATTTGCTGTTAATCCTATACATAAAAATGCTTTCAATAGTGAGACTTGGGTTCTTGATACTGGTGCTACAGATCACATAATTCATTCTGTCACCTTATTCACCAAAATCACTAGTTCTATATCCACTTTTGTTCAATTGCCTAATGGTGAGAAAGTTACTGTCACTCACATAGGCACTATCCAAATCACGTCCACCTTAATTCTTGAGAATGTTCTTTGTGTTCGCTCCTTTTCATTCAACCTAATCTCAGTTAGCAAATTAACAAAATGTCTATCTTGTTGTCTTGTTTTTCTTCCCAAATTTTGTTACATACAGGACCTGTCATGTTGGAAAACGATTGGAGTGGGTAAATTGCACAACAATCTTTACTTGCTGCAAGTTTCACCAGATTGCACATCCATATCAGGAGTTTCTTCCATTTTGCAATCTGTTTTTGATTCCCTTGTAAATTCTATTTCCAATGTTCCTGTGAGACTTCTTAGTAAACAAAGAGTAGTCTGATTTTGACTGTGTGAAACCATACTACAAGATTGTGGATGAAAACTTGGAGTACATGTGAAAATGGAAACTAAGGAGTAATAGAAAGCTGAACAGAGAGCTATACAAACTGAGAAAGAGAGAAAAGAGAGAGAGCTTCTGGAAAATACTTTCTATTATGACTGAGAAAAAATGAATTAATTAATTAATCTGTACACAGGTCCTACTTATATACTAACTGGAAGCTAACTAAAAAGAAACTAATTTTCCTAACTATGCGCTGAGTAGTTACATTAGGCAGTTACAACATAGCATGTGTGACTCTCACGTGTGAACATAACTAATGCAAAAGTAAAACTACAGGTAGCATAAGTTCTTGTGTCGTTTTTGTGCATAACACTGTCACTCTGTTTTACTCTATAAGCACTTCACACCATAACCACTTTATTCCACTGGTTCAGCATCTGCTTCTTGCCTCACTGCTGCTCTAACCTTGACCTTAGTATCTTTACAGCCCCCCTCAAGGTTAGCTTCAGGTCCATGGATGTTGATTATGCTCATTTTGTCAAGTAAAGAAAACAATTGTTGAGCACTAAGTGCCTTTGTCAATAAATCTGCTAACTGTGTATGAGTTGGAGTATAAAATAACTTAATCACTCGATCTTGCACTTTGTCTCTAACCAAGTGACAGTTTATCTCTATATGTTTTGTACGTTCATGAAACACAGGATTCTCTCCTATATACATGGTAGCTTGGTTATCACAGAAAAGTAAGACTGGTTAAGGATGATAGACTTCAAGATCCTTCAATAGAGATAGCAGCCAGGTTATCTCACATACTGTCATAGCCATTGCCCTATACTCTGCCTCTGCAGAGGATCTGGATACAATAGATTGCTTTTTAGACTTCCATGACACCAAAGAATCTCCTAAAAAGATGCAATATCCGGTTGTTGATCTTCTAGTATCCACACATGCTGCCCAATCTGCATCAGTGTACCCTTTCAAATGAAAATCAGATCTTGAAGACAACAAAATCCCTTGACCAGGACAGCTTTTGATATACTGCAATACCTTATAAGCTGCATCCAAGTGAGGTTTTCTAGGCTTGGACATGAACTGGCTAAGCTTGTAGACTGAATATGCCAAATCTGGCCTAGTAATGGTGAGATATAGTAATCTACCAACCAATCTCCTATAGACTCCAGGATCAGCCAACAATTGTCCATGATACTTACTCAGCTTTAAATTTTGGTCCATTGAAATCCTACTAGGCTTACAAGCTGTCATCCCTGCATCCTTAAGTATCTCAAGGGCATATTTTCTTTAGCACAAGGTGATTCCCTTTTCTGATCTGGCCACTTCAAGACCAAGAAAAAATTTCAAACTTCCAAGATCTTTAAGCTTGAACTTCTGATCCAAAAACACTTTAAGATCTTCCACTGCCTTGACATCATTGCTTGCAATAAGGAGTCATCAACATAAACTAATAAGGCCAAAAATGACCTGTGAGACTTCTTAGTAAACAAAGAGTAGTCTGATTTTGACTGTGTGAAACCATACTGCAAGATTGTGGATGAAAACTTGGAGTACCATTGTCTGGAAGCTTGTTTAAGTTCATATAATGACTTGTTGAGCTTACAAACCAGGCCCCCCTTGCAGTGAAACTCCTATGGAAGCTACATTTATACATTCTCATGTAGATCACCATGAAGGAAAGCATTATTAACATCAAGTTGAGTCAAATGCCAACCTCGAACAGCAGAAACAGCCAAAACGTGTAACTAGCAAAAGTGTATGCTGCAAATAGAAATTATTTCGTAACCAAGATTCAGTTTTAAACCAATATAATTTTGGTCGCAGATCATGGGTATGAAAATGACACTTGAGAATTGGGATGCCAAAACCAATACACAAAAGCAAATGAGAGAAGGGAGATTTCAAACTACCAAAAGCACACTTCTTACTTAGATAATCTTACAAAGATCAACACATCATGATTGATCATACATTATTTCTCTATCCGTCATATATTCAACTCTTAGTGCTAACTCTTCCTTCCCAACTAAAGGGCAAAAAAAATTCCAACAAAAAGGAAAAGGGATTGCACAGAGAGAGAGACATATGTAATATGCAACCGTTACATAAGATAATAAATTAAGAGAAGAAAAAGAAGAAGAGGAAGAAGAAGAAGAGGATGACGATGAAGACGATGAGCTAGTCTTCTTTGCTGCAACTGCAAAATAAAATATTCTTCAGTGTCTGGGTAAAAGAGGCCCAAATTCGGTGCTTGATACGTCTTCTGGGGACAGGGGGTAAATTCTTCATGCCAACGTTTTTGGACACAGCAGCCTTCTGTTCTGGTTGACGTGACCCAAAAGCCATGGCAGTAATCTTTTGTAGTTTAGAGCAAAAGAGATTGAGAAAGTACTGCGATTTCAAGGCGTCTGTAGTTAGATGAAAAGAAGCAACCATATATATATAGGTAACTAGGAATCCTTGTTACATAATATCTGTTTGTGTGTGTGTTTGATTAATCTATCTTGGTGAAAAAAAAAATGTGTGCTTGACTAAGTCAGATTGTCACAGTGTGAACTATGACCGCCTACATTTGCATGAAAGAATTTTGTCCTTTCCATTTTTTTACTGTGTCTTGTACGCATACATGCACGTTTTTCTTTTAGGTCCATTTATGGTAAAAAGGAATCTCAGTGGGTCCCGATCTTTTTGTTTTTTTAATTGGGAAAAACCTTTTCCCTGAATGGTTCACATTTTTCTACTTATTTTTTAAACCAATCAATTTCATTTTTTAAGATTAGAAGATTAACAAATTATCTAAATCCAATACTTTTTTTTAGTTAAATTTAGTAGAATCTTTTGAAAAAATTATTAGTTGTATGCTACAAAGAAGAGAAAAAGTTAAAATTGCATTGTTGTTTATTTGGATTGTATTTGTCATTGCTGTGATTCTGTTGGATTTAACTAAAAAATTGTCAGATTGAGTGTTGTAGGGTCGGTTTTTGTAGCCCAAGCCCAAAAAGTGTGGATTAGAGGCCCAACGAACCCAAAACAATGAATTTGTAGAGAGTGGGCGAAAGAGCTAGGCTGGTTATGAACTAAACAATGGGTGGCTCAGGTATTTAGGGTTGTGATAACGTAAAGAAATGCTTGAACAATTCCACAAATGAATGTCCGAAGAGGTATTTTATTGCATGAACAGTGATTACAACGTTCAGAGCTATAGTAAAGCTTGTGTTTTCTTTCTCTTTTCTTTTTTCCGATCTCATATTATTAGGGGCCCTTCTTCTTTATATAGCACCCTTCCCCCTCATCTCCATCGTCCACCTGTTCTTTATCTGTGTACCTACTTGAGTGCATGTCACATCATGGATCTGCTTTAGTTCTTTGGGAGTGGCGGTAGCTGAGGTTACACTGTTCAGGGGTCTTCTCCACATAAATGCGGCCAGAAAAGTTGTTGTAGTGCATTAAATACGGTGGTAGCAGCTTTTCCTTTAAATATTTCTTTGTTCTTATCATCTCCAGCCTTACCCTGGGCTTATTATCATCATTAGGATTGCTAGGAAGATCGCTCGGACCTTCCACACGTCTGATTGATCACAGCTATTTATATCTGAAGAACAAGACCTCTTCGGCTCGATAGTAATCCTCTCGGATAGAAGGCGGCCTCCTCGGACAACATCCCCCTTTCACTTCTGGGCTTCATGCCTTCAGATGGGCTCGGCCCCAGCCATTTACAGCTTTTCGGGAATATAATACCTCTCGATATAGTGCCCCAGGCCCACTAAGTAGTTTTGGGCTTTCACCCCCCACAATAGCCCCTCAAAATCTCAATTTTTCCCTCGCATCCGAGGAGGAAAAGTGGGATTTTGACTTGCCACGGAGCAAAAGCTTGAGAACAGACAAAAATTTGAATTGGCACGTGTGTAGATATGGATGTGCGCGTCCCATCATTGCTGCAGTTGTTTTCCGTATTCCCAAAGCGTAATATTAATTACTCCAGGCGGCGTCTTGTCCTTTGCATCCAACGATGGATTATTGATCCAACGGACAGGGTTTTTTCTTGGGATTTGGGCGAAATAACTTCTGCCCCTTCGTTCGACCTCGTATAAAATCTCAGAGGTTAGCATTTCCTCTTTACCTTGCAATTCTCAGACTATCCAACAAGAACAAGCATCCAAACGCTCCGAGCTCTCTCAATCGCTGACCTCAATCCTTCCCAGAGCCTTCAAGAATCTTCCTGCGAGTTCAAAGATCGGTCCCTAGTTCCGTTTTTGTAAGTTTTCATCACCTCGAGTCTTCTGTTTTCTCTTCGGCTGTCTTCTACATCGCATTTTCATTTTTCCGTTTAAGAAAGATGGGCAAACTCAAGTATATGGTAGACAATCCTGCCCAGTTGGAGAAGTTTAGGGCTACATACCGCATACCCCCAAACGTGGGGGTGAGGTATTGTCCTCCAGAGAAAATACTGACTGATCGGAAAACCGGAGAAGTTGTAATCCCTCTCATCGCTTTCCTAGAGGGAGGAATGACAATTCCTATGGGCCCTATCACCACTAGTTACCTTCGAAATCATAGGATTACCCTCTGGCAGTGCGCGCCTAACATGTTTAGGATCCTATGAGCAATTGAAGATCTTAACCACCACCTAGGATTGGGACTCACCTGGCTCGACGTGGTGCACATGTACGAGTTCCATAGCCAACAAGGGGCGGGATATTATTTAAAATCCCGGTCCGACATTGTTAGGCTCATCTCCGGTCTCCCCAAATCCAATAAAGGGATGAAGGATGACTATGTGATCATCTCGGGCGCATGGTATAATGGCCCTCACTGTCCGACCAAGCCAGGAGAGCCAGGTGGGACACGTTAGACTTAGGCACACTGATTATAGGCTTAGGACCTTCGTCTCTTAACAGTTTTTTTTTTCTTCTTGGTTTACTGTTTTTGAGTCTCTAACCAAATTCTGCTGTGATTTGTAACAGAGAAACGCCATATTTCTCCTCGGCTCAGCCTCACAAACACTGCTACCCTCAACTTGTTACTACGGTCGAAGATTTTTGTAAGCGAGGACGGACAACTCCGCTCGGCTCCCCTCATCTTAGGGTATACAGCGAAGCCAAAAGATCTCCAACCGGTCGGCAACGCAATAACTCAGGGAGATCCCCGCATCCACCGCATTGACGTTGCCTACAAGGGTTTTTTGGCACCGCACGAGCTTCCACCCGTGCCACATCCAAATCCTCAGGGTATACCCCCGCTCGTCCAACCGCTCCAACAAGTTCCTCTCGGACAAGAGGTTGAGGGTGAAAGGGTTGGCGCCTCCACCTCCTCGCTAGAGGAGCAGATTGATAAGTTCAATTTCGGGGAGGAGGCTTCAGGGGGAAAACAAGTTGTAGAGGTCTCGAACGCCGAGGAAGAGACAGATAGGCATTCCAGCATCCACCCTATTTTACTGGTTGCCAATCCTGAAGATTCATCGAACGAAGATATGGACCTAAAGAGTCTAATGAAGACGAGGGGCCAAAAGACCGAGCACAAAGATGCTGGGATGTCTAAACCAGTGGCAACCCTGCCTCCAGTGCCTACCCAGGTCCCTGACCCAGGTTTGAAGTCTATGCCAAACCTGCAGAAGAAGAGGCTCCACGAGCCTGAAGAGAGGGAGGTGGTCGTGACCAAGGCTAATAAACAACAAAAGGTGATACGAGACCATCGTAGCAAGAGGGCCTCCTCCACCAAAAGCCGAGATGACGTCGTGGTGGCCGACGCTTGCCGAGGAGGTCCTCGCACCTGGTCCCCACGATTGGAGTTGGATGGCGCTCCAATCTCTTGGGACACCTCCCTCAGAAATTATGATGGGGGAAGGGCAGGATATGTTGCTGAGGCCCTGCAGCAGCCACTCCTTCAGGCGTTTCAACCAACAGGAGCTCTTCTTATCCCTTAAGAGGGACATGGCCATGGTAAATGAACCCTTTCTTACTTAAGGTTTTATTCTTAATTTGCTTTACTTATTTTCTTCACCTCATGTTGAAAATGTTGTCATGCAGATTACTCAGCAAATTTACGTGGTCGAGGAATGGAATAAGAAGTCCTACCTCAAGGCTCAAGCAGCAACCCAGTCCCAGTCCGAGGTGGAGAAATCCCTGGGTCAGCTGAAGGAGGATTACGCTCTCCTGTCCGACCAACTCAAGGCTATGACCAATGAGAGGAACAACCTTAATGCCGGCCTTAAAAACGCCGAGACTCAGGCCGAGGAGCAGCGCAAACAGCTGAATATGGCGGAGATCAACCTAGCGACCGAAAGGGAGCTGGTGAAGGGTTTCAGGGCCGAGCTCCAGAAAGCCAATGAGGGCGTCCGAGCGGCTGAGCAGAAGGTTCAACTGGCCAAAGAGTCGGTTAAAGCTGAAAGGAAGGTTGCCTACCAGCTGGGAGTGGACGAGACAGCGCTCCAGCTCATGAAGCAGTTTGCTTCGGTTAGTCGCGACTACGGCAATGTAACCTGGCAGAAAGCGCTTGATGCTGCTGGAGTCCCTCTAGACTCCCATCTGAGGTTACCTGGGAGCACATACTATGTCCCAGAAATCCGAGAGCTCCCAGGGACCGATTCTCCTCAGCTTCCAGAGGCTACGGAGCAAGTTTTGGTTAGTCAAGCTCCTCCATCCTCCCTCCCAAGGGTGCTGGTCAGCCAGATAAAAAGGGCAAACCAGCTGAACCAGCCAAAGACAAAGACCAAGGGTTGGATAAGGAGAAGACTCATGCTGAGCCCAAGGATCAAGCTCCTGAAGCAGCTGCTCGGACAGGCCAAGCTGCTGACCATGTGATCCCTTCAGCAAAAGAATAGATTGATAAGATTTTTTCTTTTCTTTATATTATTTGCTTGTAATGTTTTTTTTTTTTTTTTTGTAAGAGATTGTCAGTTACTCTTTTAATCAATGAAGTAGTTTTTCTTTTTCATTTCCTCGTTTACTTTTGTTATAAAGTCCTGTACTTTAATATTATGGGAATATAGGTAATCGCAATCCTGACATTATGTTAACAACGTGCATGACTATGATTGTTACCAAAAAGGGAGCAGAATGTACAGGAACTATTACTAAATGACAAAAACTATAAGTGTAATAGTAAAAAACTTCATAAGCTTTTCCAAGTGTACTCAAATTAATAAGAAGCAACAAAAGCTAGGGGTAATCAAAACACACAGGAGTTTCGATCATGGCTTATCAGAAAGCGAAATTTCAGCAATAGTAGTTGCATTAGATTTATATTTAAACATTCGGAGAGCTATAATGAAGTGTTAACTAACCCAAATCATCTGGTCCGAGGACTACAGGCATGATTGGATTTAAGTTTAAACACTTAAAGAACTGTAATGGAGTGTCAACTAACCCAAATCATCTGGTCCGAGGACTATAGGCATGACTGGATTTAAGTTTAAACACTTAAAGAACTGTAATGGAGTGTCAACTAACCCAAATCATTTGGTCCGAGGACTACAGGCATGACTGGATTTAAGTTTAAACACTTAAAGAACTGTAATGGAGTGTCAACTAACCCAAATCATCTGGTCCGAGGACTACAGGCATGATTGGATTTAAGTTTAAACACTTAAAGAACTGTAATAGTGTTAACTAACCCAAATCATCTGGTCCGAGGACTACAGGCATGATTGGATTTAAGTTTAAACACTTAAAGAACTGTAATAGTGTCAACTAACCCAAATCATCTGGTCCGAGAACTACAGGCATGATTGGATTTAAGTTTAAACACTTAAAGAACTGTAATGGAGTGTCAACTAACCCAAATCATCTGGTCCGAGGACTACAGGCATGATTAGATTTAAGTTTAAACACTTAAAGAACTGTAATGGAGTGTCAACTGACCCAAATCATCTGGTCCGAGGACTACAGGCATGACTGGATTTAAGTTTAAACACTTAAAGAACGTTTTGTATGACATGTTGTTATGTTGACTAAAAGGAAAATTTGATTAATAATAATACCTTTTTAGGTTATTTACATTCTAAGGGCGTGGTATCACATGACTATCCAAGTCTTCAAGGAAATACGCCCCAATGCCAGCCCCTGAAGTAATACGATATGGCCCTTCCCAATTAGGCCCTAACTTTCCCCAAGCTGGGTTCTTTGTAGTGCCAACCACTTTTCTTAACACCAGATCACTAGGTTCCAGAGGTCTGAGCCTTACGTTGACGTTGTAACCCTGTCTGAGCTTTTGCTGGTAATGTGCCAATCGGACCATTGCATTTTCCCTCCTTTCATCAATTAGGTCCAAACTCCTCTCTAGCTGCTCATTGTTACCCGTCAGGTTGAACGAGCTAGTTTTCAACGTTGGGAATCCAGTTTCCAAGGGTATGACGGCTTCAGCCCCATAGGTCATTGAGAAAGGAGTCTCTCCAGTAGACCTGCGTGGAGTAGTTCTGTAAGCCCAAAGCACATGTGGCAATTCTTCCACCCATTTGCCTTTCGCATAGTCAAGTCTCTTTTTTAGACCACTCACAATGACCTTGTTGACAGCTTCTGCTTGGCCATTGCCCTGGGGATAAGCTGGGGTGGAATATATGTTCATGATTCCCAGTTCGCTGCAATAACTCCTAAATGCTTTGCTATCAAACTGCAGGCCATTGTCCGAGATAAGACTATGTGGAACTCCAAATCGAGTAACTATACTCTTCCACACAAACTTCTGCACATCTACGTCTCGGATGTTGGCAAAAGGTTCTGTTTCGACCCATTTGGTGAAGTAGTCTGTGCCGACCAGTAGATATTTCTTGTTTCCTACAGCCTTAGGGAATGGCCCCACGATGTCCAAGCCCCACTAGGCGAAAGGCCATGGGTTGGATAGCGGGTTAAGAGTTCCCCCTGGCTGATGAATGTGTGGGGCAAATCGCTGGCACTGATCACATTTTTAACATAATCGAGGGCTTCTTTTTGCATGTTGGGCCACCAATATCCCTGAGTAATGGCTCGGTGAGCCAAGGATCTACCCCCAGTGTGGCTTCCATAGATTCCTTCATGCAGTTCTTCCAGTAACAGCTCAACCGCTTCAGGATGCATGCACAACAAGTAAGGTCCTGAATAGGAACGTTTGTATAGCTTCTGGTCCTCGGATAACCAGAACCAGGTTGCTTTCCTCCGAATTTTGTCAGCTTCTCCTTTTTCTTCAGGCAAGATATCCTCCTTTAGAAATTTAACTAAAGGATCCATCCAACTGAGTCCGGCCCTGACTTGGTGTACTTGGATTACTTCCTTTCTTGCTTCGATAGGCTTATGCAAATCCTCAATGAGGATAACTCTTGGCAAATCTTGTGCCGAGGAGGTGGCTAGAGTGGTTAAGGAGTCAGCATGCGTGTTACCACTCCTAGGTACATGCAACAGGCTGAAAGATTCGAACCCTGTTTGCAAATGTTTAACTCGGCTCAAGTATCCCTGCATTCTTTCATCTTTTGCCTCAAACTCCCCCTGTACTTGACTCACAATCAATCTTGAATCCGAGAATAACTTCACTGCCTTTCCTCCCATCTTCTGGACCATACTCATCCCCATCAGTAGGGCTTTGTACTCCGCCTCATTATTTGTTGCCGAGAAGCCCAGCCTTAGTGCTTTTTCAATAATGATTCCCTCGGAGGATATCAACACCAAGCCCACTCCAGAGCCTTTCTGGTTTGCAGCACCATCCACGTATGCCTCCCAATGGGAAGGGCCTTGTTGAGAAATCATACTAACCGATTTTTCATCCATGTCTGACGTCGACTTTACCTCTTCTAATTGGGGCTCCGTGAACTCGGCTACCAAATCAGCAATCACCTGACCCTTGATTGAGGTGCGTGGCATGTACTTGATATCAAAAGCCCCTAGGATCGTCCCCCATTTAGCAATTCTTCTAGTATAGTCCGCACTTCGGAATATTGCCCTGAGTGGAAACTGGGTGAGAATAATGACTGTGTAGGCTTGGAAATAATGCGGCAGCTTTCGTGTACCGAGCACCACTGCTAGAATAGCTTTTTCCAATGGTAAATAACGAATCTCAGCTTCATACAGTGATTTGCTTACACAATAAACTGGTTTCTGCACACCGCCATCTGCTCGAAGTAGTACCAAGCTTACCGCATAGGGAGCTACAGCGATGTACGCAAACAAGACCTCGTCGGGCTCAGGGCTGGACATGATTGGTGGTCGAGCTAGATAACCTTTTAATTGCTGGAAGGCCACAGCACACTCTTCTGTCCACTCGAACCCTTTCCACTTGTTAATCAAGGAAAACAAAGGTCGACACCTGTTCGCTGATCGAGAGATAAATCAATTCAAGGCTGCCGTCATACCCGTCAGTTTCTGGACCTCCTTGGGATTCTGAGGAGCTTGTAACTCACTGATGGCCTTTATCTGATCAGGGTTGACCTCAATTCCTCTGTGAGTCACCATATATCCTAGAAACTTGCCTGATCCCACACCAAATGAGCACTTAAAAGCGTTCAAGTGCAACTTGTATTTCCTGAGAACTTCAAAGGTACTTTCTAGGTCCTTCAAATGCTCGGCCACCACTTTGTTCTTCACCACCATGTCGTCTATGTAAATCTCGATATTTTTGCCTAGCTGTGGTTCAAACATCCTCGTCATCATCCTCTGGTAGGTGGAACCCGCATTTTTCAAGCCGAATGGCATCACCTTGTAATGGTAGTTACCAATGGGAGTTACAAAAGCAATCTTTTCCTGGTCATCCAGGGCTAAGGGTATCTAGTGATAGCCTTGAAATGCGTCCAAGAAACTCATCCGAGGGTGTCCGACAGTGGCATCTACAAGCTGATCGATTTTTGGCATAGGGAATGGATCTTTGGGGCATGCCCTATTTAAATCAGTGAAGTCCACACATACTCGCCATTTCCCGTTCTTCTTCTTCACCACCACAGTATTTGCCAACCACTCTGGGTAGAAAACCTCTTTAATAGCTCCAGCCTGCTTGAGCTTTGCTACTTCTTCTCTGACTGCTTCAGCATGTTCTTTAGATGGACGCCGAGGAGGCTGCTTCTTAGGGGTGACCATGGGGTTTACTCTCAAATGGTGGCATATGAATTCCGAATCCACCCTAGGGGCTTCATAAGCGTTCCAGGCGAATACGTCTAGGTTTTCCTTAAGAAGTTGCACTAAATCCTCTTTCTCCTGCAAAGGTAACTGGGATCCAACTTGAAAGAACCTTTCTGGATTATCCCCAATGATGACTTTTGTCAAGTCTTCGCACCTTGCGCCCTTGTCCAGATCTTCAGTGGGCGATAACCGATGCTTTGGTTGCTATAAGCCCTCCTCAGCTTTGGCTGATGACTCAGCTTTCGGCTCGTGCTGAATAGCAGCCACCATACACTGTCTAGCCACAGATTGATCCCCACGGATTTCGCAAACCTAGCCTTCTGATGGGTATTTGATTTTCTGATGTAAGGTGGAAGAAACTGCCCCCAAAGCATGGAGCCAAGGTCTGGCTACAATCGCCGTGTAGGGCGAAAAGACGTCTACGACTATGAAATCCACCTCCACCACCTCTGAGCCAGTCTGCACTGGTAGTCGTATTTGGCCCTTCGGGGTAACAATTCTTCCTTCAAAGCTAATCAACGGAGAACTATATGGTGTCAAGTCATTAAGTTTGAGGTTCAGCCCCCTGTAGAGATCAGGGTACATTATTTCTGCAGCACTGCCTTGGTCGACCATCACCCGCTTCACATCATACCCTCCGATCCTGAGGGTTATGACCAATGCATCATCATGAGGTTGGACAGTCCCCACCTTGTCGGCATCCGAGAACCCTAAAATTGGATTACCATCCAATTTGCACCTCTTCGGACCCTGGCCAAAGTCGCCCGCAAGCAACCGATCTACTGACATGACCTTAGATGGCTAGGATCCTGTTCTCCCTGGAGCTGCAAAGATAACGTTGATAGTTCCCAGAGGTGGTTTTAAAGGGTCGTCCCTCCTGGACTTTGAGCCCATCTGGCCCCCTCGGCCACTGGTGTGATGCAAGAGATGCCTCAATTTCCCTTCACCGACCAGCTAATCCAAATGATCCCACAAACTTCTGCAGTCCTCGGTCGTGTGTCCATGATCCTGGTGGTATTGGCAGTAGAGATTGCGATTGCGCCTATCAGGATTCCCTACCATTTTATTCGGCCACTTGAAGAATGGCTCGTTCTTAACCTTATCCAAAACTTGATGGACTAGATCTTTGAATACGGTGTTGACTGCCTGGGGATTGGCAGATCCTAACTGCGCAGGAAAATCTCTTCTCGGTTTGTTATTATGGTATCGATCCGACCTGAAATCCCTCCTCTCTTGGGGGATAACCTTTTCCTTGCCTTTTCCTTGTTGTTGGTCTTCTTCGACTCTTTTATACTTCTCAATGCGGTCCATTAGCTGACGCATGCTAGTAACAAGTTTGCCAGACAAAGATGTCCTTAAACCGTGATCAGTTGGAAGACTGAGCTTAAATGTTTCTAGGGCCATTGCATCAAAATTGCCTCCATGTCGTTGAACATCTCCTAATATCTATCCGAATACGCCTTCAGGGTTTCTCCTTCCTGCATGCTTAAAGACAGCAATGACGACAAAGGTCGGGCCACTCTTCGGCAGGTGACAAAACGCGAACCAAAGGCTTGGGTGAGCTCTTTGAAAGAGCTGATGGAATTTGGGATTAGTCCATCGAGCCACCTCATCGCGATTGGGCCAAGACTGGAGGGGAAAACCTTGCACATCAGTGCCTCGTCCCTGGAGTATACGGCCATCTTCTAGTTAAAATGACTCACGTGTTCCACGGGGTCCGTTTTACCGTTGTAGATGGTGAACGTTGGCTGATTGAAGCGCCGAGGAAGTCTCGCCTCCTCAACCCTGCGCGTGAAGGGTGACCTAGAAATCTGGTTTAGAGCTCTGCTCATGGCGTCGTTTCCGACGTCTCCACGTGATGGACTTCTACGTTGCCCCTTACGATGGGATTCTTCTACATAAGAATAGGACTCACTGGCTGGTGTCCTGGATTTATGTTGATAAGTAACATCTGGCTCGTCATCAGGGTCCTCATCAGAATACGAGGAAGCCCGTTTCCTCTTTGCATGGCGCAACTCCCTTTTTAGCTTTTCAACCTCTCGCTGCAAATCTCGGTTCTTCTCTGCATGGGATATGTGACTCCCACTGTGTGAGTGGCTCTGGTTAAGGGGCACGGTGTGTACACTACCTTCGCGGTCTTGTCTTCTCTCTAAGTTGAAAAAAGGGTCCACATGCTGAGATGCCCTAGATTCTGCTTCTTGCTGACTTAGTTCAGCCATCACCTATTGTTGTTTTCACCCCTGCACAAGCTTTCCCACAGACGGCGCCAATTGTAGGGTCGGTTTTTGTAGCCCAAGCCCAAAAAGTGTGGGTTAGAGGCCCAACGAACCCAGAACAATGAATTTGTAGAGAGTGGGCGAAAGAGATAGGCTGGTTATGAACTAAACAATGGGTGGCTCAAGTATTTAGGGTTGTGATAACGTAAAGAAATGCTTGAACAATTCCACGAATGAATGTCCGAAGAGGTATTTTATTGCATAAACAGTGATTACAACGTTCAGAGCTACAGTAAAGCTTGTGTTTTCTTTCTCTTTTCTTTTTTCCAATCTCATATTATTAGGGGCCCTTCTTCTTTATATAGCACCCTTCCCTCTCATCTCCATCGTCCACCTGTTCTTTATCTGTGTACCTACTTGAGTGCATGTCACATCATGGATCTGCTTTAGTTCTTTGGGAGTGGTGGTAGCTGAGGTTACACTGTTCAGGGGTCTTCTCCACATAAATGCGGCCAGAAAAGTTGTTATAGTGCATTAAATACGGTGGTAGCAGCTTTTCCTTTAGATATTTCTTTGTTCTTATCATCTCCAGTCTTACCCTGGGCTTATTATCATCATTAGGATTGCTAGGAAGATCGCTCGGACCTTCCACACGTCTAATTGATCATAGCTATTTATATCCGAAGAACAAGACCTCTTCGGCTCGATAGTAATCCTCTCGGATAGAAGGCGGCCTCCTCAGACAACATCCCCCTTTCACTTCTGGGCTTCATGCCTTCAGATGGGCTCGGCCCCAACCATTTACAGCTCTTCGGGAATATAATACCTCTCGATATAGTGCCCCAGGCCCACTAAGTAGTTTTGGGCTTTCACCCCCCACAAGTGTATTTGCTTATTTTTCAAACAAAAATGAAAAAAATTAGTTGGTTTAAAAAATAACGAAGGAATTATACATTTTCCTCAATTTTTTATTTACTTTCCAATATTCATTGTTTTTGCTATAAATGATAATTTTTAAACTCAAAACTCCTTATCATTGCTTGTTATTGTTATCATCACATAAGAATTAACCCTGTGTTTGGATTCAGACAAGGAAGGACAAAGGAAAGGAAAGAGTAAAGGGAAGAAAATGGGAAATATATAATAAAGAAAATAATTTTCTCATATATATTTATATATTTAAAATAAAAAGGGAATAAGGAGAAAAGAAAACCAGTAAACATTTATGCTTTTCTTTACTTTTTTTAAAAATATATGCTTATTTTCCTTTTATTATTATTTTTAGAGAGTTTCAACCTATGATTCTGCTCCTAATGATAACTCTTTATCATCAAACTAAGACACCAATCAATTTTTGGTGTTAGTAGGGATTGAACCCCTGCTCTCTTATACAACCATTAGAAATTTTACCAGTTATATAAACTATTTGATTTGTGAAGAGAATAGAAAAAAAGAAAAATATACGTTTTTTTACATTTATACCTTGATAATGTAGAGAGAGAGAGAGACAATAAGTAATGGGCAAAAATGTAAATTTCTAAGTCATTAAAAAAGTCAAAAATTGCGGTTGCATTTTTTAACTCCAATTTTCTCTCCAATTATGTCCAGATTGGGGGATTATAAAAAATATGGGCCCACGAGAAATTATTTCTTTCACTTTTTCTTTATCTCTTATCAACCATGGCACAACCCGTTTCAATCATAGTACAAGATTTTGACTGGAAGGATATGGATTCTTGTTTAAATATATTAATTTTTTCAAAATATGACACATTACCTTGATTAATGAAAAAGCAATAGGAGTTTTTCGTAATTTAGAAAGGGTGGGTGGTTGGTTTGCTGTGATCAATTCATATTTGTTTTCATATGCACTATTAACTTTACCTTTTCAATTATTAAGAATAGCTCCTTAATTAATTTTGTACCTTTATAGCATTTTTCCAATTTTAAATGCTCTCCTCTTAGTGATATAGTGCAATGGATACCCCTAGCCCAGTCTTGGTATTAATATAAGATTAATACTGATGGGACTACTTTTGTTAACACACAGTCTGTAGGAGTAGGGGTTATTATTCGAAACTACAAATGGCAAGTAGAGGCAACCCTAAGCAAGAACTTACCAATCCCGCTAGGTCCTATAAAGACTGAAGCAAAAGCATTGGAGGAAGAGGTTCTTTTTGCTTGGGACGTAGGGGTACGAGATGTAGTGCTTGAGAGTGACTCCAAGATAGTTGTTGATGCATTAATTGGAACTACTGAAGCTCCATTTGCTATTGACAATATTATAGGTGGGATTAGAGCAAAATTGTAGGATTTTAGATGTGTGGAAATTTCTCATGTTAAGTGAGATGCAATCGTCCAACTCATCTTTTGGCTCAATATGCCAAATATTTAGATAGTTATCAAACTTGGATAGAGGAAAATCGTAATATGGTTGAGTCGGCTTTGGCCCATTATGTATTATGTTTATCTTCTTCTTTATAAAATTATGGTCTTAAAAAAAAAAAAAAAAAAAAAAAAAAAAAAAAAAAAAAAAAAAAACTCCTCCCATAAAGAAGACAACCGGCAATAATCCTATTTGGGTATGAAAATTGTAATCCCTACTTTATCTACAGGGTTTAAATGGGTCAACAGGATATTCAAGGGGAGAAATATGAACAAATTAATTGAACTATAGTTTGACCTAATCAACTACAGCCTAGGAGTTATTGTAATTAAGCATGTGATTCATTAATATGATGTTGTCACTCTTTTTGGCTAGGTACGTTGGCTCTCTCATCTCACAATCCACCTCAGCAGATTTCAATTTCATTGCTCCCAATGCAGGATTATAATTCATTATTTCGCATAGCAAATATTTCATCATGCATTTTTGTTAATTACTTTTTTTTTTTTTTTTTGGTTCTCAAATCCTATAATGATTTGAAGTAATTTTTAGGTACTCCTGAAGCACGATGAATGGTGTTTCATCCTCTCACATTTATAGTGGGGTCTACCATAAATGTGATAGGATGGGGCATCATTTCACTATACTCTGAGAGTATTTAAGTATTTTTCATATAGTTTGACCCATAATATTGTCAATTGGCCCTCTTTTTGTTCGGTATGGAATCCTTCCTAATCCATCTCATCTCTTCCTACCTAGATTTTTTCCTAAAAATGATGATGCCGATGAACCAATTCCGCGATTCCCTTTACCCTCTTTAGGTCCCCGATAAAATTATACCACTTAATAATATACTATATTATACATATTTTCTTATAATAATAATATACTATACACACATGTATAATAATTCCTACTTGATCAATCAAAGTTTTTATCAGATCTTTGTTACTTCAATTCTTTTTTTAGGACTACAGCATGTTTATCATAATTTTTGCCACAATTATTTTGACAGAATAAATTATGAGTGACTTCATGTTATTTTTACATAGACGTATTACTTTTTTTAATACTGCTCATATTTTTGTGCGCGTATTTGTGGGTGGAAGGTGGAAGGTGGAAGGCAGAAGGCGGAAGGCATACACAGATGAATCCAAGTTTGATGTGACACTCTATGAATCCAAGAATATTGCTAGTTTTTACATACTACCATGAATGACCACAGCTCATTCTTGCCTTGGTAATCTTGTATACCTTCCATGATTCAAGTTAGGTTTTGTCTCCCTTCACCATGTCATGTTCACAGAGTCTACAACTTCTTCTTTTTTTACAAAAATTAGAAATAAAGAGAAATGTTATGTCCATAATATTATTATAATATTTCACAACAAATTATAAATAATAGGTTGTTATTAACTTATAAGTAATAGGTTGTTATTAACTGTTACTAATAAATAAAAAAGTAATTTTAATAATAAATTTAAATCAAAACCAATAACAACTTATGTACTATTTAAAATTTATTGTAAAAATATTATAAATGTAACACTTTTTTATAATAAATATTTCATAAAAAAATATCTTAGACTTAGTCAATGCCGACATTTGTATGGTAGAATTCATACTCATGTCTGTCATGCTACACGATGGTGATTGACGACTGATGGTTTGATTCTTTCTTGATTCACTTAATGAAAACAAACAAATTGTAAGGTTATGTGAAACAGTAATATTGTTGGTCCGTCCTTTTACAAATTTCGCCACATGATTGAAGACTATGTAAAAGTACTACAGCTCCTAAAAGCTTTAGCATATATTTACTCACACCACAATGTTGTTTGTGACCTTTAGCCCAAAACAAAATTCTGCTCTTTTTTTTTTTTTTTTTTTTTTTCGTTTGGAGAATTAAATAGAGGGCCACTGTGTTTTTATTTATACTTTTAGAAGAATGGGAAATTAATTTTTTCACGGTTAGGATTTAGAAATCTTTTTGTACATTTGTCATTTATGAAAAATAAGGTATTCCTTTATTTTTTATTGTTGTTAATTTTTTTTCTTCTTATATTAACTTATATATATATATATATATATATATATATGCTAAGGCAAGTTAAGTTACGTATGTTATTTGAATTATTTAAAATTAATTAAATTTTTATATGTTCACAATTTAAAAACTATTATTACAATCTAATTGTGAATTTGTTAATTAATTTAACAAAAATCTTGATCTATAATACTGGAAGAGTGTTAATTGTGCTCAATAAAATTTAAAAGATAATTCATAGTTTATAATTAAATTGATTTGATGAAAAAAAAAACACATTCTTTTGAATTAGGGGTGTCCACGAGTCGGTTCAGATTGAGTTTGTACTCAACCCACTACCGACAACCTAATCTCATCTGTTACATAAAAACTCAACCCACCATGAACCAAAAGGGAGTATTGGATTGAGTGGTTTTGATCTTTTATCGAGTGGCGTGGTTTAGGACAATAAGCTCAAAACAGTGAATGTCCGTTGACATCTTTCTAGATCTAGCTAAGATCTTGTCCAATATGGCTGAGATCTAGCCAAATCCGATACAGATCTCCCCAAATTCGGTGGATTGTATATGGCTAAAATCTTGTCAAATTTGGAAAATCTCACCGAAAAAAAACTTAGTTCGTTGGTCAGATTGGGTGGCTCAAGTTTTGGAGGAGGAGACCCACCACCCGAACAAACAGAATGCATTTTTGGAGGACGAGACCCATCGGAGTCGTTGGATCTGGCGGCAGTCAACTCAAGTCTAGTTAGATGGTTCGGGTGTTTCAAGTCTCCGAGTTTGTCGAACAGCCTTACTTTTTGAATTATATAAAAACTAATTTGCTGTAATTTATATATGTGTGGGGGGTTGGGTTTAAATTAACCTAATGTAACTCTAAAACATGTTATAGCATACAATATTTTTTTATTGAATGTAAATTTCAAAAAATTTATCATTAGATTAGATTTTCTTCTTATATCATATGTGCTTGAAAAAATTCAAGATAAACTAAGATCTATAACTATGTTATTACTCAAATATTTAAAATTCAAGTTCTTGTATTAAAATTGTGCATAAAAAGTTGGATTTATTGTGCATAAAAGTGGGATTTTTTAAATATTAATGCAAGTAAAAGTACTTGAAATTTTCTCATATAATAAATCATTATTTGAAAATAAAATTTCTTTGTATTTAACTTGGCGGATTCAAAAGCTTTTTACCTAAAAGAAAACGCACGTGTTACTTGTGACTTGTGAGCTATATAGAGGGACGTTCAAGGTATTTAAGTGTTGTCATTATTCCTTCTCAAAAAAAAAAAAGTGTTGTCATTATTCACCTTTGATTTGGTGTTGCAATTTGCCAATTTGTCTCTGCGCTATAAAAGGTTCAAAAGAAATATATATATATATATATATATATAAAGAATCAGTCCACAAGCCAAGTACAGCGTAGGACAATTTTCTCTTTCTTTTTCCTTAGGAAACATCTTTTGTTTTCGATTATGTCTTCGTCGACGGTAGTTTTCCCCCACCAACCCACAAGAAAATATGCACAGCAAAGTTGTCTCCCCTAAATACATAGGTACTAGGAGTACAACTGTACGCGTCTTTAGGTAATGTCCAAATGCGGTTGCTGATTTTTTCGGTCTGCTCAGGTTGCTGCTCAGTAGGCTTGATCGTAGTGACATTGAGGTCTGGGCTCTAACTGCTTGGGCCCTATGGAATGCTAGGAACAAATTCTATTTTGAAAAGGTGCAGTTGCAGCCGAAAGCCATTGCTGATGGGGCCTTAGCCTTGCTGACAGAATATCAAAGGCTAATGGAAGCTCAGGCCAGCTCTTGAGATTCATTCTTTAGTTTTATATTGTTGTTTTTTTCTTCATTTCCTTTGTATTCCCTGCTAAGCCCCACGGGCGGCTTTGTTGTCTGGGTTTGCATGCCACTCTGGAAATATGTCTCCAGTGATCCAATTCTTGCTATTTGTATTCCTCTGTTTCAAGGAATAAAGCTCTGCCGTTTTTCTTTCAAAAAAAAAAAAAAAAAAAAAGGTAATTGACAATTCGACACCTTCAAAGTGCACAAGTCTGTACTATTCATCTGCATTATATTAATTAATTATTTGACGGATTCAAATTAAATTTCTTCGATTGAAATTGAAGAGGATGAATTTGGGCTTAGAGTGGGCCTGACGGGCATGATCCGTGGTCCTATAGAAAACGGGCCCGTTGTCTGCGACGTCTATAGTACAGAGCCCAATATGATGTATCAGCAGGTCCGAGGCCCATAAGGAAAGGCCAGGAGGCCCTTTATATGAAATACTTGCGACACACTCCATAGAGTCCTATAAGGAAAGGATTCCTATAAGGAAAAGACTTCTACTCCAAGTAAGAGAAGTCCGCACCCTACTATAAAAGCGCCAATGCTCCCAAAGGTGAAGGTACGCATAATTTACCCTCTCTAGCACTCTAGAGTTGTGAGAATATTTTCTGACTTGACCTTCGGAGGGTATTCGGCCGGTACCACACCGGTGCTCTCTGTGAGGTTTCTTCCTCTTTGTGTTGTGCAGGTTGACATTTAAGCGCGGAGTTATCGTGTGGCTCACTGGTGAAATTCTTGACATCATCAGTTGGCGCCGTCTGTGGGAAAACGACTGTTGTTTCTCGGACTAAAGGGTTGCATGGTACTCACCCGCTCAATGGCAACTACTAACGACGTGCAAGAAGAGGAACCACCCACGACTGCCCTCGAAAGACAGGTTCGGACGCTTGGTGCTGCCGTGGAACGTCTCACCAAACAAAACCTTGATTTGGAAGAACAGCTGCGACAGAAGAATGCAGCAGTGAACAACCAGCAAGAAGATCAGGAAGGAACCAGCGCTCTAAAGAAGAATCAGGAGATACCTGAAGGCAGCCACGCCCCGAGCAAACCCGAAAGGCAGAATTTGAGCATGCCATCCCTCACGATTGCGACGCCACCACAGATGGCCGCAGAGATGCAGGCGATGAGGGAACAGATGGAGGTGATGATGAACGCACTAAAGGGCCGAGTCTCCAGTGATCTGGACGACTTAGTCAATCGAACGGACTCGCCCTTCACTGTTGCCGTGAACGCCTTCCCCCTACCCCATAAATTCCGCATGCCACATATCGAAAGCTACGACGGAATGAAGGATCCCCTGGACCACCTGGACACCTTCAAAACACTGATGCACCTTCAGGGGATTGCTGACGAGATCATGTGTAGGGCCTTCCCCACGACGCTAAAAGGCCCCGCCAGGATATGGTTCAGCTGGCTGACTCTGAACTCCATCAGCACCTTCAAGGAGCTGAGTGCCCAGTTTACAACGCACTTCATCGGAGGGCACAGATACAAGAAGTCCACAGCTTGCCTGATGAGCATTAAGCAGCGGGAGGACGAGACGCTTAGGGCTTACATCACGCGCTTCAACAAGGAAGCGCTGTCAATAGACGAAGCCGATGACAAAATACTGGTAGCAGCCTTCACAAATGGGCTGCGGGAGGGTAAATTTTTGTTCTCTATATACAAAAACGACCCAAAAACCATGATGGAGGTACTTTACAGGGCAACAAAGTACATGAACGCGGAAGACGCATTGCTGGCAAGGGAAGATAAGCCGAGGAAGAGAGAACGACAGGAAGACACCCGGCAGGACCAAGAACGGAAAAGATTCAAAACAGGGGACCGAAGGGACGACCGACGATCAAGGCCACAAGGAAGAAAGTTTACAAGCTTCACCCCGTTGAATACCCCAGTAGACCAAGTCCTAATGCAGATTAAGGACGAAGAGGCTCTGACCTTCCCAGGAAAGCTCAAGAGCGACCCCAGCAAGAGGTCCAAAGACAGGTACTGTCGTTTTCATCGCGACCACGGTCACGATACATCCGACTGCTACGACTTAAAGCAGCAGATCGAAGCCCTTATCAGACAAGGGAAATTGCAAAAGTATGTTAGGAAAGAAAGGACGGATCTTCCACCTCAAGAACGGCAGCCCCGGAGGGAGAATGAGCGCCCCAAGCCCCCAATCGGAGACATAAGGATGATTGTGGGAGGCACAGCGACAGCAGGCTCATCCAAAAAGGCCCGAAAGACCTACCTCCGAATGGTTCAAAACGTCCAACTGACGGGCTCGGTGGCAAAGATAGCACGGAGAGATAGCCCAATCGTCGGGTTCTCGGAAGAAGATGCACGGCGACTTCACCATCCGCATGACGACGCGTTGGTCGTCACCCTAAGAGTGGGAGAATATAACTTACACCGAGTACTGGTTGACAATGGCAGCTCGGCAGACATCCTATATTACCCTGCGTTCCAGCAAATGATGATCGATAGGGAACGGCTGATACCGACGAATGCCCCGTTGGTAGGGTTTGGAGGAACAAGAGTATTCCCGCTGGGAGCAGTCACACTTTCGGTAACAGTAGGCGATTATCCTCAACAGATCACTCGGGATGTGACATTCCTCGTAGTCGACTGCTCGTCAGCATATAACGCGATCCTCGGACCGCCGACTCTCAACACCTAGAAGGCAGCTACCTCGACGTACCACTTGATGATTAAATTCCCCACGGAATATGGGGTCGGTGAGTTGCGAGGGAACCAGGTGGCCGCCCGAGAGTGCTACATAGCCATGCTGGAAATGGATGACCACCAGCACACCATGTGCATAGAGGAACAGCGGGTTGCAGCGGAACCAGTAGAAGAACTGGAGGAGGTAGCTCTAGACGAGTCAAGACCAGGACGGACAACTAGAATGGGGACATTGGCCAGCCAGACCACACGACGGGAACTAACAACGTTCCTAAGAGATAATCAGGATGTTTTCGCTTGGAGCCACGAGGACATGCCGGGTATTGATCGATCAGTTATAGTTCACAAGTTGAATGTGAACCCCACGTTCTCACCAGTGAGGCAGAAAAAGCGAGTGTTCGCGGCAGAGCGAGACAAAGCAATAGCCGAGGAGGTTCAGAAGCTCCTCGAAGCAGGTTTCATTCGGGAGGTATATTACCCCGACTGGTTAGCAAATGTAGTGATGGTCAAGAAAGCTACCGGGAAGTGGCGAATGTGTGTCGACTTCACGGACCTCAACAAGGCCTGCCCAAAGGATAGCTTCCCATTGCCTCGAATCGACACACTGGTAGATTCAACGGCAAGGCACCAACTCTTGAGCTTCATGGATGCCTTCTCCGGCTACAATCAAATCAAGATGGACGAGGATGATCAGGAGAAGACCTCCTTCGTCACGAGTCAGGGACTCTTTTGCTATAAAGCAATGCCATTCGGGCTAAAAAACGCGGGAGCAACATACCAGAGGCTGATGAACAAAATGTTCGCGCACCAGATTGGGAGGAATGTGCAAGTGTACGTTGACGACATGCTAGTCAAAAGCGTTCTGGAACATGACCACCTGAAAGACCTACAGGAGACTTTCGACACGCTCCGGTTGTATAACATGAAGTTAAACCCAAACAAGTGCGCATTCGGAGTGACGGCCGGAAAGTTCTTGGGGTTCATGGTCTCCCATAGAGGAATAGAGGTTAACCCAGAGAAGGTTCGGGCCATCATGGAGTTAGAACCGCCGAAAACATCCAAGGATGTGCAGAGATTAAACGGTAGAATTGCAGCCCTGAATAGGTTCGTCTCAAAGGCAACGGACAAGTGTCTTCCATTCTTCCGCACGTTAAGAAAGTCGTTCGTATGGACGGACGAATGCCAGAAAGCGTTTGAGGACTTGAAGAAGTACCTGTCATCCCCGCCGTTGCTCAGCCCGTCTAACCCAGGGGAGGTACTCTATCTCTACTTAGCAGTCTCCCAAGCGGCAGTCAGCGCGGCCCTAATAAGGGAGGAGGACGGATCACAGAAACCCGTCTACTTCATAAGTAGGGCGTTCCGGGGAGCGGAAGAGAAGTATCCACAAATGGAGAAATTGGCCTTCGCGCTAGTAACTGCGGCAAGAAAGCTCAAACCATACTTCCAGGCGCACACAATAGTGGTTCTAACGGATCAACCCCTACGGAGAGCCATGAGTAGCCCCGAGACGGCAGGACGCATGGCGATATGGGCAGTGGAACTGAGCGAATTTGATATACATTATAGTCCACGAAATGCAATTAAGGGACAAGCCGTCGCCGACTTCATTGCAGAATTTTCTAGGTCAGAAGACTGGGAAGCAGACGAGAAGCCTCAATGGAGTATACACACGGACGGATCCTCCAACAGGCACGCAGGAGGTGCGGGTGTAGTAATCCATACTCCTGACGGACTGAAAATTGAATGCATGATTCGGCTGGACTTCCCCACAACCAACAATGAGGCCGAGTACGAAGCTCTACTGGCAGGACTAGACCTCGCGAAGGCAGCAGGCGCTGAATCCATGATCGTGCATTGCGATTCCCAGGTAATAACAAGCCAAGTCAATGGCATCTATGAATGCAAAAGTGAAAGGATGAGGAAGTACCTGGATGAAGTAAAGAACCGGATCGGTAACCTCACAGTAAGATTCGTTCAAATCCCAAGGGAAGAGAACGAATGCGCTGACCGTCTTGCGAAGGCCGCCTCGGCGGAACCCATGCTCATTCCCGAACAGGTATTATCATTCGTACAACCCTCGTCACTTATTAATGATGGAACAAAAGTGCAGGAGCTGAATTCTGAAGATAGTTGGACTACGCCGTTGGTGGCATTCCTGAAGACGGGCACGTTACCCGACGGGAGAAACGAGCCCAGGAAGCTGAAGGTTCAAGCCTCGCGATTTGTACTAATCAACGATATCCTATACAAAAGAGGGTTCTCACGTCCGTACCTGAGGTGCCTGGACCAGCAAGAAGCCGATTACGTAATGAGGGAGGTGCATGAGGGTATCTGTGGAAACCATTCAGGAGCACGATCCTTAGTGCACAAAATGATCAAAGCAGGGTACTATTGGCCAACGATGCAAAAGGACGCACAAGCATACGTCAAGACCTGCGACAAATGCCAGAGGTTCAGTAACCTAATCAGGCAACCGACCGAGGAACTGACGCCCATGACGGCTCCTTGGCCGTTCGCCCAATGGGGACTAGACATCATGGGCCCCTTCCCGGTAGCAGCAAAGCAACTAAAATTTCTGGTAGTTGGCATCGACTACTTCACCAAATGGGTGGAAGCAGAGGCTCTGGCCACTATCACGGAGAAGAACATACGGAGTTTCGTTTGGAGAAATGTAATATGCAGGTACGGGATACCAAGAGTGCTCGTCTCCGACAACGGAAAGCAGTTCGATAACGGAGCGTTCAGGAGCTTCTGTTCAGAACTGGGGATCAAGAATCACTATTCATCGCCCGCACACCCTTAAGCCAATGGGCAAGTGGAGGTCACGAACCGGTCCTTGCTGAAGATCATCAAGACCCGGCTCGAGGGGGCAAAGGGAATCTGGCCTGACGAACTGCCAAGCGTTTTGTGGGCATACAGAACAACAGCTAGAACACCGACTGGAGAGACGCCGTTCAGGCTGACGTACGGGAGTGATGCCGTCATTCCAGCAGAGGTCGAGCTCACAAGCTACCGTGTAGATAACTACAACGAGGATCACAACGAAAAGGCCTTGCGGCTCCAAATGGATCTGATAGACGAAGTCCGGGCTATAGCAGAGCAGAGGTTGGCCAGATACCAAAACCTCATGGCGAAATACTACGACTCCAATGTTAGACAAAGGGACTTTCAGATTGGAGACCTTGTGCTACGGAAGGTGATGGGAGCTGCCAGAGATCCGGCGCAAGGAAAGCTCGGCCCCAACTGGGAAGGACCATACAAGATCTCGTCTTGGCAAAGAAAAGGGACCTACCACCTCGAAACCATGGACGGACAGAAGCTTAAACATCCGTGGAACACAGAGCACCTGCGGAGGTACTACCAGTAGGGGCGCCATGACGACGATAGACACTCCTCCAGTCCCAAGCTTATTATTATGATTTACTTAGTTTTATTAATTCATTCCTCGAACAATTTTTCGACTATTTAATTGCACTATCTCTAGTTATTTCGAACAATGTTGTTACAAGTGCCTTTTTAAGCCCAAGGGGGCAGGCACCCTTTCATCAGCATTATTTTCTTTCAATAAAGAACTATATTCAGACTCTACTGTGTTTTTTCTACCTAAGTCAAGTCCACAAGGTGGACGGATTATCCCAAGAGGATAAAATTTGCGACCACAAGGTGGACGGATCATCCCAAGAGGATGACGATTGTAAGTCCATAAGGTGGACGGAGTATCCCAACGGATGATACTAAACAAAGTCCACAAGTTGGACGGACCATCCCAAGGGATGAAACGAAACTAAGTCCACTAGTTGGACGGACCGTCCCAAGGGGATGAAACTAAACAAAGTCCACAAAGTGGACGGACGATCCCAAGGGATGAAACCAAACCAGATCCACAAGGTGGACGGATCATCCCAAGAGGATGACGGTTGTAAGTCCATAAGGTGGACGGAGTATCCCAACGGATGATACTAAACTAAGTCCACAAAGTGGACGGACGATCCCAAGGGATGAAACTAAACTAAATCCACAAGGTGGACGGACGATCCCAAGGGATGAAACTAAGCCAAGTCCACAAGGTGGACGGACTATCCCAAGGGATGAAACTAAACTAAGTCCACTAGGGACGATCCCAAGGGATGAAACCAAACCAGATCCACAAGGTGGACGGATCATCCCAAGAGGATGACGGTTGTAAGTCCATAAGGTGGACGGAGTATCCCAACGGATGATACTAAACTAAGTCCACAAAGTGGACGGACGATCCCAAGGGATGAAACTAAGCCAAGTCCACAAGGTGGACGGACTATCCCAAGGGATGAAACTAAACTAAGTCCACTAGGTGGACGGACGATCCCAAGGGATGAAACTGAGCTAAGTCCGCAAGGTGGACGGACCGTCTCAAGGGGATGAAACTAAACAAAGTCCACAAGGTGGACGGACCATCCCAAGGGGACGAAGGTAAATCCGCAAGGTGGACGGGTGAAACTTAGTCCACATGATGGACGGACCATCCCAAAAAGATAAAACTCAAGTCTACAAAATGGCCAGACCATCCAAAAGGAATAAGACCAAGTCCACAAGGTGGACGGATGATCTCAAATGGATGGATAATCCCAAAATCCTTTAACGGACGAATAAAATGAAGTTCAAAAATGGACGGATAAAATCCAGGGTGGGATCACCTACCAATTTCACAACATACAAACATATAAAAGCAAAATAAAGCATGTTATAAAAACCAAATAAGAGTTGTCTACAAGACATCCATGACGGATGAAAATTGTTCACAAAATAGTCTTACAAGTAAATGTAAAAGTAAATGAAGGTAAAACAAGAATTGCTTCAACTGACGGGTACATCATCTCCCTCCTGACGGACTTCCATAACAGGCTGGTCGTTAGCAACGGCCTTTTCTGCCTGCGCCCCGTCGACCTGAGCCTCATCACCAAACAGCTGGTCGGTGTCGTCGGATTTTGCAGGGTGGACGGATGTTTGTTCAGGAACATTGATGTTGACGGAGGAAATGTCAAGGTCTGGATACAAACTCCTCACCTGACGAAGAGCATCATCGAAGCCGTCATTATAGGACGATCCTAGCTCGAGTAGAAGGTCGTCGGAGTCGCGATACTCACGGACGGCATCAACCTTTACCTGACGAACATCCTCGTCTTTAGTCTCAAGGATCTTGGAAAGCTCCTCCGTCCTCTTGAAATAATCATCCCTCGCCTCTTCAGCCATTTTTAGCTTCTTCTCCTGAACTACCCTCCAAGCCCTTAGTTGTGTCAGCTCGTCGTCCGTCACCTTAGCCTTCTCTCTCAGACGGCCAAGGGTGGTCTCATGGCTCAGGCACCGTCCCATAAGCCCCTTCGTCATGAGCATAGCCTAAAAAGTTGAAAAGAGTTAGACAAATTACTAAGGCCAAAAAGAAAAATTGGGAGAAAGTAGACGGATGAAAAACCTAAGCGATATTGAATAGGCCCGTCTCACCCATGGCTTCCGTGGAGTGATTGCCAAGATCCTCGTAATCATCTGAAGAGATGACGGACGTTAGCTTCTCCAATGCATATTTTGGATCTTCACGGAGTAAGACAGGCGCATTCTCCTGCTGGGTCGACGGACCTTTCATAAAGCCCTTTCCTGCCCCATGCTTCACTGGAGTTGTGGACTTGGTACCCCCAGCCAGGAGGCCCAGGACGGGCTCCAAAGGAACCTTAGGCTTCTTTGGAGGACGGTCCCCTTTGGGCGGCAGCTTTCTCTTATACTGTTGACTTGAACCCATCCCTATGGGGGCCGCCTCGACGGAGTCTTTCTTCTTCGCCGCGTTGGCTCTGATCAATGCTCTCCTCTTGGCGTCATCCATTTCTGCGAAACAAGACGGAATGAATCTAGGTGAAGCAAGATAGACGGACAAAATCGAAGGGCTCGGTCAGAAGCTTACGCTGACGGATTTTATTATCGTACTTCTTCGCCGCTTCAGATGGCTCCGATCCGTCACAGTACCAGTGGAGTGTATCTAAGGTGACGAGCTTGGCCCAGGTCCTCTCCTCTGATGTAGTCTTCCTGAAAATTCTTTCCAGAAAACTGAACTCTTCAAGCTCAACCTGGGGACGCTGACGGACTGAAAAAGGGAAAGTAGACGAACGTTAGAAACTTACAAAAAATCAAACTGATTAAAGTATTTTCACACGACGGAGTATACCAGACTCGCTTAAGATGCCCCATGTAGTATCGACGGGCATGAAATCCGTCTCCCCTGGGTGGCACATCAAGCCGTCTCCTTCCATGAAAAAGAAACGGCTCTTCCAATCTCTGTTGGAATCAGGTGTTTCAAAGATGACTTTGAGGACGGAGCTCCTGGGGACGAAGCTATACATCCCCCTTGACTTATCTATCTCGTCCGGACGGTAGCAATGTAGGAACTCTCTCACCGTCAGCCTATGTCGACCTCCCGACATGACTCCGTACAATACCTCCATCGCAATAAAAACCCTCCAGGCGTTGGGGGAAATCTGGCTGACGGATAAACCCAGGTATTGTAAGAGTTCACGGTGGAGTGAACTCAATGGAAACCTAAGACCAGCCTTAAGCACTTGCTCGTATATCCCTACACTGTCCACCCCTTGGTAGTAACATTTTTCTGACTTATAAGGCAGACGGAGTGGAATATGGTCGGGGATTTGGTAGTTGTCCCTAATGGTGTTAAAATGAGGCTCCTTGACTGTTGAAGTGAAGGCATTCACCGTCCACTCTGGTAACATCACAAACTGCCTAAACCCGTCCGCTCCCACGACGGATCTAACTCCTTCTACTTGATCTTCGACTTCTACGATCTCCATATCCTCATCTGTTGAGGACGAGGAAGATGTAGACGGACTCCTATCGTCGCTCAGATCGTCTTGGTCTTTGTGACCTGACGGATACACCTCTTCGTAATCCACTCCGTCGCAAACGACAGATTGATTACTCGACGCACTAGACATTTCCTACAGGTAATGACAAAGCCTAAGACTATGACGGATGTTTGAAAGTATGACGGAAAAGAAAAGGAATTAATCTTTTTTCTTGAACTTAAAAAAAAAAAAAAAAAAAAAAAACGTGAAATGAAGTGTAAGACGGATAGAAACAACTTACCAGCAAATAAGTAGACGGGTGAGAGGTATATGACGGTTGCAGTATGTGAACGGATTGCTCTCTGACAAACTGGACGGACTCGCTCTGACAATGCAATTCTTCGTAAGAGAGAAAGAATGAAGGGAGAAGGGGGCAGTATTTATAGGAGGAGTGCACGGAAGACGAAGCGGCGCTTCGATCCCATAAAAGTACCAATACGGGGACGACACGTGTCATGTCATTAATACTCTCCCAGTCCTGCGCTTCGCATTAAATAACGACGGAGTACCTACCCGACAGCTTCAACAAATCTTGATCGACGGCCCACTAATACCTTTACCGTTATCCAGGCTATTTCTTACCGTCACCCCATGTTTCCCTCTAGTGTATGACGGACCCATAGGGTGAAGGGGGCAACTGAAGAGGATGAATTTGGGCTTAGAGTGGGCCTGACGGGCATGATCCGTGGTCCTATAGAAAACGGGCCCGTTGTCTGCGACGTCTATAGTACAGAGCCCAATATGATGTATCAGCAGGTCCGAGGCCCATAAGGAAAGGCCGGGAGGCCCTTTATATGAAATACTTGCGACACACTCCATAGAGTCCTATAAGGAAAGGATTCCTATAAGGAAAAGACTTCTACTCCAAGTAAGAGAAGTCCGCACCCTACTATAAAAGCGCCAATGCTCCCAAAGGTGAAGGTACGCATAATTTACCCTCTCTAGCACTCTAGAGTTGTGAGAATATTTTCTGACTTGACCTTCGGAGGGTATTCGGCCGGTACCACACCGGTGCTCTCTGTGAGGTTTCTTCCTCTTTGTGTTGTGTAGGTTGACATTTAAGCGCGGAGTTATTGTGTGGCTCACTGGTGAAATTCTTGACATCATCAGAAATAAATGCGTGGATCCAAGTACTGGCATTCCAGATGCATGAATGATGAAAATCAAAATATATTAGATAATGATAAAATAAAAACAAATAAAATAAACTAAAAAAACTTTCTTGTTGAATAAATAAAGAAAAACTTTTGATATGCTGCAGATAATAAATAAATAAAAACTTATTCAGCAACAAATGGGGGTGAGGAATTTTAAACTGTGGTTCCCCTTAATAAAAAAGAGTAGGCAATGCAGAGGCGACGCTATGTACAGTTAAAGGTGTTCCCAGGAACACCCTGACTTGAAAAAAACTAAAAAAAAAATTATATAATAAATTAGGAACACCCTAATTAGGAACACCCTCAATCATAAAATTAGGAACACCCTTAAATTAAAAAAACAAAAAATTTATTTGCTCAATTGCTCTACTTTCAAGTTTCAAGGAAAAAAAAAAAAAAAAAAGCGCAAAAAAAAATTTGAACTAAAATCTGAAAAAAAAAAAAAAAAAAAAAAATGTAACAGAGCCACAAGCCCACAGCAAGCCCACGGCAAGCCTACTAGATTACAGAGGTAGCAAACCTTACCCACAGATTCTCACAAAAAAAAAAAACCAAACCCCAATACAGGTAACAAAGCAAATCACTTCTAAATCTATCCATCACTAAAGGCTTTATCAAAGAAAAAGAAATCACTAAACTTCTAAAGACCTAACCTAAAGCAAACCTATTACCTAAAGATAGCAACGCCGTTATGCCTCAATCCCTCAGAGCAAGAGCAACGCTGCCGGAGATCGGATCCAATCCAGATCGTCGTCGGAGATCAGAAGTCTAGATCGTCCTCACTCGTCGCTCGCCCTCATCACCGTCAGAGATCGCTCGTAGGTCGTCGCGACGTCGCCACTGTCATCGAGTCTGCCTCAGCGGCGCTGGCCTCAGCCTTTAGGCCTTCCTGCTCGGCTACTCCGGTGCTCCCTCCCTCAAGGTATTTCATTTTTCTCTCTTTTTTTCTCTCTGACTCTCTCTCTCTCTCTCTCTTGAATGAAATGAAAATTATAGAATGAATGAAACTCTCTCTCTCTCTCTCTCTCTCTCTCTCTCTCTCTCTCTCTTCTTTAATAAGACTAACTCTCTTTTTTACTTTTAGTCTTTTGAAATTTGAATTGTGTTTGTGTCTCTCATTGATCGAACAACTTGACCTTTATTAATTTTTTTTGTCTGTTTTTGACTTTTGTCTTTTTGAATGTGTTGCTTTTCATGTGTAGTGTGTTTGTCAGTTTATCTTAATATCTTATCCGTTGGGTTGGTGTGTGTAGTGTCTTGGTGTTGGTGTGTGTAGTGTGTTGGTGTTGATATTTTTTTTTTAGAAGGTGTTGGTGTTGATATTAATTATCTTTTAGACTAGTGTAACGTGTGATTGTGAAATTTTCTTATTGGTAGGGGCATCAGGCATCATTAGGCCTGCTTGTTTGTTGAATGGGGTGGGGTGGGATGGGCACATGGGGCCGGATTGCACACTGCTTTAATTATTGTGCTATATATGAGATGTGTAAATAATGTGCACATCAGTGGCTCTTTAGTGTAATGTGCACATCAGCACATGGGGCTAAACAATATAACAAATTAAAGCAATATAATTAATGACAAATAAATTAAAGCAATATAGTTTATTGTTAGGCTAAACAACAATAATCAAAGCAGTATAATAAACCAATACATTATAAAAGACAAACGAATTAAATTATGTTAGGCTAAACAACATCCTGAAAAAATTAAATTAAATTATGATTGTGTAATTTATGCTTGTTGAGGAACACTCTGAAAAAATTTCCTGGAGTCGCCACTGAGGCAATGTCACTAGTTACAAAGATCTTAGTAAGATAACGTAAGTTGGATAAATTATTTACAATGTAAGGAGAAAATGAAAAGAAAAAAAAATAACATATACATATACATATTTAAATTTGCAAAACTATTGAATGTTTACTATACAATGAACATATTTTATTTATTTTAAAAAAATATAGAATTTTGATACAAATTATTATTTTTTACACAAAAATTAATTTTTGCTCTCAAGAGATTAGGAGAATTATCAAGCAGTTAAACTAATCATGATCATGAAGCATATGGCAAAGAAACTACCGATGATGGAGGAAAAACTATCAACTTGACTACCATGGAAAGAGCCTCACATGGAAAGAGCCTCTTGGTAGAGAAATTATTATGTCCATTAGAAGGATTGTTAAAGTGGTCCTCCCACCCAATAAAACGATGTCACATATGCAAATGTATGATTTAGGTTCCTAAGCAGCACAAGAAATAAAATAAAATAAAATAAAAAATAAGGTGATGCCACATTTACATAAATAATAGCATTTTATTAGTTGAAAGGACCAAAAAGGATCAGATCAGCAATCCTCCAGCAGACCTAATAATTTCTCCTATATTAGAAGAAGTTACTCTTGAAAAAAAAAAAAATAATAATAATAATAATAAATAAATAAACTTCTTTGAATAGACAAAGTTTGGAAACAAGCTTAGCTATAGCATTAAGCTATAACTCCACTCAATATCTTTTTATTGGATGTAATTTTAACAAATCCATCAATATTGGATTACATTTTCTTTCTATATCCTCTATACTTGAAAATTTTCCATAAAATCAAAGATTAATAACTACGTTATTAATAAAATGTTTAAGTTTCAAGTTTTTGTATTCTAAAATTATGCATAAAAAATAAATTTATTTTTATGAATCAAATAATGAATAAGATTCTATTGGCACGAAATATGTGTTAAAAATCTAAAGAACATATAATCCATTGATTAGATTTTTAGAATATGTAGTCAGGTTAATTTTTTTTAATCGAAGTTATAGTTTTAGGCTACAACCAAGTAGTGACGGCTCCACACATGCAAGCCAGGGTGATCACAGAACCACCCTGACTTGCAAAAAATTGTATATATATGCTTGCAAAAAAAAAAAAAAAAAACCAATTGTGTGCTAAACTAACATATTGTGACCACCGTAATAAAAATGTTGAATACTTTGACTTGAGAATTACAAAATTTTGAATTTAACATAAATAAGAGTAATGCTACATTCATAACATTTTTACAATAATTTCACAACAAATTAAATGTGGTAAGCAATAAATTTAGGCCTAATATTATTTTGTTACCCACCAATAAACAGTTTTTTGTATAAGATTAATTTATTATAAAAATATTGTAGACATAGCATTACTCCAACATTAATTTTGCCCTCCAAACATAATCCTTAATCCCTTTTTTTAATGGGCTTAAATAACAACTATATATTAGCCCAAATAACAACAAACATAAATAAATAAATAAGACAAGACCAAACAATAACAAATGAACAAATTATTCAACAAAAATATATTATAAACAAAAAAGATAAAAATCGCTAATCATTCAAATTTGTAATTCGTTCAACATATTCAATAAAAATAATCTCTAATTTCATTTTTCCTTAAAAAATGTGGTATCAAGAAAAAAAATATTGTAGTTGTGAGTTCTCCTTCATAGTGACTACAGTTATACTCTTTTTAGCTTTGCAATCGAAATAACTCTGCTCTCTTTAACGACTCAACTCTAGTGACTCAACTTGCAACTGTAGAAAATATTCAAGTTATTTCTTTAAAGATTTTGTATAATTTAAATTTCTTAGTAACCATTTAAAAAAAAAAAAAAATTCTTAGAACTGCCACTCCAACCAAGTTTCTAACCAAACTTTATCCCCTACGAATATATGCCTTGGCATTTTTATCTTTCCTCTGTCTTTTTAGTTTTTCCTTTGTAAAACTAATCACCGGACTAGTTCCTTGTTACTCACCGGTGGCCTTCTATGTAACCATTTGTTGTTAATGAAAAAGTCCTCACCGGTAGCTATCATTAATTACGTTTCTTGCCCAATTTTTTCTTGCAAACATATTTTGGTGATCACAGACTCACAATAGTGAGAGCAATTAATAGAGTGCTTTTTGGAGATGGCGAAAAAAAAAAAGGATCAGAGGAATGAGCAAAGCTATTTCCTACATTCTTCAAGAGGGCATGTGAATTTCACGTTTGGAATGGCTGTTGGAGGCCACATTACTGAGTATCTCCAACGCTGTCCTTAGTTATTGCTAGTCCTTTTCTTGAGTTGAAGGTGGCTATTGTTAAATAGCATGTTTCGCACCTGCCAAAGAAATGGTTGGGTTTGGACTTTGGACCATCTGTCTCGGAAGGTGTCCTAACTAGCATATGCTATACCGTTGATGTTGGTACAATGGGAAACAGTGTTTGGTAGAGTAGTTTGAGATGTGATTTTTGTAATTTTTTAAAATACGTATGAATGAAAAAGTGTGTGAAAATATATGTAATGTTGTTTAAAATATTAAAATGTGAGTTTGAAATTAGAGACCAAACAGGTAGCGGCAGAAGGAGCATTCAATATTGGGTCAATTGACCCAACATTTGCCTTTGGTTCTGCTTTCAATTCTGGCTGCTCCAAAAAATGAAGCAGTTTATGGGTTTAATTGGACCCTAGATTGGTGGAATATTTGCAGGCTTTCTTAATGACCATTAATAGCGTTCCCTGCTCAAGCGCCTACTTTTTTTTTGAAAGAGTTTTAACCTATGGTGACTATCTTCGATGATAACTCTTTATCATCAGACCAATATACCAATCAATTTTCGGTGTAGACGGAGATTAAATCTCAGATTTCTTATTCAACCATCAGAGACTTTACTATTTGAGCTAATTGGAACCCACCTAAAATTTGATATATTGAATGAGAAAACAGAGGAAGGAGAACATGTACGTTAAGCTAATTGGTGTAGGTAGAAATTGAATCTCAGATCTCTTATTTAACCACCAGAAACTTTACCAGTTGAGCTAACTGAAACTCATCTAAAATTTGATATATTGAATGAGGAAATGGAGGAAGGAGAACATGTACGTGAGAACATTAGAAACATTAAACATCAAGAAGCAAGCTAGTCTAGGTTCCTATGGCAATGAGTAGGGCTGTCCAACCCACCCGGTCACCCGCCCAAACCACCCAACCCGACCGAGCCCGTCGCGCCGCCACCCGATCCGACGTCTCCGGCGGTCGGACGCGGGTCCGAACTCTCTAACCCAACACCTACACGGGTCGGTTGCCGGTTTTACGTTTCAAAACCCGTGACACCCGCCCGAACCAAAACAATCATCTTCTCCGGCGAAATATTAGGAATCTTGGACCAATCCGGCGAGATCTCGCCGTTATCCGATGAAATCTAGGCCAGATCTTGACGGATCCGGCCAGATTTCTGTCCGATATTGACTGATCCGACTAGATCTGGACGGATCCAACCAGATTTAGGCCATATCTCGACGGATCCGGCCAGATTTCAGCTAGATCTCGCCGGATCCGGCCAGATTTCGTCCCCGGCGATAAAACCCGAGACCCGAACCGACCACCCGAAACCGACGAGACCCGAACCGAAAATCCGACCAGATCAGGCGGGTCGGTTTCGGGTCAAATTTTCAACCACCCGAATTAGTCGGGTCGAGTCCGGGTTGGGCACAAACCCGACCCGGCCCGACCCGTGGACAGCCCTAGCAATGAGTTATACACTTGCTACTTTCTTATACATTCAAATCAGTTGAAACGGTGAACTGAAGAAGAAAAAAAAAATCACATGTTAACATACAGGAAGTCACAAGAAAATCACATTGTTATCCCATATATAATTTTACTTAACCAAATTAATACAAAAAAAGACTAGCTCATATTGATGTGCAGTATCTCAATGTCCAGAAAAAAAATATGGTACTGTAATTTTTTTATTTTTTTATTATTATGGTAGCTGTGTTTGTTTAAACACGACTACAGGTTTGGCATAAAAAATAAAAAAAAAACTAATCTACTCTCTGATCTCTAACCCGATCTCTCACCTTCTCTCTCACTCTCTCCCTTTGACTCCCAAACCCTCACCTTCAACCCACCCCTCTCTGATCTCATTTTTGAGCTATGGAAAATTTTGTGATCCATAGCTCAACCCTTCCTACTCTCTTTCACCGCCGATCCTTATGCCTCTTGCGCCGCCGATCAAGCTCGATGTGCCGCCACCGACAAAGCCTGTCCTGCCGCCGATCTGCTAACTATTCAAGGTATATCTCTCTCAATGTTTCCTTCTCTTCTCTCTCACTCTGGTCGGTGGTTTTGGGGTGGTCTGTGATGGTGGGGTTGATCTGGGTTTGTGACTGTTTGTGGTGTGGGTTGATCTAGGTTGTGTGGTGGTCTTTGATGTGGTTTGGTGGTGTGGGTGTGGGGTTTTGATTTGTGTGGGAGTGGGTTTTGGGTTGGTGGGTTGCGACGGGTCTGGGTTGTGGTGGGTTTTGGTGGCATGGGGGTTTTGGTTATGGAGGTGCAATGATGGCATGGGGCTGTAGTTGTGGTTGGGTTCCGATGGTTTGGGTTGGATTTTTGGAATGGGTTTGATTTTGGGTGGGTTCTGATGGTGTTGCCGTGGTGGTGGGGTGGGTTGTTACTGTGATGGTGTCTAATGGTTGCGAGGTCGGCGTGGGTCTGGTGGTTGTAATTCGGCGTGATTCTGGTTGTGAGATCGGTGCTGGGTTTTGGTGTCTGTGTCTGGTGGTTCTCTTTATAGTATAATCTTTAAAGCATTTTTGTTATGGGATTTGTTAAAGATTGGTTTTTTTAACCATTGTGTTCTTCGCAGAATTGAAATGATCTCTACTAATTTTATTTTTTTAAATAATGATAAATGGTTTTAAACTCTGCAGTAATTTGGTGATTCTAGTGACATGTTTTTTGTTAGACTGCTAGCATACGAAATACGATGGTTTTGTAAAAGACAATGGACTTGTTTGGGTTTGATCGGACCTTTAGTATCGTTATTGTAAATGGGAAATTCTCGAATAACTGACAATCCCAAAATGATTGGATCGTGTGTTGTGTCATCTACAGTCAACATTGCCTGGTATGGTATTTCATGATGCAATAATACTTAATTGATGGGATCGTGGTTAGGAGTATAATGGGTTGTTTTGGTTTGTCAAGTCCTTGGGCAAAGTGTTGTTGGTTGTGACACTGCGCCTGTTTTCTCCTTTATTTATAAGGTTTTGTTTAGTTTTTGCATAAAACGAAAAGTTAACGAACGATTTGTCATAAATTTTCAGGGTCAATCTGCCATTTCTGTTGATGATACGTTAAAAGTTATAACCTGCAGGTAATTTGATTCTAGCCATTTGTCACATTCGACAAATTATGATCTCAAGCTCATAGTGGGATTCTTTTTTATTTTCTAGGGAGCAACAAAAGAAGTTGCCCACCTCCATAATACTATTTTTGCAGTTTGCTTTCTGTGGAAACAGCTGATCGCCCGGGGTTATTGGTGGATCTTGTAAAGATCATAACCGACATCAATATTGCCGTTCAATCAGGAGAATTTGACACTGAGGTGGTTATTTCTCATTGATCTCTGCAAGTTTTAATTATTATTTTTTTTAATTGGACATTGAATGACATTATTTTTATTTGTATGTTTTGCTTTTTGGACCTAGGGGTTGTTGGCCAAGGCAAAGTTTCATGTTAGTTACAGGGATAAGATGAGTGTCATATGAAAACTTTTTATCCTCAAAACTCCACCGTCTAAAAGGAATATAAGATCATAGTCACTAGGTTCCTTTTTAAACCTTTTTTTATTTTTTTGAGAATTAAGTTCCTTTTTAAGCCTCAATGATAATTCCGATCCTCTCATTATCCACTGAATTCCCCAAAATAATATCAAATTGTGCTGCACTGAGCTTGCTGACAGCAGATTGAGCCGTCCATGATATCACGACTCTGAGAGTCTGTTGGGGCTCTTTTGTTGCAATACTTACCGATGAAAAGGGCATCATTGTACGATTTGTCATAGGAAGAAGGTCTCTATTTTGTTAACTCAACACTAATTGAAAGAATTTTCTATTTTTTAATTTAGTTAAGTTCATATATCTTGCAGTGCAAATCATGGAGACAGTTTGGACAGAGAAATTGACAATGAAAATAGGCACACCAATGATTTCATCATTCTTGTACATTAAACCATTTACTAAATTTAAGTCAATGATAAATAGTTGGTGTTTTAGAGCTTTAACAATTCTTTCACATAAAGATATCCAACTCTTAAAGGTTCAATAGATCTGAAATGTAGTTTTATAATTTTCAGTTTTTCTAATAGAGTTGAATCACTTGTTAATAGCTGAAGTTGGCAGTTGGCTAATTTGTTCATAGGAAATAGGAATACAAACTAGGAGTAGTTATTAATAGTCCAATTCTTTTGTCTTCTATCCTAGAGGATGGTCAAGTGGAGGCACCTGAGGAGTCTCCAATCCTCCTCCCTCCTTGACATTTTCCCTTGTTTACCCCATTAAGATTTGTCATAGAAATTTGTTAGTTTTATCAATAAACAAGTATTTTCTCCCTCTTTTATGGTAATTTTAATTACAATATAGACACACCTGGCATTATTGAGTTGACATCTTTTTTTGGTTCTCCAGATCTATTCTTCGTACATATGCCCATGATGATGTTAGCACTGGATCATGGTTTATTGGGCTTGATGTGAAGCACATTAATGAAGCAAAGTTTTGCTGCTCCTCCTGGTCCACAGGTCTCTCTCTCTCTCTCTCTCTCAAATACACACAAAATAATTTTTGCCCCAAATAGAGGGAAACAATTGAGAGCAACTTAGCAAAAAAGCACGTGGCATTGCAATTGAGGTGATTACTTGTATTGCTGAGTGAGCATTGGGAAAGGGTCTTTGTTTTTATGCTATGATTCCTATCTCATCTGGTGGGTTCTCTCTTAAAGGACTTTCATGTTTTACTAAAAAACTAGAAAAGTTTAGTTTTCATATACATGTTAGTATGTTACTGGTAAAATAATTTGTTTAGTTTTCGTCAGAGTTAAATTGTAAACTATGGAAGTTCAGGTTAAAGAGAAGGAAGAAGGGGAAGATAAAGGGAGAGAGCAACAGAGAATGAGAAGAAAATAAGGTTTAGGCGTTAATTAGTCAACCCCTACCTTAGCATATATTTATATTAGGGTTTATAACATAAAATAACTCTTTAACAGTCAGCTACATGGTGACACAGCTTTCTCTAAGGGCTCGTTTGGTTGGAGGGGTGGAAAAGTAAGAGGATAAAAGAGATTTAATTTTCTCTCATGTATTTGGTTGGAAGGGTAGAAAAATGAGAGGATAGAAAATAGAGTTGGTATAAATTTACCATTATGTCCCAATTAGGTAAAACAAAAATTAATACATTATATTTTTATTAAAAAACTATGTATGACTGATTACTTCATTAAAAAAAGAAGAAGGAGTTGAACAACCCAAAAAAATTTTCTCCAAAATAAAATTTAAAAAAAAAATCCAAAACGGTTGAGAAAAGAAGGATGAGCACAAAAGAAAAGAATAAAAAATAAATAAACGGAAGAAAGGATATGCATGAAAGGGAAAAAAAATCTGAAGAAAAGATAAATACTAAATAAAAGAGACAAAAAAACAAAATCAAGAAGAAGAAAAAAAATAACAGAGAAGAAAAAGACACAAAAGTTCAAATAATATGGACGTTGGATTGGGACAATTTCATCCAAAATATAGCAACAGGTTTCCACTTGAGTTTTCTTCTCGATTTGGGGAGAGAGTTTTGGTGGGCCTGGAGAGAAAACTGCCGAGCCTCACCATTTTTTTCTCTCCATCATTTTCTATCCTCCTGTTACACCCCTACCAAATGGACCTAAAAGTTTTGGTATGGAGAAAAACTTATTTCTTCTTTGGGTTTGTGGGGAAAACAGAACACCAATCCTAACCGCCTCTTGCTATATACCTCCACTGGTGTGATATAACAATTTTGCTGAAGTGAAGCTTCTTTGATCCAATGTCTAGTTAGTTTCCATTTAGTCTTGTTAGCTTCTTGCATGTTATAGCATAGCCTTGTACAAGTTTTCTTTTCCCCCCTACAATAAGATCCATGATGTCTGGTCACGCTCCATTGGCAACCTATATTCAGCATTCTTTTTAAAAGTGTAGAGCAGGGCAAACTCCTGAATATCTAAACATGCATAGACATATGTATAACTAAGATCAAAGAGGCTAGAATATTATAGATGGTGTCATTTGTGAAGGCTCAACTACTTATGGATTGGGCAGTTTTACATTTCTATTAACTTATGGTTCTGACTCAAAGGGACAAAGTTCATTCAGAGTGACATCTTTGTTTATATAGTTTTTTACCCACATCTCAGGGGCAATTTGTGCAGCTGTGTGAGTTGAGTTGCCTCCAATGACAAATTATTGAAACATTTGGTACATATAGCAAGGGAAGACCCTTCTCTTCAACAGATGTATTTTCAACGTTCATGAAGTGAAGAAGATTTTTTCTGCCAAAAGTTGATTCCAGCTGTCTTTAAAGCTTGGATTTCTCGATTGCAGTGATTTTGTGAGTATAGATGCTAACATGCTAATCAGTACATGCTAATCACAGGTACCTTTTGCAGCCAGCCTCCCCTCCTGAGTGCTATGGTTATGCCATATACAGCAGGACTAGTGATATGCAATTGGTTAGAAAATCTCTCCCTGCACTTCTCAAAGAGTATCACTTTTGGAATTCAAGTACCATAATATATATTTTCTTTGATTTTAAGTGGAATTATGTTTACATTTCTTCCTTAGCTTCATTTTTTGTGGTTTGAACTTTTTTAACTATTTCCTTTTCTACTGTTGTAGGAATACATACCATGAAGTTGCTACATCTGCTGAATCTGGCTGGGACTTCAGCACTCGGTGGATGAGGTAATAATTTGCTCTTGAGAATTAGTCTATCCTATAAACCTTTTTAAATTTACACTCCTGGGACTTCACACCATTAGTGTTTTTGTTGGGAACTAGCAAAATTTTGGCAATGAACTTTTGGAATTTTTAATTTCAGAAATTTAAGTATCCGTTTATGTAATTTGTGATTGGCCATGAACGTATTGTGATTGGGCAGGGGGGAAAAAAACAAAACCTATAGCCGCGTTTTTAAAAACGTGACTATGGATAAAAATCCTATGGGAGGCTGTAGCCGGGTTTATAAATGCAGCCCAAAGATGGTCTATAGCCGCGTTTTACAAAAACGCAGCTACAGGTCTGAGTCTACAGCTGCGTTTTAAAAAAGCAGCTATAGGTCCAGGCTATAACCGTGTTCTAAACGCAGCCCAAAGTGAGTCTATAGCCACGTTTTTAAAAACGCAGCTATTGGCCCAAAGCCTATAGTCGCAGTTAAAAAATGAGGCTATAGGTCTGACCTTTAGCCGCGATTATAAAAACGCGGCTATAGTCCCGCAAGGGGCTATTCCTGCATAGTATAGGCCTAGTTTGTAAACGCGACTATATCCTATAGCTGCGTTTTTGGGGTCTATAGCTGTTTTTTTAAAACGCAGCTATAGACCCTTGTTATGACAAACCACAAACTTATCTTTCCCAACTTTATTATAGTGACTACTTTTGATTCAGAACACAATCTAGCATTGGACACGATATCAAATTTAATATTATAATTTTTATACGGGAGTGTACTAATCAGATGATTATAAGTGTTAGGTACTGAGTTTAATAACAAGAGAGCATTATCCTAATCACTAAATCAACATCCAAAATTTGCAAATTAGCAAGTAGTTTTGTTATAATAAATCAAGTGCTTAGACATAGAGGTACCTCGGCGGTAAATGAAAGAGATTTTTTTTTTTTTCAAATGGAGCTGATTCTCCACACTCCTAGTCATGTATACCTTTTTTTGCTAAACCTCCTAGTCATGTATACTTGTTTTCTAATATCTTTCAAAGCTCTTTAACCTTAGTCTCATTCATAACAAATTACTTTTGATCAAAACTTATTACAAGTAAAAAGATAGAAATAGAAATAAATAACTCTAGTGGTCCAGGATAAAATTAAAAAAAAAAAAAAAAAAGTTTGGGGCATTAAAAAACTTGTATTCATGGAACATTTGGCGTAACATAGATAAATACTCTGTTTGTTTCACTAGAAAACCTTCTATAAAGATAATTTCCGCATTTTTCAGTGTTTGACAGCACCAAAAAAAAAATGGCCATGGAAAATTATCTTTAGTTAACGGAAAACCCTAATAAAAATAAGGCTTATTTTCTATAGGTTGTTTCTCAAAAAACAAAAAAAAAAAAAAAAAAAAAAAAAAAATCAAAAAATCAAAAAATAATCTCTCTCTCATGCATCGCATCTCCTATAAATATTATCTTTTTCCATAACCTCTGTAGTCGCGGGAAACAAAAATTTTTTGGCACGTACTCTCTCTCACTTTTTCTCTCTTCTCATCATACTCTCACTGTCACTCCCTCTAGTCTCTCCTCTTCCCATAGATCTTTCTCTATCTGTCTCTCCTCTCTCTTTTCTCCATGTTTCTCTTCCCCTCTGTAACATAATTCTCTGATTAGATTTTTTTTCCCCCTCACAAATTGGTCAACAGCTATTCCTTGCAAAGGCAAACATATCTGCAACGGGAATTATTTTATTCCTCTCTATCAAAACCCAAATTTTTTTATATAATCATTGTTCTTGTTTGGTGGTTTTTTTTTCAATGTTGTGTCAACTCTCTATTTTTATTTGATTTCTATTTGTACATGTTTTTTTTTTTTTTTTGATAGGTTATTTCTATTTGTACATGTTGGTTGTACACATATTTGATTGAAGAAATCAAGGGAGGATAATGGCTAGGATAGGATGGGTGGCAATTGGGTTGAAAACTTGAATCAAGCTAATCATATATTCTTTGCTTTGAATATATAGCTTGATTTTATTTTTTCTTAGTTTGATGGATCCCTGTCTAGACTGCTGCAGAATTATGCAGATCTAAATTACGGTAAATTAATAATATTGTTATATAATGAATAGTAATTGTTTAGGGGAATTGCATTTTGTCGCAGATACATTATGCAAATTATGTAGTGATGATACATTATGCTAATACATTATGCAAATACATTATTTAGAGTAATATTAAACAGTTGTGGTTGAACATATTAGACAATTAGTCTACCAACAAAAAGAGTAGACAATTAAAAGTTATTGTTATTTGCACTTATTGAAGATCTATTCCCCTGTCAATTTTTAGCCTCTAACAAACTCAAAAGTTATTGTTTTTAGTACTTATGGAGTGATGATGTTGTTACCTTTTAGTTTAGTCTCTTAAAACTTAAAGTGGTCAGTTTTTTATGAAGTGTTTTCTTTAAGTACTTATATATATGAGTGCTCTCTTTAAGTACAATTTTAATTCATAATCATTATTATTTTTTTCTTTTTTTGGAATATAGATGGATAATCCATCACTTCCTATTGCCATAATGGGGGCAGCTACATCCGTTATTGCTTTGGGTGTTGTTCTTTTGAAAGGGCTAAGATCTAGATGTGTTATACCTAGAGAACCTCATGTCAATCGAGAGTATGGAAGAGAGTCATATATGAATGATATTCTTTGTAAAGGTGATAAGCATTGTCTCCACAATATAAGGATGAGACCCATTGCATTTTATATCTGTGTAAAATTTTGGGCAAGAATAATCTACTTCAAGAGACCATTCATATGTCCATTAAAGATTAAGTGTTAATTTTTTTTACACACTATTGGGCATGATGTGAGGTTTTGAGTTGTTGGTGGGAGGTTTTGTAGATCAATTGAGACAATGCGACAATACTTTAGACATGTCCTTAAGAGTAGTTTTGCAATTATACAAACACATGATTAGAGAACCTGACAAAGATACACACTTGGAGATAAGAAATAGCAGCAAGTTTAGCCCTCTATTTCAAGGTAAATTCCAAAGGCTTTCATTTTCCATTTTTTTTTTATAATATAAAGATATAAAATAAATGTAACTTATATTGGTCGTAATTAGGATTGTGTGGGAGCTATTGATGGAGCTCATGTTCATGCATCTGTTCCAATTCAAATACAAAGAAGGTTTTGCAGCCGAAAGGATGGAAAAACACAAAATGTCCTCGCTGTTGCTACCTTTGACTTAAAGTCACTTATGTATTAGCTAGTTGGGAAGGGAGTGCTTATGATTCACGTGTCTTAAATGACGCACTCTCTAGGCAAAGAGGATTAAAAATTCCTAAAGGTATTATAGGACTAGAAAGTGATTTTATTATGGATAATAGCTTTTGGAGTGATTTCTTTTCCTTTTGACTCTAAAGGTGTAGGTAAATATTATCTTGGTGATGCTAGTTATGGAGTTCAAAAAGGAATTATCTCCCCTTATCGTGGTTTTTGTTACCATTTGAAAGAGTTTAGTGATAACCCACTAAGAAATGACAAGGAATTATTCAATATTTGCCATTCTTCTTTACGCACTAGCATTAAACGTCATTCTAGGGTTTTGAAGAAAAGTTTCTGTGTGTTAGATGTAGAACTTTTTTGGTCATTCCCAACACAAGTGGATTTAGTCTTAACTTGTTGCATAATTCACAATCACATAATAGGAGTTGACCATTTAGACTCAATTATGAACAATGGGCTTCATGGTAGCCCACTTGCAAATGAAAGTGCAAGTAGAAGAGTCCAACAATCACAAAGGGAAGTCCAAGAAGAAAATAGAGAATGGGTTAAAAAACAAGATGATTTCTCGTGACATGTGGGAGGATTGTAATGCTATGAGTGATTTCATACTCTTTATATTAGCTGGTTGTGTAATGGATTTTTTTTTATTTCATATTTTCAAGACTTCTATGTTATAATTATTTTTGTTTGTTATGGACTAATGGATTTTTTTGGTTTCATATTTTCAAGACTTCTATGTTATAATTATTTTTGTTTGTCATGGACACCCCAAATTCATATTTTGTATTGAATATTATTTATATTCTTCTTTCATTTTGTATCTTTTTTCTTGTGAATATTATTGTAATAGAATTGCAATGTGAAATAAAAAGGATACTCAAAAGGTCAAGGACACCAAGACCAACTCAAGTGGTAACAACCAATGCAGAATTTATTACTTGAGATACTTGCAGATGAGGCTCTTCATGGAAATAAGTATTCCAACATATTTTTTCTTTTAACCTCAAGTATTCCAACATATTTAAACATGCATCATATGCTAAAGTAGCTAAAGTAATTACTGAGAAATTTATGGCTGAATGTACCCAAAAGCAAGTGGAACATCGCTTTAAAACACTCAAAACCAACTGGGATACAATTGCATTACTTCGTAATAAGAAAAGTGGGGTTTGGATGGAATGATGATTTGAAAATGATCACTTGTGATAGGACAATGTATGACAAAGAAGTTTCTGTAAGAAACTTTTATTTTCTTTATTTTATAGGTAGAAACTTTTTAGGTTGTATCATTAAATATTTTCACTATTCTTATTGCTCTCATATTTTGACTCTTTTCCTTTTTTTATAAATTATATCTTTTCCTTTCTTTACACAAGTACATCCCAATCATGCACAATTTTTGTTAGGCCAAGAATGTATTGACCTCTTTAGTAACTTAATCAAATTAATTAGCCAAGTGAATTAATTAAGTCAATTAACATGCAATACGAGTGGTAACACAAACAAATCATCTACTAAGTTAAATGCAGTGAAAAATAAATTTGACACAGGTGATTTGTTTACGAATGGGGAAAACTATCGAGGCAAAACCCCCCTAGGGTGAATTTAAGGTCACCACTCCCAAGAATCCACTATTATCAAAACAAGCGGTTACCAGTAAAAGGAATCCTAATATCTAATACCAACTTACAGTTGAACTTTTACCCTAATACCCAATTAGACTTGTAATGTAGTGACAATCCCTCTTTTCAATGCACAGCTCCAAGTACGTGACTAACCAATGATGCACGGATTCCAGTACGTGACTAACTCCACAGCAACTTACAGTTGAACTTTTACCCCAATACCCAATTAGACTTGTAATGTAGTGACAATCCCTCTTTTCAATGCACAGTTCCAAGTACGTGACTAACTCCACAGCAACTCTTTGATTGTTATAGTTAATTTGCAACAGCTTTACATAGAAACACCAATAAGATCTTCAATGTTGGTGCAAGAGTCTTTGCTTGTTTACAAAACCTAAAGGCATATAAGAAACGCAGCAAGAACTCTTTCTTTTGTAGGAGGAGGCTAGAGTTTCAAAAAGAAAACCTTGTGAAGCTCTCTAGGGTTTGGTTTTTCTTTTTCCACCTCCTTTAAATAAGAGTTTAATGGGCTCTCCTATTCCAAATAGGTTTACACAGACCTTGGGCTTTTCTAGTTCAATAAGGATTATACAAACCCATAAACCTTGGGTTTTCCTAGTCCTATAAGGATTATACAAACCTACAAACAAATAGCTTTTAGAATAAAAACGTTGCTGGCTATAGTCCGAATCCTGTAAGCTCGATAGATCGAGTCATGTGTTGAGATTTAATGATTCTCGACAAATCAAGCTTCTATCAAGGAGATATCGAGACCTGCAAATTGCACTTTTCTTAAGCAGTTCTTGAGTAATTTTTATGTCTTCAATTTAACCACTTGTAATGATCATCTTGAACCTTCTTAAATTTACCCAAATACAAATAAAGTGTGTTTTGTCAAAGGATATACCAATTACATAAAAATATGTCCTTAACAATTTTTAAACAAGAAAATTGAGATGTTTGATGAGATGGCTTTGGTTGTGGGTAAGGATATGGCTACATGAGGTTTTTCTAAGGGAATTGGTGATATAGGTGTAGAAGCATTGGATGACTCACCTCCGCTTGTTGACGCTAATGTTGATGATGTATCTAAAAAGAACCAAGTTGATCCCTCACATGTGGCCTCAAATGAAACCAGGTCTCATGGGAAATGACGTCATGCTACTCTGATTGAAGATGATGTTTACCAAGATTTGTCTGCACAACTTGGTAAGGTTGCTTCTGCAATAGAAAAGATTTCTGAAAATCAACTAAATTTTGGTAATCTTTATGAAAAAGCTATGAAGATGGACAGGTTTGAGGAAAATATGTTTCCATTTGCATTTGACCATTTGAATGGGGATGAAAAACAAGCAAGGTCATTCATGTTGAAAAATGACAAGCTTCATAGACAATGGCTGCATAACTTCTTTGACAATTATTTAAACTAATTTTGATTATGTAGGTGCATTTTTATTAGAACTTGGGCATTTCTATTTGGACAATTTGGCATTTTGGTATTTATCAAACTATTTGTTCTAGATTATTTTGCAAGTTAAATTATTTAGCCTATATGGCATTTTGAACTATTTGAGATGAAACTTATGATTATTTTGAATAATGAGAAGAATGGGTATTTTGAATTATGAGCTTATGGAGCTTATATGTGTGAGAATTATATTGTGAAAATTTTAACTTGAGAACCAAATTCATGCTTGTTTTTATATTTATTTATGTTGATTACATTAGTTGGGTTTACGTAAATTTTATATTATACATGCTTTAAATTATACAATAAATGTTATAAAAAGTTTGTACATACCAAATACTAGAAAACATTCTCAAACCTATTTTCAAGGTTTTTATTATGCAAACACCGAAAAATGAGATTGTTTTCCGAAAAATGTTCTCTAGAAAATTATCAATTTTCCATCAAATTATTTACCTCGAATTTGGCGTTAGAAACAATTGTAAAGTTATTATTTACAACTATATATTTTTGTTGGCTTATATTCCGTGCCAAATTTGATTGTAATTATATTCAATCTGTTGTACCCTGTATTTGTTGTGGGACTTCATTGTAAGGGTTGTGTGTTAGAGAGAGAGAGTGTGAAGACTCAAGCATTTGAAGATTGAAGATTTCTCGCGGGTATCTCGCGACTTAGCTTCCCGCGAAGTGATACATGTACCTTGCACATACTGGAATACAAAGAGTCAGGCCAGGTGGAGACAGCTGTGTCTCGCGAGTATCTCGCGGGTAAGGCCTTTCCGCGAGACACCCGCGAAGCATTCTGTTCTGCCAGTCTGTCCAGTCTGATTCACACTTTTTGTACCCACACTATTTATACCCACATTACCCACAATTGAAAGGAGAGCCTCTGAGAGAAAACCCTAGCCAAACACCTTGAGAGTTAGAGATTGTTATACCCACAATCCTCTACACATTTGTTTTGGGAATTTCTTCATCTCCTACCTCTTCATTTCCATACCATTGAGAGATTGATAGCCCAAACACTTACCATACCTTTTCAGAGTGTGAAGTGACGTTTTGGTGCTACTGGGAAGCATTGGAAGAAGCCGATGATGGCAGATGCAACATGGAGCTTGTTGCGGGATCCGGAGAACTAAGACAAGACATGGTTCCGAAAAGCCTTGTTGGAGTAGGAGCTTGGAGGGTTTAGGTACATCGGGTAGATTAGGCTTGGAGGGTCTCTTGCTAACCCATGTATCCCAACTGATTGTCTAGTGGATCGATTTTCGCTTGGAGGGCGGCGGAGAGGTTTTTCGTCGAGTTCTTCGATTTCCTCTTCGATAACACGTCTCGGTGTTATCTGTGTTTGCATCTCTCTTCCTTACTCTTATTTATTTCATTTTTACTGTTGTGTTGCTTTAAATATGGATTAGAGTAGTTGTCTTGCATATACGCTTGTGTTTACACTATTCCGCACTTAGTATTAAGTTAGTGTAAAATCAACCAAGTCGTAACTTTATTTTGGGGGTCTAAACTGCTCGTGTGTTTTCGACACATTTCCAAGCTTTCAACAATAGTTCTATCTAACGAAGGTCTTGTAGAGAACTTACATGACATCTTTCTTCCCAATAATCAGATCCATAAACCAATTAACAAAATTTCCAAAGAGAACAAATCTGAATACTTAGGTAGTGAACCTTGGTGCTCATACCAATTTGGGTGGCTAAAATCCCAAATAAGGTAAAAATTTTCGGCTGGAAAGCATGTCAAAATATCCTTCCCACAAAAATGAATTTATTCTTTAGAAAGATCACTGATGGCCCGGTTTGTGAAGAGTATGGTTCAGGCCTAGAAACGACCTTACATTACATGTGCTGTGTCAGTGCAGGAAGGCACGGGAGGTATAGTAGCTGGAAGTAGGGAGTTTACTGATATTCTGTGGCAGCTTATGATTAGATGTTTGCTGTAATACTGATGGTTGCGAGGCGCATATGGAAGAATCGAAATGAAGTGAGACATGGGCAAAGAAAACAGACAGCTACAGAAATTTATGAAAAATCAACTAGACTACTAGAGGAATATCAGGCCAACGCTACACAAACCCGATAACTCATCTCCAGTCAGATGGGTTCCTCCTCAAAATGGATGGTATAAGGTGAATACTGATGGAGCTGTATTTTGAAAATTTCATCTTTTGAACACTACATCAGCTGCATTTCTTTCGCCAAGCTGAAGTTATCTACACTAAAAGACCTTGTCCAAATAATATTTGGTTTTGTGCTAACCGCGTGGCTACGTATGGCATCCATTCAGAGATGATAAACTCCACAAGTTGAGCGTGAACATGATAGTTGGCTCCTCACTCTGACCTTCGGTGGGAATGGTTACCATTTTTTTAATTAGCTCTTGAGCCCTATATACATGCCTTGCTGAGATTGATTGTATATGTTTGGCACTCAATATTTCATACTCAAGTTTCTAAATGTTTTATAATCGGTTGTGTAACCAACTTTGTCCATTAGTTATAATACATATTCTCTCATATTAGTTTTATAATTTATATACTGATTTTAGAAAGTATTTTATAGATTATCGGAATGTTAACTATGTCCGTCAAGATTTAAAATATAGCTTCTAACCAGTTTGAAGGAATCTTTTCCATTTCTTATAAGATTGTTTGTGTATATTATTTAGGATACAAATTTCCTCCAAACATGTTTGGAGGAAATGCTGCAAACATGAATAGTTGTCAATTAAATAAGAAGACACTTAAGCTGTTGCACATGACCCATTTTAAGTGAAGAGTTGTTAACTCTAACGTTAATAGCGTTAGCCAGAGTATTTCACCTCAAACACACCTCTCACCCATAGCAGCAGCCTCACGCCTCTCTCTCATCTCCTCCACCTCTATTTTCTCAGCAAACTCAGACCAGCAAGAGCTTGTGAGGCGGAATCGACGGCGGCCACATGCAACAACCGCCGATCTCATCGGACCAAGCTTAAGTGTCTTCTTATTTAATTGACAGTTGTCCCTGTTTGCAGGATTTCCTCCAAACATGTTTGGAGGAAATCTATGCCCATTTATTTATGCACAAGATATTTCTTCAAATTAGTTTGGAAAAATTTTCTTCAACCCACTACGTAGTTATTTATAATATTATTTACATGTACTATTTAAGCAAGTTACATGAATTATTAAAAAAGTCATGTAACCAAAAGTACAAGGGAATAAATTTTTGAAGGTAAATTATTTACATTATTTAAGCAGGTTAAGGGTCAACTTGGTAAGAGATTTCTAGTAACGTTATTTAAGTTTTGTGAAAATACATGTAGGTGGAAAAGTGTGTGAAAATAAGTATTGTAGTGTTTAAACAACAGTTTTCATTATTTAAACACCCTTACCAAACGGGGCCTAAATAACTTAATAAAGAAGTTATATAACTAAAATTACTCGTGAGTAGTATTTTCAATCGCCGCATAATGAGTTAAAGGAACATAAGTCCAAATGGTTTTGAGGTTAGACCTTTCCAAATTATATTTTCCTATAAAGTATAAAAAGTACTCTCTAATAATTAATTATTTTCCTCCATAAGTATAATTATATTATTAGGAGACCAACTGTAATGCTTAGTTATTGCACATTCACAATACTTCTTTCTAGTACCAAAATATTATATGTGTGTCCTTAATGTATTTGTTAATAAATAATTTTTAAAATTTTTGGATACTATTTTTATAGGAAATATAAAAAGATATCAAAAAAATTAATTACTTATTTCTTTTTCTGGACAAAGTTTAGCTACAAAATTAGTTGTAGTCTAAGATTATTACCTTACTCAATATTTTTTTATTGTAGGTGAATTTTGACAAATTTATCATTGAATTACATTTTCTTCTTATATCCTCTATGCTTACAAAATTTCTAGAAAATTAAAGATCAATAGCTATGTCATCAATAAATTGTTAAATTGCAAATTTTTATAATTTAAAATTATGCATGAAATATAAGCTTAGAGATCATGTAGTAAATAATATCCGATTGACACAAAATTTGACATGTGTATTAAGAACGTAAAGAACATTCAACTCAATAGTCAAATTTTCAAAATATGTAGTAATATTTATTTTATTGAGTAAGGTTGTAACCTTAGGTTATAACCAATTTTGTAGCTAAATTTTATCCTTCCTTTCCTATAAAATTTTTTTATAAAGTATTTCCTAAAGGACAAAATTTGGCTACAAAATTATTTGTAGTTTTATGTTATAATTTTATTCAATATCTTTTTATTGGAGATGAATTTCAACAAATCCACCATTGGATTACATCTTCTTATTATATTCTCCATACTTGCAAAGTTTCTAGAAAATTAAAAATCAATAGCTATGTCATCAATAAATTGTTTAAATTGCAAGTTTTTGTAGTCTAAAATTATGCATAAAATATAAGTTTATAGATCATATAATAAATAATATTCGATTAACACAAAATTTGACATGTATATTAAGAACGTAAAGAACATGCAATTCAACAATTAGATTTTCAAAATATGTAATAATTTTTTTTTTATTAAGTAAGGTTGTAGCCTTAGGTTACAACCAATTTTGTAGCTAAACTTTATCATTTCTATAAGGTTACAACCAGTTTTGTAGTTAAACTTTATCATTTTCTTAAACTAATGTCTTTAAAAGTTAAAACATCAACTAACAAAATCCTTTTTTTTTTAATATAAAATATAAATTCTACTCTAGCCTAATCTAAATGCATGTATGTGAAGCTCCCTCCTAGAAACTTGAACTCCGGCCCTTGTCCCTCACACCCCACAAGCACTTATACTTGTAGAGTGACAATTGCACCAAGAGTGTGCAATGGTAAATCCTATTATTATATATGAAATGTAATTCCACTAATCTTCAACATCCTTACGCACCCAACCTCTTTTAAATACAAACGTCTCTCTCTTTATTTTTTTACTAGTATGTTTTTTTTTTTTTTGAGAGAGAGAGTCTTATCCTATGGCGTCTGCTCTTGATGATAGCTCTTTATCATCAAACCAAGACAACAATCAGTTTTTAGTATAAGCGGGGATTGAATCTCAGATCTCTTATTCAACCATCAGAGACTTTACCAATTGAACTAGCTAGAACCCACGTCTCTCTCTTTATTTGATTCTTTATTTCATTAGCATTACTCAAATATTAATGGTTTGTTATTAAAAAGTTAGGGATAATTTATTGAAATGTCTAACTTTAAAGCGACAACTAGCTTATCATTCGTGCTTGAAGTGTAATGATAAATTCATTCGTAGTCATTACTCATTACCAATGTCCTTTGGTCTAATGGAATCTCCAACTTTATGGCGAGTACACATTCAGGGTTCGATCTCAGCATTTTCAATTAACAAAAAAATAATAATAATATATATATACACACACTTTAGTCATTGTCCTAGAAAGTAGCAGACTAAATAAACGATTTACATATATTATAACTAAATGAGTTTAGTAATTTTAAATGAGAGATTTAAAGAAATGCAAGTTAGAGGACTCGCTTAACATCTCTCCTCCTGGTAGGAGCCTCTCCCTCTTATTTTCATAACGAGTCTATCTCCCTTAGGCTGTCCTAAGGGTTTGAGTTTTTACTTATTTTTTCCTCTCTCCCCTCTCATCCTCTCTAATAGTATCCTGGTGTATCTTAGTGCATCATGGCTGAAGGTGTCTCTGATATTTTAGATAAGTTAAAACTCACGTTCGAGGAGGAGGAAGTCATTGAGATTGCGGATGAAAGGAGGGTCAGTGAGATTGAAAACTGTGTGCTTAGTTTGGTTGGCAAGTTTTTAACTTGTAAACTGTATAATAAGAGAGCGGCTTTGAGTACCTTAAGGAGGGTTTGGGGTTTGGATTCTGAGTTACAGATTGTAGAAGTTGGTGCAAATCTGTTTCAGTTCAAGTTTAGGACTGAATTTCAGATGACTCGGATCCTTAATGGTGGGCCTTGGTCTTTTGATAATCAAATGTTGTTACTTAAGAGATGGCAACGTGGGATGTCTACTGCAAATGTTGTTCTTGATCGTGTTTCGATGTGGGTGCAAATTTGGGGAGCACCATTTGATATGGCTTCTCCACAAATAGCTACAGATATAGGGGGTCGGATTGGCACGGTGGAGGAAGTGGAAAAACGGAGGTCTTATGACTCACTAAGCCTGTTCATGCGAGTGAGAGTGTCCATCTCTGTTTCTAAACCATTAAGAAGAGGTTGTTTCATCTCAAACTCCGACGGTAACCGTACATGGCTAAACTTTAAGTATGAGAGACTTGCGATGTTCTGCTACTTTTGTGGATTTGTTGGGCACGATTTGAAGCACTGTGCAGGTTTCTTTGCTGCAGAAAAGAATGGTGCTTCAATGGATCTCCAGTACGGGGACTGGCTAAAGGCTATGGGGGGACGGCAGAAAACATCAAGGGCTGAGGGAGAGCTGATGATGGACTCCCAAAACAGGCCGATGCAGAGGGAAGAGGGTGGTTCCAGCGAGTTGGCTGTGCAGAATAGAGCGGAGCAGAGTGAAGCAGGTGGAACGAGCAAGCTGGCTACGCAGTGCAACTCCGGATTTCGTGTCATGGGCCCTGCTGTTCCGAAGATTATCCCAAGAGAAGATACAGAGTCTTGGGATAAGGAAAGTGATCAGAGAGTTAGTCATGGGACGCAGGCTGAGGCAGATTTTGAGAAGGTTTTAGAGGAGATTGATGCGGCAATTGAGGGAGAAGGAGTTATTATCCCTGACACAAGTAAGACGAAAATTCAGAAAGCTCTCTATGGGAAGGGACTGATAGACGTGGCTGTGCAGGAAGTGGGGAGTAATCCTAATTTAAATTTAGTGCTTTCCACGCAAGATACCAGGACCGGGCTTGATGTGGGCTTGCCTAAGTTGGGCCTTACACTTGGGGATGGACTAACTGATGCCAGTAAACAAAAAAGGCCCAATAGAATTTCAGGCAAAGGAAATAAGGGTGTTAAGTTAACAACCAAGACTCCTAACGTGGAGAAGAATAGTGGTCCATGCAGGGGCAAGCTTAAACAGGGTACCTGGAAAAGAAAGGATGGGAGACTCGAAGAGGAGACTTTGAGCTCATGCATGGACATTGATGTGGGGCAGAAACGCAAAATCAGTTTTGAGAGTCCTGATGGTACTGAATCAGGTCGTAAGAGAGGTAAGATTATCGACAAGCTTGAACTTATTTCAACGGCGGAGGTTGCTAGGCAGCCCCGCTGAGCACAATGAGTATTATAAGTTAGAACTGCCGGGGGCTTGGGAACCTCCGGACAATTCGTGCCTTGGAAAAAGTGATGAATAAGGAAGAGCCCGACATAGTTTTCCTAATGGAGACTCAGGTTGATAAAAAGGAGTGGATTGATAAAGTTAAAGAGAGATGTAAATTAAAGCATGGAGTGTTTGTTCCGAGCAATGGTAATAGTGGTGGTCTGACATTATTTTGGAAAGATGGGGTGACTATTGATGTGCAATCTTTTGCTTATGACCATATTGATGCTTGGATTGATGGTGGTTTGGGTATTGGTTGGTGGCACTTTATGGGGTTTTATAGTAGCCCAGAAACGGATAGGAGACTGGAGTCTTGGGCTAAATTGAAGTTTTTGAAGAACTCCTCTTCTCTCCCTTGGTTGGTGATTGGGGATTTCAACGAAATCATTGGATTATCGGAAAAGGAAGGGGGACGTATAAGGCCAAAAAGACAAATGAAGCTGTTTTTGGAAGTGATTAATTTTTGTGCTCTTAGAGATTTAGGGTTTATGGGGCCTAAATTTACTTGGTTATATCAACAAAGAGATGGTTTTCAAATTAGAGAGCATTTGGATAGAGCCTTAGGAAGTTTGGATTGGATTAATCTTTTCCCAGGGGCAACGCTACATCATCTATCCTCCTCAGTTTCTAACCATTCCCCGTTATCCCTACACTTAAAAAACCAGCCTTGTAAGAGACGTAAAAGAAGGTTGTTCCGATTTGAATCCATGTGGCTTAAAGACGCTCGGTGTGAGGAGGTTGTAAAGGAGGCTTGGGAGGAGGGGAAATTGTTGGGTTTTTTTCATGCAAAAGCTTCAGATCGTCAAAGCAAGAACCATATTGACGGTATTTTTTATGGGAATGGGGTGTGGCATGAGGAAGAGTCCGAGATAGTGGGAATTTTTGTGGAGTACTACACGGATCTTTTTTCTTCCTCCTTCCCCACGGACTTTGAGGAGATTCTTCACACTGTTGGGCCGAAAATCTCAAGGGAGATGAATGATGATTTGGCTCGTGTGTTTCATGAGGGTGAGGTCCGGCAAGCTCTAAAGCAAATGTATCCCGTAAAGGCACGGGGCCCGGATGGTATGCCACCTTTATTCTACCAACATTTTTGGAGCACATGTGGACATGTGGTATGCAAAACAGTCTTGGACTTCTTGAACCATGGTATCTTTCCCCCTAACTTTAATCAAACTCATATTGTGCTTGTTCCTAAAGTTAAAGAGCCAAAACATGTGACTGATTTTAGACCTATTAGTTTATGCAATGTAATCTATAAGATTGCCTCGAAAGCTTTAGCTAATAGATTTAAAAAAAAATTGCCATCTATTATTATTGATTCTCAAAGTGTTTTTGTACATGGTAGACTTATTACTGATAATGTGTTGGTAGCTTATGAAACTATGCATCATATTAGCAAAAAGAAGGGGGGGAAGGTGGGGGAAATGGCTCTAAAACTTGATATGAGTAAGGCATATGATAGGGTGGAGTGGGTCTGGTTGGAAAAAATTATGGAGCAACTTGGTTTTGCTGAAAGGTGAAGAGGTCTTGTTATGAAATGTGTTACCTCGGTTAACTATGCAATTAAGGTTAATGGGTGCCCTGTGGGAAGCATTACCCCCTCTAGGGATATTCGCCCGGGGGACCCCTTGTCGCCTTATTTATTTCTCCTATGTGCAGAGGGTTTATCATCGCTTATTAAGGCCTCTGCAGCTTACGGTGGTCTGAAAGGGATTTCTGTGTGCAGAGGGGGTCTCGAACTATCCCATCTATTTTTTGCTGATGATAGCCTTATATTTTGTAGAGCTTATTTGGAGGATTGTGATGAGCTTCAAAGGGTGTTAGGAGTCTATGAGAGAGCCTTGGGTCAGCAACTAAACCAGGCAAAAACTTCTCTTTTCTTTAGCAAAAACACTCCAAGGGAAATCCAAGGAGAAATCCAAAGATTGTTTGGTGCACAGGTCATAAAACAACACGAGAAGTATCTTGGCTTACCTTCACTTGTGGGGAAAAATAAGTGGAATACTTTTAATGACATCAAGTAGAAGCTTGGTAAAAAACTGGCGGGTTGGAAGGAGAAGCTGTTATCTAAAGCGGGCAAAGAAATCCTCATCAAAGTTGTGGCTTTGGCAACACCAACATATACTATGGGGTGTTTCAAAATCCCGGATTCACTTTGTGATGATTTAACGAGCATGATTAGGAACTTTTGGTGGGGCCAAAAATCCGTGGAGAAGAAAATTACACAGGTGTCATGGGAAAAGATGTGTGAGCCCAAAGCTGGTGATGGGTTGGGTTTCAAGAACTTGAAATGTTTTAACTTGGCTCTACTTGCCAAGCAAGGTTGGAGATTGCATTTAGCCCAGGACTCTTTGGCTTTTCGGGTTTTGAAAGCCAAATATTTTTCGAGATGTAACTTTTTCCAAGCTTCTCTAGGCAATAATTTGTCTTATACTTGGAGAAGCATCATGGCGGCGCAAGATCTAGTGAAGGAAGGTATTATGTGGAGAGTGGGTAATGGGAGGGATGTGAAGGTTTGGGGTGACAGATGGCTGCCTGGTTCCTCCTCCCATGGGGTAATTTCTTCGCGGCTGTTCTTGCATAGGGATACTCGGGTGGGTGAGTTGATAGATACTGAAGTCATGTGTTGGAAATCTTCAGTGGTGGACTCTATTTTCCTGCCACATGAGGCTGAAGCAGTCAAAAGTATCCCTTTGAGTGTCCGTGCCCTCCCAGATAAGTTGGTGTGGGTTGAAACGGCTAATGGTAAATTCTCTATCAAAAGTGCTTATCACTTGGCTGTGAGGATTTCCTCCTCGGGTACTAGAGGGTGTGTCTCGGATTGTAGCCTGTTGAGAAGATTTTGGAAAAGTCTTTGGAGGCTTCCTATACCCCATAAGGTAAACCATTTTGCTTGGAGAGCATGTAGGGAAGTGTTACCCACAAAAGTAAACCTTAAGAGAAGGAAGGTATTGGCTGATGATTCATGTGATTGGTGTAAGGTGTTGCCGAAACAGCTGGTCACACTTTGTGGGGTTGTCTGAAAGCTCAAGAGGTGTGGGAGTGCTCTAAATTGGCCATAAGCTTAGTTAGAAGTGATGTCTCTTTTATGGATATTCTGTGGCAGTTGCTGGTGTGCGAAAATGTGAATGTGGACTGTGTGTCTCGTCTGGTTATGATTGCTTGGAAGATTTGGCACGAACGAAACGAATGGCGCCTCAATGGAGTGCTGCGTTCTGGTAAGTAGCTGGTGTTTGGGGCAGTGCAATACTGGGCTATGCTCAATGCGTCTAATGAGGGTGAGGTGCGTTCCAGCTCTGCTGTCCTGCCGCGATATTGGTTTCCTCCCCCTCCAGGACTGTACAAAGTGAATGTTGATGCTGCAACATTCAAGGATTTAGGCTTAACGGGAATCGGGGTTGTAATCCCTGACAGCTTGGGGTTTGTTGCAGCGGCTTTGTGCAGAAAACTGGAGGCCCCTCTCGGTCCTCTTGAGGCTGAATCAAAAGCTTTTGAGGCGGGAATTTTGTTTGCCTTGAGCCGTGGCTGTTCTGCAGTGGTGTTGGAGGGTGATTCACAGGTTGTGGTAAATGCTCTGGCGGGCTTTTCCCCCTCTCCCTCTGCTGTGGATTCTGTTGTTCAGGGCATCCTGGAGCTTTGTAGGGGGTTTAATCAATTTCAGTTCTCTCATATAAAGAGGCAAGAGAATATGCCAGCCCATTTGGTAGCAAAAAATGCTTATAGCATTGTTAATGACATTGTATGGGTTGAAGAGGATCCTTGCTTTGCTAAGCAAGCCCTCATCCATGATGTAAAATTTATGTTTTCTTAGAAATGAATTGTTTATGCATTCCCTATCAAAAAAAAAATATATGAGAAATTTAAAATGTGGTTATTTAAAAAAAAAAATTGTAAGTACTAAGATTTGGATATACTTGATATTATTAAATTTTGTTGTCAACCATTTGGTTGAGGCGGCAAATTGCTGATCCTGGACTATGTCATTCTTATCGAAAAAATATGTATATTTATTTGTGACTTACTTATAAATACTTAATTTGTATATAGTTATCAGAACTGTTTCGAGCATTGACCTATTAAGGGTGTGGTATGATGGTCACAGATTCAATTGTAGGGTCATAAGTTCATCATTGGATTAATAATTAATTTTTAATATATATATATATATATATATATATATATATAATTAATTAAAGAATGAATAAATAAATAAATAAACAAAAGCAAAGATAAACGATTAAAAAAAAGGAGACGTTATTTAATTTCAACACAAACATTTAAGTATAAAAAAAGTTTGAAATTAATAAAAAAATATTATTAATTGTTAAGAAAAATATTTCAAATATAGACTTAATTTTTTTTATAAATAAACAAAAAAATATATATATTACACTTCAATTGATCTTTAACTACCCAAAAATAAAACTGCAAAATGGAAGTCTTTTTTGTTATTGCAATATAATAAATTTAATTAATGTTTATTATCTTTTTCAAAAAATTTATTTAAATTCATTCATTATGAAAGTCTATTGAAAAGAAACAACTAGTTTTCTAGAAAATAATATTAACTAGAAGTACTTTTAATAATATGAAAATAATTTCAAATTGGCTTAGAGTGGATTTGAACTTTAAAGCCTAATACAAGGTACATAGCACGAAATTAGAGTGAACCATCTTAATTTTACTTTAATTTTGTATATTGTATGTAATATATGAGTTCCTCTCGTTTGATATATATCCTAAATCCCACCTAGTGAGTAGTGACCACTTTACGAATTATACAAATCTAATTAAAAAAAGATAGAGTATGAAATGATGATAGAGAAGAGAAAAATGAAAAGAGAGAAAGCAACGGATGATATCTACTGCAACTGTGAATCAAGTCGCTGAGAAGAGCAAAACTATTGCAATTGCAAATTAAGCCAAAGAGAGCAGAGCTATTGGTGCTGCCATGGAGAATTCACAGCCACAATATCTCTGATGGTATCGCTTCTTTTTTTTTTAGGAAAAACAAAATTAGAGATTATTTTTATGAAATTGGTTGAACGTGTTACGAATCTAAATGATTAGGGATTTTTATTTTTTGTTTTTGAATGGGTCTTTTGTTGAATATTTTGTTTATTTGTTGTTATTTGGCCTAATTTTGTTATTGTTTGAGTTATTTTTGTTGTTATCTAGGCTAATTTTATTGTTGTGATTTAGGCTATTATAGTTTTATTTAAAGTATTAAGGATTATGTTGAGAGTCAAAATTATTTTTGTGAGAAATGCTACGTCCACAACATTTTCATAAAAAATCATAGGTAAAAGATTATTATTAAGGGATAAAAAAAGTAATGTTAGCAGTGGGTCGTCAAGTTTAAAATCAGTAACAACTTACTACTTACGATATGTTATGAAATTACTATAAAAATGTTGTGAATATAGTATTACTTTATTTTTATTAAACAAAATTTATTGAGATTCTTAAGTCAAGGTATTCAATAATGTTTTATAAGGTAGATAAAACAGATTAATTTAAAACTAATTATATATATATATAAATTTTTTTTTTTTTTTTTGGACAAGTCAGGTTGGTCATATCACATATGACACTACAAAAAACACGGTTTTTAGCCGCGTTTTGTAGCCGCGTTTTCGTAAAACGCGGCTACAGGATGGAGTTTCATCCGCGTTTTAAAGCAACGCGGCTCCAAGTTAGCCTTTGAGCCGCGTTTTCTGTCTAGCACCCAAGTATATTTGAGTGGTTAGTTTCCCCATAGGTTTGAGTCCGAGGACCATGCAAGACCTTGGTTCTGTCTAACACTTCTATTCTTCTGTAAGTATCTAGTTTCTCCATAGGTTTGGGTCCGAGGACCATGCAAGACCTTGGTTCTGTCTAGTACCCAGGTATATTTGAGTGGTTAGTTTCCCCATAGGTTTGAGTCTGAGGACCATGCAAGACCTTGGTTCTGTCTAACACTTCTATTCTTCTGTAAGTATCTAGTTTCCCCATAGGTTTGGGTCCGAGGACTATGCAAGACCTTGGTTCCGTCTAGTACCCAGGTATATTTGAGTGGTTAGTTTCCCCATAGGTTTGAGTCCAAGGACCATGCAAGACCTTGGTTCTGTCTAACACTTCTGTTCTTCTATAAGTATCTAGTTTCCCCATAGGTTTGGGTCCGAAGACCATGCAAGACCTTGGTTCTGTCTAGTACCCAGGTATATTTGAATAGTTAGTTTCCCCATAGGTTTGAGTCCGAGGACCATGCAAGACCTTGGTTCTGTCTAACACTTCTGTTCTTCTGTAAGTATCTAGTTTCCCTATAGGTTTGGGTCCGAGGACCATGCAAGACCTTGGTTCTGTCTAGTATCTAGATATATTTGAGTGGTTAGTTTCCCCATAGGTTTGAGTCCGAGGACCATGCAAGACCTTGGTTCTGTCTAACACTTCTGTTCTTCTGTGAGTATCTAGTTTCCCCATAGGTTTGGGTCCGAGGACCATGCAAGACCTTGGTTCTGTCTAGTACCCAGATATATTTAAGTGGTTAGTTTCCCCATAGGTTTGAGTCCGACGACCATGCAAGACCTTGGTTCTGTCTAACACTTCTGTTCTTCTGTAAGTATCTAGTTTCCCCATAGGTTTGGGTCCAAGGACCATGGAAGACCTTGGTTCTGTCTAGTACCCAGGTATATTTGAATGGTTAGTTTCCCCATAGGTTTGAGTCTGAGGACCATGCAAGACCTTGGTTCTATCTAACACTTCTGTTCTTCTGTAAGTATCTAGTTTCCCCATAGGTTTGGGTCCGAGGACCATGCAAGACCTTGGTTCTGTCTAGTACCCAGGTATATTTGAGTGGTTAGTTTCCCCATAGGTTTGAGTCCGAGGACCATGCAAGACCTTGGTTCTGTCTAACACTTTTGTTCTTCTGTAAGTATCTAGTTTCCCCATAGGTTTGGGTCCGAGGACCATCCAAGATCTTGGTTCTGTCTAGTACCCAGGTATATTTGAGTGGTTAGTTTCCCCATAGGTTTGAGTCCGAGGACCATGCAAGACCTTGGTTCTGTCTAACACTTCTGTTCTTCTGTAAGTATCTAGTTTCCCCATAGGTTTGGGTCCGAGGACCATGAAAGACCTTGGTTCTGTCTAGTACCCAGGTATATTTGAGTGGTTAGTTTCCCCATAAGTTTGAGTCCGAGGACCATGCAAGACCTTGGTTCTGTCTAACACTTATGTTCTTCTGTAAGTATCTAGTTTCCCCATAGGTTTGGGTCTGAGGACCATGCAAGACCTTGGTTCTGTCTAGTACCCAAGTATATTTGAGTGGTTAGTTTCCCCATAGGTTTGAGTCCGAGGACCATGCAAGACCTTGGTTCTGTCTAACACTTCTGTTCTTCTGTAAGTATCTAGTTTCCCCATAGGTTTGGGTTCGAGGACCATGCAAGACCTTAGTTCTGTCTAGTACCCAGGTATATTTGAGTGGTTAGTTTCCCCATAGGTTTGAGTCCAAGGACCATGCAAGACCTTGGTTCTGTCTAACACTTTTGTTCTTCTGTAAGGGATAGGGTAGTTTGTCCTCGGCCCTGGGAATATTATTTTTGGAGCGATGATAGCCTCGGATTTGCTTCGTCGGAAGTGGGCCATCCTGTGGACCGGACCCTTAACCCCGCAGTGCCCTGGGCAGGGGTAGCTTGAAATTCTAACCCTACGCGTGGCAGTGACCCCGCCTTCAGTTCAAGTTTCCACCCTCTTCGGTTACGAGGCGTTTCCTGACTGCTTGCATTCTGCGCTTGACGTTTCGACACGCAAGACGTGCTCTCATTAATATCCTCGTGGATTGATGCAGATCGAACGGTAGATAGCCGCCTTGAAATTTGGTCAGGATTAATGTCACTGATAATCCTTCTTTCGAATTCTGCGTAGATCAGTTCCCATCAGTCTCCATCCTCTATATAAAGCTATATGGGGGGAAATGTCCTTCTACACTCCACGAACCCTCTAACAAAACAAGAAGCATGTCCCATCAACTTTCAAAGCCCCCTCAATAACCCTGCCAGAATTGTGATAAGAGTTTGGAGAAATGGGACGGCCTTGGATGGGAGTGAGGACACACAGGCCAAAGTTCCTCCTTCCTCGACCGAGAGCCCCTGTGGCTATAGCCCACGTCAGATCTCCGGCGCGGCAAAGTTTGAGCGTCATCCTGATGGTGCCGTGCATAGCGGCCAAGAGGGAGGTCCCTGAAGCACATAACGCCCTTCTCCGGGATGCACCTATGTCGGTGGAGGTGTGCAAGATTACGTCATGTCTGGTGCTCGAGTGTTGCCATCTCCAACGGTCAACCACCGTGGGGCTGGAAGAGAATCAAGGGAACATCATGGGGAAGGGCCGTCAGGCGCCCTTGCATCTGCTCCTCTCTTCGTGCCAGCACCACCGCACCGGCACGGGAGTTGTTGGTAGCCTTAAAACAGGCCTGCCTCAGCCCCCTTCCCTTTAGTTAGCTTTAAAACAGGCTCATCTGGGCCTCTGTTTGTAGAATTGGCTTTAAAACAAGCCTGTTTGAGCCTCTGTTTGTACCTTGTATTCTCTTTTCATTTAATAAAATACTGCATTGTTTCTCCCCTTTTCCTTTGAATCTTCTACTTTTCTGCAATGGTTTTTTTTTTTTTTGCAAAAGCGTTGTGGTTAGCCTTCCGTAAACTAGCTAATTAGGAACGATGGTTTGTTGCGCCTGTTAGTGCACAAATTCTCCCCACAGACGGCGCCAGTTGTAGGGGCTCAATTTGGAAAGGCTTCAAACAATACATTTTTAGAGAGTGGGTTGAAGAACTTGACCCTTACAGACGAACGAAGCCCAATGGTTGAACCAAGTTTTTCTTTAAGGTTGCTCCTCGGCATTGATCCGAGGAGCCTCACATGTATCCCCCTTTTTTTTTTCTTTTTCTTTTTTTCTTTCCTCCTCCTCGAACTGCTCTGTTGGTTCTTCTTATATAGTCTTCTTCCTCCCATCTCTTTCCTCCACCTGTTGATCATCCATGCGCTTTTCCTTTGACCGTTCGTCCCATCAGCTGCCTTATCAGTGCTCAAGTGATTTGCAATTACCAATGTCACCTTGTCCAGGGGTCACATCTCCATTAGTGCGGCCAGAGGGTTAGGTGAGCGCATTTAACGTGGAGGTGACAACCTATCCTGGGCCTGTTCCCCCACTTGGAGTTATTCTCGGTCCACCGAGGACAGGGTTATCCTCGGTGGGGATTTCAAAAGATTAGGCCTCCATAAATCGTCCTCAGACAATCCTTCTTCCTCGGCATGGGCCCTGGGCCGGATGTAAAGTGGGCCGAGATTACCAGGCCCTCAGGCCCCACACTAATTGATCCTATTATATAAAGATGGTTTTACACTAATAACCAATTGGTGTTTATGTCTGATAATAAAGAAAAATCATCATAACACAAACATTATGAGTTTAAAATACTATTCTATCCATCAAATTAATAATGCAATGAATATATTAATGCCCATATTACTCTATAATGATACCAAAATGAATTTGAAATGTCTATAAAAATGAGTAAAAATGGAATTGAAACATTATTGAATACATTTTGTTTGATAATACAATTGTTACAACATTAGATAATTAGATAATTCAATTGTTATAAAAGAAATTAAATATACTACTGAATTATAAAATTCTTGATGAAGATAATTAAATATACGGTTCTCGTTCATGAAAATAAAGTTATGGGGTCTCTTTTTAATTCTTTTAAGTTTTAACTGAATATTAAGGTGTAAATGTTACTCTGTTTGTAAATAGCGAGTCTTTGTGGAACCAAAAAAGAAAAAAATGTAACTAAATAAAACCACACGGTGAGTCCGGTAACAAACAAGGTAGGTCTAGCTGCTAGGGCATGTTTCATCAAACGTTCTGATTCTGTTTGTTTTTCCTAAGGTAGTTTTCTTTTCATGTAATGGTATTTTGCTTTCATTAGATTTGTGCACATATATGAACGTTTATAGGTAAATATAAATAGTATATATGCATGTAAATAATTGGTGTTACACACGTTAATTTTAATTCAATCCTTGAATTACATGTTTTAATTATTAATGTTGTGTCTGTAACATTTTTCAAAATTGAACTTCAATTAATAACCCAATTGATAAACTCACATTCTCTTAATATATTTATTTAAATAAAAACTATTGTAAAGTTAATAAACCAATTGATGAATTTAATCCTTTTTTTTTTTTTTTTTTTTGGAATAACAATACCAAATGCCCATTAATTTTCTCCATGGAATTGGAAGAAGACAGAAAGAAAAGAGTGGATACTATACCAGAATGAAATTTGAATCAAAAGTTGCTCTTCCATAGTATGAATGTTTCTTAACAAGTCAGTTCCTTTTAACCTATTATCAGGGACGGACCCACGTTGGGGCAGAGGGGGGCCATTGCCCACCCCCCCCAATTAAAAAAAAAAAAACAAAACTAGTATAAAAAAAATTAAGACTTGCCCTTTAATATATATATATATATAAATATATTTGTCTCTCTTCTAAAATATTTAGATATTAACCTACAAGAAAATAAATAAAATCCATGCCCCTTTAACTACAAAAACAAAATAAAAAAATAAATATGGACTAAACAAAAATCGCGCACAAAATAAGAAACGATTATTTTGTATGTTATATTTTGTTGATATGCTTTATAATATGAAATGTTTAAAAAATACTTATTTTGTATGTAGTATTTTGTTGAATATAAAATAGATATTAGTTTTTATTTTCATAATTTTTTTTTTTTTTTTTTGGTTTTAAGCTTTGGCCTCCCTCAGGTATAAATCTTGGTTCCGTCCCTGCCTATTATTGTTCATTTGTTTATGACAGATATACTGCTTTGGTGGAGCAAAATGTTCTCCAAGCAGCCAAGGACATGGAGAAGGTGTTAGATGTTCCAATAAGCCAGTTTGTAGAAGAAAATCCACCACCACTACATCCACCATCCTATCCCCTTCTGTCAAAGCAATTCTTTCGTCACCATGGCCGTGACCTATTCTCTTGTGCCGCTTCGTGGTTTCTTGTTGATATTGTCTTTTACAGTAGCAATCTCTTCCAATCTCAGATATACAACCAATATGTGCCAAAGGCAGATAAAGTCAATGCCTATCAAGATGCTTTCAATATAGCAAAACTACAAGCAATTGTAGCAATATGTTCCACAATTCCAGGCTACTGGGTCACTGTTTGCTTCATTGATTGCATTGGAAGAGTCAAAATCCAACAAATTGGTTTTTTTTGCATGGCAATTGTCTATTTAGCAATTGGGATACCCTATTACATATATTGGGAGACGACAACACAAATATAGGATTCATGATCCTATATGGGCTCACATTTTTCTTCTCCAATTTTGGTCCAAACACTACCACTTTTATTTTGCCTGCTGAACTTTTTCCAACTAGATTTAGAACAACATGTTATGGCATTTCTGGTGCTGTTGGGAAAGTGGGGGCAATTATTGGATCTGTTGGATTTTTGTGGGCTTCGCATGACCATAAAGAGGAAGGTTACCCCAAAGCAATTGGAATGACAGCCTCTTTGGTGATTTGGGTGTAGTTTGTATTATGGGATTGTTGGTAACGACCTTTTTCACATGGGAAACAATGGGGAGATTATTAGAGGAGAATGAGAATGATAATTAGAATAGCGAGCAGTCATGTTCATCTATCAATGAAGTCTAGGACCTCTCTTTCTCTCCCTAAGTGAGCGTGTAGTTTATTTTATATCAAGCATGATGAGTCTATCTTTCCTCCATCTCTCACAAGCTAGACTATGCAATGCGTAGAGTTCATTCCAGGGTAGGTATATATATATATATATAAGGTAAACAAATATATAAATATATAAATTAAGAAAATCATATGAGATATATGAAAATTTGGGGGCAATTTATATATTTGAAAATTTTAGCTAAATTTAAGGGTAATTTTTGAATTCATGGAAGGCTGGCACCCTATGTAGTTTTTATTGTTATTGAAGCATATATCTTAGGTTTATTTAAGATTTAAGAAATAAATAATATTATGAGTTCCAGTTAGATCATTTAGTAAAAGTCTCTTGTCGTCGAAGACAATCCACAGGATTTCTTTCTTTTTTGCTTCCTCTAAACCCGTAAGAGAGAACCAATGGACTCCTTTAGAACATTTGAGGAGTGAGGCAACAATTACTGAGTTGCAATCCGAGAATTGGAAGATCAAATTGTCCTATTAATTCACAACTAGGAAGCCAAATTTACTAAAGGAGGTTTTCTATTTTACTTCCTCTAGAGCTCTAGAGGAGTGTGGTGCTTTGGAATGAGAATTTCACCTCCTTTTATAGTTTATTTTTTTGGGCGGGGGCAAAGGGGAAGGTTTTGGAGGGGGTTGGTGATTAATTGAGAGTTGACATGTGTGGGGGGTTGGTGACTTGATTTCAAAGCAAATTTGGAGTGAAGAGTAAGTGAATCTCAGTTCTTCCTGAAGCTCCCCATAACAGACAATAAGGCTAATTTCAAAAAATCATATCTCAATAATTTATTGAAAATGGTCTGTTCTTGTGCTCTAATTAAAGCCAACTTTCTAATAATACTATAAAATAAAATAACTCATTCAAAAAAATTTAATGGTTTAAGAGATTTTTTAGAGAGTGAGAAAATGTCATTTCTTGGAAATGAGTTTCAACACAATTAACATTAATAGGCCCCAGTTAACTTTATTTTAGCATGAATAGGCTTAAAGCAACTAAATTTCAGAATTAATAGGCTTCTATCAACCCCTTTATATAGAGTAATTTCACCAAAATTTAAGGGATCATTAATGCTTAACAATCGGATTAATCAAGTATGTGTATCACTGCCATTATTTTTAGTCCAAAACAATGGGATTATGACATGTTATTGATTACGAATTGAATTCTTATGGGACAAATCAAAATTAATTTTTCATAATCATTAGTGTTTGGACTCCATCATATGAATGCATCTTAGCCGCTAAAAGTTGTTTTGTGATATTTTTCAATCTGATGGCCTGATCGATATTTGTGACCTGTCATTTTGATTATTAAGACTTCAAGATTTAGTTTATGTGAATTGATTTAAATTCAACGGTCAAAATTATAATGATACCCTTGGGGTGTGAATTACCCTATTACCCTCAAGATAAGGTTAAATGCAGAGTGTCAACAATAATGAATTATATAAACTCTTTGGATATTGATTAAATTATTGTATTCGGCTTCTAATAAATTCTTATGAAAGCACTAGTAGCAGTGATATTCATTTTCTCACTAAACTCATAAAAAAGCATTTGATTTACTAAAATTGTAACATTATTAAGAATATTCATCGCACGTGTTAATGACTAGTTACGTTAAAGTTTAAGTCCCTAAGTGAAATCTTCACTTTGATATTAAATTTTACGGGGTTGTTTTGCCCTAATGACATTGAGCTAGTTTCTACCGCATCATTTTGCCCCCAAAAAAAAAAAAATGAAGAAAAGAAAAGAGAGAGCAGTTATTAATGCGTTACACCAAGAATTTTGTGGTTTAGTTTTATTTTCTTGTCTTCATTATAAAGAGAATTAGGATTCGATTGCCGCCTATCCCTGTTATAAAAATTAAATTATTTAATAAATAAATAAAAACTTATCTAGACCTCCAAAAATCTTTCACATACATCGTCTCATACACAAGCAAATGAGAGAAGCGTGACTGCTCTTACAAAAACCGTAGTTTATTCTCGTGGCTATTGTTGGCACATCAAAGTTTGAAATTTCATCTCGATTCAAAATACATAAAAGCTGTTACAAATTCAATAACAAGTTTTCCTAATCTCATATATTTGAGAATATGAAAAGTACACATCTTACTAGATAATCTTACGAATAAACACTTATCATGATTGCTCATATATTATTTCTCCATCCACCATACATTCAACTCTCCTAAAGACAAACAAACAAAACTCTCGTACAATTCTCACCTAATGCATGCATAGCCTTCCCCCATATGTGTGTGTGTGAAAGAGGAAGAAAAGTGATCACCAGCTAAGAAGAAGATGTGCGTGTGAACATGTATATGGATAGAGTGCGTGAACGATGAAGAAGACAATGAACTAGTTGTCATTGCTGCGTTTGTGACGAAGAAGAATACTCTTCATTTTCTTGATGAAAGACGCAAATATTTGGCGCTTGATGCTACCTCTAATGGGTTTGCTACCCTTTTTCGACGCTGCAGCCTTTACTTCAGATTGATGCGGCTGTGAAGACATGGTGGCTCTATCGGGCTTTACTGCCTTGTGCTATATATAATATGTAGCAAGAGAACTTCAGAGATAGAGATTTGAGAATTGAAGGATTTAGCAGTTGGAAGCAAAGCAAGCAACCATATATATAGGCAACTAGGCATCCTTATTCCTTGTCATCAGTTAATCGTGTGTGTGACTCTGTGAAATAATTATGGTTCCACACTTTCACATATATTTTGCCACAATTATTTTATTAAATAGATTGTGATTAACTATTTGTTACTGTCATGTAAACCCATCATTTTTTCTTCACTACTCACAGTCTAGCAATAGAAAAATTGTAATAATTTACAAAGTGTATGAATTTTTTTTTTTTAAATTTTTTAAAGATAATTACAACATGCTACTAATTCTGCAGTTCGAACCATTTTTCTCCTAATTTTCCAAGAACTTTATACATGAAGAGTTTCTTTTGATAATAAAATATTTACAAAGTCTTTGACCGCATGTAAGAAAGAAAAGTGTTATGACCCGTCTGTCCGTAGAGAATAGAGGAAGTGAAAAGTTCACATCTAGATATATGTTGAAGTTGACGGCTCCGACTTGGACAAGCTTAAGCAAAAGAAACTCTCTTATCTTATCTGTCTATAATCTCTAATATATATATATATATATATTTTGAGATTCTCTAATATATATAGAATTGAAGAAGTTTGGCTTTTATTTAACTTCATAATATATTTTACATAATTTTTTGAGGCTACATTGTTCATCAAAAAAAAAAAAATTGAGGCTACACAATTTTACACATCAATATTCTAAAATATAGTATATTTTTATTTTTCAATTGAATTTAAATTTTATTCTATATTTAAATCTTTTAAGTAGAATCTTACCACATTATATTTTATTAGATTTTATATTTATATACAAAATAAAAGAGAAAGCATTATTTTTTTTATTTTAAGATAAAAAATAAAATCATATTTGATTAAACTTTCCCATATTTGGAGTACAGAAACATATACAAATTTGAATTTAACTAATAAATTTGAATTGTTCTAGAATTTTCACACAATAAATTTCATTTTCATTAGATTTATGGGTATTTTCATTATTTAAATGTGGCATGTGATATCACTTCTTTAGAAAAATCATGCAAATGATTAATAAATCAAAGACAATAATAGATTTTTATAGACTTTTAAATTGTTCTAGACTGTAAATATTTACTGAATATCACCACTAGAACCTACACATGTCATTATGTTATATGCTAGGATGATTTACTCCATCATTGATGTGGTGACCTTAACCAAACAAGTAGATGTAATATAACAAGTACATATACTGAACTTGATCCATCAAGAACACCTTATATAGTGATCATTGTCAATTAAAATGTCTTTCTATCACAATTTTTCTATTTTCTTTATAAAAAAAAGTATGAGAGGTTTGTGTATATTTAATTTTCTGTTTGATATTAGCTTTATAAGCTCAGCTTTTAGTTTTTAACTTTTATGTACAGCTTTTTAAAATCTCGAACTTTTTCCAATTTTTTCTCACTTTTTCAAAAAATTTCAAGGTAATAAGTATACTTAAACACACTTTCAGCAAAAAAATTTCAGTAAAAAACTAAATAAGTTATTCCTAAACGGACAATTATTATGCACATAACCTTAATGATGTTAGTCGATGATGTTTATTTAAAAGCTATATACAAACACGTTGGGTTCAATGAATCCACCTTCTTTAAATGAGATAGTATATTCAGTTAAGTTCTATATTAAAATTGGACGACAAAACTAGCCAATGACATTTTTCTAAGTAGATTTCATATAAATTCTTCGTGTACCGTGATTGATATATGTGATATATTGATTACTGTTTGATTCGGAAAACCATCAACAATATCGGTTTGACTTTGATATTTGATTTGTTATTGATTTAGTGCGAGTTTAACTCTCAGACAATATGGTTCTATTTCGATTTCGATATTCATATAAATTTGGTTCTAGATGTTGTGTGGTCATAGTCATAGCCTACAAATTTGAGTTGTGTGGTATCAACACCTTGTCAATATCATTGAAGATATTGGAATCAAACAATATGGGTTGCTTTCATGATTTCATGATTTCGTTGGACTCCAAAATACAATATTGATTTTCTTTTCTTTTCTTTCCTTTTCTTTTTACAATTCGATAGTTACAATGGGAGGATGGATTTGAACCAAAAGTCAAGAGTCTTATAGTTCAACTAGTTGACACATCCTAATGTATTTATGATATCTAAGATTTATATCTAAACCTTGGATGTCATAGATGCATTCGGATGTGTGTGTGTCTATATATATATATATATATATATATATATATACATATATCACAAGACAATATTTACATGGATTGGCAATTTGCCTACGTCTATAGAGTTGCAATGATTTCACTATTCACATAGAAAAAATACAAGATGCGACAGTACAATCTTTTCTTACTCAAAACAATACACCAAACTCTAATCTGAAAATAACGATATTCCACTCTTGCATAAAGGATTCATAATGGGCTAAACACGGGCCAAAATTTTTCCTCAGGGTCTGAGGGCGATGGATTAAGCTTCAGAAAAAAAAGAAAAAAAAAATCTCATTAAAAACCATTACACTTTTATATTAGATCGGATCATAATCCAAATCAAACACAATTAGGCTCTACATAGCCCAATATAACTCTAATATGTTACACTATCTCCTTTAGATATTAGTAAATTTATTGTTAAGCATTTCCCTATTTTATTTATTATACTTATAACTCAACATGTTTATTATATATAGTTTTTAAATGAGTAATATCGACTGACATCGCTAAAATTATATGCATAACAAATAAAATTGCCCATGTTTGAAAATAATAATAATTAAAAACCTTCTAAGTGGTCACTTTACAAGGTGTTCTTTAGAGCATTCGCATCAGATCGGTTAAAATCTTCTAAAATAGATGTACAGTGTAAATTTTATATATTTTGAGCAAAAAAACACTCACATCAGTGGGTGTAAAAATGGGTAAAATCATGTATATATTTCCATGAGCTACAGTATCCGTGTAAATATACACGGGTACTGTAGCTCGTGTATTAATTATTTTAATGATTTTCGTTCGCACCAATTTTTCTCTCTCTTCTCCGATGCACAACTACCTCAGAAACTCATCTTCTTTTTCTCAGATGCACACAAACACAACCACACACAAACACATCCACACAAACAGACCCACACACAAACAAACCCACACAGACAAACCAACGGAGAGATAGATCGGTGCTTGTGGTGCTTGGTTCGTGGATTGGCCGGTGAAGACACGATCTGGGTCGCTGGACCTTGGTTCTGGGTCGCCGGACCTTGGTTCTGGGTCTTTGGAGCTTGGTTCGTTGGTCGCCGGAGCTTGGTTCATGGATTGGCGGGTGAGACACGATCTGGGTCACAGGAGCTTGGTTCGGCCGTCTGTGGAGCTCGGTTTGTGGGTCATCAGAGCTTGGTTCGGCCGTCTGTGAAGCTCGGTTCGTGGGTCGCCGGAGCTTGGTTCGGCCGTTTGTGAAGCTCGGTTTGTGGGTCGTCGGAGCTTGGTTCGGCCGTCTATGAAGCTCGGTTCGTGGGTTGCCGTGAAGCTCGGTTCGTGGGTCGCCGGAGCTTGGTTCGGCCGGTGAAGTAAGGACCCAGTGAAGAACTGATCTGGGTTGTAGTTTTTGAGAAAGAATGAGAGAAGGTAGAAGAGAGAGAGAGAGAGAGAGAGAGAAAGAGAGAGAGAGAGAGAGAGAACTCACGTATATAAGAGAAGTCAGTTGAGGGAAATAATAAAAAAATGGAGTATAATGAATATTTTATTGAAATATCTTATAAAATAGATGAATTGATGTGGGTGTTTTGTAAAAGTGGATGTGTAAAATAGAAAAAATAGATTTTTAGTGTAAAATAGATGTGTAAAATACACATGCTGATGTGAATGCTCTTATCAAATTGAGTTTACACATGCTTGACCTTTTAAGGTTTATCCCCTGCCACCACAGCACTTTGAAAAAGAGCACTAGTAATTAACCTTGTATCTGGCATGATACATACACGTGTGCAAAGAGTTCGAAATCCACTTTTCTAACAGAGCCGCCAGCATTCAAATTTGGGGGGACAAAGTAAATACCCCTTCGGATTTTGAGCGGTTGTTTATCCTAGGCATTGTATTTTGCCTTAGTTTTTAATGAAATTTCCGGTTTATCAAAAAAAAATATTGTTGATTTATAATCTTAGTGAGTCCAAAATTGATTAAAATAATGGATTTTTCTTTGGATGATGAATTTGACCACCCTTGGCTGATGGATTGGCCCTCCCCAAATTTGGGGGACAAAGTAAAAAATATCACATTTTAGTTTATTAAATTCAAAATTCACTTACATTGGCTTATTTAAAGTTGTGTAAAAATACATGATTGTTACAGTAATTGTTTAAATTTACATTGATACTATTTATTTTTTATTTAATTATTTATTTTTTTTATGTATTTTGAAAATAAATAATAAGAGTGGACAATGAATGTTTATATATATAAAAAAATAATTAAAAATTAATATTTTAATAAAATATAATATAAAATAAATAATCTAACATAAGATTTTTTTTTTTTTTAAGTGAGTACATGAAGGGTTCAACGTGTTTACATCTCTATTCTTCTTTCTCCACGTAATGATTTTGCACCAAATATTCCGTTGGGTCAATGACTTCGTAAAATTAGAGCTCGTGCCGTGTTGAGGATTTTGAAAAAGTAAAAACCCACTCTTGTTGCCCAATGTTTTATAAAGCTTAGGGCAGTTGTCAAAATCTCATAGGTCCTCCAGTGAAAGCAAAGTTACAAAGATATGGACTCCTCTTTAGCAAAATTACAAAGATATGGACTCCTCTTTAGCAAAATTACAAAGATATGGACTCCTCTTTGAACTCAATCTTCTTCATCTTGGACCACGTGCAACCCTCTTCTAAATAAATTTTCCACATTTTTTTTTATTTTTACATGAAATTTTCCACATTTTGGAGTATTCTATTCTGTCTAACTTTTTTATTAGAATATGTTTTTGACTTGTAATCTAAATTTATTAAACTAACCCTATGATTTTCTCTAACAATCAAAATCTTGTTTTGGTTTTTAAAGATATGACAAGTGGATTATACTTTCCAATGGTGGCTCCAAAAATTTTTCTTAGAGTGTTCTTTAAAAAACATAAATTATACAATCTAATAAAAAGATAAATTCATATATTGACAACAACAATAATAAAAAAAACACGCAAATACATAAAGTTTACAATTGTCTTCTACGAGTTTTCATAATTTGAAATCGTTGCATGATAGTCTCATTATCAATGCTACAAACTACATCTCTTTCAATGTACACAATCAAGCAATCATTTACCCATTGAATGTAGAACAAATTATGGAACAAAATTTAATTTTATTGGCATAAAAAATAAAAATAAAAAAAAAAAAAACTGAATGTGTTTCCAATTTTTTTTTTTTAAAGGGTAGACAAATAAAAATTTTTAAATTATTATACCTCCTGGGACCACCTACATTGAAGTTCCTACATTGGTTTTTACTTAGTTATACCTCCTGGGACCACCCTAGCTTTAAGGTAGCGCTGCTCCTTATACTTTCCAACAATCCCTTTCTTTTTCTTTCTTTTTTTTTTTTCTTTTTTTTTTCTTTTTTTTAAAGAAACAACAATCCCCTTTAAGTTGTGCTTTAATTATAATAAAAAATATATAACTTGTAGATATAGAATCCAAATATGATCCATCTTTCAAAGTTTTACACTTTTTTTATTTTTTTAGTAAGAGAAAATTAGCTAACAAAGGAGGTATAACTAAGTAAAAACCAATGTAGGCACTTCAATGTAGGTGGATCTGACGGATTTCTTACAAAAACTCACTGAAAAATGCTTAAAGTTGCTGGATTTTTCTAGGTTTTACGGTCAGATGGGTTGATTCAGGTTTTAGAGAAGAGAACCTATCAACCGACCCATCGGAGTTGGTTTCTAATATCTGGAACCTACCGCCGACTACTGGAGCTCTCAGATCGATTGCGAGTGGGTTAGGTCTAGCGGATGGATGGACACCCCTAGTCTAAACCCAACAAAGAGTTTCAAGAATTTCCTAGTCAACCCACTATGATACCATGCAGAATTTTGTGATAATGTGAAGAAAAAGAGAGATGAATGAAAACACATGATAGTCTATGGGGTTCAGCTTTGTGGTCTACATCCACGAGACAAGTGCTCAAGTGGTTACATTTTCTCATTTGCTTTTCTTAATAATACATTACAATGGAACCCACATTTATAAACGGAACTACACATAAAATTCAATGATAAATTGAATTTTAATTGCATATTGATTAATTAAATTCCATGATTTGTTTTTTAGAAATCAATCCCTCGATTTATTAAGCAATCCCACAATTTTCTTTAACAATCAATATATAGATTTGGTTTTTTATATATTTGGTTTTCAATGACTTAGAAAGTGAATTATACTTTTAAAATAAAAATAAAAACCAAACCCCTTCCCTCTCACATACAATTCCTAAAAGTACATGCTTTTGACATACAATCTCTCGTTAAAAAGCTATTGAGACATTCAATAAGAGGAGCAATGACGGCTTTACATGTATGTTTCATATGAATATTCTGACCTGCAAAAAAAAAATTATATACATAATTCTTTTAAAATAAGTAAATAACTTGTTTTATCTACTCAAAAAAAAAATATATATATATATATATATACACCTGACTTGAGAATCTTAAGAATTGGGTTTCAATAAAAGTAAAGTAATACTATGTCTATAATATTTTCACAATAAATTATAAGTGGTAAATTATTATTTGATTTAAACTAGACTCATCATTGACATCATTTTTTTATCCATCAATAACAGTTTGTCACCTAAGATTTTTTAATGGTTTTAACAGTTTTTCACAACAAATTATAGATGAAAAGTTGTTATTAGTTTTAAAATGGGTCCACTACTAACATTATTTTTTTTATTCGTCAATAACATGATTTTTTTATCTATCAATAACTGCTTACCACCTAGGATTTATTGTGAAAACATTATCAATATAGCATTTCCCACAAAAATAATCCTAACCCTCCAAACATAATCCCGATCCCCTTAAACAAAAAAACAAAACAAAACAAAAAAACATAACAAAATACAAAATATAAAAGTCCTATAACAACAACAAAAAAAAAAAAAAAAACTCAAACAACATATTTAAACCAAACAAATAACAAATGAACAAAATATTCAACAAAAAGCTCACTCAAACAAATAAATAAAAACCTCTAACATTCAAATTCATAACTCATTTTATAAAAATAATCCTTAATTTAATTTTTCCTTAAAAAATGGTACTAAGAGAATATATATATATTCCCCCCTCTTCTCTACATTATTTTAAATTTTCTCTTACTTTGTAAAATTTTATACATTTACGCGTTTTTTATTTTATTTTAGATATCGATATATTCAAGTTTTCTTTTTATTAGATTTTGAATAATTTAAACTTCTCAACTATTACCATAGAAAAAAAAATTCCTACAATCACGTTAGAGGAGGACCATGCATGTTATCTTATGTTGTATCATCTAGCTACATTTCAGCTCCCAATCTCTCCCTCAATGGACAATTTCATCCTTTGAAGTTGGCGAAGTTGGCTTTTGTATTTTGAAAATGTACGGACAACTCTTAAAAATTGATGGCTAGACGAAGAGATGGATATCTCTTGTCAACATTGATCATTGGTAAGCATCTCTACTTTATACTGTAATTCAAAAGTAAAGTTGGTGTTCAACGATTTGAAAATATTTCCATTAGAAACACTAAAAGGTATTAATCGATTAAATTACAAAGTTTTTTTGCCGCACCCACTAAAGTTGTTTGGTAGGCTTTTAGTCATGTTAAATTACTACACAATATTCAACTTTATTACCGCTAAGCACCCTACAGCCATATAATTGTTTACCGTTTATCATTTATCATTGAGAATGTCATGCGGCTACAATCTTCGCATGACTGATCCTTTACACCATGTTTAAAATGGGTCTCTAATGCAAAAAAGATAGGTCTTGCTCGTTATTAATTCAACATTAACCACCGCATACCCTTAGTGCGATGGTCACTCTACAAGTATAAAAACTTGTAGGGTATGGGGGTAAGAGCTGGAGTTCAAGTCTCAAGGAAGGAGCTTCACACACATATACACTTAGATTATGCTAGAGTGGAAATTCTATCTTGTATAAAAAAAAATCAACATTAATTTTTTTTTTTATATATAGATTACGAACATTATTTGTTTTACATTCTACCTTTAAAATGGAAAATCTCTTTTGTACTATATCTCTATCTCTCTTACACTGTTTATTATTCTATTTCAACTATTCATTACCATATCTCTGTCATTTACCTTGGACTTGGTCCGGTCGTTTGTCTAATAGGAAAGGATTTGAATTCCCAAGTTCAGTGAATGTCTATTTTCCCCATTCCTTTTACTTCGAAAGTTTATAAACTGTATTTAGGTCACACTCACACTTGGCCACAACTCCGCAAGCAAATATTGATTATTGACTCCTTTTGAAAATTCCCATGTTGCTCTTATTAAAATATAAATATATATATATATATATATGTATATATATTATATATAAAAGTTAACTAATGATTCACTCATTGATCAAAATGCAAATATGTCTGAAGGTAATAAGAGTATAAGACAGATTTTCATGGTCTGAAAATGTGAATAACACTGTACAAAATAGGACCTCTACGTACTATGTAGTCTGCAGAAGATCCATGTTTGTCATTGATCCTTGAATAGGCTGTTGATGCTACAAGTTTTTGTGATTTTTATTTTTATTTTTTTGATAATTTGATAGTTACAACCAGAGAGGGGGGTTTGAACCCTTGTTTGAAAACATTAAGAAGTGCAATAATTGCCAACCAATTAAGTTACAAGGCTCTTGGCAAGCTTTTGTAAATTTTGTAAATGTTGTCATATTATGTTTTTATTTCAATGAAAGTTTACTCATTCATTAAAATAAATAAATTAATACAACTTTTAAGCAAGATTTTCAGAATCGGACTGTTCATTGAACCGTAAAAGTGAGAGGTTCAAGGTTTTTGAGATCGAACCGGGGTCAAACCGTGATAACGTCATAATTAATTTAATAATTATTTTAAATATATATGTAAATATTAAATTAATAAAAAAATAGAAAAATTAATAATAAAAAAATAGAAAATTTTGATAAGGTTATGATATAAAACAAATTTTTATATCATAACTTTCACAAGACAAATAAGAAATGTCAAATCCTTAGCAAACATAAATATGAATTACTCAATCAATCCGTAAAAGTACAAAGTAAAAATGCATAAACAAGCCTCCAAGTTACACATTGTTTCTTACAAAAATACATAAAACTGATTTCTAAAAACCAAAATAGAACTTCAAACTCCAAGTTACACACTGTGTCTTACAAAAAGACAGAAAGTATCTCAAAAATACAAAATAGAATTTCAAAGTTCAAAGTTCAAACAGAATTATTATGATCATAGGTTATCACAAGTTTGAAAAGAATAAAAGAAAAATGACTATAGGTTATCAAATTGTTTACATATAAACTAATCTTCACTATTAGAAGAAGGTTCTGCACTTGCTGGATATGCACCATCTTCATAAATTGCATTCTCCAACTCTTTATATCCTAGATATGGGTCTTCCTCTTCCACAAATACCCAAAAATTAGTTTTGACAATACAAAAAGGAGCACAACAGAGCTTCAAACCCCTAAATTTACACACAAACTATGCTATGAATCATTCACAAAATGTGTCAGAGAACAAACAACTCCCAAAATTGAAATCAATCTATAAAACTTGAAATTCCTCACGAAATCAGTCTATAAAACCTTGCTTAATCCAACAATTCCTCACTAAAATTCAACAAATCTCCACCAAAAACCAAAACCAAAGAAAACCCTTTTCTTTTATAAAGTTTAGGCATTGTTCCATAACAAAATTATTTTGTTTTCAATGAAACGAGGTTTACATAATAAGCACACAACATTGATAGAAACACAAATAGAAAAAAAAAATTAAATTTAAAAAAAAAATTCTCATCAATTTTCTACTCAACCAAACAGAGCATTGGAGCGAATCTTCACTAACAAAAGACAATATGTATATATACAAAAGCTTACCGGAACCCTTTGTCGATGGAGGTGCTTAAAGATCTGAGGCTGAGGTCTATGGTGGCCGACAGCGACGAGGGAGAAAGGCAAAGATGTAATGAGAGTGATTGAGAGAGTAGGCAAGGGCGATCTGGGCTGAGGATGTGGTGGCCGACGACGACGAGTGAGAGAGGCAGAGATAAGAGATGTGATAAGAGTGAGAGAGAGGCTAAGAGCTTAGAGCGTGAGACAGTGAGGCGAGGGTTTGTGTTTTGTTTGAGAGTGATCCTTGCCAAAACGATGCTATAGCCATATAGGGGAAAAAAAAAAAAAAGTCCAAAACAATGCCGTTTAAGGCTTGAAAAACTGGAACCGCCTGAACCAATCACGATTCACAGAATCGGGCAATTGAACCGCGGTCCATACATGTCACTGCTTTTTTTGCATAGAACAGTTCTTCATGTTAAACGGGCCGCAAAAAATGACCGATTCACGATTTTTTCGGTCAGACCGTACGGTCCGATTTGAGTTTAAAAACCTTGCTTTTAAGGCCCTAAGGGTGTGGATTTCTTTTTCACAGGGTTCCCCAAGCCTCGTGCATGATATAAAATAACTAATTCACCGTGGACTTTTTTTTTTTTTTTTTTTTTTCCATTCAAAAAAGGGTGTGAACAAACAAGAAGTTGAAGAAAAATTTAACTCTATAGTCCAGTTTTCATTACAATTAGTACACGAGACCACAGAAACATCCAAACACACCATCGGGGGACCTTCATTGTTGTGGATTATGTTTTTTATTTCCAGTAGAAAATATGAAAGAATGTAATTTTATTCCCAAAAGAAGGGAAGAAGGAAAAACATAGATATAGGTCTATTTGAAATGCACTTATTTTGCTGAAATTGAAAACTTTTAACTGAAAGTACTGTAGATAAAGATAAAAGTTAGTTAAAATAGTATAATGAGACTCATGAATAGTACCAAAAAGTGCAGTGAGACCTATGAATAGTAGCAAAAATAAGCTGAATAGTAAAATAAGTTGAAAAAATTAATCATGCCAAACGAATACATAGAAGAGAAGGAAGAGATAAAGATTTAAGGTTCAATGTACCAAGTATTCGTTTTCCGTCAACTGTGTTTATGTCTGTTAATCTGGTATGCCTCCTTGTTTTGTTCACTGAAGGCTGAAGCTGTTTTCCAAAAAAAAAAAAAAAAGGCCTTTTAACATATATGTTACAAAAAATTCTGGAGAGAAAAAGGGGGGGAAAGCCTCGCGGATATTTTCTTATAACAATGTGATGAATTGATGATACATACAACAGCCCTTAAACTGCTAAAGTCACTAGTCTGAGAGTGGAGCTGAAGCCCTCGGGTATTCTTTCTTCTGGCAGTCTCTTTGTCCATAAAATCCTATGAAAAAACAACTATAACACTGAAGAATACATTCCCATGTGATTTGGATTGGAACATGGTGCTTTAACTGTAAGAAAGCTGAATTACATTTTTTTTTATTTTAATTATGAAGAAAAATGGTCTTCTTAGACCATAAAGAATAGATGATTCAATTTGTCTTTGTCAATGCATATTCGACATGGCTGAGCCTATATCTGTGCAACAAGGAGCTCATTCCATGTGTCAGGAATGCCAGGTAGGCACCAATGTAAGCAATCATTTACATCAGTTGTTCCTCTAATACTGTAGCGGGATATGTGACCCTCATCCCTCAGTTTAGAAATAGAAGTAATATCCAAAATCTTTACTTTTGTACCCTTTACAGCACCCTCAATAACTGGATCACTTGATCCATCTTGCATAACTTCACTTCCTCCGGACAAGGGAGTGGTATTATCACAGGTACCCCCAGTGTTCCAGTCTCCATTAAAGAAATGTCTCGGTGAGATAGTCCTAAAGAAAACTTTGAGATGGGGATAAGAGGGAAGATGAGAATCAAGCCATCTGACAATGCTATGCACTGTAAAATTCTTGGCATTCCCAATTTCATTACGTTTTTTATCTTCATTGGGCTTTCCATCCACGTACATCACCCACCGATTTGCATTAAGCTTCCCCCTGTTCCAGTGGTGTCCTGTATTAAGAATCAACACATCAAAACAATGGATGAATCGTCTCATGAAAGCTGGTGGACGGTCCAAATGCATAGCCACATTGGTGTTTCGGTCTGAGGTGTTAAGGGGCACTAGATCACTCAGACTTGCTGACCAGTAATATAAAATGGTGGCATTGGTTTTTGGGAACCAGTAAGCCCAGCCATCAGGACGTATGGCTCCACGAGCTTTGACAAGACCATATTTTTTTCCCACATTTTGAACTTCTGGGCTCTCTTCCCCACCAGTGGCCATACACATCAAAGACTGGAACTGCTGCCTACCTAATGAATCTCCTATAAATGCAATTGTTTTGTCCTGCATTCTGATATGAACAGCAACACTTTAGATCATGAACATAACCAGAGCATCAAATTTCAAACTTATGACTAAATCATGTCCAACTACATATTAGGAGTCAGTAAACTATTGCCTAAATGATCATTAATTACTCCCCCCAAAAAAAGAGAGAAAAATCTAAAAATTTCAAAGTTATAACTAAACCTGAGCGGGGTGCAATATAAAGCATCTAACATCAATGATAAATTAACATCAGTTTAAGATTTGATTTCATACTAAAATTGATGCAATCTGAAAATTAAAGAAGTCAGGATTTTGTGGTAAAGTAAATTCTGTGCTCAAGTCAGGATTTTGTCAAAATAGGAAAAAAAGAAAATCTAATAAATAAGATATCAGATATATTATACAAAGGCCATTGAAATTTATTTGAATTGAATTATAAAAGCCATATGATACACAAGATAGAGAAGAGGCGAAGGGAAATTTCAAATAATAAGAAGAAGAGATACCTACCTTCTCAAGAATGCAGACCGCTCAAACTCTGGCATTTCACAACTTTCTGGCTGCCACCGATATCCCTCATAAGAAAAATCTTTTCGCTGTGTTAATCTACATGCCCACATTGCTGATAACCACTTCTTACATCCTAAACCGGAATACAATGGCCTTCGACTGTCAGCAACCCATCTACCCTTGGCATAGTTGCAGACTGCAGAGGTGAAAACCAGACAACCTTAGTATTCATTTGAAGAGTGAATAAATTACATTTGGAGTATGCATGAATTAAATCTGGTTGATGGATGCTTTGTAACAAATTTAGACTTGTCACATAAACAATTAATATATAAAAAAGTGTGAAGCTAGAACTTTACAGAGCTTTATATTTTGTTACACTTCGTTTCAACAATTCCACCAAACAATTACATTTGGAGTATGAATGAATAAATTCACTTTTTGCAGCATCACCCACTGCACCATAAAACCCCGGGGGGGGGGGGAGGAGGGGGAGGGAAGAAAAAAAGGACCATAATTTTTGAGCAACTAAACAGTGAAGCTAAAGATGATCAACAGGGTCTCTAGTGTTCACTATTTACATTACACATACAACGCCAATTAACCAATGCTATATTCCTATTTATAAGATTGTCTATAGTCAAAAATTTATTCAACCCTACTGTCCACACGAATTAACACTTTCTTGTTCATGTAATTCATCTAGATGCATCTCCACAGAAATGCTTCCTAATAGCATTCTCAAGATTTCATAACAAGATCAAACTCTAAATTCACCATTCGTATTCAAAACCCATCTCATACAGACAGTGCTTCTAACAAAGGGAAGTTTAGAATATAACAAATCCATTAGAAAATCCACCCCTTTCATCTCCCAACAACAACAACAAAACTTTAGTCCCAAATTTTTGGGGTCAGCTATGGGTCCTTGACAGATTAGTTCCACATGTATTCTTTTCCTTTATTCTATTCTATCTGAAGCCATACTCTCTGTTATTTCCCAATTTGACATATTGTGAGCCAGATGCTAAAACTTGCAGCCCCTGACACTACTGAAAACAATTGAGAGTTGATACCATGAAGACTCTTAAAAAAGCACTGGCTATTACCCTTTAACAGACTCCTAAATGCACCTCTACTTTTTGCTCTTTTTGCATAAAGTAGCTTTATTAATACAGACTTTTCTCATTTATAAAAATTTGGAAAAAAAAAAACTGAAAAGCAAATCTAATCATAAGTGCAGCACCAATCATTAAGGGTTTAAATGAGAGGGAAAAAAATATTGTACTTGCAAAACAAGTGTGTAAAGATGTCAAAGGCATGCTTATATTGAAGTATAAAAATAAAAGTACCTTTAGTTTCCGAGGAGGATGTCATATCCTCATTTCTGTCTATCGTTTCAGGAGAGAGTGTGGATATAGAGTCTACTGGTGCAGTACTGAAGTTTTCTTCTGCTTTTGTTATGATGGAATCTGAAATATTTACCACAATTTCCTCTGTTGGCTTCATGGATACTACAGAATCATTTCGGGCATCCACATGAAACTCTATGCCACAACAAAAAATAAGTCATTAGCAGGCTTACAAACCTACAAAAGCAAGTTAAAAACTTGTTGACCATAACAAGAACATGTCTGGATATTAAAAATATTACCAGTCAGAATCAAATCAAGTTTAAACTGGTGATGTCGCTGAGCTTACACCACTCCATAAGTTAAGAGGACATGTTTCACTAAACACACTACTTTTAACATGTATAATATCAAGTTGATTGGAGCAATACATACACCACTCCTACTGTAATACTCTCTCCATCCTAAATAGATGGGATGCATTCCTTTTAGGTTTGTCCCCAAAATATATGGGTTTTTGAAAAAATAAAAACATCTATCTATTTGACATATCACTCTTAAATTAAACACCCGCCCCCCCCTTCCTTTTTATAAATTTGAATCAACCTTTCATGGCCCACCTATGAGTATTTTAGGAAGATTGTCATGTTTATTTTTGTTAATGAAAAAGAAGAGGCAAACTATTAGAAAAATGCTTAAATAATTGGATTCACCATTTCCTAACAATGTAAGCATTTGGTACAACTAGTAATTTATCATGGTGTTAGAATAAGCGGTATCAAGTTAGAACCATGTATCCATTCTACCTCCCATTCAAAAAGTTAAAAATCTTACATGTTGGACCCCACTTATTAAGTAGGAGTCTAGGCCCACACATGAGAGGTAGTGTTAGAATAATGGTTAAATGATTGAATTCAAAATTTCCTAACCACTTAAGCTTTTGGGACAGTTACAATTGGTAATTTATCACAAATAAGAAGAAAAAGATGAAAGAGAATGGGTTGTTTCTATATATCAAGCCCCCACCCAATCCATTCCATATATACAAAAGAAAATTTACAGTATATAATATATGGTCTTTTTCAAAAAATTATATTCTAATAGTGATAGTTGATAGGGACACATCATAAATAATATCTTCTAGAAGAGTCTAGAATAGGGACACCTCACCTATGGTATCTTTCTAGAAGGATAGAATTATCTTTCTTTCTAAAAGTCCCCCCTCAATTGGAGCATATATCTCATATAAACCCAGCTTGGAACAAAAATACTAATTGACTCCTACAAGGTGCTTGGTCCTTCCATGAAACACAAGATTGGAAACAATATGTATAGTTGCTTGACTATCACATGATAGTGGGATAGGAGTAGGCACTGCATAATTCTAGAAGAAAGTGCTGTAACCAAGTCATGTCACTAGCAGTACATGTCATCGCTCTGTATTATGCTTCTGCACTCGACTAAAAAACTACATTTTACTTTCCCATGTTACAAATTTTCCTCCCAAGGAGCAAAACCCCGTGGTGGACCTTCTATCAAAAGGTAATGCAGCCCAATCTGCATCAATGAAGTCTTCTACCCTAAGATGGCCATGCTTTCTTAGGGTAGCACACCAATGTTAGAGTCTTGGGACTTCTAAGAGCTGAGTCGTCACACTAAGTGTGTGTTTGGCTTGAGCTTATAAGGTCAGCTTTTAGCTTTTATGTATAGCTTTTTAAAATCTCACTTTTTCATACTTTTTTTATTTTTTCAAAGTATAAGTATACTTTAACACACTTTCAAAAAAAAGCTAGATAAGTTATTTTCAAACAGACACTAATTGTATATGAAGAGTATGGCCTTGTGATAGTGAGAAAACTAAGCCTCCCAACCAATTGAAAATATCGGCTAGGATTTGAAATAAGTTTCATTCATCTTTTAAGAGTTTCCGATTTGGAACCATAGAAGTTTCAACAAGACAAGAACCCAGCAATCAAGTCTCCTCAAGGATATCAAATACATACTTCCTTTGAGATAAATCGATGTCTTGCTTAGATCTTGCAACTACAATTCCTAAAAAGTATCGAAGCCATGATCTTTGGTGTGAAAGTGTAGTTATAAAACTGCATTCTAATCATCCCTAATAATTACTGTCATCCACATAGACAACAAGTAATATGCATCCAGCATCAGTGTGTAAATGGAAACTGAATGATCCATCTGACAACAGTGGAGTCCAAATCCATGAAAACTTCACAAAACTTCCCAAATCATAATCTTGGTGACTGCTTAAGACCATATAATACTTTCTTCAACCTGCAAACATTGCCCTGATACTACCCCAGAACAACAAACACAGGTGGTTACTCAATATATTCTTCTTCAAGAAGGTCATCACGGAAAAATGCATTTTTAACATCTAACTGATGTCAGTTACAACCAAGATTGGCTGCAAGCGATATTAGGACTCGAATAGAAGAGAACACAAGAGAGGTGATCTCACAATAATCAATACCATAAGTTTGGCAACAGCCATTGGAAACCAACCAAGCTTTAAGTCAATCATCAGGATGGAACTTAACAGTATATATCCATTTACTAGGGGTGTCAACAGGTTAAGGCTCAACCCGTCACTTGTCTTGACCACATTGGGTGGGGGAGGAAGGAACCCGCTGCCAACCCAGTAGAAATGGTGGCTCGACCGTTTGGAACTCCAGGGATGGCAGTTAAAACTGGTTAAGACAACAATTTGATGGGCAACAACGATATGGATTTGGCAACAAGGGGGAGATCTCTATATCTCCCTTCAATCTGGATAGAGATCTCTAGATCCACTTTCCCTTCATTAAAAATGGGTGATTCTTTGAAATCTAGGTCAGACAAGTTGGGTGTGTTGGATTCTCGTGTGGAAAACCCAACACTCAACCAGACCAAGTTGGGTTTTGAAGCATTTAACCCACCGCTGACCACCAAATCCATCAAAACTGGCTGAATCTTGTCAGGTCTAGTGGGTGCCCCCGGTTTGTGCAAGTTTTTGGAAATTCATACCATTTACAACCAACTATATCTTTCCTATGTTGCAAGGGAACAAGATCTGAACTTCCACTTTGATGTAAAGCAGCCATCTCCCAATTTCATGGCCTGCCTCCAATCCAGGTCAGAGACTGCATCCTAAAGAGGGATGGAAATACTAGAAAGGTAGGAAATAAAACAAGAAAAATGAGACAATGACTGACATACATGTCCAGCATGCGTACCTAAGTCAATGCACCACAAAAAAAGTTCTTAGTTCTTAGTTCCAATCCAGGTCAGAGAATGCATCCTGAACAGGGATGGAAATACTAGAAAGGTTGGAAACAAAACCAGAAAAATGAGACAATGACTGAGATACATGGCCAGCATGCTTACCTAAGTCAATGCACCACAGAAAAGCTCTTAGTTCTTAATTCCAATCCAGGTTAGAGAGTGCATCCTGAAGAGGGATGGAAATACTAGAAAGGTTGGAAATGAAAACAAGAAAAATGAGACAATGACTGACATACATGGCCAGTATGTGTACCTAAGTCAATGCGCCACAGAAAGTTCTTAGTTCTTAGTTCCAATCCAGGTCACAGAGTGCATCCTGAAGAGGGATGGAAATACTAGAAAGGTTGGAATTTACACAAGAAAAATGAGGCAATGACTGAAATACATGGCCAGCATGCGTACCTAAGTCAATGCACCACAAAAAACTTCTTAGTTCCAATTATCAGAGCATAAGTTTATCTTCTCATATCAGAGCCCTGTTCGTAGGTTCCTTGGAAGGCTCCATGCACCCTTTTATTTTTAATAAGTCACATAGTTTGTCATTTTTCTTCTTTAAATTCTAGTGGGAATTACTTTAATAGCAGAAGAAAGATATAAGTGCAAATTTGTGTATACATGTATGCACTAACACAAACCTGAAGAAGGTGCTATATACCACTCTTGGGCCAACAGCAGAGTATTAGCAAAAGGATTTTTTTCCCAAGCCCAAAGTGCTATGGTTGTAATGACAAGAACAACCAGTGTGAGAGAAAGACTTCTCCCCTTCAACCTATGATTGTTGCCAGCTTTCATCTCTGCTTATACACTACAACAATTACAGATCCCTTGGCCAGAATATTTATCCAGCTTTTTCCAAGTGGAATATGCTCAGAAAAAGTCCATCATCTACTAAAAGGCAATCATTGTGTTACTGCAGGCTTCATCTGCATGAGGTAACGAAAAGAAAGAAATAGATCAGATTGGCACAGAAAAGGAGGTAGTTTTAAATGGAGCTTATATCTCGTTTAATATAAATTGTATAAACATGTAGGACATGGGAATTCTTTACTGATTTCCAACACAGATTCTTGAATTTAGAGGGGGAGGGAGGGATTCTTTCTCATGACCAAGAATATAGCTTCTTTCTAGGAGGTACCATTCGAATCAAGAATTTAAACTCTAAGAGTAATGTTAAATCTATAGACACATACCCAATGGTTAGAAAAATGCTTTAGATGGATGCCAGTGTTATTGGTGTTAGAAGCAATGGCTCCTCTTGATGGAAGTTAAAATCAGGTGTTAACTCTTGATGTTGCATGAACTCTTTTAAGTGGTTTAAGTACTCTTACCAAAAATAAGTTTTAAATGCATTACACCAACACTACATGGATCCTGGAAAACTAATTCTAAATTCCTTCCTATGATAGTGAATCAATTTGACTTATGGCAGACCATGCACTAAGCATATTGATGTATGTAAACTTTGAAAGTAGACAGCATAAAATTATTAAGCCCATTGTAATTTTATACAATCTAAACCTTTTCCTAGCAAATTCCAATCTACAACACCATACTGATATCCAGATGTGTCCTCAAGCCCCTTATATTTGACTATTACTGAACCTGACTCTTCATGCCTAACTTTCTGAAATTCTAAATATATATATATAGAGAGAGAGAGAGAGAGGCAAGTTACACACACGCCTAATTGGTCTTGAACCCACGACCTCACCCTCCAAACAATAATTATGAGAGAAATGACAGTTGAGCTATAGTCCATTGGCTGAAATTCTAACAAATGAAGCTAGATGAAATGCAAAAAAGTGATTAATAGATGCTATTTGAAGATTAATAAAAGCACTTGCAATCTTAATGTAATGGATGTTTAAGGAGGAAAAATGATGAAAGAATTGCACAATAAACCTATCAAGCAATATCCCTTTTTTTTTTTTTTTGGTAAGCAATAAGATTTATTGATATCAAAAAGGGACACCCTAGTACACAGCACACAGGGAGTGTACACGGGTCAAATACAGATATTACATGAATCAAGAAAATAAAAGATAGAAGAGAATGATTGGTTTCGCAAGGCAAACAACTAATCAAAAAAAGTTCTAAAGAAAAATAACTTGAGGTCAGGAATGGATCTCTCAGAATCTTCAAAACACCTATTATTTTTTTCCCTCCAAAGACACCACATTAAACAATGGGGAACAATTATCCATATATGACTATTTTGATGACGACCAAACCAGCTTTGCTAGAAAGCAAGGAGCCCCACAACTGACTTAGGCATAACCCAACTTACACCAAATAAATCCAAAACCATAGACCACAAATCCATAGCAACCAAACAATGAAGGAAGAGATGGTCAACCGATTCACCATTACACTTGCACATACAACACCAATCCAATATCCACACCTTCCTTTTACGTAAATTGTCAATCGTCAAACATTTCCCCAAAGCAACAGTCCAAACAAAGAAAGCCACTCGAGAGGGGATCTTCTGCTTCCAAATGCTTTTCCAAGAGAAACAACAGTAGTTAGAGCCCACTAGACCATAATAATCTTTAACCATGAATCCCTTATTTCTATCCAGCTTCCAGCTCATTTTATCCTCCCCAAACCCCTTTACTGTGGAGCCATATATAGTATCCATGAAGCTCGACACAACCTCCAATTCCCGAACATGAAAACCCCTAAAGAAACTCACATCCCAAAAAAGGATCCTATTAGAGACCTTCATAAGCTCAGCCAAACTTGCCTCCTTATCTCAGCAAAATCTAAATAATTCAGGAAAGCGGACAGCAAGAGGTGTCTCCTCACACCAACAATCTTGCCAAAACTTCACCCTCATCCCATCACCAATATCAAACCGAATATAACAAGAAAAAGAAGTCCATCCTTGACTAATATTTTTCCACAAACCAACACCATATGGACCAGAAACTGGACCAGTGCACCAACCACCCCATACACATCCATATTTCACCTCTATCACTTGCCTCCAAAGGGCATCCCTTTCATGCCCAAATCTCCATAGCCACTTCCCAAGCAAAGCTTCATTAAAAAAATTTACTTTCCTTATCCCCAAGCCACCTAAAGAAAGAGGTGTACAAACAGCAGCCCATTTAACCAGGTGAAATTTAGGTTCATCCCCTAACCACCCCATATGAAATTCCACTGAAGTTTTACAATTCGGTTAGCCACAGAAGCAAGGATAGGAAATAAGTACGTAAATTTGATAGAGTGCTTTTCATCAAGCAATATCCATTTGATACATTATTAGGAACGATTGCAAGGATACATAAAATGATTAAAAAATAAATAAATAAAAATTTATGATTGGTGATATAGCAATAAATTCATGTTTCAATTAATGCAATTAAATGGTGAACAAGTTCGGTTCAAACAACTCAACAAGGTCATGTAGATGCTCACAATATTTTTGAAAGTATAAGAGCTTTATTAAACATAAAGAGGAGGATACAAAGTGACAACTTCTGGCTTCAGTTGGAGATGTGTGTGTCTATGTTTAGCCTTTTGATTGCATTCTCAGAGTTTCAAGATGCAACGAGAGTCCAAAGCAAAGCAGAATTCTCTTGTGAACTAGTGAGAAAGAGTTATTTTGGTAAATTTGGGATTTGGTTGGATACCATTGTAATCTCCCTACTTTGTTAGTGAAACTTTCTTCTCAACACAGCAATGGATGTACTTCTAAAGCCAAACCACGCAACACTCCATGCTCCCTCTACCATCATTTGTCCTGTTCTTTTTTTATATTTATATTTTGCATAGACCTGCTATAATTGATTGAACTCACAACACCAGGTGAAAAAATAAAAATGAAAAATGATGACGGGCTTTTGCAATCTTGTTTGAAATGCAAGCTATTGCAGCTGGTGTCACTAAAGCAATACAAGTACAACTAGAAAAAATATATGTATCAACAAGGTTTTCAAGCCAATATTATATCCAATGCTAAAGTTGGCATGTGGACAGAAGCAATATAAACTGCATCCAAAACAAGTCAATAATCATACGACATGGGCACTCCGACTCATCAGTCCAGACGGAATAATGAGTTCATATTCTCTAGTAACTCTCAGGAAATTGACTAAGTAAAGGTGATTCTACAGCATCCACTTAGAATTTCATCACTGGATGATGTCCTTAATGGTTCAAAAAATAAATTTTAATCCAAATCAAGGATCCTGTGTGGTATATGGATAATATTAAGTAACTAAAGCAGGAGTAACATATTATGAATGAATCCTATAGTTGAAAAACATTGTTGAAATCACAGGAATGCTATAGTTGAAAAACACTGTTGAATTTCATACTTGATTGCTCAACCCACTTGAACACCCCCCCCCCCCCCCCTCCTCCCCCCCAAAAAAAGAAAAGATCACCATATACATATCAAGAATTTCTAAAAGCAAACAAGCAAAAACTTTGTCTTGAAGCTGAGTTTAACTTTGTTTATAAACCATCAAAAACAATTGCACCCTCCTATGCTGGAGATAAGCTCAAATAATGTTCCTAAAAAAGGAAATCCAGATTTTTTAAATTGGACCATTCCCATAGTACATTAAATGAAGCACTATATTCTCTAGAATTAATGATGGGAAACCCAACTGGTACTCACAATTATCAGCACAACAACCCCAGATAACCACCCAAAATATATATAATATGTACACAACACCGCTCCAATGGGAACCTTAAAGTCAAGAACTTTTCCATTTTTCTTTCTTAAATTTTTCATAAAATGTACAAAAAAAAAAATTACCAAGGAGAGAACCCCAATTGGGTATTTGAGAAAAAACCCACATACCCAAATGAATTTACAACCATTTCATTCTTACTCCTATAACAAAAACTAAATTATGGCACAAATGTCTATAGTTCCAAATACCCAGATGAATTTGAGCACCAAATTATGCATTAGGAGCTTCCCAGAAAGGATAATAAAAATTTTGCAATTTTTTTTCCTTTTTTGATAAAAGAAATAAATAATAACAAGAACAAGTACCTGTATTTTTGTAGCATCCTATACTGCTTTTCTTGTATGGCCCAAATTTATTAAGGTTGCTACTGAACCCTTTTCACAATCTTAGATCCACAGCTTAGAAATACATAGAAAGAGAAACATAAACAGAGAGAGAGTGTCTGAAAGTGAGCGTTAAAGATTACAGGTTCGCTTTCGTTTTTAGAGAGGCACGCAATGCCAAAAGCTTCAGAGCGCTCTCTCTCTCTCTCTCTAGTCTGTGATTCTTTCCCTCCTTAACAACCAATCACATTTCGACACTTGAGACACACGGAATGTGTATTTTCGTCATTCGTGTAAAATATACATGGTTAATTTAGAAAGTTGGTGAATTTTTTTGTCAATGAAGTTACTAAAATGGCCCCATTTTTGTACGTGGCAATTTTTGATTGGAGGATGTAAATTATGAAAAATGATGTAATGCAGAATGAATGGAGGAGAGAGAGAAATTAAATATGATGCACATATGAAAGGAGGGATAGTCAACGTCCCTTGATTTTTCTCCTTTTTTTTTTTTCTTTTTTTTTTTCATTAACGGCTATTTATTGCTATTTCTTTGGGCTATATATAGCAATGCATGCATGTGAAATTTTTTTTTTTTTTTTCTTTTTGTTAAAATGGGAAATGAATCTATACCATAAAAGCGAGAAAAGAGTTATGACAAGTGTTTTCTAACAAAAATGATAAGTTGTGAGTTCTGAGTCTTATTGATTGGATACGATCTTGTAAGTTAATGGCATATATAGGTTACTTTCCTTTAATATAAAAATCAAAGTTTCAAATGAATCTCTCTTTATTATTGTGAGTCTTGTGACTATCAAATTATATTATTTATAATTAGGGTTGTGTTTATTGCACACAGTGCATGCAAAGCACACTACTCTCAAATATACTATAAATGTGACTTTATTTGAAAACGTGACATCAAATTATGTTTTTAGGATCCGTTTGGATACAGCTTATTTTGCTGAAAACTAAAAACAATAAAAAATAATAATAATAAAGTTACTGTTCACACATTTTGCACTGTTCATAAGCCTAAAATCACTGTTCATGGACAATGAACAGTGCCAGACGTGCGTCCAGGAAAAAAAAAATTGAAACGTAGAAAACGCAACGCAAGAAATGCAATACCCAAATGCCACCTTAGTGTATTCTTAGATTGTGTGTAAAACAAACTGTGTACACTAGTTTTTCCCCTTCAATTCAATTTATTCCCCCCACAAAAAAGAAGGAAAAAAAAAAGAAGAGAGAGAAAGAAAGAGGGGATTCAACTTCTATTTGCATTCCTCCTGTTCAACTATTCATAGGTAAATAGTTGAATTATGATCTATCCAAAATTAGTACTGTAGCTTCTTGATAGCCTGATACCGTTATGATCAAAAATAATTCTGACTCATATATATTGGTTAAACGAGTCAAAGAATTTCATGATCATTTTTGTCTATGTAATGATTATTTCGCAGAGTAATTTATGGAATGAGCCATAGTAAATTTCATCAACTTCTTGACATGAAACAAGTCCAAAACCCGTGAAGCAGGTTTCTTTAGAATTAATCATCGTATATAAGTGGAAATTCATTTAATGCCACAGGAGATGGAAACTAGGAAAAAAAAAATCTAGTCATGAATGATGAAACAATAGAAATACTTTGCTTTCTGAGTGGATAAAGTAAAAGAAACATAAAAATATAAAATTGACTCCTATGCCCACCGGGATTTCCTCCATTCTAAGTTAGTACCGTTCATCAAATCCAATGTTCTGTTGTTAATATAAAAAATGTTCAATCAATTAAGATATTATTTTATTTTCACGAAGAAAAACTATATTGCAAAGCGCACACAAGAGACATTTTGGTGGTGCTTTATGTCCTGTCCAGATTTCAACATTATCATATGCGACACATGACCTTTCAATCTACCAACCCAACATTAAAGGCAAACACTTACTTCTATCTAAACTCAATCACCATTCCTTTCCTTTTTTTTTTCTTTTTCTTTTTTTATCCTTGTCCTAAAATTTATAACTTTTCCTTATTCTTTTTTTTTTTTTCTTTTGGTTGGCTTTTAGTTATAAAAGTAGAAAGGAATTTGATTTTAAAGCTCTATTTATATAGGAAAAAGGAGACCCTTTTTTTTATGAGGTAAAAGGGAAAACTTTGATTTTAAATTCCTTTATGTATGAACGCTTTTATTATACAGGTACTGTAATAAGCCTTGCACGGATTGTAGTAAATTAATAATAAGACCAACTGTTGGATCGATCTTGTTGTTTAAATAATAAATAAAGGTATATACAATAGAATTATTTTATTCACATCTCACAATCACAAAGGCACCAGCAATCTCCCCAAGTCATTCGTCACAACTCACAACCATTCCCCTACGCTTTAGCAATCTTGATGATGTGATAGTGGCCAAATTGATGAATTTGACTTCTTATTAACTGTTTTTTTTTTATAAAAAAAAAGATGATGAATCTGTGACTATAAGAGAGAATTTTTCTGGTACTAATCAATAAACAATGAATTCTATGCCAAAATTCGTGTAGATGCGGTTCAATATGCAACATGCTTCTGTTTTTTCTGTGTTTTTTTTCCTTGGGTGGGTTGGTACATATGCATCTAGCTAGCCACGTCTAAAATGAAACCTGCCAAATTTATTTACTTAAAAAAATATGTATATAAAAAAACCAACAACAACATCAACAACTTCTAAATAGGGGGATGGGATGCAACCAAAGACAAAGAGAGGGAGTGGTCCTATACTGTAGGCCTAAATCCCTGGCATGTTTGGATTGAGAAGAAAAATGGAAGGGAAAAAAAAGATGATATAAGAACCCTTGTGATTAAAGACATTAAAATCATTTGTTTTCAAATATTACACTAAAGTTGATGTATATTAGACTGAAATGAGGATAAAATGTTTGTTTCGGGATGGGCAGATAAAAATAAGTTATAAAGGCTATAAAGTTGGATTTTTGAGGCTTTCAAAACATACTTATTATCAACTATCTTTTGAGCTGAGTATGTGAGCTGAGTATGTGGTGTACTTTTATTCTATACACTATACTAATTCATCTCTTTCACAACTCTACATTTTTTAATATCAAGCTCGCATCATATCAATTCAAAATCTAATAATAAATTATTAAAACATCGTATCAATTTAAAATATAACATAAAAATCCACTTAACCCGACCCAACCCGACCCGTGCACACCCCTAGATAACGGCATGGAAGTGACGATTTGAGTTGGTGGTTTGGTGAAAAAGAGAGTACGATAGGTAGGTTTGAAAAGATGACTTGCAAATTTTTTTTTTTTTTAAAAGTGACTTTTATGTAAAATTTTTCCAAAATTATGCTTATTCTGAGTGTGGTGTATGTTTGTGTTTTGATTTTCAATAAACTTATGGCATCCACTTCCACATGATTATTTTTTTTTATCATCAAGCTAAGACATTAATTATTTTTTATTTATTATATATGAGTGAGGTTTGAACCACAAATTTCTTACTCGATAACTAAATATTTTACCAATTGAACTACTTGAAATCCTGTCCCAGATATAGATATTGATTACTAATTACTCTTTACGAATTGTCTCTCTAATAAGGACAACATACTTGATATATATGCATCTAAGATATATTGTGTCTTCCCTTTATCAGTTGCAAAACTTGTATTTTAGTTAAGGTAGGAAGATAGAATCTTAGTTAGACTTGTTCTAAATTTATGTGCAAATTTTTGACAATTTTATTGTTATTTTTGCTTTGCTGGCTATGAAAAATATGCACATCCATCTCTTGGGATTTTGATGTATGTTTCAGCCTAGGATCAAAAACCACATAGTTGATGGTTCTTCCAGAGTTACAACATAGGGTGATTTCTATTAATTCAAAACATTTACTTAACAATTTTGTAACATAGGGTGTAATGGTTAAAAAAAATGATATTAGTAATGAATTAGATTAAAAACAAGAAACAGCCTATAATTTAGGATTTATGGTAAAAATGTTGTGCAATGCATTTTTATTATTTTTATTAATATTTTATGGGTCATGCTAACAAGTGCCCTTAAGGTAATGATTAACAATTTATTTTAAGAAAGTTTACACCACTTTTATAGGAAATGAAAAAAAAAAAAAAAAAAACTGTCTAAACATTAATTTTTTTTTTCTTCTTAAAATGACCATTACCCTAAGGGCATTCGTTATTGTAGGGACACAATTAGCGGCCCAAGACCAAAGAAGAATTGGGTGATGGTCTAATAAGCCCAATACAATAAATTTATAGATGATGGGTTAAAGAGTTAGGTTTTAATGAAGTTAATAACGGCTATTATGGATTTAGAAGATGATCAAACAAGAACAAGACTCAATAGATTGAATAAATTCACTGTCCGAGGAGATCATTTTGAGTATAAATCAACATAACAACTTATAAGTATAACTTTGATTACTACAATGTTTCTTTTTCCTTTTTCTTCCATCCCCTTCTCATGGGAGATCTTTCACATTATATAGTTCATTCCAGACCATCCTGATCCTACACTTGTTAATCATCTAAGTCTTCACTTGAGTGCATGTCCCATCAGACATCTTCTTTGGCTTTCTGTGAATTGTGGTAGCTGAGATTGCACTGTTCAGGAGTCTTCTCCCCATAAATGTGGCCAGAAAAGTTGCTACAGTGCATTTAATGCGGTGGCAGCAGCTTTTCCTTTAGATATTTCTGAGTTCTTATCGCTTTTGTACATACCTGAGGCTCATCTTTATCATTGAAACTTCCTGGAAGGTCACCTAAATTGCCCAAATACAGATTTGATCAAAATTCATCGTGTCCGAGAAGGAGCTCCTCCTCGGAATATATTCCTCCATTCTTTCCTTATATGATTCTCAACTTTGGGGCCTCTCCCAATCATCTACTTCTCCTCAGACATGTCCATGTCCTCAGATAAGGCCCAATGCCCAATATACAAATTTGGGCTCTTACCCCCACAATAGCCCCTCAACATTCCGGTTTTTCCCTCGCATCAAAGGAGAAAAAGTGGAGTTTTGATTTGCCTCAATATTAAGGGCTAGGAATATTAAAATCTATAAGTTTATATGTGTGGGAGTATAGTTTTATGCGCTTCATCATTGCTACTGATGTTTCGGAATCCGCAAAGCGCCATTAATTGCTCCAGGTGGCGTTATGTTTCTTGCATCTAACGGTGAGGCATTAATCCGACGGTTGATATTTTTCCTCAGGGTTTGGGCGGGATAACTCCCACTTATTCTTTGCCCTCTATATAAAGCCTTGAAGGAAATCATTTCTCATTTACCTTACAAACTCTCAAGCTCTTTAGCAATCTCGAGCATTCAAATTCACAAGACCTGTTAAATTGTAAAGCTTACCATTCCTGTTCCCCTAGAAACCTTTGAGAGTTTTTCTAAGAGTTTTTCTAAAGGTTTCAAGGATCATCCCTCACCTTAGTTCGCGTAAGTTTTGATTTCTCCAAACCTTTCTTTTTCTCCTCAGCCAATCTCCTCGGCCCTCAAATTCTTATTTCCTCAGTTGTCATTGTCGATATTTTCCCTTTTAATTTGTCTGAAATTGGTAGATTTAGGCATTTAGTAGACAGCCCTACAAAAATAGAGATCTTTAAGAAAGAATACCATATACTGCAGGAAGTAGCCCTACAGTACTATTCCTCAGAAGATATAGCAATCAACCGAGAAGTGGGAAAAGTCATAATCCCTATGATAGCTTTCATAGAATGGGGAATGACTCTCCCCATGAGTAATATTACAAGGGACTATCTCCACAACCATAGGATATGCCCTTACTAGTGTGCACCTAACCTTTTTAGGATCCTAGGGAGTATTGATGCTCTGAACGAGAATATAGGCTTGAGGCTCACCTGGCACGACGTGGTCCACATGTATGAGTGTCACAAACAAAAGGGAGCGGGATTTTACCTCAAATCCCAATCTGATATTGTCAGGCTCATCTCGTGTCTCTCCAAATCTAATAAGGGGATGAAGACGACTAACTGATTGCTTCGGAGGTGTGGCATGATGGTCTTCATTGCCCAACCCAAGAGGGAGAGCCAGGTGGGACATCCTAGAATTAGGTCTCCTAACAATAGATTTAGGCTCTTTATCCTCGGCTTTGTTTTGTTTCTTTTAGTCTTGTTTTTTTCGAAACAATGGATTTTAACTTTTTGACTGTGCTTTTTTCTTCTTTGGTGTTAACAGATAGAAGGCACGTAGCTCATCGGCTTAGCTTGACTAACATTGCAGTTCTCAACTACTTGCTGAGATCTGAAATCTTCATAAGTGAAGACGGGCAGCTTCGGGCCGTCCACCTGATTTTGGACTTCAAGCTCATTTCAGAGATATTCCAAGAGGTCAGCAACGCTATAAGAGCGAGTGACTAACATATAGCCCAAATTGACGTGTCTCGGCCCAATTTTTTAGCTCAGCATGATTTTCCACCAATAGCACACCCCTTTCCACAAGGTGGTCCTCTAATCGTCCCACCAATTCAACAAGTTCCCCTTGAAGTAGCAACAGCTGGAGAAAGGGTTGCTTCGTCTAATTCCTCACTAGAGGAACAAATTGACAAGTTTCGTTTTGAAGAGGAGGTGCAAGTGATTCCCCTATCGGATGCCAAGGAAGAACCCGACAGGCAATCAAGCGTCCATGCACCAGTACTAATAACTGCTCTTCCGGACGACACCTCGGAGGAAGAAGAAGACGAGATGGCTCTGAACAAAGGGAGCAAAACTTTAAAGGAGCTTATAGCCACGAGAAATCAAGTGTCCACTTCAAAAGAGGCCAATAAATCCCAAGTCCTAGCTAACTTTCCTCCTCCTCCTCCTCAAATTCCTAAAGATCTCAAACTGAAGCCACTTCTCGAGATGAAAAAGAAAAGGCCTAATGAGGCTTTGGAGGAAGGTGAAGTGGGCCCCCAAAAGGGGAAAAAGCAACAAAAAGTGGCCAATGACAACCGTGGCAGGAGATCCCCATCCATTGAGAGCCGGGATGAATCTCTTGGGGCTGATGTGCACCAACCACCGCGCACTTGGTCCCCCATGCTGGAGGTTGATGGTGCTCTTATCCCTTAGGATGCCACGGTCCGAAGCTTCTAAGGGGGGCATTCTAGTCACCTTGCTGAGGTCCTAGAGCAGCCACTTCTTCTGCTAAAAGATATGGATGCTTACAGGCGTTTCAAGTAGCTTGAACTATTTTTATCTCTTAAGAGGGATCCTGCCATGGTAAGTGATTCAGTCTACCTTTCCAATTGAATACTTATTTACTTTTATTCCTTCTTTCTCTTTGTCTTATATAGAATTCTTATGCTTTTGTTACGCAGATTACCCAACAGGTTTTCGTGGCCAAGGAATGGGTCAAGGATGCCCGCAACGAGGCTAAGGTAGAGGCCCAATCTCGGTCTGAGGTTGAGAAAACGCTGGGGAATCTTAGGCAAGATCAAGCTAGACTATCTGAGAAATTGAAGGCAATTAAGGCCAGGGACAGTGCTGATGCAGGCCTTAAGACTACAGAGAAGAAGGCTGAGGATCAATTCTAGAAGTTGCATATAACCAAAATTGACTTGGCTACAAAGAGGCAACTGGTAAAAGATCTTCGAGCTGAGCTTCAGAAGGCTAAGGAGGCGGCTCAATTAGCCAAGGAAACGACAGAGGTGTAGAAGTCAGCGTCTTATCTGCTCTGCATGGAAGAAACACAAATAAGGCTGGCCGAGGAACTTTTAGGGGTTTGTCGGGAATACTGTGACGTATCATGGGGCAAGGCCCTTGACGCTACAAGAGTCCCAACAGACTCCGTTTTGAGGCAACCTGGGAGCATATACTATCATCTAGAAATTCACGAGCTCCTAGGTTCTGATCCTTCTCCTCTTGAGCATCTTCCTGAGGTATTAAAGCAGCCCCTTATAAGCCAAACTGCTCTTATTCCTGTTGAGACTTTAAAAGGCTCCAGCCAGGCAAAGAACTAGGGCAAGGAAGTTTAGGGAGCTCAGGATAAGGAGAAAATTCAGGAGAAAGAAGCTACTTCCAAGGCCAAGGCTAAAGGTAAACAAGTTGATCCCAAAGCCAAGGATGTTGCTTCTTCTCAACTGAGCCAAGCCGTCGATCCTCTAGCCCCCAAGACCAAGATTTAGTTATTAATACTTTTTGTAATAGCTTTTTTATTTTTTATTTTTTTATTTTTTTTTTAGTATAATGTATTTTCTCTCTTTTTGATTAATGAATGTACTTTTCTTTCTATCTCTCGCGTCTTTATTTCATATACTTTTAGACTTTCTGTTGTTGCAAATAATTTTGAACTATTATCACTTTAGTTTCAATAAGAACCAACCAACAATATTATTTCGTTGATAATACAAGTAATTTAGCTAAGTGCCAATGAAGGCTGATTCTAATAAAAATAAACAATGAACCTGGTAAAGACTGAAAGAAGAAAAATACCTTTCACATTTACCAATTCATGAATAAATAATCAAGGATTTTACCTTTTTTAGATTTAAAGAACTGAGGATTCGGTCCCAGACTTGAACATTTTATAGGGATGTCGTCGAGTGTTAATTTCCCTCAAGTATATGGTCCAAGGAACCTAACATGACTTAGGAGTTATTTAACATTTATGGAAATTGTCATTAAGTGTTAACCTACTCATATCATTTGGTCTGAGGACTTCAGGCATGACTAAGTTTAAGTTTAAACACTTATAAAAGTTGTCATTGAGTGTTAACCTACTCATATCATCTGGTCCGAGGACTTCAGGCATGACTGAGTTTAAGTTTAAACACTTATAAAAGTTGTCATTAAGTGTTAACCTACTCATATCATCTGATCTGAGGACTTCAGGCATGACTGAGTTTAAGTTTAAACACTTATAAAAGTTGTCATTGAGTGTTAACCTACTCATATCATCTGGTCCGAGGATTTCAGGCATAACTGAGTTTAAGTTTAAACACTTATAAAAGTTGTCATAACAGAAAGTACAAAGCCTTTATATAACAAATAAACATATTGATCAAGGAAAAACTCGTTAATAATAATACATTTTCAGATTGTTTACATTCCACGGACGTGGTACTACATGATCATCTAAATCTTCTAGAAAATATGCCCCAATGCCAGCCCCTGAGGTAATACGATATGACCCCTCCTAATTGGGTCATAATTTTCCCCATACTAGGTTCTTTGCAGTGCCCAAAACTTTCCTTAACACTAAATCACCAGGTGCTAATGGTCTTAGCTTCACGTTGACATCATAACCTTGCTTGAGCTTGTGTTGGTAATATGCTAATTGGACCATTGCATTTTCCCTCATCTCTTCAATCAAGTCCAAATTCTTCTTTAGCTACTCATTGTTACTGCTCGAACTGAATGAACTGGTTCTTAACGTTGGGAAACCAATCTCTAAGGGGATAACAGCCTCAGCCCCATAAGTCATTGAAAATGGGGTCTCCCTAGTAGATCTACGAGGCGTAGTCCTATATGTTCATAGAACATGTGGCAGTTCTTCCACCCATTTGCCCTTCGCATCATTTAGCCTTTTCGTTAATCCATTTACTATGACCTTGTTAACAGCCTCCGCTTGTCCATTCCCTTGGGGATAAGCAGGAGTAGAATATCTATTCGTAATTCCCAACTCACAGCAATATCTTCTGAACGCTTTGCTATTAAACTGAAGGCCATTGTCTGAGATGAGGGTATTAGGGACCCAAACCGAGTAACAATGTTTTTCCAAAAAAAATTCTTGACATCTACATCTCTGATGTTTGCTAGGGGTTCAGCTTTGACCCACTTGGTGAAATAATTTGTGCTGACTAACAGGTATCTCTTGTTTCCTGCTGCCTTGGGGAAATGGCCTACTATGTCTAAGCCCCATTGAGCGAATGACCAAAGGCTGGACAATAGATTAAGGACTCCCCCCCGTTGGTGTATGTTTGGTGCAAACTGTTGACACTGATCACATTTTTTCACATATTCTTGGGCTTCCCTTTGCATATTTGGCCACTAATAGCCCTGGGTGATGGCTCTGTGCGCTAAGGATCTACCTCTAGTATGGTTTTCGTAAATCCCCTCATGTAGCTCATCGAGAATTAATTCAGTTGCTTCAGGATGTACACATAACAAATATGGTCCTAAGAAGGAACGTTTATATAATTTCTAGTTTTCGGACAGCCAGAATCGAACAGCCTTTCTCCGTACCTTGTTAGCTTCTGACTTTTCTTCAGCCAAAGTGTCTCCCTTCAAGAATAGCACCACAAGGTCCATCTAGCTAGGCCCTGCTCTGACCTGGTGAACTCGGACTGTTTCTCTTCTTATCTCTGTAGGTTTGTACAAATCCTTTACGAGGATTACCTGAAGCAGGTTCTGTGCCGAGGAAGTCGTAAGTGTGGCTAGGGAATCAGAATGTGTGTTTCCGCTTCTAGGGATGTGCAACAAGTTGAAAGATTCGAACTTTGATTGCAGGTGTCTAACTTGACTCAAGTACCTCTGTATTCTTTCATCTTTTGCTTTGAATTCTCCTTTCACTTGGCTAACGACTAACCTTGAGTCCGAGAACATCTTTACTACCTTTCCGCCCATCTTGTGAACCATAGCTATTCCCATCAGTAAAGTTTCATATTCAGCCTCATTATTTGTAGCCGAGAAGTCCAGCCTTAATGACTTTTCAATAGTGATCTTCTTAGGGGATACCAGTACTAGCCCCACTCCGGAACTCTTATGATTTGTTGCACCATTAACGTACACTTCCCAGGATAAGGGACCTTGTTGGGAGATCATGCCAACCGATTTTTCATCCATGTCCTGCGTTAACGCTACTTCCTCTAATGGGAGTTCAGCAAACTCGGCCACCAAATCCGCGAGGACTTGGCCCTTGATGGAAGTACGAGGCATGTATTTGATGTCAAAAGCCCCTAAAACCGTGCCCTATTTAGCGATCCTTCCCGTGTAATCAGCACTTCATAGTATGGCTTTAAGTGGAAGCTAGGTGAGGACGACGACTGTATGTGCTTGGAAATAATGGGGCAACTTTCGTGTACCATGTACTATTGCCAAGATGACTTTCTCCAATGGTAGATAACGAACCTCGGCCTCATGCAGTGACTTGCTCACATAATAAACTGGTCGTTGTACACCACGATCAACTCGTATCAATACCAAACTTACAGCATAAGGAGCCACAACGATGTAAGCAAATAGGACCTCATCCAATTCAGGAATGGACATGATAGGTGGCCGAATTAGATATTCTTTAAGTTGCTGGAAAGCTAAGGCACATTCTTTAGTCCACTCAAACCCTTTCCTCTTGTTAATCAGCAAGAAGAAAGGTTTGCATCTATTAGCTAATCAAGAGATAAATCGGTTCAAGGCAGCGGCCATTCCGGTCAGTTTCTGGACTTTTTTGGGATTCCGAGGTGGTTGCAAACTGCTATTAGCCTTTATTTGGTCGGGATTGACCTCAATTCCCTTGTGGGTTACCATATAGCCTAAGAATTTGCCTGATCCTACGCCGAATGAGCACTTGGAAGTGTTCAGACGCAACTTGTATTTTCTAAGAACATCAAAAATGTTTTCGAGGTCTCCCATATGTTCAAAAACCATCTTACTCTTCACCACCATGTCATCTATGTAAACCTCAATACTTTTACCCAACTGTGGCTCAAACATCCTCGTCATCATCCTTTGATACGTAGAATCTACATTTTTCAAACCGAATGACATCACTTTATAGTGGTAGTTCCCAGCGGGGGTGACAAAAGCGGTCATTTCTTGGTCATCCAGGGCTAGCGGTATTTGATGGTACCCTTGAAAGGCATCCATAAAGCTCATCCGAGGATGACCAACAGTTGCATCCACTAACTGGTCTATTTTAGGCATAGTGAATGGATCTTTTGGACAACCCTTATTCAAATCTGTGAAGTCTACACACACTCGCCATTTTTCACTCTTCTTTTTCACCACCACAGTATTAGCTAACCATTCAGGATAAAAAAAAACTTCTTTAATAGCTCCAGCCTGCTTGAGTTTCGTTACCTCTTCTCGTACTGCCTCAGCGTGCTCCTTGGATGGGTGCCGAGGAGGTTGTTTCTTGGGAGTGACCAATGGGTTAACATTCAGATGGTGACAGATGAATTCTGAATCCACCCCTGGGGCTTCATAAGCATTCCAAGCGAACACATCCACATTTTTTTTAAGAAATTCTAATAACTCCTCTCTCTCTTGAATGGGCAATTGAGACCCAACCTAAAAGAACTTCTCAAGATCATCGTCAATAACAACCTTTACCAAGTCTTCACATTTCGCCTCCTCGGCTGAATCGTTGATGGGCAACGCCGCAGGCTTTAACTGCTAAAAATCCTTCTCAATATAGGCCTCGGACTCAGCCTCGGACTCATGCTGGATGGCGGCCACCAAGTATTGTCTGGCCATAGATTGATCTCCCAAGATCTCTTTGACTTGGCCTTCTGACAGATACTTCATCTTCTGGTGCAGAGTAGAAGAAACAGCTCCTAGTGTATGAAGCCAAGGTTTAGCTACAATTGTTGTATAGGGTGAATATGCTTCCACAACGATTAAATCTACCTCTATTATTTCCGAACCAGTTTGCACAAGTAGTCGAATTTAGCCCTTTAGGATGACAACCTTCCTATCGAAACTCACTAGGGGAGAGCTATAGGGCGTTAAGTCCTCAGGTTCTAAGTTCAGCCCCTTATATAGGTCAGGGTACATTATCTTGGCACCACTGCCTTGGTCCACCATCACCCTCTTCACATCATATCCTTTAATCCTGAGGGTGATTACCAAAGCATCATCGTGGGGTTGGATGGTTCTGATTTTATCATCATCCGAGAAGCCCAAAACTGGTTGAATTTCCATTCTCGCCCTCTTCGGATCTTGATTAGTATCCTCAGCAAATAGTCGAGCCACGAACATTACTCTGGACAGACAGGATCTAGTTCTCCCTGGTGCAGCGAAGATGACATTTATCATTCCCAGGGGGGTCTGGAAGAATCATCTCTATGAGATTCTGAGTTTGCCTGGCCCCCTTGACCACTAGAGTGGTGTAAAAATTGTTTTAATTTACCTTCACGAACAAGCTGATCCAAGTTGTCCCATAGACTCTTACAATCCTCTGTGGTGTGTCCATGATCTTGATGGTATTGGCAATAGAGATTGTGGTTGCGCCTTTCGGGGTTTCCCGCCATTTTATTTGGCCATTTAAAGAATGACTCATTCTTGACCTTCTCTAGAACCTGATGCACCAGCTCTCGAAACATGGCGTTGACTGCCTAAAGATTTGCTGATCCTGATTGCCCACCAAGTCTCTACGTGGTTTGTTGCTACTGTATCGATCCAACCTAAAATCCCTCATCTCCTGAGGGATAGCTTTGTCCTTTCCTTTCTCTTGCTGCTGATCTTCCTTAACTCTTTTATACTTATCAATCATGTCCATCAGTTGGCGCACATTGTTGACAGGTTTACTAGTTAGAGATTTCCTCAAACCGTGCTCGGTTGGGAGGCCGAGCTTAAAAGTACTGATGGCCACTTCATCGAAGTCACCATCCATCTCGTTGAACATCTCCCAATACCTATCCGAATACATTTTTAGGGTCTCGCCCTCTCGCATATTTGAGGATAGTAAGGAAGTCAAAGGCCGAGGAACCTTGCGACATGTGACAAAACGGGAACCAAATGCTTGAGTGAGTTCTCTGAAGGAACTTATAGAATCTGCTTTTAGGCTATCGAACCACGTCATTGCGACTGGTCCAAGACTGGATGGGAAAACCTTGCACATTAAGGCTTCGTCTTTGGAATGGACAGCGATCTTCTGGTTAAAATGACTCACGTGCTCCACAGGGTCTGTTCAACCATTGTAGATGGTGAAAGTTGACTGATGAAAGTGCCGAGGAAGTCTTGCCTCTTCAATCTTACACGTGAAAGGCGACCTGGAGATTTGGTTCAAGGCCTTGATCATAGCCTCATTTCCCACACCTTTATGCGACGGGCTTCGAAACCGCCGCTCACGATCATGCTCTTCTTCATAGGAGAAGGATTCATTGGGTGGAGTTCGAGACCTCCGCTTGTAACTAACGTCCCTTTCGTCATCAGAAGATACATCAGAGTTCGGAGAAGCTCGTTTCCTCTTTGCATGGTGTAACTTTCTTTTTAACTGGTCGATTTCCAGTTGCATGTTCTTGTTGTTATTTGCATGGGAGACATGGCTTTCCCTTCGAGGTTGACTCCTGTCTGTGTGTGTGGGGTGGACACTTCCTTCACGATTACCTTTCTGCTCAAGGTTAAGAAAAAGGGTCATCTTGCTGGGATTCTCTCGACTCTGCTTGTTGTGGACTTGGTTCTGCCATAGTTAATCGTTACCTTCACTATTACACAAGCTCTTTCCCACAAACGACGCCAATTGTAGGGACACAATTAGCGGTCCAAGCCCAAAGAAGAATTGGGTGATGGTCCAATGAGCTCAATACAATAAATTTGTAGAGGATGAGTTAAAGAATTAGGTTTTAATGAAGTTAATAACGGCTACTATGGATTTAGAAGATGATCAAACAAGAACAAGACTCAATAGATTGAATAAATTCACTGTCCGAGGAGATCATTTTGAGTATAAATCAATATAATAGCTTATAAGTATAACTTTGATCACTACAGTGTTTTTTTTTTCTTTTTTTTTTTTCGATCCCTTTCTCATGAGAGATCTTTCACATTATATAGTTCCTTCCAAACCATCCTGATCCTACACTTGTTAATCATTTAAGCCTTCACTTGAGTGTATGTTCCATCAGACATCTTTTTTGGCTCTCTGTGAATTGTGGTAGCTGAGACTGCACTATTCAGAGGTCTTCTCCCCATAAATACAGTCAGAAAAGTTGCTGCAGTGCATTTAATGCGGTGACAGCAACTTTTCCTTTAGATATTTCTGAGTTCCTATCGCCTTTGTACATACCTGAGACTCATCTTTATCGTTGAAACTTCCTAGAATGTCACCTAAATTGGCCAAATACAGATTTAATCAAAATTCATTGTGTCCGAGAAGGAGCTCCTCCTCGGAATATATTCCTTCATTTTTTCCTTATATGATTCTCAATTTTGAGGCCTCTTCCAATCATCTACTCCTCTTCGGACATGTCTATGTCCTTAAATAAGGCCTAAGACCCAATATGCAAATTTGGGTTCTTACTCCCACAGTTGGCATTTATCATATTTTATTACCCCTGTTGTTATTCCTGACATCTCTAGATTTGGACTTAGCTTTTGTTTGGATACCAATGAAAAATGAAAATTATTTCACTATTCAGCTTATTTTTGCTACTATTCATGAGTCTCATTGTACTATTTTAACTAATTTTTATTTTTATTTACAATACTTTTAGTAACAAGTTTTTAATTTCAGCAAAATAAACGATTTTTTAAAATGACACTTAATTAGAAAGAGTAAAATATAACTGCAATGTTGGATCTGGATCCTGCATTTATTTAAGTAGTAGCAGGCAGTGGCCGGCACGTTTGAGTTTTGATTGTATACAGCAGAGCTGACCTATAACCGCCGTGAGATCATAATGGAATGTACAAGATATGTGGGACCCAGTATAGAATTTTTTTCGGATCATGGGACCCACCAGTGCTGCTGTCGCCCATTACATCCTCTCTTAATAAAAGTCCAAGATGATGATTTTATTTTCAATTGATTTTTCTAGAAAAAGGGCCATGAATTAATTAGTCGGTGTTTGTTTGATTAGGGGGCACATGGCTTTTTTTTTTTTTTTTTTTTTTTTTTTTCACGCGGCAAATTCTCTGTCCTTGCACCGACATTCACTATCATGGCCAAAGGCACTAATTAAAAGTCTAAAAATTTATATTTTAAGGGAAAAAAAAAATAGTTAGCATAAAACAAAAACAAATTGACTGATTTTGAGAACCCTTTTTTGTTCCCCTTTGATTAACCGCGTATATATTGTCATGAATCATGATGCTTTTTTTATTTATTGGATAAATCATGATGATGCTTAACTACTCATGGTGTTTGAATAGGTCTTAAAAAAAGGCAATATATTATTAGATCACGAACATTGGTATTTTTCTTTATTTGTTAATCGAAGATATATCAAAAAGAGTTTTACAAATTTTTCACCTAGAATATGTAGACTACGTTTGGATAGCGCTTTTTCTGGCTGAAAGTAGAGTTGCGTTTTCTGTTTTTTTTTTTTTTTTTTTTTTTTTTTTTGCCGCACTTGTTGACTTTGGGGGACAAAAATTATTGTGCGTGTACTGTTTACGTACTGTTTACGCAATATTTAATATTAAAAGTGGGTCCCATAATACTATTCACATATTTAAAAATTATTTTGCTACAGTGTTTTCAGCAACAATCAGTTTTTATCAACTTTCAGCAACAATAAGTGCTATCCAAACGGACCCGTAAAATCACATTAGAGTATATATCAAGCCACTTGTTACGCATGATTATGTGGAGTATGAAAATACATTATAAGGTTAAAAGTTAGAAAAGTGCTACGTCCACAATATTTTTACAGCACATTATAAGTAGTTAGTTGTTATTAGTTCAAATTTAAACTTACCACTAAAATTACTCTTTTATCCCACCAATAACAACTTACCACTTAAGATTTGTTGTGAAAATATTGTGAACATAACATTTGTTTAAAAGTTATGTTATAACAAATAATATGGTAAGCTAAAAAAAACCTTGTAGCTCAATTCGTTGGTACTTCCTTGTGTTTTCAACAAACATATTCAAAATTTGAATTCTCCCAATCTCTCACCCCAATTATCAATGTATAATATATACAGTTATACACCACGATAAGATAGAAAATCTTAAAAAAAAAAAAATTCCAAATGAATATTATTGTTTAAAACCAAGGAAATCTAGCTCCCTCTATAAATTTTTTTTAATAAAAAAATTTATGATTATAATAGAAAGAATTAATTGAACTGTAGATGTAGCCATTAAAAACACAGTAAAATGTCAGTTTGAAGTTTGAACTACAATGATTTTGAGAGTCCGTTTGGTAACGTTGTTTTAGTAACGTTGTTTGTATTTTTTGAAAATAAGTGTAGGTAAAAAAATGTGTGAAAATATCAAATATGTGTAATATTGTTTAAAAACTAAAAACATGTGTTTAAACACATATACCAAATAGGCCCTAACACTCCCCCTATAACTAGAGTTCACTCCTCTGCGAGACTGCAGATTCCATAAGGCCAAAAGACATTTTTAACAATTCCCTAAAATATTTGTCACCTTTTAGTGATAGATGAACAGTCAATTCTAATGATTAGGCTAATGTAATAACATATATTGTATTCCGTGGAGGGTAAGAATTAGTGAAATCGATACTATAACTTGGACCAAAAACAACATAAATATCCCTTCAAGTGTTGTTAGAGTCGCTGCCATGCCGTTTTCAAAGCTAGCTAGATATCAGTGTTGATTTCTTTCTTCTTTAGTAAAATTGACCACAGAGTGGGTTTGCGTGAGTTTCTTGTTTTCAATGGTAGGTGAACTTTTATGTTACATGTTTCTTTCATAGTAGCTGTTATACCATTGCTATCATTATCCCTTGCACATCATTATGAACTGCCTACACTGTATAACATAATTAATTACATGGTAACACATCTATAATCTTCACGAAATTATGTCAACATCGATCATTGTCTAACCCTAGACAATAGATTTAGTATCATGTATGTATAACATTAATTTCTTAACAAGAAGATTAATTTACATATATGGGGCTTAAAGTATATATGAACTACAACATTTTAAATTTTCCTACTGTTTTCATACAAATTTGGTAGGGTCGCTTCACTCGCTTGTTCACTGGTGTTTGAGTGCTACTATTTAAAGGTGATGATTTACCATTACACTCGAAATTCATTACATGCATATACCGATGTATGGTACAAAATCGATAAGATCCACAAATTTGTGTTTTAAAAGCATCCATTAAAAGTCTTACAATGTGGTTAAGCAATTACTTTATGGCTACCTTTTTGTACTGAGTTTGAGTTATTTTATCCTTAGTACTCTTTTATAACATCTTCTGTATTTTTTGAGAGTACGATATAAGTTTTTTTATAATTACAAAAACAGACATGAGTTATTTGTGCATGTGAGAAAATTTATGACAAAAAAAAAAAATTTTGAAAAGAGGAAAAAAAAAAAAACTTGGGTTATAATGAAATGTGGCAAAAATTACCATTGGATTTGATGTAAATAATAAATGCTATTGAGTTATTTAGGGATGTCCAAGGGTTGAGTTGATCGGGTTTGGGCTCAACCCGCACCCGACTCAACCTATTTGGGTAAAACAAATCTCAACCTGTTGTCGACCAAAGAGGATGATCAGATTGCTGGTGTTGGTTTTTGGAGGAAGACACCCAGCGTTGACCGCTAGAGTGGTCGGATTGGCTGACGGTCAGCTCAGGTCTAATCGATTTGTACAAGTGGTTTGGGTTTGCTGAACAACCCTAGAGTTATTGTTTGTGTGACTTGAGGTGTCAGCACTAAAATTATTGTCACCCCCAAAAAGAAAAACCTATTTTAGAATAAGAATAACCGTATTTCAAATGAATGTATTTTTAACTCCAATAATCAATAAAAAAAGGTTTTATAATTTTTTTTAAGAAAGAACTATATTTTTAGTTTTTACTAAGAAAACTAAAAACTCTCATCCATTTTTATCAATATAAATGAATAAGATTAATTTATCAACGAAACAAGACCAACTTCTAGTTATCTTAATTGAAAAGAGACCTAATTTTTCAATTTATACATCTAAAAATTAACTTATTTACAATTTTATAAAAATAACCATAATTGCACTGATTTATATATATTTTTTCAAATCCAATAAATCAATACAAAATATATTCTTACAAAGAAATTAGAAATACTTGGTAAAAGAAACAAAAGGATCTTAAAAATATGTTTGGAAGTCATATTGTTAGAATCCGACAAAGAACAGAGAAAAACATAAGTAGCGGCTAGTTCGCGAATTCACTACGAATTTAAGGCAGTCGATTAGGCTATCCTATGAATTATGATCCCTCTTCTTGTCTTTAATAAATCCTTTTGACTTGTTTTTTTCCTTTCAATCTAAGTTATTTCTTCTCTTTCCAATTTCCCACTGATTTCACGCTTCTCTTGTGGCTCTTTCTCTCTCTCTCACAAATTCAACAATCACAATAATAATAATAATAATAATAAAACTGAATAAAATATTTAATTCAATACCAAGCCACTCTCTCTCTCTCTCTCTCTCTCTCTATAAATTCTCTCTTTTTTCCTTTTCTCTCTCTTTCATATCTTACAAGCAACCATTATTCCTCTCTCTATCTAAGAATAATGGAAATGGAGGACTAGCTTCAAGCTCATCTGCTTCCACTCAGATCTGCTTCAATTTTTGATTTTTGATTTTTTTTTGGTCCCATAAGGTATAACTCTAAAATCCACATTAATCTTTTACATAATTACGTCTCTCATCAGATTCAGCTTTTTTTTTTTTTTTGCATTTCCTTTGTTTGCATGCTCACATTTCTCAGCTAGATCATTGCTAGATTTTCTCATTTTCATTCTTTAATCTTGTTCATTTCCACAATTCTCACCCAGATCTAATGCAATCTCGTTGCTTTTGTCTGTTTCTCATTCCAAATTTTCAATTTTTTTGATTAATTTTTGGGTGGTAGAGGATGTTTTCAGTGTCTTGCTTATGCGATTTTTGCTAAGATCGTTGTAGATCTATTTAGGTGCCATCTCTTGGTATATTATTATTTTTATATGATTCTGAATAAGCTGCATGTATTGAGCTTCGAGTTTTTGTGAATCTTATTGATTAACAGTTACCATTTTGATTGTGTAATTGGTATTGGCGTGTGTCTTGGTCTTTTTCTGTTGATATGTCTTCATTAAATGTTTGAATTTGGTAATGCATTTAATGGGGTTTTGTTATTACAAACTTTGGACCTGTCAGTATTGATTTTGCTATTAATGTTGTGAACTAATTAGATCTATAGTAAGGCAATTCTGTTGGATCTGTGGTGTTCTGTTTTCTCTTTGGTTTATGTGAGATGGGTTTGATTTTGTTTCCCATTTACAGGTGTTAAAATTTTTGCAGAAGTAGTTGTGGTGAGAGAAAATGGCTTTAGGGAAGTATAGTAGAGTAGACAATAGGAGATCCTCGTCGTCGAGTTACTGCTCGACGGTGACGATTGTCATTTTTGTGGGGCTTTGCTTGGTTGGGGTTTGGATGATGACATCCTCGTCGGTGGTTCCTGTTCAAAATGTGGATGTGCCCCAGGAGAATAAGAATGAGGTGAGTGAACCAGTGAACAAGAGCAATGAGGGTAATACTAAGCAATTTGAGGATAATCCTGGTGATTTGCCTGAAGATGCGACGAAAGGGGACAGTACTGTGAATTCTGAGAATAGCTCTAAGTCACAAGAAACCCAAGAAGGGAAGCCTGAGGAAAAGATTGAAGAGAAGATAGAAGATAAGCCTGAGGAAAAGATTGAAGAGAAGATAGAAGAGAAGTCTGAGGAAAACACTGAGGAGAAACCTGAGGAAAGGTCTGAAGAGAAGCCAGAGGAAAAGCCTGAAACAAATGAAGATAACAAGCCAGACGATGTTTCAAATACTGAAACAGGAAATGGAGAAAATAAAACAGAAGATGGAGAGTCTAAGAAGGATAATGAAGAGAAGAATTCAGATGGGGGCGAAACCAAAAAAGATGGTGGTGAGAATGGTTCTGATGGACAAGGTGATTCTGAAAAGGGTTCTGGTGAGAAAAAATCTGAGTCCAAAAATGGCGAGCTGCAATCTGATTCAAATGAGAGTGAGAAGAAATCAGAGAATTCGGGCGAAGCAAAGGATGGAGAGAAGGTGAATGGTCAGATAGAGGAGAAGGTGGAGCAAAATGATAACAAGGAGTCAAATGAGAACTCAGGTGAGAAAAAGGAAAATGAACAGCCCAAAAACCAGAGTCCAAATGAGGTATTTCCTTCTGGGGCTCAGACAGAGCTTTTGAATGAAACTACCACTCAAAATGGGGCTTGGTCAACTCAAGCAACGGAGTCAAAGAATGAAAAGGAGGCTCAAGCTCCTACAGAACAAACTGGTTATAGTTGGAAAGTCTGCAATGTCACTGCTGGGTCTGATTACATCCCCTGCCTTGACAATTTGCAAGCAATAAGGAGTCTTAGAAGTACTAAGCATTATGAACATAGAGAGAGGCACTGTCCTGAACAAGCCCCCACCTGCCTTGTTTCTCTTCCTGAAGGATATAAACGTTCAATTGAGTGGCCTAAAAGCAGGGAAAAGGTATTCAATAAATTGATATGCAAGTGCATTTGTACTTTTTGCTTTCTATTTCTAGGATGAACTAATAAAGTGCATTCCTGCAGATCTGGTACTATAATGTTCCCCACACTAAGCTTGCGGAAATTAAGGGCCATCAGAATTGGGTGAAAGTGAGTGGTGAATATCTTACTTTCCCTGGTGGCGGGACCCAATTTAAGCATGGTGCTCTTCATTACATTGAATTCATAGAGGGTGTAAGTGATTTGATCCTCATAAACTCATTCTGCCCATTCTTGCTTCCTTAACTTTGTACATTAATTAATTGCATTATTTCTTATACTATTGATTTAGATTCAACAGCTGGTTTCATTTTATTGTCTCTCTTCTTAATCCCCTCTTTGTCGGAGAGAGGTGGAAGTGGCTGTCCGTGTGTTACTGGAATATCATTCGATACATACTACAGAAGATTAAAATATGACTTTGTTATTGTAATCTTCTTCCTTTAAAAAAAAATTTATTTATTTAATTTTTTAAAATTTTAATTCATGTAATGGTAGATGTTAGTATAAAACTATGTTTGGGAGTTTATATAGAATGGAATGGGTAGATGGTAAAAGAATGGATTGGGATATGGTGTATTTTCTCTAGTGTGTTGGGGAGTTAATAAAAGAGAGAAACGGAAAGAAAAGAAATATGTAATTTTAGTATTTTACCCTTCACCTCTTATTTGTCTTTTCTTAGAAAGGGACAAAATCAATATTTCACATCCATTTCATTAAGGAATGAGTGTTCCTTCCACTTTCATTTCATTAAAGTTATGAGCGTTCCTTCCAATTTTATGAGGAATGCTTAGGAGGGAATGGAAAGTAAATAGCATTTTCCGCCTAGCTATTCCATTCCTTCCAACAAAACTCCCACATAGGAGAATAAATGAACCGTTCCTTAAAAATCCATTTCACTCATTTAATTCCTCCCAAACAAGCTGTAAGGGGGTAAACAAGTTGTAAGGGGGTAAACAAGTTGTAAGGGGGTAAAGCTTGAACCTAGTCCTTAGACACCTGCAGATGAAGCTTTTCCATTTAGGTAAAACTTTTGTTTCATTCATCTTTTAATGGATCATTTGGAACTCTGGACAACAATGAAAATGGTGTGTATGTGTGGACATTTTTGGTTATGATTTTATAAAAATTGTTAATGTTCTTTGGCAGTTGATGGGCACATGTTGCTTCTTTCAGAAATATTATCATGGTTTTCTAAGCTTGGTTCTGAAATCTCAGGCTGGAAAATTCCCTTTCAAATATATTTAAGCAACCTTACATCTAGGAAGTGATATGCTCAAACTTGTGAGGGAGAAAAAATGATTAAGTATTGGGACAACTTAGTAGGTAAAATCATGTCTGAAATTCAACTTAAGTCTCATACAACTCCTTCCCATTACTAGTTCCATCTATTAATTAGGAGATTCTTGTAACTAGAAACTTTATAGCAGGCATCACTCACTAAAAGATGTAAAAGGTGGATTCTGCACTCCCTTAAGAATACCTAAAATAGACTAAACACATAATGCTTTACAATGATTCCTAATTATATTTGCGACTCTGATTATCATCTATATGCAACTGGTTCTGGATCATATATATATATATATAATTCAATATAGCTGGCATTATAATTGATTATTTGATAATTGCTTAACTAGACATGATCTTTCTACTACCTACCTCTTAAATTTTTATTGTTATGATGATATCCATCTGTTTGATAAACACAATATCAACATCAATAGCATGATACAGGTTGTGCTTGTGCCTGATATTCCCTGGGTGAAACACTCTAGTGTAATATTGATTGTTTTTGTTTCCTTTTTGTGGGGGGGGGGGGTTTTGACCCGTTGTTGATATTCATCGTATGATCTGCACAATGCATTTTTTAATCTCAAATTCTTAATGAGGATGACAGTTAAGCTTTGAGTAAATTTTATTAGGTGAAGAAGAAAAATGCTCATCCTTTTTAATCTCAATATCTTGATTTATGCAGGCTGTGCCTGATATTGCCTGGGGAAAACGCTCTCGTGTAATATTGGATGTGGGATGTGGGGTTGCTAGCTTTGGAGGCTTTCTCTTTGATAAAGATGTGCTTACTATGTCATTTGCTCCAAAGGACGAGCATGAAGCCCAAGTGCAATTCGCACTTGAAAGGGGAATTCCTGCAATATCTGCTGTAATGGGCACAAAGAGACTTCCCTACCCCAGCAGGGTTTTTGATATTGTTCACTGTGCCCGTTGTAGAGTTCCGTGGCACATAGAAGGTATTCCAGTGGCTTAAGTTTGAGAGTGGTGATTGAATTAAGCTTGAGATTTATCTTAATGGTGTTTCTCCCTTACTAAATTTGTAATCTTGTTGAAAACGAATATTTTGATGTTTTGGGTCTTGAACTTGGCATTGATAGATTGCGGTTGATCCACTGGGGTCCATTTCGCAATTTCTCTTGTTTTGGAAATTAAACTTCTAATTGCCATATGCAGGTGGTAAACTTCTTTTGGAACTAAATCGTGTGTTGCGACCTGGCGGTTTCTTTGTGTGGTCTGCTACTCCAGTTTATCAGAAGAACGCTGAGGACGCTGGAATATGGAGTGGTAGGTTACACATAAATCTAATGTCTTAAAGCCTCGACAAAGATTGAGTTGGTTGATTGAATCTAACCACTTGTGCATTTTGTGGGTAATATTTGCAGCCATGAAGGAACTAACAAAAGCAATGTGCTGGGAAACAGTTTCAATTAGCAAGGATACAGTAAATAAAGTAGGTGCAGCTATATATAAGAAGCCTACTTCTAATGAGTGCTATGAGAAAAGATCACAAAGTGAGCCTCCTATTTGCCCAGAGTCTGATGATCCCAATGCAGCCTGGTAATCTCTCATCAGCTGAGACATGAAAATTATGTTATACTTTCTGAATGAAGAATATTGCTTCTCTCCCACTTAGAGTGTTTTAATCTATATCATTTCTAATTGGGTCTTCAGTTTTCACTGACTCCTTTTTTTCAATAGGACCAAGGCTATTTATTGATTTACTTATCAAACAGGCTTGTTATCATCATGTTAATAAAATCTGGCTTTATTTTGTGTCGATTGCAATCATCAAAATAAAAAAAAGCGAAGGGCAACTCTTACAATTCTAATTCCTAGGATTTCCCTTTTTCAAAAGACAAAAAATGTCAGGGGTAAACTAGATAAGCAATATATTGATTTGTTTATCACTAAATGAGCCCAGTGATGTGTTTATATCCATGCAAGTAATGGACATTTTTGCAGTGTTTCTTAATATCTGCAAAAATGACCCCAAAACTTTAATGCATTTAGAAGAAACGTATAACTGTCCCACATAAGGAAAGTGGTGTTACATTTGCCAAAGGAATTTTGTCTGAAGCAAACCCAAATATTCCCATAATCTAGATCTGTGGCTAACTAATCCACCATTTTGTCTGCTTGTTGGACATAGGAACGTGCCATTGCAAGCATGCATGCACAAAGTGCCTGTAGATGCATCAGAACGTGGATCTCAATGGCCGGAACAATGGCCAGCTAGGTTGGAAAAACCACCTTACTGGTTGTTGAGTTCCCAGGTTGGAGTTTATGGAAAAGCTGCTCCTGAAGATTTCACTGCAGACCATGAGCACTGGAAACGTGTGGTGACCAAGTCATATCTTAGTGGGATGGGGATAGACTGGTCACATGTGAGGAATGTCATGGACATGAGAGCAGTCTATGGAGGGTAAGCGAAATGGTTGTAGCATGTAGTTCTTTTGATTGGTAACCGAAGTATGTTATTCTCTTTGTTTTTCTCCCTAGGTCCTGATTTTGGTTGTGCTTGCAGATTTGCTGCAGCTCTGAAAGATTTGAGCATTTGGGTCATGAATGTGGTCACCATAGACTCCCCAGATACGCTACCCATTATTTATGAACGAGGTCTATTTGGCATGTATCATGATTGGTGTGAATCATTTAGCACGTATCCTAGGTCCTATGATCTTCTCCATGCAGACCATCTGTTCTCCAAGGTTAAAAAGAGGTGTGCAGAAATATTCTATTTCTCATTCCTCATCCCTGAAACACTATTCATATGATAATCTGCATTCTTATTTCACAATGGTTTGTGGGTCTCACAGGTGCAATTTAGTTGGAGTAGTTGTTGAGGTTGATCGGATCCTCAGGCCAGAAGGAAAACTCATTGTTCGCGACGATGTTGAGACCATTATCGAGCTGGAGAAAATGCTGAAGTCTATGCATTGGGAGGTCCGCTTGACCTACTCTAAGGACAACGAGGGATTGCTGTGTGTTCAGAAGACCCAGTGGCGGCCTCAAGAATCTGAGACAATCACGTATGCAATTGCTTAACGATGATCTCCAGTCATTGCCCTTCCATTCTTGAGGCGGTGAGATTAAATATTCTTTTTATTTTGATTGCTAATTGCAATTCATTGTAACTTCACTTCTACCTTAGTCCATGTATCATGTTAGTTAGGCGGCCTTTCAGTATCTGCTATTTTTCATCCCTTATTTCTTTGTTTTGATTTCTATATTAAGAGGTTGTTGGAATTCGCTGTAAGCCTGTAATATCATATTAAGAGTTGATGGAAGAATAGAACATTCTTATAAGTGTAAAGCTCATTGGTTAAAATATATAACGAACTAAGATTTTGGAATTTATACTAGTGAAATCTCGTACTGTTGTTGATTTTGGAATTCATAAGTTTTTGTTACAATCTTTGAAATTTACGGTACAAGGGTTCATAAAGTTTGATCCGTTACAAATATGAAAAATATGGATTCTGAGAATTTTTTTTTAATTCCCTCTTTTTGAGAAAAGATATACAAATTTAAAATTGAAGGAATATAACACACAAGGCTCATAGAAGCACACATTTGTGCCATACAATTGTGGTTCCATAAAATGGAGGGTACGTAGAAGGTCTGTTCTAGTCCAAAGATTTCTAATGAATATTGAAACAATTATGATACAAACACAATAGTAAATCTTCGAAGTAGTAGCTTCTCCATCTTCAAAAACCCTATGAGATTTGTTACTTTTGTAGTTTGTTTCCACATAAGCAAGACTTACAACCTTGTTAGGAGACCAAAGGAAACTGAAACATATCGAGAAACCTTAGCATTGAGGGATTGCCAATTGGGATACAAATTGCTTCAATCGGCATTCTAGCTGTCCATGAAGTATAATCGGCAATGGCTTGACTCCCAAATTTTGTGGGAAGCTCCTACTACTGTCAAGTGCATGCAAAAGTCTTTACTATGAGCTTAATTATAATTGTAAGTTGTAACATAAAACTTTAAAACACGTCTTTAATTAGATAGTTCAAGACTTGGTCACAATTTGTTAGAGTGAGGCAAATTCATATGTAACAAACGCATGTGGATATTCTTTTATGCACATGCCTGCCTAATTAGTGATCCAATAGGAATGGGGCATGTGAAGCTAATGTGAATAAGACACGGAGTGTATGTTTAGAGCAATATAATCCTCCCAAGTCATAATGAAGAATATTCCAATTGTTGTGTTGTTTCTTGTTTTCTCTTTAATTCTCTTTAGTCTTTCTCCTTTTTCATGGAGGTGGCGACTCCTTTGATGTAGTCTAATTGTTTTTCCATCTCTATTACTCTTGGAGGTTGTGGCTCCCTTGAAGTCATATTTCATGCAAACCATCAAACACTTTCATGCAAACCCTATTATAATCGACCCTAGAATTCTTAAACACAAAATCCTAATTCTCATATAACTTCAAGAAATCACTTAAAAATCCAAATACCCAAGACCCTAAAGGCCTTAAACACCTAATCCTATTATTCAAATAATCAATAACCCACTTGAACATTAAGATTATCCAAACCTTAAATAGGGCTCTTTACAATCGGTATCAGGGTATTGATCCACAATGGTCGAAAGAATGAGAATTTCATAGCTCTCCTAAATTGTTGCAACTCAGAAAAAATCTATTTACCATTTAACTAAGCAAATGATTGACTTGATGATATTTTGGGCATCCTTGGGAACCTTCATTAGAGATTGAGTCCAAAGACTATCTATTTATTTATTATTATTTTTTACAACAGCCCGGTACACCAAAAGATTCTTAAGGTCTCCTCTCACTTGGAGGGAGAGGCCTTGGTATGGTTTGAAGGTCTGGAGGAGTCAGGCATATTCATGAAGGGAAATGTTAACGAATGCTCTTAGCAGTTAGCGTATTGATTTAGGAACTATTTTTAGAAACATTTTATTAGAAGGATGATAAAACAATAAATGTTGTTGCTTTTTATATTTCCCATAAAATTGGTATCAAAACTATTCTATTATAGTTTATCAACAAGGTTGAGAGCAACATTTACAGTGGCTAATTACAAGGCACAATTTGATGGTCTTTCCAACCTAATCAAGGGTCTTAGAGAGGCACAAATTGAGTTGTTTCCTAAATGGCTTAAGAGATGACATATGATTGCCTGTTTGGACGTTGAATTCTCTTTCGTTAAATGTTTCCTTTGGCCTCGCCAATGTCCAAGAAGAGTATATCTCAAAGCACCACAAAATGCAAGCAAGCCTCCCAACCAAAGCTTACCCCCTAATTGTCATGGAGAAAAATCCCAAGATGCATATTTAAAAGATTCCCCCAGCGCAAACAGAAGAATGATGTAAGAAAGGATAATGCTACAATTTTGATGAAAAGTGTCACATGAATCACAAGTGCAAGGCCTTGAAGCTCCTTTTGATGGAAGGGAACCAACCCATTCCAAGTGCACAAGAGGTCGCCTATGTTCAAGAGTTAGATGGAGAAGTAAGTAATGTCTTCCATGATGAGCAAAGTGACATATATTTGAGGCTATCTTACAACTTCCTCACCTTGTGAACTAGGTGCCTTAAGGAAAGGGTATTGTTAGGAGCCCAAAGGAAATTGAAACAAGTTGAGAAATCCTAGCATTGAGAAATTGCCGAGCAGGAGACAAATTGCTTTAATCGGTAGCTCAACTGTCTTATGAAGTGCCATTCGGCACTTACTCATCCAATAGCTCCCCAATTTTGTGGGAAGCTCCTACTAATTGCCATGCATGTGGGAAAGCCTTTACTAAACAATCATGAGATTATTCCAAGCCTATCCTAAGCATGGATAAAGAAATTAAGACACACACGACATCATACCACATCACATCAATTTAGACATCCCAACATTATATTCATCACATGCCCCTTATCATAGCATGTTTCATATCATCCATATTTGTATGACCATGTCATTATGCAAGTACGTACCTTAACCCTAAATAGAGGAAATTGAAATAAATAACCAAATTGAGAAAATAAAACCCATAAATTAACATGGAGAAAAAGAAAGACGAAATAAAGATTAAAATCTCATTTATTAGAGAGATAAATAGTCAAGGAAAGAAAGAGACAAAGGGAATAGTAGGAGGTAATTAAGAATATATAAGAAGAGCAACACCACTGCGCATCATTGGCGCAATGGTTACTTTATAAGTATAAGTGCTTGTGGGGTGAGGGGAGTAAGGGCCAGAATTTAAGTCTCCTAGAGGGAACTTCACACATATATACACTTAGATTAGGTTAACATAGAATTTCTATCTTGTATTAAAAATAAATAAAAAATAGAGCAACAAATAACCACAAAGAAGTTGATGAGACTTGCGAAAAAGATATTTTTTTTTGCTTCATAAATTGTTACAGCAAGTCAGCAAGTGAGGGAGGGGGATTTGAACATTATTTCTCCTTATAAAGAAAACTAATTAATGCTACTAAGCTACATGGCTCATAGAAGAAAAAATAATGTTGTTTAATAATATCATATAAGAATATATATATATATATATATATATATATAGATGGATAGGTTCAAGTTATACCTAGTGTAACTCTATTGAAGTTACACATTTTTTACACCGTAAATCTCTAAGAGATCTAACAGTTTAAAAAATATAGTTGACTATTTATTACTTTCCAACTCATTTACCTAATTAATATCAATTTTTTTCTCTCTCCTTAATAATTCCTACCCTCCCAGTCTCCATTTCTTCTTCTTCTTCTTTTGGTAGAATTACTATATTAAATTAGAAGCAAGTTCCTAATTTACATTGTAAAAAACAGGAACACAGCCTAGTAATATTTTGAACAAGCAAATAGCAGGAATTATCCAAGGGAAAAAAAAATGGAAAGATCAGTTTATATATAGTTGACGCCACTACAAATAATCAAGTTCATGAATAAATACCAGCAGATATTGTTGCCAAAAGGCTAAATAAAAAAATTGGTTCATAATGCAATTGTGAGTGAGTGAACAACCATTGGTATCTCCTTGCTAGGAAAATGTCATTGGTACCCTATTAAAACAAAAGCTGCGATATAATTAAATGCCCTATCAAGCCACAGATTACTGAAGATGACATTTTTGCAATGTTTTTTGTTTGTTTGTTTGTTAAGAAATAGTGTCAATAAGAAAACCTTTCAATCAAGGTAATACAAGGCTGAAATTGGAGGTATTGGCTATGGCGGGGTGACCTTAAAGGCTTCAAAAGTTTCTTGAAAAAATGACAGAATGACATTTAATGAGGTGGAAAACAATAGTATCTCAACCATTAAAAAATAAAAAATATGGAAAGTAATAAATAAGGAGTGAGAAAAAAATGCTATTAATTAGGTAAATGAGTTGGTAAGGAATTAATATTTAATGGTGTTTTTGAAACTGTTAGATCTTTTAAAGATTTATGGTGTAAAAAAGGTGTAACTTTGATAGAGTTACACCAGGTGTAACTTGAACTCACCCCTCTCTCTCTCTCTCTCTCTCTCTCTCTCTCTCTCTATATATATATATATATATTTGATACAAGATAAAAATTCTATTATAGCCTAAATGTATATTTATGACACATTGTATATAAAATATTTTGCATAAAAAACTTTGATTCTTAAGATTAATTTAAGGATGTATTTAAGAATCTACCTTTTATTTTATTTTATTTTGACACATGGAACATATAAAATCACAAACTTAATGTGTACGAATCATGACATTTCATGTGGAATTGTTCCACATGGTTATGAGTAATTTGAAGAATCCACCATATGACAAGCACTGAAATCTTCATACATGCAAATTGGCAGACTCTTAGGTGGGATTTCTGCTTTAGTTATACGTATTAACTTTGATTGATAGAAGTTTAACCAATAAAACAAATGTATTTGATGGAAGTTCAAAGGAAATAAAGAAAGAATTTTAAAATGGTATTGAAGGCAATTTATCATGCGATAAAGTTTTTTCTTATTTTTTATAATTTGGTCGGTGGGGGAGAAGGGATTTGAGTTTTGAATTTTTCTATTGGAAGCACCACAAGGTGTTAGATGAGTTATAAGACTTTTGGCTACCATGCAGTTAACCAATATTGTATAGGCTGATATTAAATTATTAATTATATTGGTTTAGTAAGTTGTATTAGCCACTAAATTTGTATGAATTTATCTCATAACACATATTAGATAAAATACTGGCTATGATTGAGAGGATTTTTCAGGTGTGGAGGTTAATTAATATGTGGATATTAATTAATTTTAATGTTTATGGATTTATAAATGGACAAAGCTTGGCTACAATTTCCACTGAAAAAATTAACATGACTATATATTTTGAAAATCTAATCGTTGGATTGCATGTTAGTTATGTTTTTACCACGCACATCAAATTTCGTGCTAATCAGATATTATTTACTATTTAATCCATAAATTTATTTTTATGCATAATTTTGGATTACAAAAACTTGAAATTTAAACATTCAATTGATGACATATTTATTGATATTTGATTTTCTTGAAATTTTTCAAGCATGGAGGATATAAGAATAAAATATAATTCAATGAAAAATTTGTCAAAATCCACATCCAATATATTTAATGGAGTTGTAGCCATTGGCTACAAAACACTGTTCATTAGAGATAGAGTTGGAGAAATGTTATATTCATAACATTTTTTTACAACAAATTTTAAGTGGAAAGTTGTTACTAGTGGGCAAAAAAGTAATGTCATTGGTGGATTCAAATTAGAACTAGTAATAGCTTACTACCTAAAATTTGTTGTGAAAATATTGTGAAAATGTTGTGAACATAACACTTCTCATAGTGTTAACCTTGATATGGTATAATTTATTCTACTAATTTAACTGAAATAACATCAGGTATTGGCGGCTTTGGTTATAACCCCTGTTTAGAAAAAAATTTTAAGATCACGTAAAACATCACAACTTTTGCCACAACTGTTAACATAGTAGATTATAAGTGGTAAAAAAAAGTGGTAGGTCTGTGTGAAAGTAATAGACAGTTAATCACAGTCTATCACGTAGGGTTGTTGTGGCAAAAGTTGTGGGATTTTATGTTGTACTAGAATTAATTCGGTTTAGATACTATATAGCATTGTTTTGCGTGGAATTACCTCACTGGAAAGATAGGTATACATAACTGACCCTGAATGTTTGGACAAACAACCATAACTGTTATAACAAAGACAAACAATAATCATAGCTGTTTTAACAAGGAAGAGTATGTCCATAATATTTGCACAACAAATTTTCGGCGACAAGCTGTTGCTGTTTTTAACTTAGCTTGCCATTGACATTACTTTTTTATCTATTAGTAATAACTTACCACCTAAAATTTGTTGTAAAATGGTTGTTGATGTAAGTTACTCATAAAGAAACTAAACTTTACTTAAGAAATTACTGATATATAGCAGCCATAAAAGGAAAGCTAAAAAAAAGAAAAGAAAAGAAACAAGTCAGTTCACTGTTTCTAAAAGTCTTCTTGATCATGGATATCATGCCACGTACGTCAAGAGGCCTGGTAGAATTTTTTTTGAACAAAAAGTTGCTTAGATTGGGTAATAACAGTTAAAATTGCGGAATAATTATGCATCGACACACATTTTGTCGCAATTGTTTTTTTCGGTAGATTGTGATTGGTTTTTTATATGGACCTATAATTTTTTATCTACCACTCCCAGTCAGCCACCTACGACAATTGTGACAAATATTATGTGAGTGTGTGATCCTAAAATTATTCAAAATTACCTGCTCCACAAAGGGAGCGAGTCCCTTGGACTTAACTGTGAAATAGAACCAAGACATGCCTATCTTTATGCCGTTCTTTCCATTTTTATTAACCTATACAAATCCTAAATCAATCCCTAAGCTTTTACATCCCGTCAAAGACAAAGAAAGTAGTGAGAGCTAGAGAAGAAAATGGAAGATGAGAGCCATGGATATGGGTCACATGGACCCAGTGTAGGAAGCCCAGAAAGCCCACGGCTAAAGAACGGCACCAGTAGCAGCCACAACAAAGAGCAAGATCGCTTTCTCCCTATAGCAAATGTAGGCAGAATCATGAAAAAAGTGATTCCTGCCAATGGAAAAATCTCAAAGGATGCAAAAGAGACAGTTCAAGAATGTGTCTCCGAGTTCATTAGCTTTGTTACCGGAGAAGCATCTGATAAATGTCAAAGAGAAAAGCGGAAAACCATTAATGGTGACGATATCATTTGGGCTATCACAACCTTAGGATTCGAGGATTATGTGACACCTCTTAAAACATACCTCCAAAAATATAGAGAGCTTGAAGGGGAGAAGCTTAACATTCCAAAGCAACAAAGATCTGAACAAAGGCTACATCAACATCAACATCAACATGAACAAGAACAAAATATACCATACAATACTCTATATACTTCCACAAGTCTCATGCCTCAGCCATCTTTCATGGCAACTGATCAGCCATTCCCTTTGCCTTTCTCCCCAAATTCAATCCAAAAACAATTACAGCCACGGGACCAGATGGATTCAGTGGGGCATTGGTAAGAAAAAGAGATAAAAATTGATTCTTTTTTATTGTATGTATACTTCATTGCCTTTATTTCCTTTTTGGCTAGGATTTTAATGTTACTTAATGTAATTTATATATTTATTGATTATTCATTGTAATGTAATGTTAGTATAAATATGAACACTTTGGCTCAGTGTTCTTTGGTTCCCTAGAAAGTATATCTTTCGAAGATTTGTATCAGATTTGTTCAATGCAAAGAGATGTAGTAATGTTTACTTTTTCTTCTTCGTTTTTACAGATAACCTAGTTTACTGAAAGGTTGGCCATTTTAAAAAAAAAAGAAAAACTTCCATTGGTACTTAAAATAACATCATCAAATCAGAACGTTCTTCATAAACGAAGAAGAAGAAATTATATTAAACTTAATAAACCTTGGTAGATGTAAAAATAATATTAAACTTCTGTCCCCTCTGCTTATCCATGGGTCATGTAAAAAGCCCATTGTTTATCGGAATCAAGATGAACCTGGGCTCGGATCACTATAGACTTAAGGATTTTAAAATTTGAGTTTCCATCCAATTTCACAGTAAGCTTAATGTTGAGGTGCAAAGTGTTATAAGGTTCATAGTTTAGGGTGCTAAACGTGTATTTGAAAAGTTTAAGGTGTAAAGTGTAATTTAAGATATAGTTTAGGATGCTAAAATGTAATTTCCTCGAGGAATAATATATATGCGGTCAATTTTTATTAGTTTATATCTAACCAAAACTTTTGGGACTAAGAATTGGTTTTTGTTGTTTGAAATCGATTTTTATCATTAAAAAAAAGAAAGAAAAGATTTTAAGTGAAGAAGTATATATGTGATATATATATATATATATATATATATATATATAGAGGGGTTTAAGGTGTGTTGTTTTGGTAACTATTATGTTCTTAGAGCGTTACCATCAAGCTCAGTGCATTTTTAGTCGAATTGACCTCAAAAACTCCACTTTTCTTACTTTAGTTAATCTAGTATTTACATACCCTTACATCAGTCTCAATACTTGATATCAATTCCATCTAAATATGATTTTTTTTTTCCTTTCAAAAATTCAACGCAAGCAACCTAAGCAACCATCAAAAGCCACGGTAAGTAACCACCACAATCCATAAATCAACCCCTACACCCACCGAAAGTAATCATTGCACAAATTAATCAACCCAAACCAAAGAAAAACAACTGTAAATAACCATCGCAAAAATCCACCTAAACCCACAAAAATCAACCACTTGAACTCAAATCCACCATCGTAAGAAATCAACACAAGCTTATCTTCAATTTGTGAACTGGTGGTGCCAAGTGGAGTTGGTGGTGGTAACGTTAAGAGAGAGAGGTGTGGCTTCCGCAAGCTTCGCCAATAGCTCCACCACCACTGGATCATTGAACCAAATCAAAGCACCACTAGATCATTCGATGCACCAACAAAAGACCACCAGAAATTATGTAGATTAGTTCTTGAGATACAGACAAACATAGAGTCTATACGTGCAAGTTAGATTTGAACTTATATGGGAGAGTAATAAGCTATTTAGCAGTACATCTCGATGAGAAAGCTTATGAGTGACAAAAATGCAAGCTTTGACATCATAATGTCTAGGGAAGAAGAAAGTGATTGCAAGAATGTAAAGTGGACACAAGATGTACGTGGAAAACCCTAGGAAAGGGATGAAAAACCACGGTTTGAGCAAGAAAGAATCATTCTTGCTCTATTCAGCTTTGTATTGTATGGAAAAAGAGGTAACTCTTGTATAATAAGGATGTTCTTCCTCAAAAGAGAAACCTTGTTCTTCCTCCAGCCACATCGACACTCTCCCATGCCTTGGCTAGTGTATTGTACATTAGCCCCCTGACTATCAATGGTGCTTAATGTCTAAGGCATTTGACAGTCACATCGTTTCAGGCATTAAAACTTAAGCAATCATACCTTGTGATGTTTGAACATGGACACGTGGCCTGTAGGGGTGCTTCTAGTCGTTTTGGCGTCTCATCGTTTCCTGCGTTTTGGTAGACAAACATTACTCCTCATAAATGTCGTGTCTCTTCACTTAACTGTAGTTAGTGATTTAAAAAGGAAGGATCTCTTCGTCATTCTTCATTCCTTTTGTATCTTCCTACCTTTCTCAGAGAAAACCTTAATCCGAACAAAATGTCAAACCTCTCTTCCGCTGGTTCTAATTCCCCAAAGCACACTTCAAGTTCCTCTAAGTGTGCTTCGGGCTCTCCAAGCAACAACATTCCCTCACTATCACCAAGTCCTACACATCCTCCTCTCCCTTTCCTGATATTCCCTCTGCCTCCCCAAGTCTTCATTTCGGAGGAGGTTCATCCTTTGGACTGGAGTGAATATGAAGGGGAAGATTCTAAAGAGCTTTGGCTACAAGCTAAAGAAGAAGCTGAAGAGGCAGAGTACAATGCCTTCATGGCATCTCTCTCTAGGTGCAGGAGAAGGTGTAGGCCTTCTTAGTTAGGCTCTGAGTCCAGCACCTCGAGCCCCTTTGACTCAGAGAAGTCAAATTCCTTTGATAGCTCTGATTCAGGGGGTGATGAAGGTGAGGAGGAGGAGGAAGAAGAGGAGGACGAAGAGGATGAGGAGGAGATGGAGTATTTGGCTCTAGATTATCCTCAAGAGGACTCTGGGGATGACTTGGATGCTTATGCATCTTGGTCTCCTTGATTTGCTCGCCATCAATCTTGCAACTTTTATTTTATTTTTATATATATATATATATATATATATATGTAAGCCATATTATTGGCCTAGGTTGTAGGATGTTTAGTTTTCTTTTAAAACAGTTAGTATTTTATTTTGTTTGTATTTTTGTCTTTATATAGGGAATGGGTGATAGGCCACAAGGGCCAAATCATGTAAGTCCCCCTCTCCAATTTTGTAATATTTAAACACAAAACATATATGGAAAAGTAGTTTGCTTTCATTATGTATTATAAACCATATGTTTATATCTATGTTATGCCTTATGTTTTTTTTTTCTTTTTAAACAATATCTCTGCATAAAGGCATAAAATGTAAACATATCAGTTAAACAAAATGAAACAAAGTAAAATTGAACCTGTTGGTGAGGAGTCACGCCTTTCCACTTTGTTTGTGAATGTGGTTTTCTTGATTTTCTCCCCCATCAACTGCTTCCTTGTTAGAGATTTAGTCTTCCCCCTTGTTGACACGTGTCAATTTTGAAAAGACACCTCGTTTTTTAAATGATCTCTTTTAGAGGGAAAAGAATAACTACCCAAAGTATAAAAGGAAAGGAAATATTTTTTTCCCTCATTTCTCTCATATTTTTCTTATCTTCTTCTTCTTCTTCAACTCGAAACTCAGAATCCTTTCCAAACACAAAACCATGGGTGTCAAACGTGGTATGAGATTTAGTTCTGCAAAATTTTCAGAACCTTCATCCTCAAAAATTAATAGGCCGCTACTAGAGGGAGATCAAAATCATTCCACAGAGAAGCAATGGATTATTCCTCCCTTTTTTGAAGATTATCTGTTTGACAAAAGTCTTGATTGGGACTCAGTTGCTTGTTCCAAAGATCCTCCTTACACAGCATGTGGAGAGCTTGATGATTTTTTGACAATGGATTTAGATTTAAAGCACATTCCCAGACTTGGCACTTTTAGAGGAGATTTTACCCCTACCATAGATGTGGTCTTCAAATCTCACACTCCTGTTTCCAAAGGTTGGAGGAGTTGGTGTCAAAGAGTATTGGCTCATCCTCCTTTCATGGACATTCTACAAAAAGTGAATCTTGTTCACACAATACTTGTGTTCTTTGGCTTGGACATCAGCAAGGATAGTGAAAGCCTTCTCTCTCTCTTGTATCGGTGGAATTCCACTACTCACACCTTCTTCACAGGGTATCAAGAAGTCTCTCCCTCTCTAGAGGATGTCTATGAGATATTGAGACTTCCCTTGTTTAGAGACGGTGAAGTGGTCAACATTTCTTTGTCTCCCGATGAAGCTAAAACTGTGAAATTCCTTGAAGATTTAGTGAAGAAGACCTTAAAGAAGCCAGTCTTGAAGGTAGCAAGAAAAGGAAAAGCCCCTAGTGAGGAAGTCCTAGAAGACATCAGTATTGGTGGGGACAAAGGCTTTAGAGCCAACTTTTGGGGGTGTATCAGGTACTTTTGGAGGGAGTATGCTGATGGCGTGGATGAGGAAGCTAATGCAGATTCTTTAAAGGAGGGCATTGACTTTGTTGTAGGAGAAGGTAACTCAAGCCCTTATGAACTTGAAGCTTTTATTTCTTTCTTGCTATCTTGCCATTTGTTTGAGGGATATCCTCATGAGAAAAGTTTAGGTAGACATTTCCCTCTAGCTGTTAAATTAGTTAAAGGACATTCCTTTCCCCTTACTCCCTACTTTTTAGGAACTCTGTATTCTCATCTAGATCATTTTACTGTTGAATTGCAATGCTTATAGGGTAGATTTCAAGTAGAAACTTTTGTACCCGTTGCATTTTTACAAATCTGGTTGTGGGAACACTTTAGGAACTATGCCTCTGTCCCTTAAGTTTTAAGCTCTTATAAAACCAGTTTGCTATCACCCTAAGGACTGCCACGCTCTTGGCGTTGGAATAAGGTGGTGGTGTCTTTAGACATCTTTCTTAGCAAAGTGTTGGATGACCCTGCTGATTGGACAGCCAGACCCCACTCTGCCTTGGAGGGTGGGCTTCCTCCATTGTTCACTTCTCTAGAAAGTGTCCCTTGTTTGTTTGTTTAGACCCCTTAAACTAGATTGTTTAACCTACTATATTAGCCAAGTGATTACTTAGGCTAATTATTCAAATCTAGGTTAAACAATAATAACTCATATCATGCATAGCAGCAGAAAAGTAAATAACACCACGATATGATGACCTAGGAAAACCGATAAAATGAACTGTTTCAAGGTAAAAACCTGGGGAGGATTTAACCTAGCTATCCTCAAGGTAAAGAAAATCCACTATAAGAGAATCAAAGTTTTTACAATCAGATTTAACCCTAAATCTATTGCTACCTTAAGTAGTAACTTACTGACACGACTACATGCAAGCTCTAAAATCCACGGACTCCTTCGCTTCTTAGACTTACTGCAACATAGCACCCATACTTGTGACTTTGGGATCCCACTCAAAGGTTTCAAATCACCTTTAGTTGTTGATCTTTATAGCAACAACTAGGTTCTACCACCACTTGATTGTAGATCTTGCTCTAGTAGATACTTGTGTAGTTAGAAGGTACAAAACCTCTCAAATCTCACAAAGAGTAACACAAAAATCTTCCAAAAGTCTGAAAAACGTAGTTAGGGTTTCCCTTTTATATGTGGACAAGTTAGATTGAAACCCTCAACGTTTTTGCGGGCTTGGGCCTGGTTTAAAAATTCTGCAGAATTTGATTTCTGCGATTCTCGATCGATTAGGCCTAATTCTTGATCGATCGAGCTTGGCAAATTTTGACTCTTCTTTTATGCAGTTAGCTCGAACTTGAAGCTTGAAACTTACACCTTTGAGCAATGCCTAACACATAGACTTGACATGTTTTGTTCTCAGTTTGCTAATACATACAAAATATAATTTTAAATATTTAATCCTAAATCTTTAGAACCTAACATCCTTACTTCTCGCTACAGGGATACTCCTTGGTCTGAAGAAGACCTTTCCTTTGTTACCTGTGCCTTCCTTTCTCATCTCCAGTCACATTTTCAAGAAGAATATGAAACCCAAGCTTACAATCCCCATAGGTTTGCCCTCAAATTTGGTTTTGACCAAGGTGCATTGGGGCACTTTTCTACTTTAGCCTTGCCTGCTGTAGTGGTCTCCTTAGGATTTAGAAGGGAAAATCTCATTAAGATATTGGTATCGGGTTCCAAAATCCCTTTTACTTCCCCTTCCAGAGCTGGACTACCTTAACCCAAGTTCAATTAATGGTGGTTTGACATCAGGGATTGTGTTAGGAATTTTGGAGAGAATGGGGCTCAACAGGTGGATGTCCCACTTGTCTTTTAGGGTGATTTGACTTTGGAACTCCCTACCAAAGCCAATCTTTTAGGCACCAAGAGGAAGAAAAATGCAAAAGTTTCTTTTGCAAAGAAACCTAAGGTACACATTTTCTTTTCCATGATGACTTTGTTCTTGTAATGTTTTCTCTTAATCAATGGCGCAAGTGACTTCATTTTTCCCTTTCTCCCTTTTGACCTTTGATAGGTTACAGAATCTGTTCCTCGAACTCAAACCAAAATGAAAGTCATTCCTTCACCACAAGAGGCTTCTATGCAGGAAATGACTTCTAATGAGGAAAGAGAATCCAATGCTGAAAGGGAGGATTCAAATCGGGTGTATACTGAAAATCCTCAGGAGAAAGAAGACCTTACAGAAGCTACTTCCAAGTACCAAGAGAGTGAAAGCACCAGGATAGACTCTAATCCACTGCTCTTATTGCTTTCTCCTAATTTGAGAGCAACATGTTCTCAGCTGCTTTCAAAATATCCTGAGATGAGGAAGGATACTGACAAATGGACACTGTCTCTTAGGGGCTTTTTTTGGGGGCAAATTGGGTTTGTAGTGTCCCAACTACAGTCAAAAGGCAAAGAGGATTGTCTGACTCTTCCCTTTAATGACTTCCTTTCCACATTGAGTGAGGCCGAGGGCTTAAGTTTCAATGTTGGCTGGTTAAAGAGCCGTGCCATTGCATTAAGGGACTTAAAGAAGGCAGGATGCTCTGTTCATGCTTCCTTGTCTTCACGTTGTGAGTTGAGAGCTAAAGAAAGCTCTTGTATCAACAAAGCGAAGGAGACAGAGTCAGCTTTAGAGGTACATAGCTTTACAATCACTCAGCTCCAAGAATCTATTAACAAACTTCAAGTGGAATTAACATCCAATCAAGAAGCCAGTTCTGCCCTTCAGACTCAATTAGAAGGTGTCACAACAGAACGAAGATATTTGAGAAAAGAAATTGAAAAGTTAGAAGGCGAGTTAGGAGCTCTGAGCCATCCAGACTTCTCTCTCGAAAACATTAGTTCTGTCACAAACATTATTTAGTTTTCAAGTTGTAACATTTTATGGTCATGAAAGACCACATGATTGTATTATAAACTCTATTATGCTTTATTAAGTTAGAATATTGAACTTTGCATGCATATCATGAAAAGTAGAATATGGGATAACTGAGTTAAAAAGACTTTGTTTATAATGATATAGATATTGCAGAACATAACATTAATTTGACATCGTGGAAACAAAAAAATATTTTTACAAGACTAAGCATGGTATTTCTTAAGGTGAGCTCCACTAATGGGGCTATACGCCTTTATATCTGCATGATCTTTTAACCAATAATGTCCAGTTTGATGTGCTTCTTCCACTATGTAAGATCCTTTACACTTTGGGGAAAACATGTGCTTGATAGCTCCAGCCACCCCTCATACATGAGGAGCAGTTTTTCAAACAAGTTCCCCCCACTTGAAACCTTCTTTCTTTAACTTGGCCTTCATACCTAGCCTTCATGTTGGCCTGGTAAAGACGGTTATGAGAGGCAGCATTATTGCACTTTTCTTCAACAATTTCCAAAGCAGCTTCTCTAAGCACTCCTAAAATCTTTGCTAGCTTCACTGCTGGTCTTACCAAATCTATTGGGATGATAGTCACCATACCATAGACTAGAAAAAAGGATGAAGCTCCTGTAGCTTGTGATTTGGCTGTCCCATGATCCCACAGAGCTGTAGGAAGCTCCTCTTCATCATTTTTCATTCTCCTTAGTCATTTTTCCCAATATTTTCAACAGACCTTTGTTGGAAGCCTCAACTTGACTATTTCCCTTGGGATAATAAGGTGTTGATGTCATGTGGGAGATGGAGTACTATTCTGTTAAACAGCGTACATCCTTATTCAGGAATGGTGTGCCATTGTCAGAATAATTTTGGTTGGTACCCAAAAACAACATACTATATTCTCCTTTAAGAAATTAGCCACTGAGCTACCTATTGCTGTCTTCATGACCACAACTTACACCCACTTAGAAAATAGCTTAATGGCTACCAATATCCATGTACATCCTTCAGAAGGGGGATTTATAGGACCTATGAAGTCCAACCCCTAGCTATGGAAAGGATATGAAGCTAAAGTTGGATGGAGACTCTAATGGTTGGTGTGTATTTCATCTCCTCGCCTTTGACATTCTTGACATTTTTTGGCAAAGTCTTAGGCATCTCTCTGCATTGTAGGCCAGTAGTATCTCTGGTGTAAAGCCATTTGCCACAGCCTTCCCCCACCTGGGTGTCCTGTTGACTCCCCTTCATGCAAATCTGAGAGAATGCCATTGGCTTCTTTAGTGGGAATACATACCATCCACATTCCTTGGAAGCTTCTTTTGAATAATTTCCCCTATACTACTTTGAATCTTGTCACATATCTTTTCAATCGATCAGTAGGTAGTACACCTTGTGAAAGGTATCTCAACTACGGATCCTGCCAATCTTCTTTTGGTATCTCACCATTCAGTACTTTTGCTTGATTTGGGGGAACAATGGAACAAGTTCTGCAACTCTTTTTCTCTTCCTTGGCATCATTGGCCATCTTTGGCCAAAAGATCCCAAGCCTTTGCAATCTTTTGTACAACCCGACATCAAGGTTTACCCCACAAATATTGTAGTGTAACCTGTGCAACTGTGTTAGCCCCTCTTGTCTTGAGACACACTTCATCAGCAACCCTTCTGCTCCTCTAAAAAACAAATCCCCATTGATCTTGAGGAATTCTTTCATATTTGATGGTAATTCTAATCCAACATACTTTCCTTGAGTCATTGCCTTCAATAAGGGTTCTCGCTAATCTTGAGGGAGACATAACTCATCTTGGATCAAACCGGGTTGTTTCTCCACCCGAAGTGTCATCTTTTCTTTCTTTAACACAGATTTAGTGGCTAGGGTAGCCAGCTAATCAGCCAACTTGTTTGCATTCCTACTAATCACTTTGCATTCTATGGAGGTAAATTGTTACATAAGCTCCTGAACCGTAGCTCTGTAAGCAACTAGGTTAGGATTCTTTACCCCATAGGTTCCTCTAACCTGCTTAATGACTAACTCGGAATCCCCAAATACCTTCAGCTTCTTTATGCCAAGTATTTTGGCAGCCTTCAGTCCTACTAATAGGGCTTCATACTCTGCTTCATTATTAGAGTAGGGGAAACGTAGATTGTAAGCAAATGTGTGTTCCTCCCCTAGTGACTTCAATACCACTTCTATTTCCCCCTTGAGATGTAAATGAGCCATCAAAATGCATTGACCATTCTTGTTCCTCTGTCACCAAGACCTCCTGCTAGGGAAGTAAGAAATCTCTTGTCCTAGGAAATTTAGCTAGCAAGTCAGCCATTGCTTGGCCTCTGATGGCAGTTGGTCTTATGCACTTGATATCAAAGCACGACGTTAGGATGGCCCATTGCGCCATTCTCCTTGAAAATTGAGGGCGGGTCAAGAGATATTTCACAGGATTGCTCTTGGTCATCAATTGTACATGATGCCCTATGAAGTAATGATTGAACTTTAACATAGCAAAAGTTAAATACAAACATACATTTTCAGCAGTTAAGTATTTTAACTCTGGTCCCTTCATGAGTCTGCTAATATAGTACACAGGCTTTTCCACCCCTTCTTGATCTTGAGCTAAAAATGCTCCTAAAGACTACTCCATGTGGGCTATGTATAACAAAAAAGGTCTACTAGGTAAAAGGGCCACCATTGTATGAGAATCTGCTAATATCATCTGAACCTTCATGAATGCCCTTTGGCATTGATCACACCATATGAAAGCCACTCCCTTCTTAGTATGCTCCACCAAGGGCTTTAGAATTTCAGCTAAACCTGGAATAAATCTTCTTAAGTAAGAAAATTTTCACATAAAGCTTCTTAACTCTTTCAAAGTCATGGGGGGGTTAAGTGCAACTATTGCCTTGGCCTTTGTGCGGTCCAAAGGTGCATTTAGAAGAGTTCATCCTTAAGTTATGCTCTCTGCATCTTTTGAAGACCTACCTCAAATGCAATAGGTGCTCAAATGTGTTCTTTGCCTTCACTACAAGATCATTAATATAATCTTGTACCTGTTTGTGCAGCATATCACTAAAAATCAAAGTCATAGTTCTCTGGTAAGTAGCACTTGCATTCTTTAACTCAAAAGGCATTGCCTTATAGAAGTAATTCCCAAAAGGTGTTATGAAGGCAGTTTTTTGGGCATCTGCTGGCTCCATAAAGATCTGATTGTACCCACTGTAGCCATCCATGAAGGAAAAGCGTTCATGACTAGTAGCTGCATCCACTAAAATATCAACATTGGGGAGTGTGAACTCATCTTTAGGGCAAGCCTTATTGAGATCCCAAAAATCCACATAGATTGTTATCTGGCCGCCTTTCTTCTTTACAAGAACTATATTGGCTAACCAACTTGGAAATTCGATTTCTTCTATAAATCCTACCTTCAAAAGCTTATTCACTTCATCTTTTATCTTCTCTTCCACATCTAAATGATATTTCCTTAGTGGTTGCTTCATAGGCTTAACAGTAGGATCCACTTTTAACTTGTATGTTACCAAATTCGAACTCAAACTTGGCATTTCTTGATAACTCCAAGTAAAAACATCCTTGTATTTCCTCAACAAGGCTATTAGCTTTCTTCTTTCTTCTTCAGACAATCCTTTGCTAATTTTGACCAACTTTTCTTCTCCTTCTCCATTGTTCAAATCAATCTCAACAAGCTCCTCTTGTACATTCTTGACAATATCATTCATGTATTCAGGAGCTTCTTTCACAAGTTCTTCAGCTACATGAACCTCTTTTGGCTGTTAAGTCAGATTGAGGGGATCAGGCTCGCCATCCTCCTTATCCCCTTCTTCTAACCATTAGAACTCATACACCACCTTGCCATCAGGCCTAGTGGTTCTTCTTATCTTGGAAGGCCTTTCTGGCTCCGCAACCTCACCATCATCTTCTTCCTCTCTTTGCAAAGCAATGGGATTAAAGAGGAGAATTTTGTTTTCCCTTTCGAGCTCATACTCTTGATATAGGGCTGGCTTAGCAAAATGAAGTTCAACTCTGTCAAAAGGCATCCTAGTGGCCTCAATGACCATTTGCCTATTCCTCTAGACAGCCTTCACACATTGGTGATATGTGGAAGCCACAACTTTTTATGTCTTCAGCCATGGGTGGCCTAGGATTATATGATAAGAAGTATTCCCCTCCATTACGTGCATGAGAATAGGTACTCGAATTGGTCCAACCCTAAGATCTAGAGACACATGGCCCAGGGTACACTGTTGCAAAGACCTTATTCCTACTACTTGAAGTGTCTTTGGAATAATCCTTTCTCTCGAGATGCCTAAAGCATCAAATGTTGGTAGAGGCAGGATGTTGGTGGATGCACCAGTGTCTACCAAGGCCCTTTTGATTTGAGATGCTCCTAGAAAAGTAGTAAGATATAGAGGTTTATTGCCATCAACAACTCAGTTGGCCAGATCTCTATTTGAAAAGGTAATTGAGTCTTTTGCTTCCTGATATGCCACCTACATCAAACTTCCTTCAGAGGCTGCCATTTCTTGATTCCTTTCCATCACCCTAGTCAAAGCTTAGGCTGCTTCTCTTCTGGCTAATGGCCTAAGACCTATTCTTTCAAGAAAGTAATGTATCTTATCATCTTGCTGAATTCTCAAGATCATTTCTTCATCTTGTAAAGGCAGGGGTGCTGAGTTGCTACTAGCCATATTCTCAACTTCTTCTTCCATGGGATCCTTACGACCCATGAAGAAAATTCATTGCCACCTCCGGCCTATGTATCCTTGGGTCTGCTCACTTCCCACCTTTGATAACCAAGTCACCTTTGGCTACCCTTTCATGGAAAATATTCCTCAATGCATAACAATCCATGGCATGGTGATTACACCTCCTGTGGTACCTACAGTAAAGTGGACCTTGTTTTTCTTCATCTATGGGTTCATGCTTGCATTCAGGCAATACCACTGCACCATCCTTTACCCAAGCTTCTAGGATGCTGTATAATTCTTCAGTTGAAACAATAAAAGGAGGAGGAATACTACCCCTCTCCCTCTTTTTAGCCTTGACTACCTTTTTGGACTCTTTCGCCACAACAACTTCTAATTTCTTGCTTTTTCTCTTCTAAGGCTCCTTGGGTGTATTCATAGTCTATGAAGTTGAGCCTTTTGAAGGCTTCCTTACAGACATACTTGTCCTTCTTGAAGCTTCTACAAGCCTTGTGAAGCTGGAGATTTGCAGATTCTCAAGATAGGGGCGATATTCATATAGCATACCAAAGATGCAAACATCTACCAACCTTTCCTCCTTCACAGGGTCATAACACAGCAGAGAGGGGTCTTTGAACCTGCGAATGTACTCTAATAGCCCTTCAGACACCCTCTGCTTTTCTTGCTATAGATCTGACAACATGAGCTTCTCTTCCAAAGCAAAGAACTTCTTCATAAACTGTGTTGTCATATCATTCCAACTCAAAACTGACCCTGGTGCAAGGCTAGTATACCAAGTAAAGGCACGACCTTCTAATGACTTAGAAAACTCCCTGAGCCTTAGCTCATGATCATAGGAATGGGCTATTAATGCATCTACATACTGCTTGATGTGCTCCCTGGTGTTCCCTTCCATGCCATCATACTTAGGAAAGATGAGAGGAGTATAGTTGACAGGATAGGGCTTACTAGCTACTTCCTCAGAATAGGGAGGCTTCGTATCAATATAAACAGTACTCTCTACCTTCTTGGCTTTAAACAAGACAACAGTAATATCTTCCCTAGTCAAATAGTGAGATCCTCGAGGACTTTGACCACCTTGTGTGGCTTGAGGTATGAACGTCCCCTGACGTAGAGACTGGAATTCTGCCCACATGGCGGCCTGAGAGCATTGGAGGTCCTCAATAGCTATCACAATATTCCTGTTCTCGGGTTGACTAGCTTCACCAAAAGACTCTGTGCCCTCGATGTGCATGGATATATGATCTACACTTGGCCCTACTTGCTGGTTTTCACCCGAACCAGTTGGTACTTCCATACCTTTCTTCCTTAGAAGCATGAAGAAGATGAAAGTAAACAGAAATATGCAAACCAACAGAAAACTAACTCAAAAAGGGGAATAACCAGAGATAGATCCCTAGTGGAGTTGCAAAAAATGTACGTGCAAGTTAGATTTAAACTTATATGGGAGAGGAAATAAGCTATCTAGCAGTACATCTCGATGAGAAAGCTCATTAGTGACAAAAATGCAAGCTTTGACATCATAATGTCTAGAAAAGAAGAAAGTGATTGCAAGAATGTAAGTGGACACAAGATGTACGTGAAAAACCCTAGGAAAGGGATAAAAACCACAGTTTGAGCAAGAAAGAATCATTCTTGCTCTGTTTAGCTTTGTATTGTATGGAAAAAAAGGTAACTCTTGTACAATAAGGATGTTCTTCCTCAAAAGAAAGACCTTGTTTTTTTATTTTTTTTTTATTTTTTTATCTTACTTCCTTATCAACTTTCTATTCTTTTCTCAAAAGATCTACTTGGGTTCTTACCCTAATAGTCCAGCTACATGCTCCTCTTATAGTCTGAAGAATATGGCTTAGTACAAAGATAAGTGTCAAGTCATCATTTTCTTATTTGGACCTTACTACAACTATGGTACGATTTGGTGATTGGAGGAGAGAGAAAGAACGCCAACATCAGCACTATGGCATGAGGGTAGGTGACTATGCCACTGCCTAGGGAACAACTCTTAAGCAACGAGAGGGACATTAGAAGTACTGTAGGTGATACACGTGTCCCTAAAGTGGTCCAACATGCACTCAACCAATAAGGGGTGTTTCTATAGTTGCTGACCTTAGGAGGTCACTATCTCTTTTTTTGTGAGTGCTTAAGTATCCATGTCAGATGCATATCTTACTTCCTTCCCAAGGTAGTCACACCCTTGGCACAAGCTAAGGATAAAATCTTGTAGCTAATGTTTCCTCTTCCTTGCTCACAGTCACTCCACATGTAAGGTCTAGATCCAGCCACATCGACACTCTCTCATGCCTGGGCCGGTTTACCATATAGAGTCAGACATAGAGGAGAAAGTATCTCTTGACCCATATGTCAATGAGACATGGGTCTCATTTGTCTGGTGAATAAAAGATTTTTTTTTTCTTTTTCGAGGGAGAATAAAAAAAATAATATTTTGTAGCATTACAGTACCTTAATGATAGTATCGAGGTACTGTTAATTTGTTATTGCCATGCAATGTATTGCTGAGCTTGATTTGGGTTTTTTTTGGGGTTGGATAAGAAAAAAGTTTTCTAAAAGTAGCATTTCACGAATTTGGTAGGAAAAAGTACTGATACACCCCCTGAATTTTGGACTAGTAGCCAAGACACCTCTTGAACTTTTCTATTAGCCAATTTACTCCTAAAATTATATATAGCTACCAAATCAATACTCAAGTTAGTCTCACGTTAAAACATTTATGGAATAGACAGGTGAGATGCACATGACTTTAAAAAACTAACTCAATCACTCGATAGAAAGAAGAGAGGAGAAAGACTTAGGTTTGACCGAGAGAGAGAGAGAGAGAGAGAGAGAGAGAGCAAACATAGAATGTTGTTGAGTTCTTTATCTGGTCATCATCTCGCTGTCTATGCCATGACAGTGCCTTGGTGGTCCTGCTTTGCCATTCAACAGCAAGTATTTCAGCCCTTGGTACTTTTTTTTTCTTTCTAATGAAAATAATCTCTATTTTCCAAAGGTAATATGTGTGAGTTTTGTTGAAATTTCTTGGTTTGGTTTAATTTTTGGGGTTTAGGGTTTATGTGAACTTGTTTGCAAAGGCCTCATCAATTACTTGTCTTGTTATTTGTATGATTATTGAAGCTTGTTGTGAAATGCCTTTTCAAGATTGGTTTTACAATTGATGTTTGTGTGGCCAGTGCTTGAGTGAACATGTGCTCCAAATGCGATGCTTTTGAGTTTGCTATGCAATTGTTTGATGAATTTCTTGAGAGGGTTATGACTAGTAATTAACAATTGCATCTATCACTTACTATGCAGTATTCCTCCATCACTTATACAAATAGGAGAAACACCTCAATCAAGCACAAATGCTTTATTTATTTTTCCTAATTCTTGTGGATTATAAATATATTACATTGAATCTCTTGCATATGTTTCCCCCAAAAACTCCCCACATGATTTTTCAAAGGGAAGATTTCAAACTCCTATGTATCAGTATCTTCATTCTTTTTCCTTAAATATTGATGAGACCTTTGGAAACAAGCTCACATAAACCCTATCCCCAAAAATTAAACCAAACCAAGAAATTTTGACAGAAACTCGCACATATCACCTTTGGAAAATAGAGAGTACTTGCATTAGGGGAAAAAAAAAATACCAGGGGCTGACATACTTGCTGTTGAACAGCAAAGTAAGACAACCAAGGCATCGTTAGGGCATGAGCGGTGAGATGACGATTGGATAAAGAACTTGGCACTGTTTTGCGGTGGCTTCGCCTCTCCCTCTTTTTGCAGGTTAGACCTAGGTCTCTCTTCTCTCTTCTTTCTATTGAGTGATTGAGTTAGTTTTTTTAAATCACACACTTCTTACATGTCTATTCTATTAGTGTTTTAACATGAGACTAGCTGGAGTATTGATTTGCCAATTGTGTATAGTTTGAGGAGTAAATTGGTCAATATAAAAGTTCTGGGGGTGTTTTGGCCACTAGTTCAAAGTTCAGGGGGGTGTATGAGCATTTTTCCCAATCAATATATACTTTTTATTTTTGAGGAACAATCTGGTATATACAAATGCTCTAATCCATACCTGATAAAACAAGACAAAGAAAACCATAGAGTGAGTTTAATACAATTTAAACAAAAAATAAAAACATTGTGTTTGGTTTTGTTTTTGTTTTTGTTTTCCTCATAAATGTTTCATTGAATAATTTAGATGGTTTAATTTTAACACGATTTATTTCTAAATAAAAGAAAGTGACTTTTCAAAGTGTATTAAAATAGTGATATTTTTATGAGAACTTTGAAGGATATTCAAAAAGACACAAATAGTTCTGGGGGTGTTTGAAGGTCAACTCTCCTCCATCAGATTTCTGTGATTTGTTTTTCAGATTTTTGCAGGTACCGGACGAACACAACGTTGAAATCTTTGCCATCACAGCTTGGTTGATTTGGAATAGGAGAAATTCTTGGCCGACCAGTCCATCCTCTAGCTAGTTTGTGCACCATGGCAGGCAACCATTTACACGAATTCCTTGCTGCCCAGGATCTTGAACTAGCTCTGCCACTCCCTCCGGTTCTGCGGCAGTGGTGTCCTCCAAAAGCTAACCAATACAAAGTGAACTTCGATGCATCGATCTTCAAAGAGCCGAACTTGGCTGGCATCGGGGTTATTATACGTGATTGGCGTGGTGAAGCAATTGCAGCTCTATCCATGCCCATCCCTCTATCTCATAATGTGAATGAATTGAAGGCATTAGCTTGTTGCAAAGCGGTACAGTTTGCAGGTGAAATCGGGCTTCAGAAAGTTATCTTTTAGGGTGACTCGTCGGTGGTGATCAATGCTCTATCTCAAGGGTCTGGTTGTTTTGCTTCCTATGGGAATATCGTTGAGGCAGGGCCGGCCCAAATTTTTCGAAGGCCTTAGGTTTTGGGAGGCCTAAGACGAAATCTTCAAATGGGGCCTTTATATTATCATTTAAATAGTATTTAACTAGCATTTTATATAATGATTTTTTTAAAAAAAAAAAAATCAATTCTTTTCACTTTTTAATATGATTTTTTTTTGAGAAAATGTTAAAATTATAACAAATTTTACTACAAACTGATGTTGTAACGGATGTGATCAGTAACATGAAGCTTACAAAAATGCTACAGATATTATAAAATTTACAACATGAGAATTACAAAGATATATCACAAATCACAAAAATTCATTCAAAAATGCATTCAGTAGTTTGTTGAAGTCCATTCATCATATTCATCGTCACTTCAAATTATAAAAGTTATGTAGACCATCACACACTCTTGGCGCAGTGATCACTTTACAAATATAAGTGCTTGTGAGGTGTAGGGGCAAAAGCCGGGGGTTCAAGCCTTCAAGAGGAAGTTTTACACATATATACACTTAGATTAGGCTACAACGTAATTTTTATTTTGTATATATAAAAAAAAAGTTATGTAGTAAAATTTATAATATTTTTAACATTTTCCTATTTGAAGTACTTGTAATTAGTAACACGTCTATTTGTAAGACCTATTTATTTAAATTTGTCTTATCTCTATTTCTATATTAATTAATTCTTTGGGCCTTCTAAATAGTGAAAAAAAAAAGTAAACTATTTTTTTAATATCTCCCAAAAATATTTATAAAAAAAAAAAAAATTTCCCTCAAATTTGGGACCTTTCTCTGGTAAGGGGCCTAATTGGCCTAGGCATAGGGCTGGCCCTGCATTGAGGATATCCTCTTCTTTGTTGCTGATTTCCAGTTTTTTTTCTGTCATGTTAAAAGAATTTGTAATGTTGTGGCCGATTCTCTTGCTGAAAAGGCCAAAGATTTGTTGGGGATTCGGGTTTGGATGAAAGATCTACCTGTAGACATTTCTCCCCTTGTCCTTCTGGATGTTCATTGATTTGTTTTTAGTTTATTAAATCTCCAGGCGTTTTGTCTGGTTTCTCAAAAAAAAGAAAAAAAAGAAAGAAAAAAGAAGACACAAATAGTGATATTTTCATTTAGGAATCTAAACAGAGACTGGATTTTTAAGTAAAGAAAAATGAAAATCAGAAATAATTAAACAGTTAAAGCAAAATATACTCACGGAATATATTAAAAATTTACCAAAAAAGAAATATATTAACAAAGTCTCAAAGATATCATGATTGTCTTCGTAGTTTTTTTTTTTTTTTTTTGATGGTTTGTCCTCGCAGTTTTGATAATAGAATGGTAGTTGGAATTAATGAATAAACAAAAATAAAAGTTAATTATACATATATATATATATATATATATATATATGTATATCTTTCTTTTATAAAAAGAAGGCAAAATAGAAGCGCCCAGTATAGTTTGGTTGCTCGTCCTTGTCAAGTTGTCAGACAAAAGAAAGATGTGATAACATTAATCAATCATGTTTATTTGTCTTTTTAATTTTTTTAATTTTCTTTAGGGGTCATGGATCGATAAATTTATCCAAATCCAGTTAAAGCACAAAAGACTAGATTCTTCTTGTCCTTCTCTGTGACAACTAACAAGCCCCGACTGTATTTGTTCAATAATACTAAATTTGAAATTATTTGGCCAAAAAGCATTGATTCAAGCTTCTATCGAAAAATACTTTTTTGATTTTTTTAAAAAGAATAAATAAAGAAATGACGAATTATGTATCAATGGCCAATATCTGTTAGAGGCAAGAACAAAGGTTCAACTTTTCGATAAGCAAGTTTCATGCCACGTTTGTTGATGTGAATTCAATTGATGTGGTGTTCTAAAAAAAGTTGGTTCACTTGAATTACATCTAATGTTGTCAAAATCGGTATCTTATGTAGAATCGTGGGAAGTGAGTGAAATCGTGGATCGTAGGATCGGATCGTGAATCGTAAGATCTTATATTATTTGAGAAAAAACAAAAAAAATACAAATTGGTATGTTAAATAATCACATAAATTATACATTCATTGATATAATTACCATACATCACTACATCCATTTGTAAACATCATTTAAAAAAGCCAAAAATCTCAAAATGTGACACTCTATTGAGATATTTTATATTTGGGTCCAACTGACACTCTCTCTATATTAGAGTGGAAAAACTTAGTCTATTGAGATTTTATTTTTCATTTGGGTCCAACTAAGCTTTCTGTCAAGTTAAGAAGATTAGAAGAAATCAAGGTCGTTTGGGATCGTCATAATCGTATGATCCTATCGATCCTAAATGATCGCAAAGATCCGGATTGTTTTGAGCAGGTGAGATTGTAAAATCGAAGGATCGTAGGATCCAGATCAGGATTTTGACAACCATGATTGCATCTCTTCAAAAGTCAAGGTTCAAATTTTTTATTTTTATTTTTAAAGTGTTATAAGAGTTGTACACTCTAGATGTTCAAACCCCTAATTTTCTTTTTTTTTTTGTTAATATCACTTTTAAGCAAATTACACAAATTTAAGCTCAATTGTTCGAGTGAATAGCAATTGACATTTATATACACGAATAACAACCACATAAAAGAAATCTCCCACAAAAATACTAAAGTGTTTGTGAAGATGAAAACTTGAAATTTTAATTACATGCTTATTTTTTTCCCACATATGAAATATGAATTCAATATGCACTTTTATTTATGACAAAATTTAGCAATAAACTTGGTTGTATCCTAGGGTAACAACTTCACTTAATATCTTTTTATTGGATGAGAATTTTGAAAAATCCACGATTGGATTACATTTTCTTCTTATATTTTCCATGCTACGATATTTCCAAAAGTTCAAAGATTAATAACTATGTCATCAATAAAATGTGTTTAAGGACAAAACTTAAGTACAATACCTTAGGTTTCCCTTTTAAGATTCAGCCATGTGGCTATTTAATTTAAAAATACACTTCCATTTCATGAGAAAAAATCCACATGGCAAAATTTTAAAAGAGGAACCTAAGGAATAGCACCTAAGTCTTGCTCAATGTTTAAATTTCAAGTTTTTGTAATATAGAAATATGCATAAAAATAAGTTTATAGAACAAATAGTAAATAACATCCGATTAACTCAAAATTTAACATGTGTATTAAGAATATACAATTCAATGGTTAGATTTTCAAAATATGTAGTTATGTTAATTTTTTTAGTTTAAGTTCTAGCATTTGGCTATACAACAAAATTTGTAGCCAAACTTTGTCATTTTATTTAAGAATTCAATATTCTATTTTATCTAAAGATATTGGGATTTGGGAGTATGAAACTAACTTCCCTTCACATTTGATATGGTATGTAACTAATTAACATTTCCCGGATCTTGAATAACTCTTATTGAGTATTTAAAAAAAAAAAAGACATAATGGGGCTACTCAGGTGACTCTTTATTTTTATTTTTACAGAAATGGTACTGAGGAAAGGAACCGTTTGTTCTTTTGAGTAGCTTTTGCAAGTAGAATTTGGGATATCATGGATTTGTGTCATGATTTAGATGCTGGATATAGGAGGAGTGATCGGGCGTCTCTCACCTAAAAGGAAATAGTTTAAGAGTCTCCATTTGCAAGCTGTTAGGGTCATATTTTTCGGTAGTTGGCATATCTTTTGACAAAATATACTTATTTGTATTTGGGTAGTTTTAATTGGATTCTAGAATATCATGAAGTATGTTTTATATACTAGAAAAGTAGTATTATTGAAGACAGACTCTACAAAAAAACAAGTGTGCAAAGCCGCTGAAGTGCAAAGTTTCGATGGTCTGTCCTCAACTCAGCTGCACTCTTTGCAACCTCGCTATGCTTCTCATCAGTGGAAAGATAGCTCGATTAGATGTTGATGAAATGCATGTAGTTTTGTTGTTTTGTCTTTGTAATGAGGTGTGATTATTGTGGATTGGCTGTTGCAAGTCTTTCCCTTTTTGTGTTCTGTGTTTCCTTTTGGTTTCTTTGTTCATAAGGTTAGTTTGTGAGCAGGGACGGAGCTAGAACTTAGAGTTAGGAGGGGCGGCTTTGCTGTTGGTTGTGTGCAATGATTTTGGCCTCCGACTTTGTAACTATTTAGTCGCTTAGCTACTAGTTGTTTAAATTTTTTTTAAAAGGTCAGATTGTTTGTTTTAGGTGAAATTGGTTGACTAGGCTTAATTAATTTATTTTTTGTTAGTTTTACTATTGGTAATTTTTGTTGTTGTACTAATTTTTTTGGGCTTGAATATTTCCTTTTTAGATTTTAGACTTATAAATATTTTTTAATGGTCTTTAAAATGAGGAAAATGTTTGAACTACAAACTTTTTTACAAATTGTTGATAATGTAAGTGATGGGCCCAAATGCAAACCAATAAGAATTTGATACCTTAACAGTTTGTAAAAATGATATAGAAAAATTTGTGACTATAACAATACTCTCAAAAGAATCAATGATATTTTTAAGGAGGCAAAAGTGTAATTTTTAAAATTTAAATTGCTAAAATTAGTACCCATATATATATAATACTATTTTAAAAAATATTTTGGGGGGGGAGGGGGCATTGCCCCCCCAAGTCCAACCATGGCTCCGTCCATATTTGTGAGATGCTACAGATAGGAATGGTAACAGGCAGTTTTCCTATTCAACGTCCCCATTCCTGTCACGTTCTCCCACCCTTGCTCAGGGGCTAGATTTTCGCCCTTGCCCTATCCTACTCAAATTTTTAAACATAACTTATTAAAATATAGTTTCAAATATATATTATACATTAAACTTAACCTATAAAACATCAAAAATTAAGTTATCACATTACAAAACTTTCTAAAAGCAAAATAATAATACAACAATTAAAGTATTAAAAACATAAAAACCAATTCATATATAACAATACAACTGTTAGGTACCATATTTGTATAGGATTGTTGGCAAACATGTAAACATAAACTTGTCTAGATATAGATAATAGAGTCTATAGATATGATTAGACAATGCTTAAGGTGTTGCTAGTCAGTGTGCAAGAACAATAAATCTACTGATTCAAGAACTCAAATTTCATCAATTTCGAATCTTCGATCGATCGAAACATAAGGTCGACCGATCAAAATGCGTGTCTACAGAATCATTAATTCAGCCCATTAGCCCATCAGATGTTTATGGTTTTAGACCTACTTTACTAAGTATATAAAGGAAACCCTAAGGCATGTATTCAAAGACTTTGGAGTTGCTCATTTGAGATCTGAAAGGTTTTGTGCCTTCTCCTTTCAAAGTTACTACCGACAATCAATCTACAGACAATCTAAACCGGTAGATCTAAAGTTGCTACAAACTAGTCATCAAAGGTGCTGGATCTAAACTTTCGAGTGTGATCTTGGAGTCGTAGACTGAAGGTCTACTTTGGAGAAAACCTTCAAGGGTGGTCTTAGAGTTGTGGATTGTAGGTTCACGTTTGGAACACATCTATATCAGAGACATCTGAGGGATTTAGAGCTCAATTCGATAATTGTAATTAGATTTACAATGAATAGGGTTATTTTGACTACAAATCTCTATCTGATAGTGGATTTGCACGCATGAACAAGCCTGTGTATGTAGCCAAGATTATGCGTACATGGGTTTCAACCCAAAAACCCTAGCAACACAGAAACTAAAGCAGAGATTCAAAACGATAAATCTAACGTCCTAACATGCTTCTAATATAAATCTAAACAACCTAAACTAAGAACAAATATATCAAAGATACACAAAACAAAAATTATTCCTAACATGCATTAGATCTAACAACAAACAAGAGCAACACATCAAAACATGTTCATCAATATATCCAATCATTTAACTCATTAATCAAAACATGATGAGACACAACACATCGAACCCAAACACATCAAATCATATTTCTAAGAAATGTAACACAAAAATAAAATTAGAACAACAAGAACACAAAATAATCCAAATCAAGGAAAAGCTATGAAGAGAGGCTCACCTTGCTTATGGAACACAACTTGATTGATATTTTAACCGGCCCCTCAGTGCCTACACAACAAGATCGAATGACAATCAAAGGAATCAAATATATCAATAATCTATTAGTAATCACAACTCAAAAATAAAATGTTTTGAAAAAGTTTTGAGAAATCCCCCATTAAGAATCAGCTTCGGCCCTTGTTTTTGTGTTAGAAAAAAGTTTTCAATCCCTATAAAAAAAACGTGGTGGCTGCATCCCTAGAGTTTTTGAGAGAGAAAAATAGGGTTTAGAAAGCAAAGATGCACTTTTTCTAGCTAGGGTTTTAGTTTGGAGGCATAAGGATGTATTTATATGTTTAAATTAGGGTTTTTAGGCTTATTTTTAGGGTTTTGGACGTTTCAAAGGGTCTAGTGGCCGGGCCCCATCAAAGAGGGAGGCTTTGAGCCCTAAAAATTGAAGTTATGAGGTTCAAGAATGGGCTGTGTACGCAGGACCAAGACCAGAGAGGGAATAACGCTTCTTCTCAATGCAATCAACCTCCCAGGGAAAATCCTATCGTGGAAGTTAATTACTTTGAGAGAAGCGTGTTAGGACATATGTGTTTCACTTATTAAGAACATATGTCATTCGTTTATGTAATTGGCTAATCCTTTGACAAAACGCACTTTACTTGTATTTAGGTAGATCTAATATGTGTTTAATACTTCAAGGAACATGTTGTTCAAGTCTAGTATTAAAGCCATGAAGATTGGACCAAGAAACAAGTGAAGAAAAGGTCTTCATTAAAGCTGGACAAATAGCTCGACACCTACGGACAGATAGCTCGACAGCTGGCTATCTATCGAGCTTCTTAAGCTTTTTCTTTATCGCAATTTCGACACCTCCTGGACACCTGGTGGATCGATAGAGAAAGTTTCTGTCTCCTCAACACCTTCTTGACACCTCCTCGACAGCTGTATCTGTTGAGCCTCATTAAACCTCGACACCTGCTCGACACCTTCTCGACACTTGCTATCTATCGAGGTTACGGAAATCAGAATTTTCAGATCTGATTTTTGGGCCAGGCTTATGTATTTGTGTAGGGTTTCTTTTCTCACAACCCTAGACCTATATAAGGCTTATTTTAGAGGTCGTCACATAAGAGAATACAAGGAGAACACAAGCAAAAGGTGACCGATACCTTATTCTCTCTAAAAGAAGCTACTGCGTCTTTGTGCCTTAGGGTTTTGTAATCAAGTGCTTCTTGATCTTCATTGTTAATGAAGTGAAGAACTTTGCAGCCAACATTCTTCTTCCTTAAGTTGGTGAGTGAGTCACGTATTGGGATTCGTGCAAAAGAGTTAGTTACGTATTGGGATCCGTGCAACAAAAAGGGTGGCATTCATATATTGAAAAGTTCAGAGGTTCTGAAGCAGTAGAAGGTTTCTGCTGTGAGTTCATCTACGGGGATTGTAGAGTCTCGGGACAAAGGTTTTATACTAGATCTGAAACTTCTCTTTACTATAGTGGATTGCTTTTCGGGAAGGTTTCTCCCCAGGTTTTTTGCTATGAAACTGGTTGGTTTCATTGGTTTTCCTGGGTCATCATATCTTGTCTTATTTATTTTTTTCTCTGCATGATTTTGACATGATATTGATGTTTGTTTGTTTCAACAAGTTTTATTCATAGTAAATCTAATTAACAACTTGGGTTTAAAACTTGTTAATTGTATCGACCGGGGTCTAAATTTCTCAACAAGTGGTATCAGAGCGGGTTCACTCTGATTGGATTAATTTCCTGAGTGTGATCCATTGACCCCTGTTGTCATGGATAGAGGACAATCTTTATTTATACCTCCTTTATTTGATGGAACTAATTATGCGTACTGGGAAGTTCGTATGAAAGTTTTCTTACAGGCCCTAGGTGAACAGGTATGGCAAGCTGTTGAAGTTGGCTGGATTAAGCCAAAGGAAACGCTGGTTGATTGGAATGATGCAATAATCATAGCGGCAAATTTCAACAGTAGGGCTTTGAATGCTCTGTTTTGTAGGGTGACCAATGAGGAATTTAAGAAGATATCATCCACAGAAGTTGCCAAGGAAGCATGGACCATTCTTGAGACCACCTATGAAGGTACCAAGGTAGTAAAGACTATGAAGCTTCAACAACTCACTAGTAGTTTTGAAGAAATAATAATGGAAGAGGATGAGACTTTTGATGAGTTTTATGCTAAACTCAAGGATATTGTGAATTCTGCTTTTAATCTTGGAGAATGTATCACAGAATCCAAAATTGTTAGAAAAATCCTTAGGTCCTTACTTGAAAGATTCCATGCCAAGATCACTGTCATTGAAGAAGCAAAGGACATTAATCAAATTCCTTTGACTGAGCTTGTAGGGAACCTTCAAACCTATGAGATGGGATTGGGCTCAATGGGAAAAGGTGGAAAGAGCAAAAACTTGGCTCTTAAGGGTATAGAGGAAGAGACTGAGGACTCTGAAGATGAAGATCAAAGTGAAGATGAGGATGAGGATGAGGATCTAACCTTCATAACTGATGAGATTATCAAGCTTCTTCAGTTTAAGAAAAAGGATAAGGGCAAACCTCCTAGGAAACCTAAATCCTCTAGGAAGGGCAAGAATGAGAAACCCCTCATCCAATGCCATGAGTGCAAAGGTTTTGGTCATATGAGGATAGAGTGTCCAAACTACCTCATGAAGGAAAACACCAAGGAGTCAAAAGATAAAAGGTTGGTTGCTACCTGGAGTGATACTGAGGATGACTCTTCTGATGAGTTTGTGGATGAATGTCGTCACGTTATAGCCTTTGTTGCCACAACCGATAAGGTGATTGTGGAGAGTGCTAGTGATAGTGAGGATTCTTCTGATGATGAAGTACCTAAGAAGATGACCCTTCAGGAAGCCTATGATAAGCTATGCACTGAATTCATAAAATCTGAAAAGACTTCTCATCTTTGTAGAAAAGAGCTCAATGAGGTAAAAACTGAAAAAGCTAATCTGTTAGTCAAACTAGATGAGACTACAAGGTTAGTTGAGACTCTTGTTGTGGAGAACGCCTCATTAGAAGAGAAGGTCAAGAATCTTGAAGTTAAGCTTAGTCAAGCTAGAACTCAAATAGAGAGGATGTCTAGTGCAAAGCTTGATGAGGTCTTGAGTGCTCAAAAGCCTAGTTCTGATAAGACTGGCTTAGGATATGCTCTTCCATGGCTTCTGGATCAAGGACTGTCTTTGTGCCACAATCTGAGAAAGGTATGAAATCCAAAACTGATTTGTCTAATTCTAAATCCTTTGTTAGACCTCATGTTTGTCACCATTGTGGTGTTTCTGGACACATCCGTCCTAATTGCTTTAAGTTGTATCCTCATAAGCAATTGTCCAAACGGTCATAGGTTTCCTCTCAAGGACCTACACCTTTGTTTGGAGAGTTATTAAAAGCTTTGAGCTTTTTAACTCAATTTCAGGAGAATTCTAATTCTTCTTTGTCCTTTAGTAGACATACTAGGACACGTGCCTTTTCATCTTCACGGCCAAAGACTCGTGTTGTGTGGGTGAGAAAGAAGCCTAAGACTTAATTGTCTTTTTCTATCTGTCCTCTGCTTTATTTCTTTCTATCTAAAGTAGGACTCTCTTTGCTTGATTTCTTATCTGCTTTTAGAATCATGCTTTCATGTATTTGCACCCTTCTATCATGCCTTCATGCATATGCATATTTCTTTATGCTTTCATGTTGTTTGTCTATTTTTGTTTGGTTGTTTAGTTTTATTTTGTTTTGTTTTCAAAATAAAAATAAAAAGGAAAAATCAAAAAAATATAAAAACGGTGTGTTTTGTGTACTTTGGTACTTGTGTACCTTGGATGGCCATTGAAACAAAGTTTCTAAACTTTATATCTTTTGTAGCTTAGATGAGCATCTCTATGCACAACTAAGCAAGTGAGCTTTGTGGTTCTTGTTTGTGATGAGTAAGATTAAGTTATCTCTTGAACTTAACACTTATATCACTCTTTTTGACGGGTAGGACTAAAAAATCCTAAGAGAAAGGCATAAATAACCATCTCACCACTGTTGCCCGCCAATCATTATATGACACCTGTATGCTTCGGCATAGCAAAAGTGCAGTGTCATAGACACCTGTATGCTTCGGTATAGCAAAAGTGCAGTGTCAAAGACATCCGCATGCTTCGGCATAGCAAAAGTGCAATGTCTATGCTTAACATGTTGGGTATTTCTTTTCTCTCTCATATATGCCCATGCATGATATGCTTAAAAGAAAATATGCAAAGAAGATAAAAAAAATAAAAAGATTAAAGTGCTTTAAATATGATTGCAAGCATGTTTTCTAGGAGATGTGGGAGTTATAGGATGTACCTCAAAGGTGATAGTCCCCATCAAACAGTTATGATTGTGTGTGAGTTAAAGTTATTTTCTCATATCTTAGATCGTCATAACATGTATACACATATGCAATCTTGTGATGTTTTTCACACACAACACGCAATATTCTTTGCTACTCTTGATACATGTGCAGGTACAATGTGATTTGGCCATTACAATTGTGTTAATGTATGCTCACTAAACTGTCTTGACTTATTTTTGAAATATAAAATAGGTTAAACTTGTTTAGTGTGTGTGTGTGTTTTGAGATCTATGTGCTTAACATTTTTCTTGTTGAGAGATTTGTTTTTTGCATGTTTTGCATCTTTCTATTATCTTGTCATCCATAGCATCTTGTTCATTACATTCATGCATTTTATATGGATTTCTTTGTGCCCCCTTGATCATCCTTGATCATCTTTTTGTTTCTCGGGTGAAGCCTTCTAGCTTCTTGTACTCTTTGTCAATCATGACAAAAAGGGGGAGAAATTGTGATGTGGTTTCTTTTTTAAGATTCTACATGTTAGGGGGAGAAATACATTCCTTTGTAAGGGGGAGATGTGTTTCATCTTGTTAGGGGGAGTGCTTACTTCCTTCTTCTTGTACCTTGGGTCTTGTGACCATTGTTTACATACATTGTGCTTATCTTCTTTATATGATGATGTATGTTCTCTTCACCTACCTCTACATGTGTTGTTTCTTTTCTATCTTTATACACATGTTTCTTATTATTTGTATGCAATCTATTATTTCTGCTTCACACAAGATGCCTTGATGAGTTTTGTTTAAAGTGTTTCAGAAATACAGGCTGTCAAAGTCTACTTGCCATAAACTCTTTTCTTGCAAAATTTTTCAAGAGTTTGTGTTAGGATAGATTTTATTGTATTCAACAAGTGAGTATGAGTTGAGTGATTTATGACTTCTCTCATATGTTCATTTGTTTGTTGTGGTTTTGTCACGGATTGCTAAAGGGGGAGATTGTTAGGACATATGTGTTTCACTTGTTAAGAACATATGTCATTCATTTATGTAATTGGCTAATCCTTTGACAAAACGCACTTTACTTGTATTTAGGTAGATCTAATATGTGTTTAATACTTCAAGGAACATGTTGTTCAAGTCTAGTATTAAAGCCATGAAGATTAGACCAAGAAACAAGTGAAGAAAAGGTGTTCATTAAAGCTGGACAGATAGCTCAACACCTGCGGACAGATAGCTCGACAGTTGGCTATCTATCGAGCTTCTTAAGCTTTTTCTTTATCGCAATCTCGACACCTCCTGGACACCTGGTGGATCGATCGAGAAAGTTTCCGTCTCCTCGACACCTTCTCGACACCTCCTCGATAGCTGTATCTGTCGAGCCTCATTAAACCTCGACACCTGCTTGACACCTTCTCGACACCTGCTATCTATCAAGGTTACGAAAATCAGAATTTTCAGATCTGATTTTTGGGCCAGGCTTATGTATTTGTGTAGGGTTTCTTTTCTCACAACCCTAGACCAATATAAGACTTATTTTAGAGGTCGTTACATAAGAGAATACAAGGAGAACACAAGCAAAAGGTGACCGATACCTTATTCTCTCTGAAAGAAGCTACTGCGTCTTTGCGCCTTAGGGTTTTGTAACCAAGTGCTTCTTGATCTTCATTGTTAATGAAGTGAAGAACTTTACAGCCAACATTCTTCTTCCTTAAGTTAGTGAGTGAGTCACGTATTGGGATTCGTGCAAAGGAGTTAGTCACGTATTGGGATCCGTGCAACAAAAAGGGTGGCATTCATATATTGAAGAGTTCAGAGGTTCTGAAGCAGTAAAAGGTTTCTACTGTGAGTTCATCTACGGGGATTGTAGAGTCTAGGGACAAAGGTTTTGTACTAGATCTGAAACTTCTCTTTATTATAATGGATTGCTTTTCAGGAAGGTTTCCCCCCAGGTTTTTTACTGTGAAACTGGTTGATTTCATTAGTTTTCCTAGGTCATCATATCTTGCCTTATTTATTTTTTCCGCTGCATGATTTTGACATGATATTGATGTTTGTTTGTTTCAACGAGTTTTATTTATAATAAATCTAATTAACAACTTGGGTTTAAAACTTGTTAATTGTATCAACCGGGGTCTAAATTTCCCAACAAAGCGGATTTGAATGGTTGGTGCTTGAAGGAAAACCCCTTTGTTTGCTTTTGGCAGAGAGCAGGATTTTGAGAGGGAGAGAGGGAATCAACCTATTGGTACATGACTGCCGGTCTAACTCTCAGTTTTTTCCTTTCTTCTTTCTTTGTTTTTTTTAGTTTTCCTCTTATCTTTTTTTTCTTTTCTTTCACACTTGTTTTCTATTTCGTGGTTCCTTAGAGATGATTCTTACTGTCCTCACTTCGTCCTCCTCCTTTCTGGGCACAGCAAGGGTCTCCTTTTATAGTGATTGCCGTGACCAGATTTTACTATTTTAGCCTTTAACCACCTTTGTTTGGTCTGGGTGTACTGGTTGACCATCACTGGTCCGTCTGTGTGCCACTCCCCTTTTCCAGACAAAGGAAAGCTATTTTATTTATTAGTCTGCCGTGGCACTTTTTCCTGCCACGGTGTGGCTGCTCTCTCTCTTTGTCCCTCATGGCATACACCTAGCGGTTCCAACTTAACCTTGCTTCTTTTGTGTGGAATGTCATCCCAGCAGGACGTACCCCCCAAAAGAGTTTGAGCAGGAACCGTAGAATAGGTTTTCCCCACTCATTACCGCCAAACCATGCCCTCTTACCTCTGACCTATGACCCCACCATGTCCCATATTGGTTGGGTACAGGCTGGTGGTGCCTGGGCCTTGCGCGTGCCTCCCTTTCATGTATGTCCAAAATCTGCCTGTTGCTTATGCGTTCGCCGCGATCTGGAGGCTTGCCTGCAAAGTTGGCCGTCCTTCTTTGACCTTTTATGTGGGTTGCCTTATGATTTCCCGCTCCCATTAGGTGATGACTTTGCTTGATGTTGAGTTTTGCCTTCTTTCAGTCTATTCTTTGATTGCCATCATTTCCTGCCATATCACTTTGTCATTCCTGTTGCAATGACTCAATCTTGCTGGACTTCTTTGGACCTGTCGTTTATTCTTTCCCCAGTGACTTAACATGGCCATTGGTTTTCTTACTTATGGGCTTCTGTGTCCCTTTTGTTTTCTCTTGAGCGTCCTTGGCCCATTTTCTTAACTCTGCATTCTCATGGGCTTTTACTAACTCCATTGGGCTTCCCCGGCCCAATTACCTTATCCTCATCCTTGGGGTTCATGGGTTTGCCATTAACCCCTTACTTTCTTTACTTGCATTACTTTGGGCCTGCCATGGCCCATTCTCATTTTTCTACATCATATACTGCCCATGGGCTATTTCTCTCTTTCGGGCTCCTTTAAGCCCATTTGTTTCCTCAAGACCCATTTGTTTATTTTATGGACTTGTGACCCATTATTCCTGCCGTTTGAGCTTAATGGTTTTTTCTATTTGTTTACCAACTCCTTTCCTGCTCGTGTCTTTGGGCTCCTTTCTCATTTGTCTTCCAAAATGACCATCAACACAGGTTTGTGAATGCGTACGCACAACTCTGATGACCCGATTTCAAACGGTCATAACTCACTCAATTTCCAAATTAGGCAAAATTTGTGTTCAAATTGAAGCCCATGATTTCTACTTTCCAATGCGAAAAACCTTACTAAAAAATTATTTGTGGATCAAAATTTATGGTTAAAACAATGAGCAAATGTCATTTTTCAACATCGTTTTCAAAGCGATTTGAGCACTTTTGAGTTGTGATTACTTCCAAACTGTCAAAATAATTTCAATTACCTTTTGTAGACATGTCAAGCTCATCATTGGGATCGGTGACTAAAGTTTATTAACCGGGTACAAAATGAGGTGTCTACAGTCCCCCCCCTCCCAAGGTTTTTCCTTTGGAACAAGTTGTTTCATAAGATTTCCTGGATTATCATATCTTGGGTCATTTACTTTTCTGCTGTACATGATATGTTTGATTATTTGTTTAACCTAAGGCTTGCATAATTGACCTAATCAATAACTTGGCCTTCAAACTGGTTAAATCTTGTTGGTCTCAGGGATCTAAAACTAACAACAACAATTACAAATAATAAAAAATTTAAATCTTAACTTAAAAATATATAAATTAAATAATACAACAAGGAAAAATATTATAAATATAAGTTTGAAGTTTAAAAAATATGCGTGCACGCACAGACACATACATATTTTGAAACAATGTTACACCACCCAATAACTTGTTACTGAATTCACATTTTAAAAATCCTACCATTGGATTACATGCTTAATATGTTCTAACATGCACGCCAATTTTCATGCCAATCAAATATTGTAGACATTACATTTTGTACCTCTTACAACTCGAGTCCCCGTTCCCCAAACCTGCGTACGCAGGCACGAGCCTGTGCATGCAAGTAGGGTTTTAGAAACCTATGAAAGACAAGTTTTTTGCATTAAAGACTGAGGTTTGGAACTAATCTCACATCGTCTAGGAGCCGTTCCAAACCCTCATTTTCACAATATAAATAGCCATACATGGTACCTTTTCAAGACACACAGAAATCCCATGGAAAAACACTAAGATTCACTAGAAATAGTCAATCAAAGAGGGAGTTCTTCATAAAACATCCTCAAGTCAATTTTATTTGATTATCGCCTTTTCTGGCCTTGATCTTCAAGTTTAAGATTACTAATCACATTTTTATTGATTTGTGAATAGAGTTGATTGAGGAGAACGGTCAAAAATCAAGCCTAGGTGCTTTTGATTTAAGGTATTTATTTCAAAATTTTATTTTGTTTTCTTTAGTTTAATCTTGTTTTGTTTGTTTCTTCACTTGTCTTATGCCTTAATATGTTTATGTAGTCTAGGTTTATGTTTTTGCATGTCTTAAAATCATGTAGGTTAGATTTAAGCTTTCATGTGTTTTTTTACGCTTCTATTTCTAGGTTAGGGTTTTGGGTGTGTCTACGTGCGCATGCTTCTTGCATGCGTATGCATACAACTGGCCTACATATGCAGGCCTATGTATGCGCACGCATACTTGTGCCCAGAAACCCCAATTTTGAGTTTTCTATTTCTATTCTTTCTTTTATTTTACATCATATGTCTCTACTTTCACCTTCTTGTATGTTGGGAAATTTAGACCCCGGTTGATAAAATTAATAAGTTTTAAACCCAAGTTGTTAATTAGATTAATTATGAATAAACCTTGTTAATAACAAACAACCATCAATATCATGTCAAAATCATGCAGCGGAAAAAATAAATAAGACAAGATATGATGACCCAGGAAAACCAATGAAACAAACTAGTTTCATAGTAAAAAAACCTGGGGGGAAACCTTCCCGAAAAGCAATTCACTATAGTAAAGAGAAGTTTCAGATCTAGTAAAAAACCTTTGTCCCTAGACTCTACAATCCCCGTAGATGAACTCACAGCAGAAACCTTCTACTGCTTCAGAACCTCTGAACTCTTCAATATATGAACGCCACTCTTTGATGTTACACGGATCCCAATACGTGACTAACTCCTTTGCACGAATCCTAGTACGTGACTCACTCACCAACTTGAGGAAGAAGAATGTTGGCTGCAAAGTTCTTCACTTCATCAACAATGAAGATCAAGAAGCACTTGGTTACAAAACCCTAAGGCGCAAAGACGCAGTAGCTTCTTTCAGAGAGAATAAGGCATTGGTCACCTTTTGCATATGTTCTCCTTGTATTATCTTATGTGACGGCCTCTAAAATAAGTCTTATATAGGTCTAGGGTTGTGAGAAAAGAAACCCTACACAAATACAAAAGCCTGGTCCAAAAACAGAAATCTAAATTCCTGTAACCTCGACAGATAGCAGCTATCGAGAAGGTGTCGAGGGGACAGAAACTTTCTCGATCGATCGACCAGCTATCAAGAAGCTATCGAGATTGCGATAAGCATCAGCTGAAGATCTCGACAGATAGCCAGATGTCGAGGAGCTATCGAGCAGGTGTCGAGATTTAATGATTTTGCACTTCAGCTTATTTTTCTTGGACAGACTTGATGACTTCAACACTTGATCTTGAAACAAGGTTTCTTGAAGTATTAAACACATCCTAGATCTACCCAAATACAAGTAAGGTGCGTTTTGTCAAAGGATTAGCCAACTACATAAAATAGTGACATATGTTTCTAACATGTGAATCATATATGTCTTAACAATCTCCCCCTTTGGCAATCCGTGACAAAACCACAACAAACAAATGAACATATGAGAGAAGTCATAAATCACTCAACTCATGGTCACTTGTTGAATACAATAAAATCTATCCTAGCACAAACTCTTGAAAAACTTTGCAAGACAAGAGTTTATGGCAAGTAGACTTTGACAACTTGTATTTCTGAAACATTTTAAACAAAACTCATCAAGGCATCTTAGTGTGAAACAGAAATAATAGATTGCATACAAGTTATAAGAAACATGTGTATGAAGATAGAAAAGAAACAACACATGTAAGGTAGGTGAAGAAGACATACATCATCATATCATATAACAAAAATAAGCACAATGTATGTAAACATGGTCACAAGACCCAAGGTACAAGAAGAAGGAAGTAAACACTCCCCCTATCAAGATGAAACACATCTCCCCCTTACAAAGGAATGTATTTCTCCCCCTAACATGTAGAATCTTAAAAATAAACCACATATTCTCCACAAATTCTCCCCCTTTTTGTCATGATTGACAAAGGGTATAAGAAGCTAGAAAGCTCCACCCGAGAAACATAAAGATGATCAAGGATGATCAAGGGGGTACAAAGAATCCATATAAATGCATGAATGTAATGAAACAAGATGCTATGGATGACTAAACATGTGAAAAACACAGATCCAAAACACACACACACACTAAACAAGTCTAACAAATTTTATATTTCAAAAACAAGTCAAGACAGTTTAGTGAGTATACAATAGCACATGCAAAACCTTGTGATGACCAAATCACATTGTATCTGCACATGTATCAAAAGTAGCAAAGAATATTGCGTGTTGTGTGTGAAAAACATCGCAAGATTGCATATGTGTATACATGTTATGACGATCTGAGATATGAGAAAATAACTTTAACTCACACACAATCATAACTGTTTGATGGGGACTATCACCTTCGAGGTACATCCTATAACTCCCACATCTCCTAGAAAACACGCTTGCAATCATAATTAAAGCATGTTAATCTTTTTGCCTTTTGTTTTCTTTGCATATTTTCTTTTAAGCATAACATGCATGGGCATAAAAAGAGAGAAAAGAAATACCCAACATGTTAAGCATAGACATTGCACTTTTGCTATGCCGAAGCATACGGATATCTTTGACACTGCACTTTTGCTATGCCGAAGCATACAGGTGTCTATGACACTCCACTTTTGCTATGCCGAAGCATACAGGTGTCATACTATGATTGGCAGGCAACAGTGGTGAGATGGTCATTTATGCCTTTCTCTTAGGATTTTCTAGTCCTACCCGTCAGAAAGAGTGATATGAGTGTTAAGTTTTAAGAGATAACTTAATCTTACTCATCACAAACACGAGTCACAAAGCTCACTTGCTTAGTTGTGCATGGAGATGCTCATCTAAGCTACAAAAGATACAAAGTTTAGAAAACTTTGTTTCAATGGCCATCCAAGGTACACAAGTACCAATGTACATATAACACACTGTTTTTGTATTTTTCAATTTTTATTTCAATTTTATTTTTGTTTTGAAAACAAAACAAAATAAAAACTAAACAACCAAACAAAAACAGACAAACAACATGAAAGTATGAAAGAAAGATGCATATGCATGAAGGCATGATAGAAATATGCAGATGCATGAAAACATGATTCCAAAAGCAGATAAGAAATCAAGCAAAGAGAGTCCTACTTTAGATACAAAGAATCAAAGCAGAGGACAAATAGAAAAGACAATTAAGTCTTAGGCTCCTTTCTCATCCACACAGCACGAGTCTTTGGCTGTGAAGATGAAAAGGCACTTGTCCTAGTATGTCTACTAAAGAACATAGAAGAATTAGAATTCTCTGAAATTGAGTTAAAAAGCTCAAAGTTTTTAATAACTCTCTAAACAAAGGTGTAGGTCCTTGAGAGGAAACCTGTGACCGTTTGGAAAATTGCTTATGAGGATATAACTTAAAGCAATTAGGACAAATGTGTCCAGCAACACCACAATGGTGACAAACATGAGGTTTAACAAAGGATTTAGAATTAGTCAAATTAGTTTTGGATTTTATACCTTTATTACCTTTTTCATATTGGAGCATAAAGACAGTCCTTGATCTAGAAGCCGTGGAAGAGGAGGGGCTAGAGGAAACAGCATATCCTAAGCCAGTCTTATCAGAACTAGACTTTTGAGCACTCAATACCTCATCAAGCTTTGCACTAGACATGCTCTCTATTTGAGTTCTAGCTTGACTAAGCTCAACTTCAAGATTCTTGACCTTCTCTTCTAATGAGGCGTTCTCCACAACAAGAGTCTCAACTAATCTTGTAGTCTCATCTAGCTTGACTAACAGATCAGCTTTTTCAGTTTTTATCTCATTAAGCTCTTTTCTACAAATATGAGAAGTCTTTTCAGTTTTTATGAATTCAGTGCATAGCTTATCATAGGCTTCTTGAAGGGTCAACTTCTTGGGTACTTCATCATCAGAAGAATCCTCACTGTCACTAGCACTCTCCACAATCACCTTATCGGTTGAGGCAGCAAAGGCCATAACATGACGACATTCATCCACATACTCATCAGAAGAGTCATCCTCAGTGTCACTCCAGGTAGCAACCAACCCTTTATCTTTTGACTCCATGGTCTTTTCCTTCATGAGGTAGTTTGGACACTCTATCCTCATATGACCAAAACCTTTGCATTCATGGCATTGGATGAGAGGTTTCTCATTCTTGCCCTTCGTAGAGGATTTAGGTTTTCTAGGAGGTTTGCCCTTATCCTTTTTCTTAAATTGAAGAAGTCTAATAATCTCATCAGTTATGAAGGATAGATCCTCATCCTCATCATCATCTTCATCTTCACTTTTAGAGTCCTCAATCTCTTCCTCTATACCCTTAAGAGCCAAGTTTTTACTCTTTCCACCTTTTCCCATTGAGCCTAATCCCATCTCATAGGTTTGAAGGTTCCCTACAAGCTCAGTCAAAGGAATTTGATCAATGTCCTTTGCTTCTTCAATGGCAGTGATCTTGGCATGAAATCTTTTAGGTAAGGACCTGAGGATTTTTCTAACAATCTTGGATTCTGCAATACATTCTCCAAGGTTGAAGGCAGAATTCACAATATCCTTGAGTTTGGCATAGAACTCATCAAAGGTCTTATCTTCCTCCATCCTTATTTCTTCAAAACTGCTTGTGAGTTGTTGAAGCTTCACAGTCTTTATTGCCTTGGTACCTTCATAGGTGGTCTCAAGAATGGTCCATGCTTCCTTGGCAACTTTAGAGGATGATATTTTCTTGAATTCCTCATTGGTAACCCCACAAAATAAAGCATTCAAGGCCCTACTATTGAAATTTGCAGCTACAATTGCTGCATCATCCCAATATACAGGTGCTTCCTTTGGCTTAATCTAGCCAACTTCAACAGCTTGCCATACCTGTTCACCTAGAGCCTGCAAAAAAACTTTCATACGAACTTTCCAGTACGCATAATTAGTTCCATCAAATAAAGGAGGAATAAAAATAGATTGTCCACGATCCATGACAACAGGGGTCAAGGATCACACTCAGGAAATTAATCCAATCAGAGTGTACCCGCTCTGATACCACTTGTTGGGAAATTTAGACCCCGGTTGATAAAATTAACAAGTTTTAAACCCAAGTTGTTAATTAGATTAATTATGAATAAACCTTGTTAATAACAAACAACCATCAATATCATGTCAAAATCATGCAGCGGAAAAAATAAATAAGATAAGATATGATGACCTAGGAAAACCAATGAAACAAACTAGTTTCACAGTAAAAAAACATGGGGGAAAACCTTCCCGAAAAGCAATTCACTATAGTAAAGAGAAGTTTCAGATCTAGTACAAAACCTTTGTCCCTAGACTCTACAATCCCCGTAGATGAACTCACAGCAGAAACCTTTTACTGCTTCAGAACCTCTGAACTCTTCAATATATGAACGCCACCCTTTGATGTTGCACGGATCCCAATACATGACTAACTCCTTTGCACGAATCCTAGTACGTGACTCACTCACCAACTTGAGGAAGAAGAATGTTGGCTGCAAAGTTCTTCACTTCATCAACAATGAAGATCAAGAAGCACTTGGTTACAAAACCCTAAGGTGCAAAGACGCAGTAGCTTCTTTCAGAGAGAATAAGGCATTGGTCACCTTTTGCATATGTTCTCCTTGTATCCTCTTATGTGATGGCCTCTAAAATAAGTCTTATATATGTCTAGGGTTGTGAGAAAAGAAACCCTACACAAATACAAAAGCCTAGCCCAAAAACAGAAATATAAATTCCCGTAACCTCGACAGATAGCAGCTATCGAGGAGGTGTCGAGGGGACAGAAACTTTCTCGATCGATCGACCAGCTATCGAGAAGCTATCGAGATTGCGATAAGCATCAGCTGAAGATCTCGACAGATAGCCAGGTGTCGAGGAGCTATCGAGCAGGTGTCAAGATTTAATGATTTTGCACTTCAGCTTGTTTTTCTTGGACAGACTTGATGACTTCAACACTTGATCTTGAAACAAGGTTTCTTGAAGTATTAAACACATCCTAGATCTACCCAAATACAAGTAAGATGCGTTTTGTCAAAGGATTAGCCAACTACATAAAATAGTGACATATGTTCCTAACATGTGAATCACATATGTCCTAACATTGTATACTTCTGCATTTTCTATTTCTCTGTTCACATGTTTATTTGTCATTATATGCTAGATTAGGGTGTTCCTCTTAAAAGTTCTTACTTTGATGCTATGCCATTCATTTACATGTTCATGCATGATGCCATAAGTGTTGAGTTGCTGCAAGGTAAGTAAAGGTAAGTCATGCATTCACAATGCACATGCATGGTCTTGTTTAGGTTTGATGATACAATTGTGTTCTTGATGTTTTAGATGATGACATGATTTGTTTACTTTATTTCTACCTTGATTGTAATGATCATATGCTTCTGCCTTGGATGTGATGACATGATACTAGATGTATGCTAGGGTTTATGTTATGCCATGCTAGATGAATGCTAGGTTGGTTTGACATGTATGCTAGATGTATGTTAGGATATGCCATGCTAGATGAATGTTAGGCTTTGGTTGATTGCCATGATAGATGTATGGTTAGGGATGATTGATGCCATGTTGATTGTTAGTTGAATATTAGAGTGTGTGTGAGTCTAGAATAACAATATTGAGTGTGCCTTTAATAGGGTTAAGACATAAGATACAATAAGGGGAAGCCAACCTTAAGGTTGGGCGGTTTTGGGTGCCTAACACCTTCCTAAGACCGTACCTTAACTCCAAACCCATATCTCTGGTAGTAAGATCAAAAGATTTTTTCTCGAGAGGACGCTACATATATAGTTCCTAGACCATTGCAAAAACTAGGTGGCGACTCTCGACACCCCCGTTGTGTCCATAGATATCATTTACTATTCGATCCATAAACTTATTTTTTATGTACAATTTTAAACTAGCAAAACTTGAATTTAAACAATTGATTGATAAAATGACTATTTATCTTTAACAAATTTAGATTTTTTTATGACATGACTGTTGATCTTTGACAAACATTCCTTAAAGTTATACTATGTGTAACTTGAACCTAACATTGCTTAAAGTTATATCAGGTGTATCTTGAACCTAACACATATATATGCCTTACAAAAATAACAAGAAAAATATTATATAAATAATTTATAAGTTTATATATATAAACAAAGCGGGATCTCCAATACTCGCCCCTCACTTGAACCCATTTCGGGGAAGGAGTTAACCCTTGTTCTCACCACATTTGCTATGTGGGACGGGATAGGACAGGTACATATGCACGACTTTAGATTGTTATCCCTAGCTACAGAGGCTTATTTTTGCTACTGGTTGATCTTGTTAGGTTCTAAATATTTAGTATTAAATGTTTAGGAACTAAATTTGTATATGTTGGCAAACCGAGAACAAAAACATGTCTAGTATAAGATATTTATGCCTTAAAATAGTGTTAGATATTACTTAAGTTGATATAAGTCAAGATTCAAGTACATTCAAGTTGCAGAAAGAAGAATTCAGAAACTGCCTTGCTCGACAGATCAAGATAATAGGTTCAACCAATTGAAACTCAAATTCGGAAGATTTTAAATTAAGCTTGAAAGCCCGCGAAATGTCTAAGGTTTGAGTCCAGCATTGGTAGGTATAAAAGCAAAACCCTAATACACATTTTTGAAGTCTTTTGAGTTACTCTTGTGAAATTTGTGAGGTTCTGTAACCTTCTAACTCAACAAGCATCTACCGGAAAGAAGATCTAATCACAAGTACCGGTGGAGATAAGTTGCTGCTACAAGATCAACTACTGCTGATGATTTAAAGCTTTGAGTGAGATCTCAAAGTCACAACCTAGAGTGTTTGTGTGAAACAAATTCAAAACAGAAGTGTCTGTGGATTTGGAGCTGCGTGTGATCACATGAGTAAGTACTACAAGATGTAGCATTAGTTTTAGTGTTAAATCTATTGTAAACACTTCCATTCTATTTAGTGAATTTATTCCTTGAGAATTGTTTATGTTAAATCTTTCCCAAGTTTTTTACCTTAAAACTAGACAGTTTCATTGGTTTTCCTAGGTCATCATATCGCCTGTGTTCTTTAATTTTCCTTGTTATGTGATATGATTGATGTGTGTTTAACCTAAATTTGATTAATCAAACTAAGTAAGAACTTGGTTAATATATTAGGTTAAATAATTTGAGTATAAAGGGGTCTAAATAACTAACAGATCTATACAGATTTGAGTCTTTCAACTCTTTGTTTGGTACGTTCTTACTGAAAAATTTGCTAAATTACTATATAAAAAATAGGAAAAAAGGAGAAAAAATGACATAATGATGTAAAGTTGATCATACATACTCTTCTTCTTGCTAACAACTTAGCAGGCAATTTGGGAGGCATAATTGCCTTCTCAAACCTGAATCCCATAAAAATATATCCCTCAAACTCATTCCAAATCCAGTTAAATTTTGAAAAAAATTATTCCAAAACCATGCGTTGTCTTCACTTATTAGACATACTAGTATATAACCCATGCTTATGCATGGGGATGATAAATTGAAGTGGTGATATTGATATTAGCTTAGGTTATTAAACATATAGGATATTAGTTCGACCAAGACATTTAGAGGTACTAAAATGGTTTTTCCTTGCAATTTCATGATATTAGTTACAACAAGTTTCTCATGACATTGCTATTATGTATATAATTTTGAAAATCACTCTTGGATACTATATATACAATATCAACTCACAATCATTGTACATGAAATACTACTAAATACAATACAAATAAAAAAAAATTATTGGTCCAATAGTATCTCCTAAATTGAATGGGGATAGTTGCATGGGATCCTTCAGCTCAATTATAATTTTTTAGGTTCAAGATCTTCACATACAAAATATCTGTATAGAAACAGTATTAAAAATATGCTCATTAGTTTAGAGAAAAAATAACAGCAAAAATCTAAACAATTTAATTTTTATGGAAAGCTAACAAACGCAAAATCCAATTTTGATTCTAATTGAATTTTCTCTAAACTTTGGTTTAATATATATTACTTAGCTAGTAATGGACCGTATATAGTAATGGTATATTACATAAATAACTTATACATTTGAATTATTTTTAGTTACACAAAAAATGGCTCATAAATAAAAAATCATTCAAACTTTCTTTTTCTCTAATTTTATATATAGAGTTAGATATGATGGAAATTTAGACCCCTTAAACCAACCAGATTAACCTAGTTAATTAGCCAAGTGATTAACTTAGTCAAATTATGCAATTTTAGGTTATCACAAACATACAATCATATCAAAAGTATAAAGCAGTGGAAATATAAAAGACACAATGATATGATCACCCAGGAAACCACACGGTAAAAACCTGGGGAGGATTTGACCTAGCTATCCTCAAGGTAAACCTGAATCCACTATGCGAAAGAATCAAAATTCATACAAAAGGACTTACAAGCTTCCCGCTTGACTTCCTAATACTACCTACTAGTAGAATTTACTGACACGACCACGTGCAAGCTCCGAATCCACGGACTCCTTCTTTCTTGGATTCTCCAATCAGCTACAAGCACCCACGCTTGTTATTCTTTAAGCTCCAATGGTAGCAACCGAGTTGATCATCAAGATGTTGATACTATCTCTACCTTGAAAACCTTAAGCTTTGTGTGAAGAAAAGCTCCTCTAGATCTCACAAGAGATTTACACAAAATAGCAATGTATGAGCAACAATACAACAGGAGCAACTCTAAAAACGTGGCTAGGGTTTTGCCTTATATACCTAGGACAAAAACATAAAACCCTAAACGTTTAATGAGTTAGGGCTGAGTTGGAAATTTTGCAGAAAACACAATTTGGCCGACTTTCGATCGATCGAGTCTATCCTTCGATCGATAGAGCCAGGCTGAAATGCCCCAATGCATCTGCACCCTCTCGATTCCAACTTTACAATAATTAATCAACTTTGAGCAAGCCTAAACAAGACTAAAAATATTGTTTTGATCATGATTTGCCAATATTACACATTAGAGTTCTAAATACATAAAATCCTAAATCTTTAGAACCTAACAAACTCCCCATTTGGCAATCCGTGACAAAACACAAATTAAAAGCTCAAATTTTACAAATAAAAAGCCCTTTACAAAAAATGCTCATAAACTCAAATTCAATCCTAACTACTATCCATCAGTTGCAAGTGTAGACAGCAGCTCAATTGAATCAACTTGTATATTCCTGAAACACTCAACAAACGCATAAACGCACGTGTGACAGAAAAGAGTAAAACAACAGGTATAACATTCTTGTAAGATTCACACAACACATAATAAAGACATATATCAATGAACAACTCATAAAAATAAATCAATAAGCAGTGAATCCATAAAAAACAAGAATCAAGAATATATCATGAATATAAAAAACAATGTTACTCCCCCTAACATGAATATCCCCAAAAATGATATACAAAGTGAAGCGCCTAGATACAATCTAAAAACTCCACAAGCTCCTCAAAACAAAAAAGTAAAAGTCTCCCCCTAACTACAAAACTCCTCTACAAACTCTACTCCCCCTTTTTGTGATGGAATGCCAAAGGGCAATCACAAGTCATCATCGAAAGGAGGTGGTGAGGGTGAATGAAGATGCGCGAAGTCGGCTCGCAGAGCATGAATCTCATCAAGCAAGTCCACCAAAATCTGACCATGAGCCGCCTGAACGGTCAAGACAGTCTCCATGGTACGACGTACATCAAAGTCGTCCGAAGGAGGTGGAGGAACATTAGCAGCAGTAGCAACATCACCAACAGGATCAGGAACATCCTCACCAGCAGGACATGTAGAAGAAGAAGGAGGAGGTGCGCGACTAGAAGACTCAGACCTAGGGTGTTTAGAGCCAGCTTGATGGAAATTTAGACCCCTTAAACCAACCAGATTAACCTAGTTAATTAGCCAAGTTATTAACTTAGTCAAATTATGAAATTCTAGGTTATCATAAACATACAATCATATCAAAAGTATAAAGTAGCGGAAATATAAAAGACACAATGATATAATCACCCAGGAAACCACACGGTAAAAACCTGGGGAGGATTTGACCTAGTTATCCTCAAGGTAAACTTGAATCTACTATGCGAAAGAATCGAAGTTCATACAAAAGGGCTTACAAGCTCCCTGCTCGACTTCCTAATGCTACCTACCAGTAGAACTTACTGACACGACCATGTGCAAGTTCCGAATCCACGGACTCCTTCTTTCTTAGATTCTCTAATCAGCTACAAGCACCCACGCTTGTTATTCTTTAAGCTCCAATGGTAGCAACCGAGTTGATCATCAAGATGTTGATACTATCTCTACCTTGAAAACCCTAAGCTTTGTGTAAAGGAAAGCTCCTCTAGATCTCACAAGAGATTTACATAAAACAGCAATGTATGGGCAACAATACAACAGGAACAACTCTAAAAACGTGGCTAGGGTTTTGCCTTATATACCTAGGGAAAAAACATAAAACCCTAAACGTTTAATGAGTTAGGGCTGAGTTGGAAATTCTGCAGAAAACGCAATCTGGCCGACTTTCGATCGATCGAGTCTATCCTTTGATCGATCGAGCCAGGCCGAAATGTCCCAATGCATCTGCAGCCTCTCGATTCCAACTTTACAATAATTAATCAATTTTGAGCAAGTCTAAACAAGACTAAACATATTGTTTTGATCATGGTTTGCCAATATTACACATTAGAGTTCTAAATACATAAAATCCTAAATCTTAAGAACCTAACAAGATATATGATTAGTTTTATTTATTTATTTATGGTTTATTTATATTATACTCCTCGTTTCCTACACTGAATTAACTCACTTGACACAAAAATTTAAAAGCTTAGATTAAATGGGACACATATCGCAAAATTAGACTCTAAATGAATTCTAATTTGAAATTTAATTGGATTTTCTCTTTGTTTTGGCTATATATATATAAGGCAAGACTTAGGTACAGTACTTATATGATGTTCTTTAGGTTCTCCTATTAAGATTTTGCTATGTGGATTTTTCTCATTGGATAAAAGTATATTTTTTAGTTAAGTAGCCACATAGCTGAATCTTGAGAGGAGAACTTAAAGTACTTTACCTAAGTGTTGTCCATATATATAATAGTGGACTAGCAAGTAGCATCCCTTATCCCGTATTAGCAACTAAACAAAAATAGAAAGCCATATCTCATATTTCCACTGCATGTAAATTGAAAAAATAAGATCATTTTTAAAAAAGCATGAGACATCTGCTACCTCCAATAGCTAAGGTAGTAAGGTGGGACGGGAGGGGGCTCTTTCCTTTTGGCTCTGTCCAAAATTCCCTTTCTGCCATTTAAAAAAAAAAAGAAAAAAAGAAAAAGAAAAGTTTTTTGTGTAATAGGGGGAGAATTTATTGAAACCGTGAGAAAAAAGTACACACATAAATGAGGCCCTTCAGCAAACAAAATTGTAAAAGAAAGGTCGAGGCAACTTATTTTTGTTGATGTATCTCTCCATATCATTTTTATAGGTCAAACTCAATTGAAAAGATAGATTTATCAATAATTCTAAGCTTCAAAGGTTATTACAAAAATCAATAGTAAAATATAAAATAAAGATGAAAAAGTATTAATTGAAGAGACAAAAATACCGAAAAGAAAAAAAGTTTTTTTTCAAAAGTATTGAAGGCTTCAATTATTTATATAAGAGCTTAATTATTTTTTTCATAAATGTGAGTGCATTAAGAATAAAATTTGGGAAACTACTACGTAACAAATTTCATACTTTTGATATTATTTTCAAGTTAAACTCTAAAAATATGGTTGCACAAATAGTTTTTTATATGGTTTAAAACTCTTTTTTTTTTTTAAAGAAAACTCTAAAAATTTAGTTGCACAAATAGTTCTTATATGATTAAAATTGTTATAATCTAATCATATTATGAATTTAACAAAAACTGTATTTTAGATTTACTGATTTATTAAAAAGTCATTACATGAGAATCATAAATAGAATTTTGATTATAAAAAACATTACAACAAAACGTACGTAATTATATATTAATAAATCCTAATGGATACACAAAATATAATGATATGCTATCATTTTAGGGAATCTTTTAATATTGAATACCGCTTACTATTCACATTATTGGCATTTAATTGTCAAGATTAATTAACTAATATATAATATATTGGTTAAAAAAATTTCTCCAAGGTCAAATCTTGGGTCCTCCATGGCTCCAAGCTGCAAGGGATGTGGCTCATAATATCTAATGATGTATAGGCAAGACTTAAGTACAGTACTTAGGTGTTGTTCTTTAGGTTCATCTTTTAAGATTCTGCCATATGAATTTTTTCTCATAGGATAGAAGTGTATTTTTTAATTAAGAAACCATATGACAAAATCTTAAGAGGGAATCTAAGGAACAGTACATAAGGTACTGTACCTAAGTTTTGTCCATGAAGTATATACATTATTATTGATAGTCTTCTCATATTACGCACATTTTAATTAAACAATTTAAAATAAAAAATATATAACATTATGAATTGCTCATAAAAAACATGTATTGATTTTTATTAATTATTTCTTCGTGGTTAAACAAAATCATTTTTCTGGCTGAATTCATTAAAAATATATTTTTTCCACTTTTGTATTGTATTCAAAACAAAAATATTGTAAAAGGTTATTAAAATAAAAAATTATAAAATATTTTTAAATTTCTTAGAAATTTTTGTGTAAAAAAATTCAACTTAGTGATTTTTTAGGCTTTTTTTTTTTTTTTCATATATATATAAAATTGAGTTGTAGCTAAAAAGAAAATATGTCAATAATTTAGTTCAATTTGGAATAAAAAAGGAAGAGAAAAAACACATTAACTATGCTAGAAAATAATGCTGTATAATGCTTACAGTAAACCAAGTGATTAAAATAAGTATGTAAGGTTCACCGTAAACCACATGATAGAAACACATGTAAAACTGAATTTTAATTACATTGTACATAAGATTTTGGTTATATGGGGGAAAAAGTCACTGCAAAATACAAGTTTTTGTTTTTTGTGCCCCCTAACGAAAATATCCGGAACTTTCGAGCACATGAGTATTCTCACAAATGTGTAGTACAAATTAAATACAAGTTATACATATGATCGAGTTTCAGAGTTCGACTTAGGAATTATCATGGTCCATATTAACCACGTTTGAAACCCTTACAAAGTTGACAATAATTTTTAGATCAGTTGACACTTTTTGGCGTTTTTAACAAATATGATAAAAAAGTACGAACTTCGTACATCAATTGTAATTTATCCTAAAGAAAAAAACGAACCATTTGGAAGTGAAAACTCGAACAAGTCTGCACTCTGCACAAATTCCACTTCCAAACAAATAATTCCTGAAATCGTGCTCAGAAAAGTGCATGCACTAGTCAAAAACTATACACTGGTGTAAAGTTCGAAAAATACACACCCCAGAGCAGGTCTCCTTATCAAGGATCCGTATAAAATTTTCAATTTTTTGTCAAGTTGAGTGGCATCTTCTTAAACGTTAAAAAAGATCTTACATATATATGATGAGTGAGTGGTCCTAAGAGAAACAAGAGAGTGAAATCTTTGGGACATGATCTTCAATAAATTTCTTAAATATCTGGTGTCATTTCTTTAAATCTCACCTTATGATTGTGATGAGCTGTTGTGCCCGAAATGAATCTAAAACTTTGAATATGTGGGGTCATTTCCAGAACTTAATTGGTTCTTTCTCGAACAACGTCAACTGTGGGAAGTATTTCAATTATAAGATTATTTGAGGTTTTGAAAGGAATATATTAGGGTGTGGCCCCGGTTGAAACCAAGTTAACCAATTCTTAGCCAAGTAATTAATTAGATTAATTATATTTTAGATCTGAATTAAATAACATCACATAAACATAGATCACACATAAACAACCAAAATGATGACCTAGAAAAACCGATAAAACAAACTGTTTTACAGTAAAATCTAGGGGGATTTAACTGTCAATCCTTAAGGTAATAAATCCAATAGAATAGAATTGAAGTTTGTACAAAAGATTTAACTCTAAATATAATGTTATCTCATGTAGTACTTACTAACATGATTATACGCAGCTTTGAGACCATACATTCTTTTATTCTGAATTTGTTGTGCACAAACTCCCCGCTCGTGACTCTGAGAACACCTCTCAAAATTTTCTACTAGTAACTTGGATGTAAATTGGATGCAACAAATTCACTTTGATCACCGAATCTTTTGTATGAACACAGGTCTTAGATTGAGAGGTTGAAAAATTATAAATCTGTGTACAATACACTGCTCTTTGTTGTCTTGGAAAACATGCTCTAGGGCTTGCTTATATAGTGTACTTAAGATCCAAGTGCCCTAAATCAAACGACTAACATAAGTTGCTAAGAATCCAAACTGCATGATTCTTGATTGGTTGAGATATGCAGTTCGACCGACAAGCCAAGCTTGTATTGAATTGTAGTGTACATTTCAATTTTATATTTCTTAAGTCTTCTAATGTTCAAACCTTGAATTGTCTTGTTTCAATAACTAACTTTGATACCAATTTAAGAGACATTCTAGATTCTAATTGTAACAATTGTTTGAGGTTTGCCGGTCTAAAATTATGGACCTAACAGAATAAAATGTGCCCCCTTAGAATTTTGTAATGAATGATGTCAACAAAAAAAGAAAAAAGAAAAGACCATAGTACTGCTGTCCTTTTCCACCGAAGTCAAGCAGATCACTAAAAAGTAAAAACTACAAAGAGAAAGAATGACATACCCGCTTTTTTTTTTTTTTTATTATTGATAAAAGGCTACCACTTAGATACAGTTCCTTGATGACTTTAGGTTTCCTTAATTGAATTCAACCATGTGGTTCCTTGATTAATGCCACATGATTGAATTTAATTGTCTTTAGAAAATATAACAATAATTTTATTGTATTGATCAGTACAATCATGTGGTTGAATTTAATTAGAGAAGCTAAGTAATAACACCCAAGAAACTATACCTAAGTCAAACCCTTTAGACCTTTTATGCGGTGCTCTTTCGTATTGGAAGGCCAAAGAGAGAGCCTTTTAATCACCACTGTCATCATATCTGCCACCTTCGCCAACTGCATATAACTCCCTCGAGTATCGAGTAATCTCCAACTTTAGATTTCTGATCATCCAAATCAAATCCGCAATATTAAATCGAGTAGGCCACAAGATAAACAAAGAAGGTAGTCAGTTAGTAGTATTGTAAGTTTTGTGATTCGTACCCCATTTTATGACACATCAGCATATTAGTTCCTTCTCACGAAGGCGGGATACGCAGTACTAAATCTTCTTGAAAGCGGTTTTAAACTCAAAGTCGGTGCGAGCCTGAGAGTATGCGAAGTCTCTTAAAAAGAGACAAATGAGTTGCCACCTAGTTATAGGTCTAGGAACCAAAACATGACTCCAAGAAGGTCTACCTACCAAACTTGATCTAGAGTAGGGTATAGGATAGGAAGAGATGAGGCACCCTACGCTTGTCCAGTTGTAGCTGGAATTGGCACCAAAACAAAATTGATAATGTTATACTAAATTAATTCATGCCAAATGTAATTTCATTTAGTATAATTACTTGTAACACAACTGTTTGTTATCTCTTTCTATTTCCATTAGAGACATTTAGGGTTCAAATCCTCCCTCCCACCAATTATCAAACTATTTAAAATAAAATAAAAATAATTTTAAAAGTCACATTTTGCAAGATTTAGTCAAATAGAGATATTAACACAAAAATAAAGAAGCATGTTAGAAACCTTAAACACTAAACCAAAATAAAGAAAATAAGACAAAGCATCAACATAAACAAATAACCATGAAACAAATCAAATAGCTATACTAAACTAACATAAAATAAATAATCATGTCAAGCTTTACATAAAACTAAAATAATAAAACAAGAACAATAAAAAAAGATTATAATCAGCCCAAAATCATATTAATACATATCAAAAGAGTTAAAATCAACAAAAAATAAATAAACATAACAAGTCAAGGAAACTATATCAAGAACTCATGTAAATCATATTAAGCAAAGGAAGAAATCATAGATAGAAGGCTCACCTTGTTTAAGATTATGAGTTTGAGATTATTTAACCGACACCTTAGTGCCTACAATACTAAGATTAGATTGAGAGAACAAGAGAATTAAAGAGTGCAATAGTTTTTAGAAATCACAACCCAAGAACAAAAGATATATTAAAAAGGTTTTGAAAACAATCATGAAAACTAGTTTTAGCTTTAGAATCAATGCTAGAAAGAGGTTTTGGAAGACTAAAAAATGATCAAAGGTTATGTGTTGAGTTTAGAAAAGATGAACTAGGGTTTTACAAAAGATGTAGGCAAAAAATAACTCTCTCTAGCTAGGGTTTGGATTGGAGACATAGGTGAGTATTTATACGTTAAAACTAGGGTTTTCAGGGCTTTTTAGAGGCCTTTGGACGTTCCCAAGGGTCTAGGGGTTGGTCCCCATGAGGGCCTAAAAATCAGTTTTGAAAATTTGGAAACGTGGCTGCTGCAGCTTTCGTGCATGTGTACACATGCTTAAACCATGTGTACACATGCTTCCCTAAAACCCTAAATTCGACTGCAATTTTGGTCCAACATCAAATGGTCATAACTCACTCAATATAAATCCAAATCATGCAAAAGTTATGTTCAAATTGAATCCCAAGATGTATAATTTCCAATGAAACAAACCTCACTCAAATATTCTTTATGGATCAAAAGTTATTGTCAAAACAGTGAGTAAATGTCATTTTTCAGCATCATTTTCAAAGCAATTTGAGCATTTTTGAGTTGTAATTATTTTCAAACTATTGTCAACTCTTTAATTTGGTTGACATATGTCAAGCTCATCAATGGGTACGGGGACCAAAAGTTGTTAACGAGTACAAAATGAGATGTCTACACATTTTGGTCTAGAGGAATTGGACGTAGGCTCTATTTAGCCGAAGTGTCACTTACCTTAGTGTAATAGCCTTTTCTTCTTTTTTTTCATCATTAGGAGAAGGAGGGTTTGAATCCACCTCCCTTATTATTGTAACCATCGAATTACTTCTCTAAAAAGAGAAAAATAATATTTAACAATAGTATCTCCCTAATTGTACATGCTATTGTTATTTGCTCACTCTTTTAAATGAACGTTTTAACTGGCATTTTTGTACATTTTTTCTTTAGAAAATGTTCACTATTGCTATCGATTTTCTATCCAGATAGAGGGATTGGCTTGAACATAGTTTACCTTGTTGAGTTTGTTATGCCTTTAAGCATTCCAGATAAATGAAGCATATGTGTGTGTGTGTGTGTGTGATCGACCTAAGGTAAGGCAGAAATAGCCCAAGTAGTTGAGCGTGAAAGGAATAAGGTAGAAGATGACACAAATGAGGATTCTCTAGATTACAAAACGCTGTTGTTAGGTTCTCATTGTGCTAGAGTTAAGTTGAAAACGGTGTCGTGCTAAAGTCCATTATCTATACGCACCGTATCACTTAAAGTCTAGACATCACCGTTCTACATCAGAGTTTAATACCAAGGCCAAAACGCAGAGTTTCCACTTATTCAGTTATTTCCCTTTAATCACTATAGTTACACATGTAATAAATGGATTAGTTGTAATGAAAGTTTGTTATTACAAACTTTCGTACTCTTTGTGCTTACTCTTTCAATCCTCTTTATGCAGAGCTCAATAATGTATTCAGTTAGCCATTTTATGAAATAACATAAAATCCCTTCTATTCATATTTGTTCAAGATATCAAAGCTTCGCTTCCACGACTTCCATGAATCTAAATTCATCTTCAACCTCTCCTTCTACCTCAACCACTACACCTAAAACGGCTAATTCAATTACACACATCAATCCCTACTCCATTTATATTGTTTGGAAGCACCAGATTGAAGTAATTCTAGAGACTTACTCTATGATCAATGGCATTGATGAGTCTGTTTTGGCACTAGATCAGTTTTTGAAGAATTCCTCTGGTAATTTTACCACGAAGATCAATCTAGCTTTTCTGAGTTGGAAGAATCGTGAACAAGCTCTATTCACGTTTCCACACACTCTCTCTCTCTTTCTGTTCTTGCTCTTATTGTGGGAAAGAAGTCAGCTGGTAGATGTATTTGGAAGGTTCAGGAAAAATGATTTGTTTCAATCTCGAGGTCAAGTAGGATGAACCTCATGAATGAATTGAGTGCTGTGAAGAAAAGCATAGACTACATTGATGTGCATTTTCAAAAGATTAAGCAAATCCGAGACACATTAACTACTGCTCAGTCATGCTTGATGATGAAGATCTTCTTCACATTTCACTTGATGGTTTACCATTGATAGACCAAAAATCTATTGACCCATTGTGATAAATTAACCAATTAATTAGCCAAGTGAATTAATTAAGTTAATTAACATGCAATATGTATGGTAGCACAAACAAATCACCAACGAAGTTAATATGCAGTGGAAAATAAAGTTGATACGGTGATTTGTTTTTGAATGGGAAAAACATACACGGCAAAAATCCCACCGGGTGATTTTAAGGTCACTACTCCCGAGAATCTACTATTATCACAACAAGCGGTTACAAGTAAAGGAATCTCAGTACCTTATTCTAACCTACAATTAAGCTCTTACCCCAATACTCAACTGGACTTGTTCTATAATGAAAATCTCTCATTTCAATGCACGGCTCCCAATACGTGATTAACTAATTCGATGCACGGATCTCAATACGCGGCTTACACACTAACTTGAGAAGGATGTTGGCTACAAAGTTCTTCAGTTCATCAATACGATGAATATCATGAAGCTCCTTGGTTACAAAACCCTACGGCGTACAAACGCAGCAGCTTATTGAAGAGAAAGATGAACTAGGGCATATGTCTTCGGTTCACAATATACTTGTAAAAAACTTTTGCATTGAGGTGAATCAGCTGTGACGGCCCTTAAAAAAATCCTTATATATGTTTTGGGTTGTGAGAAAAGAAAGCTCAAACATCTATACACGGATTGGAGTGAAATCAAATTTGAAAAACTGATTTTCTTAAATCTCAATAAATACCCTATCTATCGACCAGCTGTTGAGCATCGGGCTAAACTACCTTTTAAACCTCGATAGATGCTATCTGTCAAGCTAGCTATCGAGTTTTAAAATCCAGCACTTCTTTACTTAATTTTTGAACAGACTTGCATGACTTTAACACTTGGACTTGAAACATTGTTCCTTGAAGCATTAAACACATCCTAGATCTACCCAATTACAAGTAAAGTGCGTTTTGTCAAAGGATTAGCCAATTCTATATTGACATATGTTCCTAACATGATTCACATATGTCCTAACAACCATTAGAATTTGACTCATTAAACACATCTTAGATCTACCCAATTACAAGTAAAGTGCGTTTTGTCAAAGGATTAGCCAATTCTATATTGTCATATGTTCCTAACATGATTCACATATGTCCTACCATCAAAATATGACTCATTCAGTTCTGCTATAAGAACTTGCAGTGATACTCTATTAGTTGAAGAACTCAATACCTTTCTTAATGCAGAAGAGAGGGCTATCAAGAAAAGATCTGGTATTATTGGTGCATATTCTATTACAATGGTTGCTAACTTCCAAGCTTAAGGGTTTACACCAACTCCAATGGTGGCTATAACACCAAAAGGGTCATGGAGGTAGAGGAAATTTTAGTGGTGGTAATTATAATTCCAACTCCAATGGTGGCTAAAACGCCAACAACTCTCATTTTAATCAATCAAGATCTATAGGATTTTAGGGACAATAAAATCAGAGTCAAAGACCACAATGTCAAATTTGTGGAAAGAATGGACATGTGGCTCTTGACTGCTATCATAGGATGGACTTTGTTTTTTAGCGTAAATCCAAGCTTATAGCAATTATGGCTAATTCATCTCAGGTTCATGGAGCTAATGGTTGGCTCACAAATATTGGGTGTTCTGACAACATAACCCCTAGCCTGTCCAATCTTTCACTTCAACAATAGCCTTCTTCAAGATTTGAAACTGTGATTGTTGGTAATGGCCAAGAACTACCTATCACCCATATTGATAAGGGCAAGTTATGTACTTCCTCTTATAACTTTAAGCTTGATGGCATACTTAGAGTTCCAAATCTTGTTTCCAATTTGCTATTTGTCATAAGATTTATTTACAAAACAATGCACTTTGCTACTTTGATGCCTATAGGTTTTCTATCCAAGATTTACTTTTGAGAAAGATCCTTTACGAAGGATTGAATAAAGATGGTGTGTATCCCATTCCTTCATCATCTTCTTTGTACTCATCCAATTCCACTGCTTAAACTACCTCCCAAGTTCATCAAACTCCATAAGCTTATGCTTCGTCATTAGTCAATTCTGTTCAAATTTTACTTTGGCATAAAAGACTTGGACATCCAAGTGCTAAACTTCTTCATCTTGCAATTAAATATGTAAATCATACTTTTACTTTCAATAATGTTGATGAATGTTGTTCTTCTTGTAAGTTATGTATTAGTGCAGAGATGCACATACTTCCTTTGAACAAACATATGTAAAATAACATCAACTTCTATGCTTTAAATTTTGCATTTTGATGTCTAGGATCTAGAACCCATCTCTTCTTTGTCTGGCTATAATTTCTATGTTGTGTTCATTGATGACTTCACAAGGTTTACATAATTCTTTTTACTTAAACAACATAGTGAATTGTTTGCTGTGTTTAAGCATTTTAAGAACCTTGTAGAGAATCAATACTTTTCTAAAATCAAAGTGCTTATATTTGATAATGGTGGAATGTAAATTCCCAATTCCAAAGTTTCTGTTCAGAGAATGGTATTCTTCATTAGACTTCTTGCCCTCACATTCCCCAAAACAATGGCATTTCAAAAAGAAAGCATAGACATATTGTAGAAACTGGTTTAGCCATGTAACATCAATTTCACCTTCCACTGAATTTATGGTCTTATGCTTGGTCTACACCCTCTTTTCTTATCAATTGATTTCCCTCTTCAGTCTTAGGCTTTACATCTCCTTGGAAAAAGATCAATTCTGTATCACCACCACTTTCAGCCCTTAAGACATTTGGTTGTGCTTTCTACCCCTATCTTAGGCCCTATAACAATCATAAGCTTCAAGCCATATCTACAGATTGTGTGTTTCTAGGTTACTCTCCTTTATCCAAAGGATATTTGTGCTTGGATCCTAATACTAACAAAATCTACACTACCTGCTATGCCTTATTCAATGAGAATGTGTTTCCTTTTGCTAATAAGTTTGATCTTACAAATCCTTATATTCCTTTCTCCAATTATATACTTGATTTTGAGTGGTTTCCTTCCAACTCTAACAATTCTTGTTCATCTTCTGCAATTGCTTCTTCTCTTACTTAATCTCATGATGATTTACTTCATCTATCTATTTTTCATTCTTCTATTCTTATCTCATGTGTTCCTAATCCTCCTTTATCTACTACTCCTACTTGATATGTTCCTGATTCTTCTCTTCTTGCACCTATTTCTTCATCCATTCCTTCTTCATTTCTTCCTTTTAGCACTACTATTCCTGACATTACTCATTCAACATCTACCTTTAATGATTCTTTACTCACTGCTAATACTCATTCAATGCTTACAAGATCAAAACTTGGCATCCACAAGCCTAAATTTTTTAAGGTTGTTACTAACTACAAATACCCAGAACCTCCCTTTTATGTTGTGGCTACAAAATACTCTCAATGGGTTGCTGCTATGGATTCACAATTTTAGTCTCTTCTTAAGTAGAAAACTTGGTCTCTTGTTCCATCTCTTGTAGACAAGAACATTGTTACTTATAAGTGGGCTTTTAAGCTAAAGAGGCATAGTGACACTACGAGGGGGAAAAAAAAAATTAATACAATGAAAAAAGTTGTTGCAATAACAACTAATGTCATTGTAATAAGGTGTTATTGCAACCACAAAAGGTCAATGCAAGTCATTGTAATAAAGTCCGAGGCAATAGGTTTATGCAACACTAGATTCCGTTGCAACAAATTCCATATTTTGCAACGATTTACTTTGATAACATCGTTGCAATAGGTTGATATTTTTTTATTAAAAAATAATAGTAAATTTTAAAAAATAAATAAATCATTTTTTTAAATAATAATTTTTCCATTAACCTATTTTGCAATTCAAAAACCATATCTAGGAACTACGCTAACAAATCAAAGATACACATAAAAGATAAAAATTTTGAAATACTTCATTTCAATACATATGTCAAAAAACACAAATATATACACAACTTGTTGAGTTTACATTCAAACCGAAAAGTATACAAAAATCAATACAACATGAAAGAAAAGTTTCTTCCCGAAAGTGTTATCCAAGCATGTTTCTCAACCATTTCATTGACTTACCACCTATTTTGGAAAAAAGAATAAGAAAATAAGTATAAAGTTGAAAAACATCATATATACAACACAATGACATCAATATTCACCATCACTGATTCTAAAACACACACACACACACACACACACTATTACTACTTGGAGACTGTACAAACAAAGAAAAATCAAATTAAAATTTAAAGAGAACCAAAAGATTACCTGAAAGTTAGAGAGAAAATCCTTAAACTGAGAAATAGTCTCTCCAAGGAGACTATGAATTAAGAGAAATTGAAATTTGAGAGAGAAAATTTAGAGTAAGTAAATATGAGAGATATGGAAATTTGAGAGATAAATTTTGCAGTTAGTAGATAAATTTGAATTTTGAGATAGGCGTAAAAAATAAAAAAAAAAGAAAAAAAAAGAAAAAAAAAAAGAAAAAAGAAAAAAAAGAGGCTTGGGGAGAGAGTGAGGGAGCAAAATTGAGATGAGAAAAAATAGGGAGATAAATGTGGGTGAGAGAAAGAGGGAAACTAAGGCTGTGTTTGGTTTGATGTAAATTGAATTCCGAGTGTAAAATGAATGCAGGGGAAAATGAATTCCTGTAAGGAAATTAAAATCTGGGCGTTTGGGTGTGCAATGGAAAATAGTCTGGAAAACGATTTCTAGTGTTTGGTAACATTCTAAAAATGCTATTTTCCTATAAAATTTTCACATTTTCTCAGCTTCCAAACAAATTTTATATTAGAAAATCCACCAGCACTCACACACCAACACCCACAGAAAATCCACCACTATCCACACAAAACCCACCACTACACAACACAAAAACCACCAAAACACCACCACCCACACCACCATAACAACAACAAAAAAATCAGAGATCAAAGAGAGAAAGATTGAGAGATTGAGGGAAAGAGAGATAGATCAAGAAAGAGAGATTGGTCTTCAGCGGCGGCGACGAGATTGGTCTTGGGTGGGTCGAGAACGAGATCGGTCTTGGGTGGTGATGACGAGAACGAGATGCAAGGCTCCGATCTAGATGGTGGCGACAATGGAGCACGGCCTGCGGTCGAATGTCAAGATCAGAGCTCAACCTGTACTCGTTGGTGCATGGCTGGCAATCGGAAAGGTGGGTCTTGGGTGTTTATGGATTGGTGATAAGGGAGGGGTGGGCTGAGATCTTCAAGTGTGTGATGTTTGTGAGGAGTGGGTTGGTGGTCGATGATGGCCAGATCGGCGGCATTGAGCAAGAGGGAGAAAAAGAGTTGAGGAAGAAGAGAAAAAAAAAAAAAAAGCTTGGCCGGCGCATGATTTGGGCGGTGGGGGTGGCACGATCTGGGTTGGTCGGAGCTTGGCTGGGCGACCACCTGTGCTTTCTCTTCTTGCTCTCTCCCTTTCTCTCTCTCTCTCTTTGTCTGTGAGTCCTGGAATTCATTTGAAGGTAAAATAGAAACTGAAATTCATTTCCAACTTAGGAGGGTTATTTTACGGTCAACGCGTAAATTGATTTCTATTTGACCCAATTTTCTGTGCTTACCAAACACATAGGCTGGTGTAAAATGATTTCCTGAAATCCTTTTCAGCCAAAACAAATTCAGCCTAATATGAAAAAAGAAAAAAAGAAAAAAGAAAAAGAGGTAGGTGTGAGAGAGAGAGGGAGAGAGAATTTGAGATTAAAAAAAAAGAGATAGGCGTGGGTGTGAGGGAAATTTGAGATGAGATAAAATAGGGATATAAATGTGGGTGAGAGAAAGAGGAAAACTGAGATGAGAAAAAAGAAAAAGAAAAAAGGGAGACATGCGTGGGTGAGAGAAAAATTGAGATGAGTAAAAAAAAGGGACATACATGGGTGAGAGAGAGGAAACTAATGAAAACAAAAATAGTGCAAATTTCCCAAATTTTCCTACCACTCAAGTATTCACCTCTATTAGATCAACAAAATTTGTTGTGAAATAAAGATTTAACCTATTATAACAATATAGTTCAATGTGAAATAAAAGATTACCTATTGCAACAGCATATCTCAATGTAAAATAAGGGTTACCCATTATGAAAACACATTTTAATGTAGCATAATAATTATTGCTACAATCTCATATTGATGTAATAAATTTAAGTTTTTATTACAACAAAAAATAACCTAGAGATGCAATAGTATATATATCACCTCTATTATTATTTTTTTGTTGCAATAATACTTTTTGTATTATGTCTTATTTCTTGTAGTGTGATGAGACTATAGCCAGATATAAAACTAGATCCATGGCTCGAGGTTATCTTCAACAATATGGTTTGGATTATGAAGAAACCTTTAGCCCAGTGGAAAAACCTACTACTGTCAGGTTGCTTCTTGCTTTGGCAGTGAATTATGGTTGGGATCTAAGACATCTTAATGTAAGTAATGCATTTCTTCATGGTTTTCTCAAAGAAGAGGTCTATATGGCACAACCTTAAGGTTATATGGATCTTGTCCTACTCATGCTTGTCTTTTGCATAAAGCTTTTTATGGTCTAAAGTAGACTCCAAGATTCTAGTTTGAGAGGTTTAGTACTTAATTACTTCACATTGGGTTTGTTACTTTTGATGCTGATGGTAATTTGTTTCTCTATAACCATGATTCTCAACTGGCTTTTCTGTTACTTTGTGTGGATAACATAATTGTCACTAGTAACCATCCACCTTTTACTTCCTTTCTTATTCATACATTGAATCAAGATTTTGATCTCAATGACTTGGGTAGATTTCATTACTTCTTAGGCCTCTATTTTGATTATACTCCTAGTGGGCTATTTGTATATTAAACTAAGTATATTCTGGATCTTCTTACCAAATTTTCCTTGGCTGACTATAAGTTTTGCAAGAATCCATGCTCTCCTAATACTTAGCTCATTCCCAATGATAGTCCCTTGTTACCTGATCCTACTCTCTATTGAAGTATGATAGATACCTCACAATACCTCACTTTCACTGGGCTTGACTTATCCTTCGCTATTCAACAAGCTTCCCAGTTTATGAGCGATCCTACATCTAATCATCTTCTGGCTGTTAAGAGATTTTTGAGGTATCTACAAGGGTCTATTCATCAGGGATTGACTTTTACTCCAAGTCCATTAACACTATCTTCCTATAGTGATGCTATTGGGCTGGTGATCCTATGGATAGAAAGTTCATCTCTTATATTCTTGTGTTCCTTGGTAATTCTCCAATTACATGGTCTGCTAAGAAGCAACCCACTGTATCTGGTTCCTCCACTGAGGCAGAATCTAGAGCTTTAACTTCTTCAACAACTGAGCTTTGTTGTATCAGAATGTTACTTAAAGATCTTGGTGTCTAACTTCGTGCTCCTCCTATTTTGTGGTGTGATAATGTTTCAACTTTTGCCATAGCCTCCAATCCTGTTTTTCATGCTCATACTGAGCATATAGAGGTTGATTACCATTTTTCCAATAGAGAGTCCTTAGACATAGGGGTGGTAGTTTGTGTTCGCATGTCGGGTTCGTGTCGTGTCAACTCAGGAGTATCCGACTATATGAGTCAACACTAAATGGGTCAAGATTCCTCAACCCTAACACAACCCATTTATTAAGCACGCCAGTCGTGTCTTCCTGTTTATCAAATTTTATTAAAAAAATGAAAAAAATATTTATGAAAAAACAAGAAAATAAATATTTTTAATATAAAATTCAGAACTAACGAATAACTGTATCACAAATAATCATTCAAAACTAAAACATATTCAATATCACAAATAATAAATCACAATATGTCAAAGAAAATAAACTAATAAGTTTATATACTTATGGTTTGAAGGGTATATTGGTAATATGTTATTTAATTAGACAAGTCAAATGGGTCAAATGGGTTCCATATGTTGAACACTAACCTGACCCATTTATTAAACGTATTAGTTGTGTCAACCCGAATATGACATAAACTAATTAAGCCTCAACCCATAACCTGCTAATTTTGTGTCGTGTCGTGTCGTGTTGGTTTCGCGGGTCATGTCCAATTTTGCCACCCCTACTTAGACACGATCTTCAAGTCAAGTTTTTGGCATCTTAGGATCAATTAGTTGATATTCTGACTAAGGGTCTGGCTTCTCCTCATTTTCTGTGGTTGGCATTCAAACTCATGCGGCAATTCCCCATGAGCTTGAGAGGGGGATGAAAGACATAAGGTAGAAGATGACACATATGACGATTTTTCATATTACAAAATGCTGTCGTTCGCTTCTCATTGTGCTAGAGTTAAGTTGAAAATGGGGTTGTGCTGAAGTCTATTATCCATACACATCGTATCACTTAAAGTCTAGACATCGTCGTTCTACGGGTCCGTTTGGATAGAACTTATTTTATTGAAACTGAAAATTGAAAACATTGTAGCAAAATAATTTTTAAATGTGTGAATAGTGCCGTGTGATCCATTTTTTATGAAAAAGTGGCTGAAAAGTAAAGTTTGTGGAACCCGTAAACAGTGCGTGGGTGCACTGTTCACAGGAGAATAGTCAAAAATTGCGGCTACTATTCAAGAATAGTAGCCGTAACAGTGTTATTTGCTCTTGAAACGCGTGCCAAAAAAAAGGGGAGTAAAACGCGCAAACGCAGAAACATGTATCCAAACAGATACTACATCAGATGTTTAATACCAAGGTCGAAACGCAGCGTTTTCTCTTATTCAATTATTTCCCTCTAATTACTATAGTTACACGTGTAGTAAATGGATTAGCTGTAATGAAACTTTCCTACTATTTATGCTCTCTCTCTCTCTCTCTCTCTCTCTCTCTCTCTCTCTCTCTCTCTGTATATAAACATATCAAAGCTTAATGATGTATTCACTTAGCCATTTTATATCACTGCATACCCTTGGTGCAATGGTCACTTTACAAGTATAAGTGCTTGTTGAGTGTAGAGGGGAAGGGCTAGAATTCAAGTCTCCAGGAGGGAACTTTACAAACATATACATTTAGATTAGGTTAGAGTAGAATTTCTATCTTGTATTAAAATAAAAAATAAAAAAGTTAGCCATTTTATGAAAAAACAAAAAATCCTTCTATTTAAATTTTTTCAGAGCGGTATAACCATCTGGATTTGAAAGTTAGTTGGTCGTCTCTCTCCTCTTTAGTCTTTAGAAGTTTTCCTCCATCTATAATTGATAATATTTAATCAAGTGCAAGCATTAATCCAAGTTCATTTCTTACTAAACATATGAGATCTGATCGTTTTTTAGATAAGACTATCAATTAGTGAGGCATACTGATTTCTTTTTTTTAGGTTAGCTTTGTAGTTTGACTTTTAGAGGGAACTGAAACCCTCCCAAACTCGGTGTAAAAAAGAAGAAAAGGAAAAAAAAAAAAGGTAACCTTATAGTTGATCCATATGTAACAAAAAGAAAATATTTATTGTACATACTTTTACATAGGCAAAAATTGCACTGAAATCGTTTAAAGTCATGATTTCCATTTCAAGTCACAATTTCAGTGTAATATTTGCGTGTGTTTAAAACTGTGTGTAGCAAAGTGTATATAATAAGCACTAAAAATGTGCACAGCAAAGTGTATGTAATAAACACTAAAAATGTGTGCAGTCATAGCCAAAAAGCTAAAACCCATAAGCGAAAAGATAGCATTAATTGTAACCCTCAGAAATGATAATACTGAGATGCAATTGGATAACAAGTACTAAAAGGTACACAAAAGCAAATACTAGCTAGAGAAAAATTTTAAAAATTAAAATACTTATTTATATTTTCAGCGATTAATCAAGCAATAGAAGTAAAAGTGCCGGATGGTTTGGAAGATAGTTTCCATTGGATGAAGTTGTCGATGGTAGTAACATCAGACCTGTAGTGCTTTTGTGAAAACTCCCAGAATTCTGGCCATGTGAAATCCGGGTACTTCCTTGGCTCTTCTCGACTAAACAGCTCTTGTGGGGGTCTCACCACTCTGTCCTCTCTTGGGGACAAAAAGAAAGCAATCGTTTTCCTCTCCAAATTCCTGTTCACCATTGCTCTATGCAGGCAACTCTTGTACCTCCCATTACATAATGCCTGTATATCAAACAAACAATTTTTTTTATTTTATTTTTATTTTTATGGAAACAAACAAATTTATCAAACCATGTGACAAAACAACATACATATAAAATAAATTATTACTTATCCTAAAAGTTTAAACTATTAAGAGATAATAAACTTAATTTTTTAATGGTTACACATGAGATAAATTGTTACATACTCCAATTTTTACTCTCAACAGAGATGAGCACTTGACATAAAGACCTCAATTCCACAAAAAAGTTAGGATGCCTACCATTTATTATTATTATTATTATTATGGGTCAAAGAAAGATGTTTTATTTATATAAGTAATCTATTTATACAAACATAGCATATATAGAGCACTGTCTTGTAGGGTACCTAGATACATTAAATCCCATACAAAACATTTGTACATAAAATATGGACAATTATCATATTCTTTTTCATTGCTCTCGTGTTTTGCAGCCCATTTTTGCCTATTATTTTATTTTTTGAAATAGTTATATGCATTTTATATATTAAACAATTGTAGTTATCATGCATGAATGCCACCTGGCTCAGCTTGTAAAGTTTAATAAGAGTAATAAAAAGTTAAAAAAAAAGTATATTTGTCTTACTAGGGATTCAAAGTTCAAATTATTCTACTGTCATTTTCTTATCAATGGAGATATTATTAGCTCTTACGAAAAAATTATTCGCTATTACAAGAGAAGTCATTATCAAATATTACATTAATCATAAAGTGTTCATAAAAATTATTGGTTTACGCTGATGGTCCCACAAGTCACATGAGATGAAAGTCACTCCAAAGCCATTGGATTGCAGCTGCATGGATCTGAAAGTTCTTCAAATTAAATACATACTAGTATTTTGAAACAGCTAAAGCCAACACCTTTATATATGTGGATGTGGAGTGATACTCTATAATTGATTTTCACTAGTCTTTTCAAAAAAGTTTTTAATGTCTTAATCTTAAGAGAAAATAATAAATGCGAAGACCTACTTGCCTCCAATCTCATTGCCTAATACAGTAAAAATACTAAGGACTTGGTTTAGGTTCAATGTATCCAGTGCACTGTAATTGATCAGATAGTGATACGTGTCTAAAAGTGAATACATGTCATCATTTCAACGGGTCTAATACTACTGGACACTAAACTTAAGCCTGACCCAAAAACTAATAGGAGTTTTTTCCATGATTGCACAACTTCAAATGCATGCTTTTGGTGTGATGTTCATTTCTTACAAGTTCTAGTGGGTGCGGGAATAAAAATTGAGATTCAAGTTTTCAAGGTAGAGTTTTATACAAATACACTTAGATTATGAGAGGGAATGATCTTTATCTTGAAAAAAAAAATGGCATGCTCTTTTGCAATATTGTTAAGAAGTACTAGAGTAGTAACAAACAACGAATGGTGATTATTATATATACACGTGTCTAAGAGATAGCTGAAATCGTGTTTTTAAAATTGTGAAATTGTGTTTTTAAAATAGTTGAAATATGTATGGTAGTGTGTAATTAAATGTGTACAATAATTAGCGTAAATAAAATAAGAGAACAATATTAGAGTATAACACCCACATTGGGACAGAATTTTATTTGATAATACTATTGTAAAGGACCTACCATGAAGGTATCACCAATGTTTACGACTAGGGCACCTGGTTCAGGTCGAATTGCTTTCCATTTGTTATTTGAAAAAACTTCGAGGCCTCCAACTTGGTCTTGATGAAGTATGGTCAAGGAGTTTGGGTCGCAATGTGGTCCAGTGCCAAACGTGAGGCCAGGATTTTGGCAAGGGGGATAGTAATTGCACCTCATCATTGAGACACAATCTTCAAAAAAATTGCGATAGTGAAAACGATCAACACCCAAGCTAATTGCCAGGAGCTCCGTAATCGATAAACCAAGTTCCTTCAAGGCATTACAGTATCTTTGGCAAATCCAACTATATTTTCCACAAAAAAAAAGAAAAAAGAAAAAAAGAAAAAAGAAAAAAAAGAAGCAAAATCCATGCTCTGTTAGATGTGTCTAGAACAAACTTGCAAACAAAAAGCAATTTTTGACCTCAATACTATCATGACATTTTTTTTTTTTGTGGTCTTTATTGGTTAAAAAACAAGCTTCCAAACTTTTTTTTTTTTTGAGTAAAATAAGCTTCCAAACTTGAAAGTCATTCCTACAATTAATTTAGAGCAATTAGTTAGTACTTTGATAATATACAGTGATATAATACTTTTACTTTTATGTGATAATAAATTCCACTAATAAAATTTATAGTAAAAAATGAGTATTACGAAGTTGAAATACATAATAATATTTGTTTTAATTAGCGTATATATAAACAAAAACTAATTAATGTAAGGTAAATGCACATTATCCATCTATATATGATGATCTCACCCTGTGTGTTCAAAATCTTCTCCCATGACAGACTTGCAATAGTCAACAATAATGTTGGGGTTCGATGGGTCATTCTCATGGTGGAGGAGAGTATATGTCTCCTTCCATGGCAACTTTGATGAAAAACGATGCGCATGTGCACCTGAGTACCCATTGGCATTGAGAGAGCCAGGCTTCTTGCGAAGACTGAGCTTCTTGTCGAGGGGCATGTTGAAAAAGGTATCGATTTCATTGTGTGCGGCTTGAATGATAGTGGCATCGATACCATGGTTGGTGACTTGGAAGAAACCATGTTCCGAGCAAGCCTTGCTCAAAAGCTCGGCAGCTCGAGCTGTTTCCACCTCGTCACCTCTCTTGAACCCACCCAGGTCTATTAGAGGTTCGTTGAGCTCTTCCTGAGCTTCAACCAAATCCTCCTGTGGCCAAAGGAACTCACTAGGCAAGTTTGCTTGTTTTTGAAGCATAGCTGAATCAAAAACAAAACCACCATTCTCATCTCTAAGCCCCATTGTTTGAGGACACAAGGAAGAATTCTTGAAGTGCTAGAGTCAAATAGGAAAGACGTTTTTGAAGGGTTTGGAGCTAGAAGTAGCTATTTATAGAGTACATAGCCACAAAAAGCTACAGAACAAAGTAGAAAATATTAAGAAAGAAATAACGTGGTTTGAAAGAGTGGATTAGTAAGAGTAAAACATGGGGAGAGGTGTGAGAAGCAAAAGGCCAAGGCCGCCCATAGGAAAGGTAGAAGTAAATTAAGGTTTAGAGCATTATTCAGATGACAACATTTGAGACGAGTTGGGCTCCCTTTGGTCACTTCCGCAATAAAATTTAAAATCAACTTAATTTTTTTATTTTTTTTAATAAAAAAATCACCTTATTTGCTTGCAGGAGATTCTATCTTTTCTTTCCCCCTTCTATTTGTCTCTTTTATTCTACTACTAGGTGACGAAGTAGCTAATTCCCAAGGACTCCATCAACAAAATTATCTTGTAAACAAGTTAATTGTTGCATGAAACTATTCTCTTGCGACATAATAAAACATTTCCTTACATTTTCATTTTTTATGGCTAGTGTATTTGTCTTATGCTATATCAATTTTTTTATTTTTTAATGTTATATTTGTCTTTTGTATTTGTAATTTGTAATTTATTTATTTCTTATACCATAGAGTATGAGATCAAGGTATATCTACTTATTCACGCTACGATAGTTTTGATAGTTTGATGCAAATTAGTTGGTTTCTAGAATGCATTATTTTAGTACTTACAATTTTTTTTTTTTGGTTTTTTGCCAAAGTGCTAACACTAGTCAACCATGCAAATAAAGCTGACTCAAAATCTTTTGCATTACACTTGTAAATCATGCAGCAAATTCTAGCCTTCCAGCTTTCCCTTCAATTAGTCTCACATTTTTATTTATAATGGAATATTTTTCTTTTACAATTATCAATTTATTTGTTTTTTTTTTTACTTTTGTAATTTATAATTCAATTATTTCTTAGGCAAAAATGCATAAGTGACTCTCTAACTTTCACATTTTTTCATTTTAGTCCTCTAACTTTCAGTTTTGTCAATTCAGTCCTCTAATTTTTAATTTTTGCCAATTCAAGGCTCCGTTACTGCTTCTGTTACTGTTGCCGTTAAACCCATTAAACGACGCCGTTTTGTATGTGTGTGTGTGTGTGTGTGTGTGTGTGTTTTTTTTTTTTTTTTTTTTAAAAATTAGGAATTAAAAGAAAAATCTGGAAAAAAAGAAAAAAAAGAAAACATTCATCGTTCCCCTTCCCAAATTCATTTCAGTCTCTTTGAAGCTCTCTCCTCCTCCCCAGTTCAACTTTTTTTCTTATCAAAACCCAATAGTTCAAGCACAAATCAAATATCAATGTAAAAACGAAATTAAGAAACCCTAATTGAATCAATATTGAATTAAGAAATGCTATGGCAACCCTCACTCCCGGACCCACCTTTACGGCTGGGAATCCGAAAACGCCGTCGAAATCGCTCGCTCCCAAGTCGCCTCTCTCATCGGCGCTTCCCCTAAAGAAATCGTCTTCACCTCCGGCGCCACCGAGTCCAACAATATCTCTGTCAAGGGAGTCTTGCACTTCTACAAGGACAAGAAGTGCCACGTCATCACCACCCAGACTGAGCACAAGTGCGTCCTTGACTCCTGCCGTCACCCTCCAGTAGGAAGGCTTCGAAGTCACCCACTTGCCGGTGAAGTCCGACGGGATCATCGACTTGGATCAGCTCCGATCCACTATTCGGCCCGATACGGGGCTCGTTTCGGTTATGGCGGTTAATAACGAGATCGGAGTGATTCAACCGATGGAGGAAATCGGCCAAATTTGCAAGGAATTCAATATTGGGTTTTGATAAGAAAAAAAGTTGAACTAGGGAGGAGGAGAGAGCTTCAAAGAGACTGTGAAATGAATTTGGGTCGTCGTTCCCATGTTTTCTTTTTTCATTTTTTCCAGATTTTTCTTTTAATTCCTAATTAAAAAAAAAAAACACATACAAAACGACGTCGTTTAGTGAGTTTAACAGCAACAGTAACAAAAGCAGTAATGGAGCCTCGAATTGAAAAAAATTGAAAGTTAGAGGACTGAATTGACGAAACTGAAAGTTAGAGGACTGAAATGAAAAAATGTGAAAGTTAGAGGGTCAGTTTTGCATTTTTGCCTATTTCTTATATCAGTAGAATCGATCTCAAGATATATGTATTCACTCTACAGAAGTGGTGATCGTTTGATACTAATCAATACTTCTTGTTGGTTTCTAGAATATGTAATGTCAATATGATCCAAAATTTCATTTGTTAATTTATTTTTTTGGCTTTTGTCCTTGACGATCATGAAAGTATATCCTCTACAGCAATGGTTATAGCTTCACACTAATCAATACATCTATTTGGTTTCTAGCTAGAACATATCATAGTCAATGTCATCCAAAAGTTAAATTTATTACTTACTTATTTTTGGCCTGATCTTTGGTGCTTACACTTGACAATCATGCAAAAACGGTGGCAACTGAAACCGATATAAAATTTTCCGCAATCTTGATTCTTTTTTATTTTATAAGATGCCTTTTAATTTATAAGGTTAAAATTTTTAAAATTGAAGGTTGTTTGTTTTATTTTCTGGGGTATTTTTTTCTGTGGGTCATTATGAAATCTATTGTTTTACTATTTAATAAGATGCCCTTTAAATTATAAGATTAAAATTTTAAAAGTCAGAACTTTATGTCTAGAAGTTGTTTTATTTGTTGTCGGTCATTTTCCCATTTGGATAAACACTAAGAATATATAGGGTCAATTAAGCCAAAAAAAAAAAAAAGAGAGAGAAAATATATAGGATCGTTCTGATTGCAATATTCCAAGTTTTCAACAGTATCTAGTTAATTTTGTTCACATGAGAAATATATATATATATATATATATATATATATATATTAAAGAGAGAGAAAAAATTTTGAAACTAGAAATTTAGTGTACAAGGGATAATACAGAGTTGGATTGAACAAAAAGATTTTGATAACTTAAACCACGTACAAGGAGTTTGAAAAGTAAAAAACACTATTAGAAATCATCAAGAGTCCAAGACCAATGATAAAATCGCGTGAAAATTGGTGACATAAAAGAAATTATTGTGAGAATTAAAAATTATCGTCCTTATTTCCAAAAAAAAAAAAAAAATCGTTTTTGGCCATGATTTAAGTCTTATTTCGGGAAAATTCCATTCATTTAGGCCCCTTTTATTCAAATTTATTATTTATAGTAATTTTCACTTTTGTTAGAATTTTAAAATTAAGAAATCAAATTACAATCCAAGAGTCAATAGTATTTAATTATTTAATTGTATCAATTTTTGTGATTTTTCCTATTCCTAAATATGACAATCTTCCCATATTTGATGGAATGTGTGTAATTTGAATTTTATTGAATAGATTCTTGATTTGGAGGATTATTTTGATTACTAGAAGATTTGTGACGGAGAAAAATGTAAGTTATTTAAGTTTTTTTTTTTTTTTTTTTTTTTTTTTTTTTGGAGGCTGAATAATACTTTTTATCACCAAACAAAAAAAGAGCAAAGAAATTACAAAAAAAAAAAAAAAAAAAGGAAGGGGGGGGGGGGGGGGGAATAAGATCCTACTCCTAAATCCCAGAAAAAAAAAAAAAAAAAAAAAAAAAAAAACTTAGTGTCAGAGGAGATGTGGGGATGTGATAATGCTTTATGCAAGTAACCATATCTTTTATGAAGGGGAAGAAGGAGAACATCTTACTCCCGGATTCCCAACCAAAAGAAATAATTAACTATTGTTTTTTTGCCGTTAGACTAAAACGTCACAATGCAATATGCATCTCTCATTTTTAAATAAATAAGTAAAAAGGCTAATACAATTATACCCTTATTATATATTATTTTCACAAAAAAATCCTAAGTGACAAGCTGTTATTGGTTAGTAAAAAAGCTATATTAGTGGTGAACCCAATTAGAATCAGAAACAACTTACCACCTAAGGCTATAAACGAACCAAGTTGTTCATAAACAACTCTGACTTGGCTCGATAAAAAAGTCTTTTATGTTTATTTGTTTATAAACAAACTAAGCTTGAATTTTAATTTTAGGCTTGTTTAATAAATGAGCTGAGCGCAAGTAAAAAAAATTGTTCATAAACAAGCTCGTGAACAATAGAGTTTGATAAAAAATAAGTCAAGCTTAGATTGGTTTATAGGTTTGGTAATAAGCTTGATATAACCTTAAAAAATAAACTCATATCTTACTAAATTTTTAATTAATTGGGAGTTAGGACCATGTTTAAACCAGATGGACTTGATTATATGCTTAACATAGGCTTGATAATGTACTTGTATTGGATTTCAAGCTCAAAATTTTGATATCGAGCTCAAACTCAAGGTTGGATTGACTAATGAATCAAGTCAAGCTCAAATTTTTGAACTATCTAACAAGCTCAAGCTCAAACATAGTTTTTAAGTTTGGTTCAAGCTTAAGCTGAGTTTGAATATTCAATACTCGACAAAGCTCATCTCATTTACAACCCTAAATACTATCTAAGATTTATTGTGAAATTGTTGTGAAAATTTTGTTAACATATATAGCATTATACTTTATAAGTAATCACTCACACTTGTGTGGCTAGCAAAGACTAGTTTGATCTTATCAAAGTCATGTGTGGTTGAGATCTTGAGAAAGCATATGATAGGTTAGAGTGGTCTTTTATCCAAGAGTCTTTAGACTTTTTTCAAGTGCCGTTTGGGCTTTTAAATTAATCATGAACATGATAACATCAACAAGATATCATATTCAGTGGAATGGCGCACCTCTGCCGAAAGTGAGACCAAGTAGAGGTGTGCATTGGGGGGACCCGCTATCCCCATATCTCTTTATTCACTGTCTGGAACGCTTGTCCAAGCTTTTGGCAGAGGTGGTTTGAGATAAGAAAATCCACCCTATAGGATTCCGTGGGCAAATTTGCATCTCTCATTTATTTTTTGCCAATGATATTTTCTTGTTCACCAAAGCTAAAGTAAATGCTTGTCAGAATCTTTGAAGTATATTACATACTTTTTGTAATGCTTCGGGCCAAATTATAAGTACGCATAAATCTCGTATCTAGTTTTCACCCACTACATCTCGAAGAACGAAAACCCTTATTTCTGGTATATTTGATATACTAACGATGACGCAAATTGGTACCTACCTAGGAACCCTATTTTTACCACACGACGTACAACTACTGCATACCAATACTTAGTAGATAACATTCAAAAGTGTATTGTAGGCTGGTAGGCAAAATATCTAACTATGGTTGGTAGGGTCACATTAATCAAGTCCTCGGTGGCGTCTATACCTTTGAATGCTATGCAAACAACATTGCTTCCCTAAAAAGTGAGTAGGACAATTGACAGACAGTTACAGGTTCTTATGGGGAGATACGAATCAGTAGCGAAAATGTCATATGGTGAATTGGGGAACTATTACGACACCTAAGGAAGCGGGGGGCCTAGGGCTACGAACAACTCGAAACATGAATATGACAATTCTTATGAACCAAGCCTAGCGTCTTCAGCAGAATCCTAATATGTTATGGGCGCGAGTTTTAAAAGCCAAATACTTCCCAACCACAAATTTTTTTGATAGCATTCGCAGTCCCTAGAGCTCGCATATTTGGTCTGGCCTGAATAAAGGCATGCAACAGCTCTGGAGTGGAATGCAATGGATTGTAGGGGATGGACAAATCATTCGTGTTTGGTAGGATAACTGGCTTCCTGAGGGCACTGTCTGAAGTCGCATTGCCAGGCCACTTTCGCCTAGCAAAGAACAATGTCTAGTTACCTCATTGCGCAATAACAACAACTGGATGTTCGACGGTCTCCAAATACCCCTTCCACCTAATATAGAGCACCTCATTCAAGGGATACCTGTGACACAGGTCACTAGTATTCCTGATGCCTTTGTGTGGCCCCATAATAATGGTATTTATTCAGTGAAATCCGCCTCAAAGTATTTTTTTCAAACAAAGAGAGTGCTCATTGATAAACCTCTGTGGAACTGGATATGGAAGCTTCCATGCCCAAAAAAGATTCAATTCTTCATTTGGAAAGCCATGCGTAATCGGGTTCCAACAAGATAGTATCTTGCTTTCTCTAGACCATATATAAGTGACCGCTGCCCTTGCTGTAATTCTCCTGAAACAACGATCCATATTTTAAGAGACTGCTTGTGGGCCAAGGAAGTTTGGTGTAAGTCATCGGGTGTTCTGCCTCTTACCTTTTTCCAACTACCTCTGCAATCATGGTTGCAGACCAATGCAGCTAGGGTTGTTGTTATCTTGAACCTACAACTTCTTTGGAAAATATACTTTCCTTTCCTATGTTGGCATCTATGGCTAGCTCGAAATGAGCGTATATTCCACAATCAATCGAGTTCCCAGAATCGACTCATTTATAAAATGATCCAGGCAACTATTGGATTTTATTTATTTATTTAGTAGGTCCAGACAAACCTGTCCAAAGTAAAATACATCAATCAGTTGTTTGGATGGCTCCAGCTGATCCTTTTATCGTGCTCAACACGGATGGTAGTTCACTAGGTAATCCAGGGCGGGCCAGGGCAGGGGGCCTCCTGCGAGATGGCTCAGGGAAATGGATATTGGGTTTTTCTTTGAATTTGGGCATTACATTGAATAATGTGGCTGAACTGGGAGCAATTCGGTAGGGGCTTCAATTAGCTTCGAACATGGGATTTAAATTTATCCATCTTCAAATAGATTCTATGGTAGTGTTAGCCTAGTTAACTAATGAGCATTCCACTTACCTCCCCTAACATGTATCCTTTATTATGTGATTACAGGAGCCTTATGGCGCAAGCATGGGAGGTTCGGGTGCACCGCATATATCGTGAAGCAAATGCGTGCGCTGATGGACTAGCGAAACAAGAAAGCAACCACAGCAAGTTTTGATTATATATGACACCTGCCCTACTTTTGTGTACTTATGTTATGTAAGGGATATGCTTGGCCTCGGAACTAATAGACTATGTGCCTGACGGCCAGTTATAGCTGTTGATGTATGAACTCTATTTATAAGTAAATAACATCTCCATTTCTACCACAAGTCATGTGTGGTTGTGACTGAGCTAAATCATTAATTTTCTTTAAATAGTAATGATCGAAGCCTTAATAAATAAAAATAAATAAATAAATAAATAAAATAAAATAAAATAAAACAAGTAGGAAGAAAAAAGTGTAATAGAGTATGATTCATGCATGAGTGACAAATGGGGCCAATGTGCCCCCAAATCTCTCGAAACAAGACGGCATAAAAGACTTGAAAATACACCTAAGAACTGTCCTTGACCCGATTTTGATATCCAATACATATTTGAAGCTTAAATTATCTAATTCCAAATTAAACATGGGACAAAGGAAAGGAGAGAAAAAGCAGATGTTCACGTGGGTTTGATATGGTTTTTCCTTCCTACACGACACTTTTATTTCATAAAAGCATCTCAAATATTTGGTCTAGATGTCCCATTCGAGCTTTTGCTACCAAAATTGTCCCCACCAGTTGGACATGAAAACCGTGGAGTACATGTGCCATGAACGTGAATAAGTTTGAAATGTGGGACCAGCCCAGTTGGCTCCTTTACAAAATAGATTAATACCAATTTTTTTTTTTTTTTTTGACAGAAATGTCATGGTCACGAAATTGAAATTCATGGACACGTGATTACCACAAGATTTGGGAGTATTTGCAATATTTGGAGTGTTTGCAGCAAAAGAAGCTTGCATTGATTTGCGGGCTCAGATAGGAGTGGATTTATTACGTGTCGTTTTTTTGATATGAAAGGTTTATTATATGTGTCTTTGAGCTATCGCTGCGTCAATTTCGTACAGGACCTCTTGAAAGAGTGTTCAAAATTATTTGCATTTTTTTATCTAATAAATCTTCCAACGTGGGATTCAGAACATGTTCACACGTTACAGTTTTATCAAACCCAATTAACATAATTACTTAAATTTTGATCCAAAAAAAATGCTAGCTACATCTATATTATATCTTAGAAAGACAAATCAAGTTATAATTGAGCCTCACTTCAGTTTTATATATATTGATTCAACATAATAAAGTAATAAACAGTTAAACACCCATATGAGACTTAGTGTATGTTTGCATAATACACACTTATCTCATCTAATTCATGTAATATAGTGTATCACATATGTAATCTGAATTCTACATCACATAATTCAATTTTTGTCTTTATGGATAAATGTTTGGAATGACATAAAAATCATATTTATTTGTTAACAGCATAGATAGCATAAAAACCTTTTGTCAACCGTCAAATTCATTAATTTATCATCTAAGTTAATTTCAAAGTTCCCATATAATTCCCAAATTACTAATCATCAATATCACTAGGTTCAAAAGAAAAGAATAGGATTGAAAATTTTAAATTAAAGAAAATATAAGGAGTTCCCTAGTGGAAATAATAAGAGGGCGCTTGTAAAAAGAGCCAAGGGTATAATGCTCAAGCTTAACTGGACCTGCATGGCTTACAAATGGCTTGTTTTCTACTTTTTCGAACTCTGTGCCACAAAGATTGGGGAACTGTTGGTGAAAAGCAATCATTTATATACTTTTTAGCTTTAATTTATATACTTTTTAACTTTAAATTTTTATTAATAGTGAAATACATATTAAAATCATCTTTGATGATTCTTACCCTTTTATTTTACTAATTGGGCTCACGAGTGTTATAAGGGCACTCGTTAATAATTCATTTTAGAAAAATTTTGATACTACTTTTATGGGAAATGAAAAAAGTTGTCAAAATATTAATTACTTTTTTCATTTCTTATAAAAATTTTCTTTAAATGGATTATTAACCAGTGCCCTAAGAGCACTTATTATCTACATATCAACATTTTTAAACATCCATGGTTAACAAGTATGGAGATAAAATTCCATTTGAGAAAACATTCAACAAAATATTAGATAGCTCAGAAAGCAAAACCTGCATCTTCGAAACTATAGATCTAATCCTCCAAGGTGAAGCTTGACTAGGATTCATAAGAGCATCACAGTATATCTTAGAGTCAGACTCAATGTAAATACCCTCAAATTCTAATCTGGCTGCCAACAACAAAGCCCATTTCACTGCATCAGCTTCAGCTTGAAGAGGGAAAATGGTATTCACCTTTTGAGAGCAAGCAAAGACCAACTTCCCTCTCCAATCTCTCGCCACAGCAGCAACAACAGAAAATTTTGGCCCAATTGCAGCATCCACATTAATTTTAATTAAGAATCTCCTAGGAGGTGACCAATCATAAAGCCACTCCGTAGGTCCCACAGGAACCACCTCAGCAGGTCTGGAATTTTTGAATTCAGCAAGGAGCCTCCCAATACTAGCATATAAGTCATCAATACTAAGAGGGATATTTTCAAAAAGAACTTGATTCCTAAATTTCCAAATTCCATAAAAAAGAACAGCTCCAAACAACAAAAATTCATTTTTCTGCTCAAGATTCAAATTATTTAAAAAAGGGGGGAAGAAAAGAAAATGAACAAGCTCTAAGGTTGAAGAAAACCCAAGAGCATCAGACCTAACTCCCCACTTACTATTGAACCAAAGAGCCTTTGCCACCGGACATAGAGCAAAAAGATGGACTGAGGACTCACCTTCTGCCTTGCATAGAGGACATAGAACATCTCCAATATCCAAACATCTAGCTAAATTGGCTTTAGTAGGTAAACAATCTGCTGCAATTCTCCAAATTAGCATTTTAAGCCTTTCATGAAGATTGGATTTCCAAAGTTGATGCCAAAGAGGCTCAGGTGGCTAACTAGCTGAGAAACCCCGACAAAACCAATAGGCAGATTTAACTGTCAAATCTCCCAAGCTTGTGGGGGTCCATGTCCACCCATCCTCAACAACATAAGAAGATAATGGAATTTTTAATATTAATTCAACTTCTGAGTCCTCAAACCAGTGCTTCAGCTTATGAATATCCCAGGCATTATGATTAGAATTTAGAAGTTGAGAAACCAGCAATATCTCATCCGGATTGACTCCATTTTTAGGCTTAGGAATAAAGCCCTGTAGATTTGGAATCCAAGGGTCATCCCAAATTCTTATTGAGTTACCATCACCAACAGACATACAAGCTGCATTTGAGAAAAGGTGCTTTACTCCTTCTAAACTTTTCCAAATTGGAGAAGAGTTACCTCGAGAGAAATGGGACAGCCAATTATTTCTAATTTTGTATTTAGCTCTAAGAACATTAACACAAAGACAGTTCTTACCAGACAATATCCACCAAGCAAGTTTCGAAAGAAGAGCCTGATTGAACTCCCAAGCTTTCCTGAAGCCCAAACCACCTTCCTTCAAAGTTCTACAGAGAGAAGACCAAGAGATAAGAGTCCAATAATGATTAGACTCCGTTTTAGGATTCCACCAAAACCTTCGGACCGTCGCATCTAGTTGGTCACATAAATTTTTGGGGAATTGTAAGGCTGCCATGGTGTATGTTGGAATGGATTGAGCAACAGATTTAATTAGAGTTGCTCTTCCTGCCCAAGATAGATTTTTACTTTTCCAGCCGCTTAGCTTGCTCACTAACTTGTCTTTCACCATCCTGAGGTCTTGGGATCTGCACTTAGATAAAAACAAGGGAACACCAAGATAGGAGGTACATTGGGGGAGAGAATTAAGACCCCACCAACATTTTATTTGGTTGAGAAACTGAGAGCTAACACCTTTAGAAGGGAAGACACTAGACTTCTCCACACTAATTAATTGACCAGACCAAAAACAGTATTTTTCCAGGCACATTTTGAGCGAGGCAAGTTCAGAAATCTTAGCTTTGCAGAATAGGATAACATCGTCCGCGTAGCAAAGTTTTGAAATAGCAGGAGAATTGTAGGCCACTTTCACTGGAGATATGATTTTCCGATCCACCTCTCTATTGATCAACCTCATAAGAACCTCACTACCAAGAATAAATAGATACGGAGAGAGAGGATCCCCTTGTTTGAGGCCGTGACTAGGAATAAAGCTTGGACCAATTCCCCCATTTAGCAGCAAGGAATATTGAACAGTGGAGATGCATTGAAAAATTAAATTAGAGAACTTATCACTAAAACCAAAAGCTTTAAGCACCTTCATTAAGAAGCTCCATTCCATTATGTCATAAGCCTTCTGAAAATCTAGTTTTATCCCCAAGAAACCTTTTTTCTTTTTCATAAGCTTGAAACTATGAACTATCTCTTGAGCAAAGACCACGTTCTCTATGATACATCTATTAGGGACAAAAGCTACTTGGGCTGGATCCACTAATTTGATCAATAGCGGCCTAAGCCTACTAACAAGAATTTTTGTTATAATTTTGTAGCACACATTGCATAGACTAATAGGTCGGAAATGGTTAAAATTGCAAGCCCCAAGTCTCTTTGGTATAAGAGATATGTATGTTTGATTGAAGCTTTTTAACATCCAGCCATTTCGGAAAAAACTTTGCGTCGCAAGCACCACTTGATCCCCCACAACTCCCCAATAATGTTTATAAAAAAGAGTAGGGAAGCCATTAGGGCCTGGGGCCTTTAAGGATTTCATCCCAAAAACCACCTTTTTAATTTCATCTCTAGAAGGTATTCTGCAAAGCTCAGCATTTTCTTCATCAGAGATACAGGGAATAATTAAGTTCTCCAACATACCAGGGATTTGAGGGTTAATATACTGGTATAGAGAACTGAAACTTCTTTCAAAATAGTCTTGGATGTCAGCACTATTATTGATCCAAGATCCATCATCCAATTTAATTTCTGAGATACGATTTCTTCTCCTGCGAATGAGGGTAGATAAATGGAAGAATCTCGAATTCCTATCACCCTCTTTTAACCACAATTCCCTAGATTTCTGCTTCCATCTCAACTCATCCTTGGTCAACCAATCATCAAGTTCAAGATTTAAAGATGCCTCTAGCTCCAGATTTTCTTTAGTGGGAGATTTCTGTTGAATTTCAGCAATATTAGCTTGTATGGTTTTAATTCTCTCTCTAACAAGACCAAATACCTCCTTATTCCACTTCTTTAACTCTTTTTTTGTCTCCTCCAATTTTCTTGCAATTCTAAACCCATTAGAACCCTCCACATTTGCCTGCCAAGCATTCTCCACCACCACTCTACTCCTTTCATCCTTAGTCCACATCGCTTCAAATCTAAAAGGGCGGTTGAGATTTACAGGCTCCAGATGAGTATCAAGCAAAATAGGATTATGGTCTGAATTTGCATTTGACAGATGCTTAACTCCAGCCTTGGGGAAAAGAGTTTGCCATTCTCGATCACATAGGCATTGATCAAGGTGTTCCCTAATATTTGCTAAACCTTCACGCCTATTTGACCAAGTGAAAGACGGCCCATTAAAACCAAGATCGATAGCTCCAGTGTTTGTCATGAAGTCCCTAAGGCAATTAATAGAACTTTCAGGGATAGAACGTCCACCCCTTTTTTCATCTGCCCTTTTAATGCAGTTCAAATCCCCAATGACTAACCAAGGTCCCGAAAAGGAGCGCACCATATTCTCAAGCATCTCCCAGAATATTATCCTTTTATTTCTCCTACAAGGCCCGTAAATAGCAAAAAGCATCCATGGAGAATTGGGAGGGTCCGAATACACAAGAGCAGTAATCATATTTTGATCAGAATACACAACTTCCAGCTCCACCCCCAAACTCCAAAATAAAGCAAGACCACCAGCTTGACCCATTGGCTCCACACAAAAATAATTTACAAACTTTAGTCTAGACTTGAGTTTATTTATTCTTGGAGATTTGGATTTAGTTTCTGATAGGAAGACTAACTTCGGATTAGATTCACGGATAAGCTCCCTGAGACCTCGAACTGTTGGAGCTCTACCTGCACCCTGATAGTTCCAAGCGAGGGTCCTCATAAAAATGTAGGGGCAAGACAACACCACCGATTCAATGAGAGCCAAGACTGATGAGCAGACAATACCAACCCCAACAACCACAAAAATAAACAAGATAAAACCACTGAAGATAGGAGAAACAGGGCATTTACTTAGCTGAAACTCGAAATTTAAGCTGATCAGATGGCGACCCACTTCCGAGCTGAATCCAATGATTAAGTTCATTCACCGGTGATGCCCGCATCGAATCCAGCTAGACAAAATTAAAAAGCTAAAGAGACGATATGGGTTAGGTAGATAGTTGTAATGAACCTGAGGTTGGGTTTAAAATTAGGGATTTCCAAATCAGTAGTAAAGAGCCCACAATAAAAGATGGTAGATGAGATCCACACGCTGGTGGAGGAGAACAGCCACACGGAGGTGGAGAATACCCGCTCAAAATGGTGGAGGATGCCACACGGAGGTGGAAGAAGAACCCACACAAAAATGTGAGAGAGAGAAACTCCTACAAGGGAGAGAAACTGGATTAACAGAACTTCCGACTTTTTATTTTTTTTTATGAACGGAACCTCTGACTTTGAAGTTTAGAGTTTGTCATTAATTTATTCATGCATTGGGATTTGGTTCTTAGTAGTTATTTTCTTTTATTATCAAGGGTTGGTTAATGTATACTTTTAGAGGGTATATTAATAATTTATTTTAGGAGAAATTAAAAAAGTGATAAAAAAAGTTAGCCAACATTTGATTAAATGATTAAATTTATCATAATTTATTAATTTAAATTTTTTTAACAATCAGTAATTTAACGAAATATCAAAGCATAAGATTTTGAGTTTGATCATTTTTGTCTCGAGTAAAACCCTATAATTAATTAGTGTCAAATTTTGTTGGTGGTTTTTTACTTTTTATTTCTTTTTTGGTAGGAATAAGTGTATAATCTTATGATCCTAAATTCCTAATCCGACGAGATCCTCTCATCGATCCTAAGTAAGATTTGGATCCTGACAACCATATATCAGTATCACTAGCTTCAAAAAAAAAAAAAAAATAATAATAATAATTAATTAAAAATTAAAGAGGAGGATTGGAAAAACTAAATAAAAGAATATGCAAAGGAGTATCCAAGAAATATAAGAAAACGGTGGGGGAGTGGGAAAAACAAAGAGTATTATGCTCAAGCTTAACGGACATCAGCTGTGTGTGTGTTTTGATCCCCGCAAATTTTTTCTGATTTCCCAAATTCCACGCCACAAAGATGCGGACTGCTGTTTAACTTGCTTTACATGTGTCCCAATATGAGCCAAAAACTACATTCCAAAATATTTTGTGGGACACTAACAAAATCTCAATTCCTTAATTTGCTTTATACTTTCCTTTTCACCTAATTTTTTTTCTGTGTACATTATAATTTGTGGACACTGTATTATGTTCTAGAGCTAGAAATCATTCAAAGTCTGGACCTTTGGCATATATCCAAATGGGTTTGCAATCCATATCTCGGAGCTGTTGCCATGCACGTGGATTTTGTCCAGCATCGCTTAGCAGAATTTATGAGGCCAACAAAAGATCCTGTCATAATAAATCTCATAATATATACAAGAAAATAAAGAGAAAGATAACGTAAAAATTATGTGGTTCAGCTTAAATAAAGAGAATGAAAACGTAAAAATTTCAAAATAATATTCCAAGATTACCTAAAAATTACAATGCACAAGTAGAGTCTAGAAAGGCTTAAGCCCAAATACTACGACCCTAATTGAGCCCACCTATCTTACAAATAAATAAATATTATTGTTATGAACTAACAAAAATAATAAAAAGGTGAGAGTGGAAATAAGCAAAGGGTACGAATTATGCATGGCTTACACTTGCCGAGCTCATTCTCTAGCTATGACAAATGGCTTGTTTTTTGCATTTCCAAGCGCCACGCCACAAGGATGAGGAGAGCTGGTAGCTAACATCATATTAGTAAATCAATGATATAATTAAGTGTAGAATTTTACTCTAAAATAATGCTTCGATATCCCATTATCCCACATGACACCATCAATAATCATTGTTTTACAGCCCAAAGCTCAGCTATAATGATTAATGACGCTTGCCCAACCTGAAAGAAAAATCTTTAATCCTTTTTCCAGACTCGTCTCTGACTATCCCTCTACCCTTGCTTTACCTGGATTGTGAAACTTCCATCTGTGCCATCTTTTATAAAGGCGTGCGTGCACATGGTCCTTCCAGTGGTTTTTTTTTTTTTTTTTTTTTTTTTTTTAATTTATATATATTTTTTAATGTGAAGAAGAAAATTCATTTTCCTGATGGATTATCTTATTAATATAGTTTAAAGTGTTAGGGTCATGTATTTTGGCACTGTCAATTCATGCCAAATTATGTGTTATTTTATTGATTTTTGATATGTTCATAAAGTTGTAATTGAAGATTAAGTTGAAAATACAAAATTTACTCAAGAAAAATGCATTTTCAGCATGTACCTCAATATCTCCTCGAAACCTTCTACCTCCTCAATACATCCTTGATACATTAAGTTTCATGTATCAACAAAAATCAGAATGCAAAAAAACTTGTAACTTATTTGTTTGAAACTCAAATTAAGATCCCTTTAAATCAGTATTTAAAGGACATTATAAGCCATCTATTAGAAGACTCTTTAGAAAGAGACACTTTGTTTATCCAGCTAGTCTTTTGTAACCAAGTTTTCTCTATTTCACTATACCTAAGACTTTCAAAGTAAATTTGAAAATTGATTGCTGAAGAAGTTGAAGACATAACAACCACCACAAACTTCTTGTTGTGAAAAAAAAAAAAAAAAAAATACCTTCAAGAGGTTCTTGAAGTCAATTGGAGGTTCCAATTGTTATTGAGGGTGAAGCATTCATATTTTGGAGAGTTTAGAGGTTCTGAAGCGGTAGAAAATTGCTGCTGTAAGTTTATCTATTGGGATTGTAGAGTTTGAGGACAAAAGTTTTGTACTAAATCTTAAACTTCTCTTGACTATACTGGATTGTTTTTTTGGAAGGTTTCTCCCAGGTTTTTTACTATGAAACTAGTTTGTTTCATTGGTTTTGCTGAGTCATTATACATTGTCTTATTTACTATTTTGTTGTGTATGAATTTGACATGATATTGATGTCTTCTTTTTTAACCAATGATTATTCATTATAGATTTAATTAATAACTTGGCTTTTAAACTTGTTAATTCTATCAACTGGGGTCTAAATTTCCCAACATTCCATTTCTAAATACGAGGGCATTTCTTTCTATCAAGATATTCCAAAGTTAAAATGCGAAAATCATATTGAAAGTGTGTGCGAAAATATATGTCCTTGTTGGGAGTCTTTCATGCATGCACTTCCGGATAAAATATTTCAAATTATTTCAAGTTATGAGTTGGTTGGAACCTCAAACCTCCCATTGATGCAAGAATAGGCTTTCAACTTTGACTGAGCAAACTCCATTCACCGATGGCCAAATATCTGCTGGTATGGCTTGTTGTTCACCATGGGAGAGGAACATGCCCATATTTTTCACAAATTTCAAGTAGAATGAGAAATGATAGGGTTGCTGCTAGATCCCATTCATTTCTGGTGTTAATGTTAAAACTTTAAGGGCGATAATTCCTTCTCAGTTTGGGGTCCAATAAAATTTTCCCTTAAGGGTCCTTCGCATAGCCAAGTGTCTACTAATAATGTGATATTGGTTCCATTGCCCATTTGCCATATCAATCCTTCACCATCTCCATACCCTTATGATCGCTTATCAAATGAATGATGCATATTGCATTGTGACGTGGCTACCAAGCATGTTGAGGTTGGAAAGTATTTCAATCAAAAACCGATAGTCTTGTGAGTTTCTTCCATTTGAAAACAATTTCCCAAACAAAGAGGTGGTTGGCATTTTTTTTTTTTTTTTGGGTGAAAGGGGAGAATTTTATTTAATCAAATAGACAGATTAGAAGAGTACATAGTTTGTAACAGAACACTTCCTAAGAGTGCCAACTTGACAAACATCCCCGAGATCTTTTTCATAAACAAAACTCAGGCATGACTCATATACAAAAACTTTATCTAGTTGCTAGCTCCCTATTTTGGCTAGTCCATTAGCTACCTCATTAGCCTCCCAGTATGCGTGAACAGGAAGGAGGATCCAATCATGACTAATAAGAGACCTGCAATCGTTAATTAAAACAAGAAGGTGTAGTGCTTAAGCACCATCATGTGTTAGCCATTGCATAACCAAGGTAGAATCTATTTGGAGATTAACATGTTTGAACACCAAGTTCCAAGCTAGATTTAAACCAAAACGAACCGCTTCTAATTCAGCTGTATTAAAGAACTCCCATTTGTGTTTAGTGTGACAAACAACTCTAAGGGAGGGTTCCATATAATATTTTTCGTTATAAAAGTTTTTATGGTTTATAGGGTAAGCAATGTAGAAGAACTCAATAGCTAAAGCACTTGCATCCAGGGATGCAAAAAAATCTCTATTTTACACCCTAAAAACCTACTTTATCTATTTTACCATCTCATTTTACAACTCACTCAACATCTTAGGCTGTGTTTGAATTGGTGGTAAACCATTTCAGGAAATCATTTTCCACCTTTTCCACGTGTTTGGCAGTTACGAAAAATAGAATTTTCCGGAAAATCATTTCCTATTTTCCCTTTAACAACGGAAATGGTTTTCAGTTTCTATTTTCACTTCAAAGTATTTCCGAAAAGAGAGAGAGAGAGAGAGAGAGAGAGAGAGAGAGAGAGAGAGAAGAGGAGAGAGCCCAAAACCCAGAATCGGCGCCGCGTTGATCGCCAGCGAACCCCGATCATCGCTCGCAGCACCGCGCCGCGCCGATCGTCGATCGCACTTCCAGAACCCAGTGCTGCGCCGTGCTGCTCGCAGCGCCGCGCCACGAACCCATCTTCGATCGTCGATCGCCGGTGCGACTCGCGAACCCACGACTCGCGAACCCAGAACCCACGATCGCACTTCCAGAACCCAGAACCCATCGTCGATCGTCGATCGCCGGTGCTACTCGCAAAACCAGAACCCACGATTTGACCGGATTTGATATTTTTTTTCTTTGGTTTTGTTTCTGCTTTTGATCGCCAGAGTATGCTATGATTTTGAAATTTTTTGTAATAAAATTTGTTTGGATGCTGAGAAAATGTGAAAAATGTGTAGGAAAATAGCATTTTCAGAATAGAACCAAACACATGAAAATATTTTCTACAACAATTTTCATTATGCAACCAAACATTTGAAAATAGCATTTTCGGAAAATAGGCTATTTTTCGGAAAATATTTTACGGGAACCAAACACAGCCTTAGTTTTTATTTTTATATACAACTTATTTAAATAATATAAATTATACCAACAAATAATATAAACAAATCAATTCTCTCTCTTCTCTCCATCTCTCTCTTCCCTCTTTTCCTCTCTTCCTCTCTCACTACATCAAACCCACACAGCCACCACAACCGAACCACAACAACCCACAACCATAATTCCAACCCACACAGCCAACATCACAGCCAAAACCCATCAAACCCACACAGCCAACATCACAACCAAAACCCAGCCGACCCACGACCCCTACGAAACCCATAACGCATGAAACCCACCACACAAACCCACACATTCCACAACCCACACCCATCAACCTATGCCCACCAAACCCATGCCCATGAAACCCACGCCTACCATGACCCATGCCACCATGGCCCAAGCCACCACCCCATGACCCACCAGCAATCCACAACTCGTAAACCCCAAAAAACGATTTCAAAACCTAGAACCCACAAAACCCAAAACCCACCACCTCCACCACTAAAAATTCAGAAATCGAAACAACCAACCTATGCTAATTCAAGAAGCCCCAGCCACTGTACACATCCTAGCACCACCTTAACAAGCAACCTACATCAAAACAACATAGCACCACTGAAAACCCACACTGATTCAAAGTCAAACAAGCCCCAACCACTGAAACTAACTCAGCACCACCGAAAATCAAGCCAAACCATGTCGTTGTCTACCAGATTCAAACCCATGACAGTGAGGGTGATGGTGATTTGGGAGAGAGAGGGACAAAGAGAAAGAGAAAGAAAAGAAACAAGGAGGAGAGAGAGAGAGAGAGAGAGGAGTGAATAAAATAATTAATTTTAAGTTTACAACCAGTAAGCAATAAGTTGTAAATCTAGCAACTTACTATAGTCAGGTTGTATATTTTTTTAGATATACAACCCCAGATGTTACATGTTTTGACCCATATAGAGTGTAAAATAGCAATTGGAGGATTTTTACACCCTTAATGCTTATGCTCTAAATAAGTTGTTTTATGGATTAGTTATAGCGCGGAATTTGAAGATGCTTTAAAGACCCTCTCATTTCAAGATAACCATAATTGCCATATAGACAGAACAAATAAAAGTTTCCAAGGTGATTGGCGTATTCAATTGGTCATTGATGGCCTCACAATCATAATCAGGGGTATTTGATGAAAATAGGCCTTAAACTTGTTCATATTAATAATTTGTCCATGGCTAGCAAAAAATCTTCCAAAATTGAGCCATGCAATTTGCAATTTAATCTGCCGAAATCGGAACTTGCATTAGCGTATTATTGTAATGTCTAATTGCTTTCTTCTTTAACTATTAAAGAAAAGGATTGAGTCTGGTGTATAAAGCAGCTTGGACCCCCTTGAGACGAGCTATAATTCATTAATTCTATGCTAGAAAATATTCCCAAAGTGATGTTTGTTCCAAACAGAAATGCAATTTTGTAGGTGGTTCATTTTCACCTAAAAACAACAATGACTATTGATGAACCTGAAATTTATGGTTGTCATTATATGCAGATCATCATTCATCCAGAGAAGACGTTACGCATTTATTACGCACATTGATGACGAAATGTAACAGACGGAGCAACGGTCACAGAATGAGCCGTGATCTCCAGACAAAGATTCTGTAACGCACTAGCCGTTGAGCATAAATGCATCACATCATTGCCCATTAATGAGCACATAACTATAAAAGAGAAGACAACAGAAGTTAAAGGTACAGACAAATACTCTAAAAAATCACTCTCAACTCATTTTCTCTCTAGAATCTTTCTCTCTTATTTACTTAAGCATCGGAGGCAGTTTGGCTGACATCACACCGGCGTGTTACTCTTCCCCCCAGTTCATTTTGTAGGATTTTCACCTACAAAGACGACCCCATTCACAACATTGTCCATCTGCTACGACGAGGAGCTTAACTGTTGATTTTTTGCATCATCAGTTTGGCGCAGTCTGTGGGAATGCTAATCATTCAAGCCATCTTTCCCAGTGACAAAAGAATTCCTCGGAGTACGAGATGGAAGTAGAGGCCACACCTCACCCAAATGCTATGCAACAACAACAACAAATCCAAGCCCTCTTGGCCAATATGGAAGAGCTGACTCTTCAGAATGAAGAACTGCGAAAGACAATGGAATCCCAAAACGCAGAACGTCGGCGAACAGTTGAAAACCAAAATGAAGAAGAATTAAACTTTCAAGCCGACAGGTGAAATAGAACTTCAGAAGAAGATTCCACCTGGGTGGAGAATGAGCTTCACAACATAAGGAAAGAGATGGACAATCTAAAAAGTGCCTCAAGCCAACAGGCGAGACAGAACTTTAGGAGAAGATTCCACCAGGGTGGAGAATGAGCTTCACAACATAAGGAAAGAGATGGACGAATTAAAAAGTGCTATGAAGGACAAAGGCGGAGAGAATTTGGATGGGATGATTCGAAGGATAGACTCACCATTCATTAATGAAGTGTTGAATAGCCCTCTCCCACCAAAATTCCATCTCCCACAGTTGGAGTCATCTGACGGTTCCAAGGATCCCTTAGATCACATCGAATCATTCATGTAAGGTTGAATTTAATCAACCATCTTGTTGGCTTTATTCTGTGCCAAATTTGCTTGTAATTTAGCAATTAGTAACCCTGTATTTAGGTGGGAATCATGTAAGGGTAGTGAGTGAGAGAGTGTGAAGAAATGCTCAAGATTGTGCGAGGATGCAGAGACTCGCGGCTGGGACTCGTGGGTGACTCGCGACTGGTAAGCCACCAATTGCAGCACACGAATGAAGCGTGCGAAAAGATGAATAGTCACGCCAGTTGGAGCACTACAGGACAAAAAGTCCAGCCTGACCGTTCTGTTATCTCGTGGCTTGAACTCGCGACTCAGTCAAGTCGCGAGGCCAAGCCGCCAACCAGCTCTGTTTTGAAAAACCTGACTCTTCGCATTCCATTCTCACCCTAGTATAAATACCCCTTATACCCACGAAATGTAGTGAGCTTCCAGAGAGAATTTTGAGAGAGAAACCCTAGAGAAAAACAAGATTGATTCATCCACAATCTTCACATAGAGACTCTTCAAATTCCTCTACTCTCACCCTCTCCATTGTTACATCTTTGAGAGGTTCTTACCCAAATCCTTTTCTCACCATACACATATCTGTGAGAAGGCTTTTTGGTGCTTTAGGAAGCAGTTAGGAAGGGACCAATGACTATTGGTTGATGCTATAAGCTATAGTGGAATCCGGTAAGCTAAAGAAGAAATAGGTTCAGCATAACCTCGTTGGAGCAAGAAGCTTGGAGGGCTTAGGTACACTAGGTAGATTAGGCTTGGAGGGTCTTCTGCTGTTCATGTATCCCAACTACATTCTTTAGTAGATTATTTACCGCTTGGAGGGCAGCAGAGAGGTTTTACGCCGAGGGCTTCGGTTTCCTCTTCGATAACATATCATTGTGTTGTCCTTGTGTTTGCATCTCTCTTCCCTTAATCTTTGCCATTTAATTTCTGTTGTGGATGTAATTTTATTTGGTTTAGATTGTTTATCAATTCTGGTATAAGCTTATATTCATTTTCTGCACATACATTGTTTGATTTTAAACTTGAATTGGTAATTTGTATATTGGGGGCCTAAATGTTCATAGTGTTTTCAACGCTATTTGAACATTCAATTCAAGACACTAATGCTATTACAGATGACTCCAGACGAGGTAATGTGTAGGGCATTCCCAACAACATTAAAAGAAGCAGCCAGGGTATGGTTCAGCAAGATACCTCCGGGAACTATTGCAAATTTTGAACAACTCAGTAAGGGTTTTGTTTGTCATTTCATTGGGGGGAAAAGACACAAAAAGCCAACTGGCCATCTTCTCAACATTCAACAGGCACAAGGAGAATCACTAAGACAGTATGTCACCCGATTCAATAAAGAGCTGTTGCAGGTAGATAAAGCTGAAGATCAAGTCATCTTAATGACCTTCCAAGCATGGTTGCTGCCAGGAGATTTCTTCTTCTCAATCACTAAAAGTCCACCAAAAATAGTAGCGTAGTTGCTCCATAAAGCTCAGAAGTGCATGAATGTAGAAGATGCGGCACTCACAAAAGAAATGAAAGGAAAAAGGAAGAGAGACGAAAGAACAAGTAGCAATCGTGACAAGAAGAAGGAGACACGAATTGTTGGGCAGACCACAGGGAAAAAGAAGGAACTTCTAGATAGGAAACCCAGGTTCACTAACTTCACTCCTCTAATAATGCCAATTGAGCAGATCCTTATGCAGATAAGAGACGATCCCTCCCTACAATGGCCAAAGCTAATTAGCACTCTAGTAGAAAGGAGAGACAAGAGTAAATATTGTAGGTTCCACCAGGATCACGGGCATCGCACTGATGATTGTAGGCATTTGAAAGACCAGGTGGAAACTTTAATTTGACAAGGGAAGTTACAGAAGTACATCAGAAAGACGGAGCCCCACATATACCAACAGAAGGATGACCAGGACAGAACTCCGGAGGTAAGGGATAGCAAACCCCCTGCAGGAGAAATAAAGAAGATCTCGGGAGGACTAACGGCAGGTAGAACGCTGAAGTCCCTGAAAAAAGCACAGGGGAGAGAATTAAACAGCGTCCATTCATGGCTCCTTCCAATGAAGATGCCAAAGAATGACGAGCCCGATATTGTCTTCTCAAAAAGAGACAGTCGCGGTATTAGGCAATCCCATGACAATCCGCTGGTAATCATGCTCAGAGTAGAAGAATACAACATCCACTGAGTGCTTATTGACAACAGAAGCTCAGCAGATATCATTTACTTGCCCGTGTTTCAGCAGATGAAGCTGGATAAGAAAAGAATCAGGCCTTTCACCTCACCTCTAGTAAGCTTCACAGGGGATAGAATCGTCCCTAGAGGCATTGTCACTCTAACTGTGATTGCAGGAACTTACCCAACATAGGTCAACAAGAAAAATCATTTCCTCATAGTTGATTATGCCTCATCATACAACATCATCTTGGGAAGACTAGCACTCAACAAACTAAGAGCAGTGACGTCAACATATCACTTGAAGGCGAAGTTTCCAACAGCCCATGGGGTAGGAGAAATTGGAGGAGACCAAGTTCTGGCAAGAAAGTGCTATCAAGCTACCCTAGCATTGGGAGAGAACTATACATGGGTGACCAATGAACTAGAACCTATTCTCGAACCGTCAGAAACACCACAAGAAGTTAAGATTGTCCTAGGAGATTCGACGAAGGTATTGAAGATCAAAACAGCACTCCCAGCTTTAGAGAAAGAGAAAATGATCTCATTCTTAAGGGAAAACCAAGATGTTTTCGCCTAGAAACACGAGGATATGCCCGGGATTGATAGGAAGATCATATAGCATCATCTCAATGTCAACCCAGAATGCAAACCTGTACAGCAGAAGTGGAGAATATTTGCACCAGAACGCAACAAAGCCGTAATTGAAGAAGCAGAGAAGCTACTAGAAGCTAATTTCATTAGGGAGGTATTCTATCCAGATTGGCTAGAAAACGTGGTTAAGGTAAAGAAGAGTAATGGCAAGTGGAGAATGTGTGTCGATTTCACAGACCTGAGTAAGGCTTGCCCAAAAGATAGCTTCCCGTTGACAAGGATTGATCAGCTGTAGACTCAACTATTGGACACAGGCTTTTGAGTTTCATGGACGCATTTTCAAGATACAACCAGATTCTTATGGATGAAGATTGATAGGCTAAAAACGTATTGACCCGTTGTGATTAAATTAATTGATTAATTAGCCAAGTTATTAATTAATCAAATTAACATGCAAAGCGCGTGGTAGCACAAACAGATCACCAATAACTAAAGTATGCAGTGAAAAATAAATTAACATGGTGATTTGTTTACGAATGGGGAAAACCTTCACGGCAAAAACCCCACCGGGTGATTTTAAGGTCACCACTTTTGAAATTCCACTATTATCACAACAAGCGGTTACAAGTAAAGGAATCCCAATACCTTATACCAACCTACAGTTGAACCCTTACCCCAATACCCAATTGGACTTGTTCTGAAGTGACAATTTCTCCTTTTGATGCACGGCTCCTAATACGTGACTAACCAATTGCGCGGATTCCAGTACGCAACTTCAATCACCAACTAGAGAAGGTTATTGGCTACAAAGTTCTTCAGTTCATCCCACCATGAAGATCAAGAAGATGCTTGGTCACAAAACCCTATGGTGTACAAACACAGCCACTTCTTCACAAGAATGATGAACTAGGGCAAAACTCTGTCTCCGGTCACAATTTGTTGAACAAACTTTGCTCAACACTTGTGCAACTTGTGAACACTTTGACGGCCTTTAAAATAATCCTTTTATATGTCTAGGGTTAGGAGAAAAGAAGGCCCAAAAACACATTCACGGATCCCAAGAAAACGTAATAGATTTCTAAAATTCTTAAACCTCGACAGATAGAAGCTGTTGAGCAGCTGTCGAGCACACGGGCTAAGATAGCATTCTTAAGTCAATAGATGTAGCTGTTGAGCCAGCTGTCGAGCTTTAATGAATTTGTACTATTCAGCTTGTTTCTTGGACAGACTTGAATGGCTTTAACACTTGATCTTGAAAACCTTGTTTCTTGAAGTATTAAAAACACCTAGATCTACCCAAATACAAGTAAAGTGCGTTTTGTCAAAGGATTAGCCAATTACATAAAAGAATGACATATGTTCTTAACAAGTGAAACACATATGTCCTAACAATCTCCCCCTTTAGCAATCCGTGATAAAACCACAACAAACAAATGAGCATATGAGAGAAGTCATAAATCACTCAACTCATATTCACTTGTTAAATACAATAAAATCTATCCTAAAACAAACTCTTGAAAAACTTTGGAAGAAGAGAGTTTATGGTAAGTAGGCTTTGATAACCTATATTTCTGAAACACTTTAAACAAAATTCATCAAGGCATCTTTGTGTGAAACATAAATAATAGATTGCATACAAGTAATAAGAAGCATGTGCATAAAGAGAGAAAAGAAACAACACATGTAAGGGTAGGTGAAAGAAACATACATCAACATATAAAGAGAATAAGTACAATGTATGTCAAAAATGGTCATAAGACCCAATGTACAAGAATAAATGTATCTAAAATAGAAAGAAAAGATAAGATACTAACATCCTCACTACATCCCTCATATCAACACTCCCGCTAACAAAATGGTCCTATACTAACTCTCCCCCTAAGAATGACTACTCTCATATAACCCAAAACTACTCCTCCTTTTTGTTATGAGTGACAAAGGGTAGAGTGTCAAGTAGACATCCTATCGGTAGAGCTAGCATCTCCATCATCATCATCAGAAGCATCATTGTCATCACCATCATCATCATCATCCTCAGAATCAGAAGCCACATGAGGATGTGGAGGAGAAGCCTCAGGTGTGAAACTACCCGTGATTGCCTACCACCTAGCAATACGGCCAACAGGAACGTTCACCTGATACAACTTAGTAGAGAGTGTGTAAAGTTGTTATTTACAACTATGTATTTTGTTGGCTTTTATTCCGTGCCAAATTTGATTGTACTTATTATCAATCGTTTATACCCTGTATCTATTGTGGGATTTGTTGTAAGGGTTGTGTGTTAGAGAGAGAGAGTGTGAAGACTCAAGCATTTGAAGACTGAAGATTTCTCGCGGGTATGTCGCGACTTAGCTTCCCGCGAAGTGACACATGTGCCCTGCACATGCTGGAATGCGAAGAGTCAGGACAGATGTAGACAGCTGTTTTTCGCGAGTATCTCGCTGGTAAGGCCTTCCCGCGAGATACCCGTGAAACGCTCTGTTTAGCTGATCTATCATTTTTGATACATTCTATCCTTGTCCACTCTATATATACCCTCATTACCCACATATGTAGGAGAGGCCATTCAGAGAGAAAAACCCCAGATAGGTTTTCTACAACACACACACCCATCTTTTTAGAGAGAGCTACTCCTTCTTAGTGAGAAATCATAGTAGTCTCTTCTCCATCCCTCTCCCATTATCATAGCTTGAGAGGAGATTTGTACCCAAACACAACCCACACCTATTCAGAGTGTAGAGAGTGTTTTGGAGTTGCTAGGAAGCATTGGAAGAAGCCAAGGATGGTAGATGTAACATGGAGCTTGTTGCGGGATCCGGAGAACTAGGACAAGACATGGTTCCGAGAAGCCTTGTTGGAGTAGGAGTTTGGAGGGCTTAGGTACATCGGGTAGATTAGGCTTGGAGGGTCTCTTGCTAACCCATGTATCCCAACTGATTGTCTAGTGGATCGATTTCCGCTTGGAGGGCGGCAGAGAGGTTTTTCGCCGAGTTCTTCGGTTTCCTCTTTGAAAACACGTCTCGGTGTTTTCTGTGTTTGCATCCTTCTTTCCTACTCTTGTTTATTTCATTTTTACTGTTGTGTTGCTTTAATTATGGATTAGAGTAGTTGTCTTGCATATACGCTTGTGTTTACACTATTCCGCACTTAGTATTAAGTTAGTGTAAAATCAACCAAGCCGTAATTTTAATTGGGGGAGTCTAAATTGCTCTTGTGTTTTCAACACATTTTCGAGCTTTCAATTGGTATTAGAGCGGGTACACTTGTTGTGGTTTTAATACCTAAGTGTGATCCTTGACCCCTTGTATGCTTCTATGGATGCTGTTGATTGTAACATGCCATGTGTTTGTGAAAATGTCTCTATGAGTGATAATCCTCATGATTGTGATGCTATGTTACATGAATCCTTGGGTGTTGTTGATATTCCTAACATTAAACTCTTGAAGAAAAATGCTAAGAAGTTTCAAAAGAATTTAAGCAAGTTATTTTGTGAAAATGATGATTTGATTGTTAAGCTCAATGAATCCATCAAATTGGTTGAAAAATATAAGAAACTTGCTGAAAATTCTCTTGAAAAGCTGAAAGAGTTTGAATGTTTGAATATGGACTTGGATGCTAAACTTGTTTTGTCTAACAAACTTGTTAATGATCTTAAATCTGAAAATGAATCTCTTAAGATGCATGCCAAGTGTTTGATTGCTGAACCTATTGTTAAAAAGGATGAAAATATATGTTGCAATCATGTTGTGGTACCCGATTGTGTGTCTAATGTGTGTTATGCCTCAAAGGACAAATCAGTGTACATTCCTCCACATAAAAGAAATAAAAAGGTGGAGAGAAAGGCTATTAAGTCAAAGCCTCTGTTTAGGTCCAATCCTAGGGAATTGAGTAGATCTAAGTTTGTTCCAACTTGCCACCATTGCAGTGTGATTGGTCATATAAGGCCTCAATGTTCTAAGTTGAAGAGAGAACAAACCCAAGTTGCTGATCCATTCCCAAAAAGCCTAATGGACCTAAACACATTGTTTGTCGCCATTGTGGTGCCTTTGGTTATCTTAGACCACATTGCTCTAAGTTTCAAGCTCTTAAAAGAATAAAAAGAAAAGAGAAACTTGAGCTTCTTGAAAATTGTGCTTTGCATGATAAACCAGATTTGAGTGAAAATTGCATGTTGTTAAAGAAAGTGTTTAATGCTCTTAACTCCTTGACTATGTGCATCTCCGGTTCTCATTCTTCCAACCCTCGTCTCGCTTCTCATAAGACACTCATTCCAAACAATTGTTCCGTTTGGATGAGGAAAGGTTCCTATGGTTAAGCTTTTGCTTTTTTGGTCCTTGATCTAATTCTTTCGATCTGTGTAGGACCCTTCATGCATTGAATTTCATATCTTCATGCATTTGTGCATTTTGCATTTATTTGTATGCATTGCTTTTGTTTTGATCTTACTTTTATGTCTTTGTTTTGTGTGTGTAAAAAATCCAAAATCACATAAAAAGTGAAAAATTCAAAAAGTTTGATCGTATATGTTTGAGCACATTTCACATGTGAGTTTGGCCTAGTACCTTCGTACTAATGGCGTAGTGCATTTACGAGCTTAGCTTGTTTTGTATGCACATTTATCTGTGTGGAAGAAATCTTGAAAACTATGTGTGATTGTTGTAAATAGATCTTCAAGCTTGTCATGAAAGATTGGTCAATAGGCTTGTCGGTCTTGATACTTGCATAGACTTGTGTCTATATCTCTTCCCACTTTATTTTTATGTTTTTGCAACAAGAGCTCACCAAATGTAAATCTCCAAATGAAAAGAGATATTGAGCAGAAAAAGCCTATCGCACACACTAGATTCGACTAGGAAAAATGGAAAGCGACTCTTTTTAATATGTTTTGTATGGTGCTCAAAAAGCCAAAGGCTAATCATCAATGTTGAAATATCATAAATTTCAAGCACCAATCTCAAAATGAGATGTTTTTGTCCAAACAAAATAAAATGGACCAATTGTTATGCCTTATGCAGAAGCCAAATGAAAAGCTTCTAAGTTATGTATTCAATGTGTGGGAGGTCATATATACTCATTTCTATAATGGAGATTGTCCACTTGACTTCGTATCAGTTGTGTATGACTCGATTGAATTGATCATTGAAGCTTCACTCTAGTCTAAGGACTATTCCACACTTGATCCTCACACACAACACACAAGACTTTTGTTCAATGAATGTCTATTTCATTTGTGTGATTGTACATGTTCAAATGTGATGTGTGTGTGCTCAACCATATGTGGTTCAAACCAAAAAGATTTTTGTTCTTTTTGTTTGCTTTTGGAAGTGATTTGTATCACCTATGTTTTTCAAAGTTTTTAAAGTGTTTTTGTGTGAAAAACATGTTTTCTAGGTGTTTTGGTGACCTATTTCATGTATAGGCTCAACTGGGAGTTAAATAGTCCAATTTTATAGCTTTTTCAGCTTTGGACAGAGAGTTTCGCGACTGTTTCGTGAGTAGCTCGCGAGTAAGGCTTACCCGCGAAAATTTCGCGAGTACGTTCGAGAGTCAGCTTCTCGCAAAAATTTCCAGATCAGCTTTTTAAAGGGCTTTTCGTAGGTCTTTTGTTTTAAACTTCTCCCATCTTCTCCCGAACCCCTGCTTTAAGGTTTCAACATCTAAACCCAACTAATTTCAAGTGTTTTACATTCCATAAACATCTCTAAGGTAATCTTTAACTCTTTACATTGATTTTGTGCCTTAGATTACGTTGTTGGGGGTTCTATATTCATAGTTGGGATTTTCTCAAATGGGAGTTGCAAAACTTAATTTTTGTCAATCTTTTTGATTGGGCTTTGTTTTAAATGATAATTTGCTTTGGATGTTGGCCCCTTGTGGCAAAAATAATATGTATTTAGGCAAGATTTTCATATGTTCTTGCATTGTTCATCATACATGTGTAGTGTGTGCACTCTAAGTGTTTGATAAAATGCCCATATGACATTTTCTTGTTGCTTTGGACTTCGATGAGTACCAAATTTTGGGGATCACCATAATTATTCATGTTTATCATGTTTTGATCTTTGGTGGTGTGTTTTGTACACTTTTCCTTTGAGTGCCTTGCTCATGCATTGGTCATGCATCTCACATGCACACTAGTTGCACCTTTGCTGCACACACTTGAACACTTGACATGTTTTTGCATTCACTCATGCTAGTTAAGTCTTTTTAGACCTTTTAACACATTTAACATGTTCTTGTGTCTATGTCATGCCTAGGTCCATATCATGTTCCATCATCCTTAGCATGTCATGTTCTTTATGCTTTGTAGCATTTAAAAAAAAAAAAAAAAGATTTTGTCTTATGTTTGAGCTTCATTTTCTCATTCATCTTGCATCCCTCATGCATCATCTTCATATTTTCTTCTTTCCCTCCTTCCTCTTGATTCATTTGTCTATTCGTGACAAAAAGGGGGAGAATATATCGAGAGTATACCAGGTGTGTTTCGTCATTTCTATATGACTCATGTGCACACTCTTAGGGGGAGAAATTCTACCTTGTGCACATTCGTAGGGGGAGAAAGCCATAGGGGAGATGCATATACCAAGGGGGAGAAGACATTTTTTGAGAAAACCTTGATTTAATTTATGCTTGTTTTCTCGTTACTTTATGGTGCTTTGATGTGCTTTATTGCTCTCATTGCATCGTGCTTATGTGTTGGACATGCTTTTACCCTTATGCTATTGTGCTTTATTGGTTGCATGTTTGGATGATCATTTGCTTTGCTATATGATCATTGTAATCATTTCCATATGACTGTCATGTGTTTGATCAAGTTGCTCATATGTTTCACAACATGTTTACTTGATCGCATTTTACTTGTTACATTATACTTGTCTTTTTATCACCTGATTTACCTTGAGGGTCTAATGTGTTTTGTGCAAGTGTTTTAGGTTACATGTATATATGTTCAAAGTTCATCACAGCTCCTATGATTCATGATAGGGGGAGTGATATGATAGGGAAGTACTTTATATTTTGTACCCATGATGCTTTTGTAAGCTTTTAGGGTTTGTTTCCATGCATTTTTGTAGGATTTTATGGTTTGTGCCATGCATATGCAGTACCTTGCTTATGCAGCCTTTATGCTTGTGTACTTGATGTTTAATGTCATACATTTTACTTCAGTACGACACTCTTGTGCCCTTGTAGGATTGTTTCTAGATGCATATACGTTCTATGCATTGGTTGAGTGATGAACACTCTTGTGCCCTAGTAGGATTTTTCCTATATGCAAATACTTCGTGTATTTCGCATTGGTTGAGTGTTGGACTTGCAAATGATACTCTTCAAATGAGCTTATCATCTTGCATGTCCGGATGTTCATTCCTTGTGTGAATGAGCATAGTGATTACTTTTGTATAGTGATTGCTTGATTGATCTTGCCATGGTCTATTGTTTTTATTCCATTTTGCTTGATCACATTATATTTGCTCCATATGCATTTCAAGTTTTTTGCATACAATGATATTATTATGTTATTGTGTTTCAGGAGATTCTTGTTCATATGTTTTAAGAGCTTATCAGAATCTAGAATTAGGTGTGAGTGAGTTTTGCCTTTGTTCCCAAACTCACGTTTAAGTCTAGAGTCTGTTTTAGGGTTTTGTCATGGAATAGCCAAAGGGGGAGATTGTAAAGTTGTTATTTACAACTATGTATTTTGTTGGCTTTTATTCCGTGCCAAATTTGATTGTACTTATTATCAATCGTTTATACCCTGTATCTATTGTGGGATTTGTTGTAAGGGTTGTGTGTTAGAGAGAGAGAGTGTGAAGACTCAAGCATTTGAAGACTGAAGATTTCTCGCGGGTATGTCGCGACTTAGCTTCCCGCGAAGTGACACATGTGCCCTGCACATGCTAGAATGCGAAGAGTCAGGACAAATGTAGACAACTGTTTTTCGCGAGTATCTCGTTGGTAAGGCCTTCCCACGAGATACCCGTGAAACGCTCTGTTTAACTGATCTATCATTTTTGATACACTCTATCCTTGCACACTCTATATATACCCTCATTACCCACATATGTAGGAGAGGCCATTCAGAGAGAAAAACCCTAGATAGGTTTTCTACAACACACACACACCCATCTTTTTAGAGAGAGCTACTCTTCCTTAGTGGGAAATCATAGTAGTCTCTTCTCTATCCCTCTCCCATTATCATAGCTTGAGAGGAGATTTGTACCCAAACACAACCCACACCTATTCAGAGTGTAGAGAGTGTTTTGGAGTTGCTAGGAAGCATTGGAAGAAGCCAAGGATGGCAGATGCAACATGGAGCTTGTTGCGGGATCCGGAGAACTAGGACAAGACACGGTTCCGAGAAGCCTTGTCGGAGTAGGAGCTTGGAGGGCTTAGGTACATCGGGTAGATTAGACTTGAAGGGTCTCTTGCTAACCCATGTATCCCAACTGATTTTCTAGTGGATCGATTTCCGCTTGGAGGGCGGCAGAGAGGTTTTTCGCCGAGTTCTTTGGTTTCCTCTTCGAAAACACGTCTCGGTGTTTTCTGTGTTTGCATCCTTCTTTCCTACTCTTGTTTATTTCATTTTTACTGCTGTGTTGCTTTAATTATGGATTAGAGTAGTTGTCTTGCATATACGCTTGTGTTTACACTATTCCGCACTTAGTATTAAGTTAGTGTAAAATCAACCAAGCCGTAATTTTAATTGGGAGGTCTAAATTGCTCTTGTGTTTTCAACACATTTTCGAGCTTTCAGAGTGTATCAAGATGAGCATCCATGTGCCGAAGCTGTGCCATGACGTCACGAAAAGACACATCACCTATGGAAAAGGAGGGGGCAGATGTGGATGGAGTAGAATAAGATGGAGCCGAATGGGAGGGAGGAGCTACTGAATCCGATTGTCATGACCTAAACTGCACCTCGCTATGTTTAACGGTAGTGGCATCTATGGCACACATAAAAGAAAAAATGGTCGGATGTTAGAAAAGGGACAGAAAAATGGCGTAAAATCCTCATGATAGCGGAAGGAAAAATAAGCTTATCACGAGACGCCGAATCTTGATGAACATCTATAAAGGAAAGAAAGAAATATGAAGGGAAATCAATAGTAATATGCTCAAGAAGGGATAAAAAAATTCGAGCACGAGACTCTGTGATGGAGTTATAGTAAGAGAGTGGGTGCAAAACAAAAGTCATCACCATGTTAAAGAATCTAGGACCTTTAGCAAAGGGCTTTCATGGTGTAAATTGATGATCACCCCAATCAAAAGGGCGCTCACAGAAAGCAGACATGAGCTCATCCTTGGACACAGTCCTCAGACGCTCACAACTAGAATAGTCAGGAAACTTTATCCTAGGAACCCGAAGCACATCTGTAACAAGTTGCGGTGTGACAGGAAAGCGCGTACCTCGAACGCGAGTGAAGAAGTGAGGTACTGAATGATCAATTCCATGCATATTGGAGTAAAACTCCTGTATAAGCACAGAAGGACAGGTGACCAGGACATCACACAGTGACTCCCATCCCCGACTGTGAATGACATCGGGAAGGTCAGTGTCGGCGAAGTCCGCCAGAATGACTTAGCATTCAGAAAGAATGACTTGGCATTCAGAATGGATGCCTCGTCGAGAAAAGTTCTCTGAGAAGGCCTTTCGAGCATCCTCATCATGGAAACGAATATGTGATGGAGTAGGATCAGATGAAGTGGATGCCCCAGAACAAAGAGGGTTCCAAGATGGAGCAGACTTATGCTTAGGTGCCATAGACACGACTAACATAAATAGAAAAGAGAGGGAGAGAGAGAGGCAATTGAAAAAGCTCCAAAACAGTTCAAATATAGCAAGTATATTGAAAAGAGAGTACATATGCATGGGAAATGCATGAACATGTGACATGCAAAGTAAATTGCATCATGGGCTCAGCCCAATCCAAGAGCACACAATCAATTTTCACACATCTAAATGCATGATAATACTGCTATAATGCATATGAGATGCAATGCATGAAGTTTTAAGATCGCATAAGCATAACTCAACCCAAAAATTTCACCAAAACTTCATCAATTTTGAAAAACCCCAAAATTTTCAAAAAACCCTAAAACTTAGGTTTTAAAACATGAAATGCATGATGAATGAAAGATTAGAAGCTTACCAAGTGAAGAGAAAACTTGAAAAAGCTCAAAAATCACTTGGGAAGAAGATTTGGAGTGAGAAAAAGTGATTTGGGAGGTGAGAAGTCAGATCTGTCGAGAGAGAGAGATCGAGAAAAGTGAGAATGAAATCGCGCTGAACCTTTATATAGAAGGTCAGTAAATCTCGACAGATAGAGGTGTCGAGACATGTGTCGAGGGAGGTGTTGAGATTTTGAACGTCAACAGATGAAGCTGTCGAAAATCTATCGAGGGACAAATCAACAAAAAGCTAAAGGAAGCTCGATCGATCCACTAGCTGTCGAGAGGCTATTGAGGGTCCAGAAGAAATCTCGATCGATCCACCTAGCTGTCGAGAAGCTATCGAGATTGCGATAAGAAAAAATTGAGAAGCTCGAAAGATAGCCAGGTATCAAGAAGGTGTCGAGGAGCTGTCGAGATTGCTTTTAAAAACAGTTTTTCAAGAATTGAAAAGCATAGACATGAATGCAATCAAGCATGCAACTCAACCAATGATCCAATCAACACATTAAGCTCTCGAAATCATCTCTCAACAATAATTTTAAGCACATGGATCCCAAAAACACACACACACACACTAAACAAGTCTAACCTATTTTATATTTCAAAAACAAGTCAAGACAGTTTAGTGAGCATACATTAAACACATGTAAACCTTGTGATGGCCAAATCACATTGTACCTGCACATGTATCAAGAGTAGTAAAGAATATTGCATGTTGTGTGTGAAAAACATCGCAAGATTGCATAAGTGTCAACTTGTTATGACAATTTGAGATATGAGAAAACCACTTTAACTCACACACAATCATAACTGTTTGATGGGGACTATCACCTTCAAGGTACATCCTATAACTCCCACATCTCCTAAAATACACGCTTGCAATTATATTTAAAGCATTTTGATCTTTTTGCTTTTTATTTTTCTTTGCATATTTTTCTTTTTAATAAGCATATCATGCATAGGCATATAAGAGAGAGAAAAGAAATACCCAATGATATTTGACATTCCAATTTTACTATGCCAAAGCACACAAATGTCATTCATGATTGGCGGGTAACAGTGGCGAGATGGTTATTTATGCCTTTCTCTTAGAATTTTTTAGTCATTCCCCTCAAAAAGAGTGATAAGAGTGTTAAGTATAAGAGATTATTTAATCTTACTCATCACAAACACGAGCCACAAAGCTCACTTTCTTAGTTGTGCATAGAGATGCTCATCTAGGCTACAAAAGATACAGAGTTTAGAAAACTTCGTTTCAATGGCCATCCAAAATACACAAGTACTAATGTACACAAAACACACACTATTTTTGTATTTTTCTAATTTTTCAAATTGTTTTTTTATTTTTATGAAAAAAATAAACAAAATTGAAAAAACAAATACAAACAAAAACATGTTAAGCAAAGCAAAGCAACAAAAACTAGATGCAAATGTATGAGGAAGAAAGAGGAGAGAGAGAGAGATCAATCCATGGAGATAACACCAATATTTTGACGAAGGAATTCAAAACGTTTGCTATCAAGAGGTTTGGTGAACAAGTCAACCTTCTAATCATCGGTGTGAATAAACTCAAGAGTGAAAATACCATCTTCGACAAGCTGCCTAATGAAGTGATGTCGAATCTCTATGTGTTTGGTTTGAGAATGTTGAACCGGATTCTTAGAGATATTGATGGCACCGGTATTGTCACAATAGATGGTGAGATGCTCTTGACAAATACTATAATCATGAAGGAGTTTTTGCATCCAAAGGAGTTGGGTGCAACAGCTACCGGCAACAATGTACTCCGCTTCTACAGTGGATAACGAGATGGAGTTCTGCTTTTTGCTCATCCAGGAGACAAGATTGTTACCCACATAAAAACAACCCCCCGATGTACTCTTTCTATCATCAGCATTCCCAGTCTAATCAGCATCAGAATACCCAGCTGAGACATCATTTATGTCCTTGCTGTACCATACACCAAATTCAGCAGTGGTCTTGACATACTTTATAATTCTTTTTAAATCAGTCATATGAGATTCTTTGGGATTAGTTTGATATCTAGCACACACTCTAACACTTTAACTAATATCAAGTCTACTAGCAGTAAGGTAAAGAAGACTACCTATCATGCTTCTATATAGAGAAGAATCTACACTTTTGCCTAACAAGTCCACAGTGAGTTTAACATTTGGGCTCATAGGGGTTCTAACAAAACTAGCAGATTCTAAACCAAACTTTTTCACAAGATTCTTAGCATATTTAGATTGAGATAGGAATATACCTAAATCTTGTTGACGAATCTGCAATCCAAGAAAGTGAGTCAGCTCTCCAATCATGCTCATCTTGGACTCGGCTTGCATGAGTTTTGAGAAGCCATGAGCAAGTTCATCTTTAGTAGACCCAAAGATGATATCATCAACATAGACTTGAGCAACTATCAACTCGCCATCTTCATTTTTTATGAAGAAAGTCTGATCAGCTTTTCCTCTTGTGAACCCATGTGACACCAAGTATTATGTGAGCCGATCATACCAAGCTCTAGGGGCTTGCTTTAAGCCATAAAGTGTCTTCTTGAGATACAACACATGAGCTGGAAAGTGTGGATCAATAAATCCTTTTGGTTGAGCCATGTAGACATCTTCTTTGAGTAGCCCATTCAAGAAAGTAGTCTTTACATCCATCTGATAAAGTTTAAACTTCAAATGACATGCTAGAGCAAGGAGAATTCTGATGGACTCCATACGGGCAACTGGGGAAAATGTTTCATCATAGTCTACTCCTTCCATTTATGAGTATCCTTGAGCTGCAAGCCAAGCCTTGTTGCGGATCACATTGCCTTCTTCATTAGTCTTATTGCGGAATATCCACTTTGTGCCAATGATGTGCTCACCCTCTGGTCTAGGTACTAGAGTCCAAATATCATTCCTCTGAAACTAAAGCAGTTCATCATGTATTGTTTCGACCCAACTTTCATCCTGAAGAGCTTCCTCAACTTTTGTGTGTTCAACCTATGACAAATAACAAGAATAAGACACAAAGTTAGCAACATATTTATCAACTGTACGTTTCCTTAATGTGAGTTTATTCATGTTTCCTACAATAACTTCTGGAGAATGATTTAATTTAATCCTGGAGGAAGGTCCTTTCTCTTCATGAGATTCAGAATCTGGTGAAATGGGTATATCTGCAGAATCTTCCATAACACTGGGAGTACTTGGAGATGCAGGTTCTTGTTCAACAAATTTCTTGAACTTCCTTAGGCTCAGGAGGAATAATTTCTTTGGGGAGTTCCTCAATATCTTTCTTAGAACTGGAATCTGAAGACTCATCAATAATAACATTCACTGTCTCTATTACCTTCATAGTTCTTTTTGTATACCCGATAAGCCTTACTTATGGAGGAGTAACCCAAAAATATACCTTCATCGCTCTGCCAGTCAAACTTTCCCACATTTTCTCTATCCTTGAGGATGAAACAAGCACTTCCAAAGATTCTGAAATACTTCACATTCGGCTTCCTTCCTTTCCATAACTCATAAGGAGTCTTTTTGGTACCGAGTCTGAAGTACACCCTATTAATCGTATGACATGTAGTGTTAATAGCTTCTCCCCACAAGTTTCTAGCCATATCTTTTTTATGCAACATGGCTCTGGCCATCTCCTGAATAACCCTGTTCTTTCTTTCTACCACACCATTCTGCTGAGGAGTAATAGGAGCAGAGAATTCTTAAGATATACCTGATCTTGTGCAAAAGGACTCCATATATGAGTTCTCGAATTCTTTACCACGGTCACTTCGAATTCGATCAATCTTCAGGCTCTTTTCATTTTGCAGTCTTGTGCACAAAACTTCAATGTGCTTAGGAGCATTATACTTGGATCGTAGGAGAATGACCAAAGTGTACCTGGTGAAGTCGTCTACCACAACCATGATGTATCTCTTACCACCAAGAGACTCGGTTCTAGTTGGACCCATATGATCCAAATGTAGAAGCTCCAATGGCCTAGATGTAGTTGATGTCTGAGTGCCTGGATGCTTAGCTTTCGTCTGTTTCCCAAGCTAACATGGTCCATACACCACATTGCTCATTCTACTAAGCTTTGGTATCTCCAAGACTGATTCATGCTTAAATACAATAGGAAGATGTTTGTAACTAGCATGTCTCAACCGTTGATGCCATAGATCTTCATTTGGCAAACGAATGCTATTGCACACAATATCAGCATCAGGAACCAATCCATAACAGTTGTCTAAAGTGCGAACACCACTTATGAGTTTCTTTCCAAACTCATCCATGACAAGACACTTTCCCTTTGAGAATAGTACCATGAAGTCTTGATCACATATTTGACTTATGCTCAACAAGTTCACTCTTAGACCTTCTACATAAAGAACATTTGCAATGTCAGGCAGTCCAGGTAGAGAGATGATTCCTTTCCCTTTAATCTGTGACTTGCTCCCATCACCAAAAGTGACATTGCCACATTTCTTAGACTTGAAAACCTTGAAGAGAGATCGGTCTCTAGTCATGTATCTTGAGCAACCGCTGTTAAGGTACCACAAACATGTGTCCATAACTTTAAATGCGGACTTCATCATAAAACACACTTCGTGCTTAGATGACAGATTAGTGGGAACGATACTTTCTCCCATCTGCCTTTTACAAGCTAAGCCTTTAATTTTTACTCTTCTTAGACGAACTCCTTTGCACATTTTCATTCTGAGACAGTCTAGTTTCTTCTTAGTCAAACTGAGATCTTTTCCAATAGTCATTATAAGAGAATTCAAATAACTTTTAGACTTATATTTTCTAAAACTCTCAAACAAATAGAGATTAGAAAAACAAGATGTATTTGAAAACAAAGATCTCCTCAAGCCTGTTATAGCCATGACAACAGGGGTCAATGGATCAACACAGCAAAGATTAAACATAATCAGAGTGTGCCTGCTCTGATACCACTTGATAGGCCAAAAATATATTGACCCCTTGTGATTAAATTAATTGATTAATTAACCAAGTTATTAATTAATCAAATTAACATGCAAAGCGTGTGGTAGTACAAACAAATCACCAATAACTAAAGTATGCAGCGGAAAATAAATTGACACAGTGATTTGTTTACGAATGGGAAAAACTTTCATGGCAAAAACGCCACCGGGTGATTTTAAGGTCACCACTTTCGAAATTCCACTATTATCATAATAAGCGGTTATAAGTAAAGGAATCCCAGTACCTTATATGAACCTACAGTTGAACCCTTACCCCAATACCCAATTGGACTTGTTCTGTAGTGACAATTTCTCCTTTTGATGCATGGCTCCTATTACGTGACTAACCAATTGCGTGGATCCCAGTACGCAACTTCAATCACCAACTAGAAAAGGTTGTTGGCTGCAAAGTTCTTCAATTCATCCCACGATGAAGATTAAGAAGATGCTTGGTCACAAAACCCTATGGTGTACAAACACAGCAACTTCTTCACAAGAATGATAAACTAGGGCAAAACTCTGTCTCTGGTCACAATTTGCTTGAACAACTTTGCTTAACACTTGAGCAACTTGTGAACACTTTGACGGCCCTTAAAATAATCCTTTTATATGTCTAGGGTTAGGAGAAAAGAAGGCCCAAAGACACATTCACGGATCCCAAGAAAACAGAATAGAATCCTGAAATTCTTAAACCTCGACAGATAGAAGCTGTCGATCAACTGTCGAGCAGGTGTTGAGCACACGGGCTAAGATAGCTTTCTTAAGCTCAATAGATGCAGTTGTCGAGCTTTAATGAATTTGCACTATTCAGCTTGTTTCTTGGATAGACTTGAATGACTTTAACACTTGATCTTGAAACCTTGTTTCTTGAAGTATTAAAAACACCTAGATCTACCCAAATACAAGTAAAGTGAGTTTTGTCAAAAGATTAGCCAATTACATAAAAGAATGACATATGTTCTTAACAAGTAAAACACATATGTCCTAACAAAGATGATCAAGAGAAGACCTTGTTCGTCACCAGCCAAGGGTTGTACTGCTACAAAGTTATGCCCTTTGAACTGAAGAACGCAGGAGCCACCTACCAAAGATTGGTGAACCGTATGTTCTCTCACCAGATTGGAAGGAATGTGGATGATATGCTAGTGAAGAGCAAGGATGAAGCCAACCATTTGGATGACCTAAAAGAGACCTTTAGCACATTACGTAAGTACCCTTGCAAAGCATATTTTTGTTGTTGCTTCAGGGAAATTCTTGGGATCCATGGTCTCCCAACGAGGTATAGAGGCAAACCCAGAGAAAGTAAAAGTAATAATTGAGGTCAAGTCACCAAAAATAGTGAAGGAGGTGCAAAGCTTGATATGAAAGGTTGCAGCCCTGAACAAATTCGTCTCTAGGGCAACGGACAAGTGCATGCCATTCTTCAAGGTATTGAAAAAATCTTTTCAGTGGATTGACGAATGTGAGGAAGCCCTTGCCAAGTTAAAAGAGTGCCTGAGGAAGCCACCTCTACTAAGCCCCTCCGTGATGGGAGAGAAGCTGTACCTCTATTTAGCAGTATCCAACACTACAATAAGTTTGGCACTGATCAGAGAAGAAGGGAACGTACAAAAGCCTGTCTATTACACCAGCTAGGCATTTCAAGGTGTAGAGGCAAATTACCCAAGGATGGAAAAGATAGCTTTTGCATTATTGGTCACCTCCAGAAAACTCCATCCTTATTTCCAAGCACACCCTATCGTCGTCATGACAGACCAACCCATAAGAAAGACGATGAACAAGATAGACGCAGCAGGATGACTCATTCAATGGGCAATTGAATTGGGCCAATTTGACATTGAATATCGGCCCCGAGCGGCAATCAAAGCCCAACTGCTAGCAGACTTCATTGCAGAATTCACTTACCCTTATAAGGAAGAAGAACCTCCTATGGAAACATGGATGGTCCAAATGGATGGATCTGCAACAAGGAAAGTAGAAGGAGCAGGAGTAGTGCTCATATCTCTAGAAAAAGAAACATTGAAGTATGCAATCAGATTACAATCGCAACAACAAATAACGAGGTAGAGTACGAAGCATTGCTAACAGGGCTAAGTATTGCAAAGGCTCTAAGAGCAAAAAACCTTATCATCCAAGCTAATTCTCAGCTAATAATTGGACAAGTGAAAGGAGATTATAGAGCCAAAGAAGAAAGGATGCAGAAGTACTTGAAGATCGTCCAACGACTCTTACAGCACTTTGACAGTCTAGACTTTGTGCAAATCCCTCGAGCCAAAAATGCAGAAGCTGACTTTCTAGCAAAGTTTGCCTCGTCAGACGATTACAATGCGGACTCCGAACTATGTGTAGAGATAAGGGGCAAGTCGAGCATAGAAGGTGAGCAAGTTCTGAAGATAAAAGAGCAAGACAAGTGGATGACTCCCATCATCTGTTACTTGAAAGAAGGATGACTCCCGAAAAATAAGATAGTGGCCAGGAAAATACAGATCAGAGCAACCCACTTTGTCATTATTGATGACGTGCTATACAAATGAAGATATTCACTCCTATATCTAAGATGCACTAGTTCAGAAGAAGCAGATTATGTGCTCCACGAGATACACAAGAGAATCTGTGGAAACCACACAGGGGCAAGGTCCTTAGCAAAAAAGGTGCTCAGAGCAGGATATTACTGGCCAACCCTACAAAAAGATGCATACAACATCATCAGAGCATGAGAAAAATGTTAGCGCTTTGCGAATGTCCAGACGAGACCAACAGAGATGATGACACCCATATCCTCACCATGGCCCTTTGCCCAATGGGGAATTGATATTATGGGTCCATTCCATCTAGGGAAGAAGCAACTCAGATTTCTGATTGTCGCAATCGACTACTTCACAAAATGGGTAGAAGCAGAGCCAGTGACGACGACAACAGAGGCTAAAATCATAAGCTTTGTATGGAAGAACATCATCTACAGATTTGGAGTCCCACGTGTCATAATATCAGACAATGGAAGATAGTTTGACAACCCCAAGTTTTGAAAATTTTGCCAAGACTTAAGAGTCAAGAATCACTACTCTTCTTCAAGACACCCTCAAGCCAATGGCTAGATAGAAGTGACGAACAGAAGCTTGCTCAAAATTATCAAAACTAGGCTTGAGGGGGCAAAGGGGGCATGGATTGAAGAATTGCAAAATGTCCTTTAGGCATATAGGATGACCACAAGAGTTCCAACAGGAGAAACACCATTCAAACTGACATTTGGCACCAAGGCCGTCATACCAGTGGAAGTGGGACTGATGAGCTTCCGAGTTAAAACTTATGAAGACCAGAAGATGAAGCAAATGGCCAAACACAAGGAAGCAATGGCCAGATACTATAACAGAAAGGTTAAGGTAAGAAGGTTCAACATAGGAGACCTTGTCCTCAGAAAGGTATCACAAGCAACGAAGGACCCATCCCAAGGAAAATTGAGACCAGCCTGGGAAGGTCCCTATGAAGTAATCCATCAATCCAGAGAAGGCTCCTACTACCTGAAGTCTTTGAACGGCAAGGAACTGTCTCGACCATGTAACATAGAACACTTGAAGAAATACTACCAGTAAGGAATGCTTTACATTTTAAGTTGCCTAATCTTCATATCAGTATGTATAACAACCATTACTTTCTTCATTCATAAGATCAATAATACATGAAAGCATTATCCATGCGTATTTATCAATGATTATCCATGATTTGTCATGTACAAGACATATTTATCAATGATTATCCATGATCCATCACTATCAAAACCTATGCAACGCTTAGGAGTCGTCCTTGGGAGACGTCTTAAGGACCTCCGTCATTAAAATTTCAAATCAAAAGCTATTCCCGCACAGCCAACGGCATCATAGCCATTTAAGTTGTTGATACACAACTACCAAAGTTGACTAAATCAGAGTTGTTCAAACACAACCAATATAATTGTCATTAAAGACAAAACAAAAAATGGTTAACCTAAAAGATGCCCCAATACCACGACTCTAAGTCACGAATAAAGCGCAAAATCGTCATTCAAACATGACTCAATAAAAGCTGTTCAAACACAGCTAAAAAATGCTAAGTTATTCAAACACAACTAAGATTGTCATTCAAACATGACTCAATAAAAGTTGTTCAAACACAACTAAAAAATGCTAAGTTGTTCTGTAAGGTTGAAACTTATCAACCATCTTGTTGGCTTTATTCCGTGCCAACTTGCTTGTAATTTAAGCACTTAGTAACCCTGTATTTAGGTGGGATTATTGTAAGGGTAGTGTGTGAGAAGATGTGAAGAAAAGCTCAAGTATGTGCAAAGAAGCAGAGCTTCGCGGCTAGGACTCGCGGGTGGCTCGCGGCTGCAAGTCGCCAACTTCAGGCACGTGAGATGCACGCAGGGAAGCTGAAGGGTCGCACCAGCTGTCACACTACAGAACAAAAGTCCCAGGCTAGCCAGGCCGTTACGTCGCGACTTGATTTCGCGACTTGGATAAGCCGCAAGACCAAGCCGCCAATTTACCCTGTTTGGCAAAAAACTGTCTCTTCGTATTCTCATCTTACCTCACTGTATATAGACCCTTATACCCACTAAATTGAGAGAGCTTCTAGAGAGAAACCCTAGAGAAAAACAAGATTGCCTCATCCACAATCTTCACTAAGAGACTCCTCAAATTCCTCTACTCTCTTCCTCTCCATTGTTACATCCTTGAGAGGCTATTGACCAAATCCTTATCTCACCACACCCACGTCTGTGAGAAGGTCCTTTGGTGTTAAGGGAAGCAATTTGGGAAGGAACCAATGGTTATTGGTTGATGCTATGGGCTATAGCGGAATCCGGTAAGCTAAAGAAGAAATAGGTTCGGCGTAACCTCGTTGGAGCAAGAAGGTTGGAGGGCTTAGGTACTTGGGTAGATTAGGCTTAGAGGGTCTTCTGCTGTTCATGTATCCCAACTACATTCTTTAGTGGATTATTTGACCGCTTGGAGGGCGGCGGAGAGGTTTTACGCCGAGGACTTCGGTTTCCTCTTCGATAACACATCGTGTGTTGTCCGTGTGTTTGCATCTTCCTTCCCTTTATCTTTGCCTTATATTTACTGCTGTGGATGTGTTTATATTTGACTTAGATTACTTATCAATTCTGTTATAAGCTTGTTATCATGTTCCGCACATTAATTGTTTGATATAAAGCTTGAATTGGTAATTGTGTAATTTGGGGTCTAAACGTTCAAGGGTATTTCATACCCATATTGAATTTTCAATTGGTATCAGAGCGGGTACACTTGTTGTGGTTTAAATACCTAAGTGTGATCCTTGACCCCTTGTGTATTTACCATGGATTGTGCTTTGTATGCCTCTTTATATGATTTGGTTGGTGATGAATGTAACATGCCACGTGTTTGTGAAAATGCCTCTATGAGTGATAATCCTCATGATTGTAATGCTATGTTACATGAATCTTTGGATGTTATTGATATTCCAAATGACAAACTCTTCAAGAAAAAGGCTAAGAAATTTCAAAAGAATTTGAGCAAGTTATTTTGTGAAAATGATGATTTGATTGCTAAGCTCAATGAATCCAACAAATTGGTTGAGAAATATAAAAAACTTGCTGAAATTTCTCTTGAAAAGCTGAAAGAGTTTGAATGTTTGAATACGGACTTGGATGCTAAATTTGTTTTGTCCAACAAACTTGTTGATGATCTTAAATGTGAAAATGAATCTCTTAATATGCATGCCAAGTGTTTGATTGCTGAACCTATTGATAAAAATGATGAAAATATTTGCTGCAATCATGTTGTGGTACCCGATATTGTGCCTATTGTGTGTTCTAACTCAAAGGACAAATCGGTGTACATTCCTCCACACAAAAGAAATCAAAAGTTGGAGAGAAAGGCTCCTAAGTCAAAGCCTCCGTTTAGGTTTCAACCTAAGGTTTTGGATGGATCTAAGTTTGTTCCAACTTGCCACCATTGTGGTGTGATTGGTCATATAAGACCTCAATGTTATAAGTTGAAGAGAGAACAAAACCATGTTGCTAGATCCCTTCCCAAAAAGCCTAGTGGACCTAAACACATTGTGTGTCACCATTGTGGTGCTTTTGGTCATCTAAGACCTCATTGCTCTAAGTTTCATGCTCTCAAAATAAAAGAGAAACTTAAGCTTCTTGGAAGTTATGCTAAAAAGGGTAAACCGGTTTTGAGTGAAAATAGCATGTTGATTAAGAAAATGTTTAATGCTCTTAACTCCTTGACTATGTGCATCTCCGGTTCTCATTCTTCCAACCCTCATCTCACTTCTCATGAGACACTCATTCCAAACAATCATTCTGTTTGGATGAGGAAGGGTTCCTATGATTGAGCTTTTGCTCTTTTGGTCCTTAATCTAATTCTTTCGATCTTTGTGGGACCCTTCATGCATTGCATGTTATATCTTCATGCATTTTGTGCATCTTGCATTTATTCATATGCATTGTTTTTGTTTTGATCTTACTTTTATGTCTTTGTTTTGTGTGAGTAAAAATCCAAAACCATATAAAAAATGAAAAATTCAAAAAGTTTGATCGTATATGTTTGAGCATATATCACATGTGAGTTTTGCCTTGTACCTTCGTACAAATGGCTTTATGCATTTACGAGCTTAGCTTGTTCTTTATGCACCTATATCTTTGTGGGAAAAATCTTGACATCTTTGTGTGATTGTTGTAAATCGATCTTTAAGCTTATCATGAATGATTAGTCAATAGTCTTGTTGGTTTTGAGACATGCTTAGACTTGTGCCTATATATCTTCCCACTCTTTATTTTGTTGTTTTTGCTTAAAGAGCTCACCAAATGTAAATCTCCAAATGAAAAGAGATATTGAGCTGCAAAAGCCTGTTGCACATACTAGTATTTGACTAGGAAAAAGGGAAAGCGATCAAAATAAAATGTATGATGCCCAAAAAGCCAAAGGCTTGTTCACCAAATTGAAATATCAAAAATTTCAGGCATCGATCTCTAAAATGAGATGTATTGATTCAAAAGGATCAACTGATTTGAATTGTAAAGAAGCCAAATGAAAAACTTCAAAGATATGTAATCATTTTCTTGAGGGAGGTCATATATGTTCATTTCTATAATTGAGATAGACCACTTGACTAAGTGCTAGTTGTGTATGACTTGATTGAATTGATCATTGAAGCTTCACTCTAGACTATGGACTATTCCACACTTGATACGCACACACAACACACATGCCTAATGTTCAATGAATGCTTTATTCATTTGTTCGATTGTACTTTGTTTAAATGTGATGTGTGTGTGCTCATCTCTATATGGATCAATCCAAAAAGATTTTTGATCATTTTATATGCTTTTGGAAGTGATTTTTATCACTCTTTGTGTTCATGTTTAGTGCATACATTGTTTTTCAGTGTTTAAACATGTTTTGGGTTGAAAAACAAGTGTCAGAATTTTTGGCCACTTAATTTGGTGACTTGCAACCAGCCAAATACTGTAGCGAGCTCACACAGAAGGTTTGGCGACTTACTGGCGACTCACTGGCGACTCGCCCAGTCGCCAAATGCCCAGAATCAGTCTTTTTAAGAGCTTTTTCACGGGAAACTTGTTTTAAACCTCTCCCATCCTCTCTTAAACCCTTATTTCAATATTTTTACATCAAAACCCAACCAATTTGAATGGTTTTTCATTCCATTAACATCTCTAAGGTATTTTTAAACTCTTTCCATCATTTTGGATCCTTAGATTATGTTTTGGAGAGTTTTGTGCTCTTGGTTGGGATTTTCATCATAGGGGTTGGGCAAACTTATTTTTTGTCGAAATTTTTGTATGGGATTGGTTTCCTTTAATGATTTGCTTTGGGTGTTGGCCCCTTGTGGCAAAAAGAGCATGTATTTAGGGTGGATTTCATAATGTTTATGCATTGTTTTACATTGTTGTTCATAGTGTGCACGCTAGGTGTTTGTTAAAATGCCTCTTAGGCATTTTCTCGCTTGTTTGGACTCCAATGAGTTTCAAACTTTGGGGTTTCTCATGTTTCCTCATTAGGAACATGTTTGGTTCATTGGTTGTGTACTTAACACACCTTGCCCCACATGTGCATTTTTCATGCATTGCATATAGCCACCTCTTGCACACACCTTGCTACCCTTGTCATGCATTGGTTCATACATTGTTTCTTCATCCTAGCATGTCATGTCTTAGGATTGAGCTTCATTTTCTCTTTCATCTCGCACCCCTCATGCATAATTGCACCCCTCATGCATAATTATCATTATTCATACCTTCATCTCTTGTCCTCTTTTCTCCTTGACCCCTTTGTCTATTCGTGTCAAAAAGGGGGAGAGTATACTCTAGAGTAGTATACCGGAAAGTTTTGTCATTTCTATATGACTCTTGTGCACATTCTTAGGGGGAGAAATTCCATTTCTCGTGCACGTTCGTAGGGGGAGAGATATTCCATAGGGGAGATGCATATACCAAGGGGAAGAAGACATTGAGCTATTAAGAAAACTTTGTTTTGGTGTTTGGTCAAGTTGCTCACATGTTTAACATCATGTTTATTTGATCGCAATTTATTTGTTACATTATACTTGTCTGTTTATTACTTGCTTTACCCTGAGGGTCTAATATGTTTTGTGCAAGTGTTTCAGGTTACAAGTATATATGTTCCAAGTTCATCACAGCTCCTATGATTCATGATAGGGGGAGTGATATGATAAGGGAAGTATTTTATATTTTGTATGGTTCGACTTGTACCCATGTTGCTTTTGTAAGCTTTAAGGGTTTGTTCTTATGCTTTTGTAGGCCTTTGTGGTTTGTGCCATGCTTTATGCAGCCTTTGTGCTTTATTAAAATCAGTACTTTCAACTAAATATCTTGCATTTTCTTCTAAGTACTGTCACTCTTGTACCCTTGTAGGATTTTTCCTAGATGCACATACTTCATGTACTGTGCATTGGTTGAGTGTTGGTCATTCAAGCGATTTACCTTGTATTTATCATCTTGAATGTCCGGATGTTCATTCCAAGTGTGAATGAGAATTGTGATCACTTGGTTATAGTGATTATCTGTTTTGGTCTTGCCATGGTTTATTGCTTTATTCTATTGTGCATGATCGCATTGTGCTTGCTCCATATGCATTACAAGTTTCTGTGTACAATGAACTTATTGTGTTGTTGTGTTTCAGGAGTTACTTGTTCTTATGGTTCTAAAGCTTCACAGATTCTAGAGTTAGGTGTGAGTGAGTTTTCCAACTGTTCCCAACTCACGCGTTAAGTCTAGAGTTTGTTTTAGGGTTTTGTCACGGAATAGCCAAAGGGGGAGATTGTAAGGTTGAAATTTATCAACCATCTTGTTGGCTTTATTCCGTGCCAATTTGCTTGTAATTTAAGCACTTAGTAACCTTGTATTTAGGTGGGATTATTGTAAGGGTAGTGTGTGAGAAGATGTGAAGAAAAGCTCAAGTATGTGCAAAGAAGCAGAGCTTCGCGGCTAGGACTCGCGGGTGGCTCGCGGCTGCAAGTCGCCAACTTCAGGCACGTGAGATGCACGCAGGGAAGCTGAAGGGTCGCGCCAGCTGTCGCACTACAGGACAAAAGTCCCAGGCTGGCCAGGCCGTTACGTCGCGACTTGATTTCGTGACTTGGACAAGCCGCCAATTTACCCTGTTTGGCAAAAAACTGTCTCTTCGTATTCTCTTCTCACCTCACTATATATAGACCCTTATACCCACTAAATTGAGAGAGCTTCTAGAGAGAAAAATTGAGAGAGAAACCCTAGAGAAAAACAAGATTGCCTCATCCCCAATCTTCACTAAGAGACTCCTCAAATTTCTCTACTCTCTTCCTTTCCATTGTTACATCCTTGAGAGGCTATTGACCAAATCCTTATCTCACCACACCCACGTCTGTGAGAAGGTCCTTTGGTGTTAAGGGAAGCAGTTTGGGAAGGAATCAATGGTTATTGGTTGATGCTATGGGCTATAGCGGAATCCGGTAAGCTAAAGAAGAAATAGGTTCGGCGTAACCTCGTTAGAGCAAGAAGCTTGGAGGGCTTAGGTACTTGGGTAGATTAGGCTTGGAGGGTCTTCTGCTGTTCATGTATCCCAACTACATTCTTTAGTGGATTATTTGACCACTTGGAGGGCGGCAGAGAGGTTTTACGCCGAGGACTTCGGTTTCCTCTTCGATAATACATCGTGTGTTGTCCGTGTGTTTGCATCTTCCTTCCCTTTATCTTTGCCTTATATTTACTGCTGTGGATGTGTTTATATTTGGCTTAGATTACTTATCAATTCTGTTATAAGCTTGTTATCATGTTCCGCACATTAATTGTTTTATATAAAGCTTGAATTGGTAATTGTGTAATTTGGGGTCTAAACGTTCAAGGGTGTTTCATACCCATATTGAACTTTCATGTTCAAACACAACTAACATCGTCATTCAAACACAACTAAAATCGTCATTTGAACATGACTCAATAAAAGTTGTTCAAACACAGCTAAAAAATGCTAAGTTGTTCAAACACAACTAAGATCGTCATTCGATCATGACTTAATAAAAAGCTGTTCAAACACAACTAAAAAATGCTAAGTTGTTCAAACACAACTAACATCGTCATTCAAACATGACTCAATAAAAGCTGTTTAAACACAACTAAAAAATACCAAGTTGTTCAAACACAACTAAGATCGTCGTTCAAACATGACTCAATAAAAGCTGTTTAAATGCAACTAAGTTGTTCAAACATAACTAAGATCATCATTTGAACATGAATGAATAAAAGTTGTTCAAACATAGCTAAAAAATACTAAGTTGTTCAAACGCAAACAAGATCGTCGCTAAGCTGTTCAAATACAGCCAGGAATCGTTAGTCAAATATGACTCAATAAAAAATCATTCCAGCACAATTGAAGGTAAAAAGTTGTTCATGTACATGCTAAGTACGAAAAAGCTGCTCAAATGCAAGCTAAACATAAAGATTGTCTCAACACAACTAACATCGTCATAAAGGGTTGTCCAAGCATAAAAGAGTTGTTTACTACAACTAAAAGCAGGAAATCCATAAACCTATCTATCATCGTCAAAGGAATTGTTTAGTCGGCCCAAAGGAATTGTTTAGTTGCTCAATACAACAGGCCCAAAGAGAAATATTGTTCTTGCCTTGCAAAGAAATTAAAAAATAAAATAAAATAAAAGATTACTGCTCGTTAGGGACAGGATCTGCAAGGGTTATAACAGTGGCCTCCTTCATTCCTTCAGCAACATCTGAGACTTCCTCCGTCACATTCTCCATTGCAGCCTTAGAGGACATAAGCTCTCTCTCGACGTCGTCCATGGCCAAGCCAGAAAGGTCCAAGCCAAGTTGGTGCTCTGCCATCCACTTCACGAGAAGATTAAAGCCCTCCACATAGTACTTGCACAATTCATTAGAGTACTCGTCAGAGTCTTTGAAATCTTGTACCGCCGTGGCCCTAACGTTTTGCAACTTCAGCTCCAGGTCACCAATCTGCTTGTCCTTTAGCTTGCAGAAGTCTTTCTCCACTTGTAGGGTTTTCTCCAAGGTTGCCATGCGTTCCTTGTCATTCTCAGCTTCAGTAGTGAGAATAGCAACTTTGTTCTTAAGCGTCTCATTCTCAGTAGATAAAGACTTGACCAAAGGCTTAGACATGGCCACCTTATTTTCTAAATCCAAGAGCTTCCTAGAGATGAATAGGGACTGCCCCAAAGCCTACAAAGAAATTTTCTCTCAGCAGAAGTAAAGCAAAGGAAAACGAAGAAGCAGAGACAACCAACGACACATACTTGCACAAGCTTTTGGATGTGAGACGACATCACCTTATTGGATGACTTCGCCATCAGAGGGCTCCGATCATCCACAGAAAGTGCCTCATGGGCCTTCAAAGCTGTTGTGCCAGCATCATCCCAGAAGGTCGGAAGAAAAGATTTACCACCAGCCTTTTTCTTCTTCCTAATTTCCTCTCACCACAGGCAATCATCTCCAATGACGAAGTAGGAGAGGTAGGTTGCTTAGCAGGCGAGTGAGTAGGAGGAAGTGTCGTCACAGGGTCTTTCTTAGAAACGTCGCCAATCTTCTTCTTGGACAAGAGACCACTGACGGTGCCACCCTTAGCCTTCTTCTCTTAGGCCTCAGCTAATTTTTGCTTGCTAATCTAGTCATCATTCCTGAAAGGACGAGGCAAACGTAAAAAGAAAAAATTAAAAAAAGAAGAAGAAGAAGAAGAAGAAGAAGAAGAAGAAGAAGAAGGGAAAGAGAAGAAGAAAAGAAAGAAGTAGGCAGAAACACGAGCTCTTTCTCACAACTTCCAAATTCTTCCGAACCTTAGTAAACGGTTCCGGACCCAAAAAGTGTAAAAACAAGGATTGAGGAGAAACAAGTTCCTCAAAATCCTTGACGGACTCAAGATACTCCTTTGCTTTCTTAGCGCAATACTGGTACCTCTTCTTCAGACAAGGACGCTGGGAAACTGCAAAACAAGAGTATCAGTAAGTCATCTATCATCGTCACTCATAAAAGAAAGGGAAAAGCAATTGAAAAGATGAGAAAGACGCACTAGACACAGGAACTCCCCAACTACGAAAAAACTTAGGGGCTTCGTCTAGGTCCTCACCAAGGACGAACTCCCAATCATTTCTAGAGATAAAAAAGAAATTTGGCTTCCAGTTTTGGAGAGACGATCGGTAATCATGGATTAACCTAGAAGCCCTATCCCACGACTTAAACTCATAATAGTCGGGGTCCTTAGATTTCCTTAGACAATAAAAATGGAGGAACTCGTCCCTACTAATGACATCACCATCATTGGCAGACATCCATACCACCATGCAAGAAATAAGGATTCACCAAGAGTTAGGCACTAGCTGTGCCAGAGCGAAATGCAAATAAGAAAAAAGTTCCCTAACGAAGGGATGAACAAGGAAACAAAGGCCATTGGCAAAATCGGCCTCGTAAAAACAAACCTCATTAGCGTAAGAGTGACAAGCCCTCACTTCGTCACTCGGGATCCTAACTTTTACAGAGTTAGGGAACTGGAACCTATCCCTGATTCTCTGCTTGTATTTTACGATGAGGGAACACGAGATGTTTCAGGCTTTATAAGGGGTGGAAATAGAAGTGGCCCCTGAGACCACACGATCATCAGACGAGGATAACCCCATCTCTAGGTCACTAGACCTTACCTCAAACATCCTCAGCAACCTAGCTACCGCAGCAGAATGGGAAACTAAAGGAAACAAAGAAGAAAGGAAAAAGTATACGAACAGTCCTCCCTTACGAAGGAACTGACCCTCTCAAGACCATCACCCTCTACGGACTCAAGTAAACTACCTAAATGAGCGAAAAAGAAAGCTATTGAAGGACAATCTGCTCTAACAGCAGAATAATCTACCATGGAAGAATCAGAAAAGAAGAAGAAGCGCGAAGGACTTACCAGGAAACACAGAACAGAGAAAGGAAGCTTGGAGGAGAGACAAACCCTAGAACAGAAAACTGAATAAGGAAAAATACAGAAGAAAGTAAAGAGAAAGGAAAAATGCAAAACAAGTGGCAAAACTCACGCGGGAAAATCGAGACATGTTCGCACGTCAAGCACATCCTAGCCGTACACGTGGCGTACAACCATTCAGACATCAAGTCCTCATAAATGCACAGTACACGGAATACGATGCGTCAGACGAATTTGTTTTTATCTCATCTAAAAGACGAGAAAATGAACAAGGGGGCAACTAATGACGAAACATAACGAACGGAGCAACAGTCACAGAATGAGTTATGATCTCCAGACAAAGATTCTGTGATACAGTAGCCGTTAAGCATAAATGCAGCACATCATTGCCCATTAATGAGGCACATAACTATAAAAGAGAAGACAACAAAATTTGAAGGTACCGACAAATACTCTATGAAATCACTCTCAACTCATTTTCTCTCTAAAATCTTTCTCCCTTATTGACTTAAGCATTAGAGGCGGTTTGGCTGACGCCACATCGGTGTGTTACTCTTCCCCCCAATTCATTTTGAAGGATTCTTACCTACAAAGACGATCCCATTCACAGCATCGTCCATCCGCTACGACGAGGAGCTTAACTGTTGATTTTTTGCATCATCAACTATTTTGAGTTTCTTTATCGCCAGAGGAATGATGATAGAATTGGGCCACTAGCTTATGGAAGGAAGGATCCAATAACCACATACTCTCAAACTTAAAAGATTTTGGGCTTGAGGTTCTGGAGATCTCTTAAATTAAATGGATAGGACAGTGATCGAATGAAGGTCAGGAAGGTGTGTTATATGGGCATTAGGGTTAGGGGCAGGTTTCCTATTCCCTCCCCCCACCCCACTCTCACTTCAGGGCAAGTTTTTTTTTTTCCACACTCCATTCTAGCAAATACAATGCCCATCCTGCCACCAAGTTTATACACACAGATATATATAAAAGTTCTAACATTACAAAACTTTCTCAAAACATAACAATACAACAATCCAAAAATAAAGAAACAAAAAAATAATTATAACATAAAAAAATGTATATAAATTCAATAATACAACATAAAAAAAAATCATAAATTTAAAGTTTGAAGGCTAAATGCCTTATAAAAAAAAACCTAGAATAAATATTTTTTAATTGTTTACATATAAACAGAGTGGGTACGAGAGAAAATGTCAAACCCCATCACCGCCTTATTTGCCATTTGGTGTGGATAAAACTCATCCATTAAGGACGGGTGATGCGGGTACTCACAGGGTGAGATTAAATTTCCATCTCTAATTGGGGTATTTAATTTTAATCCCCCAACTAGGATTACCAAAAACCCTTATCCAGATGTTCTTTAATATTTTAGCCCAATCAAGCCTTTTTATTTATCCAAGTATATTTAGGGCCTTCAAAGAATAACCCCATAAGGTTGAATTGGTCCAGAGTAGATTTGGAAGCTAACATTGATAACAGGCGACCACCTAACTTGTCTTGGGCCGACAAGAGCTCATTAAAATCTCATGACTAAACAAAGGATTATTCATTATTTATTTGGGCCGAATAGATATTAAATGGTTCCAAAGGTGACGTTCAATTGAATAATAATATACAAAAAGAATAAACTGCAAAAAGTATAAAGGGATGGATGCAAAATTTGCAAATGCAATACAGCAGAATTCCAAATTTACAATCATTAACAAATTTTAACTGAAATTAACAATTATTAACAAAAGTTGCTATGGAGGCATAGCTATAGCAGAATTCATACAGTATAATATAATTGTTAACATCACCTCATAACAGCACTCCATAATTCATAATTTTGTCTGTTTAGGAATTGTTTAGGGTAGCTTATGTGCATAGCGTTAATCAAAAAAATATTTTTATATTAATTTTTTTGTTAAATATATTATAAAAAAATTAAAATTTTATTTATTTATAAAAAAAATAAAAAATAAAAACTAAAAACTAAATTATTTGCAAAAAAGTCAAGACAAAAAACAAAAAAAATAAAACTCTTTTCAACCATTCTCAAACGCACAATTTGTATGCACACACTGTAGCTTTGGTTGACCCTATATAGCCAAAATGGGTATTGAATTTTCTATCTTCAAAGAAGCACAAACCTTCCCTTTAGTGCTACATTATATATATTGTCTTTTATTTCTAGAGGGAGAGTGTTTATCATGGTAAGGATATCATCAGGGTCTACCAGGGGAGGGTTTGAGGATGAGAATGGATCAGTAATAGGATATACACACAGGGGTGGAGGAATGATAGTGGTGTTAAGGACAGGAGGCTTTCTAGAAAGGTAGTCAATGATGAGATTATATTTTCCTTTAATGTGTTTTACTTGGAAAGACCATTGTGAAAACCAATTCGACCATCTGAGCAACTGAGGGTGTGGAAGCATTTTCCTTTTGAACTGGAGCATTTTGGGAAAGGAAGACATATCCATTTCTACGAGAAAATTATGCCCAAGGAGATGGAACTGGAATTTTTCAATCCCATGTTTGACCGCTAGAATTTCTTTGAAAGTGGAGTGATAATGAAGTTCTGAAGGCTTGAATGCACTACTTTTATATCCACAAATGCTTCTTTTGCCATTAAGTTCTTCAAAAAGAGCTGCTGCCCAGTATTCATCACTAGCATCTGTCTGCAGTATTCGTCTACCTGGTCCTGGAATTTGCAAAGGGGGGAGCTTTTCTACTAGTTTCTTCAGTTGTTGAACTGCTTCTGTATGAACAGAATTCCATTCTAGAGGTGATTTCTTCAATAATTGAGCCAAATAATTCCTGTATTTGGATATCTTTGGGATGAAATCTGACATGTAATTGACAATTCCAAGGAACTGTTGTATTTGCTTGGCACTTGTGAGCTTGTCTGGAAATTCACCAAGAGAGACAGCTATGTGAGGCTGCAAAGTATACTTTCCATCTGAAATATTTACTCCCAAAAAGTCGATGGAAGACTGTCCGATAACCATTTTCTTTTCTGAAAGCATTATCCCTTGAGATCTCACCAAATTATGAAATTCAGTGAGTAACTTTTCATGGGATTCTTCATCCTTTGAGAACAAAAGGATATCATCCACATAAATTAATGCATTTGTCAAGAGGGGCTGGAACAGTGTTACCATTGCTTTTTGAAATTGGGATGGAGCATTTTTAAGACCAAAGGGCATGACAGTCCATTGGTAATGATGGTCTGGAATGCAAAATGCCGTCTTGTATCTTTCTTCTGGATGGATTCCTAGTTGCCAAAATCCTGCTTTAAGATCAAACTTTGAGAATACTCTGGCATTTGAAAGATGCTGGAAAAGAGCATTCTTATTTGGCAAAGGAAATTTGTCATTTGCAAGGAAATAGTTGAGATCTTGGTAATTGATTACCAATCTTAGTCTTCCTCGTACTTGCTCAGCATGTTTGTTGACATAAAAAGCTTCACATGCCCATGGCGAGGTTGTAGGTTCAATGAGTCCTTCAGAAAGGAGGGTAGATAGTTCTTGCTTGGCCAAAGTTAAGTGTTCTGGGTTCATTCCTCTGTGACTGGCTTTTGTGGGATTAACGTCTTCATTCTTTTTGAAGGGCAAATGGATGAAGAAATTTGGGTTTTTCCACAAAGGGTTTGGATTTTTAAGGAGGAATTCAGAGTGGCTGTTTGCACAACAGTCATTGATAATCTGAAATCTTAGAGAATCAAAAGGATCTACCATGAATAAATGAGGAACTTAGGTCCAGGTGAGAAGGTATTGTTTATGCATGAGTCCTTTTGAAGATCATCTAAGACTGGGTATTTGATGAAGGAGATCAAATCCTATAAGAAGGTCTCTTCCTGTAAGAGGAGAGCCAAGGACTTGGTGTTTAATGGTGAGTGTTGGGAAAATTCTGATGAGAATGGGTTTGCTTTTCAGGGTGATCAAGAATGTTTCTCCATTTGCTGCTCTGAACATCTGATGATGAGGTAACCAACATTCTTTGGGTAATATCTTAGGATGGAGAATTGTTGCTGCTGCCCCTGTATCAAATAAGGCTATTACTGGAATGGGTCTGGCATAAGTGTCAAGAAAGATGTTTACTTGGGCTATGGGTGTAGGACTGGTTAGGGGGGCTATAATGGGCTGTGATGTAAATATGGTTTGGATTTCTGGGTCTGAATCTTCTTCATTGTCTAGGTCTGAATCTTCTTCAGAAGTGGAATAAGCCATGACTGCTAAGGCTTGAGGGGAGTACTCATCATCTAATGAAAAGAGGGACTCCACATCTGAAAAAGGAGTATCATCTGCATGAACCTGTGCTTGCTACAGAAGCTTTGCTGCTTTTTCCCGTTTTGGGCAATTTTTTGCAAAGTGGCTCGGTTTTCTGCATACAAAACAACTTTTGAAGTTTTTCCTCTGAACTGCTTTCTTTTAAGGAATTTCCATTTCTTTCTACGAAAAGATTTCTTCTTTGGACTTGCATAGTGCTTTTTCTTCCAGGAATATTTTTTGAAATGATCTCTTCTTTTTGTTGAACAGGCACAATTCTTGTCATAGCACTTGATCTGCAAATCTTTCTTTTTACAATTGTCCTTGAGTTTGCCATGAATCTTGTTAATTTCTGAAAGAAATTTTCTCTGGTTATAGAGTTTTTCTAAGGCAATAAGCACATGCTGATAGATTTCTCCCAAGGAGGCTTGCTGCAACGTTATCTTTTGGAGATTCATCATGCGAAGAGTTTCGTCTCTCAATGGTTGTGGAAGGGAATTGAGAAAAGTATGTTTGGAGTTGACATCATCCATGCCATTAAAAGAGTAGTATCTTCTTGACATTCTGTCAAAATGTTTCTCCAAATCTCTTCTTTCAAATGAGCAGCATTTCATCAGTAGAAATTCTTCTCGTGCTACTTCAGTGTAGTGAGTCACAGATCCAAGGAATTCATTTTGGATTATTGTGAAAAAATCCTCCAAGGTATTACATTGAGCTGCCTGTCTTTGCCTGTATTCTCCTAGATTAATCCACCATTCTTGCAATCTCCCTGTGATCCTTGCAACGAACTTGGCTATAAGCTGGGAAACAGTGGCATTTGGAGCCTGGAGTTTTGCTATACACCAAGAATACATGTTGAAAAACTCTTCATGCCATTTAGAAGGAGGGATATTATCAAGGGTGAATAGGTGTTTGGAGTCAATGGTTGATGAATAAGTCAACCTTGTTTGGTATTCTGGGATAATGGGGGGTGGAGGAAATATTGGTGGAGGCTGTCGAAGAACATCATCTTCCTCTTCTACCTTTGGTTCTGCCTCTGTCATAAACACCTCCTCTAGACCAAGATCTGAGAGATCTAATTCAGAATTCTCAATTACAGGGAGCACAAAGGGTTCTCTTGAATCAGCAAGGGTGAGGGTTTTGAGGAATGATGAAATTGGGTTTGGGGGGTCAGGGTCTACAGCCAACACGTTCATGTCTGGAGGCCTTGAAGAAGCACCAACAGTTGGATCAGGAGGTTGGTACAAAGGTTCTTTGTCTTTCTTAATAGAAAAGGGTTCATTTTGAAGTTTATTTTGAGGCTCTGGTTGAAGTGGAATATTGTAGGTTATGGCAGGGAAAATTCCACTTGGCTTAAAGGGATTATGGTCTGGATGTGTTATGGCTAATGGTTGGGGATTCTGGTAAGGAGAAATTAGGGAAAAATGAGAGGTCAATGGTATGGACAGGTCCTTATATAATGATTGGCGAGGCTGAAAGGGCCTATGAACATGTATCGGAGGAGTCTAAGGAGTTTCTTTCTGGGATCCTTCCATGGATTGAAGTTGTAACAACAACTGTCTTCTTTCTTTTTCTTTTTGCCCAATAAGAGGAAAAGAGACAGACAAGTCTCTAACTGTAGATGTGATAGTAGCCAATTCTTGCTCAACTGCTTTGATTTTCCTTTTCAAATCCTCAATAAGCGAATTTGAGGAGGAAAAGGTATGAGTGGCTACCTCAGTCATCTTTTGTTGATTATCTAGAATCTTTGAAAGGACTTGGTTTTGAGCCACAACATTTTCTGCTTGCCAATTTAAAGCTGCTTCTGCTGAGGAAACCTGCTTCTTGGTTCCATCTGGATTAACTCCAACAGGGTTTTTGATCTTCCACACATGTTTGGCGTTGGTTTGAGAATGATCAAAGCTTTCTAATGGAGGGAAATTCTGTGAGTAGGAGGGTGAAGCTTGATCAAACATGTAACATGGTAAAGGTTTTTGTGTATGGTTTTGGCCAATAGGGAGGGGTTGACATTTTGATATCTGGGGAAGGATCTTTTGATAATATGGAATTAATGGAGGTTTCTGGTTTTGGTCATGCTCTTCTTTGCATAGGGAAGGAGAAGGAAGACGTTGCTTCTTGGTTCTGGGATACAGAACATAGTAGTCAAACTTGCCAGAGGATTCTCCAAGGAGGTCAACTTCTGGATCTCCTGCTTCATATCTTTCTTTGAGTTTTTGCTGGGAAGATTTCTTCTTTCTTCTTGAATTATCTTCTTCAAAATCTTCATCTTCTTGGCAGTCAACGCAGTTGCAAACATCCCACCATATATGGCCAGAAAGTGATTTTCCTTCGTAACAAGGCTTTCCATCATTACAAAACGCCTTAATTTTAAGACCATCTTCACCCACATATGAAACCGGCTGGAGCATTGCCATTTGAGTCAGAAAGACTGTTACATCTTTCTTTTCTGGGGGAGCCGTGATAAATCTTGTCTCCACTTCACCATTTGCTTTTCTGATGAAGAAAGGTTCATTTGACCGAATTGGCTTAGTTGCTTGATGAAGCATCTCATATCTTGTAATCCAAGACTCTGGAAAGATAGAAGTCATTTGTTCCCTATTCAGTTGTCTAGGGACAAATGTACACATTGGTGTCATACCTGGATCAACTTGAATCAGTAGAGCATCATTGGACTGGGCTAGATCTGGGACAGCCATATCAAAAGCATGATTCTGGAGTCTATAAGCTAGCTGATAATGGAGTGTGGCAGCAAATGTATCTTGCACCTGAGAAGCACCTGTAATCTAAACTTGTACTTTAAGAGCGTCACAAAGGTGAGGGTCTCTGAGGGACATGTTGAAGTTGGGAAAAAGGGTAACAAAAACTGTTCCTGCATTGAGAGTGGTTTGAACAGTTCCAATAACTGCATTTTGGTATTCTAGGAATCTGGAATCAAGAAGTGAAATTCTAGAAGCTATAGGAAGTCCCTTTCTTTTGGGGAAGGTTAGTGCCAGCCTTACTGCACCAAAATGAAGATGAGTGTACCCTTGTTTTTGCCATGGAATCACAAACTCTCTGGGAAGGGCAAGGGTAATGAAATTTTCTGTTTCACTTGCTGGGATATTAAACTGATCAAACTTAGAGGCTTGGACGAATTCTTTTACAGTAGAAGGATGAGAAGGGCCTAACAACTTTTTTATGGATTGTTTGAAAGAGGTTTGAGGTTTATCAAATACAGTATAAGGATTTACAATAGGGAAATCAGTAATAGGGATCTTACTATCTTCAGGAATATGAGAAATTTCGTACAGGTAATCTAACCTATTTGCAGTAGATTTGCGAAGGGAAAGATCAAAGGCAGAGCTAGTTGTATCAGTGATTTTCGAAGATGCATTTCACAATAGTTGGTATCACAGGTGCCAGGCAAATACAATAGTTCCTTGGAATTGTCAATTATATGTCAGATTTCATCCCAAAGATATCCAAATACAGGAATTGTTTGGCTCAATTACTGAAGAAATCACCTCCAGAATGGAATTCTGTTCATACAGAAGCAGTTCAACAACTAAAGAAACTAGCAGAAAAGCTCCCCCCTTTGCAAATTCCAGGACCAGGTAAACGAATACTGCAGACAAATGCTAGTGATGAATACTGGGCAGCAGCTCTTTGTGAAGAACTTAATGGCAAAAGAAGCATTTGTGGATATAAAAGTGGTGCATTCAAGCCTTCAGAACTTCATTATCACTCCACTTTCAAAGAAATTCTAGCGGTCAAACATGAGATTGAAAAATTCCAGTTCCATCTCCTTGGGCATAATTTTCTCGTAGAAATGGATATGTCTTCCTTTCCCAAAATGCTCCAGTTCAAAAGGAAAATGCTTCCACACCTTCAGTTGCTCAGATGGTCAAATTGGTTTTCACAATGGTCTTTCCAAGTAAAACACATTAAAGGAAAAGATAATCTCATCATTGACAACCTTTCTAGAAAGCCTCCTGTCCTTAACACCAATATCATTCCTCCACCCCTGTGTGTATATCCTATTACTGATCCATCCTCATCCTCAAACCCTCCCCTGGCAGACCCTGATGATATCCTTACCATGATAAACACTCTCCCTCCAGAAATAAAAGACCAGATAAAAACTTTGACCCTTCAAGCTAGATCCAAAAGAATCATTAAAACCCTCCATGAGTACCTCAAAAAACACCAGAGTCACTTCCTAGCTGTTTTTCCTGATATTGACCAACCTTGGAAAACCCCTTTTGCCTTTTGGATAACCAATTGGAATGTTGTGCATTACCTCTACATGTGGTATCTACTCAATGAGTATCACCTATGTCTACACTACACAATAGTTGGTATCAGAGCCATGATTATTTGTTTCTCACTCCTTTGATTAGTATACTTTGATTATTGTCCTGATTAGTATGCTCTGTGATTTACAGTTGCCACAATATGTGGATCCTCTGTACTATTCACATCAGAACACTGGATTTGATAATCAAGTAGAACACTAAGGAGCTTGCTCTTAGAAGTTTCAAAGAACCTTGTTTTCCATAGTAACCTTGTGGACGTTTAAAACTGAGTTGGTGTTTAGTCCTGTTAGGCCTTGGTAAATAGTTCTTTCTCAAAGAAACTATCATGGCAAATGCATCTTCAGAAATCACTGATACAACTAACTCTGCCTTTGATCTTTCCCTTCGCAAATCTACTGCAAATAGGTTAGATTACCTGTACGAAATTTCTCATATTCCTGAAGATAGTAAGATCCCTATTACTGATTTCCCTATTGTAAATCCTTATATTGTATTTGATAAACCTCAAACCTCTTTCAAACAATCCATAAAAAAGTTGTTAGGCCCTTCTCGTCCTTCTACTATAAAAGAATACGTCCAAGCCTCTAAGTTTGACCAATTTAATATCCCAGCAAGTGAAACAGAAAATTTCATTACCCTTGCCCTTCCCAGAGAGTTTGTGATTCCATGGCAAAAACAAGGGTACACTCATCTTCATTTTGGTGCAGTAAGGCTGGCACTAACCTTCCACGGAAGAAAGGGACTTCCTATAGTTTCTAGAATTTCACTTCTTGATTCCAGATTCCTAGAATACCAAAATGCAGTTATTGGAACTGTTCAAACCACTCTCAATGCAGGAACAGTTTTTGTTACCCTTTTTCCCAATTTCAACATGTCCCTTAGAGACCCTCGCCTTTGTGATGCTCTTAAAGTACAAGATCAGATTACAGGTGCTTCTCAGGTGCAAGATACATTTGCTGCCACACTCCATTATCAGCTAGCTTATAGACTCCAGAATCATGCTTTTGATATGACTGTCCCAGATCTAGCCCAGTCCAATGATGCTCTACTGATTCAAGTTGATCCAGGTATGACACCAATGTGTACATTTGTCCCTAGACAACTGAATAGGGAACAAATGACTTCTATCTTTCCAGAGTCTTGGATTACAAGATATGAGATGTTTCATCAAGCAACTAAGCCAATTCAGTCAAATGAACCTTTCTTCATCAGAAAAGCAAGTGGTGAAGTGGAGAAAAGATTTATCACGACTCCCCCAGAAAAGAAAGATGTAACAGTCTTTCCGACTCAAATGGCAATGCTCCAGCCGGTTTCATATGTGGGTGAAGATGGTCTTAAAATTAAGGCGTTTGGTAATGATGGAAAGCCTTGGTACGAAGGAAAATCACTTTCTGGCCATATATGGTGGGATGTTTGCAACTGCGTTGACTGCCAAGAAGATGAAGATTTTGAAGAAGATAATTCAAGAAGAAAGAAGAAATCTTCCCAGCAAAAAATCAAAGAAAGATATGAAGCAGGAGATCCAGAAGTTGACCTCCTTGGAGAATCCTCTAGCAAGTTTGACTACTATGTTCTCTATCCCAGAACCAAGAAGCAACGTCTTCCTTCTCCTTCCCTATGCAAAGAAGAGCATGACCAAAACCAGAAACCTCCATTAATTCCATATTATCAAAAGATCCTTCCCCAGATATCAAAATGTCAACCCCTCCCTATTGGCCAAAACCATACACAAAAACTTTTACCATGTTACATGTTTGATCAAGCTTCACCCTCCTACTCACAGAATTTCTCTCCATTAGAAAGCTTTGATCATCCTCAAACCAACACCAAACATGTGTGGAAGATCAAAAACCCTGTTGGAGTTAATCCAGATGGACCCGAGAAGCAGGTTTCCTCAGCAGAAGCAGCTTTAAATTGGCAAGCAGAAAATGATGTGGCTCAAAACCAAGTCCTTTCAAAGATTCTAGATAATCAAGCAAAGATGACTGAGGTAGTCACTCATACCTTTTCCTCCTCAAATTCGCTTATTGAGGATTTGAAAAGGAAAATCAAAGCAGTTGAGCAAGAATTGGCTACTATCACATCTACAGTTAGAGACTTGTCTGTCTCTTTTCCTCTTATTGGGCAAAAAGAAAAAAAAAGAAGACAATTGTTGTTACAACTTCAATCCATGGAAGGATCCCAGAAAGAAACTCTTCAGACTCCTCCAATACATGTTCATAGGCCCTTTCAGCCTCGCCAATCATTATATAAGGACCTGTCCATACCATTAACCTCTCCTTTTTCCCCAATTTCTCCTTACCAGAATCCCTAACCATTAGCCATAACACATCCAGACCATAATCCCTTTAAGCCAAGTGGAATTTTCCCTGCCATAACCTACAATATTCCACCTCAACCAGAGCCTCAAAATAAACATCAAAATGAACCCTTTTCTATTAAGAAAGACAAAGAACCTTTGTACCAACCTCCTGATCCAACTGTTGGTGCTTCTTCAAGGCCTCCAGACATGAACATGTTGGCTGTAGACCCTGACCCCCCAAACCTAATTTCATCATTCCTCAAAACCCTTACCCTTGCTGATTCAAGAGAACCCTTTGTGCTCCCTGTAATTGAGAATTCTGAATTAGATCTCTCAGATCTTGGTCTAGAGGAGGTGTTTATGACAGAGGCAGAACCAAAGGTAGAAGAGGAAGATGATGTTCTCCGACAGCCTTCACCAATATTTCCTCCACCCCCCATTATCCCAGAATACCAAACAAGGTTGACTTATTCATCAACCATTGACTCCAAACACCTGTTCACCCTTGATAATATCCCTCCTTCTAAATGGCATGAAGAGTTTTTCAACATGTATTCTTGGTGTATAGCAGAACTCCAGGCTCCAAATGCCACTGTTTCCCAGATTATAGCCAAGTTCGTTGCAAGGATCACAGGGAGATTGCAAGAATGGTGGATTAATCTAGGAGAATACAGGCAAAGACAGGCAGCTCAATGTAATACCTTGGAGGATTTTTCCACAATAATCCATAATGAATTCCTTGGATCTGTGACTCACTACACTGAAGTAGCACAAGAAGAATTTCTACTGATGAAATGCTGCTCATTGAAAGAAGAGATTTGGAGAAATATTTTGACAGAATGTCAAGAAGATACTACTCTTTTAATGGCATGGATGATGTCAACTCCAAACATACTTTTCTCAATTCCCTTCCACAACCATTAGGAGACGAAACTCTTCGCATGATGAATCTCCAAAAGATAACGTTGTAGCAAGCCTCCTTGGGAGAAATCTATCAGCATGTGCTTATTGCCTTAGAAAAACTCTGTAACCAGAGAAAATTTCTTTCAGAAATTAACAGGATTCATGGCAAACTCAAGGACAATTGTAAAAAGAAAGATTTGCAGATCAAGTGCTATGACAAGAATTGTGCCTGTTCAACAAAAAGAAGAGATCATTTCAAAAATATTCCTGGAAGAAAAAGCACTATGCAAGTCCAAAGAAGAAATCTTTTCGTAGAAAGAAATGGAAATTCCTTAAAAGAAAGCAGTTCAGAGGAAAAACTTCAAAAGTCTGTTTTGTATGCAGAAAACCGGGCCACTTTGCAAAAAATTGTCCAAAACGGGAAAAAGCAGCAAAGCTTCTGGAGCAAGCACAGGTTCATGCAGATGATACTCCTTTTTTAGATGTGGAGTCCCTCTTTTCATTAGATGATGAGTACTCCCCTCAAGCCTTAGCAGTCATGGCTTATTCCACTTCTGAAGAAGATTCAGACCTAGACAATGAAGAAGATTCAGACCCAGAAATCCAAACCATATTTACATCACAGCCCATTATAGCTCCCCTATCCACTCCTACACATAGGCCCCTACGTAGCATGACACTTGTTGACCAGCTCTAAGCAGGCCTCACCTCTCCAGCAGCTTATCCTGACACACGTACTAAGATGGTGGCAGGACCATATCTACGGCACTTTACCAGGCCCCTACCTAGTTTGACATGTGTCGCTCAGCCCCACCAGGGCCTCTCTCTTTTGTACAATTTATCCTTATCCTGATACCAATAGCTAATCTTCATCCTCCAGAAAGCTCTTCTCCAGAACTGGCCCCCCCCCCTTTTTTTTGCCACTTGTAATGCTACAAATAAGGCCACTACTCTTCTGGAATGTATCATGTATTGTCTATAAATAGAGTTCTTGTAAGCCTAAGAAGGCAAGAGAGAGTTAGAAAAAGCCTTCGTAGCTAGACAAAAACCCTCTAAGTTTCATATGTCTGATGTAAAAAAGTTTCTAAATCTAATAATATCGTTTGCTTTATTGTATCTTGTTCTGTGTTTTAATCCTTATATCCATACTATCTTTTATACTTTCTTAGTAGCCTACGTAATTTACCAGTTTCTATAATTTCTCTATTCCATAATCTTCTTACACTCCCTGTTGTCTTCTGAGTCTATGTCTACACTACACAATAGTTGGTATCAGAGCCATGATTATTTGTTTCTTTGGGATAGAAATTGGTGTTCAACAGACCCAAACAACTAAAGAAAGGGATTCAAACACATATATGAAGAAAGTCAGAGGAATAAAAAACCCACATTGGGGTAACTGAAAGGATCCTCCCTTTGTTTTTTAGAAGCGACAGTAACTGAAAGGATCTGAACCTTTTGGAGAAAGGGAGAGCCGAGAAAATAGAAAGGTTAAGGTTAAAGTTTGGTAGAGATTAAGGATTGAAGGGAGACAAGATTGGGCAAATTTTTTTATCAAAAAATATTTAAGTTTTTTTTTTAGGGGGAATTTTTTTAAGTAAATAGGACATAATTCTTTAGAATTTTTTTTTTTAATAGATACCATAAAATTTAAATTTATGCATTTTTTAAGTAAAAATGACATAATTATGTAGAATTTTTTTTTTTAGATACAATAGAACTTTAATTTTGGTGTCCATTCCTTGATAATTATGTTTTATCATTAGGTTAAGACAACAATTTGTATTTTGTGTTGGCTAGGTTTAAATCTCAAATCTCTTTTAATGTAAAGGCATTTGACTTTTATTGACTTTTTCACATTGTATCACATAAGTTTCACACATTAGCAATCCCCCCCCCCCCCCCCTTTTTTGTTTTTTATAATTTCTTTTAAGTTTCTACAGAATTAGTTGATTTCAATTTGTTCAATTGATAAAGTCTCTTGTCATGGACTAAGAGATCTGAGATTTAAACCTAGCCAACACAAAATACTAACTATTGTCTTAACCTAATGATAAAACACAATTATCATGGAATGGACACCATAAATTAAAGTTCTATCGTATCTATAAAAAAAGGTTCATGCTAACGAGTACCCTTAGGGCATTAGTTAACAATTCAGTTAAAGAAAGTTTTAATGGGAAAAGAAAAAAAAAGTAATTAATGTTTTGACAGTTTTTTTCATTTCCCATAAAAGTAATGTCAAAATTTTCCTAAAAGAAATTAAGACTAGGCAACTCGTTAGTATTTCCCTAAAAGGAATTAGGACTAGATGTAGTTTTCTTTAACTCTCAAATTTTTTTATGAGTTTTGTTCTTTTTGCCATTTATAGTTCAGATCTTGGTGCATTGACAAGTTCTTTTAGCCAAAAGCGATAGGTCACAAGTTCAAGTCTGGAAATCAACATTTCCTAAAAAATATTGAGTGTAACTGTGTAAGACTACTTACCAATTACATTTCTCAAACCTTGCAAAATTAGAAGTTTTGTGCACAGAGTATGACCTTTTTTTTTGTCCTTTCTACCATGTTTGAGTTTTCTTCACGTGTTTTGCTTTTTGGATGGTCTATAGGATGTTATAAACATAATTTGGACCATCATTAGTGTTTTCAATTTTATTAGAATTTTTTCAAGGGTAATTAGTGAAATAATTTTCAAAAGGTATCTCATATCAGTTCTCCAAAGAAAAACATGGCATGATTGGAATTGAAAAGTTCAGCAGAGAATTTGGAGGGTTCGGCCAATTCCATATTAGGGGAGAAAAGTTTATGAAACTAAAATGATATATACTTACTTAGAAAGTGCCCCATAATGGGAGTACAAACTTTTTGACCCATTTTTTATGTCCCACTTTATACTCCATCAATTACAATTTGTCACATATTCTTTTTACTTTTCTTATAAAATATCCAAAATTTAAACTGGAAAAAAAAAAAAAAAATTAGATACATGACATACTATAATTAGTGGAGAATAAAATATAATACAAAAAGTAGGACAGAAAATTTGAATTTTTCGTAATGGTATTTTATAGTTATTGACGAATTAAAGAGATCTAGTACAGTTGCAAAAATGGTTGTATATTTAAGATGACCCAAATGTTTGTGTAACTAATGTTTTTCCTTAAAGGGCTTTAATACCCTTTGTGTCCAATATCTTCTCAAAGGTCCTAACCAAAAATGTTTCTAATTCGATGTCAAATTTGTGTAACTAATCACACAGATTTTCCTTCCCACTTCCCCCAAATCCAAAATATCCTTGACAATAATATTGATGATAACCACATGAATGAAAAATCTTGTGCCCACTATCATTGCACATCCAGCAACCTTCTATGAAAGTGACACACTCATCACATAATATTTTTTATTAGATATTATCAACCGAGTCTAGATCTAACTAAAGAATATTTAGATCTATACATGTAAAAAATGTTTATTGTCATATCACTTATTTAATAACAATTAAATTAAATTATATATTATCATTATCATTATCATATTAAGACCTTTAGATTTATTAATTTTATACTCCACACAAGACAAACAAAAAGTTAATCTAGTTTTAAATGTCACCGAAAGAGAATTATACTTGTGACCATTACAGTCGTCACTAACATTTTCCAATATACAATTAGCGGGAAAAAATAATAATAAAAGAAGTCATTTTCCAATACACAATTGTTGATAATATTTTTCATTGGACTTTGAAAAATAAAATATCTCTTTGGAACATATTAAATCCTCATTATTTGTTCAATAAAAAATGTTAGGGTCATATTTTCTATGTAATTGACTAATTTTTTGACAAAACGCACTTTACTTGTAATTTGAGTAGATCTAAGTTGGGTTTGATACATATCAAGTAGTTGTATTAAAGATATGAAGATTGATTCAAGAAACAAGTAAAGAAAAGTTGTTTTACTGAAACTCGACAGATAGCTCGATAGAAAGCTACTATTGAGATTTAATGGGCAACTCAACATAAGCTCGATCTATTGAGCTTTAGGAATTCAGAATTTCCAGATCTGAATTTCAGTCACGTTGATATATTTATTTAGGGTTTCTTTTCTCACAACCCTAGACATATATAAAGCTTATTTTAAGAGCCGTAAAAAACAGATATAGAGATCAAGAGTTTATTTTTCTCTTTGAGAAGCTACTGTGTTTGTATACCATAGGGTTTTGTAACCAAATGCTTCCTGATCTTTATTGTTAATGAAGTGAAGAACTTTTCAGCCAACAACCACTTAAGTTGCTGGAGTTAGTCACGTACTGGAATTCGTGCAAAGGAGTTAGCACAGATTAGAGATTTGTGCAACAAAGGAAAGAAGGCTACTACAAGATCAAGTCCAATTGGGTATTGCAGCAAAGATTCAATTGTAGGTTGGTATTTCAGGATAGGCCAGGGTAGTGGTAAGATTCCTTATACTTGTAACCGCTTGATTTTTTATTAGTGGATTCTTGGGAGTGGTGACTTTAAAATCACCTAGTGGAGTTTTTGCCTTGCGAGTGGTTTTTCCCATTTGTCAATAAATCACCGTGTCAAATTTATTTTCCACTGCATTTAGTATTTTTAGTGATTTGTTGGTGCCTCCATGATTTGCATGCAATTTAACCTAATTAATCAACTTGGATAATTGAATTAATTAACCGGGGTCAAGCTATCTTAACTCAATAAGTGGTATCAGAGCAGACACACTCTGACTAGGTTTTAATCTTTGCTGTGTGATCCATTAAACCTCGTTGTCATGGATTCAAATTACATGAAAAGATCTTTTGCTTCAAATATCTCTTGCGTTTCTAACATCAATATGCTTAAGATTCTTAGGACATGCAATTCAGAAAGTTATTTGAAATTAATCTTGATGATTGTAGAAAAAGGTCTATCTGTGAGTAAATTGATGAAATTAGGTCATAAGAAGGAACAATTGTTTCTTGAATAGCGCAGAAGAAGACTAGACTGTCTCAAATTGTGCCCACACAAAGGTGTACTCCTCAGAAAGATAAAGGCAAGGGTAAAATTGCTTGGTAAACAAATCAAAGAGAGAACCATGCCTTATGATCTGACAAATAAGCATGAAGTACATTTCATGATGCATTCTGCCCTGAAAGTGATGGACACATGTCTATGGTATCTTGATAGTGGCTGCTCAAGACACATGACTAGAGACCACACTCTCTCCAAAACATTTGAAGCCAAGAAAGGTGGTAACATCACTTTTGGTGATGGAATCAAATCTTAGATAAAGGGAAAGGGAAACATCTCCCTACCAAGGCTACCGGATATTGCAAATGTGTTATATGTGGAAGGGCTAAAAGTGAATCTATTAAGCATAAGTTAGATTTGTGATCAAGACTTCATGGTGCTGTTCTCAAAAGGAAAGTGTCTAGTTCTAAATGAGTTACGTGAGCAACTCATAATCAAGATTCATACATTGGACAATTGCTATGGTCTAGTTCTAGATGTTGAGATTGTATGCAATTGCATTCAAATGCCAAATAAGGATCTATGGCATTAAAGGATGGGGCATGCCAGCTACTAGCAACTATCAATTGTGTCCAAAAATGAAGCCATCCTAGGGATGCCTAAACTCAACAAGGTTGTAAATGCCGTATGTGGACCTTGTTAACTTGGAAAACAGACGAAAGCTCAACATCATGCTATCTTGACCACAGCCATAGCAAGATCTCTCGAGCTTCTTCATGTCGACCTCATGGGTCCAACAAGAATAGATTCTCTTGGAGGAAAGAGATACATCATGGTGGTGGTAGACGACATCACCAGATTCACATGGGTTATTTTGCTGAAATCAAAGTTCGAAGCTCCTCAGAAATAGAGACATTATGTAAAAGGTTACAGAATGAGAAAGGTTTGAAAGTTAATCAAATTTGAAGTGATCATGGAAAAGAGTTTGAAAACTCTCAACTAGAGTCCTTCTATTCAAAGGCTGGCATAGCTCAAGAATTTTCGGCACCTATCACTCCTTAACAAAATGGTGTTGTTAAACAGAAGAATAGAGTTATTTGAGAGATGGCTAGAGCTATGATACATAACAAGGATGTGGCAAAAGACCTATGGGGTGAGGCAGTCAACACTGCATGTCACATTGTGAATCGAGTGTATTTCAAACCAAGTACAAAGAAGACTCCATCTGAACTGTGGAAAGAAAGAAAACCAAATATAAAGTACTTTAGAATATTTGGTAGCACATGCTTCGTTCTAAAGGATAAAGAGAATGTGAGAAAGTTTGACACTCGAAGTGATGAAGGAATTTTTCTTGGCTATTTCTTCACCAGCAAAGCATACATGGTGCTAAACAAAAGGACTAGAAAGGTTATGGAAAATGTCAATGTTGTGATAGATGAAGCATCAATGTCTAATTCCTTAAAAGATGTTGATAAACTTCTAAAGTCTGTTCTTCCGTTGACATTTGAGAATGATAAAGAAGTAAGTGACCAAGATTCTTCTCACCCTGCCTCATCTAGTGCGATACAAATCTTGGAAGACTCTTCAACATCACTCCAGCCCGACGATCACATGGAAAGAAAACCCTTATCTAGAGTTAAACTAAATCATCCTCTAGATGTGATCATGGGAAACATGAATGAATTTACCTTGAGAAAACGTACAGTTGATAAATATGTGGCTAACTTTGTGTCTTACTCATGTTACTTGTCTCAGGTTGAACCTGCCTAGGTTGAAGATGCCTTTCAAGATGAAAGCTAGGTAGAAGCCATGCATGATGAACTTTTACCTAAACTGGAAGGAGTAAATATCATGGGCACCAAATGGATATTTCACAACAAAACTGATGAGGAAGGGAATGTCATTCGAAACAAAGCTAGACTTGTGGCTCAAGGCTACACTTAAGTAGAAAGAGTAGGTTTTGATGAAATCTTCACTCCTGTAGCTCGCATTGAATCCATACGAGTCTTACTTGCATTAGTTTGTCATTTGAAGTTCAAGCTATATCAGATGGATGTGAAGAGTGCCTGTTTGAGTGGATTTCTCAAGGAAGAAATCTATGTAGCACAACCCAAAAGATTTGTTGATCCACACTTTCCAAATCATGTGCTTTATCTTAAGAAGGCTCTCTATGGATTAAAGCAGACACCCAGAGCATGATATGATCGTCTCACTGAATACTTGGTGTTAAATGGATTTTCAAGGGGACAAGCTGATCAAACATTGTTTGTCAAGAAAGTTGATGGAGAACTGGTTATAGCTTAGGTATATATGGATGACATCATCTTTAGATCTACAAAAGATGAACTAGCTCATTCCTTCTCAAGCATGATGCAAACTGAATTCGAGATGAGCATGATTGGAGAGTTGAATTACTTCCTCAGACTATAGATTCAACAAAATGACTCAGGTATTTTCATCTCTCAATTTAAATATGCTAAAAACCTTGTGAAAAAGTTTGGTTAAGAGTTGGCTAGGTTAGAACTCCTATGAGCCCAAATGTAAAACTCACTGTTGACTTGTTAGGAAAAAGTGCTGATCCCTCTCTATAAAAGCATGATAGGTAGTCTTCTTTACCTTACTGCAAGTAGACCTGACATTAGCTACAGTGTAGGAGTGTGTGCTAGATATCAAGCTAATCCTAAAGTATCTCACATTACTGCAATAAATCATATTACGTTTAGTTCACTAGTAGTTTTGGAGTTTGGTATGATAAGGACACTAATGATGTGTTGGCTAGATATTTTGATACGGACTGGGCAGGGAATGCTGATGACCGTAAAAGCACTTTCGGTGGGTGTTTTAACTTGGGTAACAATCTTGTCTCATGGATGAGTAAGAAGTATAATTTCATCTCTCTTTATCCTACTGAGGCAGAATACATTGATGCTGGTAGTTGCTACACTCAACTCCTTTGGATGCAAAAACTTCTTGATTATGGTATTTGTCAAAAACATCTCTCCATATACTGTGACAATACCAGTGCCATCAACATATCTAAAAATCCTATTCAACACTCTTGAACCAAACATATTGAAATCAGACATTACTTCATTCGTGAGTTGGTTGAAGATGACATTCTCACTCTTGAGTTCATTCACACTGATGATCAAAAAACTAATCTTTTCACAAAACTTTGGATAGTAGATGCTTTAAATTCTTGCGCCAAAACATTGGTGTTATCTCCTTGAAGTGATTCTCTTCTCTTCCCTCTCTTTTTCCATGCATATGCATTTCAAGTTTTTATTGCTTTTTAATGTGTTTGTTTGTTGTCTTGTTTATTGTTTTCAATAAATTAAAAAAAAAAAAAAAGGAAAAATTTGGAAAATACAAAAACAGTATTTGTTTATGTATACTAGTACTTGTGTACCTTGGATAGCCTTTGAAACAAAGTTCTAACTTTGTATCTCTTGTAGCTTAGATGAGCATCCTTACGCACAACTAAGCAATGTGAGCTTTGTGGCTCGTTTATATGATTTGTATGATTTGATTAATCTTTTATCATTCATATCCTTATCACTCTTTTTGACGGGAAGGACTAAAATCCTAAGAGAAAGACATAAATATCCATCTCACCACTAAAACTCATCAATCATAAAATATCTGTGTGCAATTCATAAAAGCCATACTCAGTAAGGTGTAGCACTTGCATAGCAAAAACAAGATGTTTGACTTACATAATTGGGTAATTCTTTTCTCTCTTATATACTTATGCATGTTATGTCAGTTTATGCTTTAAAGAAAAATATGCAAAGAACATGAAAAGCAAAAAGAATCAAAATGCTTTTAAATATGGTTGCAAGCATGTTTCTATTAGATGTTGGAGTTATACGATGTACCTCAAAGGTGATGGTCCCCATCAAATAGTTATGATTGTGTGTGGATGTATTTGATTCTCTTATATCATTACTCTTCATATAATGTGACACTTATGCTTTCTTGCAAAAGTTTCACACACAAAACGCATACTCTTTGCTACTCTTGATACTATTGTACAAGTACAATATGATTTGGTCATCACAAGGAATACATTTAGTAGTATAAGCTTACTAAAATGTCTTAACTTTTTTTTGAAAATAAAATTGGTTAGAATTGTTTAGTGTATGTTTTGATCTAGGAATGCTTTGCATCTAAAGTTGTTGATGTGTTTGAGTGCTCAATGCTTCTTTGATGGTTGGTATAGTATCTATCTTGCTTGCAGTCATCACATGTGTTTTTCTCTCCTTGAAAAACCTTCCTTCCGTCTACTTAACACTAGCTTGATAGAAGCTCGATACTAGCTCGACATCTCTCGGAACAAGCCTCTACTATCGGGATTTCTAGGTTTTTCTTGATACCTTTCGACAGATAGCCCGATCCATCGAGCCAAATTTCTCTTCTCTCTGTTTGCTTGATAGAAGCTCGACACATCCTTGATCCATTGAAGCAGTTTGGCCGTTGACACATCCTTGATCCATCGAAGCAGTTTGGCCGTTGACACATCCTTGATACCACTTGATCTATCGAGATTTTGTTCTCAATACATCCTCGATCTATCGTGATGCCTGATCCTATATATTCTTGAGGTCAACTTGTTTCATTTCATTCTCAAATATCTCGATCTCTCTTTCTTCACTCTCGATCCAAACCTTTTCTTTTCACCAAAATCCCTCTTCCCTTCAAGGATTCGGCCTCTTCCAAGCCTAAATCCTTTGGTGAGTGTACTAAATCTCTTCTTTTTATCTTTCTTCTTGCATTTCATGCATTTATACCTAGGTTTTCAAGTTTTTGGAAAAGTTTTGCGGTTTTTGAGTTTTTATGAAAATTTCTGGGTTGGGATTTATTGATATTTTATCATATGCTCATGCATTGCATTCTCTATCATTATAACCATGTTTCATGCATTCTAGGTTTGCGTGACTGATTATAACTTGTGAGTATTGTAGTTTGGATTAGGTTTTGCCCATGATGCAATTTTGGTTTGCACGTAACATGTTTATGCATTACCACGCATTGCACTTCTCTTTCCTTCCTTCCTGAGCATCTTCTCTGCTGCATTATCTTTTTCTTTTACTTCTCTTTTTGTTTTCTGACTATGGCACCCAAAAAGTCAGTCCTTTCTAAGAACTCGATCACTCGTTATGGTTCTTCTTCTTCTCTTCCCTCTCTTTCTACTAGGGATAGGTTCCGTAATTCAGAATCCCAAAAGGATTTTGAGGAGAACTTTAGTGACAAGGCAATTCATTTGGAATGCCTGGTCATTCTGTCTAATTTCCCAGACACTCCTCAACCCGGTGCGTTTAGCACTTGGGGTTGGGAATCTCTATGTGAAAAAACCTTGAGGTGTCCCAGCGTGTGTATGCAGGAGTTCTACTCCAACATACACGCTATTGATACCTCTGTTCCTCGGTTTACTATGGTATTCAGAGGCACACGTATCTTAGTTACCCCAGCTCTCATTTCTGAGGTACTACGTGTCCCTAGGGTAGCTCGTCCTGACTACCCTAGTCACCCTCGTCTCTGTTCTATCTCTCTATTCCTCAGTTTACTATGGTATTCAGAGGCACACGTATCTTAGTTACCCCAGAGCTCATTTCTAAGGTACTACGTGTCCCTAGGGTAGCTCATCCTAACTACCCTAGTCAACCTCGTCTCTGTTCTATCTCTCAAGATGAGTTGGTCGCACATTTTTGCAAATAGGCCATGTCATAGGGTGATCTTCTAAACTTCACCACCACTGACTATGCTAAAGGTCCTCGGATCCTTAACATGGTGATGACCTTTTTTCTCACTCCATGGTTACACTATAACACTATCACTGAGCCTCATTCTCATTTTCTTTTCTCTCTCTTGGAGGGTGAAAAAGCTGAATTTCACTCCTTTACTGATTCTTGTGGACAAAATCTCATGCAGATAAAGGACGACCCTGCACTGAAGTGGCCCAAATCATTGAGCACATCCTCTAAGTGGAGAGATTCAAAGAAATACTGTCGTTTCCACAAGGATCATGGTCACTATACTGACGAATTCTGAGATTTGAAAGAACAAATAGAGGAGTTGATCCAAAGGGGAAAGCTCCAAAAATTTGTCAAAAAAGACTATCAAGCTCGCCATCGGACGGAAGAGAAGTCTACTGATGATCACAAGGAAGAAGATCGGGACAATCCTAAATAGGTCGTGGGAGAAATAAGGATGATCACCAGAGGACCGGTTGTAGGGGGATCATACAAGTCCCTCAGAAATTCAGTCCGAAGACAAGTTAACAGTGTTCATGTCAAGCACCCAATAGCCAAACATCATTGTGCCGAGAATAACGACATTGTTTTTTCCGAGCGAGATGCAAAAGGAATTAGGCAACCACATGATGACCCCCTCGTTATCATGCTAACCATTGAAGGGTACAACACCCGAAGAGTATTAGTGGACAACGAAAGCTCTGCAGATGTAATGTACACGACGACATTCCAGCAGATGAAGTTGGATCCAAAACACCTCAGACCTTTCGGATCTCCATTGGTCAGTTTCAGTGAGGACTGGGTTTATCCAAAGGGTATCGTTTCACTACAGATTACAGCAAGGACTGACCTAGCCTAGGTGATGAGAGAGGTAGACTTTCTAATCATTGACTGCCCTTCGTCTTATAATGTGATTCTTGGACGACCAACCCTTAATCGCCTCAAGGCTGCAACTTCCACGTACTGCTTAACAGTAAAATTCCCAACCCCTTATGGGATTGGAGAAATCTGTGGAGACCAACTTTTAGCCAGGGAATGTTACCAAGCAATCTTGGAATCCAGAGAGAATCACACCTGGATGGTAGAGGAAGAACCACCCAAGCCCATGGAAAAGGCAGAAAATATAGAGCTAGTGGAAGGAGACCCTTCTAAAACTACCAACGTAGGAAAGGATCTCCAACAGTCCTTAAAGGACGAGCTGGTGAAGTTTTTGAAAAAAAATCTGGATGTCTTTGCATGGAGCCATGAAGATATGCCAGGGATTGACGAACAGGTGATAGAGCATAGTCTTAATGTCGACCCAATGAAGAAGCCCATCCAACAAAAGAGTTGAGTATTTGCCCCAGAGTGGAACAAAGCAGTTATGGAAGAGGTGGAAAAGCCCTTGGCCGCAGGATTTATTCGAGAGATTTATTGCCCCAAATGGCTTGCCAATTTTGTCATGGTAAAAAAGTCCAACGGAAAGTGGAGAATGTGTGTGGACTTCATAGACTTAAACAATGCATGCCCCAAAGATAGTTTTTCCCTTCCCAAAATTGACCAGCTCGTTGATTCAACAGCTGGTCATGAACACCTAACCTTCATGGATGCTTTTTCAATTTATAACCAAATCCTAATGAAGAAGGAAGATTAGGAGAAAACTGTGTTCGTCATTAGCCAGGGCCTATAAATGGTCGTCAGTAATTGCAAATCGTCTATGTTAATGACGAGTAAAAGTATGGACAAGCGTAAATGCATTAATTCCAGGCAGCATTCAATGACCAAATGATAAATGAGCACGAAGCCGTTACTGCTGTCTAATGATGTGCACTTAAATGGCCGTTACAAACGTTAAAAGACTAGGATTAAGTGGTCATTATTGAGCCATAAATCCTCTAGTTGTAGTACAATGTTAGGGAGGCCAACAGATTGAGCATTTATTCAATCTGAGGCTATATTAAGCCAGGAAAGATAGGTAAATGGAGATATTAAACACACACACAAATTACTCTATAGATTACTTATCTCAAAAGAGTTTTAGCTAACTTAAGCATAGGAGGGTCCTTGGCAGGCCCTAAACCAGTGTCATTATCTACTTAGCGTTTTCTCTTGCGTAGGATATCAGGTCTTCCATTGTACTGATGAGGAACATACTAATGAGGTCAAATCGTGCTTCATTAATTATGCTTGTGGTTTAGTCATGAATTGCCAAAGGGGAAGATTGTTAGGGTCATATTTTCTATGTAATTGGCTATTCCTTTGATAAAACGCAATTTACTTGTAAATTGGGTAGATCTAAATTAGGTTTGATACATATCAAGTGGTTGTATTAAAGACATGAAGATTGATCCAAGAAACAAGTGAAGAAAAGTTGTTTTACTGAAACTCGACAGATAGTTTAACAAAAAGCTGCTATCAAGATTTAATGGGCAGCTCGACACAAGCTCAATCTATCTAGCTTTATGAATTCAAAATTTTCAAATCTGAATTTCAGCCCATGTTGATATATTTGTTTAGGCTTTCTTTTCTCATAACCCTATACATATATAAGGCTTATTTTAAGAGTCGTTAGATACAGATACAGAGACCAAGAGTTTATTTTTCTCTGTGAGAAGCTACTGCATTTGCACGCCATAGGGTTTTGTAACCAAGTGCTTCCTGATTTTCATTGTTGATGAAGTGAAGAACTTTGTAGCCAACAACCATTCAAGTTGCTAGAATTAGTCACGTACTAGGATCCATGCAAAGGAGTTAGTCACAAATTGGAGATTTGTGCAACAAAGGAAAGAAGGATACTACAAGATCAAGTCCAATTCGGCATTGGAGCAAAGGTTCAACTGTAGGTTGGTATTTCAGGATAGGCCAGGGTAGTGGTAAGATTCCTTATACTTATAACTGCATGATTGTTGATTAGTGGATTCTTGGGAGTGGTGGCCTTAAAATCACCCGGTGGGGTTTTTGTCTTGCGAGAGGTTTTTCCCATTTGTCAACAAATCACTGTGTCAAACTTATTTTCTGCTGCATTTAGCATTTTTGGTGATTTGTTGGTGCCTCCACAATCTGCATACAATTTAACCTAATTAATCAACTTAGGTAATTGAATTAATTAATCGGGGTCAAGCTATCTTAACCCAACCAAAAAAAAAAATTCAAGAATAATCAATGTATTTTTCTTCTGTTGATGAGGTAATTCATTATATTATCTTTCCCCCTTCGTGAGACAATTCATATGTATATATAATTTTAGCATTTGCTTGTTATTTTCCCCCTTGGAAACTGCACTACCTCAAAACTTTTTTCTTTTCTTATTCATAAAGAAAAGGAAAAAAAATTAATTTCTTGGTGAGCTAATCTAGTTCATCTTTTTCAACCTGAGAGGATTAATATTGTTAGTTTTTATTTAGTGCTGGCAATTTTGTGTCAAAATTCCCTTGTAATTATCTTTCAAATAAGTTGTAATTGGGTTAGTTCAAGTGCTGAAAATTAAAGTTGCTAGAGGAAAAATTTTGGTTAAGTGAAATTGCAGTTTGGATTTTTGGTCTAGTGAGTTTGACACATGTTTGGCATTTGAAATTCATATAGGGACAATTTCGCCTAACACTTGCATGACCTTTGGTCAACCAAAATTGGCATTTGAAATTTAATTAGGGACCGTTGGTCAACCAAAATTGCCAAAACAATGGAGAATTTTGATACGAACTTTCGTGTTAACCTTTATCCAGCCTATATAAATAAGCCTTATTCCCTGCGATTTTGAACCCTAATTCCCATATGAGAGTTGAGAGAAATCTATTCATTTGAGAAACCTATCCATTTGGTGGATTAGGTAAATTTCTCAGATATGATGTTGACCCACGTTTTACCTCCAACTTGCTTCAAAGTTTTTGCAGAAACACTTCTTCGCCCACGATGTTAGCATCCATAATCCATAGTCTTAAAAATTGAATCAAATCAATCGGTCCTACTGATTCAATTGTGAATCAAAAGTTCAAAACCCATATCAGTTTGGTCCACATCCTGAATAGAAAATCTTCAATTCTCAATAAATAAATAAAAGGAATAGAATATCTTCAACAATTAACAAATCGACTGTTAAATTTCCAAAATCGAGATTCGGAATAATTTTGGTATGTTTTGACCATTTCTTTAAAACTTTTTTTCTTTGCAACTTACCAAAAACTTTGACTTTTATTTGTTCAGGGCATTATTATTATTATTATTATTATTATTATTATTATTATTATTATTGTAAGGACATGTTTTGCGGCCCAAGCCCAAAATATAAGGGGTATTGGCCCGGTGAGCCCAGTACAATAGATTTGTATAGAGTGGGTCAAAGAACTAGGCCCTAATGAGCTTAACAACGACTAGTATGGACTTGTAGGATGATCAAGCAAGAATCATACACATAGGATTGAATAAATTCACGGTCCGAGGAGGCGAATCTTATTATAAATCAATGAAACTAATTACAAGTGCAACTTTTGTTGCTACAGTATTCTCCCTTTCTTTTTTGGTCCCCCTCCTTCAAGGGTCTCTCACATTATATATCTCATCTCCAGTGATCTTGGCCCTCCATTTGTCAATCACCCAAGCCACTACTCGAGTACCCGTCCCATCAGACACCCCTTCTGGCTCTCTGTGAGTTGCGGTAGCCAAGGAAGCACTGTTCAGGGTCTTCTCCACATAAATGCGGCCAAAAAAAATAGTTGGTGTGCATTTAATGTGGAGGTAGCAGCTTTTCTTTAGATATTTTTGGGTTCCTTTCCTTCTCGTGTGGTCATGAGGCACGCTTCTAACACTGGAGCACCTATGGAGGTCATTTTCGCCATTGGAATGCGTATCTGAGCTATACTTGCCATGGCCAAGAAGGAATTCCTCCTCAAACTGCCTTCTGCCCCTTCTTTATTCATGAGACTTTAAACTAAAATCTCTCATCACTAATTATCCCTCCTCGGACATGCCGATGTCCTCAGACAGGGCCTAAGGCCCAATATATAATTTTGGGCCCTTATCCCTATAATTATTATTATTATATACTAATATAATAAAAGTTGGGCTTAAATGCTGTGGTTGCACCAAGTGGCTTTACCATATTGTAGAACTTTTTTAAAAATTTTAGATTTAAAAAAAAATCTATATATATATATATATTTTTTTTTTTTTTCTTCTCCTATAATTTCTATGTTGATAAAAATCTTTATTTGATTACAATCCAAATTCTTCATCTTATCCATATTATCCTTATTTTTTACATGTAGTGTATTATAAAAAAAAAAGTCTAATGCATCTTAAATTGCAGCGCGTATGCTACACTAAAAAAAAAGAGGTCTAATTCATCTTAAATTACAGCAACACAGACATAGTGTAATCTAATTCTTCTCATTTTTTAAATACTACACTAAAAAACAAGGTCTAATACATATTGCAAAAAAAAAAATTTAGATTTAAAATGATAAGACACGTAAAGATAAAAAATAAAAAATAATTAAAAAAAAACCTTAGAAAAATGGATAAAATAACTAATTTACTTAGATTAGGATCGTGTAACCATTAGTATTTTATTTAAAATTTAAAATTACAGATAAAAAATAATTTTAGAAAAAAAATATACGCTTTTTTTTTTATAGAAACATATTTTAACAATATATATATATATATATATAATTGATTAGAATTTCACATAGGATAGGTGTTTCTTTAATTCCAAACCTTCTAATCATTTCTCTTATAATTTAACTTCAATATAATTTGAAATTTTATGTCTAATAGAACTCTCCCAAGTCCTAACTTCCAAGTTTTTTGGATAAATATGCATCCTAAGTGATGAGTTTTACTTCTTTTTTTTTTTTTTTGAAACGTTAATTGTGATAATTTTTTTAATACATATCTTTTTCCTAATAATTCTATTTCTCTTATAATTCCTAAATTGATTAGAAATCTAACATCTTCACAATTGAAAATTTTCTATATATATATGATTTTTTTAGTGTATTCTTATATTGATTAGAAGAGAATTATGTTTATTTTTTTGGCAAATGAAATAGCTTTGGTTAAGTTTCCATAGGTTTTTAATTATTAAATTTATGAATTTTTTCATATAAATATGTTGTGTGATTGCTTGATACTTTTAAGAACAATAATTTATATGCAATTTATATAATCTATATTCAAGTGATTATTAATTTATTATTTCTCAATAAAATTATACTAAAAGTTTATAATTAAAACCATGCAACACACGAGCATAATACTAGTATATATATATATATATATATATAATCGAAACCTCTGAAACTCCCACAAATTTCCACGTCAGAACAATATTAAAAAAACAAAAAAAAAAACCGTAATAAAATTTTTCTAAAACTCGATGCTCTGCCTTTCCCTTTCACAATGCTCTGCCATCACTTCCCTGCCTTCCTCTACCAACTCCTCCTTGATTAGACCCACGGCAAACCAACAGCAAAGCATCGCATCGCATCGCATCTCATCTAAAGACCCACAGATTCCTCAAAACCCACCATACCCACAAACCAACAGACATCTTCTTCCTTAGAATCGATCTCCTTCCTCAGACCACCCATTTGCCACAAATCACCCACATCCAACCTCTACAACCCAGAAACGGCGCCTCATTTTCCGTGGGTCTTATCCAACCCATGCCCAAAGATTCCTCAAACAAAACCCACCATAACCACCATGCCCACCATACCCACAGACATCTTCGTCCTCAAAATAGATGTCGAGCTCCTTCCTCAAACCACCCACATGCAACCTCTACAGCCCAAAGACGATGCCCCATTTACCGTGGGTCTCATCTAGCCCATGGCCCATCAACTACGTTGGTTGGCGATACACCCAACCCAGCCCGTCGAAACCGGCCCAAAGGTAATTAATAAACAAATTTAATTAGAACTAACTATTATTTATTTTTATTTTTGAATCCGAACTCTATAACTATTAGGAATCTATAACTATTATCTTATAAATAGTTGATTCTTATTAGTCTTTTTTTTTTTCACGGCTGTTTCAAGTTCAAACTTAGAATAGTTTGGATTTCTTAGCTCTTTTTGAATTTTAGTTTAGTTATATCAGTTTTAAAATACAGTTTCATTGATTTCTATTTTGTATTCTAGAGTTGATTGAATTGTAGTTTTAGTAGTGTTTCTCTTTGTATCTTTGCAAACCCATGTAGCCAACCCTTCTGAGATTTTTTACCCCAGCTTAATTGATTTCTGTTTTGTATTCTAGAGTTGATTGAATTGTGATTTTAGCTATGTTTCTCTTTGTATCTGTAATTGAGTTTGTGCATACACTTAGATAAGTCTTTGGGTTTGGAACTCTGTAACTGAGTTTAGTAGTCTATTTTGATGATAATATTTTTTGAAGTGAGTTACATATTCAATATTTTAAATAGATATTAAAATGGTGATAATCAATTTGAATTTTTTTGTGTGGAAACTGAGCTATGGGTTTGAATTTGTTTAGTGGTAGTTTATGGTTGGTCTGCATTTATGCTTGCTTTCAATCAATTTGATGTTAGAATTATGACTTAGGATCTGATCTGCTTTTGTTTACTTCAAATTAATTTACTTCGAATTAGTTCACTTCAGTGTAGTTTACTTTGATTAAGTGCACTTTGAGTTAGTCTGTTTAGGAATAGTTCACTTCAAGTCAGTTTGTTTTGAATCAAGTTATTTCGAATCAATAGCATTGGAATATGAGTTAGACTTAGAAATTTAAAATTAGTCTCTTGAGGATTGTAGTCACTTTAGTTTCTTATCTATCATTGCTTGCATTGCAACAAAAAGTCTTCTTAAGTGAGGTATTTTGAACTTCTGCAAAATCAAATTTTACTTTGAATTGGGTTTTCACTTCAATCCTAATGTTTAAATCTTCTTTAAAAAGTTATGTTTGCAAAATATTTGGATTGCTAAAATCTATGAATCTAATGATCATTTAATGCTCTCTTCTAAAAGTTTTTTTTTTTTTTTTTTTTTGAGAAACATACACCTTGTAAATGTCAGGAGGAACAGACTCCTTCCAGACTGAAATAGGAAAAGAAAGTCTCGCTCTCCAGGCTAGAGCATGTGCCAGAGCATTGCCTTGCCGTTGTGTATGAGAGAAAGAGAAATACTGAAAAGAACCAATTAAAGACATTATGTCCTTTATTATGTGACCCACATCTGGGTGACGAAAACATTGATTTTTGAATGCTGAAATCGAGGTTTCTGAATCACCTTCCAAAATTGAACCATGAAGATTGAGTTCTTGTAGAAAGTGGACTACCCTTCAAGCTGCAATAGTTTCCAATGCCAATACTGATGATGGACTAGGAATTATGTTGGATAAGGCTACCATGACTGTACCAGAGGAATTTTGGACCACAACACCAATGCCCGCTGCTCCCAAATCTTTAAAAACGGCACCATCAAAATTTGTTTTCACGATACCAGGATCAGGTGGTTTCCAAATGCTTTTTTTCGGCAACTTCTTGCTAATAGGTTTGCTTCGAGTTTGTTGAATTCCATGAGGTATTGTTGAGCTTGGTCCGCAATCTTCTCCAGAGGTAATACTGCTTCTTTGACTCTTAACTTGTTTCGACGATTCCAGATAGACCAACAATAGGTGATAAAGAGTTCAGCTCCTTTTTTGTTCTGCAGCGCCAACCTAAAAAGATCAAAGAAAGAAAAAAATTGATTTGTCGCATTACGCAACTCATCAAAGTTAGTTCCCCCGACCACTCGTATGTTTTCACAACCCCACAAGGCAAGAACCACTGACTCAGGCTCCTTCTTACAGCTGAGGCAGACCTTGGATTGAACTACTTTTCTCCTTGCCAAATTTTTTAGATTAGGAAGGCATTCAGTGCAAGCACGCCAAGCAAAAGTCTTGACTTTATTTGGCACGTTTAATCTCCAGAGGGCTGTCCAGAATTTTTTGACTTCTCCATTATTTGAAACTGAAGCTGCCTTTCTCTTTTCCATAGCACATAGCAACTGATACCCCAATTTGACTGAATACATCCCATCCTTAGACTTTCGCCAAATTAGAATGTCTTCCTGAGGGGTAAAACAGATAGGGATCAACCTGATTCTTTGAGCTTCAAAGGGCATAAAACAGATGTCTAATAACATCCCATTCCACCATCCTGTGTTGTCATCTATGAGATCAGCTACCACCTTATCAGCATGTAAGGAAGATGCTGAGGAAATAATCCTACCAGAACCTTTCCCTGGCAACCAACAATCTTGGTACACTTTGACACTTTGACCATTCCCTATTCTCCTCCTAGCACCATTAGCAATCACTTTCCGGGCACTAAGGATACTACGCCAAGCGTAAGAACCTGACTTAACTTGGGTAGAAAAAATGTCGCCTAATGGGAAAAACTTAGCTTTGAAAACCCGATAGAAAAGGGAATTTTTGTCATGGATTAACCTCCAAACTTGTTTTGCTAACATGGCTTCATTAAATTTTCGAAGTTCCTTGAACCCCATCCAACCTTCATTCTTTGGTAAACATAGAGTCTCCCACTTCTTCCAATGAATCTTCCTCCTATCACCTCGTTGTCCCCAAAAGAAATTTTTAATCATCACCTCAATATCGTGACAAAGGCTCGTGGGTAATTTAAAGCAACTCATTGCAAAGATTGGAATAGCTTGCACAATAGCTTTCAACAAAACCTCCCTCCCCGCTTGTGACAATAATTTTTCTTTCCAACCTTGAAGCTTACTCCAAGTCCGTTCCTTTATATAAATAAGGCTCTCCTTTTTATTCCTTCCCACCACTGCTAGAAGGCCTAAATATTTCTCATACTCCTTTATTTTTGGAACTCCTAGGAAAATTTTCAAAGCAACTTTCGTACTATCTGGGACTGACTTGCCAAAGAACAAATTGGTTTTTGCTCCATTTACTTTCTGCCCCAAAGCTTGTTCATAGAGAGTCAATGCCGATTGTAAAGCTTGCACATCACCCATCTTGGCTCTACAAAAAATCACACTGTCATCAGCGAAGAAAAGATGGGAGATTTGTGGGCCATTCTTACAAAGGGAGAAGCCTCTAAGATCTCCTGAAGCGACACTACTTTTAATCAAACCATTTAGCCCTTCAGAACAGAGAAGAAAGAGGTAGGGAGATAATGGATCCCCTTGACAGATCCCCCTAGTTGGCTTAATAAAACCTCGAGGTGTGCCATTTATTAGGATGGAATAGGAGACTGTTCTAACTATTTCCATCACCAACCTTACCCAATTTTCATGGAAGCCCATTTTCACCATCAACTTCTCTAAAAAGATCCACTCCACCCTGTCATAGGCCTTGCTCATATCCAACTTTAGTGCCATATATCCTTCCTTGCCTCTTTTTTTTTTTTGTCTTCATGTGATGAAGAGTCTCAAAAGCTACTAGAATGTTGTCTGAGATTGCTTTATCTGGTTGGAAAGCACTCTGTGATTCTAAAATAACATGAGGTAAGAGACTTTTCAACCGATTAGCTAGCACTTTCAAGATTAATTTATAGAGAATATTACAGAGTGCAATAGGTCTAAACTCATAAACTCTCTCGGGGCTCTTTGATTTAGGAATAAGAGTGATAAAAGTTTGATTGAGGCTAGCTGGGATAATACCTGAATTTAAGCAAGAAAGCACTGCACAAGAAACATCATCACCAATGGAGTCCCAATAGTGTTGAAAGAAAATAGGGGGCATGCCATCCGGACCCGGGGCCTTCAATGGAGCCATACTCTTCAAAACCGCATCAACTTCTTGCCTCGAAATTTTTTTCATCAACTCAGAGTTCATAGAATCAGAAACTACCTGTGGGATAGTAGCAAGAACCTCTTCAAGATGAGATGGATTGGACGTCGAAAAAAGCCCCTTGAAATAATCACAAAACAAATCTGCCACCTGATCATCTCCGTCACACCATTCACCACTTTCATTCCTCAATCTTTTTAAACAATTTCGCCTAAACCTTTGAGAGGCCCTACTATGAAAATAGCCCGTATTTTGATCCTTATCCTTCAACCAATGCAGCTTAGAACGCTGCTGCCAAAGTTTTTCTTCACTAAGAAGCAAATCCCTTAATTCAGCCTTAAGGGAGTGCAAACGATCAACACCGATGCCCCTTATAGCTTCCTTTTCAACTTCCTTCACCAGTCTCTTTTTATCAATAATGTTACGAGTAATATTTCCAAATGACCCTCTACTCCACTCACGTAGTTTATCTTGGCAAGTTCTTAAATTTGCTTCAACTACAGCCATGGGATTGGGTGAAAAAATGGAATTTACCCAAGTTGCCTCCACCGTAGTGTGACATGCTGCTTCCTTCAACCACACCTGTTCGAACCTCCACAGCCTTTGATTTCTTATCGGTATTCCATCTAACTGAATAAGAAGAGGCTTGTGATCAAAGAAAGTAGCATCCAGATGTGTGACTGACGATCCTGGAAAGAGAGAAAACCATTCTGTATTTGCCACTGCCCTGTCAAAACGTTCCCACACTGTGATACCTCCTGTTAGTTTCTTACACCAAGTAAATTTCGTACCTCTGTAACCTTGTTAGGACATATATGTTTTCACTTATTAAGAACGTATGTCACTTATTCATGTAATTGGCTAATCCTTTGACAAAACGCACTCCACTTGTAATTGGGTAGTTCTAGGTGTTTTTAATACTTCAAGAAACAAGGTTTCAAGATCAAGTGTTGAAGTCATCAAGTCTGTCCAAGAAAAAGCAAGCTGAAGTGCAAAGTTTTTAAAGCTCGACACCTGCTCGATAGCTACCTCGACACCTGCTATCTGTCGAGATTTAAAATTTCAAATTTCCAATCTGATTTTCTTGGGATCCGTGAATATGATTTTGGGCCTTCTTTTCTTCTAACCCTAAACATATAAAAGGATTGTTTTAAGAGCCGTCAAGTGTGACACAAGTTGCAATATCATTGAGCAATCTCTGTTCAAGCAAATTGTGATCAAAAGACGAAGTTCTTGACCTAGTTCATCTTCCTTCAAGAAGTTGCTGTGTATTTGCACCGTAGGGTTTTGTAACCAAGCATCTTCCTGCTATTCATCATAAAGGATGAACTGAAGAACTTTGCAGCCAACCTTTCTTCCTTAGTTGGTGTTCTGAACTCGCGTACTGGGATCCGCGCATTGGTTAGTCACGTACTTGGGAGCCGTGCATCAAAGGTGGGAACTGTCGCTACAGATCAAGTCCAATTGGGTATTGGGGTAAGGGTTCAACAGTAGGTTGGTAAGGTACTTGGGATTCCTTTACTTGTAACCGCTTGATTTGATAATAGTGGAGTTTCAGGAGTGGTGACCTGAAAATCACCCGATGGGGTTTTTGCCGTTAAGGTTTTCCCCATTCGTAAACAAATCACCGTGTTATTTAATTTCCGCTGCATATTTAGTTTTTGGTGATTTGTTTGTGCTTCCACGCAATTGCATGATAAATTGATTAATTAATAACTTGGCTAATTAATTAATTGGTTTAATCATAAGGGGTCATTCAGATTGTGGCCTATCAAGTGGTATCAGAGCAGGCACACTCTGATTAGGTTTAATCTTTGCTGTGTTGATCCATTGACCCCTGTTTGTCATGGATAGAGGACAATCTTTAATCATACCTCCTTTATTTGATGGCACTAACTATGCATACTGGAAAGTACGCATGAGAGCTTTCTTGCAGTCTTTAGATGAGAAGGTGTGGCAAGCTGTAGAGATTGGCTGGACTAAGCCAAAAGAAGAACCGGCCGATTGGGATGATGCAAAGATCAAGGTGGCTAACTTCAACAGCAGAGCGTTAAATGCCCTATTTAGCGCAGTCACCAATGAGGAGTTCAAGATGATATCCTCAACTGAAACTGCTAAGGAGGCTTGGACCATCCTCCAGGCAACCTATGAAGGAACAAAGGCTGTCAAAGATTCAAAGCTTCAAAGGCTCACTACAAGCTTTGAAGAAATTAAGATGGAGGAGGATGAGTCGTTTGATGAGTTCTATGCCAAGCTCAAGGACATAGTGAACTCAGCCTTCAATCTTGGGGAAACCATCCCTGAACCCAAGATTGTAAGGAAGGTGCTCAGATCTCTACCTGAGAGATTCCATGCCAAGATTACGGCGATAGAAGAATCAAAGGATATTGACAAGATTCCTTTGACTGAGCTGGTTGGAAACTTGCAAACCTATGAGATAGGGTTATCTAGGATTGGCAAGTCAAGTAAAGGCAAAAGCATGGCCTTAAAGGCAAAGAGCAGTGATACAGATGAGTCTTCCGATGATGAAGATTCCAAGATGAAGTCCTACATCACCCGGCAGTTCAAGAAGTTTATGAAGAATGCCAATGGAAGGAGCTTCGACAAGGACCGCAGGCAGTTCAATTCTTCTCAGTTTAAAAGCCAAGACAAAGGGAAGAAGGATGCTAAGGATGGCAGTCAGTACACTGTTCCCGCAGGAGCAAAGTGCTTTGGGTGTCATGGATTCGGTCACATGAAGCATGAATGCCCAACATATCTCAAGAGCATTGGGAAGAGTAAGGCACTTGCTGCAACCTTGAGTGACACTGAGCCTGAAGATGATTCCGACAATGAGGATGACGGAATCTTAAATGCCTTCACTGCCACAGTCAATCCTACTGAAGGGATTGTTGAAGAAGTGGATGAAGAAGAAGAACTGGTAGAGTCCAAATTTGAGAAGATGGATGATCAAGATAATATCCATTCAGCCTATGAGAAGCTTTACAAGCTCTTTGAGAAGCGTGAGAAATTATATAGGCTAGCCATCAAGAAGCTCAGTGATGTGGAACTTAATCGTGAAGAGTTGTCCACAAATTTTGATGAGGCAAATCAAACTATTGGAGCACTGAGATTTGAAAACAATTTCTTGGCTGAGAAGACCAAGAAGCTTGAAGCGGAGCTGTTTCAAGTCAGAGCTCAACTGGAGAGGACTTCAAGTGCAAAGCTTGATGAGATGCTTAGCAATCAAAAATCTGCTTCGGATCGAACTGGTTTGGGGTATGGTCTTTCTTTCTCTAATACTGCTTCTACTAGCAATACTGTTTTTGTTCCTCCTGCTAATAACACTGAAATTGAGAATATTGATGTTAAAACTGAATTAGCTAGTGAGAACTTAGACAAGGGTAAATCTATCTTAGGAGCACCCCCTAAGCAAGATAAGAAAGATGCTAAAAACTCTAGGGCTAAGAAGGCTAACTCTCAAAAGCCTAAACAAAAGAAGCAGCATCTCTGTCATCATTGTGGAGCTGCCGGTCATACTCGACCAAATTGCTATAAGTGGTTAGCCACTCAACAGAGCAATGGCATGATAGCATCTGGAAGCCAAAATCAGCTTCAATCCTCTCTTGCTCCTCTTGGAGATCTTCTGAAAGCCCTCATGTTCCTTTCGAACTTGAAAGGTTTAAATTCTTCCCTCTCACCACCGGTTCAAGGATTCAATCAAAGGAAAGGCTCTTCCAAGGTGTGGAAGAAAAAGGGCTCTAAGTGATTTCATCACTTTCTTTTCCCTTCTTGTTTTTCTGTTTGTTGCATTGCTTGTGTGTTTTGCTTTTCTGCTGAGTCAGTCTAGTTTTTGCTTTGCTTTGTTAACATGTTTTGTGTGTTTACTTTCAGTTTTGTTTATTTTGTTTTTAAATATAAAAATAAAAAAAAAATTGAAAAATCAGAAAAATACAAAAACAGTGTGTGTTTTGTGTACTTTGGTATTTGTATACCTTGGATGGCCATTGAAACAAAGTTTATAAACTTTGTATCATTTGTAGCTTAGATGAGCATCTCTATGCACAACTAAGCAAGTGAGCTTTGTGGCTCTTGTTTGTGATCAGTACGATTAAGTTATCTCTTAAAACTTAACACTCATATCACTCTTTTTGACGGGTAGGACTAGAAAATCCTAAGAGAAAGGCATAAATGACCATCTCACCACTGTTGCCCGCCAATCATAGTATGACACCTGTATGCTTCGGCATAGCAAAAGTGCAGTGTTATAGACACCTGTATGCTTCGGCATAGCAAAAGTGCAGTGTTAAAGACATCCGTATGCTTCAGCATAGCAAAAGTGCAATGTCTATGCTTAACATGTTGGGTATTTCTTTTCTCTCTTTTTATGCCCATGCATGATATGCTTAAAAGAAAATATGCAAAGAAAATAAAAAGCAAAAAGATTAAAATGCTTTAAATATGATTGCAAGCGTGTTTTCTAGAAGATGTGGGAGTCATAGGATGTACCTCGAAGGGGATAGTCCCCATCAAACAGTTATGATTGTGTGTGAGTTAAAGTTATTTTCTCATATCTCAGATCGTCATAACATGTATACACATATGCAATCTTGCGATGTTTTTCACACACAACACGCAATATTCTTTGCTACTTTTGATACATGTGCAGGTACAATGTGATTTGGCCATCACAAAGGTTTTACATGTGCTAAATGTATGCTCACTAAACTGTCTTAACTTGTTTTTGAAAAATAAAATTGGTTAGACTTGTTTAGTGTGTGTGTGTGTTTTTGAGGATCCATGTGCTTAAATTTTTGTTGAGAGATGTTTTTGAGTGCTTTATATGTTGAGTGGATCTTTGGTTGAGGTGTGTGTTGGATTGCATTCATGTCTGTGTTTTTCCCTTCTCGAAAAACTGCTTTTTACTGCTGTCTCGACACCTCCTCGACGCCTCCTCGATACCTGGTCATCTGTCAAGCTTCTCAAGCTTTTTCTTATCGCAATCTCGATACCTGTATCGACACCTGATGGATCGACCGAGAAAGTTTCTGTCTCCTCGATAGATTCTCGACACCTTATGGATCGATCGAGATTTACTTATTGTGTTGATGTCTTCTTCTCGACACCTGTCTCGACACCTTGTGGATCGATCGAGAAATCTTCTATCTCCTCGATACCTCCTTGACACCTGTGCGATCGATCGAGATTCTTTTATCTGAAATTGATCTTGCACCTCGATACCTCTCGATACCTTCAGCTGTCGAAGGCAAAATCCTCGACACCTTTCTCGACACTTTCATCGATACCTCTCGACACCTCAGCAGTCGAGAATTACTGAGGTGTCTATTTAAGGTCTGATCACGATTTTCTCTCATTCTCACTCGATCTCTCCGTGGCTCTTTCTCTCCCAAACACATTTCTCTCACTCAAATCTTCCAACCCACTTGGATCTTGACCATTCCTTGCTTCAATCACTTGGTAAGATCACTTTTCCCTTCCTTTTTCATGCATTGCATGTTTTGAAACCTAGTTTTTTGTTTTTTTTGAAAATTTTGGGGTTTTTCAAAATTAATGAGTGTTTCTTGAAATTTTGGGTTGGGTTTTCACTTAAAATGCTTTTAAAATGTCATACATTGCATTCCATGTGCATTAGAATGATATTTACATGCATTTAGATGTGTGCTATATGCTGTGTGCTGGTAGGTTTGGATTGGGCTGAGCCCATGATGCAATTTTTGTTTTTGCATGTCACATGCTCATGCATTCCCATGCATACGTACTTGTTGTTCAATATATCTGATATATATGAACTGTTTTGGGACTTTTCTGATTGTCTCCCTCTCTCTCTCTTTCTCATTCTTTTACGTTAGTAGTGTCTATGGCACCCAAACGTAAATCCACTCCTGCTCGGAACCCTCTGCGTTCTGGAGCTTCTTCATCTTCTGATTCTGCTCCTTCTAACCTTCGATTCCGTGATGGAGATGCCCAAAAGGCATTTACTGAGAACTTTTCTAGACGAGGTGTTCATTCGGAACGCCAAGTCATTCTGGCGGACTTCGCCGACACTGACCTTCCCTCTGTCATTCACAGTAGGGGATGGGGGTCACTGTGTGACATCCCGGTCACTTGCTCTCTCGTGCTGATACAGGAGTTCTACTCCAACATGCACGGGATTGATCGTTCAGTACCTCTCTTCTTCACTCGCGTTCGAGGTACGCGCATTCCTGTCACTCCGCAGCTAGTCGCGGATGTGCTTAGGGTACCTAGGATAGAGTTTCCCGATTACCCCTCTTGTGAGCGTCTAAGGACTATGTCCAAAGATGAGCTCATTTCTGCTTTTTGTGAGCGCCCTGCTGATTGGGGTGAGCATCAGTTCACATCATGTAGGCCTTTTGCTAAAGGTCCTAGATTTATCAACATGGTGATGACTTTTGTTCTCCATCCTCTTTCTCACTACAACTCTATCACAGAGCCTCGTGCTCGATTTTTGCTATCACTTCTAGAGCATCTTACTATAGACTTTCCCTCTCACTTCATCCTGTCTATCATAGATGTTTATCTTGTTCGGCGTCCCGTGACAAGCTCATCTTTCCTTCCGCTATCACGAGGATCCTACGCCATTTTTCCATTCCCTTTCCTATGTCCAACCACTTCACACACATATCTGCCATAGATGCCGCTACCGTAAAACGTAGTGAGGCGCAGTTCAAGTCGAGACAGCCGAATGCCACTCCTTCCTCCCATTCGGCTCCATCCAGATCAACTCCATCTACATCTGCTCCTTCTTCCTCTTCGAGCGATGTATCTCTGGGAGATATTATGGCGCAGCTACAGGGCATGGACACTCGCCTTGATACACTCTCTGCTGAGTTGTATCAGGTGAATGTTCGTGTTGGTCGTATTGCACGACGGCAGGCGACCATGGGTGGATTTGCTCCAGAGGCTACTCCTTCACCACCTACTCCAGCAGCTTCAAATTCTGAGGATAATGATGATGATGATGGGGATGCTAGCTCTACCGATGAGATGTCTACATGACACTCTACCCTTTGTCACTCATGACAAAAAGGGGAAGTAGTTTTGGGTTATGAGAGTAGTCATCTTAGGGGGAGAGTTAGTATAGGACATTTTTGATAGGGGGAGTGTTGACATTTCTAAGGGATGTAGTGAGGCTATATATGTATCTTTTCTTTTCTTACCTTTTAGATACATTGATCATGTATATGAGGTCCTTTGACCATTTTACATACATTGTACTTATACTTCCTTATATATGCTGATGTATGTTTCTTTCACCTCTCTCTTCATATGTTGTTTCTTTTCTATCTTTATACACATGTTCTTTATACTTGTATGCAATCTATTATTTCTATTTCACACAAGATGCCTTGATGAGTTTTGCTTAAAGTGTTTCAGAAATACAGGTTGTCAAAGTCTACTTGCCATAAACTCTCTTCTTGCAAAGTTTTTCAAGAGTTTGTGTTAGGATAGATTTTATTGTATTCAACAAGTGAATATGAGTTGAGTGATTTATGACTTCTCTCATATGTTCATTTGTTTGTTGTGGTTTTGTCACGGATTGCCAAAGGGGGAGATTGTTAGGACATATATGTTTTCACTTGTTAAGAACGTATGTCACTTATTCATGTAAATTGGCTAATCCTTTGACAAAACGCACTCCACTTGTAATTGGGTAGTTCTAGGTGTTTTTAATACTTCAAGAAACAAGATTTCAAGATCAAGTGTTGAAGTCATCAAGTCTGTACAAGAAAAAGCAAGCTGAAGTGCAAAGTTTTTAAAGCTCGACACCTGCTCGATAGCTACCTCAACACCTGCTATCTGTCGAGATTTAGAATTTCAGATTTCCAATCTGATTTTCTTGGGATCCGTGAATATGATTTTGGGCCTTCTTTTCTTCTAACCCTAAACATATAAAAGGATTGTTTTAAGAGCCGTCAAGTGTGACACAAGTTGCAATATCATTGAGCAATCTCTGTTTAAGCAAATTGTGATCAAAAGACGAAGTTCTTGACCTAGTTCATCTTCCTTCAAGAAGTTGCTATGTATTTGCACCGTAGGGTTTTGTAACCAAGCATCTTCCTGCTATTCATCATAAAGGATGAACTGAAGAACTTTGCAGCCAACCTTTCTTCCTTAGTTGGTGTTCTGAACTCGCGTACTGGGATCCGCGCATTGGTTAGTCACGTACTTGGGAGCCGTGCATCAAAGGTGGGAACTGTCGCTACAGATCAAGTCCAACTAGGTATTAGGGTAAGGGTTCAACTGTAGGTTGGTAAGGTACTTGGGATTCCTTTACTTATAACCGCTTGATTTGATAATAATGGAGTTTTGGGAGTGGTGACCTGAAAATCACCTGGTGGGGTTTTTGCCGTTAAGGTTTTCCCCATTCGTAAACAAATCACCGTATTATTTAATTTCCGCTGCATATTTAGTTTTTGGTGATTTGTTTGTGCTTCCATGCAATTGCATGATAAATTGATTAATTAATAACTTGGCTAATTAATTAATTGGTTTAATCACAAGGGGTCATTCAGATTGTGGCCTATCAAACCTAAATCAGCAAGGCAGCAAGCGTCCAAAGCCTTCCTAAAATCTTTCATTTGATTTTCCGGTCTTGCTCGACCACCCAACTTCTCATGGGATTTTGCTATCTCATTAAAATTGCTGGCGCATAACCAAGGTAAGGAAGAGCTGCAACTGAGGTTTTTTAGCATGTTCCAAGAATCTTGGTGTCTATGTGTTTCAGGGCACCCATAGAAACTTGAAAATCTCCATGAAATTTCCTTGCCTGCATTTATCACAGCATCAATGTAATTTAATGAAGAAGATACCATAGAAACATCGAAGTCAGACTTCCACAAAAGTGCCAAACCACCGCCCTGATTAACCTTTAATACAACAAATTTCTGATCAAGTTCAAAATTCTTCAACAATGACTTTAGCCTTGCTTCATCCAGCCATGTTTCGGCAATGAACACGACTGCAAGATCTTTTGCCCGAACTAGGTCTTTGAGCTCTCGAATTGTCTGTGGGTTCCTAAGCCCATGACAATTCCAAACTAAGAGACTCATTGCTCTTGGCAAGGCTGCTGCGCAGCCTCTGCCAATAATATGGCGTTGCCATTATCCTTTTGAGAAACCAAACGACGCTTGCAAGGTAACTCAATTGGATCATTGAGGGTACTAGAGGATCTCTTAGTCTGCAGTTTTATTCCTTGTGGGGATGCCAGACTTCGTGAGGATTTCTGGATTCTTTTCCACGTTCCAAGCTGGGGCAAAACATCATCAGAGATAACTGAGATGGGAACTTCAGTTAAGGTGGGATTAAAGTCGTCTGGGTTGATGGAGTTTGTGGGGTCACGTGAAAGGAGGTGGTCAACTAGGTTAATGGGTTTTTTGGGGTCATATGAGAGAAGGTGGTCATCTGGATTAGTGGAGCTTTTGGGGTCACGTGAGGAAAGGTAGGGTAAAGGGGAATGATATTTCGTGGTGTTTAAGGATTCTTGGGATGGAAGGATTGTTGTGCCGCATTGATTAGGCACACTTTTCCGTGTTGGTTGGAGGATCGAATTTGGAAATTTCCTTATCAATCTCAGTTAATTTGGCTGAGAATATCTCGCTGTCATTTAACTGGTACTGAAAAGTAGTAGATTTTGGGCTAGGTTGTATCGTTGACCCCAATATATTAGGAATAGAATATGTATTTACTGCACCCATTAATCCCTCACTTCCCGCATGGGATTTTGAATTTGAAAAAGATTCAGCATTGAATTCCTCCCTGATTTCCTTGCATTCCATCTCAGGTTGTGCACCTATCGACGGCGGTGATGCAACCTCCACCACCGGCGGACTCACTACTGTTGCACTTGATGACTGGGTGCTTCTCGAAAACCTGTTTTCATAATACCCAGGAACAAAGATAACATCCTTTCTAGCAGATGTATACGGTGCTGCTCGTAGGTGTGACCCAAATTGCTGGTTTTCAGCCTTAAGAGTGCCCTTGCTTTGAATCCAAAGTTCACAATTTTTGTCATCATGATCAAGTCTTCCACACCAATAGCAGAGATTAGGCAATCTTTCGTACTTGAATGAAACCCAGGATTTGCCCCCCTCAGCAAGAGTAATAACTCTTCCACGGCACAGAGGCAGATTTAAATCAAGGGTTACGCGAACTTTCATAAAATGACCACCCTCTTCATCAACTGCCCCCATGGATTTCTGCACCTCCCCAATTATATCACACAAACATTTAGCCATTTGCCTTGTCAAGTATCTAAGGGGAATGTCGTGAACCTGCACCCAAAAAGTGGCTTTGTTAAAAATTAAATTTCGTGCTGGGTATCGGAGTCATACCTTTGAATAACTACGAGATGTTTATCAAAACTCCAAGGTTGGTTTTGAATAATACGATCAACATCGGGTAGATTATCAAAAAGGAATAGCACTTTATGGTCTCCAAGCCGCTTAATCTTGAAGCCATTGGTGGACCTCCATAACTGCTTAAAAGTTCTAGCCACAGCATCCATTACTAAGAAACGTGGGGTTAAAAATTTCACAGCCACCATATACTCTCTGGTCCGATGGTCAGTTCTCAGTATAACACCTCTCTGTTCTTTTTCTGACAGAGATAGGTTATTCCAAATGGCTATGAGATCCTCCATGAGTGGAGAGAGCTAAGGGAGAGAAAAAACAAGAGATAGAAAGAATATTGTTTCCCTTGACCCACAAAGAAAAAACCACAAGCTTGAGAATCACCCTTGGTGTCTCAAGAGGAAAAGAACAGAGGACAAAACAGAGAAAACAAAACGACAGAGGAAAAAAAAAACACAACTCTCCTTACTCACGTAAGGGACAAAACACTTCTACTGCCTCAGAGAAGAGGGAGAAACCACCTTCCTTAGTGGTAGAGAGACCCTTCTAAAAGTTATGTTTGGTATTTGTTTGCTATTTTAAATCTGCTTTTATTCTTGGAGTTTTAATATCTTATTTTAACCTTATAAATATTTATCTATCTAATAATATAGTGTATTTTTTTATTTCCCCTGTGTATGTTTAATAGTTATAGCAAATATATGGTTGCTATTTTAAATCTGCTTTTATGCTTGGAGTTTTAATATCATTGAACAATTTCTTATTCTTTGACATAGTTGATGTTAAGCTCTTTTGGAAAGTAAAAAATCAAAATTTGATGATTTAAGATGCATTCATTAATCTTATGCATTTAATTGTAGGGAAAGGAAATTGATAGCTGATTATTTCAAGAAACAACAAAGGATCCTTGAAGGTTGTTTGGGTATGCTCTTTTCTAAACACGCAGCAAATATATGGTTGCTATTTTGAATCAATATTCTGTTTTTTATTGTTTGATTGAAGGAACATGAGAGAGCTTGAAAGTAATTTCTCTAGAAGTGAACATGAGCAGAAACACATTTAGAATATATCACTAAATCAGTTACCTATTTAAATAATCTTAATTTCTTGGCGAGTTTTTTAATTCTTGGTAATTCATGTTGACAATGACACTAATTTTGGGTTTTTGCTCATTTAATTGGATGTCTAATACCATCCTATCTTAGCAACTCGATTCATCAGAAAGTCAGGAAAATTGTTGGAACTACCTTGCTTAGATGGTTTTGTAAAAATTATAAGGAAATTAAATTTGAATTTTTGATTTTTAGTGAGTTTAAATCTGGATCAGCATAAAATCTGTGTTTTACATCTAAAATCTGCACTTTTTTACAACTGAAATCTACTCTGCACTACACTGTTTCACAAAAATCTACATTGCACTGTTTCATTAAAATCTGCACTACACTGCACCGTTTCAAACTTTCTGCACTGCACTATTTCTCTTCTATTAATGTTTCTTGGCTGAAAATTGAATTCTTACTGTTTTGTAGGTAGGGATTTTTTGCATTTTGATATCTGGCTTATTTGGTAATACAACTACAAGACGAGGAAATGAGTTGTATTGAAATTATATATAAACAAACAAAAGAAAACTATTAGATTATTAGATAGAAGCTAAGGATAAAACATAATGATGAGACATTTGAATTTAAATAAAATACAATAGTTGGAACCAAATCCACTGCAAGTTTATTTGAAAGTTGTAGAAGCATTTGAATTGGAATTTTGATTTGCAACATGATCTGTAGAGGCAACGTGAGCTGTAGATCAAAGGCATTTATCTTAACAAGGTCTAGAGCTTACAAGTAAATAAGTAATCAAATTCAAATAGCACATTATGCATTTCTGTATAAACAAAGAAATTGTATCCTTGAATCATGTACCTATGTAAAAATTAGTACACTAATCACACTCCACACAGATTGAGTAATGAATTTTCTTTTGATTTTGGTGAGTGAGTGATTCTACTCTAGGTTCTGATTTTTAGTTTTCTGAAATTTAGCCGCTGTTAATTATTAAACAAAGAGTTAGAGATGGAATTTGAGAAGTTGCTTAATTAATGCTTTGTTAGTGCTCTTTGATTCATCTTTTCTTTTTCTGCTCACAAGTTGTACATGGTTTTTTCCTTAATGATTTTGTATTGCTATTCAATTGATTGGTTTAGAATTGTTATGGTTTCAATGATGTCCAGTGGTTTATTTGACTTATTTCTAACTATGATGCTGCTAACTAATTGTCATGTAAGCCAAATCTAAGTTTAATGTTATAATTTTCATCTACCATTCAAAGATGTTGCATAATAAATATATTCAAGCCTAATTCATAGATTGTCCAATCCTCTAACATAATTTTAACATGTTCTATTGACAGGCTTATATCGGTGATAATTGAGATGTTATGGATTGGAATCCTATTTTAATTTAAATTTAATTTGATTGATATTTTCCATTCACTAGTTTAATGTTTCCTATGAAGGATAGGAATTTCTGAGATTGAAATCCTAATGTACAATTAAAGAGCAAGAAACAAAGAATTTTTTAAATCTTCATACACAATAGTTTTTTAGTTGCTAACCTGTGTGAAGCACAGGAAAGTTCATAGAAATACTAAAATTTTCCAATTAAGGAGGGGTCAATTCAGTGAGAAAATGAATGTCACTATTAATGTTTTTGGAGGGTTGAGAGAAATTTAGTTAAGATAAATGGACATTTTTGCTAAGGATTTTAAGGAATAAGTCACAAAAATGGTTAATTACAACACTAATATTCAAAGGAATACACATAATTCATTAGAATGTAAGGGATTTGAGTTGGTCAGCCAAAGTGTGTGTCTATGTGTGTGTGTATATATATATAGTGATCTCATCTCATATTTCTTAGTCTACCGACAAAATTCTGAAAAATAATATGATGTTTAAACATTGATTATTGCCTGCACAACAAAAATGGTAAAATTTCAAATCAAAATATTACATATCACATCTAAAAGAAACACTAACAAAAAGTAAAAATATACGACATGCATTAATAACAAAAATTTATAATATTTGAAGAGTTTTGCAAATCAACTCAACAAAATCTTATTAAATTGGTCAGGGGCAGCTTCACTAACTATATTTTATCAATATAAATAACCTTCTTCATAAGACTTTTGCTTAAATTATCATACTAAATATGAGAAAACAGGTGCAAGCATATTGTTGTTGACTCTACACTGTATCCCAAAGAGTTTCTCTTGGATTGCTTCGTTCTTCTCTTTGGCTTTACAGCTAAAGCTCCCCCATCATAACGGTGTTGGCTCTACATTGTATCCCAAAGAGTTTCTCTTGGATTGCTTTGTTCTTCTCTCTGGCTTTACAACTAAAGCTCCCCCATCATAACTACACATTTCTAGAATTTTCATTTTCTACTTTTGCAGCCCCTAAAAAAAGTTGTCTTGATTTTATCAAAAGCTTGCCTACCATTAGTATTAAAATTCTTAGTATATATACCATTAGCATAGATACAAATTAATTCAAGAGTAGCCTTGTTTTAAAAATGCCATAAAGCTCAAATATCACCAGCAACCAAATAAATGAAATCATTGCTCAGTACTAATAGTAAAATTCTCATTAATCTAGTGCAATATAGAACAAATGTAGATTTTATAAAAATATCCTATAATACATATACAATATATCTTACTCCCATATTCATGTGCTAAACGGTTTTGCTTTAATATATGACATAATAAGGATTTGTGTCAATACTAATATGCTACAAACCTAATGTAGATTTTGCTCTCATACATTTTGTGCCTTAGTGACAAAATTCACAAAAGTCTCATCCAGTAGTTTAGGCTATTATTTCCATGTTTTGAAAAACAAAACTTGATATTTATTGAAAAAGGAATGAAATAAAAAAATAATTAAAAATCACAAATGAAGAACCAAAAATAAGAACATAGAGGGAGATTGTTGGAAGCAGAATTAACAAACCTAGCATGAATTGTGAAGAGTCATATAAAACCGAAACCACTGGAACTTCCACAATTTTTCGCGTCACCACTATTTTCTTTTTCTTTTAGGTTTTATATCTTATATATTTATTATTTCTCTTCAACGTGTAATTATCTTCTTCTCCTATAATTTCTAAGTTGATAAAAATCTTAAGTTGATTACAATCCAAATTCTACTCCAATTTATTTGTTCATATCCTATCAAATTCTTTTTTTTTTTTTTTTGGTTCTTTTTTTTTAAGCAAAAGTGAAAAGTCAGACTGGTGGGCCCTTATAGTGTTGAGCTTGGCCCATTTGAATCTGTATATTAAAATAAAGTTGGTTCCGTTTTTCATCTTCAACTATAAGTCTGTTTCGTATATAAAGCTTTTATTTTACAACATAGTCATGTGTGTTAAACAGAGTTCGTATCAAAGAAAAACAGTTCACTTTGCTGCTTCATTATAGGTATGATCTCTCTCTTGCTTAAAGTACTTTTGAATAATTTTCTTTTCTGGGTTTATTTCTTTGGTGAATGACATAGACATATAGTAAATTGCTCAATACTTGGTTTCGTTCAAGGAAAAAAAAGAAAAGAAAAGAAAAGTTCACAGATTAAAAACTGATATAGATATTAATTTACTGACGTGATTACAATACTCTTGCAAGGAATTGTTAGAGTAGTTGTGTTTTTTTTTTTTTTTTTTTGGTTGAGTGCAAGAGTAGTTTTAGTTAGTGCTTGTCACTGCTTGGTGTAATTTGTACTACTATGAATGTTATATATAAAACCCTCATATGATCCTAGAAAAACCACACTATAAAAAAAAAATTGTCATCAATAACAAGAAGAAGAGCTTATTCTTGACCATCAAAACCACAAATTTTGTGTCATCAATAATCAATTTTATATTAATGTTGTGATATAGTCCATAGGTATTTTTTTTTTTTAAAAGGAAAAGTACAGTCCATATGGGAATGGTTTAGATATTTCATACTTGATTTTGGAATCTCAGATTGATTAGTAGAATAATATGGAGTGAGGATGTGCATTATTCATATTAAAAGTGGCAATTCACATTGATAAGAAACCAAACAAGGGCGTGTAATAACCTCTATACATATGGTGGTGGTATAGCGTTGGTGCGTGTGAGAGTTAGAAGACAAAGTTTTGTCTTTTTTATTTATTTAAAATATGCATCCTACTTGGTTGATACCTATACAATACCTATGGGAAACTATTAAATTATAAAATAATTTTTCTATTAATTTTTAATTAATATTTTTTTCATACAGGACTCTCTATTTGTTTTTTAAAATATATGTGATTTTAAATTTAACTATCCCATGCGATACATGGGTTAGCGACTAATTATATTTAAAACCGAAGCCTTTGACTTTTTATTGACCTCTCTAAAGCTTGCCACATCATTATCATTTTTTTAAAATAAAATTATTTTTGTTTAGTCCAAATTTAACAAGGAGTGAAACTCTATCTTTCTAACAAGTCCAACTTAAACTCAAACTCATCATTATCATTTTTTTAAAACAAAATTATTTTTGTTTAGTCAAAACTTAACACGGAGTGAAACTCTATCTCACTAACAAGTCCAACTTAAACTCAAACTCAAACATTGATAATTTATCTCCAAATTTGCGAGGTTAATCATGAACACTATAAAAGCAATGCTGATGATGCACGAAAATTGTCTATGAATTGATGGTTCCTGATTGTACCGATGGGTACCTAGAGAATAAAAAAACAAGAACCAAACAGAAGGTATCGGTGGGATACCGACCAAAGACCTTCCGAAAGTTAAGTCAGTGAATGAGAAATCTCCAAGAACTCTATAGTGAGAGAACTAGGGATTTTCTGCGTACCTGGGAAAGGAGGAGGCATGTTGCTTATATAGTGATGTGGAGGAGACCTAGATCCTAGGAATATAGGGATTTTCCTTATAGGGAGAAGGTGGAGTTAATGTCATCAAGATCTTGGGGATACTTTTAATTCTGGGAAGGTGAAAATCGCGTGGTAGGGTCTTTGTGCGTGGTGTGCAAGATGTTTCCATATAAGAATATGCGTGTAGATTACGTAAGGTCACATAGGACCCGTCAGTATGCTTCTCCGTCTGTCAGGGTCATCTGTCGGCCTGGTAAGGAGATGCACCCATCAACTTCATATGGATCTGTCCATGTAGTTGTCGGCCTCTTGCTAGTGTAGGTACAAGGTCTCAAACAAATTCTTTTGAGATCGACGATTCCTTTGAGGCCGACGATTCTTTTAAGGTCGTCAACTTTTGTCGGTATGATACCTTTTCATTGACGGACTTGTTGTTTAAGGATCCTGATCTTATTACAGAAATACCTTTATCAGCTGCCCCTACTCCGCAGTTACTTCGGCTAATCCTAACGGGTCTCAAAGTAATAAGGGGTTTTATGGGCATTAATTGTGTCATTAATAGGTAGGTAGTTTTTACAATGAATGCAAAGTGACATGTGGCACTTGTGGATTGGCCTTGTTTCTAATCAAAAGCGTCGCTTCGTATACCATGCCCCTTCGCCCTATAAATAGTTCTTCTTCCTTAGTTTTTTATTTTTTACTTTATTTTTATCTCTTAAAAGCTATGATCCTAAGTTGTTTCGTCGCTACTTCCGTGTTCATTCGTCGTCTTGATGAGCGAGTAACGTCGACTCCCATCGTAAGTTTTCTTTTCTCTACTTCAATTTATTGCTTTTCTAGCTAGTCGTCGCTTTTAGAGACCCGTCGCGTGAATTGGTTCTTAGAATACATCTGTCGCTTGTAGGTGAATAAATGTCAGGTGACAGAGAAGTGACAAGTGAACAGTCGTCGTCAGTCCGTGAGGGTGCGGGCTACGACGAAGTCTATCCATCGTGGCATGAGCCTATGGAGGATTTGACATGGTCCCCAGAAAGGGAGTCGTCTGCCCGTTCTCTTGCTGAGGAGGAAGATGAGGAATACAAGGGGATGAGAAGGATGAGGAAGAGGAAAAGGGTGAGGGTGAAAAAGAAGGTGAAGGTGACGGTGATGAGGGAGAAGATCATAGGGAAGGTGACGGGGCTATAGGCCAAGTAGACGAAGGCGGTCATAGACCCTGCATCCTTCCCTTGATATGGACGGTGAATGACTTCTACCCTACCATGTCCTTGAAGGTTTTCAACAATCTTCGCAACCGTTATCAAATTCTTGAATACATTCCCCTGCGGTTGCCAAGGAAGTTTGAGAAGTGTTACTCGAGTAGGACAGCAAACGTCAGCATGTACGATGCTATTCACTACTGGATTAAGGTTGCCATTGATGGAGCTACACCATCAACTCGCTAACTATTTAGGCCTATCCATCAGCCAAATACTCCGAATACATGGAGTATCTTTATTGGGGTCGAAGTGATATGGGACCAGTTGAGTGGTGGCAACCATCGCCTCACTACTAACGAGTTTTTCTACTGCTATAGGCTTTAGCAAATACACTCACCCAAGGGTATTTATCACTTTCTGGCTAGGAAACTGTCGTTTAGGTTGGTGTCAGACATGCCCGACTCTAATAGGAATTGGAAGAATATGTATTTCTTTGTACTAGGTACGGACTAGGTATATATACTCGAAGAGTGGGATAGTATGCCTAATGGGTTTGATAACACTTAGGGTGTTTTAATCGAGTCTGGTGAGTCATCGGCGTCTGTTTTCTTTTATCCCTTCAGTTTTGATAATGTAACTGACCTACTACGTTTGATTTGTTTTCAACTCAAGTCCGTTTGGAAATAAGTGAAGAACATGAAAGTTTTCTCAAGTGAGTTTGGGCAATTCTGCTTAAGAAGAGAAAGTGGAAGGATTTTGTCACACTTGACACCTTTTACACTTTTTGTTGTGGTCCAGAGTCAACGGTCGAAGCTCGATAGTTAGACACTTTTGCTTGTTAACATAAGTTCCCTTTCGTCCGTCTGCTCATTTTTTGACAGTCTATTCTAGCCCATTCGTTTCCCTTATTTCTTTCGTTGTCTTTTTTTCAGAGATGGATGCTGATAGACAGAGGGCCATGGTGAGGAAGTCCACTACTGCTCGCCTTTAGTAGCAAAGGGAAGCGTCGGCTTTTGCTCCTAAGGCAACGCTCCCTTCCAAAGCTGCTCCCAAGAGGAAGGGCGCAAGCAAAGATGATCGTCCTACCAAGAAGGCGACGGGTTAATCTGCTGAGGAAAAACCAAAAGGATCAGCCCTAAAAATCTCCCCCGCCTCCCTATCATGGTGCCGGCAATGGCCTCATGTCGGCTCATGGTCTCGTCGTCTCTAGCCCTATCCAGAGACTGGTGAACCACAAGGCGTATGTCGTTGAGATGGTTAACTCAATCATCAAGGTCACGGACTTGGACGAATGTGGTGAGCATGCCACTGAGGACCTGGGGGTTTCTGGCCTTTTCGACCTGGCAAAGGTAAATATCCGTCAGGTTTACTTTTCTATTTTCTTTTCATTTTCCCTATTATAACTGTCATCTTCTTGTAGGCAATGGTGAGGATGAAGACTCTCCAGGACACATATGAGGCCAAGGAAGGGGTGGTCCGTCGACAGTGCAAGCGCCTGGAATACAAAGTGAAGCAGTTGGAGCAATACAAGGAAGCTTCTTGTATTCTCAACATTGAGCTGATGGCGAAGATTGCCTTGCTAGAGAAGGAGACCCATTGCTCTGAAGATTTCACAAAGGCGAACACCAATTTGACAACGGAGTTAGCTGCCCTTCGTGAGCAAATGGAGCAAGTCAAGGCCGACGCTATGGTGGGATTTCGGACCTTTCAACTATACTATGATGAGTGCGGCAACTTCTATGGTGATGGCTTCAACGACTACCTTAAGCATGTGGCTGCCTTTTACCCTCACCTGGACCTGTCTCAGGTAGTCATTGAAGACACCGTCCTGCCGACTTTTAGTGGTGCCGAAGCTGTCATGGACAAAGCTGACGGCTCCTTCACATTGACGACTCCATTCACATGGTTGAGGAAGAGGTGAAGGAGCCTGCCGACGTTGAGGCCGTTGACCAGAACGCTCCTGGGGGCTAAAATGTTTCTAATGGTCCGACTACTCCCGACAATTCGTCTGCCCCTAAGGGTCCGTCTGCTCCTCAAGATTAGCCTTCTCCTAATGTTCCTCCGTCTTAGCGCTGCGCCTTTTTTTTTTTTTTTTTTTTACTTTTACTTTGACATTTTGTAAGAATAATTTTAAGACAATGAAGGGCCCTATTTTAGGTTTTATGTATAAACGTTTATCCCCGTCAGGTTTGTCAGGTTTATATTTATTGCTCTCTTATCCATTGTAAAGACTTGACTATGTTTGTGTGTTTGTGTAAAGTTGTAATTTACAACTATGTGTTTTGTTGGCTTTTATTTCGTGCCGAATTTGATTGTATTTTCATTCAATCTTTTGTACCCTGTATTTAATGTGGGATTTGATTGTAAGGGTTGTGTGATAGAAAGAAAGAGTGTGAAGACTTAAGCAATTGAAGACTGAGGAGTTCTCGCGGGTATCTCGCAACTAAGCATCCCGCGAAGTGAGCCATATGCCCTGCACATGACTGGAATGCAAAGAGTCAGGAAAGATGGCGACATCTATGTTTCGCGAGTAGCTTGTGAGTAAGGCCTTCCCGCGAGACACTCGCGAGACATTCTGTTTTGCCAGGCTATACTATCTGATACACACTTTCTGTACCCACACGTTATATACCCACATTACCCACAAATGTTGAGGAGTGCTTCTGAGAGAAAACCCTAGCCAAACACCTTAAGAGTTAGAGATTGTTATACCTATAATTCTCTACACATTTGCTTGTGGAATTTCCTCAACTCCTACCTCTCCATTTCCATACCATTGAGAGGTTGATAGCCCAAACACTTACCACACCCTTTCAGAGTGTTAAGTGAGGTTTTGGTGCTGCTAGGAAGCATTGGAAGAAGCCAAGGATGGCAGATGCAATATGGAGCGTGTTGCAGAATCCGAAGAGCTAGACAAGACACGGTTCCGAGAAGCCTTGTTAGAGTAGGAGCTTGGAGGGCTTAGGTACATCGGGTAGATTAGGCTTTGAGGGTCTCTTGCTAACCCATGTATCCCAACTGATTGTCTAGTGAATCGATTACCGCTTGGAGGGTGGCGGAGAGGTTTTTCGCCGAGTTCTTCGGTTTCCTCCTCGATAACACATCGACGTATCATCTTATGTTTGCATCTTTCTTCCTTACTCTTTTACATTCCATTTTACTGCTGTGTTGTTAAGTTTATGGATTAGAGTAGCTTGTTTGTTTATCCGCTCGCATTTACACTATTCCGCACTTAGTTTTAGTTAGTGTAAAATCAATCGAGCCATAACTTTAATTTTGGGGTCTAAACAGCTCTTGTGTTTTCAAGGCATTTTCGAGCTTTCAATTGGTATCAGAGCGGGTGCACTTTTTATGGTTTAAACACCTTAGTGCGATTCTTGACCCCGTATTAAGATGGACCGGTCTCAATCCTTAAATGCGCCACCATATTTTGATGGTAGCAACTATGCCTTTTGGAAAGTCAGGATGAGGGCATTTTTGTGTTCAATGGATGAAACCGTTTGGGATGCGATGGATATTGGATGGACTAGGCCGGAGGCTGCCAAATCCACGTGGGATAAGGCAACCCTCGCGGCGTCTAATGCAAATAGCAAAGCACTTAACGTTATTTTCTATGGTGCATCTTCAGATGAGTTTCACAGGATATCTCACATTTCTATTGCCAAGGAGGCATGGCAGATATTGGAGACCACGTATGAAGGAACGAAGAAAGTGAAAGACACTAAGTTGCAGATGCTAACCACTCGGTTTGAGGAACTAAAAATGAGTGAGGACGAGTCATTTGACTCTTTCTATAGCAAGCTGAATGAGGTGGTCATTGGCAAGTTCAACTTGGGTGAGAAGACAGAGGACTCAAAGATAGTGAGGAAAATCCTTCGATCATTGCCGGAGAGCTTCCGAGCAAAAGTCACAGCTATAGAGGAAAGTAAAGATTTGGATGAGATCAAAATCCAAGAGCTCATTAGATTTCTCCAAACATATGAGCTGGGACTGCCTTCTCATAAGTCAAGTAAATCTCTTGCACTTAAAACCATCACCGAAAGAATGGATGATTCCTCCGAAGAAGATGGAGTGGAGAAAGAGGTAGCATTTCTTACAAAGAACTTCTAAAAATTTCTGAAGATGAAGAAATGTGGGAAACCATTCAGCAGAGGGAAGTTTTCATCCTCCAAATGTGATAGGAATGAGTTTAAGAAGAAAGACGGGAAGGACTCGAAATCTCCTAAAGGCATTGTGTGTTATGAATGCAATGGTCATGGACATCTCAAGAAGGAGTGTCCCAACTATCTAAGAGGGAAGGGCAAGGCGTATGCCACAACACTTAGTGATTCGGATTCTTCCAATTCAAATTTGGAAGAGAGCTGTGATGGAGAAGGGAATTACTCTGCTTGTATGACTATTGCTCATGTTGAGTCCTCGGAGGACTTGAGTTTGCTAGTGGAAGAGCTCGGTGAACATAGTGAAGTGGAGTCAATGGGAGTAGTAAAAGAATCTGATGCTAAAGAAGATGAAAGTGCAGTGGGACTTCAAGAAAACTACAATTCCCTACTTGAGAAGTCAAGAGAATATACAAGGGTGGCCAAGGCAGCCATTAAAAAGATGAAGAAGGCAGAGGAGGACTATAGAAGTCTCCTAGTGCGATATAAGGAGGCCAAATGTGAAATAGAGACACTAAATGGAGAGCTGACCAAAGCCTACTCAAAGATAAAATTCCTTGAGCTTGAGGTGGTTCAAGCCAATGCAAAAGTAGAGCGAGTCTCCTCCAAGAAGCTTGATGAAGTCCTCTCTCATCAAAAACATTTCACCGACAAAACCGGATTGGGATATATTGGAGAAAGTAGTTCAGCTGTCAATGTAACCAAGGAAGTGAAGTTTGTGAAAGCCAAGGAGCCAATTGTAGCTACCACAAAGGCTGAGAAAGTAAAGCTGGAGAAGAAGAAATGTGGTTGACCAATGGATGTTGAATAAGCCTCGTAACCAATCAGTGGTTAGGTCTGAAGCCAAAGGGAAATCACTTCCAAAATCACAAAGAGGTCCGAGAATTCAACATTTTTGTCATCACTGTGGACTTCAAGGACACATCAAACCAAATTGTCATAAGTTGAAGGCATTGAAGAATGCAAGTGATCAAAGGTCAAGAGGACCAAGAAATGACAAACGGAATTGGGCTGTTGAGCAATCAAAAGGTCGAGATGGTGATTCCAATGTGATGGATGTGATGAAAATGATTGATGCATTCACCACCTGTTTGGCAAGCTTCTCCAGAAGGTTTGAAGGCCACAATACTCGTACCCAATCCTATAGGGATATCACACCAAACGCACATGCCGTGTAGGTGAAGAGTGGTACTCATGCATAAGCATTACAACATGCCCACGAATTAATAATTCCGATGTTTAGGGTCATATGTTCATACATCACGATATGCATAATTCACTTTGAGTCAATTGCTTCTGGTTTAAAGCATGTTTCTTTTACTTGTTTTGGGTTGTACCTTCTTTTTTTTTTTTTTATCTTACTTTATTTGGTTTGTTTTTAGTGTGTTCAAAAAATTCAAAAACCCATAAAAATTGAAAAATCTTCAAAAAAGTTTGATCGCTTGTGTTGTGTATATCACATGTGAGTTTGGCCTAGTACCTTCGTACTTATGGCATAGTGCATTTACTAGCTTAGCTTGTTATGTATGCACATATATCTGTGTGGAAGAAATCTTGAAAACTATGTATGATTGTTGTAAATAGATCTTCAAGCTTGTCATGAATGATTGGTCAATAGTCTTGATACTTGCATATACTTGTGCCTATATCTCTTCCCACTTTATTTATTTATTTATTTGTTTTTTTTTTTTTTTTGGCAATAGAGCTCACCAAATGTAAATCTCCAAATGAAAAGAGATAATGAGCTGCAAAAGCCTGTTGCACATACTAGTATTTGACTAGGAAAAAGAGAAAGCGACTTTTGTATTGAAATATTTGGTGCTCAAAAAGCCAAAGGCTAATTCTCAATGTTGAAATATCAAAAATTTCAAGCACCGATCTCAAAAAAAGATGTATTATCCAAAATGGATAAATTTTATGATTTATGCAGAAACCAAATGAAAAACTTCTAAGATTTGTAATCATTTTGTGGGAGGTCATATATGCTCATTTCTATAATAGAGATAGTCCATTTGACTTAGTATCAGTTGTGTATATCTTGATTGAATTGATCATTGAAGTTTCACTCTGGTCTAAGGACTATTCCACATTTGATACTCACACACAACACACAAGACTTTGATTCAATTAATGTTTATCTCATTTGTGTGATTGTGCATGTTCAAATGTGATGTGTATGCTCAAGTACTTGTTGATCAAACCTAAAAGGATTTTTCAGTGTTTTATATGTTTTTGAAAGTGATTTTATACTTTCGTGTCTTTAGTTTTTGTTCAAAATGCATTTTTGTATTTTTCTCCAAAAACTGGTTCAGAGGTTGTTTCGAGAGAAGCTCGTGACTTAGAGCTTCCTGCGAAATGTGCTTAAGGGAAATTAAAAAGTCACATTTTCATACAAAGACTCTCGCTACTGCGTCGCGAGTATTTCGCGACTAAACACTTCTCGTGGAATGTTTTTAGGCAAAAACTGGAAATCTTTTCACTTCATACAGAGGCTATCACGACTGTCTTACGACTTATTCACGACTAAAAGCTTCTCGTGAAAGCTTTTGTGCTTCAGTGGCCATTCTTGCGACTGTTTCGCTACTGTCTAACCCGTGAAAAATGCGTGTTTCCAGTTTTTATGTAGCAGATGTGACAGTTTTTCAAAACCTCTTTATTTCCCTCGCACTGCCTTTCTTCAAACCCCTCTCAACCCAAAATCATTTTTCACTCAAACCCCATCATTTTCAAGCAAAAATCTCTGTAAAATCACTTCAAGGTATGTTTTTCTAAACATTGCTTTCATTTTTTCTTAAATTTTGCAAATTTTAGCTTAGGGTTTTAAAAATTGGGGATTTTTCTAAAATGGGTTGGGTTTCTCAATTTTGTGGAAATTTTTTTTCAAAACTTTGATTGGGCTAAGTCCCATTTGATCTTTGTGCATCTGTGTTGGCCCCATGTGGCAAATTTAGCATGTATTGAGGCAAGTTTTCCCCATGGTCATGCATTGTTCATCGTTGTAGTGCACTGTTGCATGTTAGGTGTTTGACAGAATGTCCTAGTGACATTTCTTGTGTTGAATTGGACTCAATTGAGTTCCAATACTTGGGTTTCCTTTTGATTGATCATGTTTACCATGTTTTGGTCAGTATTTGTGTGTTTTACACACTTTGCCCATTTTGTGCCTCAATGCCATGCCATGCACACACTAGGCCCCTCTGGGCACACCTCATGCATCTCATGCTGCACACACATGCACAGTCACTTATTTTCATGCATTGTGTTTATGTTTACATGCTTTATCTGTTTTAGCATGTTGTTTTGAGTTTCTTGTACTCTATTTTAGGTTGTTTTACCTCTGTTTTGGACTAACTTGAATCTAATCAAGTTTTGTGTTCTGTTTTGTGTTTATGCACATATTTCTTTTCTGTTCTGTGTTCATTTGTGCAAATGTCTCCTACTAAGCATGCAGCTACTAAGAGATCATCCTCCAAACGTGCACGCACTGATTCTGATAACTTCAGGTCTGCTGAGGCTGATATGAAGTATAATGCCTGTTATGAGGATAAAACGATCATCATGGAAAGGGTCGTACAAATGGAATCACTTAAGGACACTTTCATACCTGAAGTGCTCAAGGATAGGACATGGACAAAGCTCTTGAACCCGACTGGAGTTGTGTACTCAGAGATTATCAAAGAGTTCTTCTCCAATGCTAGTGTTGAGGGAGATAATATAAATTGCTGGGTAAGGCACAAAGAATTTGTCATCACTAGGGACAGCATTCAGGAGTTCTTAGAAGTTCGTCCTCCTTCACAGCCAATTACAGTGCAATATAAGGATCGTTTGGGCTTTACTGAGGAGATGGTGAAGATACTTGGTGGTACTTCTAAGAAAACCTCCATGAACACAATCCCATTTAGTCCAGAGATGAGGACTCTAGCCTATGTGATGATCCATAATCTGTATCCGGTCACCAACTTGACTACGTTGTCTGCTCCAAGGACAAAATTTTTGTACGATCTCTTTACTCACAAGGAGATTGATATATGTGGACACATATTCCATCTGTTGAAGAAGAGCATTGAAAAGCAAAATTCCAAAACAGTTATGCCTTTTCCCTCACTGATTATGGGCCTAATTGCGAAGACAAGGCTCAAACTCCCGAGTGGTCTGACAGTGGTTCAGAGGGACTATCCTATTGGTGCACACACAGTGACTAGGAGCACAACTCACATCAAAGGCTCCAAAATAGGTGTGCATACGATACCACGGGATCGTGTTGAGGACGAGGGTGGTGATACAGAGGAAGAGATTAATAGATTCACTTCTGCTCTAGAGTCTTCAACTCAGCCATCATCTTCAACACCAGCACGAGGCTTAGACAAACTTGATCACCTCCTAGCTAAAATGGACCAGATGTATATCGTGCTTGACTCACATGTGCAGTACACCGCGGACCAGTTTGCCTATATTCAAGGCCAAATCACTGCTTTATCCTCACAGATTGATGATTTATCCGTCCCACAGGGATCAAATTTAGAGTCTAATCAGTTCTAGCCTCTTTGGCCATTCCGGTCAAAAAGGGGGAGAAAATTTTGAAGGGGAGCTTGCACATTTGAGGGGGAGCAGAGCATAGACATAGCTTAGGCGTAGAAACTTTGGTTCATACAGGTGGTTTAGCTTTATTTATGTTTTGTTTTAAACTGCTTTAGCATTTATAACTCTTGGATAATTGTTTTTACTGCTTTTGTTTAAAACTTTAATACTCTGTTCTTATTTTCACTCTATATTTAGTAGTTTTGTTTACCTTACTGCTTTGTAGCATTTTTTTTTGTACTTCTAAGATATTGATAATATGTCTTAAGTACCTCACTCTTGTACCCTTTGTATCCTAGATGCAAATACTTCGTGTATTTTGCATTGGTTGAGTGTTAGATATGCAATTGATCCATGGGATTGTTCTTAATTGCCTTGCGTGTCCAAATGAGCATTTACTAGCTAAATGTTCATTGTAGTCATTCCTTAATGACTGTTTTTGTATGATCAAGATATGCTTACGTGTTTTATAGTGTTTACAAACTTGATCGCACTTTACTTGCTCATGTACGTACCTTGTGTTCAACTTGTCATAAGCTTAATGAAAGTTTTGTTTGTGTGCAAGTGTTTCAGGTTATAGGTATATACGTGTAAGTGCTTCACAGCTTCTAGATTAGGTGTGAATGAGTTTTGCCATTGTTCCCAAACTCATGTTTAAGTCTAGAGTCTGTTTTAGGGGTTTTGTCACGGAATAGCCAAATGGGGGGATTGTAAAATTGTAATTTACAACTATGTGTTTTGTTGGCTTTTATTCCGTGCTAAATTTGATTGTAATTTCATTCAATCTTTTGTACCCTATATTTAATGTGGGATTTGATTGTAAGAATTGTGTGATAGAGAGGGAGAGTGTGAAGACTCAAGCAATTGAAGACTGAGGAGTTCTCGCGGGTATCTCACAACTAAGCATCCCGCGAAGTGAGCCATGTGCCCTGCACATGACTGGAATGTAAAGAGTCTGAACAGATGGCGACAGCTATGTTTCACGAATAGCTCGCGGGTAAGGCCTTCTCACAAGACACTCGCGAGACATTCTGTTTTGCCAGGCTGTACTATCTGATACACACTTTCTGTACCCACACGTTATATACCCACATTACCCACAAATGTTGAGGAGTGCTTCTGAGAGAAAACCCTAGCCAAACACCTTGAGAGTTAAAGATTGTTATACCCACAATCATCTACACATTTGCTTGTGGAATTTTCTCAATTCCTACCTCTCCATTTCCATACCATTGAGAGGTTGATAGCCCAAACACTTACCACACCCTTTTAGAGTGTCAAGTGAGGTTTTGGTGCTGCTGGGAAGCATTGGAAGAAGCCAAGGATGGCAGATGCAACATGGAGCTTGTTGCAGGATCTGGAGAGCTAGACAAGACATGGTTTCGAGAAGTCTTGTTGGAGTAGGAAATTGGAGGGCTTAGGTACATTGGGTAGATTAGGCTTGGAGGGTCTCTTGCTAACCCATGTATCCCAACTGATTGTCTAATGGATCGATTACCGCTTGGAGGGCAGCGGAGAGGTTTTTCGCCGAGTTCTTTAGTTTCCTCCTCGATAACACATCGGCGTGTTATCTTGTGTTTGCATCTTTCTTCCCTACTCTTTTACATTCCATTTTATTGCTGTGTTGTTAAGTTTATGGATTAGAGTAGCTTGTTTGTTTATCCGCTCGCATTTACACTATTTCGCACTTAGTTTTAAGTTAGTGTAAAATCAATCGAGCTGTAACTTTAATTTGGGGGTCTAAACAACTCTTGTGTTTTCAACACATTTTTGAGCTTTAGTTTGCTTACCCATTGGCATTATATATTCTTTTTACATCCGTCCACCCCGTAATCTTTTGGACCCAGGCACCTGTTAGTGTCCTTAAGGATTCGTTCACCCCAAGGTAGGAATCAATAAATTTCAAAACCAAAGTACTCGTCAGTGTCCGTCCATCCTTTAGGTAGGACTCAGGTTTTATGTTACCGAGTACCCGTTGGTATCTGTCCACCTCATAGGTGGGACTCAGGTTTTTTGTGACCAGGTACCCGTCGGTATCCTTGTTCATCCATCCATCCCGTAAGTAGGACTTAGTAATTTTTTATGACTAGGTACTCGTCGGTATCTTTGGTCATCCGTCCATCCCGTAGGTAGGACTTATGTTTTTGTGACCAGGTACCTGTCGGTATCCTTGGTCATTCATCCACCCCGTAGGTAAGACTTAGAATTTTTGTGGACAATCTCTTAAAGGATAGATCTTTAAAAAGTACGAATAATGTAGAAAAATGTAGATAATGTGTCTGATAATCCTCAAGAGTCTTATTTCAATAATCGAAAAACTTAATATCTTACTTTAACAACATAAAGAAAAGAAAAGCAATAACATAGTTTGTAGTCATCCACTGCTGGTAGTATCTACGTAGGTGCTCGGTGTTCCATGTGTGGTGGAGTCTTTGTCAGTCTAGGGTCTCTAAGTGGTAGGTCTCATTTATATGGCAATAGATTTTGTAGGGACCTTCCTAGTTGGAGCCTAACTGCCCTGTGTGGGTTCTTTGGTAGCTATTGTCACCTTTCATAAAACTAGGTCCCTGACCTGAAAGTGTCAAGGTTTGACCTTGGTATTGTAGTGCTTTTCCATTAGGTCTTGATAACACGTGATCCGTTGTTCAACCATCGTCCTATCTTCATCTAGAAGGTCCAATTGTAGTTGCATCCCTCTTCGCTCCTACGCTCGTCATGGTGGGCCACCTTATTGCTAGTTAACCCATTTCTGCCGGGATGATGGCTTCACCTCCGAATGCAAGGTAGAAGGGTGTTTCCCCTATAAGTGTGCGAGCCATCGTCCGATATGCCCATAATACACTTGGTAGTTCGTCTGGCCATATCCCCTTTGCCCCTCGAGTTGAGTCTTGATCATCTTAAGCAAGGATTGATTTGTAACTTCTACTTGACCATTGGCTTGTGGGTGGGTAGGTGATGAATAGTGGTTTTTGATTCCCAGCTGTTGGCAGAAGTCTCTAAATGCGTTGTTGTCAAATTGTTTGCCATTGTCCAAGATGAAGACTCTAGGGATACCAAAGAGACAAATGATGTTTTTCTAAACGAAGCCTCGGACATTCTTCTCCGTAATGGTGGCTAAAGGTTATGCCCCAACCCACTTAGTGAAGTAGTCGATCCTCACGACGAGGAACTTGAGTTGCCATATTGTCGTGGGGAAGGGTATCATTATGTCAAGCCCCCACTGAGCGAACGGCTAAGGAGCGCTCATTGGGGTCAGCTGTTCCGACGACTACTGTATGATATTGCTAAATCATTGGCATTTGTCGCATGCTCTTACGTAGGACTGGATATCCTTCTGCATTGTGGGCCAATAGTACCTCGCTCATATGAGCTTATGAACTAATAAGCGTGCTCCCAAATGGTTTTCGCACTACACAAATTCAGATGATAAAACTTCCAAAATGCCAAAAAAGATATATAATTATATATATATATATATATATATATTTATATAATCTATAATTTGTAGGCTCTGAATCTTTTGATTTATTTCAATAGTTATAGTCATGGATTATTCTTTTGAATGTAACCCATCTTTCTCTTATTTCTCTATTGTTTAGTCATATATATTTTGTTTTGTTTCAATAATTTCTAAACAGTGAATTATCTGATTCTTTAATATTTTTTGGTCTTTTAGAAGTTTTAATATCTGAATTTTTGAATTATTTTTTTGCAGTATCTGAAACTGTCTGACAAATTTTTTGTAAACCATTGCATGTTCAAGAAATGGTTTCTTCATTAAATTGTAACACAAATTGAAGTCATACAAAAGCAAATCATGCAATGGTGTAGTTTCTTAATCAATTTAAGATTTTATAAAATTATTTTAGTCTACCTCACAAATAGGTAGGTTCCTGTACATAGCATGGGTTAGCGACTAGTTATTATTATTATTATTATTATTATTATTATTATTATAATACATAAGAAATTAAGGCAACTCAATTTAGTTGATCGTGAATTTGCCTTACCTTACAAGGACCAATTGAAAGTCTAACAGCCCTATTCAACCACTTAGAGCAATCACACTAGTCCTTGCAAAATATAAAAAGTTGTCAATTTTATACATTTTTCTTCAAAAACATCTCACATCAGTCCATCTAAAACATTATAGATTTACATTTTTATTGCAGTAATTGTGTGTATTTACACAGTTACATGACTATCTATAAACAATGGCACTAATGCCTACTAAAATCACACCCAATCCAATCTAATTCTTGGGTCATGTCTTTGGTCCAATTAGATTTAGAGTGCATTTAGCTTTGGAAATAAGCTACAGCCAAACAGACTAGGAGCTTATTTTTGGTAGTTTATTTGCATAGTGTTGTTCCTATGAACAATAATTGAAAAATAAATTGAATTTCATTATATTCAACATATCATATAAATGATTAAAATTCACATAAATTAGATTTACCATAAAATTGGAAAATTATTGAGTACTCCCGGAATACCATAAATGCGTACTCCCCCTTCTCACATGAATTGTGAGTCCCACCATGAATTTAATTAGTAGGACCCACAATTATGTGAGAGGGGGGAGTATACATTTATGGTACTCCAGGAGTACTCAATAATTTCCCCATAAAATTAGAGAATAGTGGACAGATGTTACCTTGATGATGCTTCAAATTAATCTCATAACATTAAAAGCAAATTACCGTCAATTCATATATGTTTTAGATGGCGGGGTTGAGGTGTGGACCAAGTCACTGTCTTGAGATGATACACATGTTTACAGGGTTTCCAGTGTTGTTAACTAAACATTATATGTGCCACTCCCAGGATACAACAACCCAGCCACCTTCATTGATTATCCTTCAAGTCTACACTGCTTGTAGGATAGGAAGCTCTCAATAGTACTTTTTTTTTACCCAGAATTATATTGTGTAGAAAGTATGGTTGTATACATAAAAAAGTTTTGATCATTACCTGAGTCGAATCTTACAGAAATTTTGCCATTGTTTGGGCCAAATCATGAGTACTTACAAATCCTGAATATGGTTTTCACCTAACACCCCTTGACGAACAAAAGATCAGGTGGTAGGAATATTTGGCATTCCAACCACGGAGCATCTAGGCACCTATTTAGGGACCCCTATTTTCACCACCCGCCGAACGGCCAGTGCATACCAATATTTAGTTGACAAAATTCAAAAGAAAATTGAGGGACAGCAGGCCAAATATCTTTCAATGGCTGGCCGTGCCACACTACTTAAATCTTCGACGGCTTCCATCCCCATCTATATCATGCAAACAACGCTGCTTCCTCAAAAAGTTAGTCAGCAATTAGACAAATTAAATTGCCAATTCTTATAGGGAGATACAAACCAGCAGCGAAGCAGTCATACGGTTAGTTGGGACACAATAACCCTTCCGAAGGACACAGGGGGTTTGGGGATACAATCGGGCAATCCTTATGAACCAGGCTTAACGCTTGTATCATAAGCCCAATATGCTTTGGGCCCAAGTCTTAAAAGCCAAATATTTCACACGTACAAGCCTATTGGAGAGTGCCAGAACCCCTAGAGGGTCCCATATTTGGAAAGCCCTGTTTGACGAAATACAATGGTCACGAAATGGTATGAAATGGATAGTAGGGGATGGGCAAACTATCAGGGTATGGGATGACCACTGGATCCTTGGGGGCACCCTTCGAAGTAGCATTGTAGGACCGCTGATGCAAAATGCAGAAAACTGCCGAGTTAGCTCATTGCGAAATAATCATACTTGGACTTTCAACTCTCTCCATGTTCCTCTCCCAACACAACTTGAGCAACTTATTAGAGGTATTCCAATGGCACAGATTACCAGGCTCCCAGATTCCTTTGTATGGTCCCATAATAATGGTATTTGCTTCTTTTAGTTCGGCATCAAAATTTTTATACTAACAAAAACAAGTGCCTCTAGATAAATAGTTGTGGAACTGGATATGGAAATTACATTGCCCTAAAAAGATCCAACTATTCCTTTGGAAAGCCATGTGTAATCAGGCTCCCACAAGGCAGTATTTAGCCTGTTCTCGCCTAAACATTAATGAACAATGTCCTAGATGCAACAATATGGAAACAACAATTCATATATTACGTGATTGCCCCTGGGCTAAGGAGGTTTGGGATCAATCCCCGGGGATCCTGCCACTTTCCTTTTTTCACATGCCCTTACAAGCTTGGCTGCAAAGCAATGCTACTGCAGATAGTGTGATTCTGCACCAGCAACTCCCTTGGAAAATATATTTTCCCTTCCTATGTTGGAATTTATAGTTAGCTAGAAATGAACGAATTTTAAAGAACCAATCTCGATCCCAGCATAGCCTAGTCTACACAACAATACAAGCAGCAACAGAATATTTTTTCTTAGCTAGTTCTGATAGACCAGTTCAAGTTAGGATGCTGCAAATTATTAGATGGGCTGCCCCAAATGAACCCTATATAAAGCTAAATACGGATGGTAGTTCCATAGGTAACCCAGGGATGGCCCGCATAGGGGGACTACTGTGTAATAGCTCAGGCTTATGGATATCAGGATTCTCTCTAAATATGGGTATAGCAACTAACAATATGGTAGACTTGGAAGCAGTTAGGCAGGGTCTCCTATTAGCATTGGAATTGGGATTCAAATTTATCCAGCTTGAGATTTATTTTGTAACAATTTTATCCTGGTTAACTGATACAAATTCTATTTACACTCCTGATGTGTTGTCTTTAATATGTGATTGCAGGAGCCTTATGGGGAAGGCGTGGGAGGTGTAGGCACGCCATATATATCGTGAAGCAAACGAATGCACGGATGCCCTAGCGAAACAGGGAACCCACCGACAACATCTTCTGGCTGTCTATAATACCTATCCCAGTTTTGTATACCATTGCCCATACACGAAGTGTCCAAATAATGTAATGTTGTATTCTTGTATTGAGATTACATTAATGTAATATTACAATAATGTAATATTACGGTATAATGTAACATCGCAGTTAACCAAACGTAGCTTAATGCATCCTAACCACCTTCCTCCCTTCTAAGGCTGTTAAAAGTCAAATTGTTTGTGTCCTACTATAGTGGTCAATTCTATAAATTTTTTTTTTTTAATCCATCCCTCTGTGGCTAAAGTCAAATGTTGCTTTTATCTACTAATTGTCCAATTTTGAAAATAAAGCTAAGTCAGCCCCAAGATAACAATTAAACTGGTCAGTTCTATAAATTTTTATGTTAAATGTGTCCACTAAATACTTCATAGTTTAAGGGGCAAATAACAATTAAACAAAATAAATCCTACTAGGCTACTGTGTAAAAAAATGAGGGTTCATTTCACATTTTCCTCAATTATTTCGTCCATTTCAATCCACCTTTTAAACTTTAAAATCGATCAATGTCCTCCTTAAACTTTTTAAAATAGGTAAATTACCTCCTGCCATTACTAAATTTTGCTAAAATTCCAAATTTTTTTAAACAACATGGAATAATTTGCTTACTTTCAATACAATAGGAAACATTACTCGGTTTTAAAGTTTAAGGAAGGATTGAAGTGTACCTAATAATTAAGGAGTATTTGATAATAGGTCCTAGTCATGATCACTGTTTTGGGGGGGGGGGGGGGGGGGGGGGGGGCGGCTGGGGGGGAGTCGTTGGATTCAAACCAGAAAAGGCCATATACGTTGTTGACAGTTTCAAAGGAGGTGAGCTCAAAGAAAGGGGATGAAAGAGAGGGATAGCGGTAAAAAACATGGATGCCCTTTGTTTCCAAGGATGCTGAATTTTTGAGCAATCACCACCATCAGGATTCATAGGGTTAAATCATAGAGTACTTGCTGAATGGTTTTGAAGATAGACACGGTCGAGTTGTAAAGGTTTTTGGACTTTTTTGGGGGTTTTGATTTGTTAATTAGTAGGATTTCATAGTTATAATTAGGTTATGAATTGAAAATGTTTTATGAAGTGTATTTTTTTTTTCTTTAAATGATGATCTTTAGAATTGTTGTCATACTTTTGCTAATTATTCTTCCTCTTTAGGAACTAAGATAATGATTCACATATTTTATGATTATTCTCACTCTTCAAATTAAGAAATCGGGTTCAAGATGTATTTGTTTTTTTTATAAAAAAAATTGGGCACTTGTTCCTAATAATTCTTAACATTTTATTTTTTTGTTAACTCAGTTTGATCTATTTAGAAAATTTGGTATCTTTGTGCTTATGAAGGGTTTATTGGGCATTCTAATATATCAATGCACTAACTTTTTTTTTTTTTAATTATAAAAAAAAATTATCAATTAATTAACTATGAGGTACACTTCAATCCATTCTAGAATTTAAAATCGAGCAATATCCATCATAAGTATTAAAAATTAGCAAATTGCCTCTTACTATTAAAAGAAAAAAAAAATTTGAATTTAACCGAATTTATTAAAAACAGTGGATAATTTGATAGTTTCCAATTCTTTAGGACATGGACATTGGTCGATTTTAAAATTTTCGGGATTTAAGTGTAACCCATAGTGAAGTGGGGAAATGTTTGTGTGTGTGTGTAATGACTAATGAGGGAGAGAGGTGAAATGCAATTAACCCAAAAGATAATGGGTCCCTTCAAGCGGCCGAAACCACTCAACACGTCACAGTAATTGCGAAGTTCGCTATGAGCTTTAACCAAAACAAAAAAAAACAAAAAAGTTCGCTATGAGCACATGGGAGTCATGAAAACCCACGTGAAAATAGTAGATGCTTTTGCCGTTAAAAGATTAGATTATGGGTATGGCTGGACAGAGTTGAAAGTCCAAATGGCTTGTGCCCGCACGCTATAATATGAATAGAAAACAGCACAACAGCCAGCCCAACACACCAATAAAATAATCCCAAGCCAAATCCGCGATGGACAGCATAAAAGTCAAGTAATTTTTCCAACACGAGCAACGTCAACGCCAAAAAGTCACCTTTTATTTATTTATTTATGAAGAGCTAGTTCTATCTAGCTGTACAAAACTGTGAATAACTTTGAATCTCTTTTCTTCTTCATCTTCATTTTTAGTATTACAGGTAATCAGACCCTCTCTCCCTCTCTGTTTCTCTTTTCATATTTTAGCTTTGTAATTTCAGTTATTCTTATTCTTCTTCTTCTTATTATTATTATAGTCTTCTTGGTTTGACTACAATGAATTGCAATCAAAACTAGATATATGCACTCTGTTGTGCCTTTTTTGTTCTTTTTGAAATTGTAGGTATCTTGAATTTGATATTGTGGAAAGGTGTGTAGATATATTTTCTGGTAAATTATCGAACTTTTGGTATTCTGTTTCAATTTGGACATGGACCACCATTGAAAACCAAGAATTCTAATATATGTATGTTGTATATTGTATTAGTCTATCAACAAATGCTCTCTTTGATTGCAAAACATAGAACTTTCAAGTGCTACTATTTATTTTTAATGGGTATGCACTTATATGGTTGGAGAACTATGCTTGTTTAAGAATCCTAATATTGAGCAGTTGAATATGAAAGAAGTTATTTGTTATGCACTCTGTTTAGAAATTTAGAGGATGGTTTCTCTGAAATAAATTATCCATTTCCGTTTGGCATTTTGAGCTATGCAAAGTTTATCACCTCAGTATTACAGGTTGATTCTTATTGGCTTGGTTCATGTGTCTAAATTTGGGCCACAATATTGATTTTATGTATAGGACCCAGGTAAATCTTGTCTTAAGAACTCCAACCAAGACTAGCAGTAAATTTTGTTGTGTCTAATTTATTGACTCCCAGTGCTGTCGAGGTTGCTGCTATGCATTACTTTTGAGGAGCTCTTCAGTGAGGAACGCAGGGGTAAAAGTCACCCTTGAAAAGGTGCTTGCAAGGGGAGACTGCCCAAGAGCTTATATCCATGTGGGTCACTAGGATTTATGTCCAAGAGCTTATAAACACATGGTTAAGATGTGGGACACTAGGATCATTACATACCGTCCATGATGGCTTACTCTAGCGACACTAACCCGATGGTAGCCCTTTATCTTTTGGTAGAAACACTCACTGTTACAAACTCAGGGGTAGAACTCACCCTTGAAAACCAGCTTGCAAGGAGAGGGTGCCCAAGAGCTTATAAACACATAGTTAAACTTATATTTAATCCATGTGGGACACTAAGAACATAACAAGAAAGATAGTTTATGACAGAAGGTTTTACGCATAACTCATATCTGTTCCAATTGATAATGTTATTTTCCTTTTCTTTTCTTTTTTTGTATTTTCTGATTTTATTTAAGAATGGAATGATTTGAAACAAAATTATGATTTGCACACTATGTTGAGGTATATTTTTCTTGAAATCGGTAGGTGATAATCAACATATGGGAAATGGGGAATCAACATCCGATGATCCTCCCAATGCTTTTCAGCATTATCCACCTTCTTATGCAGGAAGTTCAATGGATGCACACCATCAACATCAGCCACACACTTCATATATAGCCGATAATTTCACCTCTTTGGATCAGGTTTTCACTGTTACTTAGACTCTGATTGGATTTGTGAAGCCATTAAATATTAAATATTGCTGGACGCCAGTTCATTGTTAGCAAAATGTTTTTCATGTTTTATTCATCTATTTTCACTAGACATTTAAGGTGCCCCTTTAGTAATTGAACAGCATGGAGCATCAGGAAGTGAGACCATACAATTCAAATAAAATGGTGATGATCATCTTGGAAGTTAGCAGTCATCTAAATTATCATCAATATTGACATTCCATTTACATCTGAAAATCTTCTGAATTATGCAGATAGGTTCTTCTTTTCTTGATTAATAAGGTAAAACCTATGAGAGTTTTCCATTGTATGTTTTTGTGCAAAATTTATCTTAAAAGAAGAAATTAATTTTGTAATTTGGATATAAAAAACAACATGAGCATTACTCTTTTTAAGTGACCCTACCCCACTTCTTGAATTTTCTCCAGTCTGTCCACCTTTTCTTTCTCCTGTTCTCTCAACAAAATCTATAAGGCACATGTAGGTGTTTTCTAAGAGGCTACTGCCAAACTAAAGCCAACAACCAACCAAGCGTTAGCTCAAAAGCATCAAATGAGTCCACCTTTGCATTCATTTTAATTGCTGTTGTAATTAACAGAATGCAACTTGTTTCAGGTTGGAGTGGTTTAAACCATAAAACCAAAATCATTCCTTGTTTCTTGTGTGTTGTGAACCTGAACCTACTAAGCCTTAAACTGATTACTTCTACTAAACCTAGGCCTGAAGGTTTTTCTCCCTGGTTGAGGTTACCATATAGGGGAGATTGCTTTGAGTTTTACGAGAAATCAAACCTTGTCTGCGGGATCTAGTCCATTTGTCTACACAACTAGCATTTAAAAAGCATTTAGTAATCATCATGCTATCACTATTCACCCCTAATTAATCTACTTTTAACCAATAACACTAGAGATTGATCAGTTAAGATTGCTTCACTGAGGGGTGAGCAATTTTCAGTTCCATGCTTTCACCAATACAAGAAATCATTAATTTCTTGCAATATCCTCTTTCACTAATTGGGCTTTCTGTTAGTCATCTTTCTTTTTAGAATATATGGTCTGAGCATTGGGTGGTAGGAAGTGATTCCATCTGGAGGAACATACTGTAATGTGATAGAGTTTTCAAAAGAAAGTATGCTCTCAGTAAGAGAGTGTATGAGTCTAACTAAGCTACAAAACAGTTGGTACAAAGAAGTTGATCCTCTTGATAATTTCTTGCGTTCTATCAGACCCCTGCTTTAATGGCATAATAGCTGGAATGGTCGATGTGAAAGACATTTGTAAGCAATCTGGGAAACTTATGTGTTATCCAGTGAAATGGAAAAATTGTTTTGTCATAAGATGACACTTTCCAATTTAAGTAGGTTTTGTCTGGAAATAGGATCGGTCTAAGCTTCAGGATGATACTTTAAGGATGGGGAGCTTTGGAACTGTTTGGAAGTTCTATTTGTTAGAATGGTCCATATATCTTGCAAACATTTGATTGATGAGTTAGTTAAGCTTGGCTATAGATTCTATAATGTGATAGGGAACTGCTTCATTTAGTATGGTTGGACTTACACATGCACACAGGGTTCTTGAACCCACGACCTCACTCTTCACCTTGCTCTTACATGTAGAGGAGGTATCATTTTAGCTAGAGGTCATTGGCATGGTTGAACTGCTATTCTTTGAATATGTTTGAGCCTTGAGACATTGGTGGAAGAAAAAACATCATAAGGTCTTCAAGAATTTTATTTTGAAGCACCTTTAGAGTAAATGGCATGTCCCATATCAATGAGGACTGTCCCCCCAAATATCAATTATCAAATTTTTTTTTTTTTTAAGTACTGTATATGGTACTCAAGTTACCTAGTAGGTACTCTATTTATATGAATCAATGGAAGAATGATTGTGCCCAAGTCCATTACTAAAGGAAATGTATATGACAGATCTAGTAATGATACGGTTGAAACTATAATTATAGCCATACAGTCCATCTTCATGGTGCACGTCCAACTATATGTTAAATAGGTAATTTAGAGCCTGAAGATATTTCTAGAGAAAACTGGAATTCTGGAAAGTTAAAACAGGCAAAAACCTGGATAAGACTGTAAATAAATTTTGTGAAGACTATGCGTAGTGATTGTAGTCATAATATATAGTCCTTGATTTGCCTCCTGTATGATGATGAATACTTTGTAGACTCAAATCTTCCAAGGAACTGTTATGAAATTAGTATTACAATGTTTTTTTTTTTTGATAAGTAAGAATGTTATATATACGAATGGCTACTCTATGCAAGAAAAAACATAGAGCAAACCCAGAAAATACAAGAAGAAAAACTGAAAAAACAAAAAAGAAAACCAAACAACAAAATAATTACAAAAGAGAGAGAGAGCTAAGAAAAGAAGGGAGAGAATCACTAGTCGTGAGTCCCCATGCCCGAGACCAATCAAAAAGAGTTCCACTAAAAGAGGCAACCATCTGAACACCTGAACTAACCAAATCCTCAAAAGTCCTGCAATTCTGTTCCTTCCAAATACACCATAGGATGCACAACGGAACTAAGTTCCAAATCTGAGACGAATGCTTCCCCAACCAATTCCACCAACCAAAAAGCAAATTTGGGATCGATCTAGGCATAACCCAAGACAAACCAAAAGTTATGAAGACAAAGCTCCACAACCGATAAGCCATCTCACAATGAAGAAGTAAGTGGTCTACTATCTCTCCATAATGCCGACACATAATGCACCAGTCTACAAAATCCAATCCCCTCAATCGTCTCAAGTTATCACCCGTTAGGAACTTATTCCAAGCTACACACCAAACAAAAAAAGAAACTCGCCTAGGAGCCTTTACTCTCCATATTCCTTTCCAAGGAAAGACAATTGAGGGAGAATCTCGCAATTTGTTATAATACGACCTGATGTCAAACTCCCCATTAGGCTTCAACTTCCATCTCATCCGGTCTCTACCATCCATTGGAGGAGTATTAGCTCCCAATATACGAAGAAAATGCAGCCCTTCCTCCATCTCCTAATCATTAAATTCTCGAATAAAACGAACATTCCAAATTCTTCTATCCTCCGCCCCCTGCCTTGACAAAGAAGCTTCTACAGATGCCTCTTTATCAATGGAAATTCCATACAACCTTGGGAAAGCCACTTGGAAAGGTTAATCCCCATACCACCCATCCTGCCAAAATCTCACTCTATTTCCCAACCCAACAACAAATTGACAATTCTTTCTAAAATCCTCCCATCCCATGCGAATACCTCTCCACAAACCACACCCATGAACTCCCCTAACTAGCTTTGAGGTCCATCCCCCCCATTCCTCCCCATATTTTGACGCTACCACCCGCCTCCATAACCGACCTTCTTCCTTCCCAAACTGCCACAACCATTTCCCCAATAAGGCCTTATTGAAAGTAGTAATTTTCCTTATCCCTAAACCACCATTAGTTATAGGCACACAAACTTTATCCCAACCTACCAGATGATTCTTGCTATCACCCCATAGGAAGTCCCTTTGCAACTTTTCTATTTTATTAGCCACATAAGTAGGAATGGTGAATAGAGATAGAAAATATATAGGAAGACTAGATAACGTACTCTTGAGTAACATCAATCGACCCCCCTTAGACAAATACAACTTCTTCCACCCGGCTAATTTCCACTCAATTTTTTCCAAAATAGGATTCCAAATTGAAGGGAAGTTATGTGAAGCCCCCAATGGCATACCAAGATAAGACATAGGCAAAGTTCCAACTCTACAGCCCAAAATTTCCGCCAGAGCATGCACATCATCAACCTCCCCTATTGGAACCATTTCACTCTTGTGCACATTGACCTTCAAACCTGTTACCGCTTGAAAACTGAGTAACAACAACCGAATATGAAGAATTTGCTCCACATCTGCATCACAGAATAGGATAGTATCGTCTGCAAACAATAGATGTGAAACACATTCCCCACCACCCCTCCTACCCTCAGCTTTAAAGCCACGGATCAAGCCAGCTTCCTCAACTCTTCTCAACATCCTACTGAACACCTCCATCAAAATCAAAAATAACATAGGAGATAACGGATCCCCTTGTCTTAACCCCCTTGAACTACCAAAAAAATCAGCTGGAGACTCATTAATCAAAATAGAGAATTGAATTGTGGAAATACAAGTACGGATCCACTTACACCACTTCACTCCAAAGCCCATTCTATTCAACAAATACAGCAAAGCCTCCCAATTCACATGATCATAGGCTTTCTCAATATCTAGTTTACAAATGACTCCAGGAACCCTACTCTTCCCTCGGCTATCCACACACTCATTCGCAATAAGAACCAAGTCAAGGATTTGTCTCCCACCCACAAAACTATTCTGAGTCTCAGAGATCAACTGATCTAAAACCACTCTCAAACGATTTGCCAAAACCTTAGCCAAAATTTTATACACACTCCCCACCAAGCTAATAGGCCGGAAATCTCTAATATTAGAGGCGTCATTCTTTTTAGGAATTAAAGCAATAAAGGTAGCATTGAGAGATTTTTCAAACTTACAATATTGAAAAAACTCCTCAAAGACCGCTAACACGTCTTTCTCCACTACTCTCCAACAATGATGATAAAATGCCATAGTGAACCCATCCGGGCCTGGAGCTTTGTCCCCCTCCAACTCACCTACGACTTGAAGTATCTCCTCTCTCTCAAACTTCCTTTCAAGCCAAACCCTCTCCATATCCCCAATACAATCAAACTCCCTCTGGTTCAATTATATATACATCATTTTAAGAGATTCCCTCTGGTTCAATTATATATATAGTAATTTAAAAAATTTGCAATTTCATTATCTTCCAAGACGAACAATGCTAGATATTTTAAGTGACATTTTTTTAAGTATAGAAAAGATATAGAACCATGTATAAAGAAAAAGTACAGTAGAGGAATTACCTTTTTAAATAACAGCTGCGTGTGTTTTTTCAAATAGATAATCATGGGACTTGGTTATATATATATATATATATATAGGAAAAAAACTTAGATATAGTTCTTTAGTTGTTGTACCTTAAGTTCACCAATTGAATTTGAACACATGGCTACATTGACCAATGCAACACAAATAATATTCTCTTTGCAAAGGACAATTAACTTCAATAAAGTCATGTATTTGAATGTAATTGGGAACCTAAGATAACATCTATAAACTATACCTAGGTTTTATCCAAGATATATGCATGCTATTTATCATAATTATAATTTGTTTTAATGGAACAAATATAGTAACCTGAAGTGGCACCAAAATTTTCAGGTAATCTCTGCATTAAGAGAAGCTGGTCTTGAATCATCAAATTTGATACTTGGTATTGACTTCACAAAGAGCAATGAGTGGACAGGTGTTTCTTTTTCTCGAAAATATGAAAGTATCTGTTAATAATATGAATTTCCAAAGTGAATATTAAAGCCACATTCAATTATTGTAGGCAAGCATTCATTTGGCAGGAAAAGCCTTCACACAATTGGCAACGAACTTAATCCGTATGAGCAAGCAATTTCTATCATCGGTCGCACTTTGTCTCCTTTCGATGAAGATAATTTGATACCTTGTTTTGGATTTGGCGATTGTTAGTATCTATTTATGTCTCTGCTTTTTTTAGAAGATGTTAAAAAATACATATATTCCATGGAAAAATTAACTAATTGTCTTCTTTTTTTTGTAGCAACAACGCATGATCAAAATGTATTCAGCTTTTATCCTAAACACCGATGTTGTAATGGTTTTGAGGAAGCTCTTGCACGTTATAGGGAGATTGTTCCACGCTTAAAGCTGTCAGGTTTTCACGAGTTTCCCTTCTTACTTTATATTTATGTTCTGCTTTTTCTTATAAGCTGCTGAATGTGGTTCATATAATGGTTCATATATTGTGTATGGTAAGATAGACAAACATTTTATAAAATTTATAAAAAAAAACTATAGATATACATATATAAAATGTATATTTATTATAAATTTGGGAATGTATATTATATATTTGGAAACATTCATCTAATGACTAATTCAATCATCACTCATGTAATAATTTTTGAAAGCTCAATAATGCAAAACACTAAAGCTTGTTTAGACCCCCAATTTTAAACTTACAGCTAAATTGCTTTTAAACTACTTAATTAAGTGCAGAACAAGAGTAAATAAAACGCAATTAACCGAAACTGCACTCTAGTGCATAGGCATACATAGTAAATAATAAATGTAAAGCACAAAGAGTAAGGAAAGAGAGATGCAAACACAAGATAACACCGAAACGTATTATCGAAGAAGAAAACTAAAGTACCCAGTATAAAAACCTCTTTACGGCCCTCCAAGCCGAAATGATCTACTATTGAATAAAGTCGGACTACAAAGATATCAAAAAGACCCTCCAAGCCTACTATCCACTGTACTTGAACCTTCCGAGTTCCAACTCCCAACGGACTTCACCGAGTCTTTTCTTCACTAGTTATCCGGATCCTACAATTAACTCCAAATTGCATCCACCAAAGAATGGCTTCATCCAATGCTTCTCATAGGCACCAAAACAACTCACAACACTCAGATTGGGTGAGGTATGTGCTTGGGCTAAGAACCTCTTAAGAATATGTAATTGGAGAGGTAGGAGTAAAGGAAATATAAGAGAAATGTGTAGATGATTGTGGGTTTACAATCTCTAACTCTCAAGTGTATTTCTAGGGTTTTCTTCATGAGATTCTCCTTACAATTTTATAGGTAATGTGGGCTTTTATAGTGTGGGTAAAGAAATAAGGAAAGCTCACTTAACAGGGCAGTGCATCTTGCGGGTCATCTCACGAGTTGGCCTAGTCGCGAGATGCCTCCTGGCACTTGACTCTTCAACTTCTAACATGTGCTCCTCACATAACCTTTCGCGAGTTGTCCACTTGCGAGCCAATCGTGAAATGCTCTGTTCTTCACTAATCTCTCACACTAACCCTTACATTAAATCCCACAAATATACAGGGAAATGATTGACTAAATACAATCAAATTTAACACGGAATTAAAACCAACAAAACATAATTGAAAATTAGAACTTTACAATTTTAACAAAGCTAACCAAATAAATCAAACAAAAATATATTTATAGCATCCACAATCAAGTTGGTCAAATTTTGATAGATATATAAGTCAAAATAATAACTTCTCTCTCATCATATTTATCATCTTTCCTAATCAACTTCATCTCCATAGTCCAAGTCAATAGTATAAGGATTTTCATCATCTTGTAAAATTATATCTTTATTGATATCTTCTTCATCCTCTCCGACATATACTATATCATCTTGTTCTTCTAATTCAATAACCTTTTTTCTTTATAATTCTTCATGGCACTTGTTTCTTAAACTTATAACAATTATAACAAAGATAAAAAAATAATTATTTTTTCTTTAAAGCATTGTTCTTTTTTTTCTTCTTTTTTTCAGTCTAGTTTTTGGGGCAAATGCCTTTGGATTACACAACAACTAGTTCTAGCGAGTGGAGCTAGTTGCTTGTAGGTTTTACTGTCTAAAGACTAGTTCAAAAAGGCTCTTCTATAGAAAGATTCCCTACATTATTAAAAATGAAAAAAAAAAAAATGCAAATGCGAAACTGAAGTGTCACATGTGTGATCCAAACTTTGGAGAGAGAGAGAGAGAGAGAGGGAGAATCTCGGGGACATGTTTTATTTGACTCAATCAAGTACCCAATAAATTTGTGTTAAAAACAAGTCTAATGATTTGTTAGACCCAAGTCAAAGCACAAATTATAAACCCCCCATACTCACATACATACAATTCATACAATATGATATGCATCTATTTATTGTATAGTATGATGGTCAATACATATTTAAGATACAATACTTATTTCATTAGATACACTACGTATCATGTATACAACAATATTAACAACTATGATTGTTTGTACATGCATGCATGTGTGCGCTTGTGCGCATGTGTTGCTTTACTTCTACAAACAACTCAACTAAGCCTTATCCTCAATTAATAAGGGTTAGCTTCATTAATCATTTCCTTGATTAATTGGAGTTAACAAAAATGTAACTTTTTTGTCTTCTTTGTATCTTTATTTATCTTGTCCTCCATTTTTTTTTTGTCAATGTGATTATTTAGCAGTGTCATCATTCTTCAACCCAGTGTTCATGATAAGCTTGTCATGAAAATTTGTACTCTTATGCATTGCTATATATATGTGAAAATTTTGATATGATCTTTATGATGGCTGCTAGTCAAATGTGCTCCCTTTTTTGTGATGGTGGGGGAGGGGGGATGAATAGATTAGAGATTGATAATTTTTCCTAACCTTATTTGTAGGTCCAACCTCATTTGCCCCGATAATTGATGCAGCAATTGACATTGTGGAGAAAAACAATGGGCAATATCATGTTCTTGTCATTATTGCAGATGGACAGGTTCATGGAACATGTTTTACCTCATGCTTTATTTTATTCTCATCCAGGGTTCACTTCTTCTAAGTTTTTCCTTATGTTCTGGGATTTTACATAGCTTCCCTCGAGTTCTGATAAAGCACCTGGAAGGCTCAGTCCACAAGAACAAGCAACTGTAAACTCCTTAGTTTCTGCTAGGTAATGAAATTCCATTCATATTCCTGATTTGTTACATTGTGTTAATGCTTTGTTCACATTGGCATTTTAATAAATAGCCAATATCCTCTCTCAATAATTTTGGTTGGAGTGGGAGATGGACCATGGGATGCAATGCAGCAATTTGATGATAACATCCCCCAGCGCTTATTTGACAATTTCCAGGTATGTAGTAAATGTTTGATTACATATTTATTTCTACCTTTCTTTTCCATTTGAACTTCATCAGAGTCTAGATAAAGTCACATAATTTTTTCTTTTAATAAGTAAATACTTCTATTAAAAAAGTGCAAGATAGGATTCCAACCTTAATAAATGGGAAGTACACAAAGGAAGAACAGAACAAAAGGGTAAATTACACTGACAGCCCCGAAGTTTGATGAAACTAGACTTGTTATACCCGATTTTCCATGAATGAAATTTTCCTCCAAATTCCAAAAATAATTGACATTCTTCCCCCTAATCCCCCCCCCCCCCCCCCCCCCCCCAAGGTTGAAGGTTGTTGAGACTTGACGTGGAACATTCCCTTTATAAAGAATATTCCTAATAAAACAAGCCAAGTATCCCAAACACCATCTTTAATGTAACCAAACACACCACTTTTTTTTTTTTTTTAATTACAACCTTGAAAATCAAATAAAAAGGTCAAAATTGATTGGAATTGGACTTTTTCTTGAACATTTTCCATAGGATTGGGAAAATTAATGTCGCCGAATGGTCAGTCAGCAACAAAATCCCCACTCTAGTATGTGATGAACTAGTTGATGATGATCACGAAGAAAAGTAGCCATTGCAATCTTGATCTCTCACCATGACAGGACTAGAATCTCTAGCAATGTTCAATCATCATCACAAAAGCTTTTTTTTTCTTTTCTTTTTTTTTAACATTATTATAAAACTCAAATTAGAGAAAATTATTCTCAGAAAAGCAAAAGCCAGTACAGAAAATTATTCTCAGAAAATTAATCTGCTAGGGACTGCTTTTGTTGGAAACTGTCCAGGGATCCAGTTATCATGAAACAACCGAACGTGATTCCCATCCCCAATTCTCCATTGCATACCTTTCTCTATAACATTCCTTGCCTTCCATATACTCTGCCATGCATAAGATCCTTGTGATTTTTTTGCATTGAACACTAGCCTCCACACTTGTTTGGCCAACATCACCTCATTGAACTTGACCAATTCTTTGAAACCCAGTCCTCCCTCAAATTTGTGTTTGCATAATGTCTCCCAATTTTTCCAATGTATTTTTCTGCGATCACCACACTCCCCCCACCAGAATTTCCGGATAAGCTTTTCAATATCCTCACATAATCCCACCGGCAACTTGAAGCAACTCATCGCATAAGTGGGTATGGCCTGCACCTTTTAAAAGGACTTCTCTCCCGGCTTGGGAAAGTAATCTCTCTTTCCATCCTTGAAGCTTGTTCCACACCCTTTCTTTTATGTAATTAAGACTAGCTTTCTTCTTTCTTCCCACAACTGCAGGAAGTCCAAGATATTTTTCATAGTCCTTTACCTCCGGCACACCTAGAAGATTAATGATCTCCTCCTTTGTCTCTTCAGCAACAGCCTTGCTAAAAAAGAGAGTGGTTTTTCCTTGGTTGATTTGCTGCCCCGAGGCTTGTTCATACACCGCCAAGATGTCTTGAACTACTTCCAACTTCGTCAATCTTGCCCGGCAAAATAACAAGCTGTCGTCTGCAAAAAAGAGGTGAGTAACCTTGGGACCATTTTTGCACAAGGAATATCCTCGAATCTGGTTGCCTTGGGCTTCCCTTTGCAACAATCTATTCAGCCCTTCAGAACACAATAAGTATGGAGAAAGAGGGTCTCCCTATTTGATTCCGTATGATGGAACTATGTTGCCTCTCGGTTCACCATTCACCAAGATTGAATTGGAGGCTGAATTGATGCAATTAAAGATGAGTTTTATCCATGTCTCACAAAATCCCATCTTGTTCATGATTTCTGTCAAGAAACGCCACTCCACTCTGTCATATGCTTTGCTCATGTCCAATTTTAGTGTCATGAAGTCTGCTTTCTTTGACTTCTGATTCTTCATGTGGTGAAGCATCTCAAATGCTATCAAAATATTATTTGTGATAGCCTTGTTAGTTTGAAACGCGCTTTGAGATTCAGAGATGATATGGGGAAGAACTTTTTTGAACCTGTTTGCAATGACTTTTGACACAAGCTTATAAATAGTATTACATAATGCAATGGGTCTAAATTCAGAGACTTTAGATGGACTTTTAACTTTAGGAATCAATGTGACAAAAGTGTGATTTATTGAGGGTGGGATAGAACCTGTATTCAAGCAGGTCAGCACTGCTTGAGAAATTTCCTCCCCTATATTCGGCCAGAATTTTTGAAAGAACAATGGAGGTAGACCGTCGGGCCCAGGTGCTTTAAGAGACTCCATATGCTTTAGTGCTTCATCAACTTTGTCTCGCACATATTCTGCCATGAGCATGGAGTTCATCTCATCTATGATTACCTTCGGTACAGCTGCTAAGACTTCCTCCAAGTGTTGAGGTGTGGCCGAAGTGAACAATGTCTGGTAGTACTGAATCAATATATTGGTTATTTCTTCCTCACCCATGCAAACCACTCCCTCAGAATTTTCCAACTCTACAATCCAATTTCGTCTAAATCTTTGAGAAGCACGGCTATGGAAGAATCTAGTGTTTTGGTCACCCTCATGCAACCATAGGGTCCTAGATCTTTGTTTCCACATCTTCTCTTCCTTGATCAGCAGCCCCTTTATTTCCCATTTCAAATTTCGCACTCTACCCATTGGACCTCCCTGCATTGCCCTTTCCTCTGCCAACTTTAATTGGTTTTTTTTCTCTGTCAAAGCCCTTGTAATATTACCAAAGGCAAGCCGGCTCCACCTACTCAATCTTGCTTGGCAAATTTTGATTTTTTCTTCCACTTGATCCATCGGTTTGCCACTTACTTGCTGCCTCCAAATCGAGCCTATAATGTCTTTACACCCATCATCCTCTAACCACATTTGTTCGAATCTCCATGGCTTTCTTCTTTTCTTAGGCACCCCCATAGGTAGGATGACCAAAGGTTTGTGATCGGATGACCCGCATTCTAAATGAAGGACTTTTGTTGCTAGAAACCTTGCCACTCCATCTATAGTTGCAACAACTCTGTCCAACCTTTCCCATATCGTGTAGCCCTCCTCGTGACCATTGCACCATGTAAATTTATTCCCTATAAACCCTAGATCTTGGAACCCACATTCATCCAACACTTCTTTGAAATCCTCCATTTGTTTGAGTGGCCTTATCCTGCTTCCCAATTTTTCATAAGCTCTACAAATCTCATTGAAATCTCCTGCGCATAGCCATGGCATCGAATATTTATTTTTCAAACATCGCAACTTCGCCCATGATTCATGACGCTTAGCTGTGTCCGACTCTCCATAAAAACCTATAAACCTCCATTCACCTTCCTTACCTTTGTTAACTATTGCATCAATATGGTTTACTGAGTACATGTCCACAGAAAGATCACAGTCTACTTTCCAAAAAATTGCTACACCACCACCTCAGCTCTCCTTTGAGACTTCAATCAAACCGCCAAATTTGTATTGAACCCTAATTTCTTCTAACCTCGCTTTATCAAGCCATGTTTCGGTCAAGAACAAGACTAAGGGATCTTGTGCCCGGATCAAATCTCCAAGCTCCTGATCTGTCTGTGGGTTCCCAAGCCCACAACAATTCCAGCACAAGAGACTCATTGTTCCTGTCAGGGCTGGTATGCAGCCTCCGCCAATACATAAAAATTTTCTTGATCATCATGGTACACCTGCCTCCGTTTATAATATTTTCCTTCTCCTTCAGTTTCAGGGCCTAATTGTTTTAGTGAAGTAGAGTGCAATACCTCCTGGTCTTTGTGATTTTGTTTTCTCTCCAATCTCTTCCACTTTGGTGCCGTGTAACTTTCAGTCTCACTAGATACCTGTTTTTGATTTTTTCCTTTGCCCACGTGACTGGCATGCTCCTCGTCCTTTCCTTGTGGAGTTAATAGGTCGGGTGGACTTTGGTCGACCACTTCAATTGTTTCCGTTATTGGATTGGATGTGTTTTCCTTATCTGTTTCTGCCCCTTGATTTCCTCCCTCACCTGTTTCATACCGCAATAACTACTGATCAATCTCCATGATTTTCACATTAAAATACTCTTCCTGAAATATCGTGTCCTTCCTTATTGGGGTTGCATTATCATTATCACCAATAATATGCGTATCCGTTACCCCATTTGTAACACTTCCCACTGGCTGCATTGCATTCAATTTTTGTGGCTGCGTTTCAGAGGTGCTTGCACCGTGAGCTCCGCCCTATTTCGGTGGTGTTGATTTCCCCCGATGCATGTTTCCAGCAGCTCACTCCTTTCTTTTGGATTCATAATATCCAAGAACCACCATAACCGAATTATTCTTGCTAAGCAATGGGGCTGCCCGAATCCAGGGGCCATACTGTTGATCCGCTTGAGTCAATGAAGCATTACTTTCTATCCACAGATTGCAGTCCTTATTGAAGTGATTCAGGCATCCACACCAGTAGCAAATATTGGGGAGGCGTTCATACCTGAAGGAAACCCACCCCTTGGAACTATTCTCTAATGAAATAACTCTGCCTCTACATCAGGGGAGAGATACGTCCACCCTGACTCGGACTCTCATGACACATCCCTTGTCAACCTCTACATCACTCGAATTTTTGTTCACCGTCCCCACGGCTGCGCACAGATCTTCAGCCACCCTATGACTTAGGTAGCGAAAGGGAATGTCATGCACTTGCACCCACAGGGATACTTGATCAAAAACTAATTCACGTGCCAGGATGCTATAATCATATCTTTGGATCAGCACCAAATGTTTGTCGAAACTCCATGGTTCGCCTTCAAAGATTTTTTCTACTTCCTCCTTGTTGTCGAAAGTAAACAGTATGATGTGATTTCTAGCATTACGTACCTTAAAGCCATTGACTGATCTCCAAATGGCATTGAAAGTTCTGATGACAGACTCAGTGTTTAGTGCCCTTTTTGTAAGAAATTTTGCTGTAATGGTATACTCCGTTATGCTTTTGTCTTCACTTAGTTGAAAGTCTCCACCTTCCCTATCATTCAGTGATAATTCGCCCCAATGTTTCATTAGGTTCTCCATGGCGAAGGAATGAAAATCTAAAATAAACTATAAGTGTTTCCCAGACCCTACGAAATAATCCCCACTAGCCTCCAAGTAACACTGTTACTTGAGGAACGACAACGCCTTACTGGAAGGAACAGAATCTAAATGACCTGAATGACTCTGTTCTCTTTTTTCTTTATTTTATGGTTTACAATATATGGTGGTACATATCTAGATATATATAGAAGTACTATATACCTGAAGTTCTCAAAACATATTAGCTGCATCCTTCAGGAAATTATTTTTCCACCTTGCTTTTAATATACTCAAATTTTTTCTAAGCATCTGATCATGGTATGTTTGTACCTTGCATATATGTTACTGCAAAAGCTTGATTGTTATGGATAATAGTATAAACAGTGACAAGATTGGCCTAGGAAATTCGACTAGCAAATAGTCTTTCTCAATGAAGAATTTGTTTTGGGATAATCTCTTTAAGGGTTGAGAGGATGACTGACTTTCATTTTCATGTCAGCTTGTTCTTACTTCTTACTAGTTCAATCCTAACTAGTGTGAAACCAACACCTTGAAAGATTTTCCCATGCAGAGTACTGATGCAGGCAACCAGAACGATTCAAGGATAAAATTGAAAGACAGGAAAATAAAAGATAGGAACCTAGAAGTCAGCACTTAGGCTTGCTTGGAGTAAACACCAAATGTGAAACCACTAGGAATCAACACCTAGGGTTGGCTGCAGTCAGCACCAAGCCAAAGAAACTAAGAGAAACTTTTCAATTTTCATTTATCAAAATCATCTCCAAAAGTAGTACAATATTTTGCTTATATAGGAACTAAACCCTAATTCTAATTGGCGTAGGAAACCCTACTTATTGAATGACAGAAATACCCTAGTCTTTAAATAAAAATTCTAATTAACCTAATTAAATGCTAGTGCCTGAAATAAAAATACAATCGATGTCCAAAAATAAATAAAACTAAATTATAAACAAATACTCCTTGTGCATCCCATATCAAGTACTCTCTTTGGATAATGGATATCACTGTCCATTTTAGATAATCCCTGTCAATTAATGGACAACAATATGATACCATTTTTCTCCCTTTTTTACTCCCTCCTGCAGTTTGTCAACTTTACAAAAATCATGTCTGATAACATAGAGGCATCAAAGAAGGAAACAGCCTTTGCACTTGCTGCCCTCATGGAAATCCCATTTCAGTACAGGGCTACCCAAACTCTTGTCAAGTAAGGCCAGCAGTTGCAGTTCTCAGTAAATATTTGATTTCAGTTTAAAGTTTTCTGAACATGAAACACTTCCACCTTGCAGTAGAGAAATAGTAGGTGGTCCACGTACAAGACCTCTTCCGCCGCCACGGGAAGTGATTGATCATGATAATGCACTCAGATCAATCCCACTTGTGACAAACATCAAAATAGATGAGCCGACAGCTGCAGTGGAACCAGTAATTAACTTTTCCCTTAATACTTCATCTTTACATTTATGTTGAAATCAGAATGGTTTTGAGATATGTCTTTTCTTTTTCAAGGTCTGCCCCATTTGCCTGACAAATCCTAAGGACATGGCTTTTGGATGCGGTCATACAGTAAGTTCAAGCAAATTGAGTTTTCATGTAGATTAATATCCTAATATGGTCTAGTGGATGGATATGCTGTTGTACCCGAAATTAAAAATCCAAAGAAAACCTTTCAAAAGAAAGAAGTTATATTCACTGTCACCCTACTGGCTTATCCTATTTTAGAACAATAACTTAAAGGAGGTACTACTGCGACTTATTTTTGTCTTCACAAAAGCATCCCTTATTCTCCAGGTTTTTATGTTTTAGATAAAATAAATAAATTTCAAAGATGGGATACTTTTTGGACCATTTCAATGCTTTTTTTTTCCCCCCAAGAGATTGCTTTCTAGAGCAACTCAAAGTACACAAACAAACTGCAGATATGCCACATATATTTGTTGCTTGGACTGCTCAGCTTCACAATGATGTTATGCTTGCTTCCTTAATTAGTAAATTGATGGATGGCTTTTGAGTGTTGGATAAGTAATTGATAGGCAGTTAATCCGCTACATATTTAATGTATATTGAAAATGTCAATTCATGTAACGGTTTCAATGTCCCATCATTATTTGTTCATGGTAAAACCTAGAGTGCCTCTCTCGGAAGACCACTCAAATTACATTGTTGAGGATTAAAACATTTCTGATTACCCTGTTGTAACTTTTTGAAGCTTATATGGGCACCACATTTGGTTTCTTAGCATTTGGACGTCACATAATGTTTCTTCCATGCTATTTCCTTTACTTAACTGGAAAAGAAAGTTCAAAGAAGGGAAAATGGAGAAGGTAATCAACCCCCGTTTTCACCAAAACACAGATAAATAAATAAATAAAATGGAGAAGAGATGTCATACATTATCTTTGCATATTGCAAATAATTTTATGCATGCAAAATCCTTTGTAAATCAAACTCTAGCATGTTTAGTTCTACAATCAACAAAATAGAATGATCCTCAATGGTGTTTTTTCATTTCTTTCACTTAGTCTGACTTGCCTTCCTATATGTGCCTCTCATACTTTATCATTTTGTTTTCTTGTTCAAGACTTGCAAGAATTGTGGTGAGAACATTTCGACATGCCCTATGTGCCGGGAGCCCATAACAGTGCGCCTAAAACTCTATACTTGATTGCTTCCCCAATGCCAAATGCTTGAAAGTTTATGAGGACATCATGAGGCTGTGGCATGTTAAGATATATAGAAGAGGTTGGGCACGTTTTGTCACAAAATCATGTATTTATCCTTGTCATAACACACACATCACTGAAAATTATTGTCCTCATAATTTATGTCCACACGTTCACTTTGCATGTTAAGTTCTTGGTTGGTAATGTTACATTGAAATCTTGGCTTAATTTTTTGAGAGAGTTTCAATTTGTGGTGAAAGCTTGAATTAATTTGAGTGTAATGTTACATACACAACTCTTTTTGCAGAATAAGAGATGGCAAGTTATTATTGATTTTCACGTTCACCCACAATTGAAATCATTTTATTGTCTATCATTCACAACGTTTATGGAAAATCCATGTATGTAGCAGACTTATTGTTAATTCATAGGGTAATTATTGAGTACTTCCGGAGTACCATAAATGCATGCTTCTCCTTTTCACATAATTGTGGATCCCACTAATTAAATTTATGGTAGGATCCACAATTCATGTGAGAGAGGGTAGTACGCATTTATGGTATTTCCGAAGTATTCAATAATTTTCCTTTAGGGGGGAAAAATGAAAAGATTCTCTTTTGTATTGAAGTGTTACATTGTGTTGAACTTGTACATGATGCGTTGCAATCATTGTAATGGCCTTTTCAGCACTGCACTGCATAAGGTTGGTTTGCCCAAATTTCAGAAGGGGTATCTTGACCAATTGCTGTTGATCAAGTTTTGTGGTGTTAGTGTGTCGATTCAAGCGATTTTAGCATCATTATCAAGAAAACATAGTAATTTTCAAGTTCCACATCATAATCAACATGGCATCATTTTGAGCAAACCGATCAATACAATCAATCAAACCCATCCTAATCTGCCAAAACTCTAGAATCCAAAAACAATGGATTTGTCCAACGTGAACAGTGACTGTGTGCTTGATCACAGCAAAGAGAATGGCAAGTGAGTGGTAACTGGTAAGTGGCTAAGCTAAATGTCCTTAAACATCAAAACTAAGTTATGTTCAAATGTCCCTTAAATTTTAAAACTGAGGAATATTCCCTTTCAACCTCGTAATGAGCACCTTTTTTTTTTTTTTTTTTTTTTATGGGAAGATTAAACTTACATTAAATTAATGGAGAGAAGTTACATCATGAATAAGAGCTTGTTCTAGAAAACAAGGATTCTCTTCAATCCACGTACAATAATCATCAATGCCCTTGGCATATTTTGCTAACAAATGGGCTGGTCTATTTCCTTGGCAACGAACATGAGAAAACCTAATCTGTCGAAACTCCGCAATTGAATCTTGCATGCCCATAATCACAGCGTCCATTGATGGCAAAGGGGATGCCAATTCAAGTAAAGCTCGTTGTACTGTGAGGGAGTCCCCTTCCATAATGAGGTCTCGTATACCTACATCCTTCGCAAACTGCAGCCCCACCTTGACAGCCTTGGCTTCTACTTCAACTGCACCTAGAGGTGCCAGGATTTTCTTGCTCAAAGCTGCTATGACACTCCTTCTGTTATCCCTGATGACCACACCCACACCCACTGTTTTCAGGTCAGAAAATACTGCTCCATCTACGTTAGGCTTATACATGGGATATTGAGGAAGGACCCATGCGACTTCTTGTGTGCTCGAAGGTGCAGTGTCTGGTCTGGAGTCCATCATTGCATAATACTCCAAATATTGTGCTACCCATTGAACCAATGCCTGCCCCGATTTTCGCTGTCCACCCACCCGAACTCATTCCTATTACCCCATAGTGCCCACGCGCAAGTTACCACCATCGCAATCTTCTCAGGGGGACTCTCCACTTCCATAAGTAAGCACCACAGTAAATCCTTAAAGGTACATTCCTGATCTGGTTTCACGACAACACCACCTTCAAACATTCCCACATCTCTCAACCATGCTTACATGTCCAAAACATGTGGCTCTAATTTTCCGCGGCTACTTTGCACACTTCAAACTTATCATCCTGCACCACCCGTCGTCCCCTCAAGTTGGTCTTTGATGGGAGAATATCACAACATGCCCGCCAAGCGAAATGCTTGATTTTATGAGGAACTAAAATCTTCCATATCTTCATCCAAAATCTCCTATTGCTAACTCTCATCTGAACAAGACCCGGTTTCCTTCACCCTCACCAATTCCTTCGCAACCCCGTACGCACTACGCACCGTAAACAAATCGTTTGGACTACATGCCCAGACTTGCTTGTCGGCGGGAAGATGAGCACTTAGTAGGATGTGTGTTATCTCCTCTACTTCATGTGGTAAAAACAAAGCCTCAACTGCCTCCTTGTTCCAGCTAGCATTTTCTTTGTCAATTAATTCGCCCACCATTGTCTGAGTGTGCATGAACAACCTTAGGGACTTAACTGTATAAGTAGAGGGAGTAGGCAACCATTTGTTACCCCAGACCCGCACCTTCTCACCATTGCCAATCCTCCAACGCAACCCATGGTTCACTACTACCTGAGCCAACATTATACTTCTCCACGTGGATGATGAGTTGCTACCTAGTATGGCTTGAGAAAACTCACAAGTAGGAAAATATTTAGCCTTTAGCACACAGTAAGCCAGTGAATTTTTCTTTTGTTGCAACCTCCATCTCTGCTTTGCTAATAGGGCCATATTAAACTCTTTTAAACTCTTAAAACCCATCTCTCCGCAAGCTTTGGGAGAACACAATTTCTCCCAACTCAGCCACGCCACCTTCTTTTTTCCTGCCTTTAACCCTACCAAAAATTCTTAATCATACTTGTTAATTCCTCACAAAGAGTATCAAGCAGTTTGAAGCAACTCATAGTGTAAGTTGGGATTGCTAGGGCCACTGCTTTGATGAGAATCTCTTTACTTGCTATGGACAGCAACTTCTCTTTCCAACTAGCTAACTTCTTCCTCAATTTATCCTTGATGTCATTAAATGTATTACGTTTGTTCTTACCTACCAGAGAAAGCAGGCCTAGGTACTTCTCACGCTGCTTAATTACTTGAGCCCCAAACCTGTTCTTTATCTCCTCCTACATCACCCTTAGAGTATTACTACTGAAAAATAGTGAAGTCCTGGCTCGGTTCAATTGTTGACCCAATGCACCCTCATAGGCTTGTAAAATCTTTTAGAGCTCACTGCATTCTTTGGTGGAAGCTTTACAAAAGATCAAACTATCATCAACAAAGAATAGATGAGATAGCTTGGGGCCTTCTTGACTGACTGCAATACCACCCATCTTTCCATCCTCCACTGCCTTCTTTATTAAAGCTGAAAGGCCTTCAGCACACACCAGAAAAAGATATGGAGACAATGGGTCCCCCTCTCAGATTCCCCTACTAGGGATAATACGACCCCACAGCTTACCATTAACTTTTATGGAATAGGAGACAGTGGTGATACACCTCATTATCAGAGCCCTCCATTTGTTGTCAAATCCCAATTTCTGCTTTATTTTTTCCAAACATATCCACTCCACCCTGTCATAGGTCTTGCTTATATCAAATTTTAAAGTCATCTCCCCAACTTTGCCCTACTTCTTCTTACTGATGTGGTGCATCGTCTCAAAAGCTACGAGTACATTATCAGTGATCAACCTTCCATGCATAAATGCACTTTGGGTATCATTAATAATAGAGGGAAGAATCTTTTTTAACCTATTAGCAATGACTTTAGAAGCAATCTTTTATACCACGTTATATAGACTGATTGGTCTATATTCAGTTATCTTCTTTGGCTCTTTACATTTTGGAATAAGCACAATATGGGTTTCATTAAAATTTGGAGAAGAGATATCTGAGTTTAGGAAATCAATGACAATCTTCATGACCACATCACCTATCTTTGGCCAAAAGTGCTGGAAGAATAAAGGAGGCATACCATCTGGACCTGGAGCTTTCAATGGGTACATCTGCTTAAGCGCCACCTTAACTTCTGTGGGAGTAAAATCCTTTATAAGATTTTGATTCATTGCCAAGCTCACTTTGTGCTAGATGGCATCCAATAACTCTGTGAAAGCTGTGGGATTGCTGGACTTAAAGAGGCTGCTATAGTAATCAACTGCAATATCTTCAATTCTGTTGTCCTCCTCTTGCCACTTCCCCTCAGCATCCAACAAACTGTCAATGTAATTCTTTTTGAAACGGGCTGAAGCTTTCTCATGAAAAAACCTCGTGTTCCTATCCCCAGATTGCAACCAATTAATGCGAGACCTCTGCCGCCACATCTCATCCTCCTTCTCAAGCTAACAATTCAAATCAATCCGAGTAGTCTTCATAGCTTGGTTTTGTTCTGTTGAGAAAGGTTGTCCCTCTAGCCATTCTAATATTTCTTGTAAATCAGCAATGGTATGGCTCACATGACCAAACTCCATTTTATTCCACGCATCGAGCTTAACCCTGCAATGCTCCAAGTAGCTAGTAAGTGTGAAATTCGAACCTATAAACAAACATTCATCCCAAGCTTCATTAACTACCTCCTCACATCTGGGATCTTTTAACCACATTGACTCGAATCTAAAAACTTTTCCAAACTTTCTCTTTCTAGGCCTTCTTTCAAAGTGCAGTGATAATGGGGAGTGATCCAATGCTGATGAAGTGAGGTGGAGCAGTTTGGCTGATGGGAATAAATTCAACCAATTCGTCATTGCTAGGGCTCTATCCAGTCTCTCCTGAATCTGTACTCCATCTTCCCTTTGGTACAGCCATGTGAACTTTGGTCCAACAAACCCCACATCCCAAAGCCCACACCCATTGATAGTGTCCACAAAATTCCCCATCTGTTGTCATGGCCTACTACTGCCCGATGTCGATGTGACCACACCTGTGGAGGCCTGAGTTTTATACCTCGTTGCCTCGTACCCCTGCACTTCCTCCACTATTTTCCTCGATTGAATATACTGCACTGCTCTTATCCACGGCCCAAACTGACGTTCCTCCTCTACCAATGTACCATTGCTTTGTAACCACAGTACACAGTCCTTGTCATTGTGACAAAGCTGGCCACACCAATAACATATGTTAGGTAGGCGCTCATACTTAAAAGATACCCACCCCTCCGAGTCCTAGTCCCATGTGACGCATCTCCCCCTACACAACGGTTTAGTGATGTCAATAGCCACATGAATACGCATGAAGTTACCCCTTCTCAATTCCGAGGTTTCCTTTGGGATCGTCACAGCCCCTAGTGTCTCACCAATGTTGAGGGCAACCTCATTCGTCATGAAAGAGAAAGGGAGATCATGTATTTGAACCCAAAAAGATGTTGTATTGAACTGCAAGTTCTAGACTGGAATGGATCTGTCATATCGCTCCATGACAACCAAATGTCTGTCAAAAGTTCACGGTACCCCCATAAAGACTTTTTCTACATCGACATTAAGCTCAAAATCAAATAACACCATGTTTTTTCCGACGTCATTAACCTCAAAGTTGTCTCGTGTCCTCCAAAGTGGCCTGAACGTTCACGCCACTGCTTCAACATTAATGTTCCTACGAATAAGGAACTTCGCAGCCTCAACATGTTCCCCACTTTTCTTTTTCTTCGAAAGATCCTCCTTATTTCCCTCCACTTCAAACAGTGAAAGCATTTTCCACCTCTTCGTGAGGTCGTCCATTAAGTAGCACCTGAGAATTACCCCACTGAAACACACTAAAGCCCTACTAGTAAGCACCTTTACTATAGGGAACGTATATACCTTCCGCAGGAAGGAACAGTCTATGCTACAGTAAGAAGAGAGGGAAGTCCACTCCTCTTATTGAGAACACTCTACCCCTGTAATGAGCACTTTTTGGTGTCAAAGAAAACCTTAGAAAAAGAGTGGTAATAGATACAGTGTGTATGGATCATTGCTGAAATCATAATTTCAGTTGAAGTTAAAATTGTCTAAACCTTGTTTTGAAAACACGATTATACCATTTCACAATTATAACTAAAATCGTGTTGAAAATACGATTTCAATTGTAGTGTTTACGACAATGTATTAATTTAGTGTATGCAACAATTATTAGCATTTGAAAAATAAGCACATCCTGGTGTGAAACTCAAAAAGATCAACAATGGTTTCGTTTATGTTAGATATTTGAGGGTTGAGATCCTTGGGATAATGCACCATGCAAATGTCCTTCAAGGATTGATATTGAAAATTTAAAAAATCAATTTCAATTTCAATCTCAACCCTTGGATCAATTTCTTTTTTACCTCTTAAAATTTTTACATTTTTAACTTTTACTTCTCACATCAAATGGTAATTGCACCGAATCCAAATCTGATATTCGAAGTTCAAAAAATAATGCCATGTTGGACTTTTTTTTTTTTTTTTTTTAAATTTAAAAGTAATCTTTAAAATTAAGGAAAAAGGAAATTTTTTTTTTTTGAATTTTCCATTTAGCATGAAGCTAAAAGTTAGTTTATTGCATAAGTGCAAATCAAGGCAATTTTCAATTCTAAAACCCATCCCCGTCCTATCGCCTCTTTAGGGTGAGGTGTTTTTGGTATAAACTAGCCATTATGCAAGTGAGGCAAAACTTGCATTTTCCCTACCATATATCCAAGGATTTAGCACTCAATGTGCATTTAGCTCTAACTTAAAAAGTCAGTTTATTTTACTATTCAACATATTTTTGCTACTATTCATAGCCCTATTATACTTTTTGGTACTATTTATAGGTTCCACTGTATTATTTTAGCTAACTTTTACATATATCTACAGTACTTTCAACAAAAAATTTCAGTTTCAACAAAATAAACAGATCCCAAACAGACTCAATCTCAAGAAAAAATAGTCGCCTAAAAGGTAAATTTTATACCACCTAAAAACCAAGCAAAATAGAGTTGCGTCAAGTATGCAGCCTTTCATATGATAAAAAAAACAAAACTCTAACCAGAGCCTACATCCATCACAACCCTCTCTTCATTCCCTTCAACAAGTTCCTCAGCATCAATGATCATTTCGATCTCACAAAAAATTAGATAGATATTAAGGGTATGTTTAGTAATTGTTTTTTCCCTTTATTTTCTGTTTCCAAAAATAATTTTCTATTTTTGAGACTAAAAAACTTATTTGGCAACCAAAAATGGATAGAAAATAAAAACTATTCTTAAAACTCAATTTGTAAAGGAAACTGAAAACATGTAAAAAGCTGTTTTCAGTTTCTAATTTTCAAAAATCAATGAAAACACATTTAATTTAATAAATCTATCTCATTTCATGAGTTAACATTAGAATTCAAATCCTAGTAACAACACATTTTAGTATTTTCTATTTTTTTTTTCTTCAAAAAACTATCTTTTTAATTTCAACTAACTAAACATGTTTTTTATTTCAAAAATACAAGAAAATTGTTTTTTCTTTATATTTCCAAAAACAAGATTTTGAAAATAAAAAACAAAAACTGTTACCAAACATATCCTAAGATTTCATATAGCTTCCAAATCATAGCTACTTAACAAAGATAATGTTTACATTTTAGCCAAGAAAAAAGAAGAGAGATAACATTACATAATGCTAGTCTTGATTTTAAGACAAAATGGCAAAAAAGGTAAATCATATTACAAAACTCATCCACATTTTTGGGAATTCATCTACAAATTAGCACTTCTACGAATCTATCAGCATGCCTTCCAATGCATTGAGCTAGTATAAACGGTAGCTGGCATAAATGAACAGCATGCTGGGAAAGGCTGTATCTACACATCAGTCAGTCTTCTCAACTGCCAGAACCACTAGATCCAGTTCACCTAGCCAATTTAGAGCTTGTCTTTCTTGGTCTCTTCCTTCTAGCAGAATGGAATCGGCAAGAAAATGACTGCAGAAATTTAATTAGTCCTAAACTCCCATAGCCAATGCTTGACACACCATTAAAAGAGGTCGACACTATCACAAGAAATTGTGCTTTTCCATCTCACATTACTCAGAACTTCCACTCTCTTCAGTTACTCATGAGAAAAACATCCAGGTTCAACTCAAATCGGCACTTTTTAGAAAATAACCCTTTTCAGGAACCAATAGATCGGAGGGGAGCAATATACCAACCTTGGAACAATCCTAGAAGCTCCACCGGTCTAATTGCAGCTTGGCTTCAGCCATGTCTTTCTGTGCCTTCTTTCTCCGATAAAATATTGGACAATCCCGACTGTGAATAAATAAGTAAAACACAAAAAACAAGCTGAGAAACATAGGCAATTAGTAAAATATGTGAGGCCAATGCAACAATAAAAGAATGTCACACCAGGATAGCCCACTGACAAATATGCAGAGCACAGACAAATTCCAAGAAAAAGAGAGTTAGGGGGGGGGGGGGGGGTGTTTATCATGCTTTTTCAAAAATTGCAGACTCCAAAATTGGAAATAATTTATTGCAATAACTGCCAACTCATAAGCAAATATTTCCAGGAAATCCCACGGGAAAAAAATAAAAGAGATTACTACCACATACAAGTGAGGAAATAATAATACCTTGTGCAGAGCACATCTTGGTGAAGAGAGCCTTGGCACTCTTGGCACTGTGTCCACAGCCTCCCAAAAAGCATCTCCTGCTCAGATACTGCAAGCACTCATAATTCATTGTTGCCAATAGTAAGTCACTTGCTTCTTCCAGTATTTAAAAAAATATAAAAATAAAAATTCATTTAACAGCAGAACATGATTAAAACATGCAAGTGCATACCATTGACCACTGTTTTGCAGTAAAATTCAGCTTCTCGACCCTTACAGTGTGAACAGAGCGTTCGGTCTTTATCACTGGTCCAGAACCCAATAAAATAGTATGAGGCTCTTTATACAATAAGATGTGTACAGACCATACCAAGCATTATTTAGACATTGAGTGTCCGTTTGAAAATAGCTTATTTAGCTAAAACTAAAAACTTATTACTGAAAGTACTGTAAGTAAAGTTAAAAGTTAGCTGAAATAGTAAAATGAGACCCATGAATAGTAACAAAAAGTGTAATGGGACCCAGCTTCTTTTACTATTTAGCAAAAATAAGCTAAATAATAAAAGAAGCTGCCCAATATAAGCTTATTCCAAACGCAATCTGAATGTTACCAAATTTTCCTACCATTCAACCATTACAAACCTAGTGCCCTATGGCCCTTACATTCTTTGATTGGTAAGTTATGTATGCACCCTGTGGGAATTAAACCCATAACCTCACCCTCCACCTTGCTCTTATATGGGAAGGAGGTTCCATTTGAGCTAGAGCACATTGGCAAACCCAATGTCGTACTTTCCTTATATGGTCAAAATATTTTTTTGATAGGTTTATATGGTCAACAAAATATTGCACATTCTCATTTCTCAATAATTGATTATCTTCTATGTATGTGAGCATTAGAAAAGCCATAACAACTGAGCTAAACACCTCATTCTATACTCAAATTTTCTCAAAGTTGGTTCTTCTTACAAAATCTGAGATCTCTTAAGTAATCCTACCCAGACATTGTTTTACTTCTATGTTCTTTAGATATAACAATCACTCAAACTTGTTTTCCTTCTTTTTTGAGCTGCGGTGACTAACGCCCTGTATCTTTGTCAAAACGCAAAACTCATGTTTGTGTCCATAAATCACAGCTTTCATGGCCCTGCCAACCATCCCAACAATCTGCACTAAACATTCCCAGCAGAAAATTTTCTATTATTGGCAAATTTTCCCTATAATTTCTATTTAAAAGAAGCTTCCATGATTACCATTTGTTTCTAATAAAAATTTTCATGCAACTTGTAGGCTTACTATTCAGCAATCAGCATGAGTACAGGAAATAACTCTTACGGAAAAATCTCCAGTGCAACAATCAATACAAGCACTTTTTTTTTTTTTTTTTTTAAATCCTGCAGTCAGTACATTGAATTCACCAATAAAACTTTCAACCTAGCACTAGCAGAACCATGATAACACAAACAGTGAAGCAATCATACCTAATTAGAGCTTTGCAGCCAATGCAAGTGAGTTGCTTCTTTGCAAATCTCATTATGCCGCTGTTTGAGGGAGTAGAGATAGATATAGATCTTGTGTGACTTCCATGGAGAAGTTCTCTGCTAGCATTCTTCAAAATGGGCTCAAAAATTCTTAGAAGTGGCTGTAACATGAACCTTAGTTTTATTAGGTATGTAAACCAAAGCATCATAAACTGTAAACTACATGCAAAGTACAACAAAGAAAACTAACCTTGCTAATTTGATTTTCAAGATAGTATTGAGGGTCTATTGGTATGTTATTCTCTAGGACATAGATAGGATCCTCTGACTTTTCATAAGCCTGATTATCAATTATTAGTTAATGTTGATAAACCATGTAAAGTATAACCATCTTCAACCACCCCCCCCCCCCCAAAAAAAAAAAAAAACAAATGAGGCACCAAAAAAATACCTTGGCTCCTTTTGCAGCTTTAATAATGACATAAGGTACTCGATCCCCAACATTTGGAGCAGTGGCAGCATCTCGCTGTTAGTGAAAATGTCAAAATAGAAATTTTAATGGCCAGATGAACTATGAAGTGGGCGATAAAGTCAATAAGGCACCACAAACCTTGCGCATGCGCTCAGCAAGTTCAACATGAGCTGCCTTTACTTCATAATCATCTCCAGTCTTTGTCAGACCCTGACAAAAAAAAAGTATGTTAGTACAGGTACAAAGTAATTATGCCCTAAAAAACTTTTTATTGGCCGAGTATTTTGACAAACCCATCTCACCATTGGATTTGATGCTACCTATAATGTGAATGAAATCTGATTAACATGAAGTGAAAAAACTTCTATGCTTGCCACTATTGCATCTATAAAGTGAATGAAATCTTTTACCCTCCTTATGATAATAGTCCCGCTTGAAAAAGCACAAGTTTTATGAAATTTTTTTTTTTGTTTTTTCAAAGGCTCCCCCCACCTCAAAATTTTAACTTTCCAACATTACCCTTTACTTTCACATTGAAAATTGAAAAATTAATCATATATTTTGTAACAAACAGTTGACAAAGTTTATAATTGGAATTGTAAAAAAAATTATTCATTACAATTTTTTGACAATGGAATGTTCTTTAGAGAACCAAAAAAATAAAAATAGATTATTATTTAGAGACAAAGTGCATTTTTAAAATATACCAAGTATATAGATTTATGCAAATTTGATAATAAATGACATCTGATTAACATGAAGTTGATGTATATATTTAACACAGAAAACATGTAATCTATCAATGGGATTGCCAACGTATGAATTCTATCGTTGAGTGATAACATTTACAAAAAGTTACACTAGGCATAACAGAAACCTGATCCTTTTGAAAATAATCCAAAAAGAATCAAAGAGCACTACCTTAGTGATAACCAAAAGTGACAAATCCATGCGGTTCATAAGAAGATCTGAAATGGTATTCTTGACATACTGGACTGCCCCAGGGATGTCTCGGTCAATGAGTATTTTATGCAGGCACTCAGTTACCAGGTTTTTGACCAACAAACAATTGTCTCTTCGGACAGTTTCAATGCCTGTCCAAAAGAAAAAACAGCAGTGAAAAATAGACATATGATATATGACAAAATGTAGAGAAGCAAATATAGAAAATGAACACCTATTTTTACCTTTAGTATCCATTTTGTCATACTTTTCCGGTTTTGTCCACAGCAAACCAGCATATCTCTTCTTGCTAATCAGAAGATATGGATAATAAACCTTTTCAAACTCTAGCTTGATCGGCTTCATGAACCCAAACACCAAAGACAAAAAAAGAATTCGTCACAAATATAATCATATAAGAAAATTGGACCATAAAGTCATTTACTCCCTCTTTCCCAAAAATGAGTATCTCACTTTACATTTTCGTCCTTAGAAAGTCAAAGCATTGGTTTTTTAATACCCCAATTAACCCCTTGTTTGCCATGAAACTTGTTTTGTTATTTTTAAAAGAGGGCAATTCTAGAAGTTCATAACTAAAAAGGCATATATGGATTATACTAATTAAATATAAAAAAAAATTCTGCTACATTAATTTATCTCATTAAAGTTTTATCAGATATCTTCTCATCGTTAACAATTCAACCTAGTTCTTTCAATGAACCAATTATTTCTTTGAACATTGTACTTATTAGTTATTAATAAAGTACATTAAAAATACTATATTTCGATAATTTATAATTTTGTAGTAAGTGTTACATTTTTTAATTAACAGATTTGATCACAATAGCTACTTAACTATTTAGTATTTAATATATAAACTTTTTAGCTAAACATTTTGAAACAAATTATTTACTCCAAATCGGTATCTAGTATTTATTATTGTACTTATTTACAATAGCAATGTACCAATTTAATTTAGAATTTGTAGTAAGTGTTAATTTTTTTTTTTTAATTCAAAATTTGATTTCATTAGATACTTACCTATTTAAATAATTTATTTAGCTAAGTTCTTTCAAACAAACTATTTACTCCCTGTCAATATCTTAAAATTATCTTTGTAAACATTGTACTTATTAGTAGATAATAAAGTACATAAAAAATATAATTTAATAATTTATAAATCTGATTTAGATAGCTTTTTTTTTTTTTTTTTGATAAGTAACTGATTTAGATAGCTATATACCTGTTATATTTTTAATTCATATTAAGTATTAAAAAAAAATTTAATTCATAAATTGGATTACAGTAGCTAACTAGCTACATACCTATTTAATATAATTTATTTAACTACGGTTTTTGAAACAAATTATTTAGTCCAAATCAGTATCTTAAAATTATTTGACTATTGCCTGATCAAGGATTTAGGTTCAAGCAACAGTGAAATAAGAGGTTTTAATCAATTCCTCTTTATCTAAAAAAAAATACCGCCTTCAGTCAAAAAAAAAAAAAAATACCGCCCAACTTCACTAAAGATTGTGCCACCTTTTCAATTGTTCACTGAATTCATATATGTGGTAATTCAAAACAATTAACTGAAGGACTACGCTTGTCAAGATTACAGTCATAGGTGACATAATAATTGCTCAAATTAGACCATCAGCATAAGTACCTTTAGTTGTTTGAACTTTGATAAGGATTTGTAGATAATTATTTTGAGATAGAAATTGAGAATCTATTAGAACAAACTAGAAGCAAAATAAGATATACAAATATGAGTATAGAATAAAAGAAGATTCAAGATCTAGTACAGTAATTATAAAGCCTTACCTTTATGAAAGTTCCACTAATATATTCAGCAGCTTCTCTCCCCAAATTCATGGCTGCTTCTATATTGTCAACACCGAATTGTACCATAACTGAATCTGTGTCCCCATATATAACCTGATACGGTATATTACTATTACTTCAATCAATTTTTGAAGATAACAAGGTATGACAAAAAACCAAATGCTGAACAATAATAATATATGCAAATAATGGATAGGAAATAATTTTAGCCAAAAAAAATGGATAGAAAATAATAACTATCTAATAAAATTAGGGATAGTAGAAATTCATATCCATATTATAAAAATGATGTCAATCATGCATTCAAACTGTAAAACTTCAGATCCCAAAATAAATACAGTGAGGCAATTAGTTGATGTTCATTATGAAACATATGAAGTCAGGAGAAGGACAAGACAACCACCCCACAACAAACCCCCCCCCCCCCCCCCCCCCCTCCCACACACAGTGTAAAAATAGCAAGCACTAGCAAAGACTGAGAAAGACAAAAAGTTGCTCCAAGCTAGGATGGATTCTACAGCCTTCTATGGTCCACATAATAATTTAAAACCAAGAAGAGCAGCATTTTCATATATCATAATCATTTCACTCAAATATTTCTTGAGTTCCTATCTCAGATACACCATTAAAGAACCAAAAAATGAAGAGCATCTTCTTCCCTCCTGGAACAAGGATGCCTAACACCAGCTCTGGAGCAGCTCATCTGACAAGGGCTGAGAACACTCTTGAACCCCCCCCCCCCCCCCCCTCCTCCCACACACGCACACACCAAAAAAAAAAAAGACATGATTCCAGACAAAAAGGCACAATACCATTTGATTATCCTAGAGTTCCTAAATCAAAAGGAAATATGAAAGTGCACTACTAGAAAATGGCAATCGATTAAGGCAACTATAAAATTTTGGTAAGAACATACTAAATAGCTAACATAGATACTGCACTTGATAAGGCCATGGAAGCCATAACCTTAGCTGATTATCATTTCCTACAAAGTTTTTTTTTTTGGCTAACACTATCCTACAAAAAAATTGAATTAGCTTATATAGGAGACACCAGGAACCTAAGCTGCATCATCTACAGCCATACCATGCAAAGCCTTGTTTAGCATTTTATACACCACTTGAAAAGAGAATTCTGCATGACATACCTCAGCATTGTGTTCATAACCCCCAAGCATCTTAAATTTATCTTCCACAAGTTTTTTGGTATGCTCGATCATTTCTCGACCTTTATACAGAAGCAAACTCATGCAATCAATAGGAACTCAAAATGAAGAATGATTCAACTCATCTAGAGAAAATTTATCATACAGCAAGAACAATGAATCATAACTACTTTTGCAGAACTGTACCATAGCTTGTGACACTCGAAGATATCTCTAAGCAAGGTAACTGACCAATGGTAGCTCCTGTAAATCCATACACAGAATTTGCACTTATCTGAAAAACAATGAAAAAATAAATAAGGAACCAATGTAATTCCATCCTTGAATAGTCAGCACTTGAACTTACCCTAGAGAACCAAAGCTAATAAATTATTAGTGCAAAGCTTACCTTCAAGGCCAGCTGTCTACCATCAAGTACAGCCTTCACAAGTGGATCTTTTGCTTCCTAGGAGAAAGAAAACATTATTAATATAAATGCACAAAAGGCCAAGAAGTATTAAAGTAAGCTGGAAACTAGATGATTTCACAGCTATTATAAAACTGACGGCAGAAACAAACATTAAGAATGTGATTACCTTCAGGTCTGCTTTTGCTCTCTTACGAGCTGTTATTAGTTCTTCAAGAATTTCAGGAAGTATTCCCTGAGATTATATCAGGATACATTCTCATTATTCCATAATTATGGGCATGAAATGTTATAGAAATTCATCAACTTCTATAAGTTAGTCATGTCTACCATTATATATATGCAAATGATAAAATAAAATTATTTAAAATAAATAAAACTCCTAACCTTCTGCAAGTTTGATTTAACAAATGTTTCACCAGATGGGGTTTTGTTGACGCATTCTGGGGGAAGATTGAGTTTGCGAGCATCCTCAGGTGTCACCTTCACAAAGACCATAAAAGATAAAATTTTGTTCCTTAAAGCTTCTACATTAGAGCTAATTTTGAAAATAAAAACAATGGCTGAGAATCACCAGAGTGCAGTAACATAAGTTATAGGCCATCATAATAGATGGATACAATGATGCAAAATCCAATGTTGCAATTGGTTTTTCATAAAATCCTGCCTTCGCCTCCAAAACCTGCATTTTGAAGAGAATAATTACGTTAAAAAAGAAAGCCTAAAGTTTATGACTAGAGTTTTATCATTATCAAAATGCACAAAGAAAACAAAGCCAATAAAAAAATTGAGACAACAAATCAAAATTTTGTAGTCCAGTAAACATGCAATATGTATATCGATTCCATATTGACATAATCTAGAGCTTCAGACATGCACTTAAGATTTATCATTTTGTGAAGTTCTACAGCACGTTAATATGAATGCTACTTTACAATACCCATACACAAAATTCCATTTTAAAACCTAAACATGACCAGTCAAGTTCAAAAGAGATAAAAACCTGCAACTCACTGCCTAATTGTTGTTTAATAGTGCACGTACGATGATACAATACACTGCTACTAATAATTGCAGATCATAAAACAACTCAAACATAAAGGTTAGAATTTCAAACTTACAGTAGCACCTTCATATGTTCCTTGTTCAGATCCTGCCTGTTTGACATTTGGAATAACAAGGCCTCTCTGTTTTGACTTCCTAAGAAGTTGAGAAAGTACCTGAAAAAGAATGGGTTAATATTTGAGAAATTTTTATTTATCGACAATTCATAAGCTAGAGAGTATTATATTAACCTTGATGCTTTGCCCTCTGGAAAGAAGAAAAGATATAGGAACACCTGTTACTCGAGCCATCTCCACATAATTGTAGATGAACATCAATTTGTCTAAAAGCCGCTGTGGGAGATAAGCATCCTGCAGTCAAAAGAGAGACTCATATTGCATGAATGATATTCAATTGATGTTTCTTTCAAGGAAGCTTTTTAGTTCAAATATGCAAACTGTATATTGGATATGATTGGCTCATATAAGATTTTACCCAAAATTAGACGAAATAATTGACAGAAAGAAAATTCTAAGAGAAAGAGGGAGGCATCCTTTATCAATTCTATGAACTTTTAGGGTGTCTTCTCCAGTTTCTTCAAGGAAAAATATACAGGCTTTGCATCACAAATTGGGGAGGTTCTGACATAAGTTTGAGCAAATAGAATTTTACCTTGAAATACTATTCCTCATATAAGAAGCACTTCATGTATTAAGAAGTCAAAAAAAGCCACACTGAAATATTGTTAAAGTCTATCAGAATATGTAGCAAAGCAAGGACATCTATGAGCAGATCCATTAGCAATGCAAATGCAGCAGTCACCCCCTGAAGGGAAGTATAAGTCATAATAATTACAGATATACCAGTTTCTTTTTTTTAGGGGGAGGGGGGAGTGGTTTCAGATACCAATGCACTAAATTGTGAGTACTTGTTAAATGAAAATATGAATCTATATATATATATATATATATATCTAAATGCTGAAGCGTAGCATCATCCACCTATTTCTAATATTTTCTCTCTCCTTTTTAACTAATTTTCTCTTTATTAATTTCTCATCTTATAATTATACTTCCTCCAACATTTCTACCTCATTTTTACTTTTTTATCTCCACATTACTCTAAACCTTAACGTTACAATTCCTTCATCCCTTCATTTACTTTTTATTTTGACTCTTCTCCGCATTTTATTTACTATAAAAATTTGCTATTCTCTCTTTCATTCAATTCATGTTTTTCCCACACAAAAAGGTGAATACTCTCTCTCTCTCTCTCTCTCTCTCTCTTATTTATTCTTTCTTGCAACTCTACTTTAATTGATAAATTTTTGTGTTTTTTTTTTTAATCTCTACTTTGGGCTGATACATTTTGGTGGTGTGTTTTTGTGTTCCCTATCACATGTACACTCTTTCCATCTTATAGTTTTGGTTTCAATTGATTCTTGCATATTTTCAAAGTGCAAATTTGAGTTTATATAAAAATATAATCTACATGGCTATGTATTTGAATTTGTCTATCAATTATTTGAGCAATATCAATTGTAAATTTGTGATGAGGTTTGATTATCATGATAATTTTCTTAAGAGAATGAGAAAAATTTGAAACTTAAAAAAGTTTAGTTGTAAAAAAAATAAAAATAAAAAGGAAATCATAACACACTATAACAAAAATTTGAAGAATATAGACCACTTCAAAATATAAAATAAAAAGAATAATATCACTCAAACACACTCCAAGTTACTACAAAAAACAAAAACAAAACAAAATAATAGAATGATATATTTGTAGAGATAAAATATGGAAAATACTTTAGAAATAATTCCATTTTGTGGAGAACAAATTATCTTCAATAAATTTTAGAAAATAAATTATATATTATACCATGTTACAAAATAATTATACATTCTCATGCATCGCATGGGTCTGCGACTAGTTATAAGTTAAAATAAAAGTGTTTGAGATGCCTAAAAAAGCATCTTCCACTCACAGAATATAAATTATTTGCAAACCTTATTGAATATAGAGTAAAAGAGGATCAAGCATGATAATAAAAGATGCTTAAGGAGACTTTTTATCTGCATAACCAGGCACCTCATCCTGATATTTTTGCAGGTTATTCTTGGTGAACCTCTCTACAAAAGGACAAGGTACAAATCATGCCTCACTTTAATCATACCACCAAAATTTACCTTCATAAATCTACAGAGAACTAAATTAGCTTAGGTCCAGTTAATAGTCTCCCCAAAAATTTCACATAATCCCTCACTTCAAGAAAACCCATATAGATCAAGACAAACTTATTGATAACAGTGATTGACACATGGTGGTATGACATTTCTTCACTTTGGTAAAACACGGAACTTTCTTCTTCTTTTTTTCCGATAAGTAGTAACTTTACTGAGAAGAGAAAAGCTTAACTTTACTGAGAAGAGAAAAGTATAAGTACAGAAGGAATAGTCAAGCTCTCCTTAAAATTACGCTCTAAAAGAGAGACTGAATTCTACAATCGAATGCTCTTCACTATTTCCAAGAGTACACGACCACTCAAACAGCACTCTCAAGAAAAAAAATTCTTCAACCCCATAACTGAAAGCACCACACCATTGAAAGTGTGGTAATTCCTCCACCTCTGTATCACGCCTACAGAACTAATGAAGTACTTGTATGCATTCCATCAACAACCTAGCACCCTTAATGCTAAAAGTGAGTAAAATTAAACACTATCAAGGAAGATGTTTTGACGCAGGACAACCAGCACAAAACTGAAACAACAATAAAATAAAGAGATATGACATAGGAGTCAGCACCAAGCAGGAAAACTACTAGGAGCCAACACTTAAGGTAGACCTGGAGTCAACACAAGACCAAAGAAGAGACCAAACAGCTATTTTTTCATTCATCACAATATCAACTATCTCCTCAAGAAGTATAATAGATTGCTTATAAAGGATTACTAAACCCTAGATCTAATTGGCTAGGAAACCCTAATTGCCTTATTACGAAAATAACCTTGCTTCCAAATTAAAATATTAATAGCCTAATAAACTACTAGGACCTAAAACATAAAAAATACAATTGACTTGCAAATATAAATAATACTAAATAAAAATCTTCTTGCATCTCCCGCATAATTCTCCTCTGGTTGGAGAAAACTCAACTTCGAGTTTTAAAGCATTAAAGGATTAGGATGCTGACAAGTAACACTTGCTACAAGTCTGGAATCACCTTGGGGAGCACAGGGAAAAGAAAAACCTTGAATTCCACCACATCAAACTCATTTGGAATAACAAAATCAATGTGTGGAATCAATATAATCTCGTCTTGAACCTTATGAACCATAGGAAGCACTGTGGTTTTAACCTCTTCGACTTCACCAAGATGTAGATCTTCAAGGATTGTGGAGGGTTGATCAGAAGCACGTTCAACAACTTCAACTTTCACATCATGTGCACCCTCAAGATTGTTGGGTAGTTTTTGAGTGGGTGCTATTATCTTTTCTAGCTGGGCATTAATCCTAGTGATTATTTGCTCCCCCAATGTCCACGAAATAGGTGAAACATTATGATTTGCCTTTCTTACAATAGCAAAAAGTGAACTAAGAAGATCCAAGGAAATGTCTTCACTTTCATTTATGACCAGACTCATAATTGTTTCCATGGCTGAAAGTACAGCAGGTGGATGGTTGGACCTAATCATCTTCAAGAAACTTTAAAATATCTCAACAACCAATGCATCACACTCAAGATTCAACATCACCAAGCATAACTTGACCTTTGCAATGGTATCAAGAATTGAAGTCACCTTCTTATAAGAGCGAGTAGACACATGAGACATATTTTCAAATGCTGCTACAATCAACTGAAATATTTCCTTCATTTGCTCATCCTTATATGGGGCATTTGGTGCTGTTATTCTTGTAATCTCAATAATGCAAGATGCAACCGAAACCTTCACATCCATTTCAGCATGTCTCAAAAGTTTATTATTGATCAGAGCCTTTACTGAGGGAAAAAGTGCACCTCACACTGATTTGGATGGTACTTGCTCCACGTATGCTAACAAACTTTCAACTTCATCAAGAAGAGTAAGGAGGTCATCAATGGAGGAAGGAAGGTTAAGGAGTCAATTCCCAGCCTCCTTAAGCTGCTTCTCAAGTTCACTATGAAAGGAAGTCATTTTTTTCTTTTTTGTATACACGTGAAGAATATATTAACAAAGTTTCAAACCAGCAAATTAAACCAAAAGAAAGAAACTTCAAACCCAAAGTGGCGTGGCCCACTTAGGGCTGATGGGCTGGCTTTGTAAGTGAACTCACATGTCTGCCTTGTCCTGAGGTGACTAATAAACACAAACAGCAAAACTTCAAAACGCAATATAGGTTGAGTGGACTCAGGTGAGGCTCGCGCAAGAACAGCAGTGAGCTTTGGTCAGATCTGCATTGGAGTTTGGTCCGGCAATGGCGCATGAGATGTAGGGCTTCTAGCGGTGCAACACTGACAAGGATCAGGATCGGGCTTGCGAGTCGACGGAGATGGTCTGGCGTCAATTGGAGCAAGTGAGCAGATGGCAGTCTGAAGGCTGGATCGTCGTCATGGTGGCGCTGGACAACGAAATTGGAAGTCGCCGATGTGATGGGGACGCTGCTGGTGATGGAGGCTGGTGGCGGCGCTGACTTCTTGTGGATCTGAATTGTGATTTGATGGGATGAGAAACACAGCAATGATTTTTTTTTTTTAATACTTTTCTGGTTCTGCGATGAGGCTTCAAAGATCGGTGTTTGCTCTGATACCAAAACTGACGCAGGACAACTAGAACAAAACTGAAACAACAATAAAATAAAGAGATATGACCTAGGAGTCAGCACCTAGGCCTGGCTTAGAGTCCGCACCAAGCGAGAAAACCACTAGGAGTCAGCACCTAAGGTAGACTGGAGTCAGCACCAGACCAAAGAAGAGACCAAACGGCTATTTTTTCATTCATCAAAATATCAACTATCTCCTCAAGGAGTACAATAGGTTGCTTATAAAGGATTACTAAACCCTAGTTCTAATTGGCTAGGAAACCCTAATGGCCTTATTACGAAAATAACCTAGCTCCCAAATTAAAATATTAATAGTCTAATAGACTACTAGGACCTAAAACATAAAAAATACAATTGACTTGCAAAAATAAATAATACTAAATAAAAATCTTCTTGCATCTCGCGCATCATGTTTACAATGAGGATCAAGATATTCTTAAATACTTGAAGCTGCAAGAGGTAGGAAGAAAGAAATCAAGATATAGAAAAGCTAGAATATGCACCTTCAAACAATATACAGCAAGACGTCTCCTGGTCTCAGCATTCCCATTCTGAAGATCAGATATTATTGAATGGTGTACATCCTCTTTCTGCACGAGGAAAACGGTGTCACCATGTCAGCAATATCAAACACTATACATAAATTATTAATTCCAGAAAAGGGAAAAAAAAACAAGCAACAGGAAACAACAGAGGTGAAAGAAGAATTAGATGATTCAGACTTCAATGACAGATACAAGGAATGGGCTAAGCAAAACAGACCAAAAACATGCATACATTTGCTTGTGCATGCACACGCACACACGCACAAATCACAACACAAGCAAGATGAACAGAAAAGTTGTTTCCCATATCAATCCATGCTTTTAATGCAATAATATTAGACATTAGCGCAACATGCAGCAGCAAGAAGCAAAGATCAACTGGTAGGTTGTGTAACATATAGATTCATACTTTCAGTGGCACAATTGTATAAGCACAAGAAACAGAAAGCAATCTATCCAAAAACCAGAGAAGAGAGTCCAACATGAGAAAATGAATAAAAGGATCCTAACCCAACCTTTCCTTTATAAAGAGAATATGTTTGGGCATGTAAAAAATCTCAATTAACCATTCAGAATTTAAAAGCATGGAGCCATACTCACAGTGCATCAATGAAAAATGGAGAATAAAATTAAAACCTGAAAGGTAAATGAGAGATAGAGATTTTGAAAAAAGTGCATTACTACAGTTCATTCACTAATGAACTCAAAGCCCTCATAAAAAGATGATAAAAGCATCCAGAAGAATGAATGGATCTAGATTAAATTCAAAATGTTCAAACTTCAACAGAAAGAATATCACAGAATTTGAATTTAGACCTCTCTTGACCTTCAGAAAATAAAATATAAACTATATTAAAGAGAAATTTTTTTCCTTATCCCCATAAGAAAGTAGATCATCTAAATACAAAAATTCATGTACCAAGAATGCTAAGAAAGCATTCAGGTTCATACAATCATCTAGTAAAAGTTTGTTTAGGATTACACAAGAACTGCATGAGAGCATGTAATGTTATCCTCAAAAGCAAGAAAGTGCATGATACTCTTCCCATATATGGCATTACTCAAATCCTTCAAAATCTTCCTGGATTTATTGCAATGACAATTAATACAAACAAATAATAAAGAAGATACTTGATATTAAGTCAAAATAGAAAAGTAAACCTTACCTGCTCAGAAAGAAAGTGTGCTGAGACAGAATTCAATGAGTAAGAGCTTAGCTTATAATCCCGTTGCATAGCCTGTGGTACAGGACAACATAATAAGTTATTTGTCATTAGTCTAAATTATATCTCATAAACCAAGTAAAGCATATTAAGTAAACACATGCTACGGACGAAACCTGGAGCAAGTCAAATTGAACTCTCCCTTCTATAGTTACTTCTTTGCTTTCCCTGGTCCCCATCTGTCTGCAAAACCATTAAGTATCAGTAAAATGTTCATACAGGTTAATGAGATTTGAATGGATAGAAAGTTGTACATAAAGAATTAGATTGGTATGGGCATAAATTTTTATCACCATAAAAAGACAATACAGCAAATGAAACAAAAGCTTTGGCAAAACATAACAACCCAAAACTAGGGTGACAATAATAAGTTCCTAATTTTTTTTGTTCACAATAATAACAATAATGATAAAAAAAATTGTAATATGTTTACCTTGATGAAAAGGTTGTATCTTTGACCCGAACTCTGCTATTCCTGATGCGGCCTAGTATTGGGAATTCAGCAATTCCCAAGGTCTCAGCCCTCTGTAAGCCAAGAAAACATGATGTGAAATTAGCTATAATGCAGATATGGTCACGTACACCTTAACCTCAGCACCATATAAAATTGTAACAAAAGAAACAAAGAAATGATTAAAAAAAAAAAAAAACCAGAACGAAGCAATACAAAGGTAGGACTAATATAACCAAAGAGAAGAAATTTACTATGAAATTCTGCATTGACGATGAGAAAGTTAATAATTTCAATTACCTCAATAAGATAAGGCAAATCAAATTTGCAAATATTATATCCAATTATGATATCTGGGTCTACTTCACGGAGAAAATCCTGCAAGAGAGCCTATTTATTAGACTATAAACAGGCACAAAAGGACTGTAAATTAGATTCAAATGCCACTTGAGATTGATTACATTTTTATGTACTTAAGTTTCAAAAAAAACATGAATAAAAAAGAACAAGACATGTTATATGTCCATTACCCACTACTATAGAGAGCCCCATTCAAACTATATATATGCTAGTGTTAGTACAGCCTCGCATGTGGAGCCTTTTCAGACATAATTATAAATGTTCATTTAAGAAGTCTTCAATTGTTTCGCAGAAGATTTGCATATTGACTTTTTTATTTATTCGATTTTTAAGCAAGTATGTTACCATGTGATTCTGTCAGCAGGTTTCCATGGCAATATAAAATCTATCAATATTAATCTGTTGACAAACTATGGAAAATATATTGAAACCATTATCAATAGTAGTTGTTTCACTTTGTAAACAACTGACATATGCTCTTGATCAAATTTAAGAGGGTTTTATGAAATTGTTTTAGAGTAACTCAAGTTAGCTTGATCTCATGGCTTCCATTATAAATTATTATTATTTTGGATTTAGCTGCTATAAGGGAATCCTCTTTTTAAGTAAAATAATAAAACTTTCTAAAAGCTTTGATTCCTTCGAAGTTATTAAGGATATTTTAATGCATCAATTTTTGACTTTAGGAGTTTCTGCTTTTCCACACACATGCATTAGTATTGTGTGTGTGTGTATGTATATATGTATGAATGTAATTACATGAGAGACAACTATAAGAAGAATGTGTCCTTCAATGTGAGTCAAAGTATTCAAAATTTATATATATTTATCCATATTACACTCCCATGTCTTCCTAGAAGGGAGAAACACTGAAACATATATTTGGGGGGGGGGGGGGGGGGGTGGTTTGGAATCCTTGGCAATGCTATGAGAAGTTGAAGGTATGTTACAAATCATTCCTACACAGAAGCATTTACTCACGAAAAAGAGACTATTTTCTTCTTTCCAAAAATAAAGGGTCAAATCTAAAATAGAACAACAAAATACACGGAGAGAAATTCAAATTTTCAATCACAAAGATGGACTAATAACTTAAAGAATGTAACTCCCACAAAAATAAAAGTAAAAATTAGATAATAACAAAAAAGCCACAAAGTACGCATCAACAACACAAGACACAGCACAATATGGTCATTACACACACACACACATATACACATAATTCAAATAATCACCATAATTCCTAGTTGAAACAACAAAACTAAAGATGAACATGAAACCCATAGGCTTTCACTTACATACAACAATATCTTAGTTGAAAATTACAGATTGAAACAGGTTAATCCTACTTTCTGCTCTTGAGAGAAAGAGAGAGGGGAGACAAAATAAAATGCCCTCCCTCGCCTATTTAAAATTCTACTTGGCATTTCTTAACTTTGTCCAAACCATGTCCAAAAATTGTAGAAAAAACACATCCGACATTAAAATTGTTATTGTAAGAGTGCTAAGCACATACCAGACAAATAATGAAACTATGTCCAATTTGTTTCGAGTCCCAAATCAGCTTTCCACCCCCAAGCAATGTCTATGTGCGTTCATTGGTGAAAATTAATTACCAAAAAATACTTTAAATTTGGAAACACTATTTTTAGATAAGTACTGACATTACTGTAAGATTGATCATCCACAACAAATAGAATATAAAAATGGGCATTGAATCTAGAAGAATAACTGAAAAAGGTGAAGTGGAGAAATGCACTAAGTGGGTTTAAGGTCAAACATGTTTTTTTGTTACACAACCTAGGACATTCTAAACAACTTTTTTACAGTAAAAGAGTGAATGTGTAAAGACAATAACCATACCCTCCAAGCCAGCAAGACTTCTCTTTCTGTATCAAAAGCCATCACATCAACACCAACTATTGGAGAGCATGACTTAAGGGTCATCACATTACGAATAAATGGCTGATCCTCTCCCTGCAGTGTAACTAGATTGGCCACCTAAAAAAAAGAAATGAGCAATTTCACTTAAAAAAATGTAAAACAAAATGATGCCTTAAAGCAAGTGTGTGTGTATGGGTGTGTTAAAAAAATAAGATTAAAGACAAGGATGAACCTGGATAACAGGGTCATGGTTTGGCTCAGGAAAATGACCTTTCCGACCAGCACACTCAATGTCAAAACTCAGTACACGAAATGGAGCCATCTTTGAGAATTCCCCTTCTGGAGCATGGCTGATCAGTTCTGAATACCTAAGCGTTGTTAAGGAAGGTTCTACACAGCAGGCAAAAGTCTCAATATGCATTATAAGTTTATAACTGCAGTCCTCCCTGAAGGAGATAAATGACTTATTATGAATAAGGATACAGGCAATCAAACTCTAACTGGCAGTAAGACAAATTCTTTGCAGTCTTCTTATATTTTCCAGCAGGTACTTCAATCCAGTTGCCTCCAACAATGTTGCAATCAATCATAAAACGAAGTGCAAAAAGAACATTGCTTTCATACGTCATGAAGCTCTTCATGCCAAAACCATCAATTTGTATGCCTCTATCAAGAATTCCTGCCAATTTTTTAGCGTGTTGATAAGAAAGTAAATGATGTATGAATATACCACCACTAAGAATGAGCAGCATACACGTAAAAAATAAAAGCATATGTGTGGTTCAATACAGGACATACTAGATTTATTAAATAAAAAAAATTACCCAATTTTTATAGATCAATTTTTATAAAAAACTAGATTACTCTGCAAAAAACCCATATCAAAAAGAGAAATGAAGGAGAATGAAAAACAGTTCTTATAGATCAATTTTTAATTATCCAACCATAAGTGAATTTTCCTGCTTGTAGGTCATTCAAACAAAAATGACATGGAATTCTCTCGCATGTGGCCCATGTGTTTATAAACCTGAATTTGTTTACCTCGGCAGCTGGTCACCATCGTTGGCAATGCAACTACGATTTTGAGAAAAGGATGAGAAGTCTGCTGCTGGTAGTACATGATACTCCTTTTCTGCACTAACTCAATACGACGGACATATTGGGGTACCCTGCTATTCCGATTCACCTCTTTCATCCTTGCCTGATGGATCACAAAACAAGAAAAGTACTAAATGAACTAAAGTTTTAAATACAAAAAAAATTAAAATAAAAGTAAAAAATCAATGAGTTTAGTTAAGGAAACTTAACATACAAAAATGAGAAAGTGACAGGATAAGAATACCTCAAGTGTTTGATGAAAGCAAGAGATATCATCAGGGCCCATCCCTGGTGGGCAACTGATGTAGAAATATGGCTCAAACCCATGAACGTGGCAGCAAACACTGTGTCCTACCAGATAGGCAAAAAGATTAAATAAAATCAGCTTCACAATGAAAGCTTTAGCAGAAAAACATTTCATAAACTTCTGGTACTTCTATAAAACCATGGATTAACTACCCTCCAAAACAACACACATTGCCAGGCACAAATCTGGCTACATGCTTATTTCAGATGAAAAAAAAAAAATCGACTAGTGATACATTGTTGCATGTTAACTGTCAAATTATGAACTTTGTCGTTGAAAACATTAGAAAAATGAAATTGAATAAATTATTGCTATGCTCCATGAAGTATGCCTGCTACTACATTGTGTTTGGATGACGAATTTGGTAATTACACAGAAATTCACAAATGATTGAGGATTTCCATTGCCCATCATTTAAAATCCCATCAAATACTAATTTCATTGCTTGGAAATGCTATAAAATCCCATCAAATACTTATGCCTCTTTACCGCAATCTAATCTTCAAACAAAAATGAAAAAATAAAAATTGCTATAAATGAGCAATTAATCTTCGAAAATTAAGTAAAAATAACCCCCTTTTTTTTTCAAAAATGAAAAAAGTGAGCTAACCTTCACTTGTAACTCCGAAAATTCTGATAATGGCGGCGGAGCCAGACGAGTTGGGCAACAATACTCTGTGACTCTCTCCGATGACATAGTCAATCTCTAATTGCTGAAAAACTAAGAGAACCAACAACCAAAAAAAGATTAAAAATTTTGCACAGAAACCCTAGCAGAGTGATGAAGTAAAAACCCCAGAGGCGCGTGGGAAATGGACTCACCGACGGTGCGAGATTGGGAGACGTAGGCGTCGGAGAGTGGGGGACGGGTCCACTTGGCGAGGCGACAAGCGAGGGCGCGGCGGTCCTCGATGTCGCGGAGGATCTCTTCGTCCTCTAGGATAAGGGTTTCGTCGAGGAAGACGTCCTCGTCTACGAACTCGTCCTCCTGCGACGCCGCGTGGTGCTTCGGAGTTTGGGCCGCCGGCGAGGGTTTTTTCGGCGGAGGCGGAGCCGAGCGTTTGCGCGTGTTGCTGCTCATGGCTGGGAGAGGGACTTCGGTGAGGCCTCAGGGTTTTGGAGTTTTGGAGGAGAGAGCTGAGAGAGGAAATGAGATTCCCGCCAATTTTGAGGGCAGTTTATACTTTTTATAGTCGTGAATTTCCTTTCTTTTTGTTTTTCTTTTCTTTTTGAAATTGAAAAATACAGTGGTCCTTAATGTTTGGGGTATTTTCGTTTTGATCTCTCTATGATAGAAAGATCTTCATTTTCGTTTCTCATGTTTTAGACTTTTTTCAAAATAGTCCTACAATTTTCAACTAGTAGTGTCCGCTCCATGATAATTACTTTTTACGATAAAAAATTTTCCAAATTAACTAACTAGAACCCACAAATGATCCAACCATTCATTCGTCAATGTTAGAGACACACATTAAACTACATTGTTTAATTCTCCTCAACTAGTAATTAGTTTTACTAACCTATATAGTTGCTTATTTTAATTAGACCAATTGTTTTAGTTGCTAGCTTATTTAGTACTAAACGGTTAGATCACTCATGAAAATAGACAGGATAACCAATTTAAAAAGATCTCAAACATAAAAGATAAAAGTGAAAATGTTTAAACAGTATAGACCAAAATAGAAACGCCACTAACATGAGGGCAAAAAACTCAATCTTTTTTTAAAATTACATTTTAAACACTACTTTAAGGAATGTTCAAATTAAAACCTACATTTAAGATCATTACAAATTAAATTATTTAGTTTCATTACTATCAAATTGAACCCTAACCTTTTAAAATTATATCAAACTAAACTCTCAATCAAACCTAAAAATCAATCCAAACCCGAAAAAGACCACATTTTAAATTGGTATGGTTTTTGAAATTCAAGATTTAATTTGAAAATTAGTGAAACTATAAAGTTTTAATTTATAATTGGTTTAAAATTTAGTATTTGATTTGAAACTTTTAAAACTATAATATTTAATCTGAAAATCTCCTCTTAAATATGGGGTTTAAAGCATAGTTTACCTCTTTTTCTTTCTTTTTTCATTTCCTCAATTACGATAAATTAAGTTCTAGGAGGTCCTAGTTGGTGTAATAAAATCCAATTTACTAATAGAAAATTAGCATTTTAAAAACTTTAAGTTTGCCTAAGAACTCTAGATGAGGACATGGTTTGCCCTTCCATTAAGCCATTTAAACAATAACCTAAGGATTGGAAGTTGAAGAAGACTCCGGAATAATTACCAATAGGATGCGTTATTTATGTCACTTCATGTAGGAGATTTAATTTATCTCCAAGTTTTAACAAGAGAAGGTCAAGGTTTGGAAAGATAAATAGTTGCCAACTCCAACCACACATAAGGTGATCTTGCTACCAACGTCATTAGAGGAAGACATAGGGGTGAATTATTAATTTCACAAAGGCCACCACGGGCATTTGAAATATGGAAAACTTGTCCTTGGTTCTTTTATGACAAGATGTTGAAGCTAATAACTAGAAATCCTTTAAGCCCAAACATGCTTAATGACAAACTAAAATGGTTGGGGTGTTCATTGTGAAAAGTTCATACATAATTGTCGTGGAAAGAAACAAGGAAACAGTCACGGTAATTGTAGACACCCCACTTTGCAACTGAGAATAGATTATTAAGGGCAAAAACCATAATTTTAATCATGGGTGGGTAAAAATGCCTTTTGGACCATTTAATGAACATGAAATCAATTCTAAAATACATAGAGTTCACAATGATCAAAATATGACAAGTGAAATATGAAAATAACTACTAGATTAATTAATAGATCAAGTCACATCAAGCTTCAACGTTAACAATTAATATGTACTAGCTTGTAACTTATGTTTACACACAAGAACATTAAACAACAATGATAAAAAGTAATGAAAATCCATAAAAATTAAATTGTTGAAGTTGCCAAATTTCTAAATTGGCACAAACCTATCAGTATTCCAAATAAGAGAATCAAAACTAAATGGGAAATTTGGAGAGAGAGAGAGTTCAAAGAGTTTAGCTTTTGTGACAATCCAATTTCCCTATTGTAGCATTTATATAGTTTTTGATATAGACTCTTCAAGTTTTGCATATAAGTTGTATAGCTTTTATATAGACTCTTTGGATTTTGCACTAATAACTTAGTTGACACAAAAAGAAAAAAATTTAAATGGGACACATGGCATAAAATTGAGAATCCAATTGAATTTTAATTGAATTTTCTCTAAGCTTATATATATACTTACAAATTATTGCTTAGACCATATGATTATGATTAATTAAATTTTATTTGTCCTTAATTGAATCAACTAAAATTAATTACATGTCAAAATCTTATTTATTTAAAATTTAAGACAATGATGTAGTAAAAATTATTGGATGATCCTTGAAAATAATTATGATTTTTGAATTTTAATGAGTTACCTTGTAAAAAAGAGAGGGAAAGCGTAAATTCCATAATCATAAATTTATTGGTGAACAATTTAATCATTAAGTGGCTTTAAAAATGGTTTAAAAATCATAATTATCCTTAAAACTTTTTAAAAAATCAAGCTAAAATCATGCAAAATTTGAAAATAGTTAAAATCATATTGTGTAGTCATTTTGCAGGCATAGTAAACATGTAAATTAGGAAATTCTATTTCTACCAAAAAAAAAAAATGTTGCATTTTGAATTATCTTTTTGATGTCACTAGTTTCACATTTTTTGCTGAAACACTAGTTTCATCTTAATCCAATGTGTGAGATACAATTTATAGTTATGGCTCAAAACTTATAAAAATTCAACCGAAATGGCACTTCAACACAGATAGAAGTACCGATCAAAACATCTGTCCAGGAAATGAATGCCACTTAGCCCTTTGGTCTAGAAACTCGAAAGTTCAAATTTTGACATCATTTTTCGACTATAACTTTAATTTAAATGTACAAGAGAGTAAACGCGAGTTTAAAAACTCCAAGATAAACTCCTAGATAGATGAATGGGATGGAAACCTAATGATCCATTTGGATTGAGTGGAAGAGAGGGAAAATAGAATAAAATAAAGTAAATTTAGTCTAAAATTAATTTAATTTCAGCCAACTGTACTCTACTTTCCTTCACTCCCTCTCCTTTCCCCCTCAATCCAAACAGACCCTAAATTTTCCAAATTCTTTTCCCTTTATAAATACAAGAAGAAATCGTTAAATTATCAAATTTAGTTTTGTATTATTGTAGAAAGAAACAAAGTTGTTTTCATGCAACACTACTCTCTGCAAAGAGCGTGACCAGGATTTCATTAGCAATCATTTTTCACCTCTTCGCATCACTCGACTTGATGGGAATCTCTTATTGGATAAGTTTTTTTACTGTTTTTGTTGAATCATGTCCCCCCTGTGCTTTTAGCTTCGCAAATGTGAAAATGATATATGATTGATACAAAACGACAGAGAAGAATCATCATGCTTAGAAAAGCAGCATATATACATATAGCGCTAATGGGGTTTACAGTGGAGTGGCCTTTATAAGTTGGAATTTTGGTTGGACAGACAAAAAATCATGATGCTTGGAAAAGCAAAAGTGTATACATATGGTTGTATCGGGCATGGTTTAGGTCTTATCTTTAATTCTTAAAAGCTACCAACTAAAAGGAAGAGAAATAAAAAACGGCAGAATGCAACCTGGGTTGCATAACTTCCTGCAAACATTGTTAGGTGGCACAATAAAAAAGTAACAAGTGTCCTTGGTCAGGTGAGAAGCACACGACTAATCTATAAATATTATATAATGGAGGCCTTTAATTAGTGGTTAACTTCCTTAAGTTGTAACACATAAGCAATGCAGACTCCACAAATTTCGACATCACTAATATTATTTAGTTATTTATTTAAGTTTTATTTTCTTTGAAAAAAACAACCCGACCTCTCTCCCTATCAGTCCCCTCAAAAGCTTCTCTTCGTAGTTTTCAATATTCTACCCAATTGAATTAGCGAAACACTTCGACCTTCATGAACACCACATCAGATTCTGTCCCCCCCATTCTTTGTATTATGTATTCCTAAATTTGCAACCCCTCTCTTCCCTACATCACTATCACAACCATCACATCAGACCTAAACTTGCAACCCCTCTCTCCTTAGATTCCTTATGAATCTTGAAAATATATCAATTCAATCAATCCAAATTATTGTGGAGATATATAACCTATATGAAATTGTGATGTTGCAGTTGAAAACCCAGCAAGGTTCTCTTTCTTTTTGCTATGACAACACTACCAGCAATATCAAAAATATTTGGGGCAATATAACCCATTAAACTTTCACTAAAGTCAAGGAACTTTTTCTTTGTTTTCTCTTGGTTGGTATGGGAGACAACGTAGAAACAACTTGAAGCTGCTTTTAGCCACTGCAGCAATTTTTTTTTTTTTTTACTTTTTACTTTTTAATTTTAAAACTTTCAGTCTTCGTTTCATTATTTAACATACTTTTGATAATTGTTGACAAGATTGAATATTGTTTTTTTTTTTTTTTTTTTTTTTTTTTTTTTTTTTGTTTAGAAGAAGATTGAATATTGGTTGATACTTTACAAAACTATTAATTGATAATTGGCTATATTTACTAAACTGGGTGTTTTTAACTTTTGTCTATTGTATCATAAGTTTCTTTGGAAGAGGATTCATGGTAGCAATTTTACTATGATTACACTTATGGCCTGTTTGGATTGAGGGAGAAGGAGGGGGAGTGGAGTGGAGAAGAGTAAAATAGAGTTGACTGAAAATTGGCTAATTTTGGGAGTTTTACTCTACTCCACTCTACTCCCTCTCAATCCAAACGGATTGAGATTGTGTTAGATAGCAATTTAGAATGAAAGATTTGAAATTTGAATGTAAAAATGTAACTTATATTAGATGGTAATCAGTCACCTACATCTATTTATTTATAATTTGATAGTTACAACAATGAAGTGGAGGGGGAGAGGAATTTGAACCTTGCTTCTTCTTATAAAGAGAAGTATATTATGCCACTAAACTACAAAACTTTTGACATTAGTTAATTTACATGTGCTATAAAAGTATAAATATACCATTTTAGCTAAATCTTGATTTGTTTTACAATGATATAATTACAATGGAATATGGGAAATATGAAGTGTGATATATTACTCTATATTTTATTTTTAAAAAGTATAATGTAGTTTGAATAAGTTGTGAGAAAAATTAAGGGTAAAGTTATCGATGGCAATTTTTATTTTTTAGATAATTCAATAGTTGGGGGACATTGATATAAATCTTGAATGTCTCCATTTGAAAGACAATGAGGTCTCAGTTGAACTACGAGGTTATTGACATGCTAATAAAAACTTTTAACATTTATTTATATTATACATTTATGCAAAGTGTTCCAATGCATTGCATGGGTTTGCGACTAATTAAATGAATTTTCAAACCCAAACAACCCTTCTCCTCCCTCCCTTCTTTCTCTTTATGCAATCTGTCGTTTCATGCTTCAACCCTAACCCACGTCTCTCTCCACCAGCCCCTAATATTAACTCCCTCCACTAGCGCTACCATCATCCACCTAGGCAATGGAAAATCTTATGAAGGACCTCCATGGTAGCGACTATCGTCGGCCTCTAGCCTATACTCCCAGTCGCCACACAACCCCACCACTCTCATCCTCCTCTCCCTCCCATCTTTGTTTTCTTGGTTTGAGCCCCACCATGATAGACTTGCGTTGTCAACATCACTATCGACTCAGGGCTGGCCCTTCCACTAGGCCAATTAGGCAATTGCCCAAGGCCCCTAAATGGAAGGGGGGCCCTAAAAATAGTTTCAGATGAATTAAAAATATTTGGCACATCCTTTTGACCAAAAAACAAAAATTTTGGTATATTCGATTAAACATTGGTTCTAAACAAAATTAATTGTCCCAAAAATAACATCATTATCCTTTAGACAAACCAAAATTCAACAAGATAAACTACAAATCCGGTCTAAGAGATTAACCAACAAATAATCATAAATCAAAAAAAATAAAAAATCTCAAATCCCTAAATTTTTTACCGTTTCTCTTTCTCATTCTTGCTCTGCTTCCTTCTCTCAGCTCTTGCTCTCCGCCTCTCTCATTCTTTCTCTGATTCTCTTCACTGTTGCTGGCTGCCTGGCTCAACTGCTCAAGCTTCCTCCAATCTAAATCATCTGATCACATCTGAATATGAAAACTCTGAACTAAGACTGAGGAGTGAACTGCCGACTTCTTCTTCTTCTTCTTCATTTTTTTTTTTTTTTTTTTGCTTTTTTGCTTTTTTTTTTTCACTACAAATGCGTTTTGATTCTGCAGGTTTTGACTTTTGAGGTGTCAGGTATAAAGGCTTGGCTTTCTCTACATTTTATTTGTTAAGATAATAAGATTGGGCCTATTTATATTGAGTTATGGCTGGCTGGACGTTTGGGCCTTCAAGTTTTTTTTTTTTTTTTTGGTTATAGGTGTAATAGGATTTGTTTTGTGTTTTTTGTGGGTGGGTCTTATTAATAAGCTTTGTGTGGCCATCTTGGCATCTTCTTGGCTAGGCTTGTACAGTTGTACTTTTGTTATGGCTGTGCTTAATTTTTTTTTTTTTTTAATTTTAATCTTGTGTTTTTATATATATATTTTAGTTATTGGTAATATAATAAATAAGTCTTTATTTATGCAGATTGAGATTGCTAAAAACTTGTTATTGTTTGGTGAAACTACAACAATACTTTTTATATAAATCAAGTTCTATTTCTCATTTGCTCTACACTTGAAAGTTATTTTTTATTTTAGTCTTTATAAATATATTGTTTGATTAGAAATGTCTACTAGAAAATATGCATCTGGATACAAAAAACTTAAAAAAAGAAAAATTAATTGAGTCTCAAAAAGGATCAATGGATAAATTTGTTATTAGTAATAAACAAAATATAACACAAAATTTAGATGAAAATATCACAAATGAGCAAGAAATTCACCAAAAAGAGTTAGAAGATAATGAAATGATACAATTGCAAGATATGTGTATAAAAAAGGCTTCATCTTTAGTTCTCGCCTTAGGCCCCAAAATGTTTAGGGACGGCCCTGTATCGACTGAGTGGTTGCCGGCGATACCACCATCGATGGTGGTCACCATTCTCTCTGCTCCGATTTCCAATTTTAGTTTTCGCTCTTTCTTTTTTATTTTATTTTCTTTGTGGCCTAAAGTTCCTCACTTTGGTTTTATATTTTGATGGTTTGGGGTTTGGATTTGCTCTTAGTGGTTAGGTTTTTGCTTGATTTGGGAAAATATATTTTGGGTATGGATAGGGTAAATCTTTGAGTTTGGGTGCACTTGGTTTTGTGTTTGGAATTGGGTTGTGGGGATCGGAGATCGGATATTAGGGATGGTGGTGCCGGTAGAGATCGGAGATGGTAGTGTCGGTGGATGGAGAAAAAATTGGGGACTGTTGGAGAGATGGTGGTTTAGCCATTTAGTGTTGTAAGGGCAGAAAGAGAAGGGGGTGGGAGAAAAAGGGTTTGTTTGGGTCTAAAAACTCATTTAATTGGTCCATGTGCTTTTCACATGACCAACGACACTTGTTACTTATTTAGTGTGCCACCTAACAATGTTTGCAGGAAGTTATGGAACCCAGGTTGCTTAAAGTCCTTGCCCAATAAATAAAAATAGGGAAAGAAAACAACTAAGATATGAAAAATATAGCTTTTCCAACCATTAAGAGCATTCACATCAAAACTACCAACTAAAAGGAAGAGGGAAAAAAAAAAAAAAGGGAAAGAAAGCAACCTAGATATGAAAAATATAGCTTTTCCCTTCCAACAATCAATTATCATAGTCTTCAACTTTTGTTTGTGTTTCAATAAAATCCTTTCTATTCATCAAAAAAAAAAAAAAAAAATCATAGTCCTCAACTTTCACGCAAACTTGTCATGTTCCTCGTTTTGAACAGTTTTGCGCATGGTTTAAGTGTTTGATGAGATTTGAATAAATAAATCTTCTTATAAGGTTGATTTTCAGTGCAAACTAGTATACATGGTAGGATTTGGACGGGTATAAGCTTTCTCTACGTGATGACTTGGGCGGAGTTCCAAAATTTGGTAGGGCTGAAATTGCTATTATTGATTTTAGAATAAGGATCGACCTATATTAGGGGGGTTCTTTGCCGTTATTTGGATTTTAATGTTCCACTTCCTTAACTTAAACTTAGCACATCAAAAAACCAGTTAGCTCAATTGCTCAAGTCTCTTATTGTCAAATAAAAAAAATTTGGGTTCAATCTCCACCTACACCAAAAAACCAATTCTCACTAAATTTCATCACCTAAAACACATTTTGTTGTAGTGAACAAACATCAAAAGTTGAAACTATTTCTTAAAAAAAAAAAAAAATCAAATCATATCACATCATATCATATTGTGTGTTCTCCCCTTTTTCTAGGTTTGTGTGCTACTAAATGAAAATGGCCATCATAACATAAAATAAGTAATGAATTACACTAATTAATGTTGCACACAGCTAGTTACACATTACTGTACACACACATATAGCCTATGAAAACACGATTTCAGTTTTATAATTGTGAAATTGTGTTTTGAAACAAGATTTCAATTATGTCTCATACACACAATGTGTAAATATCACCACTCAATAAATTATAATAGGCTTGTGAGTGCATAAGCAAGAACCATGAGGCTCACTGTATTCTTTGCTCCAACTTGGTGATTAGAACTTTTAGATTCCTTTATAAATAAAATAAAAACCCAAAAAAATTGAAGTGAAAAAAGAAAAAAAAAGAAAAAAAAAAAAAGAAGAGACTTAGATGATTTGTGTTTTTTATATTTAAAATTTGTTTGGATGAGTTACTTTTATTAGTTAATTATTGTTTAAAAAATAAGGTATGATATACTTAAAAATAAGTTCAATTATATGGTAAAAATAAGACTAAAATCCATATTACATTCTTTAAGTTTAGCTTTTTCAAAATATTTTATTTTAATCTTTAAACTTTAATTATTCTGTCAAGTTGGTCACTCCATTTATTATCCGCTATAAAACTGTCACCTTCGACATATTTGATACAATGCAGTTTTACTAGATAAACCGCAATGGATGACAATAACCAACTAAATAGAAATTTTGGTTCTTCTCAACCAAATAAAAATTGTTAAATTGATAATTTAGCAAATTTAAAGAGTGTAACATGAATTTTAACCTAAAATTAAACTGTTATTATGTCATTTTAAGAGCAATTGAATCAATCCGGCTAAATGTTTTCGTTTATTTTACACTAAGAACCTATTTTTTCTATTTTACACTGCCACTTTTCAAAAGCACTCACATCAGTTTATCTATTTTACAATCTATTCTATTTAAATAATAATATTTTTTTAGTTTTTTATTTTTCTTTTGCCTCTATCTCTTTATCTTTTCTTTTGTCCCTATCTGTTTATCTTTTTCTTTTGTCCTCATCTCATCTCTCAGATCAATCTCTTGTCCCTATTCTTCTTCTTCTTCTACCTTTCACGGTCACTTTCTTCTTCTTCCTTTCACGATCACAGTCAGATCACCTCCCCTCCACAAGTATCTTTTTTTTCTCTCAATGTTAAATCACCTCTCCACCACAAGCACCACAAGCACTAAACTCTGTCAATCCACAAGCACCAATCTCCGCCACCAGCACCAATCCACAAGCATCAAAACTCATTACGATCGACCCACAAGCACCAATCCACAAGCATCCAAACCCATTTCCATCGACCCACAAACTCTGATCTTTGCCACTAGCATCAATCCACCGATCCATGAGCGACCAACACCAACACCAATCCCTCTCTCTTTCTTTCTGTTGGTTTGTTCATGTGGGTGTACATCTGTTTGTGTATCTCTGTGTTAATTTGACGGTCTCAAATATATTTTTTTAAATTCTTCTTATATTCTACAATATTTTTAGCTAATAAGCAATTCCTAAACCTAAAATTTTGGTGAGTTCTATGAGCACTAGCATCAGCCATTTTGTTGGGTAAAAATAGTTTGACCCCAGTTAATTAATTCAATTACTCAAGTTGTTAGGTCAAATTACATGCAAATCGTGAAGGCACCAACAAATCACCAAATAAACTAAATGCAACGAAAATTAAATTGACATGGTGATTTGTTGACAAATGGGGAAACCTTTTGTAAGGCAAAAACCCCACCGAATGAATTTAAAGTCACCACTACCAAAAATCCACTAATCAATAATCAAACGGTTACAAGTATAAGGAACCTTACCACTACCCTGGCCTATGCCAAAATACCAACCTACAGTTGAACCTTCACTCCAATACCCAATTGGACTTGATCTTGTAGTATCCTTCTTTCCTTTGTTGTACAAATTTCCAATATGTGACTAACTCCTTTGCATAGATCCCAATACGTGACTAACTCCAATACCCGATTGGACTTGATCTTGTAGTAGCCTTCTTTCCTTTGTTGTACAAATCTCCAATATGTGACTAACTCATTTGCACAGATCCCAATACGTGACTAACTCTAGCAACTTGAATGATTGTTATTGGCTGCAAAGTTTTTCACTTCATAAACAATGAAGATCAAGAAGCACTTTGTTACAAAACCCTATGGTGTACAAATGCAGTAGCTTCACATAGAGTATATGAGTTCTAGGTCTCTGTATCCATGTATGACAACTTTTAAAATCTGCCTTATATATGACTAGGGTTGTGAGAAAATAAACTTTAATCAAATAATACAGCATGGGCCAAATTTCAGATCTGGAAATTCTAAAAACGTAATTCTTAATAGATCGAGCTTGTGTCGAGCTTCTTCATTTAACCTCGATAGCAGTATTTGTTGAGCTTCTGTTAAGACTTAATAAATTAGCTTTTATTTCACTTGTTTCTTGGATTAATCTTCATGAATTTAAAGATACCACTTGATATGTTTGAGCAACATATTTCTTGATACATTAAACCCAACTTAGATCTACCAAATTACAAGTAAAGTGCATTTTGTTAAAGGATTAGCCAATTGCATAGTAACAATCTCCCATTTTGGCAATCCGTGACAAAACCATAAGCATAATTATGAGAGAAGTTTAAAACAACAATATCCATAACTATTACACAAAAAGTACATAAGTCTAACAACTAAACTCTTGAAAAAATTTGCAAAAAAGAGATTATGGCATGAAAGATTTGCAACCTGTCTTAGCTGAAACACTTTAAAAAAATCCATCAAGGTATCAGGTGTGAAATGTATAAAAGTTATATAAAAGAAGAAACACATGCATAAAGAGAGAAAAGAAACAACACAAGTGAGATAAAGGTGAAAAACATACATCATATATATATATATATATAAAGTACAATGTATGTAGAAAGGTCACAAGACCAAGGTACATGTAACGAGAACTATACAACAAAAACCTCACTACATATCTCAAGACATTCTCCCCCTATCACTATGCTAGCTCTCCCTCTAACATCATGACTACTCTTATAATCAAAACTACTCCCCCTTTTTGTCATAAGTGACAAAAGGTGAATCATCGGAAACAGTTATCTCATCATCGCTGGAGAGCTAGAAGCATCATCACTCTCATCATCTACACCATCAGAAGACTCCTCAACAGGAGCGGGTGAAGGAGAAGGAGCAAAACCTCCAAGACGAGATTGTTGGCGAGCGATGCGACCAATCTTGGTGTTAATCTGACACATCTCATCAAAAAGATGGTCTAAACGACTACCAAAATCAATAAGCATGTGCTGAAGCTAATCCATGATAGCCGCAAAAGATGCCTCAACTCCAGAAGAAGAGGATGGAGCAGATATAGAAGAAGGTCGAGAAGTGTAGGTAGCGTCCTCAGCAGCACAAAAAGTAGCCTCCTCTGCTGAGCGGGGGTGGACTCATCGCGAGGCCGCTTGGCCTTAGTGGCCAGCTGTGCATCACTCCTCTATAGAGATCCTGAGTAATGGCACCCATGATAGGAAAGAGGGAGGCAAAAGGGATAGTGACGTGCATGTGTGTGAGGATGCATGTGATAGCTGAAGGAAAAATTAGCTTATCACGTGTGGCAGTGTCTTGATAGATATCTATTATAGATACTATCATGTGTGATGGAAAGTCTATAGAGAGAACCTCCAAGAGAGAGTAGAAAATGGGCACGAGGCTCGGTGATAGTGTTATAGTGAGACTATGAAGTGAGAATAAAGGTTATCACCATATTAAGGATCCTTGGACCCTTAGCAAAGGCAGTAGTGGTGAAATTTAGAAGATCACCCCACAACATGGCCTTTTCACAGAAATGTGTGGCCAACTCTTCTCGAGAGATAGAATGGAGACGAGGATGACTAGGATAGTCCAAATGACCTACCCTAGGAACATGTAGTACCTCGGAAATAAGCTCCAGAGTAATTATGATACGTGTTCCTTTGAATACCGTAGTAAAATGAGGAACAGAGGTATCGATAGCGTGTATGTTCGAGTAGAACTTCTATATAAACACGCTGGGACACCTCAAGGGTTTCTCAAATAGAGATTCCCAACCTCAAGAGCTAAACGCATCGGGTAAAGGAGTGTCTGGAAAATCAGACAAAAGGACATGGCGTTCCGAGTGAATCGCCCTGTTATAGATACCGCATTTTGTACCCCTTACGACTCGGGCCCCCGTTCCCCAATGATGCTTGAACTCTAAGACCCAAGGCCAGTTTAGAGCCCAATCAGATATCAAATTAACTTGAGGAGTGTTAAAATGGAAAATATAACCTTTTAAATGAGTAAAAATTTATTTTTAGAAATAAAATGACCAAAGTGGCCCTCGGCCTATGTATGCAGGTCGCAACTTGCGTACGCGGGCCAAAGCATGTGTATGCAGGCACATTCCTGCGTACGCAGCTAGGGTTTCAAAAGTAGAAGAAATGCAAGTTTTCTACAATAATGACTGAGATTTGGAATGAATCCCACATTGTCTGGGAGCCGTTCCAAACCCCATTTTTTCCACTATATAAAGCCTTATATGTTACATTTTCAAAACACACAAAAATCTCACAAGAAAAACCTAAGATTCACTAGAAAATAGTAAATCAAAATGAATTTTTCACAAAACACCTTTAAGTCAATTTTATTTAATTGGGACCTTTTCTGGCCCTAATCCTTTTAGTTTAACATTGCTAATCACTTTCTTATTGGTTTGTGAATAGATTTGACTAAGGGGAATGGTCAACAATCAAACATATGAGCCTTTTGTTTTAAGGTATTCTTTCTAGCCTTTTTATTTTCTATCTTTCTTTTCCTATTTTAATCTTTTTTTTGGTGTGGTTTATGTTTATGTATGTTTTCCTAGGGTAGTATATTGTTCTGAGCATGCTAGGTTGTTAGAATTAGGTTTTTTGCTTGTGTTCTATTTCTGCGTTTCTAGGTTTTCTAGGCAAGGACTTGCGTACGCATAATCTTGCCTATGCATGCAGGCTTGATTATGCGCACACAAGCCTGTTCCAGTGTGCGTGATGTCGTTGCCCAAAAACCCTAATTTTTTGTTTGTTTGTTTTATTTCTACTTCCACATATTTGTTCTATTTAGCATATTTTTCAAATGTTTTAGGCTCTATAGGCTCCTGTTTACCTCTTTCACATGCTTGTTTGCTATCACATGTTTAGATTAGGGTTTGTCTTAGTTTTGAATGTCATTCATTCACATGTTCATGCATTGATGCCATAGGTGCTGTGTTGCTACAAGGTAAGTAAAAGGTAAGTCATACAGTAGAAATGTCCATGCATTTGTGTTTTGGTTTTATTTTGATGATATGATGAAACATGCTTAGATGTATGATTAGGGTTTCTATTGTGTTAAATGCTTTGATGCCATGATTAGATGAATGCTAGGGTTTTCTTATATATGTTTGGCTCTCTTCTCGCTTTGTGGATATATAAGTATGTTTGTTTAGGGTTAAAGATGCCATGTTGTATGCTAGATGCATGTTAGTGTGTGTATGAGTCTAGGACATAAGTGTTGAGCTAGTTTTTAATAGGGTTAAGATATAAGACACAATGATAGGAGGCCAACCTTAGGGTTGGGCGATCTTGGGTGCCTAACACCTTTCCAAGAGCATACCTAAACTCCAAACCTATACTTTGGTAGTAAGATCAATGGTCCTTCCTCGAAAATGACGATATATATATGGTTCCTAAACCATTGCAAAAACTAGGTGGCAACTCCCCCCTTGTATCCACACCTGTCACTTAAGTTCTCATCAAAATCCTTTTGGGATTTTGAATCATGGAACTTGTCTCGAATGGGAACAAAAGGAAGAGAAGAAGAAGATGAAGAACCATGACAATATATTGGGTTCTTCGAATGAAAAGACTTCCTAGGTGCCATATCAGAGATATTAGAGAAGAGAGCAAAAAGAAAGAAACACAGCAGAAGAAATGCTTAGGAATGGAAAAAGAAAAGAAGAACAATACATGGGAATGCATGAACATGTTATGTGCAAAAGAAATTGCATTATGGGCAAGAACACAATCCAAACTATAGCACTCACAAATTTTTAATCAAGCACACAACCTATAATGCATGAAAACATGATTATAATGCTATAGAATGCAATGCATGTTCATGTGAGATCAACTTAACAAAACCCAACCCAAAATTTTTAGCAAAAACACAAAAACCTCAAATATCCCAAAAAAAAAAAAAAAAACCTAGGTCTAAAGTGCATGAAATGCATGAAGAATGATAAAAAGAAGAGAAAAAAAGAATACACTTACCAACAAGTTTGAGCTTGGACTAGGCCAAATTCTTGAAGAGAAGAAGGTTTTTGGTGAAAATAGATGGTTTGGATCGAGAGAGAAGAAAGAGGGATCGAAATATTTGGATGAGAAGTGAAACGGGTCTGTAAAGTTGTTATTTACAACTATGTGTTTTTGTTGGCTTTTATTCTGTGTCAAATTTGATTGTAATTATTGTTCAATCTTTTGTACCCTGTATTTATTGTGGGATTTGATTGTAAGGGTTGTGTGATAGAGAGAGAGTGTGTGAAGACTCAAGCAATTGAAGACTGAAGAGTTTTTGCGGGTAGCTCGCAACTTAGCATCCCGCGAAGTGACTCATGTGCCTTGCATATGCTGGAATGTGAAGAGTCAGGCCAGGATGGAGACAGTTATGTCTCGTGAGTATCTCGCGGGTAAGGCCTTCCCGCGAGACACCCGCGAGACATTCTGTTCTGCCAGCCTATCCATTCTGATACACACTTTCTGTGCCTACACTATTTATACCCACTTTACCCACAAAAGTTGAGGAGTGCTTCTGAGAGAAAACCCTAGTCAAATACCTTGAGAGTTAGAGATTGTTATACCCACAATTTTTTATACATTTGCTTGTGGAATTTCCTCAACTCCTACCTCTCCATTTCCATACCATTGAGAGGTTGATAGCCCAAACACTTACCACACCCTTTCATAGTGTCAAGTGAAGTTTTGGTGCTGCTGGAAAGCATTGGAAGAAGCCAAGAATGGTAGATGCAACGTGGAGCTTGTTGCAGGATCCGAAGAGCTAGACAAGACACGGTTTCGAGAAGCCTTGTTGGAGTAGGAGCTTGGAGGGGTTAGGTACATCGGGTAGATTAGGCTTGGAGGATCTCTTGCTAACCTATGTATCCCAACTGATTGTCTAGTGGATCGATTACCGCTTGGAGGGCGGCGGAGAGGTTTGTCACTGAGTTCTTCGGTTTCCTCTTCAATAACACATCGGCATGTTATCTTGTGTTTGCATCTTTCTTCCCTACTCTTTTACTTTCCATTTTACTGCTGTGTTGCTTTGATTATGGATTAGAGTAGCTTGTTTGTTTATCCGCTCGCTTTTACACTATTCCGCACTTAGTTTTAAGTTAGTGTAAAATCAATCGAGCCGTTACTTTTAATTGGAGGTCCAAACAGCTCTTGTGTTTTCAACACATTTTCGAGCTTTCAATTGGTATCAGAGCGGGTACACTCGCTGTGGTTTTAATACCAGAGTGTGATCCTAGACCCCTTGTTGTGCCATGAAAAGTGATATGGCCAAGGTCAACATGAAGCAAAGTAAAGGTGTTTGTAAAAATGACTCTATGAGCATATTTGAAGACTGTTCTAGTAATGACTTTTAGAGTTATTCAAATCAAAGAAACATGCTAGAGTCTTTGTTCACATGCTGAAATCTTTAATTCACAAGAATCATGATATTCATAATAGCTTGTGTGAGTCGAATTCCTTAATTGATAAATATAAGAGAAGGAATAGACATTTGTGTGATAAACTTGATTGTCTGAAAAGTAAGCTACATGCATCTATGAATGAAGTAAAGAATGATGAGTTTTGCTTTGATGGTCAAGAATGCCTATCCCATGCTTATCACATTGTTCACACTGCATTGAAAGTGTTTAATTCATGTTTGTGGTATCTTGACAGTGGTTATTCAAGGCATATGACTGGAGATAAATCTTTGTTCAAAACTCTAGAAGAGAAGGAAGATGGTTTTGTGACATTTGGAGATGGGAGTCACTCACAAGTTCTTGGAAAGGGAACCGTGGATATTCTAGGACTACCTTTGTTAAATGATGTGCTGTACATTAAGGGATTGAAAGTAAACTTGCTGAGTATTACTCAGATTTGTGATGAAGACTTCTTAGTCCAATTTTCAAAGAAAGGATGCCTAATCCTGAATGAAGAAGGTGTTCAAGTTTTGAAGGGACTTAGGACTACTGATAATTATTATGGGGTCATTCCCAAACCAAGCATAGCATGTAGGAGTGCTCGAGTGAATCTTTTAGAGTTGTGGCATCAACGACTTGGACATGCTAATTACAAACAAGTGGCAAAAGTCTCGAAGCTTGAAGTTGTGGTTGGTTTACCAAAGTATGGAAAAGTTGAGAAGAAGGTTTGTGGTCCATGTCAATTGGGAAAACAAACAAAATCAAGTCATCCTAAAGTAAATGTAGTTGCCACGTCTCGCCTTTTGGAGTTACTACATGTGGAATTAATAGGTCCAACTAGAACAGAAAGCATGGGTGGAAAACGCTATATAATGGTGGTTGTTGACGACTTCTCAAGATATACTTGGGTGGACTTTCTTAGAGAGAAGTTGAAAGCATATGACAAGATGGAAAGGCTATGCAAGAGGCTGCAGGATGAGAAGGGAGTTCCCATAGTTAAAATCAAAAGTGATCATGGAAAGGAGTTTGAAAATGCAAAGTTTGACGCATTCTACAATGAACACGGCATCAATAAGGAATTTTCAGCTCCAAAAACTCCACAACAGAATGGGTTGTTGAAAGAAAGAACCGCGTGATCCAAGAAATGGCAAGAGTAATGTTACTCAACAAAAACATTCTACAAAAGTTTTGGGCTGAAGCAGTGAACACATTGTGTCACATTGGGAATAGAATTTGCTTATGAGCTAGAACAAAGAAGACATCGTATGAAATTTGGAGAGAAAAGAAACTAAAGGTGAAATATTTCCGAATATTTGGAAGTAAGTGTTACATTCTCAATGATAAGGAGGATCCTGGAAAATTTGATGCGAAAAGTGATGAAGAGATATTCCTAGGCTACTCCACAAATAGCCGAGCATATAGAATGTACAATAAGCGTACTATGACGATGATGGAATCGATAAATGTGGTCGTCGATGACTCTATCTCTGAAAAAGATATTGATGATGATGGTGAAGGACAAAATCTTAAGAAGAATGAGGGAGATGACAACATGTCTCAGGGTGAGGATGCTGAGAAAGAATCACCAAAAAAGGAGTTTACACCTCCTATATCAAGAAGGGAGACTAGATCAACTCAAGGATCTTTTAGTCCACTCACCCCTCCGGAAGTTCAACCTTCAATATCTCGTGATGAGGAACCTTCCACTTCCAAGAGACCATCATCAAAGGTAACTCTTAATCATCCCTTAAGAAATATCATTGGTGAGATAGATGAAGGACTTTGGTTAAGAAAAGGACCAGTATATAGTGTGAATCATGTGACATACAACTACTATCTAGCTCAGTTTGAACCAAAGAAAGTGGAGGAAGCTTTGAAAGATGAGAATTTGGTAGAGTCCATGCACCAAGAGTTGCATCAATTTGTTAGAAATGATGTATGGGAGTTGGTACCAAGACCCAAAGATACTCACGTCATTGGCACTAAGTGGATCTTCAAGAACAAGACTGATGAAGATGGTGAAGTTGTCCGAAACAAGTCTAGACTGGTGACTCAAGGATATACTCAAGTTGAAGGCATAGACTTTGATGAGTCTTTCACTCTAGTTGCTAGACTAGAGTCAATTCGAATTCTTCTCTCCGTAGCATGCATTATGAACTTCAAGTTATGTCAAATGGACGTGAAGAGTGCTTTCTTGAACGGATTTTTAAACAAAGAAGTGTTTGTTGAGCAACCAAAGGGGTTCCAAGACCCTCACTTTCCAAATCATGTGTTAAGGCTAAAGAAGGCATTATATGGGCTGAAACAAGCACCAAGAGCTTGGTATGATCGCCTTACCACATACCTCTTGGACCATGGTTTTAAGAGAGGTCAAGCTGATCGAACTTTGTTTGTCAAAAGAGATGAGAGATCTCTCCTTGTTGCTCAAGTATATGTGGATGACATTGTCTTTGGATCCACAATCGATCAACTAGCTCATGAATTTTCAGAAGAAATGAAAAGGGAGTTTGAGATGAGCATGGTGGGAGAGCTAAACTACTTCCTAGGGCTTCAAGTGAAACAACGGGAAGATGGGATATTTATCTCCCAAGAGAAATATGCCAAAAATCTTGTAAAGAGATTTGACCTAGACTTTAAGAAACACACTTCCACTCCCATGAGTTCCTCAGCAAAACTGAGTTGTGATGCAACAGGTGTAGAAGTGGATCCAACACTTTATCGAACCATGATTGGTAGTCTTCTCTACCTCACTGCTAGCAGACCAGACATCGCTTTCAGTGTAGGAGTTTGTGCTCGATTTCAGGTAGTACCCAAAGAGTCACATTTGACAGCAGTCAAACGAATTATCTGCTACATAAATGGCACATTTGACTATGGTATTTGGTATTCAAGAGACTCGAATCGTGCCTAGCTGGATATTCTGATGCCGACTGGGCCGAGTGCATTGATGATAGGAAAAGCACTTCCGGTGGGTGTTTTTATCTTGGAAATAACTTGGTGTCATCGATGAGCAAAAAACAAAATTCAGTTTCTCTATCAATGGCAGAAGCTGAGTACATTGCAGCGGCGAGTTGTTGTGCACAATTATTATGGACGAAGAAGCTTCTTCATGATTATGGAATTACTCAGGATACTATGTGTGTATTCTGTGATAATACAAGTGCCATAAATTTGTCAAAAAATCCAGTTCAACACTCATAATCAAAGCATATTGAGATCCGGTACCACTTTATTCGAGATTTGGTAGAGGAAAAGACTGTGTATTTGGAGTTTATCAACACTGACAATCAGAAGGCAGACATATTTACTAAACCTCTTGATGGTCCAAAGTTTGAGTCTTTGCGTAAGACCATCGGTGTCGGTATCATTCCTTGAACTTTGTCTCTTGTGTGAATTTTTTTGCTCTTTGTTGCATATCTGTTGTTTAGGTCTCATATGTTTAGTTCGATCATTGTTTCTTTTACAAGCTTTTGCTTTGTTCTTGTTTTTTGTTCTGTTTTTTAGTGTGTTCAAAAATTCAAAAACCCATAAAAATTGAAAAATCTTCAAAATGTTTGATCACTTGTGTTGTGTATATCACATGTAAGTTTGGCCTAGTACCTTCGTACTAATGGCGTAGTGTGCATTTACGAGCTTAGCTTGTTTTGTATGCACATCTATCTAAGTGGAAGAAATCTTGAAAACTATGTGTGATTGTTGTAAATAGATCTTCAAGCTTGTCATGAATGATTGGTCAATAGTCTTGATGGTCTTGATACTTGCATAGACTTATGCCTATATCTCTTCCCACTTTATTATTTTTTTTTTTTTTGCAAAAGAGCTCACCAAATGTAAATCTCCAAATGAAAAGAGATATTAAACTGCAAAAGCTTGTCGCACATACTAGTATTTGACTAGAAAAAAGGGAAAGTGACTTTTGTTTTGAAATGTATGGTGCTCAAAAAGCCAAAGGCTAATTCTAAATGTTGATATATCAAAAATATCAAGCACCGATCTCAAAAAGAGATGTATTATCCAAAATGAATCAAATGTTATGATGTATACAAAAGCCAAATGAAAAGTTTCTAAGATTTGTAATCAATTTGTGGGAGGTCATATATGTTCATTTCTATAATTGAGATAGACCACTTGATTTAGTATCAGTTGTGTATGACTTGATTAAATTGAACATTGAAACTTCACTCTGGTTTAAGGACTATTTCACACTTGATACTCATCCACAACACACAAGACTTTGATTCAATTAATGCTTATCTCATTTGTGTGATTGTACATGTTCAAATGTGATGTGTATGCTCAAGTACTTGCTGATCAAACCCAAAAAGATTTTTGAGTGTTTTATATGTTTTTGAAAAGTGATTTTATACTTTTGTGTCTTTAGTTTTTGTTCAAAATGCATTTTTTTTTTCCTTCAAAAACTGGTTCGGAGGGTGTTTCACGAAAAGCTCGTGACTTAGAGCTTCCCGCGAAAAGGATTTAAGGGAAATATATTTTTGGTCATTTCACACAGAGACTCTCGCTACTATCTCGCGAGTATTTCACAAACTAACACTTCTTGCGAAATGTGTTTTAGGCAAAAACTGGAATTTTTTCAAATTCAGACAGAAACTCTAACGACTGATTCGCGACTTAAAGCTTCTCGCGAAAGTTTTTGTGCTTCAATGGCCATTCTCGCGACTATCTCGCTACTGTCCAACCCGTGAAAAACGTGTGTTTTCAGTTTTATATTGCAGATGTGACAATTTTTCAAAACACTCCCAGTTCCCTTACTAAGCCTCTCTCGAACCCTTTTCAACCCAAAATCTCATTTCACTCAAACCCCATCATTCTTAAGCCTATTTTCTGCATTTTCAACTTCAAGGTAAGTTTTCTAAAACATTTTCTTCATGATTTTCTATGATTATGCAGTTATTTGAGTTAGGGTTTCAAAATTTGGGGATTTTTCGAAATTGGGTTGGGGTTCTTCATTTTGCAAACTTTTTTTCAAAATCTTTGATTGGGCTGAGTCCCACTTGTTGTTTGTGCATCTGTGTTGGCCCCATGAGGCATTTTAGCATGTATTGAGGCAAGTTTTCACCATGTTCATGCATTATTCATATCTTTTGTGCATTGTTGCATGTTAGGTGTTTGACAGAATGTTCAAATGAAATTTCTATGTTGAATTGGACTCAACTGAGTTCCAATGTTTGTTTTTAATCTTGAATTATCATGTTTACTTTGTTTTGGTCAATGGTTGTGTGTTTTACACACTTTGTCCATGTTGTGCCTCAAGGCCATGCCATGCACACACCTAGGCACAATCTAGGCACATCTCATGCATTTCATACTGCATCCTCATGCATCAGCACATGCACACATATGCACACACATGCACAACTACTTAATTTCATGCATTGTGTCTTTGTTTACTTGGTTTAACTGTTTTAGCATGTTGTTTTTGAGTTGGTTATGCTCTGTTTTTAGGCTGTTTTACCTTTGTTTTGGAAACAACTTGAATCTAATCAAGTTTTGTGTTCTGTTTTGTGTCTTTGCACATGTTTCTGGTCTGTTCTGTGTTCTTTTGTGCAGATGTCTCCATTTAAGTGCTTAGCTGTGAAAGAAGATAGCAGCAAAGGGAAAGAGCCAGTAATTGATGTTGATGACCTGTCACCAAGGTCAAAGAGGACTCGTTTTTCAACAGAAGTGTATGATCCTGACTTGTTCAGATCTTATGCTACATTTCAGACCTATACGACCTATTTTCGAAATGCTCCATTGCTAGTTGAAAGGGCTGTTGACCAACCATCTCTCCATGAAACTAATATTCCAATATGGTTTGCCACAAAGGATTGGAACTTTCTGCTTTCAACTCTTAAGGATGCATACGAGAACATGGTAAAAGAGTTCTATGCCAATGCCATTGTTGAAGGAAAAGAGTTAAAATGTTGGGTTAGAGGAAAAAGTTTCTCAGTGACACTAGTTTATTTTGCGGAAATCCTACACATTAACCGGCCAATACTCCCCATACCACCTGTATATGATGAGCTGAATCCAGATGAAGAGGTTCTTAGAGAAGCTTTAGGAGCTAATTTGGAATTCTCCTCCAATAGGAAATCAATTAGTGTGGCATCCCTTTCCCTAGAATTGAGGCTACTCACAATGATCATATGTAGCAATATCTATCCTCTGTCCAGCACCGGGTATATGAATCTCGGTCGAGCATTATTCTTGCATGATCTGATCACTAACGAAGAGATTGATGTGTGTTCTTATATTTTCCACATCTTGGCCAAAACGGTTGACCGGACTGCTTCAAGGAATTGTATTCCTTTCTGCCGCCTTATCTCAAGGATCTTGAAGCTCAAAGGTGTCCATCCCTCGGAAGATGAGCGTCCATACCCAAGGCCAAGTCCAATTAACATTCGTACTCTTCATGCCAGTATGAGTCACACCAAGAAGAATACCAAACAAGAAAGTCATGCAACTCCGGGAAGCTCAAGTTCTACCCCCTATGCCATTGATGAACAATTAGAAAACATCATGGCTGCACTTCAAGAGATTAATACCAAGATATCCAGTCTATCTACTATCATGTACTCCCAGCATATTCGCTTTGATACAAAGTTCACATCTCTCCAAACTCAGATGGACAAAATTCAAAGGAAGCTAGAAGAAAATGGAGATTAGCTATTCCATGACAAAAAGGGGGAGATGGTGTCCATGATAAAAAGGAGGAGATGGTATCATTGATAGGGAAAGTGTAGTGATGGGGGAGGAGTAGCTAGAAGTTTATATTTTTTGTTTACAGTTTTTACTGTTACTGCTTTTGTCTAAAGCTTTATATACTCTGTTTTTAATTTCAGTTTATTTTCAGTATTTGTGATTATCTCTATTCTTTGTTGCATTTTTCTTGTACTTTTAAGATATTGCTAATATGTCTTAAGTACCACACTCTTGTGCCCTAGTAGGATCTTGTATCCTAGATGCAAATACTTCATGTATTTTGCATTGGTTGAGTGTTGGACATGCAATTGATCCTTTGTGATTGTTCTTAATTACATTGCGTGTCCGGATGAACATTTACTTGCTAAATGTTCATTGTAGTCATTCTTTAATGACTGTTTTTGTTTGATCAAGATATGTTTACATGTTTTATAATGTTTACAAACTTTATCGCACTTTACTTGCTCATGTACGTACCTTGTGCTCAACTTGTCATAAGCTTAATGAAAGTTTTGTTTGTGTGCAAGTGTTTCAGGTTACAGGTATATACGTGCAAGTGCTTCACAGCTTCTAGATTAGGTGTGAGTGAGTTTTGCTACTATTCCCAAACTCACGTTTAAGTCTAGAGTCTATTTTAGGAGTTTTGTCATGGAATAGGCAAAGGGGGAGATTGTAAAGTTGTTATTTACAACTATGTGTTTTAATTTGATTGTAATTATTGTTCAATCTTTTGTACCCTGTATTTATTGTGGGATTTGATTGTAAGGGTTGTGTGATAGAGAGAGAGAGAGTGTGTGAAGACTCAAGCAATTGAAGACTGAAGAGTTTTCGCGGGTAGCTCGCGACTTAGCATCCCGCGAAGTGACTCATGTGTCTTGCACATGCTGGAATGCGAAGAGTCAGGCCAGGATGGAGACAACTGTGTCTCGCGAGTATCTCGCGGGTAAGGCTTTCTCGCGAGACACCCGTGAGACATTTTATTCTGCCAGCCTGTCCATTCTGATACACACTTTCTATGCCTACACTATTTATACCCACTTTACCCACAAAAATTGAGGAGTGCTTCTGAGAGAAAACACAAGCCAAACACCTTGAGAATTAGAGATTGTTATACCCACAATCCTCTACATATTTGCTTGTGAAATTTCCTCAACTCCTACCTCTCCATTTCCATACCATTGAGAGGTTGATAGCCCAAACACTTACCACACCCTTTCAGAGTATCAAATGAAGTTTTGGTGCTGCTGGGAAGCATTGAAAGAAGCCAAGGATGGCAGATGCAACATGGAGCTTGTTGCGGGATCTGGAGAGTTAGACAAGACACGGTTCTGAGAAACCTTGTTGGAGTAGGAGCTTGGAGGGCTTAGGTACATCAGGTAGATTAGGCTTGGAGGGTTTCTTGCTAACCCATGTATCCCAACTGATTGTCTAGTGGATCGATTATCGCTTGGAGGGCGATGGAGAGGTTTTTCACCGAGTTCTTCGGTTTCCTCTTCGATAACACATCGGTGTGTTATCTTGTGTTTGCATCTTTCTTCCCTACTCTTTTACTTTTCATTTTATTGCTGTGTTGCTTTGATTATGGATTAGAATAACTTGTTTGTTTATCCGCTCGCTTTTACACTATTCCGCACTTAGTTTTAAGTTAGTGTAAAATCAATCGAGCCGTTACTTTTAATTGGGGGTCCAAATAGCTCGTGTTGTCAACACATTTTCGATCTTTTAGGGTCAAACCTTGAATATATATAGAATCAGGCATCTCAATAGATCGAGAGGTATCGAGGTGGTGTCAACAGCCAAACTGCTTCGATGGATTGAGATGGTGTCGAGCTTCTATCAAACAAACAGAGAGTTCAGAAATATGGCTCGATGGATTAGGCTATCTATTGAGAGGTATCAAGAAAACCCAGGAAAACTTCGATAGAAAAGGATTGTGTTGAAAGGTATCGAGCTGCTATCGAGCTAGTGTCGTGCAGACAGAGACGAGGTTTTTCAAGGAGGGAAAAACACATGTGATGAATGCACACAAGATAGACACCAAACCAACCATCAAAGAGGCACGTTAAGCACTCAAACACATCAACAACTCTAGATGCAAGACATTCCTAGATCAAAACACACACTAAACAAGTCTAACCAATTTTATTTTCAAAAACAATTTATAACAGTTTAGTAAGCTTATACTATCACATGTATTCCTTATGATGGCTAAATCACATTGTACTTGTACAATAGTATCAAGAGTAGCAAAGAGTATGCATGTTGTGCGTGAAACTTTTGCAAGAAAGTATAAATGTCTCATCATATGAAGAGTAATGATATAAGAGAATAAAATACATCCACACACAATCATAATTAAAAATTTTGATGGGGACCATCACTTTTAAGGTACATCATATAACTCTCATATCTTCTAGAAACACGCTTGCAACCATATTTAAAAGTATTTTGATTATTTTTGCTTTTCATGTTCTTTGCATATTTTTCTTTAAAGCATATAATGGCATATCATGCATGGGTATATAAGAGAGAGAAGAATTATCTAATTATGTAAGCCAAACATCTTATTTTTGCTATGCAAGTGCTACACCTTACCGAGCATGACTTTTATGAATTGCACACAAATGTTTTAAAATTGATGAATTTTAGTGGTAAGATGATTATTTATGCCTTTCTCTTAGGCTATTTTAGTCATTGCCATCAAAAAGAGTGATAAAGATATGAATTATAAAAGATTAACCAAATCATACAAATCATAGAACGAGCCACAAAGCTCACATTACTTAGTTGTGCATGAAGATGCTCATCTAAGTTATAAGAGATACAAAGTTGAGAAACTTTGTTTTAAAGGTCATTCAAGGTACACAAGTACTAGTATACACAGTAACACAAACACACTGTTTTTGTATTTTTTTTTATTAAAAGGAAAAAAAAAAAAAACAACAACAAACATGCAAACAAGCATATTAAAAAGCAATAAAGACTAGACTAACTTAAGAACAAATAACCAAACACACAAGAGATGCAAGAACAGAGATGGGATCATTTAAATGAGTCTTTTTCCTTCCAAACAGGAGACTTGGAGGGAGATGAACCTTTCCTGTTCTGAGATCTCTGATGAGGAGAATATGAAAGGGGATTAAACCCATTAAACTTTGTCAAGAACATCACAGCTTTTAAGAATTCTCTAAGAGGAGCCAAAGAGTTTTGAAGTCGATTTTGCCCTCCAAAAGATAGCACACTATTGCTTTGTTGAATGGCAAGCCACTTATAACAATTTGGACGAGTGTATCTTGATGCTCCACAATAATGATAGAAATGAGGTTTCTTTGGTTGAGTCTTCTTATTAGTAGAGCGATGAGTGTTCTGCTTAGTTTCTTTCACAACCTTAGGGGGTGCTCCCAGAATGGATTTACCTTTATCATGCTTAACCTCACTCACATTTTCAATTTTAGGCTCAATTATCTCTAGGTTTAGCATTAGAAGCAAGAGAAACAAACATAACATTATTCAAAGCACAAGAGGAAGTACTACAAGAAGAGAGAGAGTGTGATAATACCTGAGACCAGTTTTATCGAATGCGGTCTTCTGGAAATTCAACATTTCATCTAGCTTAACACTTGAAGTCCTTTCCAATTGAGCTTTCACTTGAAATAGATCAGCATCTAGTTTCTTGGTCTTCTTAGCCAAGAAATTGTTTTCAAACCGCAATGCTCTGATGGTTTGATTTTCTCATCAACTTTAGTGGAGAGTTCTTCTCATTCCAACTACACTTCACTCAGCTTCCTTGCGGCTAGCCTATAAAGCTTTTCATGCTTCTCAAAATTCTTGTACAGCTTTGAATAGGCAGTATGGATATCATCTTTTTCATCCATCTCTTCAAATTTGGACTCCATCAGTTCCTCTTCCTCATAAACCAGTTCTTCAAACTCCTTAGACAAATCAAAGCGGTTGTGAGGCCACTGACTATCCCTTCTTGATCACTATCCTCTGAGTTTGCTTCTGGTTTAGTATCACTCAAGGTAGCAGCTAAGGCTTTGCTCTTGCCAATTGACTTGAGATAGGTAGGACATTCTTGCTTCATGTGTCCATACCCTTGAGACCCATAGCATTTTGGACCGGTTGGAATGTTGCTGCTTTGTCCACCTTCTTTGGATTCTCTCTTGAATTTATCTTAAGACTTAAATTGAGAAAATTCAGAATGTTAGCGATCCTTGTCATTTGCCTTGTGTACAACGGGGAGTCACCACCTAGTTTTTGCAATGGTCTAGGAACCATATATATAGCGTCCTCTCGAGGAAGAGCCATTGATCTTACTACTAGAGATATGGGTTCGGAGTTAAGGTATGGTCTTGGAAAGGTGTTAGGCATTCAAAACAACCCAACCCTAAGATTGGCTTCCTCTCATTGTGTCTTATGTCTTAACCCTATTAAAGGCACACTCAACATTGTTATTCTAACTCATACACATATTAGCATTCATCTAACAATACAACATGGCATCAATCATCCCATAACCTAATCATCCATCTATCATGGCATATCACAACCCAAGCCTAAGCATACTTCTATCATGGCATATCACAACCCAAGTATACATTTATCTCATCTCATCCAAGGCAGCAAGCATATCACAAAACAATAGCATCAAAAGGGCATTAACATCAAGCATATTCCAAACATCCAAGCATAGCATCATGACATTAACCAAGCATATTCATCATGTTCATAAACCATGTCATACCCATCATCCCAATCAAATGCATGTTCATGTAATTATGCATGACTTACCTCACTTACCTCATAACATCACAGCACTTTTGCATCAATGCATGTTCATGTTCATATGCATGTTCATGTGATTTATCCAAGATATAAACCCTAATTATCAATCTATCAATCCAAGCATGTGAAATATGTTATTTTACTAACCATAGGCCTAAACATGTGAAAACTAGATTCAACAAGATGTAAACATGTGATTAAAACTAATCAAAACAAACAAAGTAGTAAAAACCCTAAATCTGTGTTTCTAGGCATGAGGATGCATACGCATACATAAATATGCGTACACATGCCTCTAGTATGCATATGCATACATAAGTATGTGCACGCATACCGTCTAGAAACACAGTTTTAAAACAAGCAATAAACAGCAATCAAACAAAACCTAGCATGCTTCTAATATATAACCATACAACCTAAACTAACAACAAAAATATTAAAGATCAAAGAAAACGAAAAACAAAACAAAACCTATTCCTAAACATGCATCGGATTTAACAACAAACAAGAACAACACTTAACACTTAACACATCAAAACATGTTCATCAATATATCCAATCATATCAACTTTCCAATCAAAACATGATGAGACAAAACAAAATAAAATCAAACAAACCAAAACATATTTCTAAGTATGAATAACATATAAATTAACTAAGAACAACAAACACAAACTATAAAAGATCCAAATCAAGGAAAAGCCATGAAGAGTAACTCACCTTGCTATGGATCACAAACTTGATTGATGTTCAACCGGCCCTCTAATGCCTACACAACAAAATCAAATGACAATAAAAGGAATCAAATTATTTCAATAGTTCATAAGTGATCACAACTCAAAATAAAAATATGCTCTTGAAAAGATTGTTTTGAAAAAGGTTTTAAAAGGATTTAGAAAGTAGTTTCTGCCTTAAGACTACTAGAGAGAGGTTTTTAAGAACCAAAAAACGTTCATGGTGGCTGTGTGTGCCAAAAATTAGAGTTAGAAAAGTGTTTTGAGAAGTCTAGGTGAAAAATCAACTCTCTCTTGCTAGGGTTTGATTTTGGAGGCATAAAGATGTATTTATATGTTTAAACTAGGGTTTTCAGACTTATTTTTAGGGTTTTGGACGTTGCAAAGGGTGTAGGAGCCAGGCCCCATCAAAGAGGTAGGCTTTAGGCCCTAAAACATGCATGCTCCCCGTGCACGCATGCTTCCCCAAAAACCCTAATTTTGATAGCTCTGATGGCCCAATTTCAAACAGTTATAACTCACTCAATTTAAGTCTAAATTAGGAAAAATTTATTTTCAAATCGAAGCCCAAGATGCCTAATTTCCAATGAAATAAACCCCACTTAAAAATTCTTTTTGGATAAAAAGTTATGGTTAAAACAATGAGTAAATGTCATTTTTCAGTATCATTTTCAAAGTAATTTGAGCACTTTTGAGTTGTGATTACTTGCAAATTATCAAAATAACTTCAATTACTTTTTGTAGACATGTCAAGATCATCATTGGGATGGGAGACTAAAGTTTGTTAACTGGGTAAAAAATGAGGTGTTTACACCTTGACATTCGCATTCTTGATGAACTTCTTGAATTGTCTGGTGATATAAGATTTGAACTTTGAGTTCTCATCCTCAGATGACTCATCTTCTTCATCATTCTTGGCTTTTAGAGCCATATTCATGCTTTGGCTTCCTTTGTCATTCCTCACTAGACCTAATTCATAAGTTTGCAGATTCCTAATCAACTCCGTCAAAGGAATGGAGTCAATGTCTTTTGATTCTTCAATGGTAGTGATCTTAGCATGGAACCACTTTGGAAGAGATCTGAGAATTTTCCTCATGATTTTAGGCTCTAGGATCTTCTCACCTAAGTTGAAAGCAGAATTCACTATGTCTTTGACTTTAGCATAGAATTCATCGAACGCCTCATCATCATCCATCCTTATTTCTTCAAAGCTTGTGGTAAGCCTTTGAAGCTTGGAATCTTTCACAACTTTGGTACCTGCATAGGTGTTTTGAAGGATTGTCCATGCTTCATTTGCACTCTTAGTAGATGAGATTTTCTTAAACTCTTCAGTTAGTCACAGCACTAAACAAGGCATTCAACGCTTTGCTATTGAAATTTGCAGTTTTGATCTTGTCATCATCCTAAGACGCGAGCGGATCAGTAGGTTTGGTCCATCTAACCTCGATAGCCAACCAGACATTTTCATCTAAAGACTGCAAAAAAGCTCATATGTGTACTTTTCAGTATACATAGTTAGTACCATCAAACGAGATGTATAATTAACGATTGTCCACGATCTATAACAGTAGGGGTCAATGGATCACACAGCAAAAATTAAAACCTAATTAGAGTGTGCCCGCTCTATTACCACTTGTTAGGTTAAAATAGCTTAACCTCAGTTAATTAATTCAATTACTCAAGTTGATTAATTAAGTTAAATTACATGCAAATTGTGAAGGCACCAACAAATCACCAAATAAATTAAATGCAGTGGAAATTAAATTGACACGGTGATTTGTTGACAAATGGGGAAAATCTTTCAAAGGCAAAAACCTCACCAAGTGAATTTAAGATCACCACTCCCAAGAATCCCCTAATCAATAATCAAGTAGTTACAAATATAAGGAATCTTACCACGACCCTGGTCTATCCTAAAATACCAACTTACAGTTGAACCTTCGCTCCAATACCCAATTAGACTTAATCTTGCAGTAGCCTTCTTTCCTTTGTTGCACAAATCTCTAATTTGTGACTAACTCATTTGTACGGATCCCAGTACGTGACTAACTCCAGCAACTTAAATGATTGTTGTTGGTTGCAAAGTTCTTTACTTTATTAACAATGAAGAACAAGAAGCACTTGGTTGGCATACAAATGCAGTAGCTTCATACAGAGTATATGAGTTCTAGGTCTCTGTATCTGTGTATGACGGCCTTATATATGATTAGGGATGTGAGAAAAGAAACCCTAATCATATAATACAGCATGGGCTGAATTTCAGATCTAGAAATTTTGAAATCGTAATTCTCGATAGATTAAGCTTGTGTCGAGATTCTTCATTTAACCTTGATAGCAGTATCTGTCAAGTTTTTGTCGAGACTTAATGAATCAGCTTTTCTTTACTTGTTTATTGGATCAATTTCATGACTTTAAAGATACCACTTAATATGTTTGAGCAACATACTTCTTAATACATTAAACCCAATTTAGATCTACCCAATTACAAGCAAAGTGTGTTTTGTCAAAGAATTAGCCAATTACATAGAAAATATGGCCCTAACACATTTTACAAAAAATATTATTTGGACACATCAGAAAGTTAGTCTATCTATTTTAACATACCACTTTACAACACACTTTACATCACATATTCTATTCTTTTACCATTTTATTTATTTTTTCAATTAAGAAATATATTTTGTATGGAAGAGAGAGAAAATTTGTACTAGGGGTGGGGGCATGCACAACCTTCCCCCTCGATATAAATCCAAATCTGTCAAGTTCCCTTTTGTTTCATATATATATATATATATATATATTCTAAGAAAACAAAAGTGCATTGTGTTTGTGTGTGTGTTAAATTTAGAAATTCCGTTGTATAATTATCCAAAAACTGTTGAGTTCCTTTTTATGTTTTCGCGTCCTTAATCTTCGTTTCTTTATTTTTTATCTCCTATTATCATCATTTTTTAAACAAAATTGATATCTTCCTCAACATCCCCGTTTTTTCCCTCAAAGCTATATATTTTTCTAAACTTTATCACCGTCAGTTTTTTTTTTTTTTTTTTCTTTGGGGGGGTGGGGGGGAAGAGAATTTGATATGTTTCAAGAAAGAGAGATTGGGTTGCAATGGAAATATGGTACATTTTTCTTCAAAGATTTGAAAAAGGAAATTGTAAAGAAGTTCCATGCGGAAATTATTATAGATAAATTTTATTATATGAAGAATCACCGTCAAGCATAATTTTGATGAGAGATGCTAAATTATTTCTTTTATATTCTATTACTTGTTTATAGAAAATTAGACTTCTTATATACTTATTTGAGTTTATAATATGTAAAATTTGATATATGTGTGTGTGTGTGTGTGTGTGTGTGAGAGAGAGAGAGAGAGAGAGAGAGAGAGAGACTTATGACTAATGACTTATAATTAACCTAAGAATACATAGCTTGGCCCCCCAAGTTAAAATCTTGGAAACGCCCCTCATTTGTACAAAAAGAGATAAAAAGTTTGAATAAAAAAAATACTAATAGCATATCTATCGGTATAGTTCTATTGCTAGATAAAAAAAATGTAGCAAATATCAAATTATTTGGCATTTAACATATCTCATGAAAGTAAATTTCTTTTAGGCGTTTGATGCGCTAAATTCTAAAACTTTAGTATTTACCACACTTGCTACTGTTTTTACTTTTTAGGTCATTTTAATGTAAAACAAACAAACAAAACCGACTTCCATTAAATAATAATAATAATAAAACACCGCTTATATAGCGAGGGCCCCACAATATCAAATTGTCAATTTTACCGATTACACTTCTACCAAACCCAACTCACCACATGGTGAATTGTGACACAAAATCAATTTATATGTTCCTAGATTACTCTTCCCTAAAAGCTTGAAAGAACCTGTCCAGCTGTTCCTGAGGAAGATAAGATTTTATGCCTTCATGCCTCGTGGGTCCTTTACTTATTAATCAAATCCAAGATAAAAATAATACAGTTTCAAAGAGAACTTTATTACTAACAATTGTTTGGTGATGGGTGGAAACTGGAAAGAGGAGACAAACTGTACATACCTCATACCTGCGCTAAAATAATTAGTTTACAATGTGAATCTCACGCAGGTAATTAATTTTACTATCTCGTTTTTCTTCTCCATAACACAAACCAAACTACCTCCACAAACGAAGAAGAGTCTTGAAGGATCTCTCATCTAAAGAAGGTTGAATCTACCCAAAATACCACAGGGAAATAAAAAATAAAAATAAATTTCTCCTAACACAAATTGCACTGTGGTTCACTAAAAAACCAAAACAAAACAAAGTAGAAGAAAGAAAGTAAAATGAGGCGAGATTGCAATTCTAACAGTCCTGTTAAAAGCTCTCATGGGTTGGTTTTATTTGCTAGAAATCTTCAAAAAGAAAATGGATTAGGCTCTTAATTAGCCTTGGATTATCCTTTTGATTAACTGTTTACCTTGTTTTGATCACATGGCACCTATTTTAGCCAACAATTTGGATAAAACGAGTGAGGGAAGGAGGTGGCCTGAATATACCTTTTTTTGAGATACTTGGCTTGAATATACTAATTTGTCTATTCCTTTATTCTCCCTTCTCGTTCTGTTTTAGAGATTTTTTTTTATTCTTTTCCAATTGAAAATGGAGCCACTGTGTACCATGTTGGCTTGTTCTACCTACTGGTTGAGGAAAACAAAAAACACACCCACACAATGATCCATGGTCTCATAAGTTAAACTACTTTCATTAGATACAACAGCAGAACATTTTCATTACATAAAGCAAAATAAAGGGCCATAGAAAAAGCAAAACCTGCTTTGGTAATTCTATTACCAAATTAAGGCTTTACTCAAACGCCCCCCACAAGTTTCTACAATCACCCGAAGAAAAAAGGTAACCTATGAGACAGTCTCCTGAGATCTATCTCTCACGGCATGTGTAGATCTCAAACGCATAATCCTCACATGGTTTCAAGAGACCCCAAAACAAACACCAGATATATATAGTAAGAGGAACAAGAAAGCATACATGAGAAATTAACACCCACAATTTAATTATTTCTTCCTCCTGAGGAACCGGCAGAATTGGTCTTCAAAAGATCGCTAACAACTCTCACCAAGACCTGGCCTCGGGGTGGAGGTACTTTGGTGAAAGAAGATACCGGATGGAGCTTCCCTTGGCCGAGATTTGGCTTGCCTTGTTTATTTTCACTCATATCTACTACTAGTATTAGTCACTCTTTTCAGTTTCTTTCTTACTATGGAGTGTGGGTGATGTGCATCAATAATGTAGGGTTGTATCTTTATATAGAAAGTTAAAAAAGGGTAACCTCTCTCTTCTCCGAAGGAAGGAAAAAAAAAAAAAAAAAAAACCTCATATGGGTGGAGCCTGTACTAGGTGCGAATGAATACAATGCAAGTAGGAGTCTTACGGTAAGACCCTACACTTGATAACATGTATGATGAATATGACTTGGGATTAAGTTAAACATATTCTAACTTTAAATAATATTATACTACTTGGTATTTTTTAGACAAAATTTAGTTATAAAATTGGTTATAACCTAAGACTACAATTTTGAAAATATAACCATTGAATTGCATGTTATTTTTGTTTTTAATATACATATCAAATTCTGTGTCAATCGAGTATTTATTAACAATCTGATCTATCAGTTTATATTTTAAGCATAATTTTAAATTACAAAAACTTGCAATTTAAACAATTTATTAATGACATAACTATTGATTTTCAATTTTTTAGAAATTTTGCAATCATGGAGTATATAAGAAGAAGACGTAATCTAATAGTGGATTTGTCAAAATTCACCTTCAATAATAAGATATTGAGTAAGGTTGTAGCCTAAAACCACAATTAATTTTATAACTAAATTTTATTCGTATTTCTTTAGTAGATGCAAATTTTAATGAACTCTCTGTTATTTAACATACTTGCAAAATTTCACAATGATCTAAAATTGATAACTATGTCATTGATCATGTATTTAAATCTTAAGCTTTTGTATTTAAAATTGTATAAGAGCTTCTAGATCGAATAGTAAATGACATTCAATTAGCACAAAACTTGGTGTGCGTATTAAAAACATATAATCCAACGCTGTGATTTTTGAAATATTAATATAATAAAAAGCTATTGATTAGTTTAACATTACTTAGAATTACACCAAATGTATATATATAGAGTTGGGTTCAAGTTACACCTAGTGTAATTCTAAGCAATATTACACCACATAATAACTTGTTATAGAATTCATATTTTGAAAATCTCACCGATGAATTACATGTTTTATATGTTCATAACATTCATGCCAATTTAAATGTCAATTGGATGTTATTTATCATTCGATCCATAAACTTATTTTTTTTGCATTATTTTAAACTACAAAAATTTGAATTTAAACAGTTGATTGATGACATAGTTATTGATCTTTGATCACCTTGAAATTTTGCAAGCATAGAGAATATATGAAAATGATGTAATCTAACGGTGGATTTGTCAAAATTTACATCCAATTAAAAAATATTGAGTAGTGTAATATGACTTAAAGTTATACCAGGTGTAATAACTTGAACCCAACATATATATATATATATATATAATTAGTAATTTACAATGTACTATCCATGTAAATATTACATGTAAACTATAAATGTTTAATACCTCAAATAAAAAAAATTAAAAAAAATAATCTACAGATTTATCTACTACAATTTTATCCCAATGTATGTTTTCTCATGCTTTGGATTATTTTAAGTTTGTTTAGCTTACCATGTGAATTTTACATAATTGTCCAATATAATGCCAAACCACGATGGAAACATTGAAGGATAATTCATGTGGATGAGACCACCGTGGGGCCATCTATATGACGATAGCGGATGACCTAGTGCTCTTGTAATAAATATTTTTTTAATATATTTATGTACTTTAAATAATTATGTCAACGAGAGAATATTTTTCACAAATATGGTGTGATTGAAATAACATAGTTCTTACGCTTTACTTTATCATAAGTCATAATAAATGATTTAATAGTTGTGAAAAATATTATGTTTTTATATTTAATGTTTTTTTCAAGTTAGAAAATGCTAGAGACACAAATGTTTTTACAAAATTTTTTACAAATTGTTGATATAGCGAGTGCTTATTGGTAAATAAAAAAGTGATATTAGTAGTAGGTCCAGATAAGAACCAGTAAAAAGTTGGCCACAACAACAGTTTATAAAAAATGTTGTAAAATAGTTTATGTCTGTAACATTACTCTTTTAAATTATTTTAACGTAAGGAAATAGAATACAAGGCTACTCAATCCACACACAAAAAAGAAACCTCAGAGAGATAACTTTTTCAAGGAAAAAAAAAAAGAAAAAAAGAAAACTCATTTCCACATAATTGTAATATTGAGCAGATCTTCTTTTTTTTCTCCAACAAATATATTATGACACAAAATTCTAAGTTCACGATGGATTAAATAATTTATTTTTAAAGTTCTAATTAATTGAATACTTTGTACTTTCTATTTTCAAAGAAAGATGACATTTTATCTTTATTCATACTAGCTTGTAATTTCATGCATATACTTAAAGGTATACAATAAGATGCATAATATAATTCTTAAAATATAATTTAAATACTATTGATAGTCATTTTTATATTTTTTTTAACTCTTTAAAAAATTTTGTAAGGATATTATTAGGTATAAAATGTAAATTGTTCATTTTATTTATTTATTTATTATTGTGAAGCACTTTTTTTTTTTTTTTACGATTCATTTTGTCTAGACTCTTTGGTTTTTGTACTTAATAACTCACTTAAATGAATATTTATGATGTGGTCTCAAATTTGATTCTAAAATTAAGAAATAAAATTCTTTAAGAATAAATAATTTAAGACACATGGCGTAAAATTGGAACTCTAATTTAGAATTCTAATTTGAGTTTCTCTCGGTTTCACCTATTATATATATGTGTGTGTGTGTGTGTGTGTGTGTGTGTGGTAATGATCACCTATATCCTTAGAAAAATAACACTTTGTTCAATGAAACATTAAGAAAGGTGACTTTAAGAAATGACACTTTATTTTAAAAAAAATTGACTTCCAATGGTCATTAATTTTTTTTGCTTAACAAACTAAGATACAAAAGAGAGCATCCTCTAATAAAACATTCACAACTACAAAAAAAGAAGAGTTAGAACCAAATAAATCCAAATACTCTATTACAAAGAGACCATCATTTAAGTTCATAAGCAGTTTTGTTGGCCCTCCTAGAAACCCAACTACTAGAAAATGAAGGCACAAAATGCACTAAAGCCTTAGTTTCTAACAAAATATTAGTAATATGCTAAAGAAAGTAGCATAAGAGGTAGAAAGGCTTTGAATACAAATTTGGCAATCACTTTCAATGGTCATTAATAAAGCATGGTTCTAGCTAACAAAAACAGATCAAACTTCGGAAAAAAAAAATTATGATCAAATTTTTTGTAATTATGATTATCCATTTAAAGTATGATTATCATTAAGTGGACAAGGTTTTTGTAATTATAATTGTAGGGACCAGGTTTGAGGGAGTGGACCCAAGCCCAGTTTCCCCGCAATGAATTTATAGAGTATGGGCTCAAGAGCTAGGCCCTAGTGAGGAACGCAACGGCCTTGCATAGTTGTACGTGAATGCTAATAACCTAAACGTGGATTGGAATGCAGAACAAGAGTCCTCGGACGGGATCTTGTGAGCTAAGGGTTCTTATTATTTCTTTCAGCAAATGTTACAATGGTTGAGAGGAAATATACAGCTACAGTATTTCTCTCCTCTGGTTCTTTTTCCCCCGTCCCCCTTCACATGAGGGACTTTTTACATTATATACCTCTCTCTCCGTTGATCCTAGCCCTACACTTGTCGATCAGCCCGGTTTCCACTTGAGAGCCTGTCCCATCAGCCGCATTCCCATACCTCTAGTGGGTTGCAGCGCCCCATGCGGCATTGTTCAGAGGTCCTATCCTCATTAATGCGGCCAGGGCGTTAGTTGAGGGCATTTAATGTGGAGGTGACAGTTCACCTGGGACTTGTTCCTCCACCATGCTTCAATGTCCGATGCTTGGTTCTTGTCATTTGCTCCTTGGATGCTTAGGGAGGCTCCCCTTAAAGGCATGCTGCTTGCCCACTCTATGACCTCGGTCTCCCGAGGATGTACCCATCCTCGGCAATGCTACTTGGGCCCTGGGCTCTAAGCTTTCGTCCTCGGACCTCGGACATTGGAGGCGTCCTCGGCGTGGGCTTCTGGGCCTGGTTTGGAATGGGCCGGGGTTGCTGACTTATTCTGGCCCCACAATAGCCCCTCAAAATCTTGCTGTCCGCACCCTCGGGCGGAGAGGAGAATTTTGATATCCTCGGACCTGCTTCGTGTCCAATCGAGTCTTGTCCCTCGTCAGCGTTGGAACCTTTTCAACTGCCCAAGGTGCGTTACTGGCGCTTCGATGCGCGTAACGTGTCTTGCATTAAATTCGGGCGGCTTTATGCTCCCCACGTTCAACGGGCAGATGACAATCTAACGGTGGAGATGCGTCTGGCACTTATGGGCGGGAAAACTTGCGCAGCTCTTTTTTCTAGGGTATAAGTACCCATTAGAACCGTTTCCTCACTTTTCATTTGCAATCAAGAGCTCTTGCGCCTCTATTCTGAGTCCAGCCAAACTTCCACCTCCCTCTTCAGCACAAAAAGCCAGTCCGAGGAGCTCCTCCTCATTTCTGTAAGTCTCTCTGTCTCTCTCTGAGCTTTCTCCCTCTCTACTTGTCCTTCTCTTTCATTCGTTCATCTTTTAGTTCGCTTAGGCATCATTTGGGATGGGTAGACTTAAGAAGTTTGTTGGCACTGAGGAGGCGATGGAGAAATTCATCGCCGATTACAAGATACCGGCCAACGTGGGCTTAAGGTATTGTGAGGAGGGGGAGTGGTACCTCCAGAAGCGAGAGGGCGAAGTGGTGATTCCTGTCATCGCTTTCCTTGAAGGGGGGATGAGGATCCCCATGGGGCCGGTGACGAGGGGTTACCTCACCTACTTTCGGTTGACCCCCACCCAATGCGCCTCCAACATGTTCAGAATTCTGGGCAGTGTGGACGCCCTTAATGAAAAGATGGGTCTGAGGCTGACCTATCACGATGTCAACTACTGCTACAATCTTCAACATTTGAAGAACAAGTCCTATTACATGAGGACGAGGGACGACAGGGTCCGGCTTATCCAGTGCCTCCCCGAGTCCAACAAGGGGATGAATGAGGATTTCCTCATCGTGTCTGGAGCGTGGCACGATGGCCTTCATTGTCCGACGACGGAGGGAGCACCAGGTGGGACAGTGGGAATAGGAGGGGATTTATAGATTCTAACTTTTTTCTCTGCGTTATTTCTTCTTGTACTGTTTGGTTTCTAACCACGGATGTGTTTTCTCTTTGCAGATCCGCACTCCTATGCGCGCCATTTCAGCTTGATCAATAGGGAAGACTTGCAGAAGGTGCTCAGGTCGGCGGAATTTGAGAACGAAGCAGACCACCAAGTCAGAGCTGCGCACAAGATTTTGGGGTACACTCCGCTCCAGAAGTCGTTTGCGGCCCCAAAGTACGTGATCAGAGCCAAGGATCCTCGGCTGCAGAAAATAAAAGTGACCGAGGACGGTTTTGAGTTTCCCGAGGATCCCTCCACTTCAGAAGGTGTCACAGTAGCAGTCCCTTCGTCTTCCCATACATTCCCAGAGGCCGCGGAAGAGGACCTAGAGAGGGAAGAGGACGCGGCAGATTGTGGTTTTGCCGAGGACGATTTCAGCGTTTTCGAGCGACTGCATCAGTCCGAGGACCCCTCTGGGGACTTGGGTGATCCTCGTCTAACCGAGGCAGACTTCCTAGCGTCAGCGACATCTTCTCGGCCTGAGATGGGCTACAAGAAGAAGAGCCAACCCAGTCTGGCCGACCTACTAGAAGGGCAGCCGGGGAAGTCCAAGCCGAAGGTTCCTCCTCCTCCTCCAAAGACTCGCCCAACTCAGACCAGGTCGGTCTCGGCCCAATCTAGGCTTCCTCCTGCTCCTCCTCAGTCGAGTTCGCCGTCCAGGCACGAGCATGCCGATCCTAAGCCGAAGAAGGATAAGGACAAGAGGACTGCCGATGACAAATCTGGGTCTCCACGGGAGGGGGATGGCAATCGCCGACCATCGAAGCAACTGAGGATAGGCTCCTCAACGCAGGAAAAACAGGTCGCACCTGCGCCCGAGGTCCAGGCATGGCTCCTCGCCCCAATGCTCCGCGGGGCTCCTCTGAGGGATGACTCCTCCCTCAGGGACTTTAAGTAAGGCGAAGGCGCGTTTGTGGCCGACGCAGTAGAGAGATGTCTGCTCCTTCCTGCGGACATGGCGGAGTTGGGGACTATGAGGAGTAGGGACGCCTTCCTCAGCCTCAAGCGTTACTTGGGGATGGTAAGGCCCTTAACAATTGTGTTTTCTGCCTTCTTTTCTTTTTGAGCTCGGCTAATCACCACGTATTTGTTTCGTTTGGCAGGCTGTGCAGGCCACTTTCAGGCTGAGGAGGTGGCCAATAGCCATGGAAAGGCCATGGACTAAGCGCGATAAGCGCTTGGAGGTTACTCGGGCCCTCAAGACGTCCGAGGAGGATCTTGCCAAGGCCAGGGAGGAGCTGAAGGCTATGACCCAGGCTAAGAACAGCGCACTGTCAGGCCTTGAGGGTGCCCAGAAGCAGGCCGAGACACAGATGAGGCGTCTGGGTGAGGTGGAGGAGCAGCTGAAGATCGCAAGGGAGCTGATTGCTGATTTGACCAAGAAAGAAGCTGCTGCTGAGGGCGCTAGGAAAGTGGCTGAGTGGGCTAGGGATGAAGCTGTGAGGGCCAAGCTCGAGGCAGAGCAAGGCAGGGAGGAGGCCTGGGCCACCAAGCAGGAAGCTGAGGAGGCGGCCTATTCTGTCGGGGCGACTGAGACAGCAGCTGCCTACAAATCCCAAGTCCCTAGGGTATGTAGGCGCTACTGCTCCGAAACTTGGAGTGAGGCCCTCAGGCAAGCTGGGGTGGAGGCCTCTTCTAACTTATGGAATGAGGAAAGCGTGTACTACCCCCCCGTTATCCGCGAGGCTGCCCCAGAGGGCTCTGAGGCCGAGGAGGCTGCTGTGGAAACTGCTGCCACTCCGGGTGAGGAGGACCTGGACGCTGGGGCCACTGGTGAGCCAGCCCAAAGGAGTAGTCCTCCCACAGTGGTCGAATTGAGTGATGGCTCCAACGGGGATGCACCTCAGCAGGCTGCAAAGCCCTCCCTCAACGCCCAGGTCTCTCCTGCCGAGGGGGCAGCTATTCCTGCCGTGCCTCTGCAGGCCATCCCCCTTAGTCAGGGCTCGGAGGACTCGGAGGCAGCTGCGGGCCAGCCTCCCACCGAAGTGGGCAACTAGGCTCCTTGGCGCTTCTGCCTGCTGCACTTCATTTTTGCATCTTTTTCTTCCTTCTTGCTTTACTTGTAATGTAACTCTGTTGGTGTAATTCCCTTGGGTTTAATGAAATGAGAACTTTATTTCCTCTTCTGTTTGTTGTGGCTGTTTGTCTGCTTGAACATTATCTGCTTTTTCTTTACTTGCATGATTTTATCTTCAATTGCACCTCGACCAATCGCTGCATCAATTATTAGCGTTTTGAAGTAGTTAGTTTCCCCATAGGCCTGAGTCCGAGGACCATGCAGTGCCTTGGTTCTGTCTAACACTTAGTATTTTGAAGTAGTTAGTTTTCCCATAGGCCTGAGTCTGAGGACCATGTAGTGCCTTGGTTCTGTCTAACACTTAGTATTTTGACGTAGTTAGTTTCCCCACAGGCCTGAGTCCGAGGACCATGCAGTGCCTTGGTTCTGTCTAACACTTAGTATTTTGAAGTAGCTAGTTTCCCCATAGGCCTGAGTCCGAGGACCATGCAGTGCCTTGGTTCTGTCTAACACTTAGTATTTTGAAGTAGTTAGTTTCCCCACAGGCCTGAGTCCGAGGACCATGCAGTGCCTTGGTTCTGTCTAACACTTAGTATTTTGAAGTAGTTAGTTTCCCCGCAGGCCTGAGTCCGAGGACCATGCAGTGCCTTGGTTCTGTCTAACACTTAGTATTTTGAAGTAGTTAGTTTCCCCACAGGCTTGAGTCCGAGGACCATGCAGTGCCTTGGTTCTGTCTAACACTTAGTCTTTTGAAGTAGTTAGTTTCCCCGCAGGCCTGAGTCCGAGGACCATGCAGTGCCTTGGTTCTATCTAACACTTAGTATTTTGAAGTAGTTAGTTTCCCCACAGGCCTGAGTCCGAGGACCATGCAGTGCCTTGGTTCTGTCTAACACTTAGTATTTTGAAGTAGTTAGTTTCCCCACAGGCCTGAGTCCGAGGACCATGCAGTGCCTTGGTTCTGTCTAACACTTAGTATTGCCGTCCGGACACGTGGTCCCAAGTTGAAACAGGTTAAGAATCGGAATTCAAAAAGAAAGACTGCTTCATTAATAATAATACCTTTTCAGGTTATTTACATTCCAGGGGCGAGGTATAGGTTTTTCGTCTAGATCTTCTAAATAGTATGCACCTATTCCTGCTACAGAGGTAATTCGGTAGGGGCCCTCCCAGTTGGGTCCCAGCTTTCCCCAGGATGGGTTCTTGGCGGCCCCGACGACTTTTCTCAGCACCAGGTCCCCCGGTGCTAGCGGCCTGAGTTTCACGTTGGTGTCATACCCTCGCTTGAGCTTTTGCTGATAATAGGCCAGCTGGATCATTGCTCGTTCCCTTCGTTCGTCCACCAAGTCCAGGCTCTCCCCCAGCAGTTCATCGTTGCTGCTGGGAGTGAAAGAGCTCGTTCGCAGCGTCCGGAAATTCATCTCCAGGGGGATCACCGCCTCGGCACCATAAGTCATGGCAAAAGGTGTTTCCCCGGTTGACCGCCGAGGAGTAGTCCGGTATGTCCATAAGACGTGAGGCAGCTCCTCAACCCATCTTCCCTTGGCATCGTCGAGCCTCTTCTTAAGCCCATTGACGATAACCTTGTTGACGGCCTCTGCCTGTCCGTTTCCCTGAGGGTAGGCGGGCGTCGAATATCTGTTAGTGATCCCAAGTTCACAGCAGTATCTCCTGAAAGCCTTGCTGTCGAATTGGAGCCCATTATCCGAGACGAGGGTGTGAGGGACCCCAAATCGTGTAACTATGTTCCTCCAGAGGAATTTCTTCACGTCTACATCCTTGATGTTGGCTAGTGGTTCGGCCTCGACCCACTTCGTGAAGTAGTCCATGGCCACCAGCAGATACCTCTTGTTCCCTGGCGCTTTCGGGAAGGGTCCCACGATGTCTAAGCCCCATTGGGCGAATGGCCATGGACTGGATAAAGGGTTGAGGACCCCTCCTGGCTGATGGATGTTTGGGGCGAACCTTTGGCATTGGTCACACTTCTGGACATACTCCTGGGCCTCTTGCTGCATTCCCGGCCACCAGTATCCCTGGGTGACGGCTCGGTGAGCTAGGGATCTCCCTCTTGTGTGGCTTCCACAAATTCCTTCGTGCAGCTCTTCGAGTAGGGATTCGGCCGCTTCGGGGTGGACACATAGAAGGTATGGCCTGGAGTAGGACCGCCTGTACAGCTTGTGATCCTTGGACAACCAGAACCGAGGAGCTTTCCTTCTTATCTTTTCTGCTTCTGATCTTTCCTCAGGCAGGACGTCATCTTTGAGGAATCTCACTATGGGGTCCATCCAGCTGGGACCTATCACAACCTGATGGACGGGGACCACCCCCTTTGGCTCTTCACTTGCCCTTTCCAAGTGCTCCACAAGTATGATCCGAGGCAGAGCCTCTACCGAGGAGGTTGCGAGCGTGGCTAGTGAATCAGCGTGACTGTTCCCACTCCTAGGAATATGGGACAGGCTGAAGAGGCCAAACTCTAGCTGCAAGCGCTTGACTTGGCTCAGGTAATCTTGCATTCTTGAATCTCTGGCCTCCATCTCCCCCTTTACCTGCCCTACCACCAACCTGGAGTCTGAGAACATCTCTATCGACTTTCCTCCCAACCTTTGCACCATGATCATCCCTTGCAGCAATGCCTCATACTCGGCCTCGTTGTTTGTGGCCGAGAATCCGAGCCTTAGGGACTTCTCTATGACATGATCCTCAGGGGATACTATTACTAGCCCCACTCCAGACCCCCTCTGGTTCGCCGCGCCATCAACGTATACTTTCCAGTACAGCGACGCCGGAATGGAGAATGCCCCAACTGATTTCTCATCCGAGCTCTTATCCTCGGCTGTCACCTCTACGACTGGCTCGGCGAACTCGGCCGTCAAATCTGCCAGGACCTGGCCCTTTATGGAAGTCCGAGGCATGTACTTGACATCAAAAGCCCCCAGAATTGTGTTCCACTTCGCGACTCTACCTGTGTAATCAGTGGCCCGGAGTACAGCCTTCAAGGGCAGTTGGGTTAGGACAACCACCGTGTGAGCTTGAATGTAATGGGGGAGCTTTCTGGTGGCGTGGACCACCACCAGTATGGCTTTCTCCAGGGGTAGGTATCTGATCTCTGCTTCGTGCAGCAACTTGCTGACGTAGTAGACTGGCTTTTGGACGCCATTGTCTTCCCATATCAGTACTAAGCTCACTGCGTGGGGTGCCACCGCCAGGTAGGCGTATAGGACCTCGTCGGGCTCGGGATTGGACATGATAGGCGGCCGGGATAGATACTCCTTAAGTTGCTGGAAAGCTGCGGCACAATCCTCGGTCCACTCATATCCCTTCCATTTGTTGAGCAGGAGATAGAAGGGCCTGCATCTGTCGGCCGACCTGGAGATGAATCGGTTCAACGCTGCGATCATCCCAGTAAGCTTTTGGATCTCCTTGGGGTTCTGCGGAGGCTTCAAATTGTGAATGGCCTTGATCTGGTCAGGATTGACTTCGATCCCACGGTGGGTGATCATGTACCCTAAGAACTTGCCAGAGCCTACGCCGAACGAGCACTTTGAGGCATTAAGGCGGAGCTTGTGCTCTCTCAGGACGTCAAAAGTGCGGCCGAGGTCCTTCAAGTGCTCGGACACCAGCTTGCTCTTCACCACCATATCGTCAACATAGACCTCGATGCTCTTGCCCAACATCAGCTCAAACATCCTCGTCATCATCCTCTGGTAGGTGGATCCGGCGTTTTTCAGGCCAAACGGCATGACCTTGTAGTGGTAGTTCCCAATGGGTGTTACAAAGGCTGTCTTTTCTTGGTCCTCCAAGGCTAGTGGGATTTGGTGATAACCCTGAAAGGCATCCAGGAAGCTCATCCTAGGGTGGCCTGCCGTCGCATCAACTAGTTGGTCTATTCGTGGCATTGGGAAAGGGTCTTTTGGGCATGCTTTGTTCAGGTCTATGAAGTCTACACAAACCCTCAATTTCCCACTTTTCTTCTTGACCACCACGGTGTTGGCCAACCATTTGGGGAAAAAGATCTCCTTGATGGCCCCCGCGTGCTTAAGCTTATCGACCTCTTCCCTGATCGCATCAGCGTGCTCCTTCGATGGGCGGCGAGGTGTCTGCTGCTTGGGGATCACAGATGGGTTGACGTTAAGGTGGTGACAGATGAAGGACGGATCAATCCCAGGGGCGTCGCAGGGGTCCCATGCGAACACGTCAAGATTCCTCTTGAGGAACTCAAGCAACTCCCCCTTCTCCTGTGGAGGCAGCTGGGTCCCCACTTGGAAGAACTTCTCCGGATCATCGCCAATTACCACCTTCTCTAGGTCTTCGCATTTAGCATCCTCGGCAGGTGCATCCGGAGGCATCACCTGGGTCTTTAATTGCTACGAATTTTCCTCGGCTGCGACCGAGGACTGTGCATCGATCCGATGGGATATGGCAGCCACTGTGCAATGCCTAGCCGTGGATTGGCAACCTCGGATCTCCAGAACATGGTCCCCTGACAGGAATTTCACCTTCTGGTGCAAGGTGGAGGCTACGCCATCCAGGGCGTGTAGCCAGGGCCTCCCTACGATGGCCGTGTAGGGAGAGTATGTGTCCACCACTATGAAGTTCGCCTCCACCACCACTGGGCCTGTCTGTACGGGCAGTCTGATCATGCCCTTTGGGATGACGAGCTTCCCGTCGAAGCTCATTAGGGGGGAGCTATAAGGTGTGAGGTCTTCCTGCTTTAGCCCTAGCCCCTTTTAGAGGTCTGGACACATGACCTCGGCTGCGCTGCCACCGTCCACCATCACCCTTTTCACATCATAGCCCCCTATTCTGAGGGTGACGATTAGGGCGTCCTCGTGTGGTTGGATGGTCCCAACCTTGTCCTCCTCTGAGAAACTCAGGGCTGGGGGAGGATTCTTTCTTGACCTCTTTGGCCCCGTCCGAGGATCCTCAGCGGGCGGTTGGGCCACAGACAACACTCGCAAAGGGGGTGTGCCTGTCCTTCCTGGCGCGGCCAGGATTATATTGATCGTCCTGGCGGGCTGCCCCATGGCGGCGTCCCTCCGGGGCTCTTGGTATGTTTGGCCCTGACGATTGTCGGGGTTGAGCAGCAGGTGCTTCAGCTTTCCTTCCTGGACCAGCTGGTCCAGGTAGTTCCGGAGGTTCCTGCAGTCCTCCGTGGTATGTCCGTGGTCCTGGTGGTATTGGCAGTAACGGTTCTGATTGCGCCTCTCTGGTTCCCCGGCCATCTTGTTCGGCCACCTGAAATACGGTTCGTCCTTTATTCTTTCCAGCACCCTATGCACGGGTTCTCGGAACACGGCGTTGACGGTTTGAGCATTGGTCGCTCCAGATTCTCCTCCGAAATCCCTCCTCGGTCGGGCGTTGTTATATCGGTCCAACCTGAAATCTCTTCTCTCTTGAGGGACGACCTTATCCTTCCCCTTGCCTTGCAGCATATCTTCCTCCACCCGCTTGTACTTGTCAATCCGATCCATCAGTCGCCGCACGCAGGTGGCGGGCTTCCCGGCCAGGGACTCCCTCAGGCCGTGCCCCATTGGTAGCCCATTCTGGAATGTACTGATGGCGACGGCGTCGTACTCGCCGTCCAACTCATTGTAGATCTCCCAGTACTTGTCCGAGTAGGCTTTGAGGGTCTCCCCTTCGCGCATGGATAGGGACAGCAGCGCACTCATGGGCCGAGGAGGCCTGTTGTTCGTGACAAAGCGGGAGCCAAAGGCCTGGGTCAGCTGTCTGTATGAGTCTATGGAATTCGTCCTTAGACCGTTGAACCACCTCATCGCCACGGGTCCCAAGCTGGATGGGAAGACTTTGCACATCAGCGCCTCATTCTTGGAGTGGACGGCCATCCTCTGGTTGAACTGGCTCACATGCTCCACGGGGTCCGTTTTGCCGTTGTAAGCAATGAAGGTTGGCTGCTGGAACCGCCGAGGAAGCTCCGCGTCCTCTATACGACGTGTGAAGGGCAACCTGGAGAGCTGGTCCAGCGCCCTGCTCATGGCGTCACCTCCCAAGCCCCTGGGGGTTGGGTTGGCACGCCTACGCCTCTGGTAGCGCTCCTCCTCGTGGGAGAAAGTCTCGCTGGGGGGCGTCCTCGACCTTTGCCTGTATTCCTCGTCACTCTCGTCGTCAGAGGGCAGGTCAGGGCTGGGTTCGGCCCGTCTTCGCTGCGCACGGCGCAGTTTCCTCTTCAGATCATCTATCTCGTGCTGCATGGCCGCCTTACCATCCTCTCTCTGAGGAGCGTGGCTGTGGGCCTCTTCTGATCGCGTGGCCTGGCCATCATCGCGCTTCTGGGGAACGTGCCCATCCTCCTGGCTCTCGCTCGCCGTTGGAGTATGCATGCTTCCTTCTCGAAATCTCCTGTTGTCGTTCTGACCGCCCCCGGGGTCGCCATAGTTACCTTGATGCCTTGACTTCGCCGGTTCGGGTCGATTCGGAGTTGCTTGATGAGGGCCCGATCCTACCATGCTTGACTGTTGTCCTTACTAACGCACAAGTTCTTCCCACAGACGGCGCCAATTGTAGGGACCAGGTTTGAGGGAGTGGACCCAAGCCCAGTTTCCCCGCAATGAATTTATAGAGTATGGGCTCAAGAGCTAGGCCCTAGTGAGGAATGCAACGGCCTTGCATGGTTGTACGTGAATGCTAATAACCTAAACGTGGATTGGAATGCAGAACAAGGGTCCTCAGACGGGATCTTGTGAGCTAGGAGTTCTTATTATTTCTTTCAGCAAAGGTTACAATGGTTGAGAGGAAATACACAGCTACAGTATTTCTCTCCTCTGGTTCTTTTTCCCCCGTCCCCCTTCACATGAGGGACTTTTTACATTATATACCTCTCTTTCCGTTGATCCTAGCCCTACACTTGTCGATCAGCCCGGTTTCCACTTGAGAGCCTGTCCCATCAGCCGCATTCCCATACCTCTAGTGGGTTGCAGCGCCCCATGCGGCATTGTTCAGAGGTCCTATCCTCATTAATGCGGCCAAGGCGTTAGTTGAGGGCATTTAATGTGGAGGTGACAGTTCACCTGGGACTTGTTCCTCCACCATGCTTCAATGTCCGGTGCTTGGTTCTTGCCATTTGCTCCTTGGATGCTTAGGAGGGCTCCCCTTAAAGGCATGCTGCTTGCCCACTCTCTGACCTCGGTCTCCCGAGGATGTAATCATCTTCAGCAATGCTACTTGGGCCCTGGGCTCTAAGCTTTCGTCCTCGGACCTCGAACATTGGAGGCGTCCTCGGCGTGGGCTTCTGGGCCTGGTTTGGAATGGGCCGGGGTTGCTGACTTATTCTGGCCCCACAATAATTATAATCATAATTAATTCGTCCTGTATTACAAATGGATAAAGTATAATTAAAGAGCATAATTAAGACAAATACATATCAAACTTTGGAAAAAAATAATTATGAACTGATCCAGAGAAGAACAACCTTGTACTTGTACTATGGTTTTGAATTATGAGCATTAATGGACTTTTTTCTTGAAAATTCAACAAAGAAAATAAGCCACTACTTTAGTAAATTGAGGATGAGACCCTATCTATGAGGAAAAGGTTGCTATCATGCTTCGAATTGAAAACTTTAAGCTAACTTGGAATGAGTGAGTGTGATGCTACTTTTCTAGAAGGGTTGAATTATGTTCTGGCGTTCAAAACTTATGGCCAAAGTAATAAACACTAATCTAGTGAAGGAGCACCATGAAAAATGAATGATTAATTAGCAGATGACGTTCTTTGTTTTTCGTCTATTTAATTAATGAGTCCTGTTAAAATATATTTTTAAAACATTTGTTAATGAACCATTTTAGTAATGTTTCGATACCGTTTTTATGAAAAATATAAAAAGTTATCAAAAAAGTAGTCAATTTTTTTTTTCATAAAATTTTTAAAAATAATTCATTTATAAATGCTCTCTTTTTTTTTGCTAAATTTATAAATGCTCTTATAGTACGTTCATTGAAATTTCTTTTATTTAGATTGTCTTTATTGTTAACTTTCTCTCCCCTTTGGCCTTTCCCACGTGGGTGGAAGTGAGGTTCTTGACTAGTAGGGACTGGGAGCATCAAGATCATAATGACGACGATTATGATGATTATACTATTATTAAAAGTTAATTTACCTAGTGTTCATAATATATAGTACTCATAAAAATCAGTAGAAAACTTTTCCACGCAATACCTCAAGCCCACGTTGGCAGGTATCTTATAATCGGCGATGAATTTCTCCATCGCCTACTCAGTGAAGACATACTTCTTAAATATACCCATCCCAAACAATGCCTAAGCAAGCTAAGAGAGAGCAAATGAAAAAGAGGAAGTTCAAAGAGAGGGAGGGCGACTTACAGAAATGCGTAGGAGCTCCTCGGACCAACTTTATATGTTGGAGATGTAGACTCTTGTGTGCGAATGAACAGAGGAACCAGCTTTTCAAATGGGCATTTATACCCACCAATCAAGGGGTCGTGCGGGTTTTCCCATCCCCAACTGCCAGGCGAATCCCCACCGTTGGATCGTCATCCTCCCGTTGAACGTGGGGGGCACAGAGCCGCCTGGATTTAATGAAGGGAACGTCACGCCCTTCGAAGCGTCAATAACGCGTCTGGGGTAGATGAAAGGGCTCTGAAACTGACAGGGGATCAGACTTAGTGGGACGCGTGGCAGGCCCGAGGACATCAAAATCCTCCTTTCCGCCCGATGATGCGGATAGCATGATTTTGAGGGGCTATTGTGGGGCCAAGAAATCCTACGACCCAGCCCACTTCGTTCCTGGGCCGAAGGCCCAAGCCAAGGAGGCACCTGAAATCCGAGGAGGAAAAGAAGAAGCCCAGGCACAAACAGAACGGGCCAAGGACGACCCCAACGTCGGGCATCCGAGAACTTGAGGGACAAGCTCGTAACGAGCAGTCACCTCCACATTAAGTGTACCTGACAACTGCCCTGGCCGCATTAATGAGGAGAGGACTTCACACCAGCGTCGCCTTGGTTGCCGTGACTCTCAAGGAGACTGAGAAGGCGGCTGATGGGACAAGTACCTGAGCAAATGTCCTGATCGCTCAACAAGTGTAGGGCTAGGATTAGTTGGGTAAGGGATATATAATGTAAGGGAATCCCTCAGAAGGGGGGTCCCCTGGGAGGAAAAAGGGGGGAGAAGGAAAAGATGGAGGCCAAAGGGGAGAAAAGCCTCCTCGGCCGTGCTCCGAGGAGCATCCCCCAATTGTAAGTTGCTTTAAGCTTTTCATTAAATAAAAAGGGAATGGAGCCCACGCCCAGCGAACGCCGGCCGGCGCCTAGACCTTCGATCCACTCTCTACAAATTCATTGTTCGGGGTTCGTTGGACCCTTGACCCAGATCCGTTGGGCCCGGGGCGCCAAAAATGCGGTCCCTACATTTACTATATAAGAAAACAAATATTGATAGAAAATGTTATTAATTTCCTGTTATTTGTAGTTTACGTTGATTTGAATTTGGTCTAGAAACCATTCAAACCATTTTTAAATGGTGACATATGCCCTTCCAACTTGACCCAACTAAACCCCACAACACCTATGTTTAAGCTGGATACTTGGGTTAGTTGGGTTTTATTAAAAAAATTTAAATAAATAGAAAATCATTCAAACCATTTTAAAGTGTTTAGTGAAATTTGAATAAATAAATAGCAAATTCTTACTGGTTTTCATCTGATCTCACCACTAATATCACATTTTTACTTATCAATAACCTCCCACCAGGCCACCACATCAGCAATTTGTAAAATAGTTTGTGGCTTCAACATTTTCCTAAATAAATCTTCCCAAAATGTTGATTTTTGATGCAAACGAAATGAGAATAAATGGTTTAGACTTTCTCCCACTTCATTTCTTTCATCTCAACAATTTTAGATCTCACTTTATCTTTCATCTGTCTCTTTTTGCCTTTTCATTTTGTTGATAGAAGGAAAGTATAAAACTTTTTTTTTTTTTTGTGTAATGTCAATATATTTAACTTATATTTTTATTAAATTTTGTATAATTTAAGTTTCTTATTGACAATTTTATTATAAAAAAATTCGTAGAGCCGCCACTAGTCCCAAGACTCTTATCCCATGGATAAGCATGGAGAACCTCCTGAAAAGCCACTACTCCTTGTAAGAGCAAACTTGTCAATTAGATGAAGGAACCTCATCGATGTCACAACAAGGTTACTTATTGCTGCCGAAAGACCTCAGAGAGAGAGAGAGAGAGAGAGAGAGAGAATTAATAGTTTTATTTATTGTGTTGATGAACAATATCTCAACAAGTGTATATTGAAGGTTCACAAATTAATTTGGTCCACCGTATGTTAAGCCTAGCTAATGTAAATTGGTTTTAATTAACTAGTTATATCTTGTATGGAGAAATTATTAGGTCTACTGGGAAGATTGCTGATGTGGTCTTCCTGGTCTTTCTAACCAATAAAACACTACTATATATGCAAATGTGATATCACCTAGTAGTTTTCATTTTTAATTCTCTCACTTTATTTCCATATAACATCACACATTTACATAAATAACGTTATTTAATTGGTTGAGAGGATCGCGTCAACAATCCTCTCAATGGACTTAATAATTTTTCCTATATATGCTGTAAAAGTTTGATGGGTTGAACTTGATGGTAATGCTCTTATCTAAAAGGGCGTGGAGCAACAATGTGACAACATAAAAGTCATAAGTGGGACTGTACCATGGATTGGAAATGTGATCTAATCTGGCTTTCCCAAGTGCAAATTTTCACTAGTAACATTTCATTGGATGGTTTTTTTACCATTTTTTGGTGGGTCATGCCCCCCTAGATATTTTAGTAGCTTCCCAAATATGAAAACGATATGATTGATCCAAAACGACCAGAAGAACCATTATGCTTTGTAGAGAAACAACAAAGCGAAGGCAAAATGGCAAATACATTAACACATAGTCATGGCATTTGTAAATTGGAATTTTGGTTGGACAGTAAAAAGGAAGAATCAATCAATCAGGACGCTTGGAAAAGCATATAGTTGCATCAGGCATGGTTTTGGACCTTTTGGTCTTATCCTCATTCTTTGAAAGCTACTAAGTACCAAGTACCAACTAAAGTTGGGGAAACAAAAAGATAGAGAAAGAAAGCAATCGAGATACGGAACATGGTGGTAGGACCAACTAAAATTTTTTTTACTACCATATAATAAATCATAACTTTTATTAAAATGGCCGGATGTCATATTATAAATAGTAAAAAAAGAAGAAGTTATAAATTCATGTAAAAATGCTAAACAGTTTATCACAATTTATCATGCAATATAGTTATATAAAAAATTATGATTTTTTATAGGATCTCTCATTAACGGATGTTTTTAAACATTTGATTATTAAATAAATTAAAGTTATAATATAGGAAAATTATTAAAAAAAACCATCATTCTTTTACTTTTTTCGGTTTTTCCCGACCAACAATTATCATAGTCCTCAACTCTCGCGCTAGCTTGTCACATACCTTCTTTTTGAACTGTTCTGCACATGTTTAAAGTTTTTTTTTTTTTTGGGGGAGAATCTGCACATGTTTAAAGTGTTTGAATGAAATTTGAATAAAAAAAATCTTCTCATAAGGTTGAAGTTGAGGGGTTGACAGTTTTGTACATGGTTTTCGTGCAAACCATACATATGGTAGGATTTGGAAGTGGTAAAAGCTGTCTAGATCTATTATTAAAAAAAAAAAAAGCTGCCTAGATCAACGTGATGACTTGGGCCGACTTCCAAAATTTGGTAGGGTTCAAATTGCAATTATTGATTTTAGAATTAAGAGAGGATGTGTTAGAGTGGTACACTCTTGCCTTTAGCTAAGGCTTATAAGGTATGAGTGGGGTGCATTTTTTTTTGATGTGAGAGCAAGTTTCAAAAACTGCTCATATTGCTTGAAGGAACAAAACCATGCAAGTCCTTTGGCCCCAGAGCAGACAAATTGCTTGCGAACTTGAAACAAATCCTCCCCCACAAAGACCAATTAGGGATGTAATTTTTGTTCATATATTAGATTCGTGTCATATTTACTTATGAGTATTCAATGATATATGTTAACACTAACTTGACATATTTATTAAACAAGTCAAAATTTCTCAACCTTAACACAATTTGTTTATTAAATAGATTAGTCGTGTCGATCTATTTATTAAATTTTATCAAAGCAAAAAAAAAAAAAAAAATATATATATATATATATATATATTAACTCGATATCTGAACTATGAAAAACCATACAAAATGAGTGATTCGGTAAAACTACAATATTGAGTTAATATTTTGAAAAACCATACAATTGATCTGAACTATGAATTTTACAATATTTTAGCATATAAGCAATATGTAAACCTAAATTTTCTGACTGTGAGTTCTATTCTTATGACAGTTCAGCGTAAAAAAGACAAATAAACCTATTCCCATAAAATAAAATAAAAAAATTCACAAATGTAAAAATAAAATGGATAAGATTTTTTTTATTTCCTGTATTAAAAAAAAAAACCCTTAAGTTTCCGGGGCCCACTAGTGTGTCAGTTGTCAAAACGCTGGAAAAAACTTTTTTTTGAAAGAACCTGTCCTTTTTGCCGAAAATGAAAGAATTAAGAACACTTGTCCTAATGTCCTTGATGAGGATAAGATTCATTTCGTGCATTCATGGTTTTCTCATTAATCAAATTCCAAATAAAAATAAATCCAGTTTCAATGGTGAAAAGAGGTGATTTACTGCCTGGCCTCCAAAGTCCAAATTACTGTATTAGAAATATGTGGTAGAATTTTTCTTTTGCTGGGAAGAAAACTTTTATTCAACAATCAAACAAGAAGATACATACAAAGAAAAAACGAGAAACGAGAGATAGTAACCTGCAGAATCCACGTAGTGAAAATCCAACATAATGGGCTAATCGGCTAATATATCTCTAACATAAACATATATTGCATTGGATTCGGATCTTAATTTTCAGGAAAAGATTTATGCATGAGAGATTGCAGAAAAAAGAAAGTCAAACGGAGCTTCTTGAATCAGAAGCTATAGATGGGTAACTATACCATATCAGGAAGTAAATTAAGGCAACACTGCAATTCCAATATTTCTGTGAAAAGCTCTAATGGGGTTGGTTTTATTTGCTAGGAATCGTCAAGAAGAACATGGGTTTTAACTTTTAAGCGCTTTGCCTTGAATTTGTCCTTTTGATTAACTGTTTACCTGTTTTAAATCACATGGCACCATTTTTTTAGCCAACCATGTTTTGATAAAAATTAAAAAGAGTGATAGAAAGAGGTGGTCTGAATATGCTAATTTGTCTAGCTATTCCTTTATTTTCTCCTCCTGTTTTAGACACACACATATTCCAACAGAATTTAACTATAAAATGGATTCTCTCTGAACCCTGACTGTGTACCTTGTTCTACTAACTTTTGGTTAAAGAAAAATTAAATGATACCTGGTCTCATAATAAGTAGCTAAATATAACCATTTTCATTCATTAGATAGAGAAGTAGCATAACATTTTCATAACCCAGAAGCACAAGACAAAGCAAAATACCTGGTATATACAGGAAAGTAAAAACATGCTTGCTTTTGGTAGCATATTACATAAACATTACCAAAGGCTTAACCCAAACACCTTCCAAGTTCCAACACTCAAACACAACAACCCCCTCCCAATAAACACATACAATAGGAAAGCATATATACATGAGGAAGTGAACACCCACTCTTAATAACTACTGCTTTGAGGAACCGGGCGATGGATTTCCCTTCACCAAACCAGTAACAATGTTCACCAAGACCTTGCCTCGCTTTTGAGGTACTTTCCCGAAAGAAGGGGCAGGATGGAGCTTCCCTTGCCAGGGATTTAGCTGGGCGCCGTTGGGATTTTCACTCATATCTACTACTAGCAGAGTCTCTCTCTTTTCCTTACTATAGAGCGTGGAATATTAGAGACTGATCGATGTGCAGCCATTGCAGTAATGTTCTAATCTTTTTATAGCCATAGGGTTCAACTTGTTGCCTTATTTCAGTTTTTTTTTTTTTTTTTTGAGAATGTAATAAAAGCTATTATTTTTAAAAAATAATTGTCAGTATAGTGGTGAAAAAATAAAATGGTGAATCTATATATAATAGTAACAAATAATTAATTATAATAATACTATATAGGATGTTACCCTCACCCATTAAATAAAATATATTAAAAAAAATTAAAAAGTTAAACTTAAAAAATATAAAAGATAAAAATATTTGTGAGAGAAAGTAGAAAAATTGCATAAAGTATAATATCCAAAGCATTGAATCCTAAAATACACGAGGGAATCACGGGAGAATATACAGTCACTAAAGTTCACGTGGGTGGTGACACCACCGTGGGGGCCACACATGACGATAAAGATGACCTAAAAAGCTAAATATTTATATATATATATTGTTCCGAATAAAAGATTCTATCATGCTAGCTATGGGTTGCGCCCAACTTGGACTAGTGAGTGAGACTGTACGTGAGATTAATATTATACAATATTTGTCTAGAAGCCTTTGAATTCTTTACTGGCTTTTGAAACTTACGAGCAAAGCAAAGACTGAGAGAATGAATGATTATTAAGCAGATAGCGTTTCTTGTTTTTCTTCCATTTATTTCTTTTGCTTGTCTTTATTTTTTAACTTTTCTTTTGCCATGTTGGTACTTCTCACATGGCCGTGAAAGTAACTGAGGTTCTTGACCCCTCATAGTGATGCCGACGATGATGATGATGATTTATACTATTATTAAAAGCATGTTTCCCTTGTGTTCATATAAAAATCAGTATGAAACTTATCCATATAATATTGTAATTAGCGCGCTGATAAGGGCGTAATAGAAAAAAAAAAATTGTTTTGGTTATTAATAGAGTTTAAAATTTGAAATGGGACTCATCAATCATGGCAGGATGATCCTTTAAATTTTCTCCACTAAATCTTTTCATCCTATTTTTTAATTAAATAACAGTTAAAATAATAACTACTACTGTCTATATAGAATACAAACTTTTTCTCTCAAATGTTACGTAGATTTTCATCAAATAACAGCAAGTATTTTACTGAGATGAGATGATATGGTAAAATGAAAAGTTTGATTCCTACATAATTGAGAATGGTTATAAATCAAATAAATGTGATAAATGTATTTATTCTAAATCATAGAATAATATACATGTTATTATTAGCCTATATGTGGATGATATGTTGATTTTTGGCTCAAATATGCATGTTATAAATGAGACTCAAAATATGCTTAAAAGCCATTTTGATATGAAAGATCTTGGTGAGGCTAATTTTATTTTGGGCATGAAAATTACAAAAACATGTGATGATATATTTCTTGATCAATCACATTATGTTGAGAAAATATTGAGAAAATATAATTTTCATGATCACAAAAGTGTAGCTACTCCTTTTGATTCAGTGTTCATTTATTTCCTATGAATAATGATGATGAGATTTTTAATCAAAATGATTATGCTAGCATTATTGGTAGTTTGCGTTATGCTACTGATTGTACTAAACTTGACATTGCATATGCAGTAGGAGTACTTAACAGATTTACTAGCAAGCCTAGTAGAGATCATTGGCTAGTTATTGAGCAAGTCATGAGATATTTAATTGGTAATAAAAGTTATGGCTTATTTTATAAAAAATACCCTACTGTGATTGAAGCTTTTAGTGATGTTAATTGGAATACTTTGTTAGGTGATTCTCTCTCTACCACTGGTTATATTTTTATCATAGGTGGTGGTGTTATATTTTGGAAATTTAAAAAGCAAACAATAATTGCTAATTCAACAATGGAAGATAAATTAATAGCATTAGCTTTAACTAGTGAAGAGACAAATTGGCTTAGAGATTTATTATATGAAATTCCACTTTGGAAAAAGCCAATTCCACCTATATTAATTCATTGTGATAGCATTGTCACAATTGGTAGAGTTAAAAACCGTTATTACAATAGTAAATCCAGACCTATAAGAAGAAAACACAGTACCATGCGATCTTATTTGAGTAGTGGCATCATAATTGTGGATTATATTAAATCTAATGACAATCTTGCAGATCCATTTACCAAGACCTTGTCAAAAGATAGAGTCTGGAATACATCGAGAGGGATAGGACTAAAGTCCATAGATTCATGAGCCATGTATGAGGATACCTAACCCAAGGACCAGAGATCCTGAGAATTGGGTTCAATGGGAAAAATGAATTATACGATGGCCATAAGAAATGCACTATTTATTTATTTTTAATTATTTCTTTTGTAAATAATTTTTTAATTGTTCATCCTTATGATATAAGTGCATTTATCCTATAATGTGGAGATGTTGAGTAAGAAACTCTTAATGAAATTTGTAGTTGTTAAGGACATATTGTATGTAGTTGGCTAATCCTTTGACAAAACGCACTTTACTTGTAATTGGGTAGATCTAAGATGTGTTTAATACTTCAAGAAACATGTTGTTCAAGTCTAGTATTAAAGCCATGAAGATTGGACCAAGAAACAAGTGAAGAAAAGGTGTTCATTAAAGCTGGACAAATAGCTTGACACCTGCAGACAGATAGCTCGACAGCTTCTCGACACCTCTCGACAGCTGGCTATCTATCGAGCTTTTTAAGGTGTTTTCTTATCGCAATCTCGACACCTTCTCGACAGCTGGTGGATCGATCGAGAAAGCTTCTGTCTCCTCGACACCTCCTCGACACCTAGCTATCTATCGAGGTTTAAAGCTTGACACCTCCTCGACACCTCCTCGACACCTGCTATCTATCAAGGTTATGGAAATCAAAATTTTTAGATTTGATTTTTGGGCCAGGCTTTTGTATTTGTGTAGGGTTTCTTTTCTCACAACCCTAGACCTATATAAGGCTTATTTTAGAGGCCGTCACATAAGAGAATACAAGGAGAACATATGCAAAAGGTGACCGATGCCTTATTCTCTCTGAAAGAAGCTACTGCGTCTTTTGCGCCTTAGGGTTTTGTAACTAAGTGCTTCTTGATCTTCATTGTTAATGAAGTGAAAAACTTTGCAGCCAACATCTTCTTCTAGTTGGTGATTTAAGTCGCGTACTGGGATCCACACAACTGGTTAGTCACGTATTGGGATTCGTGCATCAAAGGGTGGCGTTCATATATTGAAGAGTTCTGAGGTTTTGAAGGGGTAGAAGGTTTCTGCTGTGAGTTCATCTACGGGGATTGTAGAGTCTAGGGACAAAGGTTTTATACTAGATCTGAAACTTCTCTTTTCTATAGTGGATTGCTTTTTGGGAAGGTTTCCCCCTAGTTTTTTTACTGTGAAACTGGTTGGTTTCATTGGTTTTCCTGGGTCATCATATCTTGTCTTATTTATTTTTTCCGCTGCATGATTTTGACATGATATTGATGTTTGTTTATTTTAACAAATTTTATTCATAATAAATCTAATTAATAACTTGGGTTCAAAACTTGTTAATTTTATCAACCGGGGTCTAAATTACCCAACAGTAGCTCGTATGAGTGGGGTGTCGGAATTACGGGAACACCCTTGACAAAATTTCACCTATGCGAGTGTGGGGGTGGGGCTACTCCCTATGAGATTTGGACTTAATCTAAATACACTCATGGAACTAGGATCAGCACACGACCGTAAAGTGCTAGCTATAAAAACTCATGTCAACACCAGGGTTGTTATGTGTAAGCAGTGACGCTTAATTTCCCTAAAACAATCATAGTTCAAGTCGGAGACCACTACGACTCTGGAGTTGAGATCGTTGTTTTACTAAGTGAAGGTTCAATGCAGAGCACACCTTCATGATGCATAGTGACCCGTCTTTGCCTAGTAATCTCTCTTTAACTAAAAAATTTAATATTAAAATGAGTGGGGGATTGTTGGAGAATTTTAATATTAATCAATTAAAATGAATAAATATTACGACATAAATGTAAAAGAATGTGGGAGTGAATATAGAAGATGAGGAGTTAGTGAAATTGTTTAATCTCACATTGAAAATGAGAGAGACTATTTTATTCTTTTTAATTATAGTGATTAATGGACTAATATGAATTGACTCAGATATTGGGCTAGATACGTGCGCAAGGGGGAGGTGAAGGGTGGAGGTGTCAAAAATAAAAATGAAACAACCTCTTGGATCCTCCTACTTGACAGCCCATTCAGAATAATTACCACATCCATTGGTGAGTAAATGACCCAAATTAATACTCCATTTTTATTATGGAAAATGAAGAGTCATTAACCCACTTAATGGATTATTCATTTGGAAGGGTGTTCTTTCTGTTGGAGTTTTGAGCTTGAACACTTTGTGCAAATGTTGTTTTAGCCATATGATACTTGTTGGGCTGTTGTATCATTGAGGAGACAAGTTAGAGAAGGTCTGCACCGATTGCAAAATTTAACCTAGCTACCATGGGTTTGAATCTCCTTAAAGAGAGTGAGTGTCGCGCCTTAATCCAAATAGTGTTGTGTATTTACTTTCTCTTCAAATTAATAATATTCATAATTATTATTTAGTTTCTCTTTGTGCTATTTCCATTATTATTGTTTTTGCACCAACAATATATAATGTTTGTAATTTGAAAATATAAAATAGATACTTATAAAATAAATATAAGTTTATTTGAAACAAAGGTAAATAAATAAATAAATGAAAGATTATTTAACTTGTTATTTATTAAATTCTTAATATTGGTTTGTCCAACCACTATTTTTATAATAATAATAATAATAATACTATATAAGAAAACAAATATTGATAGAAAATGTTATTAATTTCCTGTTATTTGTAGTTTACGTTGATTTGAATTTGGTCTAGAAACCATTCAAACCATTTTTAAATGGTGACATATGCCCTTCCAACTTGACCCAACTAAACCCCACACCACCTATTTTTAAGCTGGATACTTGAGTGTATTGGGTTTTATTAAAAAAAAAAAATGAAATAAATAGAAAATCATTCAAACCATTTTAAAGTGTTTAGCGAAATTTGAATAAATAAATAGCAAATTCTTACTAGTTTTCATCTGAACTCACCACTAATATTACATTTTTACTTATCAATAATCACCTACCACATCAACAGTTTGTAAAATAGTTTGTGGCTTCAACATTTTCCTAATAAATCTTCCCAAAATGTTGATTTTTGATATAAACGAAATGAGTATAAATGGTGTAGATGTAGAAGGGTTAAAGCTTTTTAGACTTTCTCTCACTTCATTTCTTTCATCTCAACTATTTTAGATCTCACTTTATCTTTCATCTATCTCTTTTTGTCTTTTCATTTTGTTGATAGAAGGAAAGTATAAAACTTTTTTTTTTTTTGGTGTAATGTTGATATATTTAACTTATCTTTTTATTAAATTTTGTATAATTTAAGTTTTTTATTGACAATTCTATTATAAAAAAATTCATACGTAGAGCCGCCACCAATCCCAAGACTCTTATCCCATGGATGCGCATGAAGAACCTCTTGAAAAGCCACTACTCCTTGTAAGAACAAACTTGTCAATTAGATGAAAGAAACTCATCGATGTCACAACAGGGTTACTTCTTGCTGCCGGAAGACCTCAAAGAGAGAGAGAGAGAGAAATAGAGAATCAGAGAGAATTAATAGTTTTATTTATTGTGTTGATGAACAATATCTCAACAAGTGTATATTGAAGGTTCACAAATTAATTTGGTCCACCGTATATTAAGCCTAGCTGATGTAAATTGGTTTTAATTAACTAGCTATATCTTATATGGAGAAATTATTAGGTCTACGAGAAAAAGTGCTGACATGGTCTTCTTGATATTTTTAACCAATAAAACACTATTATATATACAAATGTGACATCACTTAGTGGTCTTCATTTTTAATTCTCCCACCTTATTTTCATATGACATCACATATTTACATAAATAACATTATTTAATTGGTTAAGGGAATCACGTCAATAATCTCCTCGATGGACTTAATAATTTTTCTTATAGGGTCCGGTTAATGTGTGCCCTTAGGGCACACATTAAACTTTCTATTTGTAGAAATATTTTTTAGGGAATTGAAAAAGCTGTCATTACTTTTTCAATTCTCGAGAAAAATTTTTCCAAAAATGGAAATTAATGTGTGCCCTTAGTAAAATCCTTTCTTATATATGCTGTAAAAGTTTGATTGGTTAAACTTGATGGGAATGCTCTTATCTAAAAGGGCGTGGAGCAACAGTGTGACAACATAAAAGTCATAAGTGGGACTGTACCATGGATTGGAAATGTCATGGCCCCCTAGATATTTTAGTAGCTTCCCAAATGTGAAAACGATATACCAGAAGAGTCATTATGCTTTAATGGCGCAAAAAAAAAAAAGGCAGAGGCAAAATGGCAAATACATTAATACATATAGCGCAAATGGGGTTCACACTGCAGTCATGGCATTTGTAAATTGGAATTTTGGTTGGACAGTAAAAAGGAAGAATCAATCGATCACGACGCTTGGAAAAGCATATAGTTGCATCAGGCATGGTTTTGGACCTTTTGGTCTTATCCTCATTCTTGAAAGCTACCAAGCGTGTATTTGCCTAGCACGTTTGCAGCGTTTTGCGTTTTAAAACTGAAATTCACGGTACTGTAGTTGTTTCAGCCAATAAATGAAGATTCACAGCAGATTATTTGCTACAGTGTTTTGCTATTGTTCACATTTTAAAATTATTTTGTTACAGTTTTTCAATTTTCAATAAAATAAATAGTATCCAAACAGACTCCAAGTACCAACTACTAACTAAAGTTGAAGGAAAAAAAAAAAATAGAGAGAAAGCAATCGAGATGTAGAATATGGTGGTGAAACCAACTGAAAAGTTTTTTACAACTATATAAAAAATCATAACTTTTATTAAAATTACTGTATGTCAAATTATTAGTGGTGAAAAAAAATTATAAATTCATGTAAAAGTGTCATATAGTTTAATCACAATATAATTATGCCAAAAATTATGATTTTTTAATAGAATCTCGGATGTTTTTAAACATTTGATTAATAAATAAATTAAAGTTATAATACATGAAAATTATAAAAAGTTGGCCAAAAAAAAAAAAAAATAGTTAATCTTTTTCCTTTCACATACAAGATATCTAAAATTAATTTCTAAACCGTCATTCTTTTACTTTTTCCTGACCAACAATTATCATAGTCCTCGCGCTAGATTGTCACATATTCTTTCTTTTTGAACAGTTCTGCACATGTTTAAAGTTTTTTTTTTTTTTTTGAGAGTCTGCACATTTTTAAAGGTGATGAAGTTGAAAAAATCACCAGTGAGCCACACATACTCGCACGCTCAGAATGCAACCTGCACAACACAAGAAAGGGGAAAGACCTAAGCAGAGAGCACCGGTGTGGTGCCGGCCAAATACTCTCCGAATGTCAAGTTAGAATTCTTTTCAACTCTAGAGTGCTAGAGAGAGGTTAATTATGCGTACCTCGATTTGTGAGAGTATTGGCGCTTTTATAGTAGTCGAAAGTTGACCTCTTCTACTTGGAGTCGAAGTCTTTCCTTGTAGAGATTCTCTTAAGGAGCCCCAAACGTGATGGACAAGTCTCCTTCCTTATGGAGAAGATCCTCCATTAATGCATGCGGCAAACAGAGTCCTATTTGCATTAGGATTTCATTATGTGGCATGCGCCGCAAGTATTCCCATCTAGGGTTTCTTGGAGATAAGGAGATAACAAGATCAGATCTCTCTTGGGCCTTGCACCCGTCCATATTGAGTCCGTCCAGTTGCGGATCAGTAGTCAGTCCAGTATTTAAGCCCGTCCATCGACCTTACTTGGATCCGTCAACTTATTTTCACCTCTTCAGTTGCCCCCTCACACCATGGTTCCGTCGTTATAGAGCAAACGAACCCATGGGGTGACGACTCAATCATTAGGATGACGGTTCAAAAATAGAAATGACAGTTCAAAAATAGAGATGACGGTTTAAAAATTGGGTTGACGGTTTTAACTTCATGAGCTACACGTATCCGGACAGACTGTCAGGAACACATTTATTACCCATAACACATGTCGCGCTGCTATAGGCTGTTGTATTTGATCGAAGCATCGCTTCGCCTTCCGTGCATTTCCTATTATAAATATCACCTCCTTCCCCTCTTATTTTCCTATTTTACGAAGAAGCTCGTTGTCAGAGAGAGACCGTCATACTTGTCAGAGACTAGACCGTCCAATTACTTCATCTGTTGTCTGTAACTTGGTAAGTAATCTTTTATCCGTCTTCTTTTTTGCTTATATTTACCTTCGGGCCTCATATTATATTATTATATATTTTTTCTTTTCGACTTTATGCCCCCGTCGTTCTTTCCAAACCGTCAGAGTCTTAGGTTTTGTCATTATATGTAGGCCATGTCTAATGCGTCAAGTAACCAGTCGGTCGTCCGTGACGGGGCGGACTACGAAGAGGTATACCCGTCAGGTCACAAAGACTAAGTCGATCTAAGCGAGAGGAGTTCGTCGTCATCTTCCCCGTCCTCAATAAATGAGGATATGGAGATGGTTGAGATAGAGGAGGGTTCCGCCGATGATGATAATCAAATAGTTAGATCCGTTGTGGGAGCTGATGGACTTAGGGAGTTCATCATACTTCCAGAATGGACGGTGAATGCCTTTACGTCCACCATCAAGGAAACTCATTTTAATACCCTTAGGGCCCATTACCAAATCCCAGACTACATCCCCATCCGTCTGCCCCATAAGTCAGAAAAATGTTATTATGAAGGAGTAGACGGTGTAGGAGTGTACGAGCAGATGCTTAAGGCAGGCCTCAGATTTCCTCTAAGCTCCCTGCACCGCGAACTCCTCCAATACTTAGGTTTATCCGTCAACCAGATATCTCCAAATGCCTGGAGGGTCTTCATAGCAATGGAGGTTCTGTACGGGGCTATGTCCGACGGTGGAAGAAGGTTGACGATAAGGGAATTCCTCCACTGCTACCATCCAGACGAGATAGACAAATCAAGGGGGATGTATAGTTTTGTTCCAAGGAGCCACGTCTTGAAAGTGATTTATGAAACCCCGGACTCGAATAGAGACTGGAAGAGCCGTTATTTTTTCATTGAGGGCGATGGTTGGATGTGTAATCCAGGGGAAACGGATTACATGCCCGTCGACAAGGTTTGGGGCGTATTAAACCAGTCTGGTAGGAACCCGTCGTATAACATTTATTCAAAACTCGTTTAATACTCTTTATATTTCTAACGTCCGTCTACTTTTGTACAGTCCGACGGCGTCCTCAAGTCACGTTAGAGGAGTTCAGTTTTCTTGAGAAAATTTTTGCCAAGTCCAAACCAGAGGAGCGAACCTGGGCTAAACTCGTCAACCTCAACACCATCAATTGGTATTGTGACGGACCCGAGCCAACTCCAGAGGCAACTAAGTACGAAGAGCGCACCCATCAGCGTAAGTCCGTCGTTCTTCTTCGTTCAAAATTATTTTGTTTATACTCTTGACACCCATCTGCCTCTTCAGAGATGGATGATGCTAAAAGGAGAGCGGCTATCAGATTATAAACTGCCAAAAACAAAGAAATTGGTGCGGACCCTACGGGAACGGGCTCCAGTAAGCAAGCCATTAAAAGGAAGCAACCATCAAAGGGAGACCGTGCACCCAAAAAACCCAAGGTTCCTTTGGAGCCTGTCATTGGCTTGTTGGCCGGGGGGGCTAAAACAGTTACCCCCGTGAAGCATGGGGTCGATAAGGGCCTAATGATCGGTCCGTCCGGAAGCCAGAAGAAGCCACCCCCTCTACTCCACGAGGATTCCAAATACGCCCTTAAGCGGCTTTCGTCCATCATAACAACCGAGGACTATGAGGATTTGTGTAACCATTCGACGGAGGCGATAGGTGAGACGGCCCTCTTTAGCGTTGCTCAGGTAACTCATTCGTTGTTGTATAGTCCGTCGTCTCCCACTTCCTTTCTTCCTCTTTTTTAACTTATGTTTTCTTCCAGGCCATGATTATGATGAAGGGGATGATGGGACGGTGTCTCAACCATGAGACGACCCTAGCCTGTGTTCGTGAGAAGGCCAAGGTGACGGAGGACGAGCTACTTGAGTTGAGGACCTAGAAGGTCGTCCAAGAGAAAAAAACTCAAAATGGCTGAAACAGCTAGGGATGAGTATATCAAGCTGTCGGAGGACCTGAAGAAAGCTCTGGAGAAAAAAGACGAGGAGATCCGTCAGGCTAAGGAGGTCGCGATACGGGAGTATCGGGATTCTAAGGCCCTTATCGTCAGGTGAAGGCCTTGAATCCAGAGCTTGATTTGTCATCCGTCAACATTAATGCCCCCGAGCAAACATCCGTCCAGCCCGCTCAATCAGACGATACGGATGATCTGTTTAGTGAGAACCCCCCTAACCATGAAGCTCCTAAGGATAACAAGGATGATCAGGCGGTAGTGGACCAGACGGTGGTTGATCAGACGGCAGCTGAGAGTGATCATAAGGATGATCAAGCCCGTCATATAGAGGAGAAAGATCCCCTGGCTACAGACTCATAATTTGTAACAGTTTAGTTTTTTGTTTTTTATGCAAGAGTGTGGAGAATAGTTTCATAATTCCCCGTCATGTTTTGGGGCGATGTAAACATTCCCTTGAAGGGCTCTTATTAATGTTAAGCTATGCTAGGTCCGTCGACCTTTTTGATGGTTTGTTTTACGGAATCTATCCGTCTGTTTCATTTAATCCTGTCGATGTTTTTGCTTACCTTGTTTTTAATATCCGTCCAGATTGTGGTTTAAGAAATTTCATCCTTTGAGATGATCCGTCTACCTTGTGAACTTACTTGGATCCGTCCACTTAGTTTATATCCGTCCACCTTGTGGACTTAGTTTATATCCGTCCACCTTGTGGACTTAGTTTATATCCGTCCACATTGTGGACTTTAGATTTTTCATCCTCTTGGGATGGTCCGTCCATCTTGTGGACTTAATTTATGCCCGTCCACGTTGTGGACTTAGTTTATCCGTTCAGCTTGAGGACTTATCCGTCCACCTTGTGGATTTATTTTATCCGTCCAGCTTATGGACTTATGATTTTTCCGTCCAGCTTGAGGACTTATCCGTCCACCTTCTGGACTTATTTTATCCGTCCAGCTTGTGGACTTGTGATTTTTCATCCTCTTGGGGTGATTCGTCTACTTTGTGGACTTAATTTATATCTGTCCGCCTTATGGACTTATGACTTTCATCCTCTTGTGATGATCCGTCCACCTTGTGGACTTAGGATTTATCCGTCCAGCTTGTGAACTTGTGATTTATCATCCTCTTGGGATGATCCGTCCATCTTGTGGACTTAATTTATATCCGCCCACCTTGTGGACTTAGGACTTTCATCCTCTTGTGATGATCCGTCCTCCTTGTGGACTTAGGATTTATCCATCCAGCTTGTGGACTTGTGATTTATCATCCTCTTGGGATGATCCGTCCATCTTGTGGACTTAATTTATATCTGTCCACCTTGTGGACCTAAGATTTATCCGTCCACTTTGTGGATTTAAGATGGTCCATCCACTTTGTGGACTTAAGATGGTCCGTCCATTTTGTGGACTTTGTATTTCTCCGTCCACTAATGGACTCAGCAAATTAAGTAGGAAAAACATAGTCGTGTCTGAATATTTCTCTTATTGAAAAGTAATCGTGTAAAAGAGTACCTGCCCCCTTGGGCTTAAAAAGGCACTTGCAGAAAGAATTGTTCGAAGTAGAAACTAGCAGTAGCAAAACTGAATAATAAAAAATTGTTCATAGTAAAAGCTAATAAAACTCAATAATAAACTGGAGATTAAGGAGCGTCGGTGTCGCTTTATGTCATATCTACTGATAGTATCTCCGCAGGTGCTCCGTGTTCCATGGGTGTTGCAGCTTCCGCCTATCTAGGGTTTCGAGGTGGTAGGTCCCTTTCCTCTGCCATGACGAGATCCTGTATGGTCCTTCCCAGTTAAGGCCGAGCTTTCCTTGTGACGAATCTCTGGCAGCTCCCATCACCTTTCGTAGCACAAGATCTCCGATCTGAAAGTCTTTGTGTCTGACATTGGAGTTGTAGTATTTTTCCATGAGGTTCTGGTACCTAGCCAACCTCTGCTCTGTGGTAGCCCAGACCTCGTCCATCAGATCCATCTGGAGCCGCAAGGCCTCTTCGTTCTGATCATCGTTATAGTTCTCCACCCGATAGCTCATAAGCCCGACCTCCGCTGGAATGACGGCCTCACTTCCGTATGCTAGTCTGAATGGTGTTTCTCCAGTGGGTGTTCTTGCCGTAGTACGATATGCCCATAAGACGCTCGGTAGTTCGTCAGGCCAAATGCCCTTAGCCCCTTCGAGCCGGGTCTTGATGATCTTGAGCAAGGACTTGTTCGTGACTTCTACTTGCCCATTGGCCTGTGGGTGTGCGGGCAACGAATAATGATTCCTGATCCCCAGCTCTGAACAGAAATCCCTGAACGCTCCGTTGTCGAATTGCTTTCCGTTGTCGGAGACGAGCACTCTGGGTATCCCGTACCTGCATATAATATTTCTCCAAACAAAACTCCGGATGTTCTTCTCCGTGATAGTGGCCAGGGCCTCCGCCTCTACCCATTTGGTGAAGTAGTCGATGCCAACTACCAGAAATTTTAGCTGCCTTCCTGCTGTCGGGAAGGGGCCCATGATGTCTAGTCCCCATTGCGTGAATGGCCAAGGGGCCGTCATAGGCGTCAGCTCCTCGGTTGGTTGCCTGATCAGGTTACTGAACTTTTGACATTTGTCGCAAGTCTTGACGTATGCTTGTGCGTACTTTTGCATCGACGGCCAATAGTACCTTGCTCTGATCAATTTGTGCACTAAGGACCGTGCCCCTGAATGGTTTCCACAGATACCCTCATGCACTTCTCTCATCACGTAGTCTGCTTCCTCTTGACCAAGGCACCTCAGGTACGGACGCGAGAACCCCCTTTTGTATAAGATATCATTGATCAGCACAAATCGCGAGGCTTAGACTTTCAGCTTCCTGGCCTCGTCTTTTCCGTCAGGTAGTGTACCCATCTTCAGGTATGCTTTTAATGGCGTAGTCCAACTGTTCTCAGAATTCAACTCATGCACTTTCGTTCCGTCATTAATAATTGAGGAAACTTGGACAAATGACAATACCTGATCGTGGACTTGCATAAACTCTGCTGAAGCTGCCTTCGCCGATCGGTCGGCGCATTCATTCTCCTCCCTTGGAATTTGAATGAATCTGACTTCGAGGTTGCCAATCCGATCCTTTACTTTTTCCAGGTACTTCTTCATCCTTTCATTTTTGCACTCGTAGACGCCGTTAATCTGACTTGTTATTACCTGGGAATCGCAATATACGACCATGCTTTCAACACCAGCTGCCTTTGCGAGGTCTAGTCCTGCCGCCAATGCTTCATACTCGGCCTCGTTGTTTGTCGTTGGGAAGTCAAGTCGAATCATGCATTCAATTTTAACTCCGTCAGGGGAATGGATCACCACACCGGCGCCTCCAGCCTGCCTATTTGACGATCCGTCCGTGTGGATGCTCCATTGTCTGAGGGCGTCTGCCCCCTTGCCTTGAGTATATTCAGCGATGAAGTCTGCAACCGCTTGCCCCTTTATTGCCGTTCGCGGGTGGTACTGTATATCAAACTCGCTCAATTCTATTGCCCACAGAGCCATTCGCCCTGCAGCCTCAGGGCTGCACATTGCTCTTTTAAGAGGTTGGTCCGTCAGGACTATGATGGTATGAGCCTAGAAGTACGGCTTGAGTTTTCGGGCTGCAGTTACAAGAGCGAAGGCCAACTTCTCTATCTGGGGGTACCTTTCCTCTGCCCCCCGGAAGCCCCTACTTATGAAATAGACGGGTCGCTGAGATCCTTCCTTTTCTCTCACTAGGGCCGCGTTGACCGCTGCTTGCGAAACCGCTAAGTAGAGGTAGAGTTCTTCCCCTGGTTTGGACGAATTGAGCAATGGTGGGGAGGCAAGATATTTTTTCAGGTCCTCGAATTCCTTCTGGCACTCGTCCGTCCACTCAAATGATTTTCTTAGAGTGCGGAAGAACGGTAGACATTTGTTCGTCGCTTTAGAGACGAACCTGTTTAAGGTAGCAATTTTGCCATTCAAGCTTTGCACCTCTTTTACCGTCCTTGGTGGTTCTAACTCCATTATCGCCTGTATCTTCTCCAGGTTGACCTCTATACCCCTTTGGGATACCATGAACCCCAAGAATTTCCCTGTCGTTACTCCGAACACGCACTTGCTTGGATTCAGCTTCATATTGTATGACCGAAGGGTGTCGAATGTCTCTTGGAGGTCGTCTAGGTGGTCATATTCGCGCAGGCTCTTTACCAACATGTCGTCAACGTAAACTTGTACGTTCCTCCCAATCTGATGCTTGAACATTTTATTCATTAGTCTCTAGTATGTCGCCCCCGCGTTCTTGAGTCCGAACGGCATAACCTTGTAGCAAAAAAGTCCTTGGCTAATGACGAAAGAAGTTTTCTCTTGATCAGCCTCCTTCATCTTGATATGATTGTAGGCCGAGAAGGCGTCCATGGAGCTTAGGAGCTGGTGCCTGGCCGTTGAATCCACCAGAGTATCTATCTGAGGGAGGGGGTAGCTGTCCTTCGGGCAAGCCCTATTGAGGTCCGTGAAATCGACGCACATTCGCCACTTTCCGTTAGCTTTCTTGACCATGACTACGTTGGCCAACCAGTTCGGGTAATATACTTCTCGAATGAAATCCGCTTCTAAGAGTTTCTTGACTTCTTCAGCTATCGCTCTGTCTCGTTCCTGGGCAAACACTCGCTTTTTTTGTCGGACGGGTGAGGATTCGGGGTTCACATTGAGCTTGTGAACCATCACTGAAGGGTCGATCCCGGGCATGTCCTCGTGGCTCCACGCGAATACGTCTTTATTTGTCCTGAGGAATGCTGTGAGGGCTTGACGTATTGGCTGGCTGGCCAATGTCCCTATCCTAGTTGTTCATTCAGGCCTTGATTTGTCGAGTGCTATCTCTTCCAATTCCTCAATCGGCTCTGTTATTGTCCGTTGCTCCTCTATACACATGGTCTGCTGATGATCTTCCATTTCTAGCATGGCGACGTAGCACTCACGGGCGGCCACCTGGTCTCCTCGTAACTCTCCAACCCCGTAATCTGTAGGGAATTTGATCATTAGGTGGTAAGTCGATGTTGCCGCTTTCCACGAGTTAAGCGTGGGTCGTCCGAGGATACCATTGTAAGCGAACGAGCAGTCGACCACGAGGAATGTTATGTCCTTCGTGATCTGCTGAGGATAATCACCAACCGTCACCGAGAGTGTGATCGAGCCTATTGGGAACACCCTCGTTCCTCCAAAACCGACCAGCGGAGCATTCGTTGGTATTAATCGTGTTCTGTCAATCCCCATTTGTTGGAACGCTGGATAGTATAGGATGTCAGCCGAGCTATCGTTGTCAATCAACATTCTGTGAACATTGTAGTCCCCCTCCCGTATGCTGACGACTAGTGCATCGTCGTGCGGGTGGTGAAGTCTTCTCGCGTCTTCTTCGGAGAACCCTATGATGGGGCTTTCCCTTCGTGCTATCTTAGGTACGGAGCCTGTTAGCTGGACATTCTGGACCACCCTAAGGTACGTTTTTCGTGCTTTTTTGGAGGGGCCAGTAGTCGCGGTTCCCCCCACAATCATCCTTATGTCTCCGATTGGGGGTTGTGGACGCTCATTATCCCGTCGAGGGGCCTGTTCTTGAGGATTGGGATCCACTCTCTCCTTGCTCACAAACTTCTGCAGCTTCCCTTGTCTGATAAGGGCCTCAATTTGCTGCTTTAAGTCGTAGCAATCGGCCGTGTCGTGACCGTGATCACGATGGAAGCGGCAATACTTATTTCTAGGTCGCTTGTTTGAATCGCTCTTTAGCTTCCCTGGAAACGTCAGTGCCCCTTCGTCCCTAATATGCATCAGGACTTGGTTTATGGGGGTGTTCAGTGGTGTGAAGCTCGTGAACCTTCCTCCCTGGGGTCTAGGGCGTCTTTCATCCCTTCTGTCTCCGGTCCGTGGTCTCTTCAGCCCTTGATCCTGCCGCGCGTCTCCCTGTCGTTCTCTCTTCCTGGGTTTTTCTTCCCAAGCCAGTAGTGCGTCTTCCGCGTTCATGTACTTAGTGGCCATGTAGAGCATTTCTGACATGGTTTTCGGGTCGTTTTTGTATAGTGAGAAGAAAAACTTACCCTTCCGCAACCCGTTGGTGAAGGCTGCTACCAGTATCTTGTCGTCAGCTTCATCTATCGAAAGCGCTTCCTTATTGAAGCGAGTTATGTAGGATCTTAGTGTCTCGTCCTCTCGCTGCCTGATGCTCATCAGACATGCCGTGGACTTCTTGTATCTGTGTCCCCCTATGAAGTGTGAAGTGAATTGAGCACTTAGCTCCTTGAAGGTGCTGATGGAGTTTGGTGTTAGTCGACTGAACCATATCCTTACAGGGCCTTTCAGCGTTGTAGGGAAGGCCCTGCACATGATCTCGTCTGCTACTCCTTGGAGATGCATCAAGGTCTTGAAGGTCTCTAGGTGATCTAGGGGATCCTTGACTCTATCGTAACTCTCTATCTGTGGCATACGAAACTTCTGTGGTAGGGGAAAAGAATTAACGGGAGTGGTAAACGGAGAGTCGGTCCGGTTGACTAGGTCGTCCAGATCGCTAGAGACTCGTCCTTTGAGGGCATTCATCATAACCTCCATCTGCTCCTTCATTGCCTGCATCTCCGCGACAATAGGGAGTGGAGCAGTATCCATGAGGGATGGCATGCTCATATGTTGTCGTTCTTGCCTGCTTGGGGCATTGCTGCCCTTAGGCCCTTCTCGATCTCTACGTTCGGCACTGGTACCCTTTTGGTCTTCTCTCTGATTGTTCGGTGCCGCGTTCTTCTGGCGCAGCTGTTCTTCTAGGTCTTGGTTCTGCTTGGTGAGACACTCCATAGCGATGGTGAGAGTTCGGACCTGTCTTTCGAGGGCTGTTGCGGGTGGTTCCTCTCCTTGGATGTTATTGGTTGCCATCGAGCGAGTTAGCACCATGCAACTCTTTTGTCCGGGAAGCGATAACACGACTTTAGATCACAAAGATCGTAAACGTACTTCCCACAGATGGCGCCAACTGATGAAGTTGAAAAAATCACCAGTGAACCCCACGTACTCGCATGCTCAAAATGCAACCTGCACAACACAAGAAAAGGGGAAAGACCTAAGCAGAGAGCACCGGTGTGGTGCCGGCCAAATACTCTCCGAAGGTAAAGTTAGAATTCTTTTCAACTCTAGAGTGCTAGAGAGGGGTTAATTATGCATACCTCGATTTGTGAGAGTATTGGCGCTTTTATAGTAGTCAAAAGTTGACCTCTTCTACTTGGAGTCGAAGTCTTTCCTTGTAGAGATTCTCTTAAGGAGCATTCCAGCGGTCGAGGAGGCCAGGCAGGCTCAGCATGGGGGAATCCTTCTTCAGGACCCCCTTTAGGCACGATAAACGTTATATTTGCTGCCCCAGGGAGAACTGGGTCTTGCCATTCCAGGGTAATGTCTGTGTCGCAGTGCTTGGATGAGGGCTCCAGTTCAAGGCCAAAGAAGGTCAGATTGGGCACCTCATTGGTGTTAGGCTTTTCAGAGGAAGATAAGAGAGGAACCATACAACCGCATGATGATGCTTTGGTGGTTACGATTAGGATTGGAGGGTATGACGTGAGAAGGGTGATGGTTGACGAGGGGAGTGCAGCCGAGGTAATGTATCCTAATTTATTTAGGGGGCTGAATTTGAAACCTGAGGATTTGACAACCTATAGTTCCCCGCTGGTGGGCTTCGAGGGCAGATCGGTCGTTTCGGTGGGGATGGTTAGATTACCTGTGCAGACTGGTTCAGATGTGGTGGAGGTGGATTTTATTGTGGTGGATGCTTTTTCTCCGTATACGGCTATTTTGGGTAGACCCTGGTTGGATGCCTTGGGGGCCATTTCTTCCACTCTTCATCAGAAGGTGAAATATCCCTCAGGAGGCAAGGTCTCAGAAATTTTGAGAAATCAGGCCATGGCTAGGCAGTGCTTGATAATGGTCATTCAACATCGACCAGAGACAAGTACTTCGGTCGCAGCCGAGGATGATTTATAGCAATCAAAGACTCAAGGAACCCATTTCAGCACTTCCGCCGAGGAAATGAAGTGTGAGAATTTGGAGAGGGTGAGTGTTGGTGATGATCCAGAAAAGTACTTTCAGGTTGGGGCACAGTTACCTTTGTTAGAGAAGGAGCAGTTGCTTAAGGTTCTCAAGAGGAATGTTGATGTGTTTGCATGGAGTGCTTATGAAGCCCCAGGGGTGGATCCAGAGTTCATTTGTCATCATTTGAACGTCAATCCCTCTATTATTCCAAAGAAACAGCCACCTCGGCGTCCGTCTAGGGTACATGCTGAGGCTATCAAAGACGAGGTGACCAAGCTCAAGCAGGCAGTGGCTATCAAGGAGGTGTTTTACCCTCAGTGGTTGGCCAATACGGTCGTAGTGAAGAAGAAAAATGGCGAATGGCGTGTATGTGTTGATTATACGGATCTTAACAGAGTGTGCCCAAAGGACCCTTTTCCTATGCCCCGTATAGATCAGTTGGTGGATGCAACAGTGGGCCATCCTCGGATGAGCTTCCTGGACGCCTTTCAGGGCTATCATCAGATCCCACTGGCATTGGACGATCAGGAGAAGACCGCTTTTCTCACTCCCACTGGAAATTATCACTATAAGGTAATGCCCTTTGGTTTGAAGAATGCGGGGTCTACTTACCAGAGAATGATGATGAAGATGTTTGAGCCGCAATTGGGTAGAAACATTGAGGTCTATATTGATGATATGGTCGTGAAGAGCAAGGTAGTGGCCGAGCATGTGACAGACCTTACCAATACTTTTGAGATTTTAAGGAGGCATAAATTGCGGCTGAACGCGTCCAAGTGCTCTTTTGGGGTAAGTTCAGGGAAGTTCTTGGGCTACATGGTGACTCATCGGGGAATTGAGGTGAACCCTGATCAAATTAGAGCCATAACTAGCTTGCAACCACCTCGGAATCCCAAGGAGGTCCAGAGGTTGACCAGGATGACCACCGCATTGAACAGATTCATATCCAGGTCGACGGATAGGTGCAGACCTTTTTTCCTGCTGCTCCACAAGTGGAAGGGATTCGAATGGACTGAGGAGTGCGCCCTAGCATTTCAGCAGCTGAAAGAGTATTTATCTCGGCCACCCATCATGTCTAGCCCTGAGGTAGATGAGGTCCTTTTTTCCTACCTAGCGATCACCACTTATGCGATCAGTTTTGTTTTGATACGAGTAGACAATGGAGTATAGCGGCCAGTCTACTACGTGAGTAAGTTGCTTCATGAGGCCGAAGTACGTTACCTGCCCTTGGAAAAGGCTATTTTGGCAGTGGTACATGCTACAAGGAAACTTCCCCATTATTTTCAGGCGCATACGGTGGTCGTCCTAACTCAGTATCCGATCAAAGCGGTACTTCGGAGTGCAAACTATAATGGCAGGGTTGCCAAGTGGGGCACAATCCTAGGGGCTTTTGATGTTAAGTATATGCCCCGTACCTCCGTGAAGGGTCAAGTGCTCGTCGATCTGGTGGCCGAATTTGCTGAAGGTTCTGAAGAAATAGAGGCAAGCCCAAGGGGCATGGATGAAAAATCAGTTGGCCTTATCTCCGCGCAACCTATTTCATCCTGGAAGGTGTATGTGGATGGGGCGGCAAATCAGCGGGGGTCAAGAGTGGGACTTGTACTAATATCTCTTGAGAAAGTCATCATCGAGAAGTCTCCAAAGCTGAAATTCTCAGCTACTAATAACGAGGCGGAGTACGAAACTTTGTTAATGGGGATGGTAATGGTCAATAAGCTAGGTGGGAAAACGGTGGAAGTATTCTCGGATTCGGGGCTAGTCGTGGGCCAAGTCAGAGGGGAATTGGAAGCTCGAGACACAAGAATGCAGGAATACTTGAGCAAGGTTAGGCGTCTGCAAGTTAATTTTGAATTTTTTAAGATAACCCATGTCCCTAGGAGCGGAAATGCCCATGCAGACTCTTTAGCCACCCTTGCCACCTCCTCAGCTCAAAACCTACCTCGGATAATAATGGTTGAGGACTTGAGCACACCTACCCCAGTAACAACGGACACTCTTCAGGTCAACCAAATCAGCTCGGCACCTAGTTGGATGGATCCTACAATATTATTCCTTGAGAAGGATATACTGCCCGAGGACAAATCGGAGGCAGAGAAGATACGGAGAAAGGCTCCTCGTTTTTGGCTGTCCGAGGATAAGAAGTTATACAAACGCTTTTACTCTGGGCCATATCTACTTTGTGTATGCCCTGAAGCATCAGAGGATCTTCTAAAAGAGCTACATGAAGGAATTTGTGGTAGTCATACTGGAGGAAGATCTTTGTCTCACCGGGCGATTACACAGGGGTACTAGTGGCCAGGCATGCAAAAGGAAGCCTAGGAGTACGTGAGGAAATGTGATCAATGCCAAAGGTTTGCGCCGAACATTCATCAGCCAGGAGGAGTCCTCAATCCTCTTTCTAGTCCTTGGCCTTTCGCTCAGTGGGGCTTGGACATTGTTTGCCCTTTCCCTAGGGCAGTAGGAAATAAGAAGTACCTGATAGTTGGCACGGACTATTTCACGAAGTGGGTTGAGGCTGAGCCTCTGGCTAATATCAGGGATGTGGATGTCAAAAGGTTTGTCTTGAGGAATATCATTACTCGATTTGGGGTTCCTCAAGTTCTCATCTCGGACAACGGTCTACAATTTGACAGCAAGGCTTTTAGAAAGTACTGTTCTGACCTGGGGATAAAGAACAGATATTCCACTCCAGCCTATCCACAGGGAAATGGACAGGCCGAGGCTGTCAACAAAGTCATAGTGGGTGGACTTAAGAAAAGGCTGGATGATGCAAAGGGCAGATGGGTGGAGGAACTTCCACATGTCCTCTGGGCATATAGAACAACGCCCCGACGATCAACAGGGGAGACCCCATTTTCAATGACATACGAAGCTGAGGCCGTGATCCCTGTTAAAAGGGGCTTTCCAACGCTGAGAACCAATACTTTCACCTCGGATGAAAATGATGAGCTGTTGAAGAAAAGCCTAGACTTGATAGACGAGCGACGAGAGAAGGCGATGGTTCAATTGGCATACTACCAACATAAGCTGAAGCAGGGTTATGATGCGAATGTCAGACTAAGGCCGTTAACTCCAGGAGATTTAGTGTTAAGGAAGGTCTTGGGAAATACCAAAAACCCAGCCTAGGGAAAGTTGGGGCCTAATTGGGAGGGACCATATCGTATTACATCTGTAGCAGGGGTAGGGGCTTATTACTTAGAAGATTTAGATGAAAAAACTGTACTCCATCCCTGGAATGTAAGCAACCTGAAGAGGTATTATTATTAACAAGTTATGTTTCACTTTCCTTTATGGTTTATCTTACTTCTGCAATATGTGCTTCTGAAATCTATGGAAGTATTAAACAGAAACTAAGTCATGTCAGGTCCTCGGACCACAACTTAGTGGAAATTAATACACTATCAATGGAAGTATTAAACAGAAACTAAGTCATGTCAGGTCCTCGGACCACAACTTAGTAGAAATTAATACACTATCAATGGAAGTATTAAACAGAAACTAAGTCATGTCAGGTCCTCGGACCACAACTTAGTGGAAATTAATACACTATCAATGGAAGTATTAAACAGAAACTAAGTCATGTCAGGTCCTCGGACTACAACTTAGTGGAAATTAATACACTATCAATGGAAGTATTAAACAGAAACTAAGTCATGTCAGGTCCTCGGACCACAACTTAGTGGAAATTAATACACTATCAATGGAAGTATTAAACAGAAACTAAGTCATGTCAGGTCCTCGGACCACAACTTAGTGGAAATTAATACACTATCAATGGAAGTATTAAACAGAAACTAAGTCATGTCAGGTCCTCGGACCACAACTTAGTGGAAATTAATACACTATCAATGGAAGTATTAAACAGAAGCTAAGTTATGTCAGGTCCTCGGACCACAACTTAGTGGAAATTAATACACTATCAATGGAAGTATTAAACAGAAACTAAGTCATGTCAGGTCCTCGGACCACAACTTAGTGGAAATTAATGCATTGTGGCTTCAGTTGAAGTATTACACATAGGCTAAGGGATAACGAATTGTTTAGACAACAAGCTTAGTTGAAATCAATGCCTTTTAAAGGGGGTCCGTGCAATTATATATATCAAAGCAAGTGCCATGAGCATCACTTAAAGCATTTCAAGGTGTTCAGTACCTCTCTGGGTGAAATGTTAGAATGCTATCTTAGATATGGATACTTCTTACTGAATTTACAGCGAGCCTTTGTAGGGCTGTGGAGGTCACTGCTATAGTTTGTTTTGGTTCCCAATGAGTGTATATAAAGTTAAGTTTTTCCCTTATGATATCAACTTTCATCCTTTTATAGTCCGAGATCATGTAAAAGAAAAAATAATAAAGAACATTCACGCAAGAAATTATACAAGTGACAGACGAAACCCCAATATTTCTTATAAATTTTGAAAAGGAATTACACATTGCAATTAGAAAGGTCCTAAAAAAGGCTTAAAAAAAAAGAAGAGAAAAATGAAATGAAAGGGAAACTAAAGGGAATTTGATTACAATTAACTATTTGTTTAATTTTATTTGGAGCTTATGTTGAGGGGCTTTGCCAGCTGCCTCAGGAGGAACGTCTTTCTCCTGCACCTTAGGAGCTTCTCCAACAGGTAAGGTGGTAGAGGCCAAGGCTTGTTCAAAAATTTGAGAAGCTACTCCACCCTTGGGCCCTTCTGCTCTTTTATCCGAGGACATGTCCTTCGCCCCCTCAAGCACTTCAAGTTGCTCCTGCTGATCGATTGAAGGAGGAGCCTGAGTTTGAGCTTCCTTGGTTGGTTTAGCAGCTGTCGAGGATGCCTCTCCTTGTTGAGTAGAAGGACTGGGGGCTCGAATAGCTGGGGGGAAATAAACATTCTCAGGCCTTCTCAACTCTGATGAAGGTTCAACCCCAGCTCGGTTGAGAGCTTCTTGCCAAGTCAAGGCGCAGTACTCTCGACATACAACAGGAACCTTAGCCCGGAAATTATCCTCTGTCTCAGCAACGCCCACGTCATAGCCATGTCGCTCGGCTGCGTCTCTTTCTTTTTCAACCTTGGCTTTTGCTTTTTCAGCCTCAACCTTGGCCTTTTCAGCTTGATCTCTGAGTCTCTGGGCTTCCTCCAATTGTTTCTGCAGAGTTAATATCTGTTCCTGGGAAGTTGCCAGCTGGGCATTAGCATCGCGCAAGAGCTTCCTTTGGTCCTCGGCCTGCTTTTGGGCTCCATCCAAAGCTGAGTCAGCACTTTTCCGAGCGTTTCCTCGTCGGTTAACTTTTTCTTCAGCTGCGCAATGTTTTGTTCAGCAACATTGAGTGTCTGCACAGCTACTATCCTTTTCTTCCTCTCAGCATCTATCTGATTGTAGCAAGAATTGGTTATCTCCTCCAGCCTGAAAGTGGCTTGAACGGCCTAAAAAGAAAGGAGTTAGAAATACAACACGGAGGGTTGTGTGCATGATATCTATGATAAGGAACAATAATAATATAACAATGAGGGCGTTATACCATTCCCAAGTATCTCTTGGTATTCTGGAAGACCTCATTGCTCTTGATGGCCCTCAGCTCAGCCAAGTCCTTAGGAAGAAGAAGTGTTTCCTCTAAGGCCGAGGCAACACGACACCCAATTCCGCCATTAAAGTCCCTGAGCAAGGCATCCTCCCTCAAAGGCTCCCCGCCGAGCATGGGAGCAGGAAGCCAGGCCTCGAGTTCCGAGGACTGAGTGGTCGTCTTGACCGCCACTCGTTGAGACCCGTGGCTAACTTTTTGCTGCTTTGCAGCTCTTTGGTCCTCATCTTCACGGGTCGTACGAGACCTCCCAGCATCCACCACTTCTTTGTCCTTTGGTTTTCTCCTCCTCTTTGGATCGCTAGGTTCGGTCACAGGTGGATAAGGTGGTCGAGGATGAAGAGGAGGAGGAGGTGGGAGGTTGGGCTGAACTGGCTTCTCCACCACCGCCCTACCAGGCTGGCCTTCGATTACATCCTTCAAACTCCTCTGGCTTTTTCTTTGGATGCCCATTTCTTCAGAGGTCACCTCGGGAGATTGAGGCTGGTTGAAAACGTCAAACTCGTCTGCAGAATCTGACAGTTCTACAACTCCCCTTGAAGTTTCTTCTTCTTCTTCCTCTGCTTCTTTTTCCTCTTCTTCTTCGTCCTCCTCCTTCACTTCCCGAGGAACAGAGTGTGACGATGAAGCTCCTGTTGAGAGAGTGGCCTTGGACAACGGCTCAGTGAAAGGAACACCTTCAGGAATTGGAACGCCCTCAGGAACAATGAATCCCTCAAAGACTACACTGATACGGTGGAGCCGAGGATCTCTTGCCCTTATCACGCACTTGGGAGCTTGAAAGGCCTTGGAGATTGGTTTGTACTTGAGGATTATATGTGCTGCTCTCAGTTGGCCGTCAGATGGGTTCACATACACCTCGGATCGCAGAATTCTGTCTAAGCTCTCCCTGTTAACCAATCTGATATGAGGTTTGGTAGCGCGCTTGTCTGCAAAGTCATTAAAACATGGAAGGAAAACTCTATCAGAGATAAAAGTAACTTGAATTAAAAATATAATCTAATTTATAAGGGCGTATGTCCTAAGAACCCCACCTGGTTGTCCCTCTTCAGTCGGACAGGGTAAACCACCATGCCATTCCCCGGAAAAAATAAGGAAATCATCTTTCAAACCCTTGTTTGATGTAGGGAGGCACTGGATCAATCTTACTTTAGGGAACCTGGACTTAAGGTAATATCCTTGGCCCTTCAAATGGTTAAGGTTATACACCCAGTTCACATCGTGATGGGTCAGACCTAGATTAAACTTGGCATTTAGGACCTCTATACTCCCAAGCACCCTGAACATATTCGAGGCGCATTGTGTGGGGGATAATCTAAAGAACCTAAGGTAACTTCTAGTTAGACTACCCATCGGGATAGTCATCCCTCCCTCTATAAAAGCGATCATAGGGATGACCACTTCCCCTGTTTTCCTATCGTGTAACCACGTTTTTGTGGAGGCATATCTCATACCCACTGTTGGAAGAATCCTATACTTGGCTCTAAATGCTTCTATTTGCTCCTCGGAGTCAACTAGATACTTGAACCTACCCATTTCCTAACAGTTGTAAAGAAAAATTGACGAAGAGGATGGAAAACTAAGGAAGGTTAAGGAAACTTACAGGTTTGGAAAATGAGCTCCTCGGACAGGCTCCTAGTATTTATGAGAGCGTGGAGTAGTGAGAGAGAGACAGGTTCAATGAATATGCGTTGAGACGGTGTGATTTGTGTAACTGAAGAGAGATTTGATTCGAAAGGCCCTTTATAAGGGCACAGAAATTGGGAGCGGGAAAAATCCCGCCCATAAATGCGGAGGATCCTCCACCGTTAGATTTGCATCATGTCGTTGCACGTGGGGGACAGGGAAGCCGTCATCATCTAATAATGGCGTGTTCCCGACGCCGAAACGTCAGGGGCGTGCCTTGGGTAGGTAGAAAGGCGTTCTGAAGGCAAGGAAAGTCTACGAAATAGGTGAGAGCAAGATATCAAAATCTCACTTTTTTCGAGATGACAAAAAGCGAAATTTTGAGGGGCTATTGTGGGGCCTGTTATCTAAAAAGATACAGGAATCACAAGAAATGGGCTTGGGGCCCAGCGGCCCAGTCCGAGGACACTCACGTGTCCGAGGATAGGTTAAAAGAATTATTGTGGGACTAGTATACCAAAAAGGGATGAAAGTCATGTGTAGTGGCACAGGACACGTCCGAGGATGAAATTCACCTCGGATACTACAGTCCGAGGTGGATGTAACTATCACTTTATCCAAGGCACTCCGCAAAGTTGTATTAGAACTGAAAAGTGAATATAGACCTAAGGAGGAATCGGGAAAGATAACAAATATCTTCCAAGGCTACTACCTCCACATTAAATGCTTTCCAGCTAACTCTCTAGCCGCATTAATGTGGAGGTGATACCTGAACAGTAACCAAGCAGCTTTATGGCCACTGAGCAAAGGTTCCGGTAGGTGCTGGATGGGACAGAAAGGAGTTCCCAGGATAGGAACTACACGTGTACGGTGAAAATGGAGTAAGGAACGTAGTATATAACATGGAAGCAGATGACATTAGAGAGGACTTTTGGAGAAAAAGACAGAAGAACAATAGAACTCATAAAGAGGCTCACTGAAACCTGGCCGAGGAGAGTCTTGATCATACAAACAGCTTGAAGTGTCTTTTATTGCACTATAACTATAACCTTTCCTATCAAGTAGAACTAGTTCTTGTACCCACACTCTAAAAATTTATTGTTTGAGTTTGCTGGCCTGAAAACCCATTCATATTCTGGGTCCAATCCAATTTGAGTCCCTACAACTATGGTGTTGAATTATCAGCATTAAGTGGAATTTCAATTCATAAGTAAATCCGACAATAACAATAAAGTCACTTTAGTGAGAAGTGAGGATGAGATCTCTTCTCATAGAACAAAGTTTTCTTCAAACTAGTTTGGAGAGAAATCCTACAAACTCATCATATATATATTTATATTGAGTGTGAATTTTGAAAATCTAACCGTTAAATTACATATTCTTATTACATTTTTTAATGCTTACAAAATTAAAAAAAAAAAATCAAAAATCAATTGCTATGTCATCAAATATGATGAGAATTTAGACCCCTTAAACAACCAAATTGCGTAGCCTAGATTAATTAGCCAAGTTGTTACTTAGTCAAATTATGCAATTCTAGGTTAAAGCAATTCAACAATCATATCAAGAATAATAATGCAGCGGAAAATAAATGAACACAAGATATGATCACCCAGGAAACCACACGGTAAAAACCTGAGGAGGATTTGACCCACCGATCCTCAAGGCATAACAGAATTCACTATGAAAGAATTGAAGTTCTTACAAAAGGACTACAAGCTCCCCGCTCGACTTCCTAATGCTACCCACCAGTAGAACTTCCTGACACGACCACGCGCAGGCTCCGAATCCACGGACTACTTCTTTCTTGAATTCCTCAATCAGCTACAAGCTCCCCGCTTGCTTTTCTTTTAAGTTCCAATGGTTGCAACGGTAATGATCTTCAAGATGTTGAAATCATCTCTACCTTGAAAACCCTAAGTTTTGTGTAAAGGAAAGCTCCTCAAAGATCTCACAAGAGATTCACACAAAACAGCAATGTATGAGCAACAAAGCAATATGGACAACAACCATCAAAAACGTGGCTAGGGTTTTGTTTATATACCTAGGGTAAAAAAACATAAAACCCTAAACGTTTAATGAAGTAGGGCTGAGTTGGAAATTCTGCAGAATAATCAACCTGTGCGATTTTCGATCGATCGAGTCTATTCTTCGATCGATCGAGCCAGGCCAAAAGTCCCAAGTACTTCTGCAGCCACTCAATTCCAACTGTACAATAATAAACCAACTTTGAGCAATCTTAAACAAGACTAAATACAATGTTTTGATCATGGTTTGCCAACATTACAAATTAGAGTTCTAAATACATAAAATCCTAAGACCTTAGAACCTAACAAAATAAATGTTATAATTTCAAACTTTTATAATATAAAGTTGTATATAAAAAATAAGTTAATTGATCAACTTGGACGGACTGAACTGAGTGATCGAGAGTGATATTACTTTTCTCTAGAAGAGTTTGAATGGTGTCCTGTCCTGTGGCGTTCAAAACTTCTGACCAAGCTAGTGAATGGCCACTATGAGATTGAGTGATTAATAAATTATCAGATAGATAGCGTTTCTTGTTTTTCTTCTATTTGTATGTATTTGCTTGTCTTGATTAACTTTTCTTTTCCCACGGTGCTGTGCATGGTCTTTTCTCACATTGGGTGGAAGTGAAGTTCTTCACCAGATGGGACTAATAGCATAATGATGATGATGTCGGTTTATACTTTATCCTATTATGGATGATGATTCACATCTTTCCGTGTATGCTAGAAAAATGTGTAAAATTTACACAATATTACCTAAAATTGACTCACATAAGTTCTTGTATAATTGTATAAAGGCGTAAATACACTTTTGGTCATTATATTTTAGATTATTTTTCGATTTAGTTTTTAAATTGATTTTACTCATAGATCAGTTCCTGATTTTTTAAAATCGTTTTTAAACTGGTCCCTGCCGTCATCCAAGTAACGGAACCCTATTACGTGGCAGACGGTTGCTGACGTGGCACTGACATGACATTAAAATATTATTAAAAAAAATTATTTGGCATTTTTCAATGCCAGGTCAGCATTTTTAAATTTTACTTTCATATTATTATTATTATTATTATTATTGGCCTTAAATCTATTATTATTATTATTACTTTCATTATTTTTTTCCGTAAGAACATAACAACCTGTTCTTCATGTTCTTCCCAAATTCAAGAAATAAACCCAGCAACCAATCCAATCTCTGGCAAACCCAAATCCAAATTCAGCAACCAAATCTAATCTCCATCAAATCCAGAAAAACAAGAAATAAAACCCAGAATCAAGAGCAAACCCAGAACAACAGCAAACCCAGAACAAATGCAAACCCAGAAGAGTGCAGGTGAACCCAGAACTGTTCTTCATGTTCTACAGAAAAGAAGATGAAAACTTGCCCAGAAAATTAAAATAATCAATATTTTCTTTTCTTTTATTGATTTTCTTAGCAAATAATCAAATCCATGAACCTAGAAAAATCATCAACAACCCGAAACCAGAAAAATCAAACCCATGAACCCAGAAAAATCAAAAGTCGAGAGATTGCATGAACCCATGAATCAAATCCATGAAAAATCAAACCCATGAATCAAAAGAGAGAGGAAGAGGGATTCGGGTTTAGAGAGAGAAAAAAAGTCGGAGATCGACAAAGAAAGAAGCAAAAGAACGATACAAACACAAACAAGCAAAAGTCGGAGATTGCATGCCGTGCCCATGTTACTGATCTCCTCTGCCTCTTCTTCTTCTTTTTTCTCAGGCCGATCTGCTCTTCTAATTCTTCTGGGCCGATCTTCTTCCCTCTTCTTTTTCTCAGCCATGGTTTGGGATATTTTTCAACCAACCCAATCTGAGAGCAAGTCGTCTCAGATCGAGAGAGATAAAGACTAAAAGAGACACATGCCACACAAACACACAAACTAATTTGGGTTTTTTAGCACTATAAATACGCATCTCTGGCTGATGTTGTTTGGGATATTCATTAATTTATTTTTGTTTTGATTTTACTTTTTTGGTTTATCTTAAAAGAAAGAAGAAAATGAAATAGATACAAACACAAACACAAACACAAAAATGCCAACATAGAGCGTGAACAGTGTTAATTGCTCTAAATTTTTTTTCCTCAATCTTTAAAACTGTAAAGTTTTTTTTTTTTTTTTTTTTATTTAATTTTTTCAGTTTAAATTGAAATTTTTTAGGCGAAAACCACATTTTCGTCCCTACATTTTCACGCGATTCCCACTTCGGTCCCTAACTTTTTTTTTCACCGCTTTTAGTCCCTATCCTGGAAAACGCTTCTCGTTTTAGTCCCTGCCGTTACATCAGAGACGGAAAATGCACACGTGGCAAACGGATGGTACTGTTGGCTGACGTGGCCATTAAAATAATAATAAAAAAATGTTATTTGGCATTAAAAAATTTAAAAAATTAATTTATTAATTTTAACTAAATAAAAAATTAAAAACAAAAATAAAAACAAAAATTTATATGAATTAAGATCTAAAAGTATCTTCAACAAGAACACCAAGAACACTAACTCAAACTTAAAATCTCAAAATTGAAAACCAAAAATCACAAACCCAAAAAATAACCCCACCACCGCATGCACCCCAGCAACCACCAACAACAACAACAAAAAAACGAGACCCAAACACCAATCCGGCCACCAAAACATCAACCCACAGCCACCCAAACACCAAACCATCATTGATCCGGCCACCCAAACACAGATCCGGCCAAACCAAACACCAACCCGGCCACCAAAACATCAACCCACAGCCACCCAAACACCAAACCACCATTGATCCGGCCACCCAAACACAGATCCGGCCAACCCAAACACCAACCCACAGCCACCCAAACACCAAACCACCATTTTCGGCCACCCAAACACAGATCCGACCAACCCAAATACTACCAACCCAAACACGGCCAACACAATGACAGATCCGGACATCCTATGACGGATCCGGCTGCTTTCGTCAACACTGAGAGCTGGCTCGGCTGCGGCTGAAAGTCGGCGTGCCGCTGCTGTTGGTAGGAGGAGGGTCGAATCAAGGCCGCCAGGGATCGCTTCACAAGATCGCCTTCCACGCCGCCGATTCGGACGAGGGAGTTGGTCATCGCCGATCTACGAGCGTTGAGTCTGTTCAGCGGAGCCGAGTGCGAGTGCGAGTGGGAACCGAATGAAGGTGCTTTCATGGTGGAGATCATGGGTCTTGGGTTTTGGGTCTTTGGTCACGGAAATCGTTTTGTAGATCGGTGGGTTTGGGTCATGGTGGTTGTGGGGGTGAATGAGGGTGGTGGATGATTGGCGTGGTGGTGGGTCTGCCTTTCTCTCCTCTCTCTAGCTCTCTCAACTCTCACCATGTCTCACCCTCTCTTTTGCTTTGATTTCTGAATCTCAGCTCTATTGGGTTTGATATTTTGTTGCTTTTGCCAGGGGGTTTATGTGTTGTTCTAAATGCTTAGATCCTGTTAATAGTTCAGAAAATATTGTTTTGAGCTTGGAATATTGATCTTGTTCTTATTTAATTTCTTGTTCATGTTTATTCTGATGTGGATCTTATATTTAATTTTGTGATCTTATTTTTTGAGTTATTTGTGATTTTTAGTTTTCAATTTTGAGATTTTAAGTTTGAGTTGGTGTTCTTAGTGTTCTTGTTGAAGATACTTTTAGATCTTAATTCATATAAATTTTTGTTTTTATTTTTGTTTTTAATTTTTTATTTAGTTAAAATTAATAAATTAATTTTTAAAATTTTTTAATGCCAAATAACATTTTTTTATTATTATTTTAATGGCCACGTCAGCCAACAGTACCATCCGTTTGCCACGTGTGCATTTTCCGTCTCTGATGTAACGGCAGGGACTAAAACGAGAGGCGTTTTCCAGGATAGGGACTAAAAGCGGTGAAAAAAAAAGTTAGGGACCAAAGTGGGAATCGCGTGAAAATGTAGGGATGAAAATGTGCTTTTCGCCAATTTTTTATCAAAATTTAAAATTTTTTTTTAAAAATGTTGTCCTGGCATTGAAAAATGCCAAATAATTTTTTTTAATAATATTTTAATGTCATGTCAGCGCCACGTCAACGCCACGTCAGCAATCGTCTGCCACGTAATAGGTTTCGTTACTTGGATGACGACAGGGACCAGTTTAAAAACGATTTTAAAAAATCAGGGACTGACTTAGGAGCAAAATCAAGTTAGGGACCAAATCGAGAAATAGCCCAAAATGTAGGGACCAAAAGTGTATTTACGCCTTATATAAATTTATAAGTTTGTTATAATAACTGTGTAAATTTACTTTGACATTATTTATTTTGTATTTAATTGTTTATTATTTCTTTACCTGTCTTGGATGAAAGAAGATAGTGGATTATGGTTGTTGTGTGTGAAGAAAGAAATATAATTTAAAAAAATTAAGAAATATTGATATTTAATAAAATGTAGTGTAAAATAAATAATCTGTTGTGGAGTGTTTTGAAAAGTGAGTATGTAAAATAGAAAAAATAAACTTATGCTAAAATAGACAAAAAGATTTGCACGAACTAATGCAAATGCTCAAGGATGAAAGAAGAGAGTGAATTATAGTTGTTGTGTGTAAAAAAAGAAAAACAATTTAAAAAATTAAGAAATATTGATATTTTAATGAAATGTAATATAAAATAGATAATTTGATGTGGGGTGTTTTGAAAAGTGAGTATGTAAAATAGAAAAAATAAACTTATGCTAAAATAGACAAAAAGATTTACACGAACTGCTGCGAATGCTTTAGAATAAGCCAACTTCTCTTGTATTTCTAATATAGAATAAAAATCAAAATGAATTAAACTTTTTATTTATTTATTTATGAAAAATCAGTATGAAACTTATCCATATAATATTGTAATTAGCCGATAAGGGCATAATAATAAAAAATTGTGTTTGTTATTAATTGAATTTAAATTTGAAATGGGACTTTTTCTTTAAAAAAAAAAAAAAAAAAAAAAAACTTTGAAATGGGACTCATGAGTCATGACAGGGTGATCCTTTAATTTTTCTCCACTAAACCTTTTTTTTAACCAAATAAAAGTTAAATTAATGTAATAACAACTATTGTCTATTATAAAAAATACAAACTTTTTCTCTCAAATTGTAGATTCTCATCAAATAACAGTAAGTATATTATTGAGATAATATGGTAAAATGAACTAGACATGCTTTTCGTGTGTCTGAGTTTCTAGATTTTTTTATTTTTATTTTATTTTATTTTATAAGAGAGTTTCAAGATAATAATAAAGAACTCTAAATCTTAGGTACAAGCTAGCTTTGTTGCCCCAGCACAACCATTAATTAATATATGGATTATAAGTTTTAATAATATGTCCATATAGATTTTTTTGGCCATTTCTAATTCCTAGCTATCATTTGTATAATCGAAAGTTAGGAAGCCTAATCTAGCTGAGAACCATCCTCTACAATTTTCAATGAATTAAACTTAGATACTATGAACCTAATATAAATCACGCTCTGAAGTCTGATCATAGCCTTATGATACTTCAAACAATTTAGATTCCCATGTCTTCGTCTTCAACGATGAATTCCATAAAGTAAGGTACGAGTTTATAATTTTTTTATTTTATTATTATTTTGATAAATGTTACGAATTTATAATTTATAAGATACAGCTGTTCATGTAAGGCCCGTGATGTTTTATCAAATATCAAGATACTACATATTTCACCCATATGTAAAAATTAAAACCATGAAGTGCAAACAACTTTTTTTTTCCCTTACAACAAATAGAGTGGAGGAATTTTGAACCCTGAGTTCTATCATTTTGTTAAATACAATATTTATATCCATTGTTGTACTAACTTAATTTGAAAAAGGTCCTTAAACACTTTCATGAAATAGCAAATTGGAAAATAAAAAGTAATTTTCTTCATCAATTGAATCAAACACTCAAGTTTTCTCTTTTGGATGGAAATCAAACACTCATAAATTACTATATGAACAAAGGTTTTTTTTCAAACACATAGGTTTTTTTTTCATTGTGTACAATTTATGAGGGGGTGCAACTTCTGTCCAGTGCTTCCAGTGCACTGGACCTGCTGCAATCATGACGTGTGTCCATTTTCGGACACATGTTATGATCGCAGCGGATCCAGTGTCACAAGGCACTAAACAGAAGCCGCACCTTTATGAGGCTATTTATATGTATTGTTTAAATAAGACACATGTTAAAAGTATAGTTATGGGGTAAAACTTTAAAAGACTAAAGCTTTCTCTAAGTAGTATGTGATGCCTTGCGCCCAGTTCAAGAGTTTGGTATGAATTATTGATTATGGAAATTTATTTTTCATAGATATCACACGGCCTATGTAAGATATAGGTAGAAAATCTATCTATATCTTATAGATAGTACATGGCCTACATAAGATATAGTCATCATATAGGTAGATCTTTGAAGTTATTTGAATTTTAATGTTCCACCACTTTAGCTTAGCAGATCATATTATTATTGTGCAACATTGTACGAAAATGGGCATCTTTAAACCCAAAAACCAAAACCAAAAACAAAAGAATGAAAATGACATCCTTAAAGCTGGTAATTAGTGCCTTCTCGCTCAAGCCTTGTGAGTGGTGACTAGGCTTAGATTTCTCTGAAAATGACTAACAGGAAGAGAGAGAGAGAGAGAGATTTGGTCATTTTGTGATACCATATAAGTGTGTGTGTATATATATATATATATAGGGTTTTTCTTTATTTATTTATTAATTATTATTTTTAATCAGTAACAATTGTATTAAATAAACAGTAATATACTTATATTGTTGTACACACCTTAATACATACAATTTTATACAAAATTGAAAAAAGCAATGATTTCAAAGTTAGAAATCATAACTTGAAGTAGCAATTTCATTAAATTTTTAAAAAATTTATTTATTTATTTATTTATTTTATAAAAGTGTGTATAATAAACACTATCAAGCAAAATGCAAAGAACACAAAGCTACTAAAAGTCTAAAACTCTAACTAGACATGTGAGATGTGACAAACAAAAGTAGTACCTCAAAGCCAACTCCAACAAACCCTTACTGCAAAAGCTAACATACAAAGGCCACCGGTGAGAAAGACCTGATACTTTTACTTTTGTTTAGCAAAAAAACAGATACTTTTACTTTTAAACTTTTTTTTATTATTTAAAAAATTAAAGATGGAAAAAAGGAATTTATCTAAAAGGGTTAAAATCATATCTATCCAACGGCCCACATCACATCCATCACGCACTTTAAAGTTTAAACAAACTGGATACACTAAGACATAAAACACGTACGGTAGGAAGATGGGTTTGGTTAGGACAAGACAGCAATGGTGACGGTAATACGACGGTGGTTGTGGTGGCGAACTTGTAAGAGGGCACAACCATCATGGCTTCTCTCAAAACATTTGATTCTGTGCTCTCTCACATTTCTAAACTATTCCCATTTCTTCCAAATTTCTCTGTTTGGTTGCCAAGAAAATAATCAAAATCTGCAATTAATAAGACAAACCAAAAATAAAATACCCCCTTGGATAAACACAACATTAGCTTAGCATTATCATCATATATAGGCGGTACAAATATTACAATTGTAAAGCATGCTGCTTTTGGTGGTGCTTTTAGGATAATACAAAGAAGAAACACCAGTAGTGTAGTGTTGCATAAGCTTAACCCCAAATCCCAAACCCATAACACAAAGTACACTAGCAATTGGTAGTACTAGCTAGTAAGAAAAGAAAAAGAAAACCACTTACATATATTACATTTACATCGATCACATGAGAGGTCTGAGGAGAACACCCACTAATATACTCATACTAATAATATATAATTGATTATTTCCTCGCGGTAATGACATTGGCCACATCAGTAACAATTCCTGTAATGACTTTCGTTATGACCTTGCCTTGCTGCGGAGGTTGTTTGCTAAAATCAGGCCCAGTCCCCGGCCGGCCATTCCCTGTGGGCGGGTTTTGATCAGAGACTTTTCCACCTTTATTTCCACCATCCATTTCCACTATCCCTCTTTGTCTCTTTCTTTCACTCTTTCACTCACTAGTCACTATAAAACCCCTTTCTAATAGATGATTGAAAAAACATAACCAGCGTGACGGCAACCCCAAAAAACACAAAAGAGCAAAAGGCTAAGGTTACGTTTGAAATTAAAGTTTAAATCAACTTATTTTATTATTTAGTTTATTTTTGTTATTATTTATGAATCTTTTTACATTTTTAATACTATTAATAAATTTTACTATACTATTTCAGTTAGTTTTTATTTTTATTTATATCTACAGCACTATCCAGCTTAGTTTTTATCTTCATAGATCATATTATTATTGTGTAATATTGTACGAAAATTGGCATCTTCAAAAAATAAACAAAAAAACAAAAACAAAAACAAAAACAAAAACAAAACAAAAGAACGAAAATGAAATGACGTATCGTTAAAGCTGGTGCGTGCCTATGTGGTGTTGTGACTTCTCACTCAAACCTGGTGAGTGGAGAGTGGAGACTAGGCATATATATTTCCTCTGAAAATGACTAGAAAGAAATTCAACAGAGTGAAATTTTGGTCATTTTGTGATGCTCAGATGTAGGAGTTTTATTTATTTTATGAATCAGTAACGATTTGTATTAAACCAACAACTGATACAAAGAAATACATATAATCCAACAGACATCACAGCCCTCAAGTTGCCACAATCAACAAAGCAATAAAAATTACAACAGTATACCAAAGAAGTAAAGAACTCTATGCAGCTTAAGGCACATTGCCAAAAACAAAAATCTACTAAAACTCTTCCTAGACACGTGAGAATTGCGATGTGACACACCCCAAGTAGTACCCCAAGGCCAAGGCTAAGGCTAGGAACCCTTTATACAGCAAATTATGCTAACATACAATGATACAAAGGCCACTGCCATCAAATCTCTTCATTCAAATGTCACTTATTTTTTCTATTATCTATTTAAAAAATTAAAGATTGAAAAGGAATTTATCTGAAATCATATTCATCCAACGTCCCACATCACATCCATCATGCATTTTAAACAAATTGGACATAAATAAGACAAGACATGTATAGTTAACGCAAGACAAGGAAAAAATGACGACGTTTTGCAAAGAAGGAAAATGGGTTTGGTTGGAAGACAACAAGGGTGTGACGTGACGGTATGGTGGTTGTGGTGGCGAAGCCTGAGTGGCAAACCCGGCCATAATTTTAACCATGGATTGGTAAAAATGCCTTTTGGGCTGTTCAATGAATATGAAATCAATTCTAAAATACAATAAAGTTTACAATGATCAAAACAACGAGCTGAATGCGAAAATTGGATTATTGGATTAATTGATCAAGTCATATCAAGTTTTAACAGTTAATATATATTCTTACAAATTAGTGCTTAGACCATATGATTATGATTAATTAAATTTGATTGGTTCTTAATTGGATTAATTAAATTGAAATACATGTTAGAATCTCATTGATATAAATTTTAAGACAAGGATATATTAAAAAGTATTGGATAGTCCTTGAAAATAATTATGATTTTTGAATTTTAATGAGTAATCTTGTAACAAAAGAGGGAAAGTTTAAATTCAAAAATCAGAACTTTTTTGGGGAACAATCTAATCTTTAAAAATGGTTTAAAACTCGTAATTATTATCAATCCAAAATTCAGTAGTTTTCAAAATCATATTGTGTAGTCATTTTGGCATAGTAAACGTGTAAATAACGAAAAATTCCATTTCAATAAAAGATTGTTGCATTTTGAATTCTCTTTTTTGATATCATTAGTTTCACCTCAATCAATTTGTGAGTCAAAAGTTATAGTTATAACACTGAGACATACGCTAATAAGAAAACTCAGCAATAATCGACATTTTGACACAAAGATAGAAGTGCTGATCGAAAATTCTGTCTAGGAAATGAATGTCACTCGGCACTCCAAAGTTAAAATTTTGACACCATTTTTCGACTATAACTTTAAACGTACAAGAGAGTAAGCATGAGTTTGAAAACTCCTAGATAGATGGATGAGATGGAAACTTAAATTTCCAAATCCTTTTCCCTCTATAAATAGAAGAAGAAATCATTAAAGAAATGAATTTTTTGGCTCATTAAATTATCAAATTTAGTTTTGTGTTATTGTAGAAAGAAACAAAGTTGTTTTCATGCAACACTACTCTCGGCAAAGAGCACGACCTGGATTCCATTGGCAATCATTTTCCACCTCCTAAACACCATCTTTCCAATCACTCAACTGATGGGACTGCTCTTATTTAAGAGCGTGGAAGAGCAATGTAATTAACAGCATAAAAGTCATAAAGTGGGACTCTACCATGGAGGGTGCCGGCCTAATTGGGCTTCCTAGTTCCAAGTGCAAATTTCAACCTACAAATCAAGTCCCTTATTAATGATAACATTTTATTATATTGGATGAGCTTTTACTGTTTTTATTTGTTGAATCATGTCCCCCTTGTGCTTTTAGCTTCGCAAATGTGAAAATGATATATGATCATGCTTTGGAAAAGCAGCATTATATACATTATACATATATCTGCAAATTGGAATTTTGGTTGGACAAAGACAAAAAATCACGATGCTTGGAAAAGCAAGAGTGTATACACATAGTTGCACTTGCATCGGACATTGTTTAGGTCTTGCCTTTTTTTGCCGAATGGGGTCTTATCTTCATTCTTTGTTTTTTGATAAGTTATCTTTACTCTTGAAAGCTGCCAAGAGAACAAAAATCAGGAAATAAAGCAACCGAGATATATGGTGGCGGGACCAACAATTATAACACAATACAGTCAATAGTACTCAACTTTCGCGCCAATTTGTCACTCACATTTCTCTTTTTTAACAGTTCTGCACATGGTTTAAGGTTAATTTTTTGTGCGTTAGAAATACTGAATCATGTAGTATTGTATTTCATAGTAAAAGAATATACATGAGTGCTTTTATATAAGAGGCATATGAGTGCAGTACAAATAAGAGTGTAGTACAAGAATGTGTGTTATACAAGTAATCTAGTTGGGCCTAAAGCCCACAACACTATACACGTTAACAGCTCCCCTCAAACTCAAGGTGAATGTGAGACCAACTTGAGGTTGTCAACCAAAGTACGAAGGCGTCCCTTAGGATGTGACTTGGTGAAGATATCTGCAAGTTGATCTTTAGAGGAGACTGAGATCAGCTTGAGAGCACCATGGACAAGATGATAACGGATAAAATGACAATCGATCTCGATGTGTTTAGTCCGTTCATGGAAGACATCATTGCGAGCAACATAAATGACACTCTGGTTGTCACAATAGAGAGGAGTAGCAGAGGATGTAGACACACCTAAACCTTTGAGAAGCTATCGTAACCAAAGGAGCTCAGATGTGGTATCAGTAAGGGCACGATATTCTGCTTCAATACTGGAGCGAGCCACATGAGTTTGTTTCTTACTTCGCCAAGAAATCAGAGAAGAACCAAGAAGAAAGCAATAACCAGTGGCGGACCTGCGATCAGTGGGATCTCCTGCCCAATCAGCATCAGAAAATGCATAGAGAATAAGAGGAGGCTGAGCAGAGTAGAAAAAACCATGGAAGAGAGTGCCCTTTAGGTATCGAAGAATGCGTAGAATAGCAGCATAGTGAGTCGATCGTGGAGTAAACAGATACTGGCTCACCTGGTGAACAACATAGGAAATGTCTGAACGAATGATAGTGAGATAAACTAGGCTGCCAACCAAGCATCTGTAAAGAGAGGGATTAGACAATGGTTTTCCCCCTGAGGGAGTCAGATGCGCATTAAGCTCAACTGGAGTGTCAACAGTCTTGCTATCAGTGAATCCAGCTCTAGACAAGAGTTCAGAGGCATACTTGGCTTGAGTAATATAAAGTTCATCTGTAGAATGAGTGATTTCAAGATCCAAAAAGTAGCTGAAATGTCTAAGATCTTTTATTTCAAACTGCTGACTGAGAAAAGCCTTGAGTTCTTGAATGACACTGAGGTCATCACCAGTTATGATCATATCATCCACATATAGGAGAAGTAAAATAGTGTCTTTGTCAGTGCGACGAAGAAATATGGCAGAATCATAATGACTGGCCATGTAACCCAAGCGAGAGATGGTAGAGCTAAATTTGGCAAACCAAGCTCGTGGAGCTTGTTTAAGGCCATAAAGTGCACGTCGAAGGTAACAAACCTTGTTTGAGTCAACAGAGAGACCAGGAGGAGGTTGCATATACACTTCTTCACTTAAATCCCCATTAAGGAATGCATTTTTGACATCCATCTGAAAAAGGTCACATTTACTGGCAGTAGCAACAACTAAGAGGGCACGAACAGATGAGATACGAGCAACCGGAGCAAAGGTCTCTTCATAATCAATCCCATACTCCTGTGTAAAACCTTTTGCAACAAGACGAGCTTTGTAGTGCTCAATGGACCCATCAGAGCGAGTCTTAATCTTGTAGATCCACTTACAACCAACCACAGATTTCCCGGGGGCGAGTGTCACCAAATCCCAAGTATGGTTTTTAGATAATACATCAAGTTCCTATTTCATTGCAATCTGCCATAAAGGGTCAGTGGAACAATAATAGTAAAGTAAATGTGCAGGAATAGATCTTACCCGAGTTGAGTGACGAGGTGGAATGTCTTGTCCAAGATCTTCAGGCAGAGCAGGAGCAGGGGACCCAAGCTCAAGGTTAGGGTTGGGTAGCTCGTCTTCAACCTGTTCATCTTCCACCTGTTCATTAAAGGGTGAACTAGGAAAGGGATCAGTGATATCTGGTGGTTGGACATAAAAGTCTACAAGAGAATCAGGAGCAACTACAGGAGGATCAGAGGTAGCTACAAAAGGAATATGTGCCTCATCTGGAAAAAGTTCTAAGACAGAGGAGGAAGACAGGGAGGCACAGAAGTGAGAGAGCTCGACAAAGAGACGATGTTCCCAAAAGACAACATTGCGGGAGACACGAAGACGATGAGAGACAGGATCATAACATTGATATCCCTTTTGAGTTTCGCCATAGCCAAGAAAACAACAAAGCCTTGACCGAGGCTCAAGTTTGTTATGCTCATGTGGCTGAAGAAGAACAAAACAAGCAGAACCGAAGGAGCGAAGGTGGTGATAGTCTGGAGGTGACCCAAAAAGGCACTCATATGGAGTTTGATTTTGGATAATAGGACTCAGAATGTGATTAATAGTATGAACAACGTGAAGAGTAGCTTCACCCCAAAAAGGAGCAGGAACTTTGGCAGAGAAGGAGAACACGAATAGTGTCAAGAATATGACGAAGTTTTCGTTCAGCTCTACCATTTTGTTGAGAGGTACCTGGACAAGTTAGTTGATGAACAGTGCCATAGGAATGCAAAATAGCTTGGAAAGCATATTGAGTGTATTCAAGAGTATTATTAGATCGAAAATGTTATGATTCAGTGTAGTACACCGATGGTAGTATGGATGCAGAAGCGAAAGCATAAAGTATATGCTAGTATGGATGTAGAAGTGAAAGCATAAAGTATAAAACACAATAACAACACGAGGGTTACGTGGTTCAGCTTAACGGCTTACATTAATGGAGGAAACCCTAAAGGGCTACATCAATAATGTATTATAGTGTAGTACAAATCCTGTATTACAATGAATTATAACATGTGTATATATAGTAGACTAAACCTTAGACTAATAGATTTCTAGTACAAGTAGGAGACTTGGCTTGCACACAAAGTAGAATTAGGCTTGGGCTTATACTACTGGGCTAATATATCTCTGACACCCCCTCTCAAACTCAAGATGGAAGCTTGAACAAATATTGAGATTTGATAAGGTTGAGAAGATCCCTTGAATGAAGTTTGGCTCTGTGACGGTAGTTTGAGGAAGGCAATGGTCTTACAGTGTTGATGCGACTTCTAACTGTGGCATGACTATTGTTGGGAAATTTAGACCCCGGTTGATAGAATTAACAAGTTTTAAACCCAAGTTGTTAATTAGATTTATTATGAATAAACTTGTTAAAACAAACAAACATCAATATCATGTCAATAATGAATGCAGCGGAAAAGTAAATAAGACAAGATATGATGACCCAGGAAAACCAATGAAACCAACCAGTTTCACAGTAAAAAACCTGGGGGGAAACCTTCCCGAAAAGCAATCCACTATAGTAAAGAGAAGTTTCAGATCTAGTACAAAACCTTTGTCCCTAGACTCTACAATCCCCGTAGATGAACTCACAGCAGAAACCTTCTACCGCTTCAGAACCTCTGAACTCTTCAATATATGAACGCCACCCTTTGATGCACGAATCCCAATACGTGACTCACTCCTTTGCACGAATCCCAGTACGTGACTCACTCCTTTGCACGAATCCCAGTACGTGACTCACACACCAACTTAAGGAAGAAGAATGTTGGCTGCAAAGTTCTTCACTTCATCAACAATGAAGATCAAAAAGCACATGGTTACAAAACCCTAAGGCGCAAAGACGCAGTAGCTTCTTTCAGAGAGAATAACCTTTTGAATATGTTCTCCTTGTATTCTCTTATTCTCTTATGTGACGGCCTCTAAAATAAGCCTTATATAGGTCTAGGGTTGTGAGACAAGAAACCCTACACAAATACAAAAGCTTGGCCCAAAAATCAGATCTGGAAATCTGAAATCCCGTAACCTCGATAGATACCTCGATCGATCGGGAGGTGTCAAGATTTAATCCTCGATAGATAGCAGGTGTCGAGAATCTGTCGAGGGGACAGGAGCTTTCTCGATTGATCCACCAGCTGTCGAGAAGGTGTCGAGATTGCGATAAGAAAACACCTTAAGAGCTCGATAGATAGCTAGCTGTCGAGAGGTGTCGGGAAGCTGTCGGGATATCTGTCCGCAGGTGTCGAGCTATCTGTCCAGCCTTCTTGAATAGCTTTTCTTCACTTGTTTCTTGGTCCAATCTTCATGGCTTTAATACTAGACTTGAACAACATGTTCCTTGAAGTATTAAACACATCCTAGATGTACCCAAATACAAGTAAAGTGCGTTTTGTCAAAAGATTAACCAATTACACAAAATATGTCCTTAACAATACCGGAGAGTTTTGACGGCAGCAATAGGAAGCCAAAGAAGATGAACGCAGTGAAAAAACACTGAGGAAGACAAAGATTGCTCTTAAATATACCACAAGGACAGAAAATCATGGCCACAAGAAAGTGGCTCTGATACCATGTTAGAAATACTGAAATCTGTAGTATTGTATTTCATAGTGAAAGAATATACATGAGTGCCTTTATATAGGAGGCATATGAGTGCAGTACAAGTAAGAGTGTAGTACAAGAATGTGTGCTATACAAGTAATCTAGTTGGGCCTAAAGCCCACAACACTATACACGTTAACATTGTGCAAACCAGTATACATATGGTAGGATTTGGAAGGTTTAAAATCTTTCTCTATGTGATGACTTGGGTCGAGTTCCAAAATTTGGTAAGGTTCAAATTGCTATCAATTATACAGGAATTATTGATTTTAGAATTATGACCTATAAAAGGGGGTTCTTAACTGTTATTCGGATCTTAATGTGCTATCTCCTTAACTTAAACTTAACACATCATATTGTGTTTTTCCCTTTTTCTAGGTTTTTGTCCTAATAAATGAAAATGACATAATAGGAGAAAAAATTAATAATAATTCTAATAGATTGGTGAGTGCATGAGCATGAACCATGAGGCTCTAAGGCTCTAAACAAACCGAGCCAAACTAAGTATTAAAAATTCAAACTTATTAATCTAATTTTATTTTGAACACGAGTTGAGTTCGAGTTCATGACCAAAAAAGTTTACATATTCAAATTTGGTTCATATTTTTATTGAACAATCTCAAGCTTTTTCTTGTACTATTTGATTAACTCATTATGTTCCTATATATAGTAAAACCATATCTAATTTTTTTTCCCTCCAAAATCTATAAATTGTTAATACAAAGGGACTATTTACATTATTAAGAAACTACAAATAATAATTTGATATCATATAAACCTATTTACAAACTTAACAATCCAATTTGAAGTCTATATAAGTATATTTTATATATAGTTAAATTGAATTTGATAATTCATCCATATTACAATTGTAGGGTCAATTTTTGCAATCCAAGCCCAAGAAGGTATGGATTTTGAGCCCACTGAACCCAAAACAATAAATTTGTAGAGAGTGGGTGAAAGAGCTAGGCTAATAATGAAATAACAGTATTAAACAGCAATGCTAGTGGGAGAATTTGTATTAATATGTGCTCGGACGGATGTAAGTGCCACGTCCGAAGAGGTGTTTTTCATTGATGAACTTGGGTTACAATTCTTGGAGCTACAGTAATGTAATACACTCTTTTCTCTTTCTGATTTTTCGATCCCCTCTATCAGAGACACCTTTCTCTTATATAGTACTGCCTTCCCACATCTTCACCGTCCACTTGTTCATCATCTAGACACCCACTTGAGTGCATGTCCCATCATACTCCCCCTTTAGCCCTGTGTGAGTGGCGGTAGCTGAGAATGCATTGTTCAAGGGTCTTCTCCACATAAATGCGGTCAGGAAGGTAGGTGCAGTACATTAAATGCGGTGGTTGAAGTCTGTCTCCTTGATATTTCTCTGTTCCTGTTATCTTCATGTGTGTCCGAGGCTCCTTTCCCTCTTAACACTTGTCAAAAAGATCACTTGAACCTCCCATACACGTGTTGGGCAAAACTTCGTCGGATCCGAGGATATCGGACTCCTCGGACATATGAACATCTCCTCGGATAGTACACATGTTCGACCACAAACATTCTCCCTTTACATGGGCCTCTGACTGAGTGTCTTCATCTTCTCGGACGAACAGTGTTCCTCATATAGGGCCTTGGGCCCAATACGTTGGGTTGGGCTTTTTCTCCCCCCACAACAATCTTTTTAAGTTTGGGTGAATTATCATTTTTATCCCTAGAATTTAGTTTAATTTTCAAAAATATTTTATTTTAATCCTTAAACTTTAATATTGTTGAAATGGTCATCACTCCACCATTGTCGGCTGTAGAATTGTTACTATTGACATATTTGATACAATGCGGCTTTACTAGATAAACTGCAATGGATGTAATGACCAACTAGATATAAATTTTGAGGAAAATGATAGTAACGACCCAAGGAAAAGCGCTAGCCACATCTGCGTTATACCTCAAAATGACTAGTCACAATTAAGGCTCCTTGGAGTTGTTAATAAAGCTCAGTTCAACCTAGTAAATACCCGATGTGAGACTCATCACACACCAACACACATTACATAATCAATTAAATTGGGGCATCACAATCTCCCCCACTTAATTCCCTAACGTCCTTGTTAGGGCCCACTTTGTGGGGTAGTGTCTCTGAGCCCACACAGGATTACTGGGCTGGCTCTAATACCATATGTAACGACCCAAGGAAAAACGCTACCCACATCTGCGCTATACTTCAAAAGGACTAGTCACAATTGAGGCTCCTTGCAGTTGTTAATAAAACTCAGTTCAATCCAGTAAATACCCGATGTGGGACTCATCATACACCTACATACATCACACAATCAATCAAATTAGGGCATCACAATGATAACTTACCAAATTAATTTAAAGGTCATACTGATAATATGAATTTTATCTTAAAAAATAAACTGTTGTCATGTGTGTTAATTTAGGAATAACTTATCTAATTTTTTACTAAAAATATTTTAGATAAAAGCTAAAAGTTAAGTGTGCATTTGGCATCTGTTGATTGTTTTTTTTTTTTTAATGAAAATGTGCTAAAATATATTTGTACTTTGAAAATGTGAGGTTTTAAAAAGTTGTAGATAAAAACTAAAAACTAGCCAAATAAACAAATAAGAGCGCTCACATCAGCTCGTGCAAAAATTCATGTTTATTTCAACATAAGAATCTAGTTTTTCTATTTTACATACTTACTTTTCAAAACTTTCTACAACCAATTATCTATTTTATACTATATTTTATTAAAATATCAAAATTTCTTGATTTTGTTAATTATTTCTATTTTTTTCACATACAACGACCAGCCACTCTTTTCTTTCATTTTCTAGATAGGTAAAGAAGGAATAAAAAAATTAAATACAAAATGAATTGTGTCAGTATAAGTTTACACAATTATTATAGCAAACTTGTAAATTTATACAATTATACACTCATTGATGTGGTAATTTTTAAGCAAAAATATATAATTTTTTGTTATACACACCTACTCATGTGAGTGCTCTAAGTTGATTAATATTTTGCTGAAAGTCCTATAACAATTGTAGTAATAACAATAAAAAGTTAAAAGTCAGTTAATAATTTAACTCCAAACGCAATATTTTTGCCTAAAATTTATGTAAGTTCTACTCTTATATCATTTTAGAGTAATTATAGTACCACATAAAATGTCATAGTTTTTACCAAACTATTTAACATGTCAGATTGTAACTAATTTTAATTACTTTCACCTGAGTCTACAACTTTTTTTTCACCACTTATCTCAGTCGTCCACGTGAATACTTGTGGCATAGGTTATTGTATGTTATGTCATCTTAGAATTTTTGGTCATTTTAATAATGTAAACATACAAACAAACCTACTTCCTTTTATATTATTTATAAAATAAAATAAAATAAAATCCGAATTTATATAAGATGTAAAAAATTTCCCTTAAATTGCGGGGACCTCACTATTTGTCAATTCAATTGTACAAATTACGAAAGCTTGAAAGAACCTGTCCAGACCAGCTGTCCTTGATGAGGATAAGATTTCTATTTTTTTTTTTTTAATAGAAATGGAGGATAAGATTTCTTGCCTTCATGGTTTTCTCATTAATTAATCAAATCCAAAATAAAAATGAATCTATATAGTTTCAGAGAGAACTTTATTGCTATGGTTGAAAGAGGTAGGTGACATGCCTGTTGCCTGTGCTAACATATATAAATTGTATAATAATTCCAATTTAAAATAATAATAAATTAAAAAGAAAAACTCCACACACATATTGTACTGTGGTTCGCTGAGTGATCTGACCAACTACAAAACAAAACAAAACAAAAAAGAAGAAGTAGAAGAAGAAGAAGGAAAGTAAAAATGAGGCAAGACTGCAATTCTAACAGTTCTGTGAAAAGCTCTCATATGGGGTTGGTTTTATTTGCTAGGAATCGTCAGAAAGAAAATGGGTTTGTCTTTGATTATCTGTTTACCTATTTTTGATCACATGGCAACTTTTTTAGCCAACAATTTGGATAAAAAGAGTGAGAGAAAGAGGTGGTCAGAATATACTAACTTTTCTATTCCTTATTCTCTCTTCTCCTTCTGTCTTACACAAATTCTTTTTTTTTTTCCAACAGAATTTAACCATAAAAACGGATTCTCTCCAATTCACTCAAAAATGGAGCCGATGTGTACCTTTTGGTTAAGATTTAAGAAGAAAAAAAAAAGAATGATATCTAGTCTCATAAGCTTAGTGATTACTTTCATTAGATACAAGAACTTTGATAATAATAAATAAATAAGTAAATAAAAAGATACTAGAACAGCATAGCATTTTCATTACCATAAGATAAAGCAAGATACATGTGCATAGAAAAGCAAAACTTGTTTTGGTAGTAATTCTAGCACACTATAAAAACATCATTGCTAAAGAGTCTAACCCAAAAGACCTAGCTTCCAATAAGTCTAATGAGAACCTCTCTCTCTCTCCCCCTCAAAACCACTTCAAAACACCAGATATGTTAAGAGGAATAGTAAAGCATAAATACATAAATAAGGATTCCTTGTTAAGAAACACATTATTATCCAGTACTATTAACTTTGGTTCCTTGAGGAACCAACCGGAGGCGAAGGATTGCACTTGAGCACATCAGCAAAAATGTTCGCCAAGATCTGGCCTCGCTTTTGAGGTACTTTCCCAAAAGAAGGGGCAGGATGGAGCTTCAGCTTCCCTTGGCCGGGATTTTTCTTGTCGTTGGGCTTTTCCTTCTCACTCATATCTTTCTTTTTACAGAATGGCTTTTCACTCATATATATATCTACTACTCTCTCTTTTCCTTACTACGGACTATGGAATATTGGAGACTGATCATGTGCAGCCATTTCACTAGTGTTCTACTTCTACCTCTTTAAATAGAGGTTGAAAAGGGTAATCCCTCCACCAGAAGAATATGTATAAACATTAATATATATATATATATATATAGAGGGTTGAGTTCAAGTTACACCTGATGTAACTCTAAGTAATGTTACACCACTCAAAATTTTTTAATTGGATGCGAATATTGACAAATCCACCGTTAGATTACATTATTTTCATATATTCTTCATACTTGCAAAATTTTGAGGTGATCAAAGATTAATAGCCATGTCATCAATTAATTGTTAAAATTTATATTTTTGTAGTTTAAAATAATGCATAAAAGATGCGTTTATAGATTAAATGGTAAATGGTATCCGATTACTATGAAAATTGGCATGCATGTTAAGAACATATAAAACATGTAATTCAACGGTTGGATTTTCAAAATATTAATTCAATAACAAGTTATTGGGTGGTGTAACATTGCTTAGAGTTACACCAGGTGTAACTTGAACCCAACTCATATATATAATACTGTGAATGTCTGAATGAATTAAATACAATACACTATACAAGTAGGACCTATATATTTATGGGGGGGGGGGGGGGGGGGGGGGAACTTTAAATACTATATTGAGTAATGCTATGTTTACTATTCATACTAATTTTATAACAAAAAGATTTAGGGGATTAAGAAGAAAAAAAAAAAACAACGTAAGTGATAATTGATAAATTATTATTTATTCTAATTTAAGTTCATTATTGTAGACAACTAGATATTACTTTTTTACTCAAAAAAGTTTGACAATTTTTTCAATTTTTCATAAAACTTCTCCCAAAATAGTTTATTAAAATATACTCTGAGAGTATAGGTTAGTAAAATTCTATATAAAATACTATATGGAATTAATAGAAAATAGTATAATTTTCATGGGTGACGCTGCTAGGTGACCTAGGAATGATGATAACAGATGACCTAACTAAGCTCTTGTAATAATTTATTTTTACTGATTTTAAAATATATTTATATGCCTTTCATGTCAATAATTTTCATATTTGTTAATATGATATGTTGTGCTCATAAAATAATAATAATAATAATAATAAAGTTAATATGATCTGTTGTAATTGAAATAACATTATTTTGATTTAAATTTAAAAATTATACCATTTTATCACAAGTCATAACATATAATTATAACAATTGTGAAATAACATTAGCATAATAACTATTTTTCATTAGCATCTAGCTTGGGTCTATCTAGTGCATTGAATCTATCAGAGTGATGCATGACACATGATCAAAATTTGGACACGAGTCACCGTTGTGATAGGCCATTAATAAATCATATTTTTAGTTTACAAACTAAATTCGTCATATATATATTTATTTATATTTACAAATGGATAAAGGATAAGCATCTATAAAATATATATATATATATATATATATATATATATATATATATAATAAAGTGACTTCATTTTCGACACCGTAGTACAAGGATGTTCTCTGTATCATATCAGTTCTTTATATTTGTCATGCTTTTATATATATATATATATAAAAGCATGACAAATATAAAGAACTGATATGATACAGAGAACATCCTTGTACTACGGTGTCGAAAATGAAGTCACTTTATTAGTGAACTGCGGATGAGATCCTATACATGAGGGTTGAAAAGGTTCTATACTACTGTCATGCTATGATATCCTATTTGGTTCTGCAGAAGAGTTTGAATGGTGTCCTGGCGTTCAAAACTTCTGACCAAGCTAAACGCTAATCTAGTGAATGACCATCATGAGTTTGAGTGATCAAATTATCATCAGATTGCATTGTTTCTTGTTTTTCTTTTATTTATATATATATATATATATACTTATAAAATCAGTTTTTAACTTTTAATATTTATGTACAGTTTTTTAAATTTTTTTGTTTGTTTGTATTTTTTTATTTTCAAATTTTTTCAAGGTACAAGTATACTTTAATATACTTTCAACAAAAAATAAGATAAGTTATTTCCAAATGATCACAATAAAAATTGGTATGAAAATTATCCAAATAATATTGTAATTAATAGAAAAAAAATTTGTTTTGGTTATTAATTGAATTTAAAATTTGAAATGGGACTGAGTCATGACAGGCTGATCTTTTAATTTTTCTCCACCAAATCTTTTCATCCTTTTTTTAATCAAATAAAAGTTAAACTAGTTAACTAATAACCACTACTGTCTATTAAAAAGTACAAGCCCTTTTCTCTCAAATTGTAGATTTTGACTTTCATCAAATAACAGCAATTATTTTTATTGGGATGAAACGGTACAATGAACTGCCCATGCTTTTCGTGTGTCTGAGTTTCTAGATAATAATAAATAACTCTAAATTTTAGCCACAAGCTAGCTTTGTTGCCCCAGCAAAGCGATTAATTAATATATGGATCCTTTTTGCCTTTCCTAATTATCATTTGTATAATCAAAAGTTAGGAAGCCTAAACTAGCTGTGAACTGCATTTGGTTTTATTATTGAATCTGGGATTTTATCAGCTAGGAATTATCAAAAAGAAAAATGGATTAGCGCGCTTAGCCTTGAATTTGTCCTTTTGATTGACTATTTTCCTATTTTTGTTCATATGGCACCTTTTTTAGCCACAATTTGGATAAAACGAGTGAGGGAAAGAGGTGGTTTGAATATACGAACTAATTTGTGTATTCCTTTATTCTCTATTCTCCTTCGGCTTCATCTTGGCTTGTTCTACCTCTGGTTGAGAAAAAAAAAAAAAAAACACAATGATATATATATATATGGTCTCATAATTAAGCTTAATATAATTAACTACTTTCATTAGATAAAACAGCAGAACATTTTCATTACATAAACCAAAATACAGGGGCATAGAAAAGCAAAACCTACTACTTTTCTAGAAGAGTTTTTTTTTTTTTTTTTTTTTTTTTTGGGGAGAAAGTGCTTTTCTAGAAGAGTTGAATTATGTTCTGGCGTTCAAAACTTATGACCAAAGTAATAAACACTAATTAGCAGATAACGTTCCTTGTCATTCTTCTATTTATTTTCCTTGTCTTTACTTTCCCACGTGGGTTGGAAGTGAGGTTCTTGACCAGTTGGGACTGGGAGCATCAAGATCATAGTGATGAATTATGCTGTTATTAAAAGCCAATTTCCCTTGTGTACTTCGTAATATATAATAAAAATCAGTATAAAACTTATCCACATAATTAATTAATATTGTAATTAGCTGAAAGGGCAATTAAAATAGAAAACTAATTTTTGTTATTAATTGAATATAAAATTTGAAATGGGACTCATGAGTCATGAGAGGCCCACAGGGTGATCCTTTAAATTTTCTCCACTGAATCTTTTCATCCTATATTTTAATTAATATATATAAATCTGAGGAGAAATCCTTTAACTCATTTTAAAATGGTGGCGTGTGTCCTTCAAATTTTTTTTTTTGAGAATCCTTCAAATTTGATTCAACTAAACCCTACGGGCCTACACCACTTAAATATGATTAAGTTGGATTAGTTGGTTTAATTTTATATATATATATATATAACCATGGTTAAAATGCAAAAAACAAAAACCTTGTTGTACGTAAACTCAGATGTAAAAATAAAATGGCGAAGGTTTTTTTTTTTTCCCGTAAAAAAAAAAAAAACCCCTTAAATTTCCGGGTCCCACTACGTCAATTGTCAAAAAGCTTCAAAGAATGTCCTTTATGAGGATGAGATCCATTTCCCGCATTCATAGATAATAAGCTGCATGTGCTAAAGAAATTTGAATCCACTCACTTATGCACAATCTAAGCTGAGGTTTTGAAGGATCTAATTAAGTTGGGTCCCAAAGAAAGTTGAATCCACTCACTTATGCCCCCAACAAAATCAAAAAGATATCTAAATATATGTTGCATTGGATTCTGATCTTAATTTTCAGGAAACCATTAAGGGATAATTACAATTTACCCACCTGTGGTTTGCCTCTAATTCTAAGTGCCTACCTGTGGTTCAAATTTTGACACTTTACCCACCTGTGATTTCCTCCGTTACTGAGCCGTAACCCACCTCTCCTTCAGCCGTTACTCTAACACATAATATGTCAAAAACAAAAGGCTAAACGGATCAAAACACTCCTCACATGAAGAACATACACAAATATGAAGAACATTAACCCAGAAAACTAATACAAATTAAATCAAGCATTATCATCCAACTTGCTCACCAAACTAAGATCCTAGATCCAAGGCAGTAAATCTACAAAAACAAAGCAGTTTGCAACAGCACCCAAAAACAAAAAGTAATTTCCAAACTCCATTTCAAAAATCATAGATTACAGCAATCTCAGTTAACTTTTCAAGCATTCATCGTTAAAAACTGATAGCCAGAATTCCATCCCATTACTTTCCTTAAAAAACCCAAAAACATTAAAAAAAAACATAAGTAATTCCCAAACCCCATTTCAAAAAATCACAAAACACAACAATCCCAGCTAGAGAGAGAGAGACAGAGAGAGAAGAAGACCCCATCAACGAGAGCATCATAGAAGCGAACATCGTCTTCACGGAAAGCAAAGGAGGCGCAAACAATGTCGCCTACAGAGACTTTAGAGCAATCAGAGTCTTGGACCTGTACGGAAATGGGTCTGAAGCGCCTCTCTCTTTTATCAACTCCATCGCCTCTCTCCTCGCTCGCGCCTCTCTCTTTCCTCTTGTGCGATGAAGAATGCCGCCTCTCCACGAACCCGTCCCTATCGTACAGTCTCTCGAGCTCCTCATCATCGGACAGCTCGCGTTTCGCGTCGCGATGCTTAGTCCTGTCCCTCTCTCTACTCCCTTCCCTCTCGTTCTCGCGCTTCGAATCGCGGTCTCTGCTTCCTTCTCGATCCTCGTGAGAGCGCTCTCGACCAGATCGGTGGCGGTGAGACGATCGGTGCTTGTGGTCTCGGTCGCGATCGTCTCTGGTGCGCTTGCTTCTTCTGTCTCTCTCCGAGAGGCGGTCCATGCTTGGGTTTAGTTTTGCAGATCACTCTCTCTCACTCTCGCGCTCGCTCTTTCTCTGTGTGTCTCTCGCTCTTTCTCTGTGCTGTAATGTATGATTTTTGAAATGGGGTTTGGAAATTACTTTTTGTTTTTGGGTGCTGTTGCAATCTGATTTGTTTTTATAGATTTACTGCCTTAGATCTAGGATCTTAATTTGGTGAGCAAGTTGGATGATATTGCTTGATTTGATTTGTATTAGTTTGCTGGGTTAATGTTCTTCATATTTGTGTATGTTCTTCATGTGAGGAGTGTTTTGATCTGTTTAGGCTTTTGTTTTTGACATATTATGTGTTAGAGTAACGGCTGAAGGATAGGTGGGTTACGGCTCAGTAACGGAGGAAATCACAGGTGGGTAAAGTGTCAAAATTTGAACCACAGGTAGGCACTTAGAATTAGAGGCAAACCACAGGTGGGTAAATTGTAATTATCCCAAAGATATTAATGAGAGATTGCAGAAAAGGGAAAGTCAAACGGAGCTTCTTGAATTAGAAGCTATAGATGGGTAACTACCATGTCAGGAAGTAAATTAAGGCAACACTGCAATTCTAACATTTCTGTGAAAAGCTCTAATGGGTTGGTTTTATTTGCAATGAATCTTCAACATGAACATGGGTTTAAGCGCTTAGCCTTGAATTTGTCCATGTGATTAATTTACTGTTTACCTATTTTAAATAACATGGCGCACCATTTTTTAAGCCAACCATGTTTGGATAAAACGAGTGAGAGAGAGGTTGTCTGAATATACTAATTTGTCTAGCTCTATTCCTTTATTTTTCTCTTCTCCTTCTGTTTTAGGCACACAAACACACATATTCCATCAGAATTTAAGAATAATTATAAAATGGATTCTCTCTGATTGAGTACCTTGTTCTACTACCTTTTGGTTAAGGAAAAAAAAAATGATACCTGATCTCAGAAAGTAGATAAATATAACTACTTTCATTAGATAGAACACTAGCATAACATTTGCCTAAGGCTCCCAAGTGAAAGGGTAGGAATGGCAACGGGTCGGATTCGGGTCGGATTTTTTGATACCCGGACCCGGCCCGTTTAATAAACGGGTCTTTTTTTTAAGACCCAAACCCGGCCCGTCGGGTCTCCGTGGGCCCCGTCCAACCACTTCTGGGCCTATTCCATGGCCGCACAATCCAACCCAATCTCATTTTAAAGAAAAAAAAAAACCCAAACACAAACACAAACCAATCAACATTATTATCAGTTAAATCCTCAAACTCCATTTATCATTTATGGAAGAAACAAAACTCCGATTTTTACATTTATGGACAGATTTTTACATCAACACAACATTCACTCCGATTTTTACATATTGAATCCTCAAACAAATACCCAAAAACAAAAACTACTCAGAGAGGAACAAAACTCCATTTATCATTCATGGACAGATTTTTACATATTAAATCCTCAAACAAATACCCAAAACAAAAACTACGGAGAAAGGAAATGAACCCAAAAAAAAATGAACCAAAAAAAAAAGAAAAAAAGAACTCAGACCATTAAATCTGTCTTCGATCTAACAATCACGGGCTCCTCTGCGACAAAAACGGCAACCACGACGAGATTTGTGCTCCTCCATGAGGGTGAGGGTGGGTCAGTGACGGTGAGTGAATGAGAGTGAGGGTGAGGATGAGATGTGAGTGTCTGAACTTGATTTGTGCCTTTGAGAGTCTTGGTGGAGCTGATTAAGGAGAGTGAGAGTCAGTGAGGGAGGCGGCTGGAGTTGAGAAAAAAATGAGAGAAATGAAGTTTAGGTTAGGGTTTGTGATATATATATATAGGTAGGTTTTTTTGTAATTTTATATTTAAGCTAACCAAGTCTGGTCCGGGTTCGGGCCGGGTTTTTGCTAAAGCCCGGACCCGACCCGGACCTGTTTCAGGTTTTTTTTTTTTTAAACCTAAACTCGACCCTATTCTTTATCGGACCAGGTAAAACCTGATCCATTAGGGTCAGACCGGGCCGAGTACCCGCGGGTCGGGCATAAATTTCCATCCCTATGAAAGGGGGCCCCAAAATTTTAGAAAAGAATGGGTAGTAGGGGAAAAAAAATAGTTTCAGATGAATTAAAAATATTCGGCACATCCTTTTGACCAAAAAACAAAAAATTTGGTATATCCGGTTAAACATTGGTTCTAAACAAAATCAATTGTCCTAAAAATAACATAATTATCCTCTAGACAAACCAAAATTCAACAAGATAAACTACAAATCCGGTCTAAGAGATTAACCACAAAACAATCACAAGTCAAAACAAATAAAAAACCTCAAATCCCTAAAATTTTCACCGTTTCTCTTTCTCATTCTTGCTCTGCTTCTTTCTCTCAGCTCTTGCTATCCGCCTCTCTCATTCTTTCTCTGATTCTCTCTGCTATTGCTGGTTGCTTGGCTCAACTACTCAAGCTTCATCTGATCTTAATCATCCGATCACATCTGATGATTCTGATCTGAAAACTTTGAACTGAGATTGAGGAGTGAACTGCAACACCTTTTTTTTTTTTTTTTTGCACTGTAGATGCATTTTGATTCTGCAGGTTTTGACTTTTGAGGTATCAGGTATAAAGGCTTGGCTTTCTCTACATTTTATTTGTTAAGATAATAAGATTAGGCCTGTTTATATTGAGTTATGGCTGCTGGACGTTTGGGCCTTCAAGATTTTTTTTAAAAGCCTACTTTTTTTATTTTATTTTATTTTATTTTTCTTGGTTATAGGTGTTGTAGGTATTCAAGAATTCTTTGCCTTTGGCTTTGGCTTTTTTGGCTTGATTGCCTTGCCTTGCCTTTGGCTTGAATTCTTTTGTCCCACATTGGAAAGATATCTTTCCTCTTTCTACCTTATAAGGGATGAACCAAAGGCAAGGCAAGGCAATCAAGCCAAAAAAGCCAAAGCCAAAGCCAAAGAATTCTTGAGTACCTACAGGTGTAATAGGATTTGTTTTGTGTTTTTTTGTTGGTGGGTCTTACTAATAAGCCTTGTGTGGTCATCTTGGCATCTTCTTTTCTTGGCTAGGCTTGTACAGTTGTACTTTTGTTATGGCTATGCTTAAATTTTTTTTTTTTAAATTTTAATTTTGTGTTTATATATATATATATATATATATATATTAGTTATTGGTAATATAATGAATAAGTCTTTATTTTTGCAGGTTGAGATTGCTAAAAATTTGTTATTGTTCAGTGAAACTACAACAATACTTTTTATATAAATCAGGTTCTATTTTTCATTTGCTCTATACTTGAAAGTTATTTTTTATTTTAGTCTTTATAAATATATTGTTTGATTAGAAATGTCTACTAGAAAATATGCATCTGGAAATGAAAAATTTTTAAAAAGAAAAATTAATTGAGTCTCAAAAAGGATAAATTGATAAATTTGTTATTAGTAATAAACAAAATATAACACAAAATTTAGATGAAAATATAACAAATGAGCACGAAATTCACCAAAAAGAGTTAGAAAATAATGAAATGATACAATTGCAAGATATATGTATAAAAGAGGCCCTATTTTTAGTTCTCACCTTAGGCTCCAAAATGTCTAGGGCCGACCCTGATAAGAGTCACAAGACAAAGCAAAATATACCTGGCACAGGAAAGTAAAAAAGTGCTTTGGTAGCATATACTTATTACATGAACATTACCAAAGGCTTAACCCAAACAACACCTTCCAACTCTCAACCACAACAACCCAGGCTGGCCTCCCAATAAACACTAGATATAGTAATAGGAAAGCATATATATATATATATATATATATATATATATATAGACACACACATGAGGAGGTGAACACTCACTATTAACTACTGCTTTGAAGAATCCCCCGAAGGATTTCCCTTCAACAAATCAGCAACAATGTTCACCAAGACCTTATTGCCTCGCTTTTGAGGTACTTTCCCAAAAGAAGGAGCAGGATGGAGCTTCCCTTGGCAGGGATTTTGCTTGGCGCTGTTGGGATTTTCACTCATATCTACTACTACTACTACTTGTCTCTCTTTTTCTATACTATACTGTGGAGTGTTGAATATTGGAGACTGGTGTGCAGCTATTTCAGTAATGTTCCATCTTTATAGCAATAGGTTTGTCAAAGTTTGAAGGTAAATGAGAGTATTTCAAGATGAGGTTTCTGATTAGGCAGAGAGGCAGAGTATTGGGGCAAAGTATATACATGTGTTGATGAAGTTCATTAAACAGCTTAGCTACAAAAGCGTACGACCTGTAGCTTTCTATAGTAGTGTAATCAATTTACATGTAGTTTTCAATTGTAATGTAATTAGTTTATTTGTGTTGACACGTGTAAGGTGATGATCAATTGGATATTATAATGATCTGATGGTGGGAAGCTGATCCGTGTAATTAGGAATTGGTTAGAGGTGGTTAGATTATTTTCTTTGATCTTTAGGCTATATAATCTTTCTGTAACTATATTTTTAATCAATTGTTTCAGATATTTTTCAGAGCTTCAATGCTTGATTCTCCTTCTTTCTCTCTATCTCTCTCTCTAGCTTCACTGTGTTAGTTACACTCTGTTTTCTGATATGGTATCAGAGCTCTTTTGCTTCCATTAATGGCGAATCAAGATCAAGCTCCTTCTTCCACTGCTTCTCAATCTAATGCTCATCGTGAGCTTTCTCCAATGGAGGATCTGAGAAGCCCTTTCTTTTTGCACCATGGAGAGTCACCAGGTGCGATTCTTGTTACTCAGCTCTTGACTGAGGACAATTACCCCAATTGGGCTAGGGCTATGCTTATGGCACTAGATGCGAAGAGCAAGCTGTGTTTTATTGATGGCTTTGTCACGATTTCTATGGCTGTCACACCTCTGGAGAAAATTGCTTGATCGAAGAACAACTCCATGATTTCCTCATGAATTTTGAATTCCGTTTCACCTCATATCACTGCAAGTGTGATCTACAGAAACACTGCAATGGAGGTTTGGAATTCACTCAGAAACCGTTTTTCTCAAGCTAATGGTCCACGCATTTCACAACTTCAGAAGATGATCTCAACAATTATGCAAGGAGATACAACTGTGACTACCTACTTCACAAATCTTCAAGCATCATGGGACCAATTACTCAATCTCAGGCCTTCACCATCTTGTTCATGTGGCCAATGCATTTGTGGAGTGAATGATAAAATCACACTCTTCAATCATCAAGATGCATTGATGCAGTTCCTCAATGGCTTGAATGAAGCTTTCTCACAAGTCAGAACTCAGATTCTGATGATGGAGCCAAGTCCTTCAATTGACAAAGCCTTCTCTTTGGTGATACAAGAAGAGAGGCAGAGGGCTTTAGGTTTCAATGGAGGTGGTGTGTCAGTTGATTCAATAGCTCTGGCAGTCAAGACTCAGGGGTTCAATCAAGGAGGAAAGAACAAAGGCAAGGGCAAACCTATCTGCAGTCATTGTGGAAAACTTGGCCATTTCGTGGAAAAATGCTACAAACTAGTAGGATTTCCACCAGGATACAAGCAAAAAGGAAAATTTTCTGTGGCAAATCAAGTGATTTTTTATGGTGAAAATGGTCAATCTGAGGCTGCACCAAGCTCCTTTCCATTCACAGCTGAGCAATGCCAGCAATTACTGTCAATGTTGAGCTCTCATGTTTCTTCCTCTACCAGTCAAGATGTTGTTCATGCAGCCAATTCTGCTCTCTCAGGTATTTCTTGTGCCTCTTTCCAGGATTCTATTTGCCTTAATTTGAAGAATTCAATTTTTTTTTGAAAATCCTTCAAATAAAATAGCTCATAATGCTGAAAGTTGGGTTCTAGACACAGGAGCCATCGATCACATCATTCATTCTATATCCCTTTTCACCAGCATAACTAGTTCCTTGTCATCCTTTGTACATTTGCCTAATGGTGAAAGGGTTCTTGTCACACACATAGGCACAGTCCAACTTACCCCAACATTGATTCTTGAAAATGTGATCTGTGTCCCAGCTTTTTCATTTAATCTGATATCAGTGAGCAAATTAACCAAATCATTATCATGTTGTTTGGTGTTTCTTTCATACTACTGTTTTATACAGGACCTTACTTGTTGGAGAGTGATTGGATTGGGTAAGCTTCACAACAATCTTTATCTGCTGCAAACCTCAGAAAATTACAAGACTGCTTCAGAAGTAACTACTGTCCTAGAGTCAATTTTCAAATCTTTTGTTCATTCTGTTTCTAATGATTCTACTATCAATAAGTCATACTTATGGCATCTTTGATTAGGACATGTGCCTGATGACAAACTTCCTTATTGTGTATCAAATGTGCCTTCTTTTCATTCCAATAAAGAATTTGTTGTTTGTCCTATTGCCAAATTTAAAAGATTACCCTTTCCTAATTCTAATCATATGTCTGAGCATGCTTTTGATTTAATACATTGTGATGTATGGGGACCTTTTGCTAAAGCAACTCATGATGGTTTTCGATACTTTCTTACAATTGTGGATGATGCTACAAGATCCACTTGGGTTTATCTAATGAAATCCAAAACAGAAACTAGGCCTTTGTTAATCTCTTTTTATAACATGATCTTTACTCAATTTCAATCTCATATCAAAGTAATTAGGACTGACAATGCTCAAGAATTTTTTCTCAAAGATTTTTATGCTCAACATGGGATTGTACATCAACACTCCTGTGTTGCTACTCCACAACAAAATTCAGTTGTGGAGAGAAAGCATCAATACATTTTAAACATTGCTAGATGATGAAGCCGAAAATCTCACCAGTGAGTTGCACAATGCTTGTACGCTCGGAACTACACCTGCACAACAAAAAGGAGAAGACCTAACAGAGAGCACCGGTGTGGTGCCGGCCAAATACCCTCCGAAGGTCAAGTTAGGGTTTGTTTCAACTCTAGAGTGCTAGAGAGGGGTTAATTGTGCGTACCTTGATTTGTGAGGGTATTGGGGCTTTTATAGTAGTAGAGGGTTGACCTCTCTTCCTTGGAGTAGAAGTCTTTTCCATATAGGAATTCTTGTGAGCGTAGATTGCGGAACCCTTTCCTTATAGGACTCTATCACTGGGCGTGGTGTCCAAGTAAAAGGATTTTCTTGAACCGTCGGCCTCATGATCCGTCGGCCTGGCCAGGGATGTCATTCTCGTCAGCTTCTAGAGTTATCCTTCGCCACATGAACCGTCAGCATAAGTGTATGCTGACGGGTTAAGCATGTGGGGCTGTATAACCGTCAGCCTGACGTATGCTGATGGGTTAAGCCTAAGGCGATGTCAAACCGTCAGCCTTAGTATACGCTGACGGATTAAGACTACAATGCTGCTATTTTTTATTCCTTATCAGTTGCCCCCTACTCCATATCTCCGTCGGCCATAACTGACGGGTTATGGAGTTTTCATCCTTTCCTACCAACTGCTTTAACCAGGAGAGAGAATAATTATAAGCTGTCATACCAACATTAAATGCTAGGACACGTGGCGTGCTCTGGTTGGCTCGGCGTCTGGTTTGAGGGCGTCGCTTCGTCTTCCGTGCATTTCCCTTATATATATAGATGGCCCACCTCTCCTCATTTTCGCTATTTCACTTTCCCTGATTCCTGGAGAGCTATCCGTCGCTTATCTTCCGTCAGCACCTGCCAACATTGTTTCCGTCACTTCTTCGGCCGTTACTTTCGAGGAACTGGTAAGTTCTCTTCTCCTTTTGTTCCTGCTTTATCTTTTTTAAACCGAGTCGTCATCCTAGGTGCTTAGATTACACCCGTCACTTGTAGGTAGTCAAATGTCGAGTGACGCGTCGAGTGACCGGTCGTCGGTCCGCAATGGAGCGGGCTACGACGAGGTGTTTGGTTCAGGTAGTGAGTCAGGGAGCTCGTCCTGGTCTTCAGAGAGGGAGACGTCGGCCCAAACTCCCATTGAGGAGGTAGGAGGTCACGGAGACAATGGCCTGGAGAGGGAAGTAGGTGAGGGGTGTGACGAAGTGGAAGGAGAGAGATATAGTGACGGGGATGAAGGTGATGGCGGGTCTAGTGAAGGGGATGAAGGTGATGACGGGTCTAGTGAAGGGGATGAAGGTGATGACGGGTCCAGTGAAGGGACTCCTGTGAGTCCTGGAGGCAACCGTCCCTTCATCCTTCCCCAAGAGTGGGCTGTAAATAAGTTTCTCCCCAAGATGACTCTTAAAATTTTTAATGAGTTACGGACCCGTTTCCAAATCCCCGACCATATTCCCATCCGTCTGCCTGAAGATGGTGAAAAATGTTATACGGGAAGAACTGCAGACGTCGGTATGTACGACGCCATGTTTGCCGCTGGTCTTAGACTACCCCTGACGGCATTACACCGTCAGTTAGTTGACTTTCTTGGCTTATCCGTCAGCCAAGTTGCTCCGAATTCGTGGAGGATTTTTATAGGTGCCGAGGTGTTGTGGGGTCGTCTGAGTGGAGGAAACCGTCAGCTTACCTTGGACGAATTCTTTTACTGTTATAGACCTCGGCACCTTTCTTCTTCCAAAGGGATGTACCATTTTGCCGTCAGGGAGAGAGATCTCAGGTTGGTGTCTGAGACGCCGGATTCGAATAGAGCCTGGAAGAGCAGGTTCTTTTTCGTTGAAGGGACGGACTGGGTGTGTCGTCAGGAAGAATGGGAAACGATACCTCACGGCTATTTTGACAATACTTGGGCGTTTATAAAAGAGTCAGGTCTTAGTCGTCAGCTTTTGTCTTTAGTTTATGCAAGTAATAATTTTTGGTCTTTTAATGGTTCTAACGCCGTCGGTTTATTTGCACTCTTCAGCCCTCATTCGCCCCTCCATCACTGGTGAGCAAGAAGATTTAATCCGTCGGGTTTTGGAGATTCCCTTAGAGGAGCGGTCGTGTCGGGACTTAATCACCCTCGACTATCTTCACGCTTACTGTGGTGGTCCTGTACCGACGCCTGAGGCTCGCAGGCTGGAAGAACTCTCCCGTCACCGTGAGTACCTTACCCTTATCTTTGAATTCATCCTTTTATTACCGTCGGTTTTTACTAATGTGTTTCTTTCGTAGAGATGGACGTGGCCAAGCAACGGATAAGGGCTGCAGCTGCCCGTTTGAAGGAAGAGAAGAAGGCACAGGGGGAGACGGCACCCTCGTCGACCCCCAAGATCGTCAAGGGTTCTTCCAAGAGGAAGACTGACGGGGATAATAGCCGTCCACCTAAGAAAGCAGCCGTCGGTTCCGGGAGTGAGCCCCCAAAGAGGCCGTCGCCTAAGTCTAGTCATGGGGCAGGGAAAGGAGTAATGACCTCTTCTGGTCCCATCCTGCAGGGGCCCCGTTGCCTGCTAACTCACAAGGATTTTGCTGTTGAGGCAGTGGAGTCATTCATCAAGCCTGCTGACATAGATCCTTGTGACTTGTTGGCGACGGATGAGTTGGGGTCGTCAGCTTTGTTTGACCTCACCCGGGTAAGCCATCTCTCTTGGATGTTTCTTCTTTTATTATTATTATTATTTAACATGACTGACGGTTGTATCCTTTTCTAGGCCCTGGTTCGTGTAAAGGCGCTTCAGGACAGGTGCGTGGCTAAGGAGGGAGTCGTCGCTCGCGTTCATAAGCACAATGCCAACATGCGAAACCAGCAGGCTCAATATAAGGAGGCAATGCGTGTCCTTAACGTCGAGCTGAAGGAAGTAAGGGAGAAGCTGGAGGAGGTGGGTCGTCAGAAGGGTGAGCTTGAGAAAGAGCTGACGACTCTTCGTGCACAGATGGAGACAGCAGGGGCTGACGCGGTAAATAATTTCAAGGCGTCGGACTCCTTTATTGATTCCTGTGGCAGATACTATGGCACGGGATTTGATGATTGCCTCAGACAGGTGGCGTCAGCTTTTCCCGAGTTGGATCTTTCTGGTATCTCCCTGGATGACGCCCAGCCTATGACGCCTGCTACTGGTTCCGTCACCATAGGTACAGATGACTTAGCGGATTCTCCTCACGGAGGTAGTGGAGTCGTCCTGGCCCAGCCTGCTGTGATTCTTCCAACAACTACCACGACTCCTCCTGTGGTGCTGCTCGACGGAGAGGACCCTTCTGTTAAAAAGTAGAATTTTTGGAGTGACGACTTGTAATTCATGCTTTTCCCTTCTTTTTATCTGTCTAGCAAACAGCTTTATCGAGTGCCCCTTGGGCCCCTATTTGTAATATTTTAACAGCTTTTTTAATGCCTTTTTGGGCTTTTGATTTGTTTACAGCGTCGCTGCTCTTGATTGTATGTAATCACTTTTGCTTGGTTTGTTTTACTCGTATGTTTTGATTTGGAAGATTGAAATCAGGGTTGTGGACCCTTTTAGTTTAGTGTACCGTTAGTTTTACTGCTTTGTCCGTCTTGTGGACTCCATTTTGAACCGTCGTTTTTAACCGTCAGCCATTTGGCTCGTCACTTTTGTGGACTTGGTCATATTAGACCGTTCATTTATTTGGCTTGTCCATTTTATGGATTTGGTCATTTTTAGGCCGTCAGCCTTTTGGCTCGTCCACTTTGTGGAGTGTTATTTTCAGGCCGTCAGCCTTTTGGTTTGTCCACTTTGTGGATTTGGTCGTTTTTAGACCGTCAGCCTTTTGGTTTGCCCACTTTGTGGACTTGGTCGCTTTTAGACCGTCAGCCTTTTGTTTAGGCCGTCAGCTTAATTGCTGACTTGTGGACTTAGCCATTTTTCGTCAGCCTTCTATTTAGGCCGTCAGCTTAGTTGCTGATTTGTGGACTTAGCCACTTTTCGTCTGCCTTCTATTTAGGCCGTCAGCTTAATTGCTGATTTGTGGACTTAGCCACTTTTCGTCAGCCTTCTATTTAGGCCGTCAGCTTAGTTGCTGATTTGTGGACTTAGCCACTTTTCGTCAGCCTTTTATTTAGGCCGTCAGCTTAATTGCTGATTTGTGGACTTAGCCACTTTTCGTCAGCCTTCTATTTAGGCCGTCAGCTTAGTTGCTGATTTGTGGACTTAGCCACTTTTCGTCAGCCTTCTATTTAGGCCGTCAGCTTAGTAGCTGAATTGTGGACTTAGCCACTTTTCGTCAGCCTTTTATTTAGGCCGTCAGCTTAGTAGCTGAATTGTGGACTTAGCCACTTTTCGTCGGTCTTTTACTAATTTTGATTTGCAAGTAGAAACTTCAGTCGTTCTGAATAAATCCCTCTTATTGTTATGCATCTGCATAAAAAATACTTAAAAAAGGAAAAACCTGCCCTTTTGGGCTTATTGTAGCAAAACCAAAGTAAAAGACATGCCCGTTGGGCTTATTGTAGCGAATACTTAAAAGCAAACAGTAAATCTAAAAATAAAAAGATAGGTGTTGTTCTTCATGTCATCGCCTCTACTGGTAGTACTTTCGCAGGTGTTCAGCATTCCAAGGGTGCGGTAGCTTCCGTCCGTCCAGTGTCTCCAGATGATAGGTGCCCTTCCTCTGCCACGCCGTGACTCGGTAGGGTCCTTCCCAATTCGGGCCGAGTTTTCCTTGAGTTGGGTCTCTTGCTGCGCCCAGGACTTTTCTTAGAACGAGGTCTCCAACCTGGAAGTCTCTGTGCTTGACCTGGGAGTTGTAGTGCTTGGCCATGCGGTCCTGGTATCGCGCGAGCCTTTGCTCTGCTGCTGTCCTGACTTCGTCCACTAGATCGAGCTGTAGACGTAGGGCTTCGTCATTTTTCCCTTCGTTATGATTGTGAACCCTGTAGCTGGTGAGGCCGACTTCGGCTGGGATGACTGCCTCACTCCCGTATGTTAGCCGAAATGGTGTCTCCTGTGTCGGTGTCCTTGCCGTTGTCCTGTAGGCCCAAAGTATGCTTGGTAACTCTTCGGCCCATATACCCTTTGCCCCCTCGAGCCGAGTCTTGATAATCTTCAACAAGGATCGGTTCGTGACTTCGACCTGTCCGTTGGCTTGAGGGTGGGCGGGGGAGGAGTAGTGGTTCTGTATCCCTAATTGTGAGCAGAAGTCCCGAAAGGCCTCGTTGTCGAATTGCTTCCCGTTATCCGAGACTAAGACTCTAGGAATGCCAAATCTGCATACGATACATCGCCAGACGAAGCTGCGTACGTTCTTCTCCGTAATAGTGGCCAAGGCTTCAGCTTCGACCCACTTCGTAAAGTAGTCGATGCCTACAACCAGAAACTTTAGTTGTCGTATTGCCGTAGGAAACGGTCCCATGATGTCCAGTCCCCATTGAGCGAACGGCCATGGTGCCGTCATCGGGGTAAGTTCTTCAGATGGTTGTCTGATGACATTGCTGAACCTTTGGCACTTGTCGCATTTCTTTACATAGGCCTCGGCATCCTTCTGCATAGTTGGCCAAAAGTACCCTGTTCGTACTAGCTTGTGGATTAACGACCTCGATCCTGAGTGGTTTCCGCAGATTCCCTCGTGCACTTCCCTCATGACGTAATCTGCCTCTTCAGGACCTAAGCATCGTAGGTAGGGGCGGGAGAAGCCTCTTTTGTACAAGATGTCTCTTATTAGGACGAACCTCGCTGCTTGAACCTTCAACTTTCTTGCAGCCTCCTTTCCGTCCGGAAGTACGCCGTTCTTCAGGTAGGAAACTAATGGCGTAGTCCAATTGCTTTCGGAACCAAGCTCCTGTACAACGACAGAATTTATAAGTGAAGAGAGCTGAACGAAAGAGAGTACGTTACCAAGGGTGGCCATATGCTCGGCTGAAGCGGCTTTGGCTAGGCGATCGGCTTGCTCGTTTTCTCCTCGCGGAATCTGTGTGATTTCGGCCTTCAGCTCGCTAACCCTCCATCTTGCTTGGTCCAAATATTTTTTCATCCGTTCGCCTTTGCACTCATAATCCCCATTTATCTGGTTGACCACGACTTGAGAATCGCAGTGAATGATTACTCTTTCGGCTCCTGCAGCTTTGGCGAGGTCAAGTCCTGCTATCAGAGCTTCGTACTCCGCCTCGTTGTTGGTGGTAGGGAACTCAAGGCGGATCATACACTCGACTATGTCTCCTTCGGGTGAGTGTAGTACGATGCCGGCTCCCCCAGCCTGCTTGTTGGAGGACCCGTCTACATGTATGCTCCATTGGGGAGATTCTTCTGCCCCCTTGTCTTCGTCATTTGTAAACTCAGCTATGAAATCTGCAACGACCTGTCCTTTAATGGCGGTTCGTGGGCGATACTGGATGTCAAACTCGCTTAATTCTATAGCCCATAGTGCCAATCGCCCAGCGGCTTCAGGGTTGCCCATTGCCCGTCGCAAAGGCTTGTCGGTTAGGACGATCATCGTGTGGGCTTGAAAGTACGGTTTTAGCTTGCGTGCGGCTGTAACTAGCGCAAATGCGAGTTTTTCCATGGGCGGATATCTTTTTTCAGCTCCGCGTAGCGCTCGACTGGTGTAGTACACAGGTTTCTGCACTCTCTCTTCTTCTCTGATCAAGGCAGCGCTGACAGCGGCTGGGGAGACAGCAAGATAGAGAAAGAGTTCTTCACCCGGTTGTGAGGGACTCAGCAACGGGGGGGAGGAGAGATAAGCTTTCAATTCTTCGAACGCTTGCTGGCACTCGGCAGTCCATTCGAAAGATCTCTTCAATGTTCGAAAGAATGGTAGGCACTTGTCCGTTGCCCTTGATACGAACCTATTTAGCGCTGCTATCTTGCCGTTAAGGCTCTGCACTTCCTTCACATTTTTTGGTGGTGCCATCTCTATTATAGCCCGGATCTTGTCCGGGTTGGCTTCGATGCCCCTTTGGGAAACCATGAATCCTAGGAATTTTCCTGCCGTCACCCCGAAGGCGCACTTTCCTGGATTCAGCTTCATGTTGTAAGAGCGAAGGGTGTCGAATGTTTCCCTAAGGTCTTCCAAGTGATTTTCCTCCCTTCGGCTTTTCACCAGCATATCATCTACGTAGACTTGGACGTTTCTCCCGATTTGCGGTGCGAACATTTTGTTCATAAGCCTCTGGTATGTCGCGCCCGCATTTTTTAGACCAAACGGCATTACCTTGTAACAGAAGAGGCCTTGGCTGGTCACGAACGAAGTTTTCTCTTGATCGGCTTCGTGCATCTTGATTTGGTTGTAGCCGGAGAAAGCGTCCATGAAGCTTAAAAGCTGGTGCTGGGCTGTAGAGTCTACTAGAGTGTCGATCCTCGGGAGGGGGTAGCTGTCTTTGGGGCATGCTTTGTTTAGATCGGTAAAGTCCACGCACATCCTCCACTTCCCGCTAGCTTTCTTGACCATCACTACGTTGGCCAGCCAGTCGGGGTAGTAAACTTCTCTGATAAAGTTTGCTTCTTGTAACTTGCAAATTTCTTCAGCTATGGCTCGATCCCGTTCGGTGGCAAACACCCGCTTCTTTTGCCGAACGGGTGGAAAGGATGGTGATATATTCAGCTTGTGCACCATGACTGAAGGGTCTATTCCTGGCATGTCCTCGTGACTCCAAGCGAACATGTCCCGATTCTCTCTGAGAAAGGCTGCAAGCGTCTGTCGGATCATGGGACTTGCAAGGGTGCCAACTTTTGTTGTTCGGTCAGGTCTGGAGTCATCAAGGGATATTTCTTCAAGCTTTTCGACGGGTTCCGTCGTATTTCGATGCTCTTCTATGCTCATGGCTTGGAGTTGATCATCCATTTCCATCATAGCCACGTAGCATTCGCGCGCGGCCATCTGATTTCCACGCAGTTCACCTGTTCCGTATTCAGTGGGGAACTTGATCATTAAGTGATAAGTCGAGGTTGCCGCTTTCCATGAATTGAGGGTGGGTCGCCCCAAGATGGCATTGTAGGCCGACGAACAGTTGACCACGAGGAACGTTACGTCCTTTGTGATCTGCTGCGGATAGTTGCCTGCCGTTACAGACAGTGTGACCGCACCTAGGGGAAATACCCTCGTTCCTCCAAAACCGACGAGGGGGGCATTCGTCGGAATCAATTGTTCTCTGCTGATTCCCATCTGCTGGAATGCGGGGTAATATAGGATGTCTGCTGAGCTCCCATTGTCAACCAACACTCGGTGCAAGTTGTAGTCCCCCACTTGCAAACTGATAACGAGCGCGTCGTCGTGCGGGTGGTGAAGACGTCGTGCATCTTCTTCGGAGAACCCAATGACAGGGCTTTCTCTTCGTGCTACTTTTGGTACTGAGCCCGTCAGCTGCACATTTTGAACCATCCTGAGGTACGTCTTCCGAGCCTTTTTGGATGACCCGGCAGGCGTCCCTCCTACAATCATCCTGATGTCGCCAATGGCCGGTCTAGGGCGGTCATTGTCCCGTCTTTCTTTGCTTACAAACTTCTGCAATTTTCCTTGTCTTATAAGGGCCTCGATTTGCTGCTTCAGGTCGTAACAGTCGGCCGTGTCATGGCCGTGATCTCGGTGGAAGCGGCAGTATTTGTCTCTAGAACGCCTGCTAGGGTCCCCCTTCAGCTTTCCAGGGAAGGCCAGAGTCCCTTCGTCCTTGATCTGCATTAGGACTTGATCTATCGGGGTGGTTAGCGGGGTGAAGCTTGTAAACCTTCCTCCCGGAGGTTTAGAACGCCTCTCGTCCCTACGATCTCCCGTTCTTGGCCTCTTCCGCCCTTGATCCTGTCGAGCGTCTTCCTGCCTTTCCCTCTTCCTTGGTTTTTCTTCTCGAGCCTGCAGCGCGTCCTCAGCGTTCATATACTTAGTGGCCCTGTAGAGTACTTCCGACATGGTCTTTGGGTCGTTTTTGTATAAGGAGAACAAAAACTTGCCCTTTCGCAACCCATTTGTGAAGGCTGCTACAAGTATTTTGTCGTCGGCTTCGTCAATTGATTGCGCTTCCTTGTTGAAGCGTGTGATGTAGGATCTCAGTGTCTCGTCCTCTCGCTGCTTGATACTCATTAGGCATGCCGTGGACTTCTTATACCTGTGGCCTCCAATGAAGTGTGTGGTGAACTGAGCGCTTAGTTCCTTGAAGGTGTTGATGGAGTTGGGAGTCAGCCGGCTGAACCATACCCTTGCGGAGCCTTTGAGTGTTGTAGGGAAGGCCCTGCACATGATCTCGTCTGCTACACCCTGAAGATGCATTAGGGTTTTGAAGGTTTCTAGATGGTCTAGAGGATCCTTTACTCCATCATAGCTGTCGATATGCGGCATGCGAAATTTGTGGGGTAAGGGGAAAGAGTTCACAGCCACAGTGAAGGGCGAGTCAGTGCGATTGACTAGGTCGTCAAGATCGCTGGACACCCGTCCTTTAAGTGCGTTCATCATAACCTCCATCTGTTCCCTCATTGCCTGCATCTCTGCGACAACATGTGGTGGAGTTGCATCCGTGAGGGATGGCATGCTCAAGTTCTGCCTCTCTGGTTTGCTTGGGGCGTGGCTGCCTTCCGGTTTCTCCTGATTTTTCTTGGGAGTGCTGTTCCCCTCCTGATCCCCTTGTTGGTCGTTCAGTGCTGCATTCTTCTGGCGCAGCTGCTCCTCCAAGTCGTGGTTTTGTTTGGTGAGGCGCTCCACGGCGGCACCAAGAGTCCGTACTTGTCTCTCGAGGGCAGTCGTGGGTTGCTCCTCTTCTTGAACGTCGTTAGTAGTTGCCATTGAGCGAGTGAGTACCATGCAACTCTTTAGTCCGGGAAACGGTAGTATGGCTTACAGCGTTGTCTTTCCCACAGACGGCGCCAACTGATGATGCCGAAAATCTCACCAGTGAGTTGCACAATGCTTGTACGCTCGGAACTACACCTGCACAACAAAAAGGAGAAGACCTAACAGAGAGCACCGGTGTGGTGCCGGCCAAATACCCTCCGAAGGTCAAGTTAGGGTTTGTTTCAACTCTAGAGTGCTAGAGAGGGGTTAATTGTGCGTACCTTGATTTGTGAGGGTATTGGGGCTTTTATAGTAGTAGAGGGTTGACCTCTCTTCCTTGGAGTAGAAGTCTTTTCCATATAGGAATTCTTGTGAGCGTAGATTGCGGAACCCTTTCCTTATAGGACTCTATCACTGGGCGTGGTGTCCAAGTAAAAGGATTTTCTTGAATCCGTCGGCCTCATGATCCGTCGGCCTGGCCAGGGATGTCATTCTCGTCAGCTTCTAGAGTTATCCTTCGCCACATGAACCGTCAGCATAAGTGTATGCTGACGGGTTAAGCATGTGGGGCTGTATAACCGTCAGCCTGACGTATGCTGATGGGTTAAGCCTAAGGCGATGTCAAACCGTCAGCCTTAGTATACGCTGACGGATTAAGACTACAATGCTGCTATTTTTTATTCATTATCACTAGAGCATTAAAATTTCAGTCAAATATACCACTTTGCTATTGGGGGGATTGTGTTTTGACAGCTGTGCACATTATTAACAGGCTGCCTAGTACTGTTTTGAATCATAAAACTCCATTTGAGAAACTTTATTGCAAAACTCCTTCTTATAATCACTTAAAAGTGTTTGGATGTCTATGTTTTGCATCTACCTTAGCTCACAATAGATCAAAATTTGCTCCTAGATCTATTCCTTGTGTCTTTCTTGGATACCCTTTTGGTGTCAAGGGTTACAAATTATTGAATTTGATAACCAAACAACTTTTCATTTCAAGGGATGTCTATTTTCATGAACATGTTTTTCCTTTCATCTCTTCTATCACTTCACCACAAGCCTCTATTTCTTTTCCTCATATCTGTCCTAATGTGGCAACCCCAGTTGATGCCATTTTTCTTGATCCTGTCCTTCCATCTTCACTCACTTCTTCTTCCCCTTGTAATCCTACCCAAGTTTCAAATCAAGCAGTAGATCATATCAATACTGTCATCCCTGAATTTGTTGTACCCAAATCTGCCATATCAGATTCTAGTCATTCCACTTCTGCAGAATCTGTTACTATCCCTTTAGTTGCTCAAAATCCTATAAATGATCCACCTGCATCTATTCCTTCCTTAAGAAGATCTTCTAGACCTTCTAAGGCTCCTACATACTTGAAGGATTACAAATGCAGCACCATTACTTCAAATGAACTTACACAGTCCACTCATCTCAGCAGCAACAAGTCAGGTTCTATTCTTCCATCAGGTACTAAATATCCTCTCTCTAATTACATTGATTCTTCCCAACTCTCTCCTTCCTATGCACATTTTTGCTCCCTTATTACCTCAATCCCTGAACCAAGATTCTATCATGAGGCTATTAAGGATCCTAAGTGGAAAGATGCCATGAATGCTGAGATTGCAGCTTTGGTTTCTAACAATACTTGGACACTTACTCCTTTGCTTTTCAACAAAAGGGCAATTGGATGCAAGTCGGTCTATAGGGTTAAGTACAAGGCAGATGGATCTGTGGAGAGGTACAAAGCAAGACTAGTTGCAAAGGGATTTACTCAACAAGAGGGATTAGATTTTTTGTTGCCTTGAAATTGTGACTTCACGATTTCAGAATTTTTTTTTTCATCTATTTTTTGAGTTTGTGTAACAAAAATTATTATTCTTTTTTTAGTAATGTTAGTAATACTTTCCCACACTCTTTATTATTACTATCCTATACAGTAGATTATGAGTGGTTAAAAAAAAATCTATATATAAGTAACAAATAATCAATTATAATCTATTGTGTATAGCAATAGTAACAAAATGTGTGATTTTAACATTATTGCTCTTCTTTTATAGTTTTATATAGAAATTGAAAAGGATATATAACCAAAAGGATATATATATATATATATATATATATATATATGTCATATAGGTCCATATTTAAGTGTGAATGTCTGAAGATTTGAACCTGTACTGTATAGGGAGGGAGGGAAATCGCCTATTGTGCTCCAATGAGGGAGAGATCATCATTTTTCTCCTCAATCGTCTGCTTTGCCTCCATTGTCTTCCTCCTTGTTCCTTTGCTCCACCTCCATCGAAAATGACATGCGACCCAAATGGGTCATATTGTTTTTTTTTTTTTTTTTGGTTCTGATTTCATTAGTTTTATGAGGAAGAATTGTGTTTTGTGATTTGATTGTATTTTGTGTTTTGTTCTAATTGTTTCTTTGTACTACGTAGTTGTTGAAATAAAGGCTAAATTTTTTAATCTGATTTATTCAAGTGTGTGGAATATTCTAAGAAAAGAAAATGGTTTGGAGAATGAACACTGCTCTTAATCAAGAGAGCTATTATTGTAGCAACTCCAAAAAAAAAATACAAAAATTTTGATTTTTGTTGTTAGAGCTGATTAATTTTTTTGAGTTTTCTTTTCTTTTCTTTTTTTGGTCAAAAAAGGTTATTTATATATTAGAAGCAACAAGTCTATTACAAAACTTGTTAGCTTTATCACAAGCTAACAGAGACTCCACCACAGGCGGTGGTTCCACAAAAACTACAAAAGAGAAATTACGCCTAGCCCCTACTCTTGCTAAAGCATCAGTGCATTGATTTGCTTCGTGGTAGGTGTGCTTAACCCGTTTGTAGGGGATGGCTCTCAGAAGGGTCCTGCTGTCAGTCAAAAGAGGCTCCATTAGCATATTGGCAAAACCGTTATTCATTAGTTGAACTACACTCTTAGCATCCAATTCAACAATAAGGCTATTAAGATTGAGGTCCTTGGCCAGAATAAGACCATCTCTTAAGGCCCACAACTCTGCCATAAAGCTATTAGTGCAGCCAAGACTTCTAGAGAAGCCTGCAACCTAGTCTCCATTGTGATCGCTAATCAGCCCGCCTCCTCCAACCTTTCTAGTGTACCCTAATGCCGAACCTTCAGTGTTGAGTTTAGCCCAGCCCACTGGTGGTTTCCTCCAAGCCACAGGGATTATGGACTTAGAAATAGAGAGCTTAGCTCTCATTCCTATAGCAAAAAATTCTGCAGCACTTTGTTTGCATTTCTCAATAGCCTTAGTATCAGGAATACTAGTCCTAAACACACAAGCATCACGCTGCAGCCAAAGGTGCCAAATTCCCATAGGAAATACAATACCCCACAGGATTCCCATACAATAAGAGACAATTTTTGTATTACAGTTAACTTCCAACTATTCCTTAATGGGTTTATTGAATGATTACCTAAGAATATGAGGGTAATTTAGCTTCTGCCAAAAGTCTTGTGCAAACTCACATGTACACAACAAATGAACTAGTGATTCAGTCTCTTTAAGGCACATAGGGCATGTTGGATTGAGGTTTAAACCTCTTGAACCAAGTACTACACGAGTGGGAAGGCTATTATGCATGCATAGCCAAAGGCAGAATTGAACTTGAGGTGGTGCAACAGTCTTCCAAACCCATGACATAGATATAGTATCCAGGTTTAAGGGGTTTAAGCCTCTTGCCAATAAATAAGCTGATGATAGAGAGAAAGAACCATTTTTGAAGTAAGCCCATATGAGTGAGTCTTCAGCATTAGTGTCACATGAGAAAGGGGTTGCTTTTATGCTTTCCAGAATTTGGTCAGGCAGTACAAAGGAGTTGTTTTGCATATTCCAACCAGTGACATTATCAAAGCATTGGTGCAACATCACTTTGTCTTCATCTCTTGAAAGTGGTCCTTCAATAAGACTTCGTAGGGTGCCATTAAGGAGCCAAAATTCAAGCCAAAGGGTGACATGGAGGCCATTTTTCACTGACCATCTTAGTCCTTTGACATAGACAGGTCCTCCTTTTTTGCAAGTTGTCCAGATTCTTGAGCATGGGAGATTTTTGCCCTCCTCAGATAGTCTCCTAGGAGTGAGATATTCTTTGCCAACATCTTTGCCCAAGGGGCTTCACTTTCATTAGCTAATCTCCAGCATAATTTAGCCAAAATGGCTTGACTCCTGTATTGCATTTGGTATAAGCCAAGACCTCCTTTGTCCTTTGGAAATGTAACAGTGTTCCGGTTCACCATGTGCATTCTTCTATTCTCAGCAATTGAACCCTACAGGAAGTCTCTTATTAATTTGTCAATTGCTTCACACACTTTAATTAGCAAGGCATGACAATGCATGTAATACTCTGCTATAGGGATAGCTGCTGATTTGGTCAACACAATTTTCCCAGCTTTGGACAGGAACTTGGCTTTCCAACCATTGAGTTTCTTCTGAACTTTGTCTATAACAAAGTTAAAGGCATCTCCACTCCTGCCTTTGTATATTAGAGGAAAACCTAGGTACCGACCCAAATTCAGAGATGCATTTATCCCCATTTTTTTGCATATGGATCTTTTTCATCTTCTTGAAACATTTGGAGAAAACAGAACACGAGATTTAGCTAAATTCACATTCTGTCTAGCAAGCTTGCAAAAAGTATCCAATACTTCTATAATTGCTTTACAATTCTTGGCATTAGCTTTTACAAAAAGCATGAGATCATCTGCAAAAAACACATGAGAAAAACTTGGACCATTCTTAGAAGCCTTGATTTTGTCCCATCTATTGTTTTCACACATTGAATCAATCTATGCTCCTAGGAATTCTGCAAAAGGAGGAAAATGTAAGGGGAGATAGGGTCTCCCTGTCTAATTCCTCTTGAAGGCTGGAATGAGTCCAGTCTATTGCCATTAAAGAGAATAGCAGTTGAAGTATTGGAGATGCAACTCATAATAAGGTTGATGATGATGGAAAGGAAGTCAAAATGGTTCAACACCATCCTAACAAAGCTCCATTCCAAACGATCATAGGCCTTTTCCAGGTCAACTTTAACCACCATGTACCCATCATTTCCTTTCCTCTTCTTAAGTGAGTAGATCAGCTCTTGGGAAATTATCACATTATCAGTACCCCTCCTGCCAGCTAGAAAAGCAGCTTGCATTGGAGATATCAAGGAAGGCAGCAAAGGTCTTAGTCTTTGAACCAAGATTTTTGTCACAATCTTATACATAGTGTTACATAGACTAATAGGTCTATAATGACCAACTGTTTCTGGCCCACTTTGTTTTGGAATTAAAGCAATCAGTGTCTGATTTAGGTAATTAGGAACTTGTTGGCAAGAGAAAATGTTATTGACCTCTTTTCTGACAGAATCTCCAACTAGTAACCAAAACCTCTAGAAGAATCCAGTATGCAGTCCATTTGCCCCAAGAGCTTTGAAAGGCTTCATGGTCTTCAGGGCACCCAAGATTTCCTCATCAGAAGGGCAATGTGCAATGGAGTTGGCTTCTTCCATAGAAAGGGTAGCACACCAATCATTATCCCATTCGGATTGAGGGGGCTGCATGATTGCTCTATTTGATAAAGCTTCTTGAAGTAGGTGACAAAAATATCTTTCACCTCCTCAATGTTGTGTACACATTCACCATTTTCATTTAAAATGCTTGAAATTCTGTTCTTGCTTCTTCTCACAAGAGTGGACATATGGAAGTAGGCTATGTTGCATTCACCATGGATGATCCAATCAGTTTTGGCCTTCATAGCCCATAGTTCTTCTTCAAGCTATAGAATGAGATTGTACTCATCATTAAGCTTGTTTTGAAGGTTGATCAGGAAAGCATTAGGGCAATTAGAAAGGGCTTTTTGAATTCCTATGAGCCTGGTCATGATAATCCTCTTCCTAGTAAACACATTGCCAAAAACTTCCTTATTCCAGTGTTGGGCTCTGCTGGTAAAAACAGAAATGGCATCAAGCACATTGGCTTCTTATCCACTCCAAGCTTCTCTGACTATCACAGGGAAATCATTATGGCTAAGCCAAAAAGGTTGGAAGCAGAAGGGTCTATTATTTCTCTCTCCCAAGGTTGGCTAAACCTTTTTTTTAACCAAATAAAAGTTAAACTAATGTAACAACAACTATATAATGAACTAGACATGCTTTTCATGTGTCTGAGTTTCTATATATATATATATATATATATATTTTTTTTTTTTTGAGAAGAGAGTTTCTAGATAATAATAAAGAACTCTAAATCTTAGATACAAGCTAGCTTTGTTGCCCCAGCACAACCATATAGATCTTTTTGGCCTTTTCTAATTCCTAGCTATCATTTGTATAATCAAAAGTTAGGAAGCCTAAACTAGCTGAGAACCATCCTCTACAATTTTCAATGAATTAAAAGTTAGATACTATGAACCTAAATCACGCTCTGAAGTCTGATCATAGCCTTATGATTCTTCAAACAATTTAGATTCCTATGTCTTCGTCATCGACGATGAATTCCATAAAGTAAGGTACGAGTTTATAATTTTCTTTAATTATTTTTTTGATAAATGTTACGAATTTATAATTGTACGGCCCCCGCACCATGGCCCATATTGGGCCTTGGACCCTGGCCTGGGTGTATGGCCCATGAGGCCAGTCTCCCTCTACCTGGCGGCCCACCCCCGGGCCACGCATGCTGCAGGCCCAAGCTTTGCCTCTTCATCGTTTCTCGGCAACACCTTCCCGAGCAGTGATAAATATTCGACTCTCGGGACGCCCCGCCCTGTACCTACCCGGCCGTGCCTCGGAGAGGCACCGCTGCCGAGAACTATCGTGGAGGTGGGAACCAAGTTCCAACGCCACCCTCACCGCTTCCCACGCCCACCTAACCACCCACTTACGATCGATAATACTGGACCGCCGGTTGCACTTACTGGCAAGTAATTATGACCTCTCCACTAATCTATGGACTATAAATACAAGAAGTTTTGAGAAGACAAAGTTTGGAAAATGGACGGGAAGAAGAGTGTAAACAGAGAGAACAGAGTGAGAAGGTGGTTCAGACCCCCGAGGAGAGAAAAGTGATTCCATTGAGTCTTAGCGTTAAGAACGACCCAGTGTAGGAAATCCAAACCCACTATACAAGTAAGTTGTGAGCCCAAGTGAGGCCCAGCCCAACGGGTTTCAGTTTTGGATGCGCACAATTGGCGCCGTCTGTGGGAAATCCTACTAAGCAGTGGTTCCGCCGAGACTCGTGTACAGGAAGATGTCTGGAGGTAACGCCGAGAGCGGCTCGGCAGGGTCTTCCCGGGGCTCTACCTGGCGGGAACAGAGGCAGAAGAGACGCGAGGATCCGGCTTACGAGCAACTGGAAGAGCGGTCCGGTCTTGGAGAAGGGTCGTATCAAACGGGGAGAACGGCATCCCATGCTTCCCGGCACAGGCAGCTCGACGCCAGGGATGAAGAGCTCGAGCGGCTGCGGAGGTTAGTACAAGACCTGGAGTTGGAAGCAAGAAACGAGCGCCGCCGAGTGGGTCAAGACGACCGAGGGGGAAGGCCTGGCGCCGAGGAAGAGAGATGCGGGATGGGGTCGAATCAATCAGGATCCCACCGCCACAGGGAGCGTTCGCACTCGAGGGAGTCCCGTCGCCGCCGAGATCGCTCCCATTCAGCGGAATCTCGCCGAAGACGAAATCGCTCTCGGTCACGGGAATACGGGAATCGGGGCTCGGATTCTCTAGAGGGACGGCCAAGGAATGTGGCCATGGATGCTATGAGCCGTGCACTGCGCAGGGCGGCTCGGTCCCCATTCTCAGCAGATATTGAGCGAGCACCGATGCCGGACAGATTTACGCGCCCGCCGTTCAATTCGTATGGTGGGAAGACGGACCCCGTGGAGCATGTCAGCCACTATATCCAGATGATGTCTCTACATACCCGTAATGACGCTCTGATGTGCAAGGTTTTTCCCTCCAGCCTTGGTCCCACAGCGTTGAGGTGGTTCAACGGGTTGCGCAAGGGCTCCATTCATAGCTTCGCCGAGCTAATACAGGAGTTCGGTTCTCGTTTCGTGACATGCAGCCGGGAACAGCAACCGGTGGACGCGCTGCTGTCTATGAAGATGAGGGCAGGGGAAACCCTCTGTGATTATGCTAGCCGATACTAGGAGCTCTACAACGAGATTGGCGGAGGGAACGAGAAGATTGCAGCGAGCACTTTCAGAATGGGATTGCCTAAGGAGTCGGGGTTGAGGGAATCATTAACTAAGAAACCTCCCGAGGATATGAGGCAGTTGATGAGGCGCATTGAAGAGTACAAGCGGCTGGAAGATGATAGAATACAAAGCAAAGGCAAGGCACAGGTGACAGATCGTCCTCGGCAGAGCGGTTTTCAACAGAGGGCACGGGGAAATTTGAGGATACAAGAGCCAGTAGCGCCAGTAGGGGAGGTGAACGTGACGTTCAAGGAGCCCGTGCATAAAATTGTGGATAAGATTAAGCACGAACCGTATTTCAGATGGCCGAACCGGATGGCTGGCGACCCCTCTAGGAGGAATCAGAACCTATACTGCACCTACCATAAAGACCGGGGACATACTACCGAGCAATGCCGAGTGTTAAGGGACCATCTCGGGCAGCTGGCTAAGGCAGGGCACCTCAAGGAATTTGTGACGGATGCCGGGGATCGAGGAACAGGCCATGGCGCTCCACACAGAGGGAATCCCCTTCCGCCCCCTCTTGGGATAATTGATGTTATTCACGTCGCCCCGAGGGGCATTTCAACGGCAAAGGGGAAGGAGGTGTTGACAGTAATGTCGGTGGAGGGGAGTACGGGCGTTCCGCCTCCCGCGAAGAAGATCAGACCTACCCGAGAGCCAATCGCTTTCGACGACAGTGATTTGGAAGGAACCATTCAGCCGCACGACGACGCATTGATAGTCACGGCAAGGATTGGCGGCTTCGTTGTGAAGAGAATAATGATAGACCAGGGAAGCGGAGCGGATGTTATGTACCCAGACCTATTCAGGGGGCTCGGGTTGAGGAATGAGAATCTGTCGAAGTACAACACTCCCCTGGTTGGGTTCGACGGGAAAATGGTGGCTCCCGAGGGGCAAATCTCTCTGCCCGTGAATATGGGGGGCAAAGAGGTAATGGTAAGCTTCTTCGTAGTTGCCTCATACTCCCCCTACATGGTGATTCTGGGGAGGCCATGGATATATGCAATAGGGGCTGTCCCGTCCACTTTGCACATGAAGGTCAAGTTACATATTGATTATGGTGTCACGGTGATACAAGGAAGTCAGCGGGCGGCCAGGCAATGTTTGATCGCCATGGTCGATTGGAAGAAGGGGCAGACCGACCAGAAGGATCAGGCCGACCCCAAATGTTCGTCGTCGGGGATGCCTTTGTAGCAATTACAGAACCCGCCAGAGGAGAAGGGGGGTGCGCGCGCCGAGAATATGCTCAAGGTAAAGGTGTTGCCGGATGTAGACAAGTACTTCCAAATAGGGGAGAGCATGGAGGACCGGGAAAAGGTAGAGATGTTGCTACTCCTAATACGGAATGTGGACGTATTTGCATGGAGTCCATACGAGGTGCCCGGGGTGGATCCCGAGTTCATCGTGCACAGACTTGGAGTTGACCCCTCATTCACCCCTAAAAAGCAGAGGTCGAGGAGGTCAGCCTGGGAGCATTCCGAGGCAGTAAAGGTGGAAGTTCAAAGATTGAAGGAGGCTGGGGTGATTCGGGAAATCTTCTTCCCGGATTGGTTGGCGAATACCGTGGTAGTGAAGAAGAAGAACGGCAAGTGGAGGGTTTGCGTCGACTTCACCGATCTCAACAGAGCCTGCCCGAAAGACCCTTTTCCCGTGCCTAAGATTGATCAGATGGTGGATGCCACGTGTGGGCACCCAAGGATGAGCTTTCTGGACGCTTTCCAAGGGTATCACCAAATCGCCCTAGCGCCCGAGGATCAAGAAAAAATGGCGTTCATCTCCCCGGAAGCTAATTATCACTACACGAGGATGCCCTTCGGACTGAAGAACGCCGGGGCCACCTACCAACGAATGATAACAAGAATGTTCCGAAACAAGATAGGGCGCACAGTCGAGGTGTACATCGACGACATGGTGGTGAAGAGCAAACAGGAAGCCCTGCATATGGGGGACCTCCAGGAGGTTTTCGAGGTTCTCCGACGGCACAAGTTGCGCCTTAATGCGGAGAAGTGCGCATTTGGCATTGGGGCCGGGAAGTTCCTGGGGTACCTGATCAGTATGCGGGGAATTGAGGTCAACCCCGACCAGATAGAAGCTGTGAGAAGACTGAAGCCACCGAGCAACCCGAAGGAAGTGCAAATACTAACCGGGATGCTAGCAGCCCTTAACCGGTTCATCTCAAAATTCGCAGATCGCTGCCGACCATTCTACCAACTGCTGAAGAAATGGACTGGATTTCGGTGAAGCGAGGAGTGTGAAGAAGCCTTTGTGGATCTGAAGAATTATTTGGCGCGGGCGCCCATGCTTACGGCGCCAGAGCCAGGTGAGGATTTGTTCATGTATCTGGCGGTATCCGAGCACGCCGTGAGTGCTATGCTGCTGAGGGACAAAGGAATCCAGCAACCCGTGTACTACATCAGCAAAACTCTTGTCGACGCCGAGACGAGATACTTGCCCTTGGAGAAGCTTGTATTAGCCCTGATACACGCCACCAGGAAGTTGCCCCACTATTTTCAAGCTCACACTGTATACGTCCTGACCGAGTACCCATTACAGTCGTTATTAAAGAGGTCGGATTTTACGGGCCGTGTAGCCAAGTGGGGGACTCGACTCGGTTCCTTCGACATACGGTACAGACCTCGAAGCTCGGTGAAGGGCCAGGTCCTTGCGGATTTTATAGCTGAGTTTTCGCCCAGAGAGAAGGGGGAGATGGTTTGTCGACTGGAGGCTCGCCCGTGGAAGGTGTTCGTAGACGGCGCGTCGAGCTCCACGGGTGCCGGTTCAGGAGTTGTTATAATCACCCCGGAGGGAATACGACTAGAGCACTCGTTTAGATTGGGTTTCAGGGCATCCAACAACGAGGCAGAATACGAGGCTTTTCTGGCCGGACTGAGGACAGCTTCGAGCCTAGGGGCTCGGGAGATTGAGCTGTATTCGGATTCGCGTCTGGTGGTTAATCAGGTGCAGGGCAGTTTCGAAACCCGAGATCCTCGGATGAAAGCGTACCTAGAACAGGCGAAACTAGTTATGGCCGGCTTCAACACGGTGAAGGTTTTTCAAGTAGCCCGAACGCAGAACAGACACGCCGACTCCCTCGCCACGCTGGCATCGTCAGTGATCGAAGAGATACCGCGGCAAATCAAAGTCAAGCTTATTTCAGAGCCGAGCGTCAGGGTAATGAGCGACTCGGGACCTACGGGGATCAATGTCACGGCCATCGCAGCCCCTACCCCGTGCTGGATCGACCCCATTATCAACTTTCTGGCTGACGACCGTCCACTGAGTGACGAGAAGGAAGGCATCAGGATCTGTAGGATGGCTCATCGGTATTGGTTGGCGGAAGACCGGACATTGTATCGAAGGTCCTTCGGGGGGCCGTACCTCTTGTGCTTACGCCCGGAGAAGGTGGGCGAGCTCTTGGCCGAGCTCCATTCAGGGGTGTGCGGCGGCCATGTCGGGGGACGTTCATTGGCGCACCGAGTGATGACTCAGGGGTTTTGGTGGCCTCAGATGCAGAAAGACGCCGCCGAGTATGTGCTTAAGTGTGAACAGTGTCAGAAGCACGCCCCTCTGATCCATCAGCCTGCGGGCCACCTGAACCCGATCAGCAGTCCTTGGCCTTTTGCATAATGGGGGCTGGACATCATAGGCCCATTCCCTCGGGCGACGGGCGGCCGAAAGTTCGTTTTGGTGGCCGTCGACTATTTTACCAAGTGGGCGGAGGCGGAAGCTTTGGCCAACATACGAGATGTGGAAGTAAAGAAATTCGTATGGAAAAATATCATCACCAGGTTCGGGGTGCCGAACACTATCATATCGGACAACGAGCTACAGTTTGACAGCCGGGCGTTCCGAGAGTTTTGCAGTGGTCTCGGCGTCAAAAACAAGTACTCAACTCCCGCTTATCCACAGGGCAATGGTCAGGCCAAGGCGTGAATAAGGTGATTATGAGTGGGCTGAAGAAAAGGCTGGAGGGCGCGAAGGGAAACTGGGCCGAGGAACTTCCCAAAGTCTTGTGGGCATACCGCACCACTCCTAGACGGTCCATCGGGGAGACCCCTTTCTCTCTCACGTACGGAGCGGAAGCCGTGATCCCTACCGAGGTGAATCTATGCAGTGCGCGAGTAGCGGGGTTCGATCACGCCCAAAACGACGAAATGATGGTAGGATATTTGGACAAGGTGGAAGAGTACCGCGAAATGGTGACAATACGGCTTGCGGAATATCAGCAGAAGCTCGCCCAGAGATACAACCAAGGTGTGAGAACGAGGGAGTTTGTTGCCGGGGATTTGGTTCTCAGAAGAGCCGTGGGCAACATGCGGGACACTAGTGTCGGGAAATTGGCGCGGACATGGGAGGGACCCTACAGGGTCATAGCCGTGGCCGGCACCGGGGCTTACCTCTTGGAAGACCTAGACGAGAGACAGCTGCCCCGACCGTGGAACGTCCATAATCTCAAGAAGTACTATCATTGATGGGCGATTCGCCGAGCATAAAGTTAGCCGCAACCTATTGTATATGTTTTGTTAGTTATACTAATGATGTTTTTCATGCAGATCCGCACTGTTCTAACCCTAATTCTCGGTTCGATCCCAATCACCGAGCATGGTTCATTCTTAGCCGATTTGTTCTAAGGACAGAAGCCTGATCCTCGGTTCGATTTATCGCCGAGCAGGTGGAAACCTTAACGGCCCATTCTAAGGACAGAAACCTGACTCTCGGTTCGATCCATATCACCGAGCAGGTGGAAACCTTAGCCTTTTTGTTCTAAGGACAGAAGCCTGACCCTCGGTTCGATCCTATCACCGAGCAGGTGGAAACCTGAACGATTCACTCTAAGGACAGAAGCCTGACCCTCGGTTCGATCCTATCACCGAGCAGGCGGAAACCTGAACGATTCACTCTAAGGACAGAAGCCTGACCCTCGGTTCGATCCTATCACCGAGCAGGTGAAAACCTTAGTCATTTCATCCTAAGACAAAAGCCTGACCCTCGGTTCGATCCCTATCACCGAGCAGGTGGAAACCTTACCATAGCCAGACACATCACAATAAAGAAGCAACACGATAAAGCATTCATATTAAGGCATAAAACTCAAATTAACGTTTTGTTGCCAAAACCCGGCAACTCGAAATAAAGAAAATACAACATAAATAAATTATCCCGTCACCACAACCCGGTGACATAGGCAATTCCGTTCATTCTCAAAAGGAAGGAAAAATAAAGCAGGGCTGACTTTCAAATTTAGATATCCGCCGCATGAGCGGAGGATGCGTCCTCTTGAGAGCGGTGGTCGGCGTAAGGAGTTGGAGACTGGACGTACTCCCCGGTCCGGTCCCCAACATGGGGGTGGCTGGTCCCCTCCATATCGGTCGGCACCGCGTGAGAGTCAATGGCGTTCACCAGTTCCCTCATGCTGGAGGTCTCCTCTTCATCAATAACAAGGGGTGCAGGCTTCTCGGCGTTGGGGATACTCGGGAAAGGGATCTTGCTGCGATCCCTCAATGGAGAATCCTCGGGAATCCCCAAGGCTTGGAGAGCGGCGAACCAACCCTCTTCATATCCGAGCCTGTGAGCCTGGCGAATGACCGGCTCCGCCGAATTCTCGGCATCTGCGAACCCCTCGTTATACCACTTGTTTTCACAAGCCTCCAGCGCCGCCTTCGAATCGGCCAATTGTCCTTCCAGCATGGTGTTCAAGCTCTGAGCCTCCGCCAGTTTAAGCTCGGTGCCACCCAGTTGCAGTTCCAGCTCCTCAGACTTCGTTTCGGCAAGAGCCTGGGCCTTCACGGCCATAGCAATTTTATTCTCTGCCTCCTCGGCAATTTTTGACTTCTCCCTCACCGTGGCCTCGGCGACGTCCCTCAGGGCCTTCTCCCACTCAGCGTCCTCGGCTAAATCCTTCATCCTGCCGTCCACAATGTATGACATTTGTGCAGCCTGACCACACAAAGTTCAATTTATAAGGCAAAATGGAAAGTACACACACATGAGCAAATGGGAAACCGAGAAAGGGAAAGAAAAACAAAACAGTTACCGCTATGGTGTGCCACTGCATACGCCTTCCCAAAGACTCATCCGTCCCTTGCGTGAAAGCGTGCAAGTCCTCGGGCAAGAGGATGCCGCGCGCCAGACTCTGCGCCACACGGCCCCCATAACCTTTGTCCCATACTCGGGCACTGGCCGTCGACGGAAGTGGCTCGCCGTCAAGTTGGAAGGAGGGTCGCCATGCTGCCGGAGCCCGGGAAGTAGACGCCAGGTCTATCCCGGTTTGTGCTACCGGTTCCCGGATGACAATACCCGCCGAGGGCCGGAGGGGCACGTTGCCCGAGCCCGTCTGAGTCTGATCGGTTGTGCGCGGCCTTTTTCGAACTCGGGTTGATGGGACAGCGGGAGGCGAAGCGTCTTGGCCACGGGTTTGTTGCTGCTGCGCGGCAGGCTGGGCACTCGGGACAAAGCGGTCGATCGTCATCTTCCTCCTAGCCACCATGGCGTTGCCTTGGTCGGATCCTGTTTCAGAAGAGTCAGTTGGTTCCGCGGCTGCACCCTCCTCTTCCCGAACAGTAGCCTCGGGCTCTACAGTTCTCTCGGGCTGAGCAGGAACTTCTTGCTGGATTCGCTCGTGGGCACGTCTCTTACGCTCGGCAGATACGCGCTCGGCTGATTCGTCACGAATAGGCTGTCGCTCGTCTGAACAAATGAACCGGGGGCCGAGATCACGTGCCTCGCCGGCAGTTAGCTTTGGTGGGAAGAAGTTTGCGTGCCGGACGTCGATATATGAGAGGAGAGGGCTGTCAACTAGCAAAGCTTGGCTGAATGCCTGCCAAGTTGAGTAGACGGGATTGACACCGAGGATGAGGTGGGACGCTCGGAGTTGTCCGTCCGTGGGTACGAAGATTTCCGACCTGAGCACGAAATTCAGGTCCCGAACATGTACCACTCTGAGGTCCGGCTTGAATCTTTTGCTCTCTGCACAGAGGAAATAAGGGTTAATGATTACATAACCGGACCAAAATCAAAAGAGACCAAAGTAAATAAAGGCTAGTCACCGACCAACGTCGCGCGGCGAAAATGCACAGGGGATCTCCTCGGCAAACCAATTGCCGCTCACCCAAATGAAATCTTTAGCCGAGTTACGGTTTGAATCTGGTAGGCATGAAATAAGCCGTACCCTCACATCCCTAGTCTTTATATAATAGTCCGACTTGATATTGCCGCACAGACTATACATCTGATTAATGTCATAGTGATTTAGTTGCAACCCGTACAATTGGTTCAACCTACTCACGCAACTCACTACTCGGTAAAAGTTGGGATGGAGTTGGTCGGGACAAAGGCCGTAAAATCTAAGGGTACTAAGAATTAGAGGGTCAATCGGGAACCTAAGCCCACCCTCTAGAATGGCCATCAAGGGGAAGAACACCGTGTTTTCACCACGGCGCCTCTGGATGTCAATATCGCCCATATTGCAGTAGGCAATGTCTACGTCACTAGGAACATTATAGGCTTCCCTAAATCTAGCCAAAGCATGTTCGGAAGAAAGGAGGTAAGAGTAACTCATTTTTTCAAAGCGAGTGTTTTTAATAAAAGGGAAAAGAAATGCTATGATTATCAAAGAATAGACTGAAATGGCTAAACAGAAAAAGCAAGAAGAGGGAAAGGAACTTACTGTGGGCTCTAAGGAGGAAGTGTGTTCTGGGCCAGAAGATGAACCACGAAGGAGGGATGCTCGGCAGAGTAAGATATTGAAAAGTGAGGAATGCGAAAGTGAGAGTCAGTGACTAGAGGGATTATTTATAGGCGTGGGGAGTAAAATGAGAAGCATTAAATGATCCACTGGAAGGAAACCACGCGGACTGCCGCTTCAACTGCCACACGCGTGACGCCTCGGTTCACGAACCGTCAGACAGTGATGACGGATAGGCCGTCAGTCAATTCCAAACGCGTCTTTTGAGACACGCATTAATGCGCCCATCAACGGCTGGGCACTGACCCTTTGACTTCCCAGACGGGTATTTACCCCTTGTGATCCTTGATTCACCCCCGGGAATGGGGAGCGAATCAATGGGGGGCTATTGTACGGCCCCCGCACCATGGCCCATATTGGGCCTTGGACCCTGGCCTGGGTGTATGGCCCATGAGGCCAGTCTCCCTCAACCTGGCGGCCCACCCCCGGGTCACGCATGCTGCAGGCCCAAGCTTTGCCTCTTCATCGTTTCTCGGCAACACCTTCCCGAGCAGTGATAAATATTCGACTCTCGGGACGCCCCGCCCTGTACCTACCCGGCCGTGCCTCAGAGAGGCACCGCTGCCGAGAACTATCGTGGAGGTGGGAACCAAGTTCCAACGCCACCCTCACCGCTTCCCACGCCCACCTAACCACCCACTTACGATCGATAATACTGGACCGCCGGTTGCACTTACTGGCAAGTAATTATGACCTCTCCACTAATCTATGGACTATAAATACAAGAAGTTTTGAGAAGACAAGGGTTGGAAAATTGATGGGAAGAAGAGTGTAAACAGAGAGAATAGAGTGAAAAGGTGGTTCAGACCCCCGAAGAGAGAAAAGTGATTCCATTGAGTCTTAGCGTTAAGAACGACCCAGTGTAGGAAATCCAAACCCACTATACAAGTAAGTTATGAGCCCAAGTGAGGCCCAGCCCAACGGGTTTCAGTTTTGGGTGCGCACAATAATTTATAAAATACATCTGTTCATGTAAGGCCCGTGATGTTTTATCAAATAGCAAGTTACTACATATTTTACCCATATGTAAAAATTAAAACCATGAAGTGCAAAAAAAAAATTTCCCTTACAACAAATAGAGTGGAGAAATTTTGAACCCTGAGTTCTGTCATTTTGATAAATAAAATATTTATATCGATTGTTGTACTACTTAATTTGAAAAAGGTCCTCAAACGCTTTCATGAAATAGCAAATTGGAAAATAAAAAGTAATTTTCTTCACCAATTGAATCAAACACTCAAGTTTTCTTTTTTGGATGGAAATCAAACACTCATAAATTACTATATGAAAGTGTTTGATTTTAGGGTGTTAGGATACATTTTTTTACATCTAATATTATTTAAATAACACCTATTTATTTTTAAACATCACCAACAAATTATTGGGTTTCCCTAAATATTTTTTACTATTATTATGCTAGCCCACAACCATTCCTGTTTCCATCACAAAATTGGGCCACAAATATAAAACACCATAAGACCCAATATTTTTTTTTGTAAAACTTAATCCGAAATTATTTATTTTATTGAGCAAGTTAAAATCTCATTCTTTTCTAAAGCCCATGAATTTTTATACCTAGCAATATTTGAAAAGTCCATGATTCAAATACATGACAAAACAATTTTATCAATGGAATTTAAATTCATAATTAAAGCCCATAATTCAAATACATGGCAAAACAATTTTATCAATGAAATTCAAATCCATAATCAATGCCCATGATTCAATTTCATGGCAACTTATATATAAAAAAACAATATCAAAGAAAAACCCAATTCTCACTAGCAATATCAAAAAGCCCAATTCTCATTGACAATATCAAAAACTTAATTTACATCATTCTCAGGATCTTCTAGGCTTTCCCTCAAAGGATCTGCTTCTTGGATGATGGAGATCCTACTCGTGGCCTAAGTCTGAGTCTTCCTCTATTTTACTTTTGTCTTTCTTTTTCCTTCTTTTTGGGCCTTTGGGCCTTTATGGTCCTTCTTTACTTCATGAGCTGAGCCTTTTTTTATTAAGGCACATGATCTTTCTTTGCTTTTCATGGAACAGGCTTCCTTGTCACATTTTAGTCCTCTCAACACATGGTTTTCTCATTAATCAAAATCCAAATAAAAATGAATCTAGTTTCAGAGAGAGAACTTTATTGCTATTTGCTAACAATTGTTACGGTGGAAAGAGGTGATTACTGTATGGCATATATGGTGGTAGATGACAATACATGCCTGTTAATTTATAATAATTCCAGTTTAAAATAACAATAAAATAAAAATAAGAAAAACGAAGAAGGAAAGTAAAGACTGCAATTCTAACAGTTCTGTGAAAAGCTCTCATGGGTTGGTTTTATTTGCTAGGAATTATCAAAAAGAAAATGGACTATGCTCTTAGCCTTGGATTGTACTTTTGATTAACTGTTTACCTTTTTTTGATCACATGGCACCTTTATTCTAATTTGTCTCTTCCTTAATTCTCTCTTCTCCTTAATTATGTTTTAGAGATATTCTTTTTTTTTTTTTTTCCAACTGATTTGAACTATAAAAAACGGATTCTTTCTAAATTCACTTGAAAATATGGAGCCGATATGTACCATGTTGACTTGTTCTACCTACTGGTTGAAAAAGAAGAAAAAAAAAACAATAATTCATGGCCTCATAAGTTAAACTACTTTCATCAGATACAACAGCAGAACAATTTCATTACATTAAAGCAAAATACAGGGACATAGAAAAGCAAAACCTGCTTTGGTAATTCTTGCATACTGTAAAACATTACCAAAGTCTCTACTCAAACACCCCCACAAGTCTCTACAATCACCTGAAACGAAAAAAAATAAAATTATGAGACGGTCTCGTGAGATCTCCATGTGGAAATCTCACATGTGTAATCCCCACATGGACTTGGCTTCAAGAAACCCCAAGACTAACAAACACCAGATATAGTAAAGAGGAATAAGAAAGCATACATGAGAAACACCCACAATTTAATTATTTCTTCTTCCTTGAAGTTGAGGAATCGGCAGAAGAATTGGTCTTCAAAAAACCATTAACAATTGTCGCTATGACCTTGCCTCGGGGGGGAGGTACGTTGTTGAAAGAAGAGACCGGATGGAGCTTCTTCCCTTGGCCAGGATGATCTTGCTTGCCTCTAGGTTTTTCACTCATATCTACTGCTAGTATATTATTACTCTCTCTTTTCAGTTTCTTTCTTAAACTATGAATGTGGATGATGTGCAGCAATAATGTACAATGTATCTTTATATGTAAAAATTTAAAAAAAAAAAAAAAAAAAAAAAAAGTGTAACCCCTTCTCAAAATGATTAAAAAATAAGAAGAAAAACAGAATGCTCATATAGGACCACCCTATGGGGCCTATACTAGGTGTGAATGAATACAATGCAAGTAGGAGTTTACTGTATATATTATATAAAATTTACTATATAAATTAGACAAATGTGTCTAATATTGTACAATAGGACAGATTTATTTACTCTCCGTCGTGTAAATCTTATATTATATTAAACTATTAATGTAAGTCTTACGTGTAACAATGTAAACCAAGAACTGTCCTATATAATACAAAACCACGATGGAATCATTGAAGGATAATTCACGTTGGTGACTGATGAGGACGCCGTGGGGCCATCGATAGCGGATGACCTAGTGTTCTTGTAGCAATTTTTTTTTTTTTAAATATATTTATATATTTTAAATAATGATGTTAAAGAGATAATGTTTTTCACAAATATAATATGATTGAAATAATATCTTTCTTGGGCCCACTTTAGGCGTAATAAATGATATTAATAATGGCAAAAAATTTTAAATTTCTATATTGCAAAAAAAAAAAAAAAAAAACTCTTACCGTCAAATTTTTTTTTTTTTAAAGAACAAATTAACAAACTCATTAATATTGAGCAAATCTATAATTGTTTTGTCCAACAAATGTAATATGAGACAAAATCCTAAGAGTAATACTATAGACACAAATTATTTTATAATATTTTTACAAACTGTTGATGTGACTCTAGTAATTTTCAAATAATTATTGGTAAATATAAATGTGATGTTAGTAGTGGATTCATATTAGAACTAATAATAATTTGCTACATTAATAATTTGTAAAAATATTGTAAAATAGTTTGTGGCTGTAGTAATACTCAAATCCTAAACTCATGATGGAATATTGAGTGTTTAATTTTTTTTTTTAAGTTCTTATTAATTGAATACTTTCTACTTTTATTTTTCTATGAAAAATGACACTTTATTCTAAATTTACTTGTATATTTGGAAAATTTTCTAAATAACACTTTCCTCACAGAAACATTAAGGAATTAAGTTGACATTAATTTAACCTATATATGTATTTTTAAAATTTTCTTTTAATGATAATTAATAAGGCATATTTCTAGTTAACGAATGAAATTCGCCTTATATTACCAATGGATAAAGTATAAGCATATATAAAATAATAATAAAAAATACTGAATATATAAAGCATGACAAAAATTATAAACTGATATAGAGCAGAACAAGCTTGTACTATGGTGTTGAATTATGAGCATTAAGTGGGCTTTTTTCTTGAAATTTCAACAAAGAAAATAAGTCACTACTTTTGTGAATTGAGGATGAGATCCTATCTATGAGAGTTGAAAAAGGTTGCTATCATGCTTCGAATTGAAAACTTGAAGCCAACTTGGAATGAGTGAGAGAGTGACACTACTTTTCTAGAAGAGTTGAATTATGTTCTGGCGTTCAAAACTTATGACCAGAGTAATAAACACTTATCTAGTGAAGGAGCACCATATATGAAAATGAATGGTTAATCTTGCTTGTATTTACTTTCCCACATGGGTTGGAAGTGAGGTTCTTGACCAGTAGGGACTGGGACCATCAAGATCATAATGATGAATTATGATGATTTATGCTATTATTAAAAGCTAATTTCCCTTGTGTTCATAATATATAATAAAAATCAGTATAAAACTTATCCACATAATTAATATTGTAATAATTAGCTGAAAGGGAAAAATAGAAAACTAGTTTTTGTTATTAATTGAATTTAAAATTTGGCGACTCATGACTCATGAGAGGCCCACAGGGTGATCCTTTAAATTTTCTCTACCAAAATCTTTTCATCCTATTTTTTAATTAAGATAAGTTTGGAGAGAAATCCTTTAAACCATTTTAAAATAGTGACATATTTCCTTCCAATTTGACTCAACTAAACCTCACACCACCTATATATATATAACCATGGGTAAAGTGTTTAAGGAAATTTGAATAAATGAATAGGCCTAAATAAGAACCATTGGTAAAGTAAATATATGATGTTAGTGGTAGACCTAAATAAGAACTAATAAGAATTTGTCATTCATTTATTCAAATTTCCTTAAACACTTATATAATCATGGTTAAAGTGTTTAAGGAAATTTGAATAAATGAATTCTTATTGATTCTTATTTAAACCTACTACTAACATCATGTTTTTACTTTACCAATGGTTACCCACCACATCAGTAATTTATAAAATAATTTATGACTTTAGCATTTTCCTAAATAAATTTTTTCATAATGTTGATTTTTTGATGAAAAAAATGAGTATAAATGGTAGAATGCGGAAGGGTTAAAGCTTTTCTCTACTTTTTCTCAAAAAATATAAAATAAAAAAGCTTTTCTCTACTTTTTCTCAAAATAAAAAAATAAAAATAAAAATAATAAAAAAGCTTTTCTCTACATGATGACCACCTGGGCCGAGTTCCAAAATTTGGCAAGGTTTTTTTTTTTTTTTTTTTTTTTTTTTTTTTTTTTGAGAAAATTTGGCAAGGTTAAAATTGCTATTATTGATTTTAGAATTAGGACCTATATAAGGGGATTCTCAACTGTTATTCTGATTTTAATGTGCCACCTCTTTAGCTTAAACTTATCGCTTCATATTTCTTTTAAAAAAAATAATAATCGTAAAACAAAACTTAGCACATCATATTTTAGGGTTTCGATTCTTTCCCTTTCACTATGAGATGTAGAGTACCCATTTATATTTTATTTGTTGCTCTCTGCTTCGTTCTCGCACTTTTTTCTTTTTTTTTCTTTTCTCTATCATCATTTCAGGCTCTCTCTCTCACTTTATTTCTTTCATCTCAACTTCTCAGATCTCACTTTTCTCTTATCGAGCCATTTTTATCTTTTCATTTTGTTGATAGAAGGAAATTATAAAATTTTATTATTTGCATTTTGTGTGTGTAATGTCAATATATTTAAGTTCTCTTTTTATTAGGTTTTGTATAATTTAAGTTTTTTAATGACTGCTCTATAAAAAAAATTCCAAGAGCTACCATGAGTCCTTTAAGACTCTTATCACATGAATGAGCATGGAGAGCCTCTTGAAAAAGCCACTACTCAGAAGAGCAAACTTGTCATTTTGATGAGGGAACCTCATCAATATCACAACAGAGTTGCTTCTTGCTGGAGAGAGAGAGAGCAAATATTTTTATAAATGTATTGAAGTATTGTTCACAAATTAATTAATTTGGTCCACGATTTGTTAAGCCCAATGTAAATTTTTTTTTTATTATGTGTGTAGTTATATTTGCGGTAAAAATTTAATTTGTTGAACTTGATGGAAATGCAAATGCTCTTATCTAAAAGGGCGTGGAGCAACCGAGCAACAAATGTGACAACAAAAAAGTCATGAGTGGGACTCTACCATGGAAGTATGGTCTAATCGGGCTTCCCCAAGTGCCAATTTTCAGCAATAATTAAATCAAGTCCCTTAATTAATGGTAACATTTTATTATTGGATGATTTTTTTACCATTTTTGCTAGATCGTGCCCCCACCCCTAGATATTTTAGTAGCTTAGCAAATGTGAAAACGATATAATTGATACAAAACGACCAGAATGATCATTATGCCTGTAAAAAAAAAACAACAAAGCAAAGGCAAATACACTAATACATATAGCGCAAATGGGGTTTGTGGGCTAATAAAGGAAATCATCCTAGGAGAAAAGAAAGTAATGATGTAACGAAAATAAAGTAATAATGGATTATTTATCTGTTTGAAAATTGTATATTTTCGGTAGGTTATCTATAATAATAATAATAATAATAGTAGGTGAAATTGAGAGAAACTCAAATTAAAATTTCAAATTAGAGTTCTAATTTTGCTTCATGTATCTTAAATTATTTATTCTTAAAGAGTTTTATTTCTTAATTTTAAAATCAAATGTGGGACCACATCATAAATATTCATCCAAGTGAATTATTAAATACAAAAACTAAAGAATCAATAATAAATGAATCGTAAAAAAAGAAAAAAGAAAAAAAAAGTGCTTCACAATAAATTTTTTTTTTTAAACATGGAAAATTTAGATTTTATACTTAATAATATCCTTACAAATTTTTTTAAAGAGTTAACAAAATATAAAAATGACTATCAATAGTATTTAAATTATATATATATAGGAATTATGCATCTTATTGTATATCTTTAAGTGTATCCATGCATATGTATGAGGCTACAAGCTAGTTTATATAATTGCTACAAAAAAATTGAAGTTAACCAATTTTCAAAAATATAAATGTTATATTATATCAAATAAAGCTGAAAGAAAATGAAACTTTTTGTTAATTAGCACATGCGCACACAATATTAATAGACTGGTGAGTGCATAAGCATGAACCATGATCGAGGCCCTTGCTAGTTGGTATTCTTTTTGGCTCCAAATTAGTCATTAGAGAAAATAAAAATATATATACCCAAACAAAATTTAAGAGAAAGGAAGACTTTGGTCATTTGTGATATTTATATTGTGAAAGTGTGTTTGGATTAGTTATAATTAGTTTTTTTAAAATGAATGTTTAAAAATAAGAGCAATTTATATTGTAAAAGTATATATATATATATATATATATATATATATAAACTAATGGTAAAAGTAAGACTAAATAATCCATATTACACTTGAAATTTGAGTGAATTATTATTTTCATCCCTAGAGTACGTGTCTTCTATATATAAAATTGCAACCATATATTGACATATGATATAATTCAATTTTCCTGGATAAACTGCAATGGATATATGTAATGACCAACTTGTTAAAAAAAAAATTGAAAATAATCATATATCAAATTTAGAGGGTGTGATATGAAATTTTGCCTAAAATAAATTGTATTATATCATTTTAACGGGTGTATTTTACAAATACAAAAGAAGTCAGATTATTATTTTTATTTTTTATATTGAGCTTAATTTGACAGTCTCAATTTTTCCCTTATTTTCTACTATATTTAGCATATAAGCAATATGTAAACCTAAAATTTCTGTGAGTTCTATTATTATGACATTTTAACGTAAAACGGACAAATAAACCTACTTCCATAAAATAAAATTAAAAATTAAAAAACAACAACAACAACAAAAAAAACAAAAAACAAAAACCTTGCTGTACGTAAACTCAGATGTAAAAATAAAATGGATAAGGTTTTTTTCCCTGTAAAAAAAAAAAATCCCCCTTAAATTTCGGGGCCCACTATGTCAATTGTCAAAAAGCTTGAAAGAACCTGTCCTTTTTTCTTTTTCCTGAATGAAAGAACCGGTCGTTGATGAGGACCAAATTCATTTCCAGCATTCATGGTTTTCTCATTGATCATATCCCAAAAAATAATAATAATAATAAATCCAGTTTCAATGGTGGAAAGAGGTGATTACTGATTACTGCTTGGCCTCCAAAGTCCAAATTACTGTATTAGAAATATATGATAGATCGATAATAAAACATGCGTTTGCTAAATAATTCCAGTAAATTTAGTGGAGAAGAAAATAAAAAAAGTTAAAAACGAGAAATATGAGGTAGTAACTTGCACTTGCACAGTCCATGTAGTGAAAATCGAACATAACACAAACAAATCTACACAATCTAAGCTAATAAGGTGTACGTTGAAGGATCTAAGTTGGGTCCCAAAGAAAGTTGAATCCACCCTTTAATGCCCCAACAAAATCAAAAGATATCTAAATATATATTGCATTGGAGTCGGATCTTAATTTTCAGGAAAAGAATAGTAAGAGATTGCAGGAAAAAGAAAATCAAACGGAGCCTCTTGAATCAGAAGCTATAGATGGGTAACTACCATATCAGGAAGTAAATTAAGGCAACACTGCAATTCTAACTTTTCTGTGAAAACCTCTAATATAATGGGTTGATTTTATTTGCTAGGAATCTTCAAAAAGAACAAGGGTTTAAGCGCTTAGCCTTGAATTTGTCCTTTTGATTAATTGTTTACCTATTTTAAATCACATGGCACCATTTTTTAAGCCAACCATGTTTGGATAAAACGAGCGAGAGAAAGAGGTGGTCTGAAAATACTAATTTTTCTAGCTATTTCTTTATTTTCTCTGGACCAAAATGCGAAATTCACCTTTTAAGTTTCATCACTTTTTATTTTAGTCCTTTAAATTTGAATTTTGTTATTTTAATCCTCTAACTTTTAATCCTTCTCCATTCAATTTTCCATTAATATTCTGTTAACATTCCATCAATTTCTGTCGTTAAACTGCCTAAAACTACGTCATTTTGGCCTTAACTTAATATTTAATATTTATTTTATTATTTATTTCTGTTTTTTTAATAAAAACGTTAATTACAAAAAAAACCCCAGAAATTAACATAGCAGCCCTCCCCATCTGAAGAACACGACTTGAAACCCACCCACTCGACCTTTATATTCTCTCTTTTATCCCATCTTTTCACATCTCATGTGCAAGCTAGGTGTAATGTGCCTTGAAAAGTGGTCTTGTTAGTTCAGTGATTTTGGGTGGGTGCTTTGTATATTTGGTTTGGTTTTTAGTTTCAAAAGGCAATTCTGAAAATGCCTATGTTTTAGCCCTTTAGGAGGGATGGCCAGATGGGGTTGTTGGGTATGAAGGTGGTGGAGATGGGCATGTTCTAGATCTGGACACTGCTGTCAAAGATGAGGTTTTGGGTAGGGTTGTTAGAGCTGGTGTAGACTAAAGAAGATGATTGTAGAGCTGGACTTATCTGAGGTTCCGTCTGTGTTCATTTGTCCAATTCGTGTTCTTTGGATGAGGATGAGTGTTATCTTAATTTTTGATTTCTTTTAACTAACGTTTTTTTTAATTAAGAAATAAATAATAAAATATATATTAAATATTAAATTAAGGGCAAAACGACGTAGTTTTGAGTAGGCTAACGGTGGAAATGGATAGAATGTTAGCGAATGACTGAATTGAGGAGAAATAAAACTTAGAGGACTGAAATGACAAAATACAAACTTAAAGGACTAAAATGAAAAGTAATGAAACTTAAAAGATGAGTTTTGCATTGTGGCCTTTTCTCTTCCCCTACTGTTTTAGACACACAAACACACATATTCCAACAGAATTTAACTATAAAATGGATTCTCTCTGATTGCGTACCTTGTTCTACTACATTTTGGTTTATTAAAAAAAAATGATACATGGTCTCAGAAGTAGATAAATATAACTACTTTCATTAGATAGAAAACTAGCATAACATTTTCATTACCACAAGTGTCACAAGACAAAGCAAAATACCTGGCACAGGAAAGTAAAAACATGTTTTCATTGCTTTGGTAGCATATACTTATTACATGAACATTACCAAAGGCTTAACCCAAACAACACCTTCCAACTCTCAACCACAACAACTCAGGCCTCCCAATAAACACTAGATATAGTAATAGGAAAGCATATATATATATATATACACACACACATGAGGAAGTGAACACCCACTATTAACTACTGCTTTGAAGAATCCCCCGAAGGATTTCCCTTTAAAAACTCAGCAACAATGTTCACCAAGACCTTATTGCCACGCTTTTGAGGTACTTTCCCAAAAGAAGGGGCAGGATGGAGCTTCCCTTGGCAGGGATTTTGCTTGGCGCCGTTGGGATTTTCACTCATATCTACTACTACTACTACTTGTCTCTCTTTTTCTATACTATACTGTGGAGTGTTGAATATTGGAGACTGGTGTGCAGCTATTTCAGTAATGTTCCATCTTTATAGCAATAGGTTTCAACTTGTTGCCTTGAAATTGTGACTTCACGATTTCAGAATTTTTTTTTCATCTATTTTTTGAGTTTGTGTAACAAAAATTATTATTCTTTTTTTAGTAATGTTATTAATACTTTCCCACACACTTTATTATTACTATCTTATTCGGTAAATTAAAAGTGGTGAAAAAAAAATCTATATATTAGTAACAAATAATCAATTATAATCTATTGTGTATTACAATAGTAACAAAATGTGTGATTTTAACATTATTGCTCTTCTTTTATAGTTTTATATAGAAATTGAAAAGGATATATAACCCCTCAACCAAAAGAATAATTAAATAAATATATATGTCATATAGGACCATATTATAAGTGTGAAAGTCTGAAGATTTGAACCTATATATACTGTACAGGAATCCAATGAGGGAGAGATCATCGTTTTCCTCCTTAGTTGTCTGCTTCGCCTCCATTGTCTTCCTCCTCGTTCCTTTGCTCCACCTCCACCGCCAACGACATGCGTCCCAAATGGGTCACATCGTTTTTTTCTTTTTTTTTTTAATTCTGATTTCATTAGTTTTACGAGGAAGAATTGTGTTTTGTGATTTGATTGTATTTTGTGCTTTGTTCTAATTGTTTTTTTTTTTTACTTTGTAATTGTTGAAATAAAGGCTAAAATTTTTAATCTGATTTATTCAAGTGTGTGGAGTAATCTAAGAAATGAAAATGGTTTGGAGAATGAACACTGCTCTTAGTCAAGAGAGCTATTATTGTGGCAACTCCAAAAAATAATTTACGAAAATTTTGATTTTAGAGATGTTAGAGCTGATTAATTTTTTTTGAGTTTGCTTTCCAAAATTAGTTTTAAAGAATTTGTTGGAGATGCTATCAGAAACCCTAACACTATATAAAATGTATAATGACTATTATTATTTACATATATAATATAATATAAAAAACAAGAGGGAATCATGGGGAATATATATATATATATATATATATGGGCTAGCTATGGGTTGAGTCCAACTTGGACTAGTGAGAGAGACTGTACGTGATATTGATATACTTTAGTCGACTAGAAAACCTTGAATTCTTTACTGGCGTTTAAAACTTATGCCAAAAGCAAAGTCTGAGAGAATATTGAATGATTATTAAGCAGGTAGCGTTTCTTGTTTTTCTTCTATTTATTTATTTGCTTCTCTTTGCCTTCGACTTTTCTTTTTGCCATGTTGGTACTTCTCACTCACATGGGTGGAAGTAACTGAGGTTCTTGACCAGTCACAGTGATGCCAATGATAAAGATTTTATATTATTACTGACCTTATCACACGTAATTTGTGTCAGCGATGAGGCTTTTTTTTTTTTTTTCTTAGTGTCATAATTTTTTATTTATCTCAATTTTTAGATTATAATTAATATAACCCAAAAATTAAATAAAAGAAGCTAGTGAGTCTTGATAAAGTAAAAAAAAAAAAAGTTGAAACATGGTCTTGAAGGAAATATACAAAGTAGATTGAGAAGTTTTTTCATTTTTTAAATTTTAGATAAGTTTATTTTGAAGACATATATTAGTAGAAGAATGTCCTATTTTGTAGGTATTTTAAGACTTAGAGTTGGAGATATAATTTTTATTAGGTTATTTGTCCCTATTAAACCTAAAATTTAGGAGTATTTTTGAACCACATAAAAGTCCAATCCAAAAAAGAAAATCTTGTTATAAATAGTATAAATTAAAAGCTGATTTTCCTTGTGTTCATAATATATAATAAAAATCAGTATGAAACTTATCCATATAATATTATTGTAATTAGCTGATAAGGGTATAACAGAAAAAAAAAAAATGTTTTGGTTATTATTTGAATTTAAAATTTAAAATCATGACAGGATGTTCCTTTAAATTTTCTCCCCTAAATCTTTTCATCCTATTTTTTAATCAAATAACGGTTAGACTAATAACTACTACTGTAGTACTGTCTATTACTATAAAATACAAACTTTTTCTCTCAAATGGTAAATTTCAATCAAACAGCAAGTATTTTACTGAGATGAGATGATATGGTACAACGAAACTACGCATGCCTTTTGTGTATCTGAGTTTCTAGATAATAATAAAGAACTCTAAATATTAGCTACAAGTTAGCTTTGTAATTGTTGCCCCAACACAACCATTAATATGTGGATTATAGGTTTTAATAATGTCCATATGGAATCATGGATACTTTTGGGCTTCCTAGCTATCATAAGCTTAAACTAGTTGACAATCATCCTCTACAATTCAGTGACTAAAGTTAAAACTGAGATTGCTAGTTAATTAAGAACGTAAATTACGCTCTGAAGTCTGATCACAGCCTTATGATCCATCCAACAATCTAGATTCCTCTCTCTTCAACAGCGAATGACATAAAGGTACAAGTTTATTAAAAAAAACATACATATGTTCATGTAAGGCAACATCTTTTATTAAGGACAAAACTTAATTACAGTATTTTAGGTGTTGTTTCTTAAATTTTCCTCTTAAGATTTAGCTATATAGCTACTTAACCAAAAAATACACTTTCATCCCATAAGAAAATATCCACATAACAGAATCTTAAGAGGAAAACTTAAAGAACAACATCTAAATATTGTACCTAAATTTTGCATTTTTATTAAATAGCAAACAAAGATATTTCATCTATATGTAAAATTAAAACCATAAAGTGCAAAGTACAAACTTTTTTTTTCTCACAATAATTAGAGTGAAGGAATTTTGAATCCGGGTTTTATCATTTTGTTAAATACAATAAGGTAAAATGCAATTAATACCTTTGAGGTTTGGGCTAATGTCTGTCAGGTTCAAAATTGACTAATTTGATCCCTAATCATTACCGTGAGAGGAGAAAATTGAGTAACAATTTAGAGTTCAAATTACACCGCTTTATTACAAGTCACAACTCGCAAATATATGATATCATTGAAAACATACTACTTCAACTGTTGTAAAAAATATTGTGATTTTTTTTTTTTTTTTTTTTGGAGGTCTATGAATGCTACTTTAAAAATAAAGTGGGAAAAAGGAATTGATATGAAAGAGAAAGAGAAAGCTTATGGGTACAAATTATGTGCCATGAATAATAAAGAAAATAAATAATAGATTGATGTGAAGTGATAGTTTACTGATCAAATAATTACAGATGTTATCAAGTTATGACAAAGTACGTAAAATCATAGAAGAATTTGAAAATGACCGATGGTCGGTCACAATTTGCCAAATATCATAGTTGAAAGTTTGTGGTTCTTTTCTTCTTTCCTCCAATATATATTGTGGGATACAGAAATTTAATAAGGTAATAATGCCACGTGTCATACCCGAGGCTGAGGAGGCCAATGCAATTCCGAGAAGACCATACACTCGAACGATAAGGCCGGAGAGACGAGCCATGGCCACGTCAATGGCACATCATCAGAGGGGGCCACACTGTAGAGGAAGAGCTTCAGAGATGGGGTTAGCCCTAACATGATTGGAGGGATGGTAGCTGCCACCACATTTAATACACCCCACTAAACCCCTTGGTCGCATTTATGTGGAGAAGACTCTTGAACAGTGCTGTCTTGACTATCACAACTCACAGAAGACTTGGAAGGACGTCTAATGGGACAAGCACTCAAGTAGTGGCCTGCATAATCAATAAACGGAGGGCCAAGATCAGCGGAAAGCAGCTATATAATGTAAGGGATCCTCCTGAAAGAAGGGGTTCAGAAATATTCAAGAGAGAGAGAGAGAGGAATATTGTAGCAAACTGTTCTTGAGATTAGTCCAGCACAAGTATCAGTCCTTGGATTTTAGCCGAGGACCAGTATTCTTCATCATTCCTTGTCTTTTTCTTCTACTTCAACTGTGCTAGGTTATTTCATTCAAGTTCCCGCCTCTACAAAATTCATTGTATTACGTCAACTTATTTTTGGCACCTACAATTGGCGCCGTCTATGAGGAACTTCACTTAACATACACACCTTCAAGAAGAACGCCAAAGGATGTCCAGCAGGGAAGGATTCGTGAGTTCTTATCCTGAGCAGTAGGACCAGTTCGTAAACCTGGAAAACCGTCGGGATCATGAGATAGCTAGATCCGAGTCAGGGAGCTCGAGACCAGCCCGTCCCAGTCAGCGCAGTCATCTCTCAAATGAGACCGTTGGCCTAAGATGGGAGGTGAACCATTTAGGCAGGCGAATAAGGCAGATGCAGAGAGACTGACGGAGCAAGAGTCTCACTACAAGCTCAAGCTCTAATTTAAAGCTAGAACGAAGGCGCTGTAGGAGAAGTAGGATGCCTCCCAATGAAACGGAAACTGATTCCTCCAAAAATTTGCACAGAGAAATGCAGCACCGCAAGCAGCACAGATCCATCCCCCGGGGAAATACGGATAGGGACACCATGAGCAAAGCCCTTTCCCAGATATCTAAGTCCCCTTTCACAAGGTGGATCAAGAAGGCCAAGCTGCACAATCGCTTCTCACAACCCATCTTTACTGTTTACAATGGGGAGACTGACCCCATAGAACACGTTAGCCACTTCAATCAGAAGATGACCATATATGCCAGAAACAAGGCTTTGATGTCCAAGGTGTTTCCCTCTAGCCTCAACCTAGTGGCGATAAGATGGTTTGATGGACTACGTGAAAAGACCACTGATTCCTACGAGGAGCTCACCAGAGCTTTTGGTGCAAGGTTCGTTATGTGCAGTAGGGTGCCGAGGACATTAGACTCCTTGCTAGTGCTGTCGATGAGAGAGGGAGAGACCTTGAAAATCTACTTGGATAGGTACAGGGAACTATACAACGAGTTGGATGGGGACTTTGAGGACGTGGCGGTATGCACCTTCAAGAGCAGGCTGCCCACCGAGTCCGACTGATGGGAGTCCCTCACCATGAAGCCTGCTCGAAACATGAAACGGTTGATGGATCGGATAGATGAGCACAAAAGGGTGGCAGATAACCGAGCACAAATTAAGGGAAAAGCAAGGGGCTTCCACAACCGGAAGGATAACCGCTTCAATAAGACAGGGGGAAACTGGCCTAAGGCAAACTTCCGCAATCAGGGACAGCTAAGCGAGGTCCATTCGTTCAACTCGGTGTTCAGGGTCCCAGTCCACCAAATATTGCAGAAGATTCAAAATGAGCCTTACTTCAATTGGCCACACAAGATGGGTGGGGACCCAACCCAAAGAAATCAATCAGTGTATTGCCAATATCATCAGGATAAAAGACACACCACTGAGGAGTGATAAACCCTACGGTCATACTTGAACCATCTGCTTAAGGAAGGAAAGCTGGGAAAGTTCATGAACGAGACCTCGGCACGAAGAGGAGCCCCACATCAGGGATATTAGGGAGGGCCAGCACCACAGCCCCCCTTGGGAACTATTCATGTTATCCTCATCGAACCTAAACGGGCGCCGGCCACGTCAACAGGGGTGATGTCCATGTCTCCCCCCATTACCAACTTCAACCAAGAAGACCTCTGCAAGAGGGTCAGGACGGAACCCAGCCTGGTCATGGGTTTTTCCGATGAAGACCTGGTCGGCATTGCCTAACCCCATGTTGACGCTTTGGTTGTCACAGTGCGTATTAGAGGCTTCGATATGCACAAGGTAATGGTCGACGGGGGAAGTGGGGTTGAAATCATGTACCCCGATCTGTTTAAAGGACTGGGGCTAAAGGAGGAAGAATTAAGCTACTGGTCCAAGCAGAACAGGAAAAGGTGTTGGTGGACACGTATTCACCATACACGGCCATTCTAGCTCGGCCTTGGCTACATGCTCTCGGAGTCGTATCATCCACTCTACACCAAAATGTGAAATTTTCGACAAAAGGTCGAATCGGAGAACTACAAGTATGCCAAGCCTCGACAAAACAATGCCTCATCACAGCAATTAACCACTGAACCCCTCTAGGAGGAGTGAATGAGGCCCTACCAAAGTTATAACAATTAATGCTTATCTCGGTTGAGGCTAAGGACGATAGGGTTGGAGCGACAAAGGCCTGTGAGAGCTTTATCAAGGTGGCTATTGGTGGCAATCCCGACAAATACTTTCAACTAGGAGCACATCTATCACCAGCAGATAGGGACGAGTTGGTGGCTTTCCTCAACCAGCATATTGATGTATTCACCTGGGACCTATACGAAATGCCACGGATTAATCCAGATTTCATATGCCATCAGCTGAACGTGAATCTCGAAGCTCGGCCAAAGAAATAGCCACCTTGAAGATCCTCTGATGAGCATTCCAATGTAGTAAAAGGAGAAGTCAACAAGCTGAAACAAGCAGGGGCAATAAAGGAATTTTCTATCCGGAATGGCTGGCTAACACTGAGGTAGTCAAAAAGAAGAATGGAAAGTGGAGAGTTTGTGTGGACTTCACTGATCTCAATAAGACTTGTTCTAAAGACCCCTTCCCTATTCTGATGATAGACTAACTGGTAGACGCCACCTTCGGACACCCTCGGATGAGTTTTCTTGATGCTTTCCTGGGTTACCACTAGATCCCTTTGGCGCTCGCCGACCAGGAAAAAACAGTCTTTGGGACTCCCTTTGGTAACTACCACTATCGAGTAATGCCTTTTGGGTTGAAAAACGCAGGATCCACCTACCAAAGAATGGTGACAAGGATGTTCGAGGCCTAGCTGGGTAGGAATATGGAAGCCTATATAGACGACATGGTGATAAAAGTAAAGTTGCGTTTGAGCACATACAAGACTTGGAGGAAGCTTTTTCTGTGCTCAGGAAACACCAACTACGGTTGAACGCTTCAAAGTGTTCATTTGGAGTGAGCTTGGGGAAGTTCCTGGGCTTTATGATAACACATTATGGCATTGAGGTCAACCAGATGAGATCAAGGCCATAAACAACCTACATCTGCCTCGGAACCCCAAAGAGGTGCAGTGGTTAACGGGCATGACAGCTGCCCTAAATAGATTCATATCATGGTTGACTGACCGATGCAAACCATTCTTCCAACTTCTGCACAAATGGAAGGATTTCTCCTAGACCAAAGAGTGTGAACAAGCCTTTTAAGAACTAAAGGAGTATCTATCAAATTTGCCAATGCTGTTTTGTCCCGAGCAAGAGGAGGTCCTCAATGCCTACCTAGCTGTCATAAACCACATGGTTAGCCTTGTCCTAATTCGGGTCAATTGTGAGGTTCAAAGACCAGTGTACTACGTCAGCAAATCATTGCAAGAAGCCGAGACGAGGTACTCTCACGTAGAAAAAGCCATCTTAGCCCTCGTCCATGCTTCCAGGAAGTTGCCATACTACTTCTAGGCACATACGGTGGTGGTCCTGACCCAGCTTCCCTTACAAGTGGTATTATAGAAATCAGACTATTCTGGAAGGGTGGTGTAGTGGGGAACTATGCTATGAGCTTTTGACATCAAGTACCGGTCAAGGACATCGATTCAAGGCAAAGTCCTAGCTGACCTCGTCGTCGAGTTCTCAGAGGATCAAACTAAGGAGGGTGTATAAGACCAAGAAGTAGTTGGGGTTTTTTCAGTCGAAATTTTCCCTCCTTGAACTGTGTACATTGACAGGGCAGCCAACCAGCGGGGCTTGGGAGTTGGAGTTGTCATCGTCTCCCCAGGCGGGATAGTTCTGGAGAAATCCCCAAGGTTGTCCTTCTCGACCACTAACAACGAGACCAAGTACAAGGCATTAAGGTCAAGATTAAAGGCAGTAAAGGGCTTAGGAGGAAACAACATAGAGGTCTTTAGCGACTCCCAACTGATAGTGGGACAAGTACTCGAAGAATACGAGGCCAAGGATGCGAGGATGCAAGCCTATTTGGGCAAGATAAAGCAACTACAAGCACACTTTCAGGAGTTCACCTTGAAGCAAGTACCACGATGCAGAAATTCTCATGCTGACTCACTAGCTACACTGGCAATGATGTCTGATGGTGCTTTTCCACGGTTAATCATAGTGGAGGAATTAGACAAGCTAAGGTGGAAGGACCAAAGCTAGACCATGGTGTAGTTTGTTCGAGTTGGACCTAGGTGGATGGATCTCATAGTGGCATTCCTAAGAGGTGGAGACCTGCTAGAGGATAAGGCGGAGGCTGAGAAGGCCAATGCTATTCCAAGGAGACCATACACTCGGACGATAAGGCCAGAGAGGCGAGCCATGGCCACATCAATGGCACATCACCAAAGGGGGCCACACTGTAGAGGAAGAGTTTTAGAGAGGGGGTTAGCCCTGACATGATTGGATAGATGGTAGTTGCCACCACATTAAATGCACCCCACTAAACCCCTTGGTCGCATTTATGTGGAGAAGACCCCTGAACAGTGCAATCTTAGTTGCTGCAACTCACAAAAAACTTGAGAGGGCGTCTGATGGGACAAACACTCGAGTAGTGGCTAGCATAATCAACAAATAGAGGGCCAAGATCAACAGAGAGCAGTTATATAATGTAAGGGATCCTCCTGAAAGAAGGGTTGAAAAAAATCCAAGAGAGAAAGAGGAACACTATAGCAAACTGTTCTTAAGATTAATCCAACACAAGTATCAGTCCTCAGATTTTAGCCAAGGACTAGTATTCTTCATCGTTCCTTGTTTTTCTTCTACTTCAACTGTGCTAGGTTATTTGATTCAAGTTCCCGCCTTTACAAAATTCATTGTATTACATCAACTTATTTTTGGCACCTACATATATATATATATATATATATATATATATATATATATATATATATATATATATATTGTGTTTCTAAATTAACACAGGATAAGACATTGGACACGACCCGCAAACCTGACACGACACAGCACGAAATTAGTAGGTTGTGGGTTGAGGTTTAATGGGTTAGTGCCATATTCAGGTTGACACAACTGACCTGTTTAATAAACGAGTTGGGCTAATGTCCATTACATGGAACCTATTTGACTTGTCTAGCTCATTTAATTGAATGACATTTTACTAATATACCATTCAAACCCTAAATATATAAACTTATTAGTTGTTGTTTATTTTGTTTGACATATTAAGATTGATTATTTGTTATATTGAAATATGTTTTAGTTTTGAATGATTATTTGTGATACAGCTACTCATTAGTTCTAAATTTTATATTAAAAATATTTATTTGTTTGGTTTTCCATAATTCATATCAATTTGGTTAATAATAATTTTTTTTTTTTTTCGTTTTGATAAAATCTAATAAACAGGTCGACACGACTAACCAGTTTATTAAATAGATCATGTTAGAGTTGAGGAATCTTGACCCGTTTAATAAATATGTCGGGTTAGTGTTGACTCATATAATCGAATACTCATGAGTCAACACAACACGAACCCGACACGCAAACACGAATTGCCACCCCTAATTACGATGATGTGACATTAAGATTTTTGGTTTATTTTATTTTTTCTAGTATTATCATAATTTAAAATTATAGAATATATCACATCATCTTAATCTCATTACCCTCCAAAACATTATAATGTTGTATTCTTATATTAAGATTACATTATTGTAAGATTACAATAATGTAATATTATGGCGTAATATAACATCAGGTGAAACAAACACCCCCTTACTGTTATTGTCGGTCACAACTCACGTCATCAACTCTCTCTCTCTCTCTATTGTTTTCCTTGTGTTTGCGTTTTCAACCTGATTTAATTCACTCAAGATTCTGTGATCTCTCACATTCCTTCCATAATTATCTATTTGGTTGCCAAGAAAAATATGCAATTTTGACTTGTGTTAATTCAAGACAAACCAAAAATAAATATGCTTCTAGGATAAATAATATAGAGCAATAGCTGCTTAATATTGTTCATCAGCATATACATAAAAGGCGGTACATTTAGAAAGCATGCTGATTTTGGTGATGCTTTTTTGAAACCATTTTGGTGATGCATTTTAGGATAATACTACAAAAGAAAAACAAAAACTAGTACTCCTATATAGTGCGCAGCATAAGCTTAGACACCAAAACCCTAACACAACACTAGCAAATATTAATAAGAACTTAAAAAGAAAAATATAACCAATTATTACATCTTACATGAACACCCATAACTACTAGTATTTGTTATTCCAGTCGTCTTAGTAGCGGCATTGGAATAGGCCCCCGACAAAATCAGCAACAATTTTCCAGAAGACTCCGCCTCCTTGTGGAGGTAGCTAGGTTGGTAAAGGAAGTATGCTCTGGCCGGCCATTCCCTTTCCCCGTGCCTTGGTTTTGAGTGCCGCTTCCACCTTGATCCATATACCTACCCTCTCTTCTCACTCTCTTTCTTTATTGTTTCCTCCAGAGTCTTCTTTCCTGCTCACTCACTAACTCAAGTTTCTTTATATAAATCATTTCCCAATTCAAAAAATGGTGGTCAATTCTTTGGGTAAAAGAAGGTGAGATTTTCTTTATCTGTAATCTTTGCTAAAGTTAAAAATTAATTCAAAAAATGATGGTCCCCCAAAGGTCAATTCTTTTGGTAAAAGAAGGTGGGATTTTCTTATTTTAATCTTTATTAAAGTTAAAAATTAATTCATAGAGAATTAATAAGGGATTACAATTGTTGACATGATAGAATAAACATTTCTTAATGAAAAAAAAAATAGAAAATAAATAAGGGTGATGCAAACTTCTTCTTTAAATTTTTTTTTTTGAATTGTTCATAATTAAAGATATAGAGGCTGTAAATTTAAAAGATAATAATAATTAACTAGCTCCCCTCTTGCCTCAACTAACAACTCGGAGCTGAGCTTTCCTTTTCTGGCGAAGCCCAACTTAGTCTGAAGATAGAGGATGAACAATGCCTCCTCCATGTCAGAAATGGGAAGCACCTTCATGTCTTTGAGCTTCTCAAACACTCTCTTGGCATTGTGCTCCGCCTTCTTCAACTTCAACTGAGCAAAGTTCACCTCCTCAATTGCTTCTCCGAGCTTGTTCATCAACTTCCGGATCATGTTCTTCAGAGACATGACGATCGGAACTGGATGTGCTAGCCTTTGTTACTACGTACGAGTTAGAATGCAAAAGAAAGAAGAAAAAGGAAGAAATACTGAAAGTGTTTTAGACAATCACTACAAGAAAAAAGACTTAATACAACGGAAAAAGTCGTTGCAAGAACAATTAATGTCATTGTAATAGGTGATATTGCAACGACAAAAAAGTTGATGCAAGCCATTTTAATAAACTCCGAGGCCATAGGTTTATGTAACACTAGATTTTCATTGCAATAAATTCCATATATTGCAACGATTTATATATTGCAATGATTTACTTTGAAAATCTCATTGCAATAGGTTTTTTCTTATTAAAAAAAGTAATAGGTTTATGCAACACTAGATTTTTGTTGCAATAGATGTCCAAAACCTCAAAAGCTAATTAGCAAGAACTGATTTTTTTTTTTTTTCCAAAGGCAAATACCATGGGAGATGCGAGTCGACCGCAAATTTTTCCTCTCATATGACATTCACACAAATTAACAAAACATTAAATCAATGCTTGCCTCAAAATTGTACTATAAATTTTATATCATGAAGTTCAAACAAAGACATAAGTGAAAATGTGAAACTACCACAACCATGCTACTCACCTATGTTGACAAACTAGACATTGGCTTACTACTTACTCTTGGGACTTGTTGTGGAGGTTAGTTAGTTTCAAGATTCCAATTCAAGGTAAAACAGAGATGGGGTACCAATAAACTCTTCATAAATGTGATAAAAACAGAAAAGAAAAAAAAGATAAGAACTTATTCGTGCAATCTAAAATGCCTATCACACAGTATTAGCCCTTCCAGAAAATAGTAAATATGCAAAGACGAAAGTTACATGAACTGATCACCTCTTGGTGGAGTGCTGCAATCCGAACTAGCTTGCTTCTTGCCTCAACTGACAACTCGGAGTTGAGCTTTCCTTTTCCAGCGAAGCCCAACTCAGTCTGAAGATAGAGGATGAACTGTGCCTCCTCCATGTCAGAAAAGGGAAGCACCTTCATGTCTTTGAGCTTCTCAAAGACTCTCTTGGCATTGTGCTCCGCCTTCTTCAGCTTCAACTGAGCAAAGTTCACCTCCTCAACTGCTTCTCTGAGCTCATTCATCAACTTTCGGATCATCTTCTTCAGAGACATGACGATCGGATCCGGATGTGCTAGCCTTTGTTACTACATACGAGTTAGAATGCAAAAGAAAGAAGAAAAAGTAAGAAAGACTGATAGTGTTTTAGACAATCACTACAAGAAAAAAGACTTAATACAACGAAAAAAGTCGTTGCATAATAATTAATGTCGTTGTAATAAGTGTTATTGCAACGACAAAAAAGTCGATGCAAGCCATTGTAATAAACTTTGAGGCAATAGGTTTATGCAACACTAGATTTTCGTTACAATAAATTCCATATGTTGCAACGATTTACTTTGAAAATCTCGTTGCAATAGGTTAACTTTTTATTAAAAAAAATTAATAGGTTTATGCAACACTAGATTTTCGTTGCAATAAATTACAACAACACATTTTAATGTAACATAATAATTATTGCCATAATCTCATGTTAATGTAATAAATTTAAGTTACTACTACAATAAAAAACAACCTAGAGATGTAATAGTATATATATTACGTCTTTTTTTTTTTTTTGGTTGCAATAATACTTGTTGTATTATGTCTTTTTTCTTGTAGTGAATATCAAGGTGATTGCTTCAATATATAATGCAGTTCATATACCATTTCAATGATTCTTCATTAATAGTCTAAATCACTCCCACTCCCACAACCCAACGGCTCTCTTTCTCCTTTCAGCTTCTCTATTTCTTTCTTTGATTTTCACAACCTCTCCATTTCTTTCTTTCATCTTTCTCAGGACAGAGACTCTCACATTTTGGAGAAAGAATACTATACTTCAGTATTACAAACTCAACTCAGCATCTTCACCAATAAAAGATCAACATCTGTACAAAAGAAACAGTCAGCATACCACACCTTATACACCTGAAAAGACAAATATACCCCTGAAAAATCCAATACAATCAAGTTCTTCTTCAAGAACCTCGTTCACTTCTCAAGGACAAGGGTCAAAAGCACGATTCCCATTTGAGCTCTCGACCCTCAAAGAGATGAAGAAACAGAGAAACCAAACATCAATGACAAAACCGGTGCTTTCATATCCCAGGTCAATCTCTTTCTCTTGTATAATTTCCCCATACATGTCAAATTTACCATTTTTCTTTTGTGGGTAACTTTATATTTGGCCATTTTCTCATAGTCCATAATTTTACTAAATTTTTTGTGAATTTTAAGAGTAATTCTTGCATAATATTATGCTACTTATAATGGGTTTGTGACATATTTCTACAAATTTGAGGTTAATTAGAATGATATGTGTTAAGATTAGTGAAATTTTTGCTGAAATTTTTGCTAATCAAAGTTGGAAAATTGTATAGTAAGCATAATTTATTATAATCACTTTAAGTATTTCCATGAGTCATGATTAGGTTTGTCGTCTTAAAGTATTACTTTTTTATCTCTCAAGTTTGGCCCATTGACCCTCGTCATACACAATAAATTTTAGGTTAATGGGTTGAGCTAACAGGCTAACCAGGTTGATAGTCAGTTAAATATGATGATAATTGAAAATTAGCAATGAATTCGCCCTTCTTATTATTAATTCTAATTTCATGTTCTTCCATACAAATAGTATCAATCTATCTAAATCTTCAAAATTCATCCTCCATAAAACTAATTTTATATGAAATTATTTGGTCGAGTTATTATTATTATTATTATTATTATTATTATTATAAACTGAAATAAAAAATTTCTCAAAAAAAAAAAAAAAAACCAAAATGAGAAATCTTTCACCATGACTGTTACCATCACCAACAGCTAAAGTAAAACTCCATATTTTCACAAAAATTAAATTTTATAGATTTTAATAAATTTTTAAACCTAAAAAAAGGTATAAGTTAAAATTTTATCAATCAGTCGCATTGTCCTGTCTGTAGCATCAATTTAACCCATGTATGATTCTCCCAAAAAAAAAAAAAGTCTAGCCCATGAGAGAAAAACTCACAAAAAGAAAAAGAAAAGAGAAAGCCCACCAACCAACCCAACTCTCAAGCCCAGCCCAACATAGACAACATAGAAAATGACACCGTTTTATTTGAGAATAAAAAGCCTTGTTAAAACCCTAGCAAAACCTAGCTAAGGAACCAAATCCCAAAACATGCACAGACCCACAGCCATTTTTGACTCTACACAGTCCACAGCAGCAGTAGAAATGGCGGAGAAGGGAAATGACAAGGATTTTCAAACGATGAAGGAAGTTTGGAGAGCCGTCCATGCGTCTAGGTAGGAGTTGACAAAAGCACAAAAATGTGCTGATGCGTTGGCCGGCAATGTTGTAAACTTGCCGGAATTGCCAGTTTCTTCTTGTAAGTATAGGCTATTACTTCATGAATTTTATTAAAATAGATTGCAAATAATTGACCAAAAGAAGTTGATTAAATTATTGCAATGATATATTCATTGTAATAGATAATTACTTCATTTTGTCATGACGATAGACTATGAAATAATTGATACTAGGTTATTGTAATAATATATTTGTTGTAGTTTCATATTTGTCATTGCAATAGATTGTAAAAGAATTAATATCAAATTATTGCAATGATAATTTTGTTGCAATAAGCTATTAGTTCGAAATTTTCATTACAATAGATTGCAAAAATAATTGGTATTAATTTAATGCAATGATTTTTTTTCATTTTAAGTTATTGCAACAATTTTTCGATGGATAGCATTTGAACCTTCTGTTCTTCTAAATCCAAAAAAATATATATAAAAAAAAATGATTCTCATTTTTAGTACTACACTACTACTACTTTCAAAGTTAAATCTAATATTTTTATTTTATTCTATGAAGGGTGATACCACATTTCTGGGAGCTGCTGAATAGTTGCTAGCACATATCTGGAAGTAACTGAATGTTTGGAGAAGTATTTTTATTTCTGTATTGGCAAATGAAGTGGAAAAACATCTCTATTGTAAACCCGTTATGCACCATTATTAGGGATAGAGGAGGAGTGGAGTAGAGTTGACTGAAAATAAGTTAATTTTTGGTCAAATCTACTCTACTCTATTGTTTTTCCCGAAATCAAAAAGGGAAAAACAATATTAATGAAAAAGCAAAAATTGCGAAACTAACTACAAACCCATTTATGAAAGAAACTTCAAATACACAATATTTATGTTGCTTATAGAATATTTAAAGGCCCTCCATAAAGTCCACTATTATTTTCATAGCTCAAAGGCGTAATTGAATTGTTGCTGATAAAGTCTAACACTAGGCCTAACAACAAATTGTTAGTAAAACTAAAGAATTTTATGGACTATTCTGATCTTTGGGTGGAACTGGGATTAAAGAAGAGGTCTAAAATGATGCCAACAAGCACATCACTTTGACTGCGCGTAGGAAGAGTAAGGGTAAAAGATTTGATCAATGTTTGAGATTAAAGAAGAGGAAAATTTTGATTTCATTAAGCATGATAGTGTGGATAGCGAGCAAGAAGAACAAGGAAATTGGGTGAGTGGCTTAAGCTTCAAACTTTGGTTTTTCCCTTGATTTGGTTGCTTTCTGAGTTTATAATCCCGAATGTTCCCAAAGAAAGCAAAGCAAAAGAAAATGAAAGGAAAAGAAATATATATGGAGGACACATGGCACTTTTTTTTTTTTTTTTAATTTATGTTGACGTGACAATACATGTGAAAGTCTATGTGGCAAAAAAATAATATTTTATTTTAACCGTTAGTCACGTCAGCATTTTTCATCTATCACTTAACGGTTGGGACTATATTGACACAATACCAAAAGGTTAGGGACCAATTTAACACATTTGAAATGTTATGAATTAAATTGAAATATAATATAAAGGTTAAGGACTAATTATGTAGTTTACCCATAATATTAATGACCACAATTCCCCTAGGTTATGATCAAACAATAGTTGACTTTAGATCACGGCTAATTATGAACAGTACAGTTGTAGTTTAAAGTTTAAACAACCCATTGTGCACACATAGTACAGAACAGAAAAAGTACATTGACTCTAGAGTCCCAGATCTCACTCAAATATTTTATATATATACTAGCCTCTGAGCACGTGCTGACGCGCGTGCTCAGAGGGTCTTCTATTTTTTGGGTAAGGGTTAATTTAGAGCATTTATTATAATTTGGGATTACTACATTTTCCAATCAAAAAAAAAAAAAAAAAAAAAAAAAAAAAAAAAAACCCTAGAAGTGTGATGAGTATTATGTGCGGTGAAATAATTTTTCATCACAGCCCTAGGTTTTTTTTTTTTTTTTTTTTTTGATTGAAAAATGTAGTAATCCCAAATTATAATAAATGCTCTAAATTAACCCTTACCCAAAAAATAGAAGAGCCTCTGAGCACGCGTGTGAGCATGTGCTCAGAGGCTAGTTCTAGTAATGTTGTTTGTATTTTTTTAAAATACGTATAAGTAAAAAAGTATGTGAAAATATGTGTAATGTTATTTAAAAACTGAAAATATATATTTAAACACATGTACCAAACGGCCTTAAGATTTGGTTTGAGAATTCCTTTTAAAAACAAAATTTAAATAAAGGATAATTGTGTAATTTGAATGTGCATCATAACTTGTTGTTGTGGCACTACATGATCAATCTCAATAACAAAGTCATATGTGTTTTTCTGGATTTATTTGCCATTAACCTATTTTCACATTGTAAAATGTATTACTTTTGTAAAACTTTATAGCATATACAACATTATGATAACATGTTATCAAAAAAGTAAATAAAAAATTGTGATAACTTAAATTCAAATCAAGTATATGCTCACTGAGTTTATGTTTTTAAGGGGAGGTTGAGTGGTTTTTGACATTGTTGACCCTAATTCTAAGAGGAGTTACTGATTATTTTTGAAGGGTATTTTGGAACAAAATAAAAGTCTAGTCTAAAAAAGATAATTTTGAAAAAAGAGATGAACATGAGATATTTTTTAAAACGTGATTTCAATAACTGTATTTGAAAGTAGTACGTGATTTAATTTTTCAAACAAATAAAAAGGATAAATGTGCATTTCATTATTTAAGAGATAAGAAATAACTGTAATTTATTTTTTGAACGTGGTGTAGTATTTGAAAAGATTGGGATAAGGATAAGTATTTTTAAAAAATAAATAAATAAAACCACTCTCCCACTAACTCATGTTTTCAAAACAACCCTAATTATCAAAACAAAAACCCACCGCAAGTTGAATAAATTTTAAAAAAAAAAAAAAAAAAAAAAAACCCTATCCTTATCCCCTGATAACCTACATCAATAATTCTATCCAAAACAAAACTCATCCATATGTACAAAATAAAAATGAAAATGAAAAGAAATATAACAAAAAAAAAAAAAAAAAAAAAAAAAAAACCTAATTTTATGGATATCTGTTTTTGAAAGAAAATAAAAAAGCTAAATTTTAGGGAAATTAAAAAGATCAACTTGGAGAATTGGTGTGACCCCTATCCTTATCCCACGGTAACCTACATCAATAATTCTATATATAAAAAAATAAAATCCATACGTAATGAAAAAGAACGTGAAAATATACAGCAAAATAAAAAAACCTCATCCTTGCCGGTACCGGATGAACCAGACCATGAAAAAAAAAAAAAATATATATATATATATATATAGAAAAACCGAAATAAAGCGTGAAAAGAAACTGAAAAAAGAAACCTAAATTTAAGGATTTCTACTGTTGAAAGTATTTTTTTAAAAAAAAAGAGGCATATTAGTGTGACATTATGATAAAAAATTATTAGGATTTAAAAAATCTATTAGTAGAGTTACTTAGGAATCTAAGAAGTTTATCTATAACTAATTGATGTTTATCACTTTATTTTAAATTTAATTATTTTTGTTTAAGATTTAAAAAAACCATTATTTTGATATGAGAATATATATATATATATATTGATATTTTTTTTTCTGTTCTTTAAAGTAACCCAACATACTTCCCTATAAAAAAGATTTTTTTTTTTTTAAAAAAAAAATCTTAATTCCTCCCCCTAAAATGTTTTTTTTTTTTTTTTTAAGTGTAAATTCTTATTAAAAAAAAAAAAAAAAAACCAAGTAGCCTAATCCTCTAAAAAAAAATAGCGTAAATTCCAAAAAAAAAAAAAAAAAAAAAAAAAAAAACCCAAAACAAAGTTTGCAAAAAGAAAAAGAAAGAGCCTTACCAATATCCTTTCTCAAGAAGTCAGTTCAAGCACAAACCCTCTTGTTTGAAATTTTTATGTCAGGCACGGCCCACGGATAATAAGCAACCATCAAACACCTTTGAATTCCTAATCACATTCACTCATGGGTAAGTACTTGGCAGTCATGGCAGGTAAGAACTCAAAGAAAGTCAATGATAAACAAAAATAAAAATAAAAAAAATAATGAGAAACTTGCGAAAAATAAAACCTGAAAAGCCGTTGGAGCCTTTGATAAAATCCATTTAAATTGTTTAGAAACAAATCTAAAAGTAGAAGAAGAAGAAAGAAGAAGATGTAGAGCAAAATTGAATGTTTTCAATCTGAAGAAGAATGAGAGAAACTGGCAAAACTACGTGAGTTTGTGGGTCTTAAAGTATAAGAGTTTTAATTTACATATTTATCCTTGTTAGTTAAAAATTTATAAGTGGATATGATGAGATTATTTTAGGTATCAAAATTGAGGAATCCAAATAGTACATTGATTCTAGAGTCCCAGATCTCACTCAAACTTTTTATATATATGCTAGCCTCTGAGCACGTGCTCACACACGTGCTCAGAGGGTCTTCTATTTTTTGGGTAAGAGTTAATTTAGAGCATTTATTATAATTTGGGATTACTACATCTTCTAATCACAAAAAAAACCTAGGAGTGTGATGAGTATTATGTGCGGTGAAATAATTTTTCATTACAACCCTAGGTTTTTTTTTTTTTTTTTTTTTTTTTGTGATTGGAAAATGTAGTAATCTCAAATTATAATAAATGCTCTAAATTAACCCTTACCCAAAAAATAGAAGATCCTCTAAGCATGTGATCAGAGGGTAGTTCTAGTAATGTTGTTTGTATTTTTTTAAAATATGTATAAATAAAAAAGTATGTGAAAATATGTGTAATATTAGTTAAAAACTGAAAATATATGTTTAAACACATGTACCAAACGGCTTTAAGATTTGATTTGAGAATTCCTTTAAAAAAAAAAAAATAAAGGATAATTGTGTAATCTGAATGTGCATCATAACTTGCTGTTGTGGCACTACATGATCAGCCTCAATACCAAGGTCATACGTGTTTTTCTGGATTTATTTGCCATTAACCTATTTTCACATTGTAAAATGTATTACTTTTGTAAAACTTTATAGCATATACAACACTATGATAACATGTTATCAAAAAAACAAAAAAAAAAATTATGATAACTTAAATTCAAATCAAGCATATGCTCACTGAGTTTATGATTTTAAGGGGAGGTTGAGTGGTGTTTGACATTGTTGGCCCTAATTCTAAGAGGAGTTACTGATTATTTTTTAAGGGTATTTTGGAACAAAATAAAAGTCCAGTCTAAAAAAGATAATTTTGAAAAAAGAGATGAACGTGAGATATTTTTTAAAACGTGATTTCAATAACTGTATTTGAAAGTAGTACGTGATTTTATTTTTTCAAACAAATAAAAAGGATAAATGTGCATTTCTTTGTTTAAGAGATAAGAAATAACTGTAATTTATTTTTTGAACGTGGTGTAGTATTTGAAAAGAATGGGATAAGGATAAGTTTTTTTAAAAAATAAATAAATAAAACCACTCTCCCACTAACTCATGTTTTCCAAAAAACCCTAATTATCAAAACAAAAACCCACCATAAGTTGAATAAATTTTTTTTTAAAAAAAACCTGTCCTTATCCCTTGATAACCTACATCAATAATTCTATCCAAAACAAAACTCATCCAAATGTACAAAATAAAAATGAACGTGAAAAGAAATATAACAAAAAAAAAAAAAAAAACCTAATTTTTAGGATATCTGTTTTTGAAAGAAAATAAAAAAGCTAAATTTTAGGGAAATTAAAAAGATTGACTTGGAGAATTGGTGTGACCCCTATCCTTATCCCACGGTAACCTACATCAATAATTCTATATAAAAAAAAAAATCATCCTTACGTAATGAAAAAGAACGTGAAAATATAGCAAAACAAAAAAACCTCATCCTTACCAGTACCGGATGAACCAGACTGTGAAAAAAAAAAATATATATATATATAACTGAAATAGAATGTGAAAAGAAACTAAAAAAAGAAACCTAAATTTAAGGATTTCTACTGTTGAAAGTATTTAAAAAAAGAAAAAAGAAAAAAAAAAAGAGGAAAAGTAGTGTGACATTATGATAAAAAATGATTAGGATTTAAAGAAATCTATTAGTAGAGTTACTTAGGAATCTGAGAAGTTTATCTATAACTAATTGATGTTTATCACTTTGTTTTAAATTTAATTATTTTTGTTTAAGATTTAAAAAAACCGTGATTTTGATGTGAGAATATATATATATTTGATATTTTTTCTTTCTGTTCTTTAAAGTAACCCAACATACTTCCCTATAAAAAAGATTTAAAAAAAGAAAAAAAAAAAACCTTAAATTCCTCCCCGTAAAAAGTTTTTTTAAAAAGAGTAAATTCTTATTAAAAAAAAAAAAAAAAAAAAAAAAACCAAGTAGCCTAATCCTCTAAAAAAAAAAAAATAGCATAAATTCAAAAAAACAAAAAAAGCCCCATAACAAAGTTTGCAGAAAGAAAAAGAAAGAGCCTTACCAATATCCTTTCTCAAAAAGTCAATTCAAGCACAAACCCTCTTGTTTGAAATTTTTATGTCAGGCACGGCCCACGGATAATAAGCAACCATCAAACACCTTTGAATCCCTAATCACATTCACTCATGGGTAAGTACTTGGTAGTCATGGCGGGTAAGAACTCAAAGAAAGTCAATGATAAACAAAAAAACAAAAAAAATGAGAAACTTGCAAAAAATAGAACCTGAAAAGCCGTTGGAGCTTTTAATAAAGTCCATTTAAATTGTTTAGAAACCAAATCTAAAGGTAGAAGAAGAAGAAAAAAGAAGACGTAGAGCTAAACTAAATGTTTTCAATCTAAAGAAGAATGAAAAAAACTAACAAAACTACGTGAGTTTGTGGGTCTTAAAGTATAAAAGTTTTAATTTACATATTTATCCTCGTTAGTTAAAAACTTATAAGTGGATATGACAAGGGTATTTTAGGTATCAAAATAGAGGAATCTAAATAGGGGAAGCCCCTTAAATAATAGTATAGATAATTAGTCTTTAAGTACCCAGAAAGAGATTCTCTTTAAAAAAAATACCTCTAAATCTTATAATTTTTAAACTCTTTATCTTAATAAAGAAATTAAATACTAAGAAAAATGCAATAAATATTACAAAAATTAGTTAAACTAAACTATAAAGCTAATCAAATTCATAAGTTATAAAATTTTTTGCTAATAATAAAAGATGTTTTAATCTCCCTCTTACCTTCTATAATATAAAAATAAATACAAAAGTGCAATTTACACCGTTAACTTTATCTAAAAATTATTCTAGTTCTTTAAGTTTGAAGTTGGTTAGTGTAGTTAGATAACTTTGCCCAAAAATCATTTTAGTCCTTTAAATTTTAAGTTGGCCATTTTAATTCGGTAATTTTTCTAACCTAGTCAAATTAGTCATTTCGTTTATTGTCATTAGAGCATTTAGCCTCCTCAGATTTTTAGCTAAACCAATTCAAAAAACTCTATTTTTTCTAGTTTATATATCTATCTATGTTTTTTATGCACACACATCTAACTCAATATTTTATTAATTTCTTACTTCATTTAAATATTTCTTTTTTCTATCTCCTCTCAACACATACAACTACCAACACACCAAAGCCAGCCACCACCACATACACGATACCGCTGCCACTGCACAAAACCTAACCACCACTATTTTGAATTTATTAATCTTATAATTGATTAATATGCAGATAGCGTTCTTGTTTTTCTTCCATTTATTTACTTGCTTGTCTTTATTTTTAACTTTTCTTTTGCCATGTTGGTACTTCTCACATGGATGAAATTGATGATGATTTATACTATTATTAAAGGCCTATTTTCTTTGTGTTCATAATATATAATAAAAATCAATGTGAAGCTTATCCATATAATATTGTGTTATGATTTTAGTGTTCCACAGAGATTAAGTATAAGCTTTTGGATACCCTCCTCTTACAAGCTGGTTTTCAAGGGTGAGTTCTACTCATGGATTTGTAATATTTGATATCAAAACCAACCACCACGTTTAGTAATCGGAAGTAGCTCAATGAGTATAAGATCAAATGAGTTGCGGCTTTGTGGTTAGATCTCGAAGGGAGCGACCTAGAGGTTAGATTAAAATTACTAATAGGTGAGCATAGCCATCAAAAAGAGAAAGGGCTATCATTGGATCAGTGTCGCTAGAGTGAGTCGTCATGGACGTTGACCGTAGAGTGTGATGGTATATTATGATCTTATTGTCCCACATGGATTAAGTATAAGTTTAACCATGTGTTTATAAGCTCTTGGGCACTCTCTCCTTGCAAGCCGGTTTTCAAGGGTGAGTTCTACTCATGAGTCCTTAACATATAATAAGGATAAAGTTAAGTTACAAAATTGGTTATAGTCTTAAATTACAACCTTACTCAATATCTTTTTATTAGAAGTGAGTTTCCACAAATCTACCATTGAATGGTATTGTCGATATCATATTTTGTCCGGACCCGATTAACGCATCAAAATAATGCTTAAAACTCATAAATGGGTGAAAATTATGGTTTTTAAAGCCAAAAAGGGGAATAAATAAATAAAATTATGATTTATAAACCCCATTATAGGTCCTTTTTAAAAAACTTTTTAGGCCCTCAAAAAAAATAATATTTTTGGGTAAGGTTTTTTTTTTTTTTTTTTTTTGGCCTTATAGTGGCGTTTATAAATGCCACTATATGTCCTCAAATTTTTTTTCCTGGACCTATTGTGGTGTTTATAAATGTCATTATAGGTCCTCAATTTTCTTTTTATTTTTTATTTTTTTTTTCTTGACCTATAATGGTGTTTATACAATAAACGCCACTATAGGCCCTTGTAAGACCCAGAACCTACAGTGGTGTTTATAAACGCCACTACAGATCCTCAAATTATTTATAAACACAATTTTTTTTCAGGTTTGGAATTTATTTATTTATTTTTTAAAAAAGTAGGTCTATAGTTGCGTTTCAAAACATAGCTATAGGCCTTTGTAAGACTTATGACCTATAGTGGTGTTCTTGAAACGCTGCTATAGGCCCAATGTTTCAAAATGCTGCTATAGAGCCTTCAAACGTGGTTATAGGTAAACTAAGCAGCGTTTTTTATGAATGCCACTAAAAAAAAACACCATTATAGGCAGTGTTTTTTGTAGTGTAAATAATATCTGATTGACACAAAATTTGACATGTATATTAAGAACGTAAAAAACATACAATTCAACGGTTGTAGACTTAGACTACAACCAATTTTAAATTGGTTATTGATTGAATTAAATTTTGAAATGGGACTCATGAGTCATGACAGGGTGATCCTTTAATTTTTCTCAACTAAATCTTTTCATTTTGTTTTTAATCAAATAAAAGTTAAACTAATAACTACTACTGCGTACTGTCTATTATAAAAAAGAAACCTTTTTCTCTCAAATGATTGATTTTCATCAAATAAAAACAGCAAGTAATTTGTTGAGATGATATGGTACAATGAACTGTGTATGCTTTTCGTGCGTCTGAGTTTCTGGATAATAATATAAAGAACTCCAAATCTTAGCTACAATCTAATAATCTATAGCTTAGTTGCCCCAGCCCATCCATTAATTAATATATGGATTATAGGTTTTATTATTACTATTATTATTATTATTTATTTTTATTTTATTTTATAAATGTTACGACTTATGAGTTTAGAACTTGTAAAATACATATGTTCATGTAAGAGCATTCGCAGTGGGACTTCTAAATGGCATACGTAGGATAACTTTACAATTTTTACACAAAAACCATGCTTCATCCGTAATTCTAAAAATCAACTACTGCAAAAAAATTTCCAATAGTGCTACAATGCAATTCTACCTTTAGAATTGTACTGTAGCAACAATTCTAAAACGAAATATTAGTTCTTTATTCCATCAGTCCTCTATCCCTCACTCCCACTCTATCTCTCCATCTCCCACTCCCTGTTTCTCTCGGTGTGCAGTGGTGGCCTGTTTATGGTGGATCTCGGTGTGGCACGGTGGTGGTGTTTTTTTCTGCAAAGTCCCTCTTCCTCTCAGTCCCCACTCTTTCTTGTTCAAGGCTTGCACCAAAGCTCGGTTGGGTTCGTGGTTTGATCTAGGCATGGTGGTGGGCTGGGATCGGTTGATGGTGGGTTTAGATCGGCGTGGATCGAAGCTCCGATGGTGGGTTTGATGGTGGATCGGCATGGATCGGTTGATGGTGGGTTTGACAAAGGTTTGAATCGGAGCTCCGATAGTGATTTTTTTTTTTTTTTTTTTTGGTGGTGTTGATGGTTGGAGGGGGCGGTGTTGATGGTCTAGGTTTTTTTTGGTGTTGACAATAGATTATGGGTTGCTGGTGGTGGTGGTGTCTAGTGTGTGTAGTGCAGCGGTGGTGGACTTGTGTTGTATTGTAAATGAGGGTGATTGTGGGATATATTATTTTATTGTGTAGAAATATTATTTTAATGAGCAAAATAGGAAAATAAAAGTTAAGATGTTGGGAGTATTATAAAATTGTATTGTATAATTGATAAAGTGGCTTTTTGAGATGGTAAAATGGGATAGAATAGCATTCACGGATGTGAATGCTCTAAGGCCCTGTCATCTTTTATTAAATAGCAAGATGCTACAGATTTCATCTATATGTAGAAATTAAAACCATTAAGTGCAAACTTTTTTCTACTTTAAAACAAATAGAGTGAAAAAATTTTGAACCCGAACTTTTTTTCTACTTAAAAACAAATAGAGTGGAAAAATTTTAAACCCAAGTTCTATCATTTTGTTAATTTTTTTTTTTTAATAGAAATCAAACATTTAAGTTTAAGCGCCACATATGATTAGATAGGTTTCATTGTTTTCAGTGGCGGTTCCAGGAAATTTTTCTAAGGTGGTCATTAAGAAACTTAAATTATACAATATTTAATAAAAAAAAAATAGTTATATCTCATTATCAATGCTGCAAGCTATATCTCTTTCAAAATTTTAGTAAAATAAAATTTTTCTTTGAATTTATTATTATTTTTTTTTTAATAGAAATCAAACATTTAAGTTTAAGCGCCACATATGATTAGATAGGTTTCATTGTTTCCAGCGGTGGTTCCAGGAAATTTTTCTAAGGTGGTCATTAAAATACTTAAATTATACAATATTTAATAATAAAAAAATAGTTATATCTCATTACTAATACTGCAAGCTATATCTCTTTCAAAATTTTAGTTAAATAAAATTTTTCTTTGAATTTTTTTTTTATTTTTATTTTTTTATAGAAATCAAACATTTAAGTTTAAGCGCCACATATGATTAGATAGGTTTCATTGTTTCCAGTGGTGGTTCCAAGAAATTTTTCTAAGGTGGTCATTAAAAAACTTAAATTATACAATATTTAATAATAAAAAAATAGTTATATCTCATTACTAATGCTACAAGCTATATCTCTTTCAAAATTTTAGTTAAATAATTTTTTTTTTTTTTGGTAAAACCCCAATATATTGTTAAAAGGACTAAAGTTTGACTACAAACTTAGTTATAACTTAAAACTATAACTGTCACTAAACAAATTAACATGACTATATATTTTGAAAATCTAACCGTTGAATTGTATGTTTTTTATGTTTTTAAAACACATGTCAAGTTTCATATCAATTGGATATTATTTACTATTTGATCCATTAACTTATTTTTTACATATAATTTTTAGAACACAAAAACTCAAAAATTAAACATTTAATTGATGACACAAGCTATTTATCTTTAATCTTCTTGAAGTTTTGCAAGCGTGGAGAATATAAGAAAAAAAAATGTAATCTAATTGTGGAATTGTTAAAATTCATATGTAATAAAAAAAAATTGAGTGGAGTTGTAGCCTTAATCTACAATCAAGTTTGTTGCTAAATTTTGTCCAAAGTTTAATTATATTGGACCTAAAAAAATTTAGAGTGGTCACATATTTCTTTAAGGTAAAAAAATCATAAAATTTTTAAATTTTATATATAATAATGACTTTTTTTTTCCAGGCCAGAGTGGTCCTGTGACCACCCTGACTCTAACTTGGAGCCACTAGTGATTGTTTCATAAAAATATTGAGTAGACAAGATTTTTTTTTTCCTAACTAGTTTGGAGGGATTTCATCAAATTCAGTATGTAACAAAGTTTGAGGCTATTTACATATATTGTTTAAATAAGTCATATGTTAAAAATCTACATGAATTGTTCTTTTTTTACTTGTCACCCAATAGGTCGGAGGAAGTTCAATTTAAATTGTCGTTATAGTAAACTTTTTCGATACTAAATATTTATACATGGTACGCTGATAGGAGATCAAGGGGGTAAAAGGTTCTCTAAGTAGTATGTGAGACCTTGCGCCTAGTTCAAGACTTCGGTAGGGATTTAGGATATTGAATGAAGGGCTAAAACTGAGTGAAATATCAATATGCTTTGGCATTGGAATTATTGATTATGGAATTTTATTTTTCATAGATACCACACGGCCTATATAAGATATAGGTAGAAAATCTATCTACATCTTATATCTTATAGTCATAGATTCTTCTCAAAAAAAATTTTAAAAAAAATCTTGTAGTCATAGATACCACAGGGCCTACATAAGATATAGTCATATGGGTAGATCTTTGAAGATATTTGAATTTTAATGTTCCACCACTTTAGCTAAGAAGATCATATTATTATTGTGTAATATTGTAAGAAAATTGGCATCTTCAAACAAAAAGGATAAAACCAAAACAAAAGAATGAAAATGACAAATCGTTAAAGCTGGTAAGTGGTGTTGTAATTAGGTTGGCAAATGAATGAACATGAATCGCGTCATTGGGCTGTGTCTCTCCTCTTCTTGCTCAAACCAGGTGAGTGGATTCCTTTGAAAATGACTAACAAGAAGTTAAACAGATAAAGTTAGGTGACCACCTAAAGCCTTCAAATTGTAGAAGGCCTCAAATTTTATCCAATTAGATTAGTTATTTGATTGAATTGATTCTCCTAAAATTAAAAAATAATAATAATAATTCTGTAAGATACTAAAATGAATAAATTAAACCTCAAATTATAGCAAAAAAAAAAAAAAGGTAAACAAACATCTGAGAGAGAGGGGAAAAAAAAAAGGAATGAATTATATCAAAATATAAAAAGCTAGAAAGATAAATTTTTTGTGACCTAGAAATTAAAATCCCCCCCCCCCCAACCCTTTTTTTCCTCTCTAAACAAAACTGAACAAATCCCAAAAAATAGAAAATAAAAATTTCAAACCTCAAAAAATTAAAAAATTCTATATTGCTGAAAATTTTTATTTATTTTTTCTTTTTAATCCTCGCCTTATGACTTATCCGTCAAAATGAACAGAGCCGCCCTGTGGTAAACTGTAATCGATTTGACTTATCAAAATTTTTTTTATTTATTTGTTGCAAATGTTATGGAATTTTTTGTTAATCCAACGGCCCATATCACAGAAAAATACACCCTGCAACACAACTGGTGGGTTCCACATCACAGATGAGGAGGTGGAAGCTCTTGCTATGGAAGCTGGGATTCTGCTTGCACGAGATATGAAGCTTCCTCAGATTATTGTTGAATCTGACGCCATTTTCATTGTTAATGGTGTTAATGAGAATTTTATGAAAGGGAGCATTGGCCATCTGTTTCAAGGCTTCCGTGCCTTGCTGAGCTCTTTTACCAGTTGGAAGGTCAATCATGTGAATCGGGATTATATCAGAGTTGCTCATGAGTTTGCTCATTTGGCTAGGCAAAGTGAAGACGCGCAGGTGTGGAGAGGAGTTCTCCCTAGGATAGTGTAGGATATTGTCCAAGCTGATTGTACTGATTAGGGCCTGTTGTTTCTTCTATGTGAGCTCTGTTGTTTTCCTTTTCTCTGCTTGTCTGTTTGTAATGGCAAGCTTTGTAAAAAAAAAAAAAAAAAAAGATAAGATCAAACAAGTACGGTAACACAGTATAAGGCAAAACGACGACGTCTTGAGGAGAAGGAAGATGAGTTTGGTTAGAAGACAGCAACGGCGACGGTACGGTGGTTGTGGCGGCGAAGTTTGAGTGGCAAAGCCGAGCATTGTGATTATATAGAGTGAAATTCGCGGGGATTGTTTTCCTTGTGTTTTGTGTTTTTTGAGTTTGTAAGAGGGCACAGCCTGCCTGACTTCTCTCAAGACACATTTGATTCTGTGACCTCTCTCACATTTCTAACTTATTCCCATTTCTTCCAAAACTCTCTGTTTGGTTGCCAAGAAAGAAAATATGCAATTAAGACAAAAATAAAATAAAATACCCATTTGGACAAACGCAACATTAACTAGCTTAACATTATCATCATATATAGGCGGTCGTACAATTATAAAAGCAGCTTCTTGTGAAGCTTTTAGGAAAATACAAAAACACCAGTAGTCTTGCACAAACAGCTAAAGCTTTAACACCACAAACCCCCCCACCCCCCCCCCCAAAAATCCCAATTCCCAAACCCAAAACACAACAACAATAGCAAATAGCCAAAGAGTACAACTAGGAAGTAGGAAAAGAAGAAAAAGAACACCAGTTTCATTAGATTACACATGAGGTCTGAGGAGTGAGGAGAACAGCCCCCATAACCATAAATATATGCTAATTTCCGCCTGTAACGTACGAAATGGCTTTGATCGCATCAGCAACAACCTCTTTAGCAGCTTTAATTTTGATTTTGTTGCCTCGATGTGGAAGCAGGCTGGCCAAATCAGGCCCAGGCCCAGGCCCCGGCGGAGCTTTCCCTGTGGCCGGGTTTTTGCCGCCGTTTCCGCCTTGTTTTCCACCGTGCTCCATTTCTACTATCCCTCTCTCACTCTCTCTCTCTTTCACTTTCACTCTCACCCACTTTCCTTTCTTATATAGATGATTGGAAGAAAAAAAAAAAAAAAACCAGCTTGACGCGCCCAAAAAATAGCCTCCCTCAACCACACAAAAAAAAATAAAAAAATAAATAATAATAATAATAATAATAATAGTAATAGAGTAAAAGATAACAGATAAATTTCTTTTGGTAAAAAAATAAAAAGTTATAAAGAAGTTGAGAAGGATAATAAAATATAGGCAAAAATTCAAAATTGACCCTCTAACTTTCAACGTTTTCCATTTCAGTCTTCTAACTTTCACTTTTGTCATTTCAGTCCTCTAACTTTTAATTTTTATCAATCCAGGCTTCCGTTAAACTCTCGTTAGAGGTTGCCGTTAGTGTCACTTAAACGACACCGTTTTTCCCTTTTTTTTCTTTTTTTTTTCTTTTTTTAATTTCGGAATTAATCCCCTTCCCCTTAAATCTTTTTTTTTTTTTTTGAAAACCCCCTTCCCCTGATATCAAAACCCAAATCCCTAACGTAAATCCCTAACATTGAGAGAGGAAGAATCGGTTTGAAAGAGAGAGAATTTGAGGTCGTTGGTTTGAGAGAGAGTTCGAGTCCGTTTGAGAGAGAGGCTTAGTCGGATTGAGAGTCCGAGATAGACCGAGTTGCACAGAGAGACCAAGATACTGGCAGGCGAGACCGATTTAGAGGCAAAGAGAGACCGAGATACTTTCAATTCAGATGTTGCTATTTCTGAAGGTAAATCGATTCAGTCGCCTTCAGTTAGGGGTGGCAATTCGTGTTCGCGTGTCGGGTTTGTGTCATGTCAAGTCATGAGTATTCGACTACATAGGTCAACACTAACCCGACATGTTTATTAAACGGGTCAAGATTCCTCAACCCTAACACGACCCATTTATTAAACGGGTCAGTCGTGTCGACCTGTTTATCAGATTTTATCAAAATGAAAAAAAAAATTATGAAAGAACAAACAAATAAATATTTTTAATATAAAATTCAGAATTAACGAGTAACTGCATCACAAATAATCATTCAAAACTAAAGCATATCTCAATATCACAAATAATCAATCACAATATGTTAAAGAAAATAAATCACAACAACTAATAAGTTTATATACCTAGAGTTTGAAGGGTATATTAGTAAAATGTCATTTAATTAAACGGGTTAGACGGGTCAAACAGGTTTTATGTGTTCAACACTAACCCAACCCGTTTATTAAACGGGTCGGTGTGTCAACCCGAATATGACACGAACCCATTAAGCCTCAACCCATAACCTGCAAATTTCGTGTCGTGTCGTGTCGGGTTCGCGGGTCATGTCAAATTTTGCCACCCCTATCTTCAGTCACCAAGGAAAACCGATTCAATCACCTTCATCTCGGTGACTCAGTCTATCTTGAAAAAACGATTCACTCTCTCTCAAACCAACGACCCCAAATTCTCTCTCTCTCAAACCGATTCTTCCTCTCTCAATGTTAGGGATTTACGTTGGGGATTTGGGTTTTGATTTCAGGGGAAGGGGGTTTTCAAAAAAAAGAATGCAGAGGAAGGGGAACAACGACGTTGCTCTCCTTAAAATGTTTTTTTTTTTTTTTTTTTACAGATTTTTCTTTTTTTCTTTTAATTCCGAAAAAAGAAAAAAGAAAAAGAAAAAAAAGTGACACTAACAGCAGTCTCTTACTGGAGTTTAACAGAAGCCTGGATTGACAAAAATTGAAAGTTAGAGGACTGAAATGACAAAACTGAAAGTTAGAGAATTGAAATGAAAAACGTTGAAAGTTAGAGGGTCAGTTTTGCATTTTTGCCTCAAATATAGAATTCTTAATTTATAATATCCCAAACACAAGCTTGATACATATCTTTTGTTTCTAGAAGGTTGACAAGTCTTTGAACCTGGGACTATGTATGGAGAAGAGGGATTGCATTCAATCATGTAAGTTCTTTTTGTTATCAAAAAAAAAAAAAAATGTAAGTCCTGGATTGACAAAAATTGAAAGTTAGAGGACTGAAATGACAAAACTGAAAGTTAGAGAATTGAAATGAAAAACGTTGAAAGTTAGAGGGTCAGTTTTGCATTTTTGCCTAAAATATAGAATTCTTAATGTATAATATCCCAAACACAAGCTTGATACATATCTTTTGTTTCTAGAATGTTGACAAGTCTTTGAACCTGGGACTATGTATGGAGAAGAGGGATTGCATTCAATCATGTAAGTTCTTTTTGTTATCAAAAAAAAAAAAATTGTAAGTTCTTTTGGTAATAATAATAATAATAATTAATGTTAATAGGAGTGATGCATACTCATTGGCCAATATATAAGATATTGCAGTTATTACAAATATAGAACATATAAATTAATGTGTTAATTTTTCAAAGATTAAATTCTGTAAAAATATGGTGTAATATCTAATTTTAAACACACAAAACAAATAATTAGCGTTATAGCTTGATGATAAAAAATAATAATTATAAAGCAAATTTCACAAGTTCAAATAATCTTGTGTCTATAAAAAAAACTTATAGATATTAATCATATTTATGTCTAAGTAAAATTTTCCCCTAAAAAAAAAAGCTGTTAAGTAAAAAAAAATTCAGTAATTTTAATATATTTAATTTTTACTTAGCTATTATTTTTTATTATATATATTTAAAATTACTATTAATTTTATTTAAAAAAACTTACAAATTGAGTAATGTAAAAAAATTAAAGATAATAAATATATATGTTACTATTGTAAATAATTTTTTTTTCAAGTTTTTTTCTTCAATTTTAAATTTTTATTAAGCAATATTGTTATTGAGAAGATCCTTTTTTTTTGCTGAATGTTATTGAGAAGATCCTGGCAATAGAATATGCGGACATACTCATTGCCCCTAGGATTCACAACATTTGCGATGGAAGTTGGAACTTAACGGGGAGGAAAAGACTCTAGTGACTGGTCAAACCACATCAACTACTGTCCAAATTATTTGACGGCCTTGCCTAATAATTTGCATAAAAAGTTACTTTCTCTCTCGCCATTGCTCAATTAGCAAAAATGAACTTTTTGGTATTTGATAAGCAAGCAAAATGAACTTTTGTTGATTTTGGGAATTTCCTACTAACACTTTGGTTGGAAAGTGAGTTTAAAGTTAACTTATTTTTGTTACTATTTAGTTTATTTTTGTAGTATTATTCATGAGTCTCACTGCATTTTTTTGTACTATTTATAGATCTCAGTATACTATTTCAGTTAATTTTTACTTTTATTTATAGTATTTTCAATAAAATTTTTCAGTTTCAGTTAAATAAGTTATTTTCAAATGAATTCCCCTTTTTAAATCTTTTGTAGGGTATTCAAGGGTTAAAAATAAGGGCAAAATTTTAGTTAAGTGTCTAGTTGTATTAGACCCATTACAATAGTATTTACTTTTGATTACATCTCAACATCCGAACAGATAAATGTACTGAATGCATTAGAACCAATACAAGTTCTAATATAAAAACCATATATTATTTATAACTAACTTTTGGACTTTTCTATTCTACTGATATATTTATCTTTCTCAGTAAAAAGGAAATAAGGAACTTTGTATTTCACTTCCATGTAAAATGAAAATTTACAAAAGTTTTGGAAAATCCATCTTTGCACTCACCATTTCTAAATTGTGATGCAGCCAAAGTAATAAAACAAGTTCCTTTGAGATGGTCAAAAAATCAAAACTTTGCTAGCGAAAGAGAAAAAAGGGGAGCATGAAAGGTTAAAAAAAAAAAAAAGATGAAGAAAGAGGCCCGATAGTTGGGACTTGGGAGTAGTCACTCCTTTCTTTAACAAAGAGTGTAAGCCCGGTACAATGTTAGGTTTAGTCCCTTGGATAAAAGTTCAAAATTCCTCGATTATTAAAATATTACTTAAATAATATTTTAATTCTCAATACATAAATACAACATCATGCCTAAAAATAGTGGACGGAAGGACTAATTTGATTGGGTTTGTAATATTATTAGATTGAAATGTCAAAATTCAAATATAAATGAATAAAATGATTTTTGGGTAAAGTTACATGACTACAATAACAAACTTTAAACTTAAAATACTAAAGTAATATTTAGGCAAAGTTAGCGGTTGTAAATTATATTTTTGCCAAAAAAATGAAAATCTTTTCAAATAAGTAAGACTTAACATACAAAGATTGTGAAAGACATTATTCACATTAATATAGAATCGCCTTAATTGTACAAACTTTCTTTTGATAAGTAATTGGACTTTTATTTTTTTTACTTTTGGATAATTTGAAACTTACTATTGAAACTTGAAAGAGTTAAATTTGAACTCTTTGCATTTCTCAGTTGAAATTATGAAAAGAAATTATTTGAATTACGCTTTAAACAATCCAGTAAGAAGACAAAAACCGGTTAACACAGGATACGGCAAAACGAGTGTGGGCTGCTGCTGAAGGTGGCCCACAGGCCCAGCCCAGTCTAACCCAGTCACTGTACTGCAATTCCCCCGCCACGTGTCAATTCTCCAACACCATCATCACTGCTTAGCACAGCACAGTACACACTGACTGTGTGTCTCTCTGTGTGGGTCAGGGGATTGTAATTAATGTGAAAATTAGTAGGGTATTTTGTTTTTCCTTGTGTTCTGTGTTTTTGATTTTGAAAGAGGGCACAGCCTGACACTTCTCTCAAGACATTTGATTCTGTGATCTCCAAAATTTTCTGTTTGGTTGCCAAGAAAAAGATGCAATTCGACTTAACTTTTCTCAGTAAGACAAACCAAAAATAAAACACCCTTTTGGATAAATACAACACGAGATTAACATTATCATCATTTATAGGCGGTACGAATACAATTATAAAGCATATGTATTCAAACACCCAATAGCCTACCCCAATCTCATACTCATAACACAAAATCAGCGAACACTGCCTGTAAGAAAAAGAAAAGAAAGGAAAACCCATTAAAATATACATATTACATATTAATTATTTCTTCTTATTGTTCCGTACGGAATTGTGGCATTGAGCACATTGCTGACATCGGCAGCAAAATCGGCAACGACTTGCCTTATGATCTTGCCTCGCTGTGGAGGTAGATTGCCAAAATCAGGCCCAGTCCCCGGCCGGACATTCCCTGGCCGCTGGTTTTGAGGGCCGTTTCTGCCTTGATCTCCGCCTTGATTCATTTCTACCTCTCTTTCTTTCTCTTTCACTCTCTCTCTTTCTTACTCTTTTTTTTCTTTGGTTGCTGAGAACTCCGTCTTACTCACGCTAAGCCCTTTCTTATAAATAAAATGGTTGAAAAAGCTCGCTTAACAAGGACGCTCATCCCCAAAAAAACATACACACACAAAAGATAAAACCTAGCCTCACCATGCGTACTTTGCGCATGTGATGAAGTACTTTTTTGGGTTAAGTGTCAAAAAATTTCAAGAAAACAGAAGAGAAAGAAAGATATAAAAATGGCAAAAAGTACATTTTAGTATCTACATTTTTAAGTTATTTTTATTTTAGTTCTTACATTTTATTTTTATCACTTTTAGTCTCTATTTTGAAAAATGCTTTCTGTTTTGATCTTTGCCGTTACATCAGAAACGGAAAAAGTTGACGTGACAAATAGCAAAATAAATAATACTAAACTAATGTCCATGTGGCCTAAATTAATAATAAAAAATGCTACATCAACATTTAAATTAAAAAAATTTAAATTTATTAATTTTAACTAAATAAAAAAATTAAAAATAGAATTAAAAACTAAAAATCATAGGAATTGAGATCTACGTGTGTCTTGAACAAGAACACAAACTCAAATCCAAGAACACAAACCTAGAAATTAAAAAAAAAAAAAAAAAAACCAAGAACACAATTCCAGATACAAGAAAGAAAAAAAAAAAAAAAAAAAAAAAAAAACACCCACATACACACACTTTCTTTCCTTCGCTCAAACTCACTAAAAAAAACAACACCCAGATCTCAAATGTAACAACACCAACAACGCCTCTCTCTCTCTCTCTTCTCTCAAAAATGTCATCCCAACAACAGCAACAGAAGCCAAGAACCCAAATCCAATCCAAAAGCCACAAAGCAAAACACAAGATCTCCCTCCATATAAACCCACCTAGCAATGGTAGAGCTGAAGGGGCTTGACGATTCCGCCAAACACGAACCGGAAGAGGTTCGAGAACGGGTTGCGAGACTTGTCGGAGGAGGAGGAGATAGCCAGGGCAGAAAGAGAAGAAGACGAAGAGGAGATAGCGTTTGGGTCGGCCTTTGGAGTAGTGATTGGGTGGTGTTTGGGTCAGCGTTTGGGTGGAGATGGGATTGGAATTGAGGTTGTGTTTAGGTGGTTGAACGAAATCGGGGTGTGCTCACTGTGGGTCTGGGTTTGCCGCTGTGGGTCTAGGATTTGCTTGCCATGGGTTTGGGTTTTGCTCGTTGTGGGTCTGTTTTTTTTTTTTTTTTTTTTTGGTGGTGGGTTTTGCTCACAGTCATGCTCTTCAGTGGTGGTGGTGTCGGCAATGGGTTGTGGTCGGGGTTTGTGTTCACAGTGGTTGCTGGGTATGTGGTGTGGGTTGGATTCAAGTTTGATGGTCATGGTGTGGGTCACGATGGGTCAAAGTGTGGTTCATGGTTGCAGTCAAGGTGTGGGTCAGAGTGTGGTTCATAGTTATGGTGAGGTATGGGTCACAATGGTAGTGGTGAGGTGTGGGTCATGATGGTTGTGGGTTATGTCGTTTTGGTGGTGCTGGGTGGGTTTCAAGTTCGATGGTTCATGGTTGATTGTAGTATCGGTGCTAGGGGTTGGGTTTGAATCAGTGGTGCTAAGGTTGGGTTCGACGGTGCTGTTAAATTTACACTAATGATTAGATTTGTGTACTTAGTTAGTTGTGGTGGTTGTTGTAGATCTTGCCTCTAGATATGGATTTCGTTTCTTGTTTTTAGGTTGTATTTCTGTAATTTGGCACTTTCAGATTCAAGTAATGGAATTTGCTTTTTTCTTTTTTTTAATTTCTAGGTTTGTGTTCTTGGATCTGAGTTTGTGTTCTTGTTGTTCTTATTCAAGACACACTTAGATCTCAATTCCTATTATTTTTAGTTTTTAATTCTGTTTTTAATTTTTTTTATTTAGTTAAAATTAATAAATTAATTTTTTTTAAAATTTAAATGCTGACGTGGCATTTTTTATTATTAATTTAAGCCACGTGGACATTAATTTAGTATTATTTATTCTGCCGTTTGCTATGTCAGCTTTTTCCGTTTTTGATGTAATGGCAAGGACCAAAACGGGAGACGTTTTTCAGGATATGGACTAAAAGCGGTAAAAATAAAATGTAGGGACTAAAATAAGAATAGCTTGAAAATGTAGGGACTAAAATGTGCTTTTCACCTATAAAAATCATATACGACAATCAAAATCATATGAGCAATAAAAAGATTTTAAAAAAGCATTAAAAAAATTACCTTGTAGGAAAAGACAACTGATTCCTTTGAGAGAAAGAAAGATATATATTTTTTAAAGATTAAAAAGAGGAAGAGAGACATTTATTAATAGGACACAGTTTAGTTATAAAATTGATTATAACTTAAGGTTACAATATTACTTAATAAAATAAACATTACTATATATTTTGAAAATCTAACCATTGAATTATATGTTCTTTATGCCCTTAATACATGTGTAAAATTTTGTGTCAATTGAATATTGTTTACTATATGATCTATAAACTTATATTTTATGCATAATTTTAAACTACAAAAACTTACAATTTAAATAATTTGTTGATGACATAGTAATTAATCTTTAATTTTCTATAAATTTTGCAAGAATGGAGGATATAATAATAAAATGTAATCCAATGGTAAATTTATCAAAATTTACCTCCAATAAAAAAATATTGAGTAAGGTTGTAGTATAAAACTATAACCAATTTTGTAACTAAACTTTATCTATATTTATATTCGATTTTAGTAACTGACTTGCCATTCAAAAGGAATAAAGAGAGATGGAAGTGCCCAGTTTAAGGGATATGGATAAGGGAAATAAGTTTGCAAGTCCATAAAAAAAAAAGTTAGCAAAAAAAAAAAAAAAAAAAAGAATTTACATGAGAGAGAGATAGAGTGAAAAAATAAATTTAGGAGTGTTTCAATTAGTAATTTTACCTATCTAACCCTATTATTTAAACTTTCTAAACATATGAATTGGAGGGTATTTTGGTACACAAAATGATGAAACCAAATAAGAGAATCCTGTTATTAGTAGTACTAGATTCATCACACGCACTTTGTGCATGCAACGAGGCTCAAGGTAAAACCAAAAAAATCAATCAAACTGCTTAACATTACAAAACATTACAAAGGAATCAAATACATATCTCAATAGAAATTAAGATCGGGCTTGTAGTCGACGATTTCTGTTTCTCTCACCAAGCTCTTTGTCCACAACAAACACCTTTAAATTCATACCTCAATAAAAATTATTTTCTCCAAATAAATTAGATATAATGTACCTTTAAATATTGAAATTCAACAAATTTCAAAGGTTATTGTGTTTGATTCTGTCATGAAACTGGTAAGTTTGTTAAATTAGAATGAATATGTGAAGTAGGAAGGTGGGAGACATGATATGCTTGATAGTGGTTAACGGGAGTTTAGATAGCAGTGGGTAGATGTAATTTTAACATGTTCAAATGAGGCCACTTTTGTACCGCAAGAAGTTGAAACCAATGAGACATTTGAATTTATTGATTGAAATTAAAATTGTGATAAGTAAAAAAATTTGAAGCTTGAACGAAAGAAAAATGATATACGTTACTTTGGATGGATGGGGATTTGTGATAACTGTATAGATTTTGGATAACAAAAATTTTGGAATGTTTTAAATAATTAAAAAAAAAACATAAAAATTCCTAAGAATGAGTAGTTTTTATGTGAGGTAGTGGAGTTTTTTTTAAGAAGTAATTTTGTGTGTGTGTGTGTTTTGTTTTTTTTTTTTTTGATAAACATAATTGAAGTATTTGAATTCAAATAGATAGCAAATATAGATATGATTTAGAAATTTGAATACAAACGGGAGGTGAGAATAATTTTTTTTTTTTTTTTTTGAAGTAATTTTGTTTTTTTTTTAAACATAATTGAAGTATTTGAATTTAAATAGATAACAAATATAGATAGGAATTAGACATTTGAATACAAATAGGTGGAGAGAAAAACTGTTTTTTTTTTCCCCCTTGTGTACGTACATAAATGAGGTTTTTATTATTATTATTATTATTATTTAAAAAAAAACATAATTGATGTATTTGAATTCAAATAGATAACAAATACAAATAGGAATCATATATTTGATTTTTTTTTTTTAATCTTTTGTGCGTGAGATAGTATTACTCTTTTAACATTTTTTTGCTTTTTTGTATGAAATAAAATTAAACTAAAGGGTATGTTATTTTAGAATTTGTATGAGAGTATTTTAGTATGCCAAAAGTTGAAGATGAAATTGAGGAATCCTCTTATTAGTAGTATAGATAGATAGATAGATAAGTAAAAGGTAAAAGATAATTTTTCTTTTGGCCAAAAAATGTGGGAGATGAAACGATCACAAATTCACAATCAAACAACTCAGTATAACCAAGCGTGCCGTTAGTGTATGGGCATTTAACTTTTTTTTTTAAAAAAAAATTATTTAATAAATTACATATATTTAAAAACAAAATCACAGAATTTTCTACTGTCCCTATGGGATTAGAGTTGTTAGAATAGTAAAATAAATAGGAATAATTATTATTATAAAAAAAAAAAGACAATAAATAAGAGTGATGGGATTTAAAAAAAAAATCAAACTATTCATAACTAAAATTACAGAGGTAGAAAGTTAAGGGCATGTTTGATAAGAGTATAGTCTCACACTTGAATATATTGTTTGGCTAATATTCTTTAAATACAATTTCAAAAAATTGTATCATATTTTTCTTATTCAAAACAGGATTTTGAAAATGGATGAGAGAATGTTTTCAAGATACAAAAAATGTTTTTAATGCCATAGTTATAAATAAATTGAAAACAGTGGATCCTACATATTTGTCCAAAGTCTTCTATCTCTTAAATTAAGGATTTTTTTTTTTTTTTTTTGGCTAATCAAGGAGCTTATTTTTATCACAAAATAATTTTCACACTTCAAATTTGAAGCTTATCATTATATATATATATATATATATATATATATATATATATAAAGGTAGATAAGCTTTATTCCCTTATCATTATCCAAATAATAATAATAATAATCTCAGAAATAGAAATGGTCTCCCAAACAATATATAAATATATTTTTTGGATTTAGAAAATTTTTCTTAAAAGTGGGAACCAAACATGTATAATATAAAAATCATTTCAATTTTAATTTTTTGAAAATTGTTTTTATACTGTACGTTTTGGAAACAAAAACAAAAATCCTTCTGCCAAACAGGCTCTAAAAGATATTAATAATTAGTTTAAAAAAGAAAAGAAAAAAGGGGATGATTATTAAATAAAATAAAACAACGTTTAGTCCCAGCTACCTATATAACATCCCAAATAGAAGTTTGATACATAACCGGAGGACATCGGGCATACCTTTGTTACTAGAAGGTTGAGGAGCACGTATGAAGATGAAGAAATATGCATTTAATTATGCAAGTTATTTATTTATTTATTTATTTTTGAGAATAATAAATATTTTAACACACACACGGGGAGAGGGGAGAAGATTTTTTTAAATATAATAACAAAGAACTTTATTATCAAAATAACTTGCATAATTGCAAGTTGTTTTGATAATATGAGTGAGGTATACTTATTAAAAATATTTGGTTCATTGGCCTAAGTATACTCATCTTTAATACTCATCATTAAAGAACTTTATAAAAATATTTTGATAATATGAGTGAGGTATACTCATCTTTGTTATTATATTTAAAAATATTTTATAAGTTATGTTAATAGGAGTGAGGTATACTCATTGGCCTAAGTAGAGGATATTGCTAATATTATAATACAGACCTTATAAATTGATGAGTCAATTTTTTAATACACAAAACAAAATAATTAGTAATCTGATTTGATGGTATAGAATAATCATTATAGAATGCATTTCATAAGTTCAAATTATATTGTATCTATAAAATAGAAAAGAGGAATTTATTTATTATGTGGTATTAATCACATTTTTTTTTTTTATAATTTGATAATTAAGAGAAGAGGAATTTGAATACTGGATGTCAAGAGGTGTCGATTAGTTGAGTCACAAGACTTTTAGTTAATTACTTTTATTTTTAAGTCAAGTTGTTAAGTAAAATTTTCAATAATTTTAGTAATATCCTAATTACTATTTATTTTCGATATAAAAGAAGCTGTTTAAATTACTACTGATTTTATTTTTTTATAAAAATTATAATTTGATATGATAATAAATATGATCAAGACCACTTAACAACGTAACAAATAAATGTATCATTTAAAAAAAAATATTTTTTATATAATTAAGATATAAATTTCTATTGTTCTATTTTATTTTGAATTTTAAAATTTTAGTAAGTAAATAATTTTATTGAGATGATCCTTTTAATTGGACATGTAGACATGCTCATTACCCCTTAAGAATTCACAACTTCTATGATTGAGAGTTGCATTTTATAGAGCATTCATATAAGCTAATGTAAAAATTCATGTCTATTTTAGTATAAGAACTTACTTTTTATATTTTACACAATTACTTTTTAAAAACACTTACACTAGATGATTTTTTTTTTCTTTTACAGTATATTTCTTTGAAATATGATTTATTTGTCAACTTTTTGTTACTCTCTCAAATTATTTCTCTGTCTCTATTTGTGTATTTACGTTGTAACAATAATATATATTTACACACTTTTATATTTGATTGACTTAGGTGATTTTTGAGTTTACATATGTAAAATTAATATTTTATGCTATTTCACAGTAACAGATTCTTCGAATTTCATAGGAAAAAAAAGAATCTAGGCATTACTACGGATGGGAATGGGACTGATCAAACCAAATGGACTACTGTACATTTTTGTTTTGTTTTTTGGGATAAATAGTTACACTTTTATATTTTTGGATAATTCAAAAGTTACAAACTTGCCATGGATAAGGGGGATTTGAAATCTACACACATCACTGTTTCAAAAAAAAAATCTACACACATCACAAACTTATCAGAAATCATATTTATCCAACGGCCCACATCACATCCATCACGCACTTTAAACAAACCCGGTTACAAAGAGAAGATAAAAACACGTACAGTTAAGTGGTTAACACAGGATAAGTCAAAATGAGTGTGCTGCCTGAAGCTGGCCCACATGCCCTGCCCAGCCCAGCCAAGCCCAGCTGAGTCAACGTACTGTCATTCCCCGACACATCTCTATTCTCTTAAACACCACATTATTCACTGGTTAGCACAGCACACACATGTACACTCTTTATCTGTTTGTGGGTTAGGGGATTATAATCAATGTGAAATTCGTAGGTTATTTTGTTATCCTTGTGTTTGCGTTTTTGATTTTGCAATAGGCTTCTCAACACATTTTGATTCTGTGATCTCTCTCAAATAACAAATTTCTAAATTATTTCCAATTCTTCCAAAATTTTCTGTCTGGTTGCCAAAACAATATGCAATTAATGAAAACAAACCAAAAATAAAATACCATTTTGGATAAAGACAGCATTAGCTTAACATCATCATCATCATCATCATCATCATATATATATACGCTATACAAATACAAAATTATAAAGCATGCTGCTTTTGGTGATGCTTTTAGGACAATACAAAGAAGAAACACCAGTAGTCTTGCATAAGCTTAACCTCCAATCCCAAAACCCATAACACAAAATTAGCAAATAGTAATACTACTAGTAAGAAAAGAAAAGAAAAGAAACCAAACCCAATTACCAAATTACTATATATTACATGAGTGTGAGGAAAACCCATAAGAATTATACTAATAATTAATTATTTATTTATTTCTTCTTTGTGGGGATTATTGGCATTGAAGTGAACACATGGAAAGATGCCCCTGATCAAATCAACAACCTCTTCAACGATTTTCTCACTGACCTTGCCTCGCGGTGGAGGTAAGTTGGCAAATGAAGAACTCATCCTCCTCAGCTGGTCATTCACTGCGCCTTGGTTTTCACCGCCATTTCCACCTTCATTCATTTCTTTCTCTCTCTCTCTCTCTCTTTCTTACACACACTTTGTTTTTTTTTTTTTGGCTGAATTGAAAGATTTTATTGAAAGCAGGAAACAAGGCTACAAACAGAAATTTTAACTGGCCTCAACCCTTACTAGCACAGGGAGGGCAGTTTCTTTACTGATCACTCATGGACTCACTAAAGCCCTTTCTTATAGATGGTTCAAAAAGCTTAAACACGAGGCCCACCACCCCAAAAATTACAATAAATAAAAGAGAAGTAAATAGTAAAAGGCAAAAAAAAATTTAATTTTTTTCTTTGGGTCAAAAAAGTGATAACATTCACATTTCTTTTTCTTTTTCAGAACCTTTCTGTTTTCACGGTCAAACAACTCACTAGCTCAATATCTTAAACGTGAAACTTGCGCCTAGGTATCTAACTCTTTATTATTATTTTTTTAATTTTTAATTTTTTTAATTATTACATATAATTAAAAAAAAAATCATAAAATTTAATTCAGAATTGTTAACTGTTAACCTATCCTATGGATTAGAATTCTTAAAATGATTTGTTCTTGAATATTTGAGAATATATAAGAGTGATTGCTGGGGTGGTGTTATTTACAATTGATGATTTTCAAGATTTAATCTTAGCAACAATAATGAGTATATTCATTGTATTAAGAAATAATATGCCAAATTAACTTATAGTTTATTTTTTATTCTCTTACTATTACTTCGGACAAATTTGTAATATGAAAACTGATGGTGATTTATAACAAGTCTCATTCGTCCATAAAGGTTGTCCAAGCCTAACAACGTCCAATATAATTTTCCGAAAAGAGAAAATAGAAACATGCATCACAAACATGAAAATAGGTTGTCCAAGGAAATGCTAGTCATCCAAAGAGATATTGGTCGTCCATATCACAGGAAGGTATAGACAACCAATCAACACTTAGTGAATTTTAGAGTATTTTCTACAAACTCAAAAACAATTAGACCACGATCCACTATTTTGAGACGTGGGCCGAATTCTCGAAAATATTCGGCCCACTCTCCCCACTAAGCTCACACATCTCCCATGATGTTAGTGGAGCCTAATAGGTAGACCCACTCTAAACGAAGTTGATTATTAAAATAAAACAAGGTTTAGTTTACTATACAATCTCTAAAGAGTACCTCAGCTACATATATAACATCCCAAATATATTCTTAATAAATAAAAGAAGGACATTGGGTATATCTTTTGTTTCTAGAAGTCCAACAAGTCTTTAAACTTAGGACTGTGTATGAAGATGAAGGACTGCATTTAATTATGTAAGTTCTTTTGGTAATAATTTTTTTTTTAATTATGAATTATGTTAATGAGAAATGTTATGTTTATAATATTTTTACAACAAATTTTAAGTGGTGGGTTGTTACTGGTTGTTTTAAGTGAGTGAAAAAGTAATTTTAATAGTGGGTTCAAATAAGAACAAAAAATAACTTACAACATAAGATTTGTTGTAAAAATGTTGTAAATATAGCACTTTTTTATGTTAATAGGAGTAAGCTGTACTTAGTGGCAATATAAATACACAAAACAAATAATTAGTATTCTTGCCGATGATAAAGAGTAATTATCAATAGAAAGAACTTCATATGTTTAATCATATTGTGTTTATAAAGTAAAAAAGATAATTTTTTTTGGGTATTAATTAATCACGTTTATTTTTATGTCATAAATAAAACTTTCAATAATTTTAGTATTTTCTTAACTACTATTTTCTAATATAATAAAAATATCTAAATTATTATAAATTTTATTACAAAAAATTTACAAGTTCATACGATAGTAAATGTAATTGAGATAGCTTTAACAATATAATAAATAAAGAAATGTTACCATTGTAAAATATAAATCTCTATCTTTCTATTTTCTCCTGAATTTTAAATTTTATTTAGGTAAATATTGTTATTTTTTATGATCCTATCCATTGGACATGTAGACATACTCATTGCCCCCTTAGAATTCTTAACCCTAACGATTGATTTGTGTTTCGTTTGCAGTAAAAGTTTATTCGAACTAAATGAGGAAGAAAAGAATCTAAGCATTACAACAAATGGTGATTCCTCAAGGCACATGACTACTGTCCAAATTGTTTGACCACGTTGCCTTAAATTTGCCTAAAAAGTCAATTTCTCTTTCATTATTGATCAAATAGAAAAAAAATGAACTTTTGTTGATTTTTGGGAATATCCTATTAACATTTATTTTTTAAATCTTTTGTGGGATACTATTATTCAAGAATTTTTTTTAAAAAAAAATCATTGGTTATATATGTATAATTAACTTTTGGACTTCTCTTTCTCAGTTAATTAAAAAAAAAAAAAAAACGAATTTTATATTTCATCTGCATGTGAAATCGGAACTTGCAAATTAAAGTTTGGGAAAAATGAAAATCCAACTTTGCACTCTCCATTTCTGACATTGATAATCGTCAAGGAGTTGATGCAGCCAATTAAACAAACTCCTAAAAGTTAAAACATTTGTTGAAAAAGTGGATTTTTTTTTTTTTTTTTTTGATAAGGTTGAAAAAGTGGATATAATTGATGACAAAGCAACATGTCATGATGATGTTTTAGACTCTGAATAGAATGTTTGACCATCATATATAGGCTGTTGTTGTTTAATCATTGTTGAGGCTCATTTTTATTAAAGCCCAGCAGGCCCAAGGCCCAGAGTCGCGGGCGAACTGAAAGAAACAGCAAAAAGAAAAATGAGGCATATGCATGGTTCAAGGGTCCATGAGATGGGCCCAGAAGAAGCAAATGGGCTTGAATAGGCCCGGAAAGAGAAAAGAAACAAATCCGTGAAAAGGATGAGGGAAAAGAAAGAATGGGTCACAGCAGGCCCACTGTAATAAGAAAAAAGAGAGTAACAGGCAAATGGAGAACCCATGAGCCCAAAGGATAAAGTTTATAGAGAAAATTGGGCCAAGGAAGCTCAAAGTGAGTTAGCAAAAATGCATGTGTGAAACAAAACCGAAATGGGCCAGGGATGCCCACAAGAAAAACAAGGGACATTGGAGCCCGCAAGGAACGAAAAAGCCCAGCAAGCATACTGGGCTACTGAGAAGGAAAGCACGCGGCAAGTTCAAAAGAGCCCAGCAGGATTGAGATGAGCAGCAGGAATAGCAAACCTGGCATGGCAGGTGAAGCCAAGCCACGAAGCAAAACGCCTAAACTCAAGGGAAGTCCAGCTGATCCTACAGAGCTCCACCTTCCAAGGAAAGGGACAACACATGGGCGTTGGCCTACCGAAAAAACAATCCACATCAGAAAATGCCAAAAAGTGCACGGCAGGATATGCGCACCCATTTTCAGACCTCGGCAAACGAATGAAACATCAATAAGGTAACGCATGCGAACGACCCAGGCATCACCAGCCTATACCCAGCCATTATGGGAAAGGGTGATGTCATGGGTGAGGGCATGGTCTGGCGGTGGGGAGAGGAGCGGGAACCCATTTTTGCGTTTCTTGCCCAAACTCTTTCGGTGGGCACAATCCTGCTGGGATGACATGCCACCCAAAAGAGGCAAGAATGGGTAAGAACAGCTGGGTGCATGCCATGAGAGACCGAGAGAGAGAGGACACACTGGATGAAGTAGAGAAGGAACCTTCGTTGTCCAAAAGCCACGGGTCAATGGTGGATCAGAACCATTTGACTCGGTAAGTGGATGGCAAAAGGCTACGATAGCAGAATAGGGCCATAGAAAGGCTAGAACAGTAAAATCGGCCACAGTAGGCCCTATATAAGGGACCCGTGGCTGTGTGCAAAAGGGGGAGGAGAAACAAGAAGAAAAAGGGGTGATAAAAAAACAGAGAGAAAAGAATTGAAAGAAAGAAAACAGAGAGGAAAGAATTGAAAGAAAGAAAACAGAGTGAAGGAAATTCTAAGAAAGAAAAAACAGAGTGCGTATGGCAGGCATGCACCCAAATGGGTTAACCCCCTCTCTCCTTCAATAGCCTTGTCCTCAAAAGGCAATACAAAATCTATACCTGGGCATATACCATTTGGGGCTGTCCTCTCAAAGCAATTAATTTCACCCAGTGAATTTACTTGCGTTGAGGGAGTAGTTTTCCCTTTCGTGGTCGGAATCTTGCGGCAATACTAAATATGGCAAACTCGTTATTTACTCTACTAATTTCGCTCTACTATTTTTGTTTAAGTGTTTTTCTTTAAAAGCAAGGCCTTTAAGTCATTTATCTTGTTTGTTGCGGAAGAAGCAGTGAATGCATTTTTCTTTACGTTTTCTATTTTATGTCTGTCTGCCATAACCTGTTGACAATGACTCTGCCTGCTGTGAGTTCTTAAATAGACTTTGGCAGACGCGGTAAAGATTGTGCACAAGCCGGGCCAAGGTGTGCTCCAATTGGGCCGGTCCCAACTCCTCACCCAGAAACAACCTGGGCCTAGTGCGGCAGGAGCTTGCCCAATACCTCAAGCCAGGCCCACGCCCTTACAATTGGCGACTCCACTGGGGAGTTGGGAAAGAAGTTAGGGACAAAATACGAGATCCCTCGCAAATAATGCCACCAAAGTCTAGAGCGACGCGAAACATGAGCGCCGTGCCATCACAAGCAGAGTCCAGGCCAACCACACCTAGCCAACAGCAAGTTAACCAAGCAGAAGACGCTAATGGAATGGGGGCTGGTCCCCAGCCACCACCTAGGGATCCCGCAGACAACACCAATACTTTCATTGAAATGTTATAGTCGCTACAACATTCTCAGCAACAAATGATGTAGGAAATCCGTCAGCTAAAGGCAGAAAAGACAAAAAAGAAGGGGAGTCAGCATGTTCCAGATCATGCGACAGACAAGGAGGAAACATTAGTTCCTCAGAATACGGAGCAACGCTTCATCACCATGGCAGAGGTAGCAACTCTCCTCGAGCAGGAGAGGGCTAGAGCGCCTAAAGAAAGGTTTTATGCATGCAGACCCCCTTATCCATTAAAGGTGCTCAGCAAGCCATATCCTGAAAGGTACGAGCCATGGGCTTTTGCCCAGTACAATGGCAGGAGAGGAAGTGCTGTTGAGCACATAAGCAAGTTCATAGATACTCTTGGCCCCTACGTGGCGGATGAGGATTTGTGTCTGCAGGAATTTTCTAAATCACTATGCGATCGAGCGTATACCTGGTACATTGGCCTAAAACCAGGATCCATCCCGACTTGGGACGACATGGTAGATGTGTTTTGTACTAAGTACTTTCATGGAGAGGAAACAGTAACGCTTGCAACCTTGCAAGCAACCAAGCAAATGAGCGGCGAAGATTTGATGGAATACATAAAAAGATTCAGGGACATAGCGCTTGACTGCTATGACCATTGTGAAGAGAGGACCTTGGTAGAAATGTGTATGACCAACTTGATACGGGAATACAGAGCAGTCTTGGAAAATCTAGACATCTCCCAGTTCGCACAGTTGTTACAAAAGGCCAGAAGGACAGCCCAGTCAGTAAAGCCAAGTGCTGACAAAAGAAATGCTCCACAAGCAATGACGGTGACTACCGGCGAGCGAAGAAGGAAGACAGAGGGGAAGGAATATGATACTCCCCCACCCATACCATGCACTCCAAAGGAACTAGACGTGCTGCTGGATAAATGGATAGCAGACAGGGTCTTTAAGCCCAATCAGGTCTCGAAAGAGCCCACGGAGGAAGAACGAAGGGACCCACGCTTTTGCCGCTTGCACAACTATGTACAACATCCTACCGCAGAATGTTGGGCGCTTCGCAGACTGATACACCGCAGGATCAAAAAAGGGACCCTGGAGTTGTCACAGTCAGAAGTCCAAAGAAACCCACTCCCAAACCATAAAGGGAAAGGTGTGGCAGCGGTCGTAATCTGCGCGGACCTATGAGGGGATGAAGAAGAGAATCTAGCTCTGCCTGCCATGGCTATCACCACTCTACAACAGAGTACCAGGTTCAAGAATTTGTTTGACTAATTAGGGTTCACTATGGGAGAACGAAAGGTAGCCACAGAGGCTTTGGTAAGTATCGCCTCCGGAGCAGGGGTAGAATGTTTAACTACAGAAAGCACAGGGGACAGGGCCCTCTTACAAGAATCAAGTGAAATCACCTTCAGCAATGAGGACATGGAAGTGGAGTATCCAGACCACAGAAGGCCGCTTTACTTAGCGGCATCTATAAATCAAGTCCCTGTAAAGAGAGCCTTGGTGGACACAGGCGCTTCTGTGAATCTCATCCCGTTGAGCACTTTGCAAGCAACGGGAATTTCGGAAAGAAAAATCCAGGGGTGCCCAATGGAAGTAACGGGCTTTGGCGGAAGGGGAGAGTATACCGCAGGATACATTCAGCTATGGTTAAAAGTAGGCCCTATAGCTTCTCTGGCTCGATTCCATGTAATAAAGACAGAAGTTTCATACCATGTGCTACTAGGGAGACCCTGGCTGCACAAGCACCAATTAGCCCCTAATGGAAGTAACGGGCTTTGGCGGAAGGGGAGAGTATACCGCAGGATACATTCAGCTATGGTTAAAAGTAGGTCCTATAGCTTCTCTAGCTCGATTCCATGTAATAAAGACAGAAGTTTCATACCATGTGCTAATAGGGAGACCCTGGCTGCACAAGCACCAATTAGCCCCTAATGGAAGTAACGGGCTTTGGCGGAAGGGGAGAGTATACCGCAGGATACATTCAGCTATGGTTAAAAGTAGGCCCTATAGCTTCTCTAGCTCGATTCCATGTAATAAAGACAGAAGTTTCATACCATGTGCTACTAGGGAGACCCTGGCTGCACAAGCACCAATTAGCCCCCATCTACCTATCACCAGTGTGTAAAAGGAAGGTTAAATGGTAAGATGATACGCATAACGGCAAACCAGTCACCGTTTGAGCAAGCAGAAGCCCATCTCGTGGAAACTATGTTCTATGAACAATGGGCACCACCCGGAGAAAGTTCATTAGCAAGGCCACTTGGTACCTTTGTACCTAGGTGGGGAGACATTCAGAATGATCCAGAGCCCGATTTAAGGGAGTTGTTAGCACGAAAGAAGAAAAGAAAAACAGCACCTGCCGCAGGAACAGAAGATGCACCACAATGCGTCAGAATCCGAGGTCCTGATGGCAGAATTATTTACAAGTTATGAAGGCGCGCGGGGCCCACGAGTGAGACACAAGCGGGCCCCAGGCAAGAGTGGCAGCACAAGAGTTTCGTGTGTTGCGCGGTTCAAGATAGTTCAGAGGAGAAAAATAGCGAAGAAAGTCATGAAGAAACTATGGCAGAAAAGGACCCTCAGGTTGTGGCAGAAGAAGAATTGGAGGAGGTCAACCTGGGGTCCGACTCGCAGGAACTAAGGCCTATTTCAGTTAGCTCAAGTTTGACGGAAAAGGAAAAGTCAGAGTTGGTACAGTTGTTAAAAGAATTCAAGGATGTTTTCGCGTGGGACTACAGTGAAATGCTAGGACTTGATCCAAGGCTAGTAGTGCACACACTGAACGTTGATCCAGGAGCTAAGCCAGTAACCCAACCTGCCAGGGTATTTCACACGGAAATAGAAGGACAAATAGTCAAGGAAGTACAGAAATTGTTAGCCGCAGGATTTATTAAACCCATCCAACACCCGCAATGGCTATCCAATATAGTGCCAGTAAAGATGAAGAATGGGCAGATAAGATGCTGTGTGGACTTCAGAAATCTCAACAGAGCCTGCCCAAAGGATGAGTTCCCATTGCCAAACATGGACTTGTTGATAGACTCTGCGGCAGGAAGTGCTATGTTCTCATTCATGGATGGATTCAGTGGGTATAATCAAATCAGGATGGCACCGAGGGATGCGGAGAAAACTGCCTTCAGAATGCCCATAGGCAATTTTTACTATACAGTAATGCCATTTGGATTGAAAAATGCGGGTGCAACTTATCAACGGACAATGACAGCCATATTTCATGATATGATGCATAAGGAATTGGAGGACTATGTGGATGACATAGTGGTGAAGTCAAAGATAAGAGAGGAACACTTCTACACATTGAAGCAGGTGTTTGAAAGGTGCAGAGCCTTCAAGTTGAGAATGAATCCCTTCAAGTGTGCATTTGGGGTGTCTTCAGAAAATTTTTTGGGCTTCTTGGTCCATAGCAGGGGAATAAATGTGGATCCTGCCAAGGCCACAGCCATAGCAACTATGAAGTCGCCAGCCACAGTGAAAGAATTGAAGAGTTTCTTAGGAAAAGTCTCATATATTCGGAGATTTATCCCTGGATTGGCATCAATCACTTCCGCTTTCGCCAGACTACTCAAGAAAGGGGAAAGCTTTGACTGGGGAGAAGCACAGCAAGCAGCCTTCAAAAGGCTACAGCAGATCATGATGAACCTCCCCACTGTGCAAGCCCTAGTCCGCAAGAAGCCATTGCTGCTCTACCTAGCCACCAGTTCACATGTCGTAGGGGCGTTGATCGCTCAGGAAAACGAAATTAACGTAGAACAGCCAATATACTACATCAGCCGCGCTCTAAAAGATGCGAAAACTCGCTATCCAAGAGCAGAAAGGGCGTGCCTGGCCGTTGTATATGCCTCCCAAAGATTGCGCAATTACTTCTTAGCCTATGAGGTATGGCTGATGACCAAGTCCCACGCTATCAAAGCTTTATTGCAACAACCAATCCTCTCTGGTAGGTTATCCCAATGGTTGTTGTAGTTATCACAGTACGACTTGAGAATGGGGACACCCAGGGCAGTGAGAAGTCAAGCAATAGCGGATTTGTTGGCACAGTTTCCGGGAGAAGAAGAATTCCTGCTGGATGATGAAGTCCCGGGAGAAGTAGCCATGGCAGAAGAAATGAGAGAACAATGGATAATGAGATTTGATGGGTCCTCTACTACCCAGTCCGGAGGGGTAGGGGTAGTCTTGTATCATGAGGAAGACAAGGCAGTGGCGCTGTCATTTAAACTAGAATTCCCTTATTCAAACAATACAGCCGAATATGAGGCCTATTTAATCGGGCTAGCTACAGCTCTCGAAGTCGGGGTCAAACATTTGAGGGTACTAGGTGATTCGAACCTAGTGGTCTGCCAGGCCAAGGGAAGTTTCTCTCTAAAGGAACCCAACTTAGCTCCATACAGAGCGATGACCCAGAAGATGGAGGAAAAGTTCTTTACCTTTGAAATAGAACATGCCCCAAGGAATGAAAATCGATTTGCAGATGCGTTAGCGGCGTTGGGCTCGCAGATAACTTTTGAAGGAGATAGTGCCACGATAGAAGTCAGTAAAAGAAGAGAATCTATCATCGAAACCTTGAAGGAAAGGTTCCAGGAGAAACAGGACGAGAAAGACTGGCGGTTCCCCATAAGAGAAGCTTTGATGAAAGATGAAGACGCCGCAGAATTAAAAGTGTTAAAAGACTACGCTTTGGTAAGAGGAGAATTGTACCGCAGGATGCCAGGAGGAGTCTTGTCTAGGTGCGTGGGGCAGGAAGAAGCCCAGAGAAAGTTAAAAGAAGTACACGACAGGACCTGCGGATCCTGCGGAGAAATTAGTCTCTACCGCAGGCTCCAAAGAACGGGCTTTTATTGGCCAAGCATGGGCAAAGATGCAGACCAGATTCAAACTTAATGTGGGACCTGTCAGCTTGCGGCAGACAGAGGAGAAAGTTATGCTGTATTGACTAGTGAAGACTGGAGAAGCCCATTCAAACTATACCTAACAAAAGGCATCCTGCCACAAAAGCATTCTGAAAGTTATAAACTCAAGAGATTGGCAACACGTTATTTCTTGCATGAGGAAGTCCTTTTCAAGACAGGATATGGTGGGGACCCTTTAAGATGTTTGGGCTCCGAGGAAGCAAAGGAAATAATAAGAGAAGTGCACTCAGGGGAATGTGGGGAACACCAAGGGAGGAAGAAGCTATACAGGTGTCTGCTACAAATGGGGTATTACTGGCCTACCATGAAGAAAGATGCAGCAGAATTTGTAAAAAAATGCCACAGCTGTCAAGTACAGGCTAATCTCATTCATACCCACCCACAAAGCTTGCATAGTATGGTTACTCCATGGCCCTTTCACACTTGGGGGGCTGGACTTAGTAGGACCGATCAACCCTCCATCTCGTGGATATATATGGATTTTGGCAGCCACTGAATACTTCACCAAATGGGCAGAGGCAATACCACTTCGCAAGGCCACAGGAGGAGCGGTGGCAAACTTTATCAAGGTAAATATAATTATAAGGTTTGGGGTGCCCCACAGAATCATCAGTGATAACGGTACACCATTTGTTAATAGCGAAGTAAGGAAGATGTTGGAGTTTTACCAAATTAAACATCACCGTTCATCACCATATTATCCTTAAGGAAATGGGCAAGCAGAGGCAACTAACAAAGTTCTCATAAAGATCATCAGTAAGATGAGTCAAGAGTATATGGGAGGATGGGCAATGCACTTGCCAGATGCCCTTTGGGCTTACCGAAAATCACCAAAGTCTGCCACAGGATTTTCACCTTTTTCCCTAGTATACGGAACAGAAGTTGTGAGTCCTGCAGAAATAATAATCCCATCGCTAAGAGTCATGCAGATACAGGGGAAGGAAGAAGAAGAAATCTTTGCGGCAGAAAGATGTGAAGATTTGGAAGGTCTGGACGAAAAAAGGGAAGAAGCCCAGGAATGTGGCCGCAGATACAGGCAAAAAATGGTAGAAGCCTATGGCAGGATCACTAAAGAAAGAATATTTGCGGAAGGACAACTCGTGTTAAGAGTAACGGACTATGTCAGAAGGGGTATGGCAGGACCATCCAAGTTTGCACCAAAATGGGAGGGACCCCTCGTGGTAAGAGAAACCTACCCAAATGGATACTACCGACTAACTCAAATGGATGGCAAAAACCTGGTGGATCCCATCAATGGAAAATGGCTGAAACGCTACTATGCTTAAAGTTGAGAACAAGTCATTACCCTCCTTCTATGCTGTGTTCCACAAATTCCAAGTTTAGTTTGTACCATTTCCTGCTTTGTTATTTGCTTTCCTCCAAGTGACCATGTCACAAGACAAGTCTATAATATGTTTTCATGAATTATGCAATGAAAAAAAAATATATATGCTAAGTATTATGAAAACTTTCCATAAATAGTAGCAAAAGGTGATTAAGTGTAGTACGTTAAGTTACAAACCCCAGATTTGTATAAGTCCTACCAAAAATAGTTAAATAAGTATTCTAGAAAACCATAATAAAGTGTGCTGGCCGAACAAAAAAAAAAAAAAAAAACAATAAAAGGGGAGCCTGCCATCATCAATAAAGTCCTGAGAGCAAAGACTAGTCTCCAAAACGGTCATGCCCACCAATACTGGCGATCAAGCGCTCACGACGGCCCTCTACATCTGCTATCTCTTTCTTCAAAGCTTCAATCCTTGCGTCCATGGCATCCACAGCAGGCCGAACCTTCCTCATAAAGAAGGCCCGAGCAATCTCACGGAGATGGTCTAAAAGGAACTCCACAGCAAAACCCACACTAACTAGCTCCTGCATTGCAGCTTTCCACTGCAGAATCCTCTCAGAAGAAACAGAGTCAATAAAGCTGTGCTCAATATCGTTTAGCACGCTCCCTAGCATCTTCAGGAAGTGTTCCCTGGCAGAGCGACCCAAACGGAACCCTTGCATGAAGTCACCATGGCTGCTGTAAACTCCCTGTAAGTGAGGAACACACTCACTAGGAACTCGGAAGCCGTGAAAGTCCGCATAAGGAAAACCTGCTCCCCAGAAATCTGCCGAGTCAAGATCATTCGTCTCAAACTGATCAAAACGGATGAAGAAATTCGCAGCCTCGCTCATGGGGTCTGAAATTGCAGCAGAACTCCCTCCTGCCTCAAACTGAGAAAAGGTGGTGGGAGGCAAGCCTAATAAGAAGTAGGAAATGCAATATGAGTATTTGCAATGAGAAAATAATAAGTTTGCAAAAAAGCAGTGAAGATGAGAAAACTTACCAGAAACTGTAAAGATAGGAGTGACAGGATTTGCGGCTGAAACAGAGACTGGTGCTGTGGCTGAATCAGAAACGGGAATGGCAGAAACAGGCACGGTAGGAGCAGTAGGAGGAATGGATGACTGTAGCTCCGCAGTTACTACAACCTCTGGTTCTTCAAAAGCCTCTGCAATTAAGAATGTGAATGCATCGAATGAAGGAAAGCAGTATAAGCATACAAAAAAAAAAAATACAATAATAAAACCAGGAAGGAGGAAAGAGGCACGTACCCGCTAACTCAGCCTCACTCTCTTCCTCGTCAAACTCCTTAGAAGACCAGTTTGCAGCAGACCCACGGGTGGCAGAATTGGGGATGGAAGAGGGGGTAACTACCAAGGAAGAACCCTCCTTCGCAACTTGAGAAAGGGCTGCAAAAGGATCACTGGTGGAAAGAATAAAGGGGGCAGCAGGAGAGGCAATCCCAGTCTGAACAGCAGGGGGAGTGGCCCCTTCTTGAGAAGTGGGTGTCTCGGCAGGAGTGGGGGTAGCCTCCCTAATCCCCTCAGTATGAGTGCCCTCCATGGGCACCAGCTCAGTAGAGAAGACTGGGGTCTCAGCAGAAGTCCCTTCAACCATGGGACGGTATATGGAAAGGGGCTCAGGCTGCTCCTGCAACAAAAAAAAAAAGGGAGAAGAGAAAGTAAGGGTGACTAAGAAAGCCGCAGTAACACAGAAACAAGGAAAGAGCACAATTGAAGGCATAATATATATATATATATAATACCACAAGTTCTGGTTCGTCAAGAAGAATAGGATGAGCAGCAGATACATCTTCTCTGTGCTTAGACTGTAAGAGAGATGAGGTCAACATGCACAAGTGTTAGTTGCAGGAAAACCCAGAAACAAGTATAGAAAAGACTAGAGGAAATTAGAGACAACATACTCTCCGTTCAATGGCAGAGGCACGAGGGGGAGATGTCTTTCTTTTGCTACCTCGCGTCCTGCTAGAAGGAGGAGCATCTATGGGTGGCTGCGAAATGGTATGCTTTGGCTTGCCGGCTGTAGAACGTGTGCTAGGAAGAGTACGGGCTTTAGAAGGAGGAGAGTCCTGTAGAACTATGTGGCCCATGGGAGGCAGATCACTCCCAGAAGACATTGCCTCACCTCTTTTCTTGGCAGACTTGGGTTTGACAGAACCTTCCTTGCCCAGTGTAGGAGGGTTCAAGACCTTCACCTTCCTATCCCAACCAGGAGGGTAGTTACCCGCAAGCCAATTCCATCCTTTAGCCCCCTCATCCCATTCAAGAAGGGAAGATCGACCCTGTTTGGTAACATATGCTAACAGGGACCTGAAAGGAAGTACTAGTCGGGGGTTGGCAGAAGCAACCATGCCAAGGCCGTCAGGAGGAATCAAAGAAAAGCCACGGCTACCCATTAAAGCCTACTCAAAAGATGTCATTACAGCCTGCCAATATTCATGCATGGGAGGAGTGCAAATACCTTCCCTTGAAGAACTAGGGACAGTGACTGCAGTAAAGTGCCGCCTCTAGAAGTCAAAAGCAACAGGCCGCAGGAAGGGCCTGGCAAAAGTGGGAGACTCCGCAAGAAAAGAGAGATCATCTGGAATATCTTGGTCCAACCCAAACTGCCTTCTTCCTCGATTGGCAGGATAATACACAAATCGAACCCCCTCGTCAGCCAAATAAGGCAGCCACCCAGCATTAGTGGCTGCCAAGTAGGTGATCCCCCTATCGTCAAAATCAACCAAAGGATGAGTAGTACCAACAGTGTCCGCAAACTGACCCATAACAGAATCCCCACAAGTGTAACCCGCACCCAAATGTCTATATGCTCGCCAAGAAAACCCAACACTCTTATCAAAGAACTCAACAGCAGGATGGTAAATAGGCTTCAAACCAGACCAACGGAAAGCCAAAGGAAACTCAGATTCAAACCTGCCACAAAAATCGGTAATCACCCTCGGACAGGAAACGTACTTCTCTTTTGCAAAACGAACGGGTCTGCACTTAGTCAAGTGTTTTGCACAGCGTTCATACAATAGATGCTGCAGGATAGTGCTGTGAACCGAAGAGGTAACTATATGGCAGGACCCTGCCTGGTCCTCATCAGTCCGCAGGATGTCCAGCTGTACATACAAGTGCCCCAGAAACATGGGGGCTAAGGGCAAACTTATCCCAGCAGCAATTTTAATAGCCAAACGAAAAAACAGAGGTTTAACTGCGTAATAAGGACGTGCACCAAACACAAACTTACAGAGCCAAAAGGAGATGAAAGCCGCATGGCGAGCGGCGCCAGAAAACTTGGAAGAAGAACTGACCCAATGAGATAGCTTGGCGTTCTTAGCCATTCTTGCCCTCAACTCGGCCTCCACGGCCACTTCCTCCGGAGAGAGTTCCAGGGTACTCGGGTCAACGTCACCAAGAATGGGCAAAAGAAGTTGGTTCGCCACATCCTCTAATGTCACGGTGATCTCACCGCAGGAGAGAAAGAAAGTGTGGGTGGCAGTGCACCACCGGCGGACCAAGTGGCGAAGATTGAAGAGGTCTCTGTAGTTCGACAAGCAACGAGACGAAACAACGGCCTACAATACGCCAGCCTGCCGTAGCAAACCCATGAAATCTACATCTGACAACTTTCGGTCCACTCATTCTTTCCAACCCAAGGCTTGGCCTGACCCATACTCGAAGTGAATGGGGACAGGGAGCGAAGTACCCTGGCGGATGACAATATCAGGAATCGAAGAGGGTAACGGAGCCCAAGGAGCCTCGGTGCTAAGGCGACAAAGAGCAAGCCACACCCGGCCCGGCGCCGGCGGAATATAATCACCAGGTACCTTTGGGAAGTGGGTATGGACGTTATACCACGGATCTATCAACGGAATGACCTCGTCGTCAGAAGGGCGGCGTGCCTCCTCCTCGTCGGAGGAACCCGGTTCAGAATACTCAACCTCCTCACCCTCGTCGCAAGCGGAGGGAGGATCAGAGACAACCTCCTTTCCCTTGCGGCGTGAGGAAGCTTGGCTCTTCACCGGCGACATCACGGATCGGAGTAGGTAAAGAGAAGTGTTTGGAAGGAAGAGCACAGCGGAAAAGAGAAAAATGGAAGAGGCGCTTGTATGAAAAAGAGAAGAAGAAGTAGTTGGGAAAAGGAAGGAGACTCCTTAAATGCTACCATCATCAAAATCGAAGTGAAGGGAGGTGATGGGTCAGCCGCCGGATGGGGAATGGAATTAATGAAGCAACGCAGCTCTTCAAAATAATTGCCAAGCTGGGAAATTCGAAGAAGCAACTCTGTTCGTGGCAAAAAGAGAAAATATTTATATATATATATATATATAAATAGAATAATATACACGTGAAGTGAAAATCACTGTTTGAAAAAAGCCCGCGAAAGAAAAGAAGAAGAAAAAAGACAAGAATAGCTTTTATTCGCATATAAACCGCTAGAGCATTTCATATGCTCAGGGGGCTAATTGTTGAGACTCATTTTTATTAAAGCCCAGCAAGCCCAAGGCCCAGAGTCGCGGGCGAACTGAAAGAAACAGCAAAAAGAAAAAGGAGGCATATACATGGTTCAAGGGTCCATGAGATGGGCCCAGAAGAAGCAAATGAGCTTGAATAGGCCCGGAAAGAGAAAAGAAACAAATCCGTGAAAAGGATGAGGGAAAAGAAAGAATGGGTCACAGTAGGCCTACTGCAATAAGAAAAAAGAGAGTAACATGCAAATGGAGAACCCATGAGCCCAAAGGATAAAGTTTATAGAGAAAATTGGGCCAAGGAAGCCCAAAGTGAGTTAGCAAAAATGCATGTGTGAAACAAAACCGAAATGGGCCAGGGATGTCCACAAGAAAAACAAGGGACATTGGAGCCTGCAAGGAACGAAAAAGCCCAGCAAGCATACTGGGCTACTGAGAAGGAAAGCACGCGGCAAGTTCAAAAGAGCCCAGCAGGATTGAGATGAGCAGCAGGAATAGCAAACCTGGCATGGCAGGGGAGGCCAAGCCACGAAGCAAAACGCCTAAACTCAAGGGAAGTCCAGCTGATCCTACAGAGCTCCACCTTCCAAGGAAAGGGACAACACATGGGCGTTGGCCTATCGGAAAAACAATTCACATCAGAAAATGCCAAAAAGTGCACGGCAGGATATGCGCACCCATTTTCAGACCTCGGCAAACGAATGAAACATCAATAAGGTAACGCATGCGAACGACCCAAGCATCACCAGCCTATACCCAGCCACTATGGGAAAGGGTGACGTCATGGGTGAGGGCATGGTCTGGCGGTGGGGAGAGGAGCGGGAACCCATTTTTGCGTTTCTTGCCCAGACTCTTTCGGTGGGCACAGTCCTGCTGGGATGACATGCCACCCAAAAGAGGCAAGAATGGGTAAGAACCGTTGGGTGCATGCCATGAGAGACCGAGAGAGAGAGGACACACTGGACGAAGTAGAGAAGAAACCTTTGTTGTCCAAAAGCCACGGGTCAATGGTGGATCAGAACCATTTGACTCGGTAAGTGGATGGCAAAAGGCTACTGTAGGGGGTGGTTTTGAGCGCTCTCCACAGATTGGGAGAGTGGACCCAAGCCCAACTAACCCTCCAATAAATTTGTAGAGTATGGGCTCAAGAGTTAGGCCTTGGTAAAGAATGCAACGGCCATGCACGGTTGTGGGTGAATCGAGCTAAGCTAAACGTGGGTGGAAATGCCCAATAAGGCTCCTCGGACGGGTTATAGGGGTTGAACTCGTTCTTATTTCTTTCAAGTGGGATTACGATGGTTGAGAGAAATATTCTGCTACAGTATCCCTTCTTTCTCTGGTTTTCGTCCGTCCCCTTCACAAGAGGGACTTTTTACATTATATACTTCTCTCTCAGCTGATCCTAGCCCTACACTTGTTGATCAGCCTGGTTTCCACTTGAGAGCCTGTCCCATCAGCCGCATTCTCATACCTCTAGTGGGTTGCAGCGCCCAAGACGGCACTGTTCAGAGGTCCTATCCTCATTAATGCGGTCAGAGCGTTAGTTGAGGGCATTTAATGTGGAGGTGACAGTTCACCTGGGACTTGCTCCTCCGCCATGCTTCAATGTCCGGTGATTGGTTCTTGCTATTTGCTCCTTGGATGCTTGGGGAGACTCCCCTTAAAGGTATGCTATATGCCCACTTTCTGGCCTCGGCCTACCGAGGATGTAACCATCCTCGGCAATTCTCCTTGAGCCCTGGGCTCTAAAATTTCGTCCTCGGACCTCGGATCGTGGAGGCGTCCTCGGCGTGGGCCTCTGGGCTTGGTTGGAGTGGGCCGGGGTTGCTGACTTATTCTGGCCCCACAGCTACGATAGCAGAATAGGGCCATAGAAAGGCTAGAACAGTAAAATCGACCACAGCAGGCCCTATATAAGGGACCCGTGGTTGTGTGCAAAAGGGGGAGGAGAAACAAGAAGAAAAATGTGTGATCAAAAAACAGAGAGAAAAGAATTGAAAGAAAGAAAACAGAGAGGAAAGAATTGAAAGAAAGAAAACAGAGTGAAGGAAATTCTAAGAAAGAAAAAACAAAGTGCGTATGGCAGGCATGCACCCAAATGGGTTAACCCCCTCTCTCCCTCAATAGCCTTGTCCTCAAAAGGCAATACAAAATCTATACATGGGCATATACCATTTGGGGTTGTCCTCTCAAAGCAATTAATTTCACCTAGTGAATTTACTTGCGTTGAGGGAGTAGTTTTCCCTTTCGTGGTCGGAATCCTACGGCAATACTAAATATGGCAAACTCATTATTTACTCTACTAATTTCGCTCTACTATTTTTGTTTAAGTGTTTTTCTTTAAAAGCAAGGCCTTTAAGTCATTTATCTTGTTTGTTGCGGAAGAAGCAGTGAATGCATTTTTCTTTACGTTTTCTATTTTATGTCTGCCTGTCATAACTTGTTGACAATGACTCTGCCTGCTGTGAGTCCTTAAATAGACTTTGGCAGACGCAGCAAAGATTGTGCACAAGCCGGGCCAAGGTGTGCTCCAATTGGGCCGGTCCCAACTCCTCACCCAGAAACAACTCGGGCCTAGTGCGGCAAGAGCTTGCCCAATACCTCAAGCCAGACCCACCCCCTTACAATCATGAAATAATTTTCAATTCCCATGAACTCGTTAAAAACATACAGTGTATCTGCCTGTAATCGGAATTTTAGTCAGACATTAGTAAAAGCTTTCCAAGGAAATCAGAGTTCAAGAGTGCCATAAAATGTTTGATAATTGGTGGGAAGAAAAGAACCCGTGTTTAATATTACGGTCAAGCCAATTGGACTTAGACCATATATAGGTTTAAATCATTGACCAAATGGATCCTTTTCCTATTATTTGAAAAAGTATATTCAAAATCGTTTTTTTTGGTTTCTTCTCCTCCCAATACTAGAAAGGCACATGACTAATGGGATCATTGGTTTCGGTGTAGTGGTGTGACGTTAATTTAAAGATTTCAGGATCAATTCATCACATTTTAAACTACTACGCCGCCATGCATGTAACACAAACAAAATTTCTTACTTATAATTTATTTATCTATCAGTTTCACTTTCAGAGAGGGGAACAACTTTTTCATATTCTATAGTTTTGTTGAACAATGATTCATAGTCGTAATACTTTAAATAGAGTCCTTGAATAATTCATGAAATAGCAAATACGAAACAAAAACAATACATACCATTTTTCTTGGTCAATCACATCAAACACTCAAGTTTATGACTTTATGCGTCACATACATGGAATAGATAGCTTTCATAATTTTTCCCCAGCTATTGCATCTTTAATAAAGGTGGGTATGGGTATGACTTAATCAATCCGAGAACCACTCCAACCAAAACTGAAATAGAATTGATATACTAATAAATTAGGATAAGTGTTTTGATTTCGAAACTAGAGACAAAACCTTTATTTCAAAAATTGAAATCGATCCAAAAAGCAAGATATAAGATACAATATACATCACACAATATAAGACAAGCCGAAATAGACACAAAAATTTACATATGGCATTATCAAAAACCAAAGCAATAAAAGAAGGGTCATGCTAACGAGTACCCTAAGATAAGTGTTTTGATTTCGAAACTAGAGACAAAATCTTTATTTCAAAAATCGAAATCGATCCAAAAAGCAAGATATAAGATACAATATACATCACACAATATAAGACAAGCCGAAATAGACACAAAAATTTACATATGGCATTATCAAAAACCAAAGCAATAAAAGAAGGGTCATGCTAACGAGTGCCCTTAGGGCACTCGTTAATAATCTATTTTAGGAAAGTTTTGATATTACTTTTATGGGAAATGAAAAAAACTGTCAAAATATTAATTACTTTTTTTCATTTCCTATAAAAACTTTCTTTAAATGGATTATTAACCAGTGCCCTTAGGGCACTCGTTAGCATTTTCATAAAAGAAAATGAGACAAAAGATTTTAACGTGGTAATTGGGCCATGAAAACCTACATTTTCAGAGTGATTATTATACTGAGTTCTCTTGTAGATGCTTCTTTACGTACATAATTTTTATAGACAGAATCCACACACTTGTGCAATTTGCTCTTATGAATATAGCCATTGTTTTCCTGATAGAATTTGATCAAACGATTTGATTACATGGAGGTGTATTTGCTGATGGGATTGGTGAGGTTTCCATACAGCAGGTTGGGTCTTAATTTTTCATATTGGCTTGGTTTTCCTCAACAGGCCATCCTACAAGCTGGTTCAATTTTAGGCATGATTTTTCAAGTAAGCGTGTTCCCTTTCAAAATACAATAATGTTCCTCTGTGGAACTAGCTACCTTCCTTATTTTGAGCAAGGGGTGTGTTTGATATATATAACTGAACGAGTACTCGATGTGTGTATATATATATATATATATATATATAGAGAGAGAGAGAGAGAGAGAGAGAGAGAGAGAGAGAGAGAGAGATGATTTCAAATATATGCTACATTATTAAAAATCTTTAAAGTATTAAAAACACATTTTAATATTACAGAACATTTCAGAGCATAATAATTAATATTACACACACTTTTTTATTTGATAAGTTATATATATACACACACCCAACCAAAAAAAAAGCTTAGCATTTTCAATCAAAATTATGTTTGATGGTGATCTTTCATAAAATAAAATTCATTTTTATCATCTTCATTGTGAAATTCTTAAAAAGTTTCATTTTTGATACATTTTATCAAATTTTATACTAAAGTAAGTAAATTTTTTTTTAATTGAACTAATGAAATTTTCAAAAACATGAATGATCCAAAATTTAGAGGAATAAGTTAGGCTCTAAACATATTTGAAACTCTCTTACTCTAACCCATTATGTAGCAATTAAAAAGATATTTCATGTGTATTTTTAGAGACAAGATTTTTTTAATGAGTCAATGGTTTATTAATCGCCACATAACGGATTGAAAAAGATAGATTCAAACATGTTTGGTGCAAAAATTTATCAAATATAACAACACATTTTACAATAAAAAATAGAATTGCGAAAAATAAAGTTGTCTTTATAACTATTAGACTAATTATTTTTTATAAGAACATCATTGGACTAATTTAAATATTTGGGGTGGCCAACTCTTATTTTTGTAGATTAAATTTTAAAAATATTAAAATAATTATATATATATATATATTTAAAAAAAAATTCAAAATTTTGGGAGTGCCATGCCCCCACCCATGTACATAGCTACGCCCCTGTAAACAACTGATCCAAACCAACAAACATGGTTGGTGTGCCGATTGAACCGCTAGATAAGGTTGTTGACAGTGGTCATTGGAGGTGAAGGGTTTCCAACATCAGCCAGTATGGCCTAAAATCAAAGATTCTCTTCCTTTTTCTTTTTCATCCATTTATGATTTATGTTTGTTTGTATATATATTTTTGTTCTCCCTCTTATAATAATTGTGATTTCCTTTTTCATGTTTACACACGATTTTTGAAAACACGAGTAATTGGGCATTTTTTAGCGTTTCCTATGACGTAATTTGACATTAAGTGATTAATTTATGTGTCAATAAGTGGATTAAAAGTTTAAAACGGAAATAAAAGGCGACAAACTACTCCAACTGATGGCAAGTGGATGAGACCCTTCACCCTTCGGAATAAAAATTTTAGGTGTGACTATAGAATTCCAACTCCTAACCAAAAAATAAAAAAGCGGTTGATAAATTATTATTATTTTTCCAGATTGAGATGTGAAAGTGAAAATGCAGAATAACAACAACAACAACAGCTGCTCTATTAGACTTGTGCATATATGCATTTATGTGTGTGTGTAAAGTTTTATTAGATAGAAGAAAACAGTTAGAAAATAGTTTGGTTTCTTCTCATGTGCTTGCATAGTACGATGTTGGATGAGATGTGAATATGTGGAGCCCAATGCATTGAATAAACCCCCATGGCCCAGGCCACAACCCATCCAAAAAAAAAGCTACTACAAGATTACCTAAAGATATTGAAATGGTGACCAAATTAAATTGCTTTGGCCATATCCATCTCCATTTCATTTGGAAATATATAGCTAGACCCACACAACCTTTGTGAGGATAATGTTTTTGGTGCATGTGGTTTCCAAGATGCCCCATCGTTTCCTCATTAGTCAAATCTAATAGTAAAAAAAAAAAAAAAAAAAAAAACCAAACTTAGATTCCAAACCATTTTTGTGCTTGCATTGAAAATCAACCAAATGGTAGATGATATGGCTGGGTTTTTTTTCTCTTTCTAGTGGTAATGAGACATTCCTGTGCTAACTTGAAAAGAAAAAGAAAGAAAGAAGAAAATAAAAATAAAAATATATAGCAAATTTGGGTGAGAGGAATAAAACATGGATTATGGCCATTAAAAGAAAGGAAATTGGATGAGATGTGAGCCAACAATTAAACTTCACATTTATAATTATGCAGCTGTAAATTGGGAAATTCTGAAAACAATGGTACTTGGTGGTGGACCTGAAAGGATCTCTGTGGAGATTGTGTGAATTAAAATTTAAAACACCATTTGTGTGGTTCTAGCCTAAAAGAGAAAAAGACGAGGCATGCAAGGGCCTTTGTGGAAGTCCCAAATTAACATAGATGAGCCTACGAGGCTATGATGGACCATTTGGACACACTGGGTCATGTATGACTTGTCCTTTTCTTTAAAATGATATCCGTCCTGTCCATAATAAGCTTAGCATAAGCTGATAAGCATAACTGCTGCTTATTATCAAGTTTTTGTTCATTCTATTTTTATAATTATTATTTTTGCAAACTAAGCATTGCATGCACCACAAATAATTACATATATCATTAATCGGCTTGATATGGAGTTAGATATTCCACTTGGGCTGCTCGATCCCCATATCATCACCGACACTTTAACACAGAAGTTATTTCCCGGGCCTACAAATAGAATAAGATGGTTCAGATCTTCCACTTGTAATGAATCCCCACTGGTTTGGCGAACCTACCCAACTGGCCCACATATACATATACGTCTTAGATTCTAGCCCAAACATCTATAAATTACAAATAGATTGCCACCCGTTCCCCCCCCAAAAAAAAAAAAAAAAAAAAAAAAAAAAAAAAAAAAAAAAACACAACAACAATAACATACTCACCGTGTGTACTGTAGCTACATACTATCACGGTGCCACTTGAAATTATGATTTTAAACTTGAAAATATAATATGAAATTATGAATTCACATGAATTTACTATTTTATTTTTACCACTCTAGAATCGCTATGTAAAAAAGTTATGGTAAAGTTGTGAAAAATTTTATTACACTAGATTTACTAAAAAAATAATATTTTATTATTTTTACCTATGGTGAGGAACAATATGTGGGCCCCGAGCTGTGTTCAATTTTAATTACCGTAGTGCCACTGAAATGTATTTTTGTTGTTTAAAATGAGCTCGGAGATGATTCCAAAAACCAGTGTTCAACATGGGTGTTTTGAACAATACTTTTCAAACATCACTGAACAGCACGTACTCACCAAACACAGGTTTTAAATTTTGGACACTAGTGTTCAGTGTTTAAACACTGAACACTGTGTTTTGAACAGGGTGACCAAACGAGCCAATCTTGCTGGTGTGTTTTTGGTTATATTTTTAGCACCGGGCCAATCATGTTCTTAAAAAAGAAAAAGGAAATTCTTTAATAAAAAATATTTACTAATATTTTTAAATATGAAACCGTCATTTGTTTGTCATATTTCATTTTTCAAGTGAAGTGGGACAAAGTAAATTTTAAAAGAAAAATGCTAGTACTAAAACAAGTGACACAAATTTTTCTACGTGGTTGTGAGTATGCAGAAAAAGTGATGGGTTTATATGGGTCCACAATTTTACCACTCAATCTACTCACAATTTATCCCGTGGATGAGTTGTGTAATATTTTGTTATGGTCCTAACATTTTTTAATTTGAAATGGCCGTGCGAAGAAGACCATAGGTTTAGAACTGTTATATTGACTTGACAACAAAATTGGGTAAAATAATTTAGACAGAAGAAATTATTTAAAAAGTTTCAGTTTTGAGATATAGTTTCAATCTATGACGCCATTTTTTGATGATAGTTCTTGTTAAAAGATCAAGACACTAATTAATTTTTTGGTATAGACGATGATTAAACTCAAATATCTTAGTAGTTAGTACTATAAAAATGCTGTTATTTTATTTCATTAGTATTTATTTTTATGTATGATATATATTTTTTAGGAGAAGTGATAGAGAAAACTTTATTTCAAAAAATATTATTTTGTACAATAGAAGAGGCAAATTTTCTACTCTTACAAACTAGCTCTTAGATCAATCTCTTTAGCAAACTCAGCTGAAGCCTGGCAGCCTGGACCGCTTGATTACATAAATTCAAAGTATAATATATCGATCCTAGAAATGGTATTCACGGCCTGGGGTGATGCTATCAAACTACCCCTTTCAAATGCTCCAAGGCACACAACGTTGCTTTGCTTGAATTTGGGTATAAGGCCAAAACTTTGAGCGTTATACTTTTTATATTTAAATATTAAATAAATAACCAACTTAGAATGACTAGTACAAATGAGAAAACTAAAAACTAATTAAATTAAAAAAAAAAAAATTAACAAAGGAAACTTGGGTTTGATATGTAGATCAACTTCTCAAGGCATTGTGGATTTTAGGACAACTATTTAAGTGGAGTCTGTTCTTATATTTTGAATATTAATAAAAAAATTAATTAGTTTTTGGTATTTTTTTAATTTAAAATTTATTTTTTAGATGTAAAATTACAAATTAAAACTAATTTATTGTATTACTAAATGACTATACAGCCAAAATACACTATCTATTGAGTGAAACAACCAATTACCAAAAAAAAAAATTATGATTGAAAACTTTAATAAAACTATAAATTTAACATCTTTAAATAAAATTTGAGTATAAATTTATTTACTAGTGGAAGATTAATGAGTTCTTTTATCATTTGTGTATGGGAGATTGATGAGTTTTACACTTTAAACTAAGAAAAATGAATAGTTATTGCCACATCTAATGAGTTTTTTTTCCCTAGGTTTGCTTTGATAAAAAATATTATTTTTACTTATTGGTGAATATTTGTAGGCTTAATTAATAATTCCATCGGTACATGGATATCTCTATTTGATAAAAAATTGGGGGCTTAAGGCAGTTGACTACTTGTCTCATGTTTTGAACTGGCATTGCGTATAACATAGTAACAAATTGAGTAAATAACTAAATAAAAAACAAGTGAATGAGTGGGTGATAGCAAGACTTAAATTGAACTCTAAATGGAGTTCTTGATAAAGAAAAAGGATTTTATTAAAGCTCTCATGGTCTTATTCAGCCGAGAATCAGAGAAAGCCAATAAATCACTTGAAGATTATAAGAAGATTAAAAGAAGAAGAAGAAAAAAAGAAAAAAAGAACGGGAGAGTGAATCAAAAGCTAGAAGCTAACTTGAAGATCAAAGCAAGGTCGGCTCACACAGAGTCCACCTTCACCAAATCACTGATTAATGAGCAGCTACTAGAAAGAAAGCTTGATAAAAAGAATCAATATGGTGAGCAACAAGCTGACAATGACCCAAAACAATTGAAATTTAATTTATTTAAGAATTATGATGGAGAGATAGAGAGATTTACTATTCTGCCTTTTGTTAGTGTGTGTCTATATATACATTCTTTCTCAGCAGATTTCAATTGATGAACGTTAAATTTTGTGTTTTGGAATATACTGGGGAGACTTTAATTTTCTCTCTTCACGTTTTATTTAAATTTTTTTTTTTTTTTTTTTGTGTTTTATATGTAGTGGGGTCGACGTTGCATATTATTCGCCTGGCTTAATTTTTTTTCTTTTACTGAGTGAACTAGCCTTCATTAAAAATTTTAAGAAAAATAAATATTATATTAATTAACAGTCTGATCTTTCATTGAATAGGACCACCAGCAGACATCGCTACACTACACATGGCCCAACGCAAAGCCCGATTTTGCACCAGACTGAACGTGTACCCAAGAAGATAAAAATCTCACAACAATTACGGGCTCCTTCGAAAAGAAGAAATGAGACCCACTCCCTCCACTTCAGGCAAAGGCCCATGGTTGAGACTGCTCATAGCTATTTTAACGTTGCTCTCTCCTTTCAATATTTTATTCTTTATCTTCTTCTTTTTGTAGCCATTAATGCAGAAGCACCAGTGTTTTTTTTTTTTTTTTTTAATGAAAACCTCAATCCATCAACCTAAATTTCAAAGGTGAGTTTTGCACTTTATCAAATAAATAAATAAATTGCACCAAGCTCCTCCCAAAATAACAAATTTATGAAATCTACAATACCTCGCCATAACAAAAGATTTTCTCCCCCCCCCTTTTTTTTAATCCATTTAAGTTTCTCTTTTTCTTCTCCTGTAATTTTGATTTTCTTTTCAAATTTCAACACAAGGTTTGACAATTTCGGAAATTTGGCCCTTGTTATAATGTAATTTGACAATAACATATGTGTTTTTCGACTCTATAATGATTTTGTGTCAAAAATGGAAATTTTTTTATCATCGGATAGATATTGTAAACCTTGATATACATTTCATGAGACATCGGTTGATTTTTTTATGTAGGCAAAGTTTGGACTTTAGGTCTCTTACTCAATAACAAGATTCTTTAGCAATCAGGCTAACCACCTGAATTAAAAGTTTAATACCAAAATAAAAAGAAGCAAAAGGTGACAAACTACTCCAAGTGATGGCAAGTGGGTGAAACCGTTAATTTTTAAAAAGTTAGGTGTGATTGTATAGAATATCGTAATTCCCAACCAAAAGGGGAAAAAAAAAACACTCAATGATGAATGATTATTATTTTTGCAGATTGAGATGTGAACGTGAAAGTGTAATAAAAATAGAAATTCCATTAGACTTTTTTTTGATGAATAGAATTTCCATTAGATTTGTATGCGTGTGTGTGTATGTGTGAAGTTTTATTATATTATAAAGAATAGAACAATTAGCAGAAGCATGCGTTATAAGGAATAATTGGTTTGCACAGTACGACGTTGATGAGATGTCAATTCGTGGAGCCCACAATTCATTGAAATAAGATAAAAAGAAAACCAAAGGCTACTTCAAAAGATACCGATCATCAGGGTGACCTAATTAATTTAAGGTGCATGTGGTTACCAAGATGCCCCATCATTTCTTCACTAGTCAAAACTAATATAAAAATATATAATAGAGTTTTTTTAAAAAAAAGACCAAAACTTTATAGATTCCAAACCATTTTTGTGTTTGCATTGAAATTGAAAACCAACCAAACGGTAGATGATAAGGCTGTGTTTTTTCTCTTTATATAGCTACTGGTAATGAGATTTTTTTTTAGGAGGGTAATGAGACTTATTGAAAAGAAAAAAGAAAAGGAAAAAGGAACACAAATTAAAAATAAAGAATAATGTAGCAAATTTGGGTGAGAGGAATAAAACATCCATTGGGAAATTCTGAAAATAATAATACTTGGTGCTTGGTGGACTTGAAAAAGGATGTCTGTTAGGTAAAGATTGGGTGAATTAGAAAACCAATGGTGTGGTTCTATGTCCAAAAAATTAAATAAAAAAGACAGTCATGGGCCATGGTGAAGCTCTCAAAAACGTAAAAAAAAACTTAAGGATTTCGGGAATAATGCTTCTTTCTCTCACATGAGAGGTGAGTCCCGCCCACATGAGGCCCACCCCTCGTGTGAGAGGAGAGAGCATTGGTCTTAGATATAATGCAAATAGAAAGAAGTTAGATTTATAAAACAGTACTGGCCGGTCATGACTTTGTCTCTGGTCTATCATTTTGTAAGTTAGATTTATGGATGAATTTGCGTTGCTAATTACCACTTAAGTTTTGTTTTGTTTTTTTGTTTTTTGTTTTTTCCAAGCAAGGCGAGTACCACAAAAATTAGCAATAGATAACATTCCCCATCCCTTTTGAGCTAAAAAAAAAAAAATTTAACGGAAAAGGGAAAAGGGAGTTCGTTATATTTTCCTTGTTGGGGAGTAGAAAAGGGAGTTCATTATATTTATATATTAACGGAAACATGTGTACAACAAATAACAACATATCTTTATGGAGGAGGGCTTGATGTAGAATCAGATCGATCTTCCACTTGGGTTGCTCTTCATTGATAGTTCCCTTAATAATGAGTGATGGATATGGTCACACTCAGTTGGAAAATGCCAGCTCAAATTGCCCTTACCTATTTTTGTTCATAAAAAAGAAAAGAAAAGAAATTATACTACACATATTAGATTCTAGCACAAACATCTCTAATTTACAAATAGATATCGCTTCCCCTTCCCACAAAAAGAAAAAAAAAGTACATAATATATAAGATGATATTATTATTTCCCAGAGGAGGAGTTGGCGGGAGCGGATGTAGAGCGTTTGAACATGTCAGTGAAGTCAGAGACGATCTTCTTCTTGATCTCACCACTTCGTGATTTCGGAAGGTTTGCAAAGGTTTTAGGGGCAGATTGGCCGCCCCCATTGCCCTGCCCCTGATTTGCCTTTTTCTGATCACTCATATTTCACTCTCTTTTTTCTTTTCTGATCACTTCACTTCTTTTCAAGTGAGTGCGGCTTTTGAGTGAGTGAGAGAGAGTTGAGAGTGATTACTTTTATAGATATTAATGACTTGAAAAAAATGTAATTGAATAATTGGAAATTTTTGGACACGTGGCAAAAATTCATTGTACTGTGGTCATTTAAACGTAAGGGTGGACCCGATGGTTGCGTATGGGATGACGTAGCCAATGATGTCCGCTTGTAATTAGAGAAGGAACAAAGGGAAAAAAAAAACTTATATACATAATTATTTAATACCCTATTGGATGTGAATTTTTTTAATCGAAAATAGTAGAAAATTCCCTATTGAATCTCAAGCATTTGCCTTATCTTTTAAGAATTTTACTAATGTGTGCCTTTAGGACACATATTAATTTTTATTTTTGAAAAAAAAATTTTCAAAAATTAAAAAAGTAATGACAACTTTTTCAATTTTCAAGAAAATGTTTTCAAAAATAAAAAACTTAATATATGCCATTAACCGGACCCATCTTTTAATATGAACTGTCATTTGTTTGTTTGTTGTTTGTTTGTCATATTTCGAGGGAAGTTCGACCAAGCAGAATTTAAAATGGCGGTACCAAGAAAAGCGGTAGTTGTAGAACTGTTACATCTAATTAAATTTTTTTTTTTTTTTTGAGTCATCACAGAATTTCTTTGAGGCATGTCGACTTAACAAAAATTGATAAAAGAATTTAGATGCAAAAAATGATTAAAGAAGTTATTATAAAAGTGCTGTTATTTTATTTCTCATATATATATATATATATATATATTGGAATTATTTTTTTTGCCATTAATAACAGTCTGTAACAACATACTACTTAAGATTTATTGTAAAAGTATTGTGAAAAATACTGTGAACATAGTATTTTTTTTTCTTATTTTTCATTGGATAAAAAAAATTATTTTATTTATTGACTAATATTTAGACTTAATTAAATAAAAAATTGGGGCCATTTTTCTACTTGGGGCCTTAGACAACTGTATCATTTGCTTCTATAATGGAGCCGGCACACTGTATTTAATGTTTGATTCTTTTTTTTTTTTTTAGGAGAAGTGATGGAGAAAACTTTATTTCAACGAATATTATTTTGTACAATTAGCTCTTCAATCTCTTTAGCAAACTGATCAGCTATAGCCAGGACAGCATGATTACATAAATTTAAAGTATAATATATCGAAAACTGTCTAAAGGCCAGTGTAAAATATTTGATCTCAGGCTCTCAGCTACTACTATTTCAACTTCTGCCCTGCATGACTATCGAATTGACATACATCTTCACAAGTTCATGGGAATTGCATTCTAAAATTATTTGATAAAAACCAACTTCGTGAAAGAAAACCACAGCTTGCAAAGGTCCACAATATCCTTCGCACTAGAAATGGTATTCTATTTCTAGTGCCTATGATGCTATCACACCATCTCTTTCAAACGCTCCAAAGCACACAACGTTGCTTTGCTTGAAGCACTTTGTTGCGCAAGATCGTGGGCGGCGGTTCAACAAAATGTTGAAAGGCGAAAATTTTAAGGTGTACAATTTTTTTTATAAATATTAATTAAATAAATAAAGAAAACTGGTTCTACCATATTAGAAAAAATTTATAAACACAAAGAACTTGAAAATAATTTTGATACTTGTTGATGTGGTAAATTATTAATAATAAGTAAAAAAATGATATTAGTGATAGATTCAGTGAGAACTGTAATTAGTTTGTTATCTAAATTGGTGTAAAAAATATTATCAATTTTTTTGTGTACATAAGAAAAGAATTATCAGCAAAAAAAGAGAAAAGTTAAAAACTAAATAAATTAATACAAAAATGTAACTGAGTTTTTTTTTTTTTTTTTAAGAAACAAATGTAACAGAGTAAACGTGGGTAAATTGGGTTGATGTGACATATAATAGGTACAGAGATAAAACGTGGTGGTTAAAAAAAATAAAGATAAAAATGGGAAATACGTAAAGGTGTAAAGGTGTAAAGGTGTTGATCCGTAGATCAACTTCTCAATTACATGATAACGTGTAACAGAGCAACAAATTGAATACATAAGTAAATAAAAAACAAGTGAATGACTGGGTGATAGCAAGACCTAAATTGAACTCTAACTGGAGTTCTTTATAAAGAAAAAACTAATGCTTTCATAGTCTCATTTAGCCAAGAATCAGAGAAAGCCAATGAATAACTTTAAGATTTTAAGAGATTACAAAGAAGAACCCAAAAAAAATGAAAAATGAAAAAAGAAAAAGAAAGGGAGAGTCAATAGAAAGCTAGAAGCTAACTTGAAGATCAAGGTAAGGTTTGCTACACCAAATCACCGATTAATGAGCGGCTACTACAAAGAAAGCTTGATAAAAAAGAATCAAGATGGCGAGCAGTCAGGTGGCAGTTCAAAAAAAAATTGGGATTTAATTTTTTCAAGAATTAAGATGGAGAGAATTTATATATATATATATACACTTTTTTTTTTTCCTTCTGTCTTTTGTTATTAGAAATATATATTCTCACTTTTGGTACATTTCAAGCGATGAACATTAAATCTTATTAATAGATTTGTATGCTATTAATTTAAGTTTTAAGTATTTTTAGAAGTGTTTTGTCTGATTTTAATTTTGTCTCTTCATTTTTTGTGTTTTGGATACAGATAAATAGAGTGCATAGGTGGCGTGTTAGATGCTGACGTGACTAATAAAATAATATTTAAAAATACCACGTCAGCATCTAATTTTTAAAAATTAATTTATCAATTTTAACAAATTTAAAAAAACTTAAAAAAGATTAAAACATTAAAATACATAGATTCAATTTTGAACAAAAATACACAAGAACATGAACCCAGATCACACAAAAACTCAAGGACAGAGACCTATATCAAAAGAACACAAAAATGCAAACTATAAAACAATAAGTAGTTTTTTTTTTTTTTTTTTAAATCATTTCTTAAAAAAAGCCAATAGGAATATATATATATATATATATATATATTTTTTTTTTTTTGGAAGCATAAAAGCCAATAGGAATCTGACACTTCACACCATTATATATATATATATATATATTTTTTTTCTTTCTTTTTCTTTAACCTCATCAGATTAAAAATCCCTAAACTCTCTCTAATCTCAAATTCTCTCTCTCTTTCTTCACCATAGCTCCATGGCTGGAGCTCACAAGCTCAGCCTTCTTCTCCACCACGCGTCGCCGCCATTGTGGTAGTGGCCTCCACCTCCATAGACCGAAGTTAAAAACTCTCGTCCCGCTCTAATTCTCTCGGCCTAAACCACTCTCTCTTTCTCTCTCTCTTCAATATGCACGAGGTGAAGCTTCCTCTCTATTCCTCCCATGGAGTTTGGTCTTATGAAGCTACATCTAATGTTTTAGTTTCTTGATTTGGGAACTCGGTGATGGTGGATGGGTTGATCAGTGGATGTGAAACTGAAAAACTCGGATTAGAGAGAGAAAGGGACTGAGGTAGTTGATTTGCTGGGTGAGGTTGAGATTGGCAGTGGTTGGTGGTTGTGAAATGGAAGCATGAGATTCGGGGTGATAGATGGGTTGAACGGTTTGATGGGTTGATTGGTTTTTATTTTTAATTTATTTTTTTTCATATGGGTTTGATCGGTTTAATCTCAGATTGGTGGCTTCTGTTTTGATTTTGGTTTCATTGTTTTGATCGGTTTGCTGGGTTTCAAGAACATGAACAGTCATGTTCTGGGAAGAACATGAACAGTCACTATGTTCTTGAGTTCTTGTGTGATTTTTTTTTTTTTGATAACAACTCATAAACTTCATTCAATAACTAGGACAAGTGTCCATTGACATTACATCAACCATAAGCTGGTCCGCAATAAAAGGGGGAGAGTCCTCCACCCATATTACACTTTCTAAAACTGATTTGGCTTCTTTAGCCATTGAGTGTGCAGCTGTATTGCTGCTTCGTCTCGTGTGCAGAATCTTCCAGTTGTCAAACTTCTTAAGCCACCACGAAATGCCTTCAGTTACCTTTTGGATAGAGATTGCAAGGGTGATTTTACCCTTTAGAGCTTGAACTACTGCCAACGAGTCACCTTCAGCTATAATATTCTTTAGACCCAAATCCCATGCAAACAAAATGCCAACCTCCATTGCCTTTGCTTCAGCCTCAATTGCTCCCAGTGGTCTGCTAATTTTCTTGCTCATCGCCCCCATCACCTCTCCTTGAGCATTGTTAATAACCACCCCCACACCTATACTCCCTTGCTCTTTGAAGACCGCCCCGTCCACATTAACCTTATACCAGTTGGGTGGTGGCGAAGACCATCTCTGTGGGGACAGAACGGTTTTAGGCAGTGTACTAGGCATGTGGGCTCGAAATTCCTCCACATATCTCCGAGCTTCTAACGCTATCACTCTCCCCTGTTTTCCTTGTCCGCCATGTCTGATTACATTTCTATTATTCCAGAGACTCCACGCCGCCGTAGCAAATTCCTCCCAATCACTAGTACCAGAATGCTCACGCAGCCACCAAAACACATCAATAAATGCCTCCAAAGGAGGGATCAAATTGGCATGCCGTATTTTCAGCTCCTCCCAGGTGTCCTTCGCTGTAACACAGTTCCAAAGAATGTGTCCTGTGGACTCCCTTTCGCAGCAAATGTCACACTTATCATCTGTAGTGATCTTTCGCTGCTTTAGGCTGACTTTGGTAGGTAGGATGTTCCTACATGCTCTCCACACAAAGTGCTTAATTTTACTTTGACACTTTAAATTCCAAATCGCCTTCCATAAAGCTTGCATTCTGGAATTGTCTGAGCATCCAGCGCTATGATTCACCGGGTTAGCTTCCTTCAGCATCTTGTAGGCAACTTTGTACGCACTGTTCACCGTAAAAATCCCATTGGGCGTTTTTGACCATACCTGTGAGTCTTCCGGGGCCATGGGACTTAAAGGGATTCCAAGAATCACATCCGCTTCATGAGGTAGGAATACGGTTCTAATGAGATCAGAATTCCACCCTCTGCTCACATCGTCAATCAGTGCCGCCACCATTTCCTCACCACCTCTAATCTGGACTTTTGGGCTTATTACCTTGTACGTGTCAGCCACTGGAATCCAGCCGTCATTCCAAATATGCACCTTCCTCCCATTGCCAACCACCCATCTAGACCCCATTTTAATAACCTCCCTTGCTGAAATGATACTTCTCCAAATGTATGATGGTCTTCTCCCCATTTGAGCCTCCATAAAAGTAGTCGCCGCAAAATACTTCGCTTTGAAAACTTTATGAACTAAGGAATCCGGGTTTTTCAGAATTCGCCATCCCTGTTTTGCCAACAACGCCAAATTAAATGCCTTCAAGTCCCTAAATCCCATCCCACCATCAATCTTTGGGGAACAAAGCTTTTCCCACGACACCCAAGCTAGCTTTCTTTTGTTTGCCTTCTGACCCCACCAGAATCTGCCCATCAACGAGTTCAAATCTGAGCAAAGCGAGTCCGGTAGTTTAAAGCAGCTCATCGTGTACGTGGGCGTCGCTTGCGCTACTGCCTTTATTAGGATTTCTCTACCTGCGTTGGTCAACAGTTTGCCTTTCCAACCAGCTATTTTTCGACTCACTTGATCCTTTATCCGGTTAAAGGCTTTCTTTTTACTACGTCCCATCAGGGGAGGCAAACCAAGATACTTCTCATGTTGTTGGATAATCTGTGCACCAAAAGTTTCCTTAGCCATTTCCTGAATATCCGAGCTTGTATTTTTGCTAAAGAAAAGTGAAGTCTTCTCTTTATTTAACTTTTGCCCTGATTCCTTCTCATATGTGGAAAGCACTTCTGCAATTTGTGCACAATCCCCAATCGTAGCTCTACAAAATATAAGACTGTCGTCCGCAAAGAATAGATGGAATATTCTTGGAGCTCCTTTCTTAACCGATACACCCCTCAGACTACCAAGTCTTTCTTTCCTTTTTATCATTGCGGATAAACCTTCAGCGCAAAGTAGAAAAAGATATGGAAAAATAGGGTCCCCTTGTCGCAACCCCCTTGTAGGGGTGATAGAGCCTCTAGGTTCCCCATTGATTAGAACTGAATAGGATACCGTCTTCACACACATCATAATCAGTGAGACCCATTTATCCTTGAACCCCATTCTTTGCATTATAGCCTCCAAGTAGGGCCACTCCACCCGGTCATAAGCCTTGCTCATATCTAGCTTTATAGCCATTAGGCCCTCCTTACCCTTCCTCCGTTGGTCAATGGTGTACATTGTTTCAAAGGCAACCAAAACATTGTCAGTTATTAACCTTCCCGGAACAAAGGCACTTTGCGCTTCACTTATAACTTCAGGCAGAATTTTCTTCAGACAGTTTGCAAGAACCTTCGACAAAATCTTGTATATCACATTGCATAAACTGATTGGGCGGAACTCTGTTATTTTCTGGGGGCTCTTAGTTTTAGGAATAAGGCAAATATATGTCTCATTAGCACGGGGAGGCATAATGCCTGAATTGAGAGCCTGTAAAACACAATCTAAAACACATGGACCAACAATATCCCAATATTTCTGAAAAAATAAAGGGGGCATACCGTCAGGACCCGGTGCCTTGGTCGGATGCATCTGATTAAGCGCTCTTCTGACTTCGTCCGGCTTGAACTCCTTAAGCAGCTCCATGTTCATTTCAGGGGTGACACACTCTTCAATAGCATCTATGCTAGCATCAACGTTGGTTGGGCAGTCAGACGTGAAGATATTCTTGAAGTAGTTCAGGATAATAGCTTCGGTTTCACCTTCTTCTTCACGCCACACTCCTTCGGAATCCCTTAAGCCCTCAATTCTATTCTTACTCCGTCTCTGGCTGGCTGCTGCGTGAAAGAATTTCGTGTTCCTATCCCCATTTTGAAGCCACTCCACTCTTGACCTTTGCTTCCACATAATCTCTTCTCTAGTGAGTACCTCATTGACTTCTATCCTTAGGTCCCTAATTTCGGCCTCATTGTCATTCAGCGAATTGAGCAATTCCAGCTGTTGCAGACGGGTTTTTTTCTGCCTTAGATTTTTATTTATATTGCCAAACACTGTTTGATTCCACTGCCTTAAATGATTCTGGCACCTTGTTAGTCTTTCCTCAATGGGGAGGTCCGACAATTCTCTGTATGGATCCCACGCCTGTTCAATCACTTCTTTGCACCCTCCTTCCCTTGCCCACATAGCTTCAAAAAAGAACCTCCTTTGTCTCTTCCTCTGGGGTTTACTCTTCTTTAGACAGAGAGAAAGTAAGCAATGATCCGATGCTGCCATAGACACATGGTAAACCTTTGCTTCTGGGAACTTAGCTCTCCAGCCATCATTTGCCACCATCCTATCAAGCCTAAGAAGGGTGCGTTGGTCACCAAATCTCCCATTGCACCATGTATATCTTTGCCCAATGAAACCCAAGTCAAACAAACCACAAACATTCAGCGATTCTCTAAAGGCCTCCATCTGGTTAGATTCCCTTTCTTTCCATCCTAACTTCTCATCCACATGGAGGATTTCATTAAAATCTCCAAAAACCACCCACGGTAACACAGCTTGAGAATGGAGAGTTTTTAATAAATCCCAAGAGCTAGAACGCATACCTGTATCGGGATGCCCATAGAAGCCCGTCGCTCGCCACGGCCCTCCACCATCGTCCTCCATCACCACCACATCAATATGGGAATGTGAGCAGCTTTTGAAATGGACCACCGTACCTTCCTTCCATAATAGAGCTAAGCCTCCACTCCGGCCATCACTAGGCACCACAATACCTTGGGTTAGTTCAAGCTTCTGTTGAAGCCCCTTGATTCGGCTAGACTGAGCCTTGGTTTCAGCTAGGAACACCAAGGTGGGGTTCTTTGCTCTCACCTCCTCGGTGAGCAAACGCACTGCCGGAGTCGACCCCAAACCCCGACAGTTCCAAGCTAGCACGCTCATTGGGCTCGGCGGTGCTGCCTCGCAGCCACCGCCACACCGCCATCCTCTTTGTTTTCCTCACATGGAGGTTTGTTTTCTACTCCCTTTCCTTTACCTTTCTTTGCGCAGAGAGTGTTGGGATCTAACTTCTGGAGAGGCACGGGTCCTTCTCTTTTAACACCAGCTGGGCTTAAATTCTCACTTGGGCTTGTTTCTTTAATTTTCCTGGCCAACCTTTTCCAGTGTCTGCTATTAGGGCCCAGTTCCTCCGAAATCCAGCCCTTACTTGGGTCCCAATTCATTGCCAATGGGCCCATGTTGTCCTCGGCCCAGTTCAGTTGAGGCACAGATTCAGCAACATCTTTTGTGCTGGGATTTTCACGCCTTTTCTCTCCAGTACTGTCATCAGACGTCGCTATCTCCCATCTTATCCCCATGTTTGAGTCTTCGTGCCCTCTTGTCTCATCCATATTCCCCAAACTATTATTATCCAACACGCCAACCCTCTTTTCCTCCTTAGATTTGACTTTGCCATTCTCGTGTAACACCTCTGGGTTCTCCCCCTCTGCTTCTGTCGCCTTGGTGCAGGGTCTTGGAATGTGCTCCACTGACCGGTTTTTTCTTGCAACCGTTTCTCCGTCGCCTTCAGTTCGCCGTTCCGGCACTAAATTCTTTCTTGGCAGTATCTGCATCTCCTTGACAGCCCCTTCATCCCTGTGTTTGTTGTTCGGCCCATTCCTTTCATTCATACTATCAATTTCTCTGTTGGCTCGTCTCCCCGGTTCACCTCTCAACCACGGCCCATACTGTACATTCCCTTTCTCTCCATTCTCCTCCCTCAGCGTGGTCTCCAAGCATTCTTTTTCACCATGGTCAAGCATACCGCATCTATAACAAAAGTTGGGAAGTCGTTCATATTTAAAGAACACCCATCTCCCACTGTCTCCCTCAATGCATACCTTTTTTCCTCTCACCAGTTTTCTTGTCGTATCAAAATTTACCCTCACCCTGAGATACTTCCCCCACTGCACCCCTTTCTCAGGGGTATCAACTTCAAGGACTTCTCCAATCTTTCCTCCAATCGCATAGCCCGTCCCACTGGTCATACACTTGAGCGGGAGGTTATAGATTTGTATTCAAAATGGCGTCCATCTAAGGGATATCTCTTTTGGAACCAGCTCTCCTTCAAACTCCTTCATGAGAACTAGCTGTTTTTCGTAGCTCCAAGGTCGCATTTCCATCACTTTTTTCTTGTCACGACTATCTCCAAACTCAGCAAGGTATAAGTTGTCTTCAATCTCTGATACTTGTAGCCCCTTGTTTGGTTTCCACAGCATTCTCATGTTTTTCTTTAAGGCTTCCACATTGACACTACGTTGTGTTAATACTTTCATAACAATGCAATTTTTCCCAGCTTCTTTCGCTACCTTTGTACTGTTGCTGCCCAGGATTATATCTTCCTCCTCTTCTTCAGTAACCTTCAGTTTCTTCCACATTTCTTCAAGCTCTTCTGCCATGGTTAGACAGTCCACTCTCACCGTATTTAGCAAGAGGGTACAAAAACTAGCCTTACCTCACTGGAAGGCCACACTATTCTTGCAGGAACGCAAGACCTCACTTGCTTCTACATGCGCGAGAGCATGAGAGCACTCAACGATTAGACAAATTTTCTCCCAATTAGTGGTCCCTTTATGCTATTTGTTGCAGTACCACTAGTTCTTGTGTGATTTGGGTTCATGTTCTTGTGTATTTTTGTTCAAATCTGGATCTATGTTTTTTTTTATGTTTTTAATTTTTTTTTATGTTTTTTTTATTTTGTTAAAATTGATAAATTAATTTTTTAAAATTAGATGCCGATGGATATTTTTAAATATTTTTTTATTAGCTACGTCAGCATTTAACATGTCACTTATGCACTCCGTTTGCCACGAATAAATTTTTTGTTAGTAAGTTAACGGTAAGAACTAAAATAGTTTTAAGGGACTCTAGGTGCGAATAAAGTTCAGGGACCAAAACAAAAATAAGCCCAAAATATAGAGATTAAAAATGTATTTTCGCCAAAATTTTGAGTATAAATTTATTTATTTGTAGGAAATTAATGAGTTTTACACACTAATATTAAAAAAAATGAACCTTATTTGTCACATCTAATAAGATTTTTTTTTCTTGGTTTGCTTTGAAAAAAAAAATTTATTTTCTACTTATTGGTGAATATTTTGAAACTTAATTAATACTTCCATCGGTACTTGAACATCTCTATTGGTAAAAATTTGGAAGCCTTAGGCGGTATTTGCTTGTCTCCTGCATTGAGCTAGCATTGCCTATAACAGGGACGGAGGTATCATTGGATTTTTTGGGGGAGGGGGATGGCCCACTCAAATTAAAAATATATATATATATATATATATATTATATTATTATATATGTATACTAATTTTAGCAATTTTGTTCTATATAATTACATTTTGTTTCCCTTAAGCAATATCATTAATTCTTTTAAACGTAATGTTATATTCACAAACTTTTTTACAACATTTTTATAAACTGTTTTGTAGTAAATTCTTATTAGTTTGCATAATAGACTCACCACTCACATCATTTTTTTACTTACTAATAACCATTTATCATATTAAAAATTTATAAAAAAAAAAGCTTGTAAAACTAAAAAATAGCTATCCGCTGTTTATAACTCCAGTTTACAACTACAAAGGTTAAGCCCTATTGTAGTTGTATTTTGGTTATGTAATGTATTATAAACCTCTTTTAAAATACTAGTATTACTATTTTCATGTGTGTTCTAATAAATATTGCTGTTTACTAAAAATAAATAAATAAAATAGGAATGTTTATCCCAAATTGGTTGTGTTTATCTAGTGTCCGCTGTTTATGACCCCAATCTACAATTACAAAAGTTAGGCCATTTTGAAGTTGTATTTTGGTTATGTAATGTGTTATAAACCTAGTTTAAAACACTAGTATTACTATTTTCATGTGTGTTTTAATAAGTATTACTGTTTACCCAAAAAGAAAAAAGCTCAATAACAAAAATTACCAATAGTAAAACTAAAAAAAATTAAGCTCAACTAACTAATTTTATCCAAAATAAATGACCCTGGCCTTGAAAAAAATTCTAAGCAAAAATAATTTTGTTCTTACCGGCACACACACACACACACACACAAAATCTCAACAGCTAAGTCTAAGTAATAGCAAAGTCAGAAGTTGAAACTACTGCACACTGCCAACAATAAAGCCACCCCTAACTCAAAGTTATCCTGGCTTATAACATAGCATCAAATTGAATAAATAAAAAACAAGTGAATGAGTGGTGATAGCCAGACTCAAATTGAACTCTAAATGGAGTTTTTTATGAAGAAAAAAGGGTTTTACTAAAGCACTCATGGTCTTATTCAGCCGAGAATCAGCGAAAGCCAATGAATCACTTTAAGATTATAAGAAAATTATAAGAAGAACCAAAAAAAAAAAAAAGAAAAGAAAAGAAAGAAAGAAAGAGTGAATCGAAAGCTAGAATCTAACTTGACAATAAAGCCACCCCTAACTCAAAGTTCTAACTTCATCCTGGCTTATAACATAGCATCAAATTGAATAAATAAAAAACAAGTGAATGAGTGGTGATAGCCAGACTCAAATTGAACTCTAAATGGAGTTTTTTATGATGAAAAAAGGGTTTTACTAAAGCACTCATGGTCTTATTCAGCCGAGAATCAGAGAAAGCCAATGAATCACTTTAAGATTATAAGAAAATTATAAGAAGAACCAAAAAAAAAAAAAGAAAGAAAGAAAGAAAGAAAGAAAGAGTGAATCGAAAGCTAGAATCTAACTTGTAGATCAAAGCAAGGTTGGCTCACACACAATCCACCTACACCAAATCACTGGTTGATGAGCAGCTACTACAAAAAAAGCTGGATAAATAGAATCAATATTGTGAGCAACAAGGTGACAATAACCCAAAATAATTGGAATTTAAAATTTCTTCAAGAAATATGATGGAGAGATAGAGGGATTTATTTTTCTGCCTTTTGTTAGTGTGTGTATATATATATATTTTCTCTTGGCAGATTTCAAGTGATGAACGTTAAATTTTGTGTTTTGGGATACACTAGGGAGCGTTAATTTTCTCTCTTCACGTTTTGTTAAATTATTATTATTATTATTATTATTATATATTTTTTTTTTTGTGTTTTGGATATAGTGTGGTCGACAATGCATAATATTGGCCAGGCCTTAATTTTTTATTTTTACTAAATGAACTAGAAAATTAGAAACCATTAAAAATTTTAAGAAAAATAAATATTAGTTAACAGTCTGATCTTTCACTGAATAGGACCCCAGCAGACATCACAACACTACACAACACATTGCCCACAGCAAAGCCCGATTTTGCACCACGCTGAACGTGTACCCAAGAAGATAAAAATCTCACAACAATTAGGGGTCATTCAAAAAGAAGAAATGAGACCCACTCCTCCACTTCATGCAAAGGCCCATGGTTGAGACTGCTCATAGCTATTTTAACGTTGCTCTCCCTTTCAATTTTTTCTTCTTTATCTTCTTCTTTTTGTAGTCATTAATGCAGAAGCACCTGTTTTTTTTCGAACCTCAATTCAGCAACCTAAATTTCAAGGGTGTGTTTTGCATTCTTCTTCTTCTTCTTCTTTTTATTTTTTATTTTTATTTATTTATTTATTTATATATATATATATATATATAAATTTTTATCCATTTAAGTTTCTCTTTTTCTTCTCTTGTAATTTTGATTTCCTTTTCAAATTTCAACACGAGGTTTGACAATATCATAAATTTGGCCCTTGTTATAATGTAATTTGACAATAACATGTGTTTCAATTCTATAATGAATTTGTGTGTAAAAAATGGATTTTTTTTTTCCTCAGATAGATATGATAAACTTTGATTTACATTTCATGAGACAACCAGTGGCAATTTTAGGATTTTTTCTAAGGGGGTCAATAGTTTTGTAATTTTTGTGTACTAAACGTTGTGTAATTTCTTACTAATGAAGAAGAAAATTGCCAAAAAAAAATTCATTCTGCAACCAATGGCAAAGTAAGCCAAAGGCCAGAGAGAAGATTTATTTATTTTTTATTTTTAAAATAAAGCAGTAGTTTTAAGAGTATAGTAAGCGACTGACATAACACTTTCAGAACAAAATTTAAGTGGCAAGTTGTTAAAGATATGTAAAAAAGTGATGCCATTTGTGGGTTTAAATAAAAACCAATTAAAAATTGCCACTTAACTTTTATTGTAAAATTATTGTAAAAATAGCACTAAAATGATTATATTCAAGCTTATTTTAATTGGGATTAAACAAAATTTAGGATTAGAGTGTTTAAAATTTTATTTTAGGGGTAAAAAAAAATTAAAATATTTTATATATAATTTTTGGCTTTTGCCCAATAGAGCTACCTTTGAAGACATTGGTTGGTTTTCTTATGTATGCAGAGTTTAAACCCTAAATTTCTTACTCGTTAACAAGGGTCTTTAGCAATCAGGCCAACCACCTGAATTAAAACTTTAATACCAAAATGAAAAGGAGCAATAGGTGACAAACTACTCCAAGTGATAGCAAGTGGATGAGATCCTTAATTTTTAAAAAGTTAGATGGGACTGTATAGAACATCGTAATTCCCAATCAAAGATTAAAAAAAAAAAATCAATGATAAATTATTATTGTTTTTGCAAATTGAGATGTGAACGCCAAAGTGTAATAAAAAGGTTAAAAACAGAAATTCCATTAGACTTTTTTTTTTTGAAAGCAGCGTGTGTGTGTACTGTGAAGTTTTATTATAAAGAAGAAAGCAGTTAGCACTTAGCAGAAGCATGCGTTATAAAGGAATAATTGGTTTGCACAGTACGACGTTGGATGAGATGTCAATTCGTGGAGCGAGAATATTTAACTACAAAATTGATCGTAGTTTTAGGTTACAATTTTATTCAATAAAATAAAAATTGTTACATATTTTAAAAATTTAACTATTAAATTGCATGTTCTTTACGCTCTTAATATACTTGTTAAATTTTGTGTCAATCGGATATTATTTACTATATAATCTGTAAGCTTATATTTTATGCATAATTTTAAACTACAAAAACTTGCAATTTAAACAATTTATTGATGACATTGTTAGGACATATGTGGAAATTGTTAGAAACATATGTGATATAAATTGGCTAATCTTTTGACAAAACGCACTTTACTTGTAATTGGGTAGATCTAGGATGTGTTTAGTACTTCAAGAAACAAGTGTTCAAGTTTAGTATTAAAGCCATACAAGTCTGACTAAGAAACAAGTGAAGAAGTGCTGTTTATTAAATCTCGACAGATTTCTCGATAGAAGTTGTATTTGTCACGAATTACGAAATTAGAATTTTCAGATCTGATTTCACACATATCCATGAGTATTTGTGTAAGGTTTCTTTTTTCACAACCCTAAACATATATAAGGATTATTTTAAGAGCCATCACAGATGATGCAATTTGATACAAAGTGATTATATATGCATATTGTGACCGGAGACAATTTGCCATAGTTCGTCATTTTCTTTGTAGAAACTACTGCGTCTTTGCGCTAAGGGTTTTGTAACCAAGGAGCTTCTTGATCTTCATTGTTGGATGAATTGAAGAACTTTGCAGTCAGCATCTTCTTCAAGTTGGTGTGTTAGTCACGTACTGGGATTTGTGCATCATTGGTTAGCCATGTACTGGGAGCCGTGCATTGAAAGAATAGATAACTGCTATAATACAAGTCCAATTGGGTATTGAGGTAAGGGTTCAACTATAGGTTGGTATTAAGTACTGGGATTCCTTATACTTGTAATCGCTTGTTTTGATAATAGTAGATTCTCGGGAGTGGTGACCTTAAATTCACCAGGTGGGGTTTTGCCTCGGTGGTTTTTCCCATTTGTAAACAAATCACCTGTGTCAAATTTATTTTTCGCTGCATTTAACTTAGTTGGTGATTTGTTTGTGCTACCACGTTTATTACATGTAATTGAATTTAATTAATTCACTTGGCTAATTAATTGATTAATTTACCAAATGGGTCAATATATTCTTGGCCTATTAGACATAATTATTGATCTTTAATTTTCTAAAAATTTTGCAAGCATAGAGAATAAAAAAAAAGAAGAAGATGTAATTCAATTTTGGATTTGTCAAAATTCGTCTCCAATAAAAAAGAAAAAGAAAAAAGATATTGAATAAAGTTGTAGTCTAAGGCTACAACCAATTTTGTAGCTAAACGTTGTCATTCATGGAGCACACAATTCATTAAATAACCCACCTAAAATAAAAAGAAGGGTCATGTTAACAAATGCCCTTAGGGCAATGGTTAATAAACCATATCAGAAAAGTTTTTAACACCACTTTAATGGTTAATATAAAAAGTTGTCTGAAAAATTAATTGCTTTGTCATTTTTCCATAAAATATTTCTAAAATTAGTTACTAAACCAATGTCATAAAGATATTCGTTAACATTTCCTTAAAAAGAAAACCAAAAGCTACTTCAAAAGATATTGATCATCAGGGTGACCTAATTAATTAAGGGAAATTTTAACCAATATGAACTATTTTTAAAAATATCTTTATGAAAAAATGATAAAGCAATTAATTTTGTTGACAGGTTTTTATATTTACCATAAAAGTGATATCAAAATTTTCTTAATATAGTTTATTAACAATTATCTTAAGAACGCCCATTAATATGATACATTAATTAAATTTCTTTTGCCCTCCTGTATCTTTACTCAATACAATCTTTGGGAGGATAATGTTTTTGGTGCATGTGGTTTTCAAGATGCCCCCATCATTTTTTTACCAGTCAAATCTAATATAAAAACATATAATAGAGTAAAGAAAAAAAGAAAAAGACCAAACTTAGATTCCAAACCATTTTTGTGCTTGCATTGAAATTGAAAACCAACCAAACAGTAGATGATAAGGCTGTGTTTTTTCTCTTTATATAGCTAGTGGTAATGAGACTTGTTAAAAAGAAAAAGAAAAAGGAGCACAAATTAAAAATAATGAATAATCACTACAAGAAAAAAGACATGTTACAACAAATATTATTACAATAACAAAAATAATTAGTGTAATATATATACTATTGCATCTGGGAGTTGTTTTTTTGTTGTTGTAATAGTAATTTAAATTTATTACATTAATTTAAGATTATTGCAAGAATTACCTTGTTACATCTAAATGTGTTGTTGTAATAGCTAAACCTTATTTTAGTTTGAAATATGTTATTGCAATAAGTAACCACTTATTTCACATCAAAATATAGGTGAAAATACTATTTTATTCCCTACATTTTCACCCCATTCTCACTTTGGTCCATACTTTTTTATTTTATCACTTTTAGTCCTTAAAATGAAAAACTCGTTCTATTTTAGTCCTTACAGTCATCTCACTAATGAAAATTGTCTATGTGGCAAACAGAGTGCACTATTAGCACACTAAAAGCTGACATGACCATTAAATTAATAATAAAAAAATATTATTTGGCATTAAAAAAATGCCACGTTAGCATATAAATTTTAAAAATTAATTTATCAATTTTTAACTAAATAAAAAAGAAGTTAAAAATAGAATTGAAAAAAAAAAAAAGGAATCACATGAATTGAGATCTAAGTGTATCTTGAACAAGAACAATAAGAACACCAACCCAAATTTAAGAACACAAAATTAAAAACCAAAAATCACAAACCCAGAAAATAAGAACACAAAATTATACTTCACATCCATGTCAGAATAAACATGAACAAGAGATTAAACATGAACACAATTTGAAACTTAGAAAATTTGAACCTTAGAGCCTAAGCCCAGAATTAGAAATTATGCCAATATTCTTGACAAACCTAGATAAAATTGATAAATTAAACATAAACACATTAAACATTTGAACAAGAACACAAACCCAAAAAATTTAAAACCCAAAAAATTAAATTTAAACCTAGATTCAAACCCATATATATTTCAAACCCTCACACCACCAAAGCATCAAACACAAAAATCAAACCCAGATTTTCAACTCCCAAACACAAAACTCAAAACCCAAATTTTTTATGCTTTCTGAGAAACCAAACACAAACCTCAGATTCAAACCTTAGTGTCAAAACCAAACCACCTCCAACCTCAAATTCAAAACTATCAAACCCAAATGAAATCAACCTCAATTGGCAACAAAACCACCTCCTCTTTTAGCTACCGTTGCTTTCTTCATGCTCGTGTTTGCCTAAGTGTGGGTTTGACTTTCGGCCATGGCTGGGATCGGCTCAATAAGAGTGAGAAAGGAAAAAAGGATGGTTGGGATCGGGTTATGTGAGAGAGGAAAAGAGAGACTGAGAAAGGATGGGATTGTGTGGGTTTAATGAAAAGGAGACTGAAAAGGAAAATGTTCTTCTTGTATTTAAATCTAGGTTTGTATTCTTGTTATTTTTGTTTAAGATAAATTTAGATCTTAATTCATGTAATTTTTGGTTTTTAATTTTTTTTTTTGTTAAAATTGATAAATTAATTTTTTTAAATTTAGAGACTGACGTAGCATTTGTTAATGCCAAATAATTTTTTTTATTATTATTTTAATGCCCACATCAGCTTTTAGTGTGTCAATAGTGCACTTTGTTTAGCACGTAAACAATTTCCGTTAATGAGATGACGGTAAGGACTAAAATAGAACGCGTTTTTTATTTTAGGGACTAAAAGTAGTAAAATAAAAAAGTTGGGGACCAAAGTGAGAATGTGGTGAAAATGTAGGGACGAAAATAGTATTTCCACCCAAAATATATTGTTGTAATAGGTGAAAAAAGACCTGTTACAATAAGTACTATTGCAACCAAAAACAAATGGATTGAGGTTATATATATATATATATATATATATTATTGCACCACAAAAAATGATAATTGGGGTAATATATATATTATTGGCTTGTGGTTTTTTTTTTTTTTTTTGGTAATAGTAACTTCAATTTATGACATCAATTTAAGATTGTTGCAAAAATTACCTTGTTACATCTAAATGTGTTGTTGTAATCTTGAAATATGTTGTTGCAATAAGTAATTATTTATTTCACATCAAAATATATTGTTGTAATAGGTAAAAACTTGTTTTACATTAAAAAAGTTATTGTAATAGATGTTAGGGGCAACTTGATGCATTTGGGGGCCTAAGGCAAAAACTAAAATTGAAGTCTTTAATATATTTAAAGCAAAAAAGCACTTTTGGTATTTACATTTTGAGCCAATTCTTGTTTTGGTCTCTACTTTTTTGGAGCGCCTATGTTGGTCTCTGAAAATAAAAAATCATTACTACTTTAGTTCCTATTGTCATCTTAGTAACAGAAATTGTCTGCATGACAGATGGAGTACACTGTTGGCAAGTTAATTAGTTAAGTGCTAGCGTGGCTAGTAAAAAAAATTTATTTGGCATTTATAAATGCCACGTCAGCAAAATTTAAACATAAAACAAATTAAATTTAAAAAAAAAATCTTTGAAGAAATAAGCTATTGCCACAAAGTTCTTTGTTGTAATAAAGAATTTATTATATTAGCCTATTTGTTGCAATATGTAGAATTTATTGCAACAAAATCTTGTGTTGCATAAACCTATTACCTCCAAAGTTATTATAATAATTCGCAACAACTTTTTTGTAACAACTTATTGTAATGACTTTGTAATTATTGCAACTACTTTTCCCGTTGTAGTAGTTTTTTTTTTATTTTTTTTTTAGTGAATTTAGCAAAATTTGGGTGAGAGGAATAAGAATTTCTGAAAATAACAGTATACTTGGTGCCTGGTGGACCTGAAAAAGGATGTCTGTTACATAGCGGTTAAGTTAATTAGAAAACGAAAGGCGTGGTTGTATGTCCAAAAAAATAGAAAAAGACAGTCACGGGCCATGGTGGGACTCTCTAAAATATTTACTTAAAACGTAATGCAAATAGAAAGAACTTAGATTTATAGGACACTGGGGGTCATGACCTTGTCCCCGTTCTATCATTTTGTAAGTTTCATGTGATCTGTCCTGGGATGAATTTGGGTTGCTAATTATTATACCACATAAGTTCTGTTTTTATTTTTTTTAAGCAAGGCAAGTACCACTAAACATGGAAAGTTTAAGACTAAATACGAGTATAGAACAAAAATTAGCAACAGATAACTATATTCCCTACCTCTTTTGAGCTCAAAAATTTACATCCATTCGTTCATAAAAAATTAAAAGGAAAAAGAAAGCTTTTTTTCTGGTTGGGAGTAGAAAAGGGAGTTCCTTATATTTATATATTAATAGAAACACGAGTACAACAAATAACAACACATCATTAAGGAGGAGGGCCTATGTAGAATCGATCTTCCACTTAAGTTGCTCTTCATCGATAATTTTCCAAATAACGAGTGATGGATATAGGTCCAATAGGACATTTGATTTAGTCCTCTCAACCCAAAGTTTGGCAGCTACACTCATAATGATTTCCACTAATTAAGAGAACCTATCCAACTATTCATTGGCTCATATATATATATATATATCGCCGAAGCTGCAAAATATCGCCGGAATCTGCAAATCATCGCCGGAAAATGTAAAAACTCACCAGATCTGCATCAAAATCGCCGAAATCTGCACCAAAATCGCCGAAATCTGCTGGGAATGGCCGGATCTGGCTAAATCTCACCACATATGGTTGAGAACTCACTGGATCCCCTCGGGTTTGAGCGTGATTTCGCCGGAGGAGGAGGAGGAGGAGGAGGAGGGAGCCGTTGAAGAGCGTTTGAAAATGTCAGTGAGCAACGTGTTCTTGGTGGAGGGAGCCGTTGAAGAGCGTTTGAAAATGTCAGTGAGCAACGTGTTCTTGGTCTGGCCTCGTGGTTTCGGATGGTTTGCAAAAGAAGAGGAGGCACGTCGGGCAGCCCCATTGCTCGTATTTGAGTTCTTTTGATCACTCATATTTCACTCTCTTTTCTTACTTCACTTCTTTTCTAAGTGCCTTTGAGTGAGTGAGTGAGTGAGTGAGTTTGAGAGCGGTTAGTGGTTATTTATATTTTTCAGAGAGCAGTTAGTGGTCACTTATAATGGGTCCGTTTGGATAGCACTTATTGTTGCTGAAAGTTGATAAAAACTGATTGTTGCTGAAAACACTGTAGCAAAATAATTTTTAAATGTGTGAATAGTATTGTGGGACCCACTTTTAATATTAAATATTGCGTGAACAATGCGTGAACAGTATACGCACAGTATACGCACAGTGAATTTTGTCCCCCAAAGTCAAAAAAGCCGGCCAAAAAAAAAAAAAAAAAACATAAAACGCAACTCTACAATGAGTGAGAAAAAGTGGTATCCAAACCCAACCAATGACTCAAAAGGTGATTCCATTATTAATGTTTGTGATAAAAATTCATTACACTGAGGTCATAAAGACTTGTGCATGAGTGCGTAAGGGGTGACGCAGTTAATAATGTCGGTTTAATTAAGAATGAAAATAAAAATTTCTATACAAACCCCATTGGAGGCAAGTTGGGTGGCCCCATTGCTCGTATTTGAGCTCTTTTGATCACTCATATTTCACTCTCTTTTCTTACTTCACTTTTTTCTATGTACCTTTGAGTGAGTGAATTTGAGAGTGGTTAGTGGTTACTTTTTTTTTTTGATGGGGGTTAGTGGTTACTTATAATGACTCAAAAGGTGATTGAATTATTGACGTTTGTGATAATTATGGTTAAAATTCATTACACTGAGGTTATAAAGACCTGAGCATGAGCATGTAAGGGGTAGCGCAGTTAATAATGTCGGCTTGTTAAGAATGAAAATAAAAATTTCTATACAAAATTCTTTAAAACCCTATTGGATGTGAATTTTTTTAATCGAAATTTTTTACTAATATTGTTAAATATGATCTGTCGTGTGTTTGTCATATTTGAAGTTGGACAAAGAAGAATAACTAAACACGCACAGCAAAGTTACGTGGCATTCTAAAATTATTTGATAAAAACCAACTTGCTGACAGAAAACCACAGCACCACTAGAAACGGTATTCACGGGACGACCTTGGATGCTATCACATTATCCCTTTCAAACCCTCCAAGGCACACAGCTTTGCTTTGCTTGAAGGATTTTGTTGTGGAAGATAACACAGGGCCCACCTTAACAAATTTTGGGGTATTTAGAACACTCGGACCAGTGGATGTCAAATTTATATATTTTTGCTAGAAAACTACTCACATAAGTGAATTTGTAACATTGTATAATTACATTTTTGCTACAATAACTATGTAAATATACATGGTTACTGTAACTTTGTATTTTTTTTTTCTCTTTCACTTCTTCCATTAGTTTCGCTCTTTTACCCAGACTCTCTTTCCTCTCTATCTTCTCCTGAGTCGTCTGAGCAAAATGCAATGCATACTCATCAAATCCATGAAAATCTAGATGCCAATGAAGAGTAAGAAGTAGCAGTGGGCCAGCAGCGACGGTGAAGAGGTGAGAGACGAGAGAGTTTTCTTTTGAGAGAGAGGTGAGAAGGCCATATAGTATTCTTTTTGAGATTTTTAAGGAGAAAGAGACGAAATAAAAATAATAATAATAATAAAAATTAAAATTATTATTTAAATAAAATGAAGTATATAATAGATAATCTAAATGGTGTAAATATGCAATGTTACTTTAGCATTTTTGGATATGTACAGTGTTATAGACCCATTGATCTGGGTAGTTCTAGAGCAATCGCAACGGCCCATGGGAAATAGAAAAAGTAGTGAATTTTACACATTTTTGCTAAAAAACTACCCATATCAGTGGGTCTATAACACTGTATATATCCAAAAATACTACAGTAACCATGCATATTTACATAGTTATTGTAGTTTAAATCTCGCTTACACCAAAAATTAATTGACTTCTTAGCCCAATGATAAAAGCAATCGTCATGGAGTGAACGTCATAAGTTTAATAGAATATTTGGGTATCAAACCTTGTCTATACAAAAAACCAATTGGTATCTTAGTTTAATGATAAAAATAATTATTATGAAATGAATACTATAGGTTTAAGAGATTTAGGATTCAACTCCTGTCTACACAAAAATCAATTGTTATCTTAATTTGATAATAAAAGCATCGTTATGAAGTGGATGTCACAAGTTTAAATTTGGCCAAATCTTAAAAAAAATAAAAAAATTGATGCGTGTGTTCGTTTGGTTGTCTCTTATTTATTTATTTATTGGTAGAAACGGAGGTCTTATTTAATTGTAAACAAAGTTCATACATCAACAACTATATCTGGCCTTCGGGCACGCAGTCTATTACTCCTTAGACCAATCATAGCCCTTACATAACCCCAATATACAAAACTAGGGCAGGTTTGATATATAGTCAAAACTTGCTGTTGGTGGTTCTCCCGTTTCTCGAGAGCATCAGCGCACTCGTTTGTTTCACGGTATATGTGGTGCACCTGAACCAAAGTTGTATATCATAATGTTCTCCAACACAAGCCTAGCATACATCGTGTCCGTCACGCATTGGGCAAGGCTAGGAGAGCTAGAGCCAATGTACAGGATAAAGACAACGACCACGAGGCATCAATGCAGTATTTGGTCAACAATGAGGACTCTGGGGGTCCCCAATGATTACCTTAACCCCAACTCTTCCTCCATGAAGATGATAGCATGGAATTGTTAGGGAGCTAGAAGTGTAGCTTTTCGGAACCATGCACACGAGCTGTATCGTAGGCATCGACCCCAAATCCTGATCATAGTTGAGCCCCGCATTGCTGAGGAGCGGGCGCAAAGAGTTATTGACAACCTTCCGTACTCCCACTCTTGGAGAGTTGATCCAATTGGTTTCTCGGGAGGCATATGGATCTTGTGGAATGAGGGTAGTAATTTTAGAGTGGAGATTCTCACCACAAGTGACTATAGTATCCACACGTTGGTTAAGGTACTGAATCAATCCCATCCATTTCTGCTCACTGCCATTGATGCTTCACCTAATTTTAATTAACGGAAAATTCTGTGGAATTATTTAAAAAAACTTGCTTCATCGGTAAATCACCATTCGGTGGCCTCAATAAATCCGTTTTTTCACCATTCGGTGCCACCTCAGATGGATTACTCTCTTGCGTTGTCACCGATTCAGGGTCCTCATGAGGCAAAACGTGGAAGTCTCTTATTTGAATTGGGGAAAATAACCGTGGTCCACATGCATGAAATTTTTTTTTTTTTTTTTTGTGTATGTGTGTGATATGTTTTATTAGAAGTAAGAAAACAGCTAGCAGAAGCATGCGTTATAACTTGTAAGGAATAATTTGGTTTCTTTTGTTGGGTTTGCATAGTAAGACGTTGGGTGAGATGTCAATTTGCGGAGCACAATTCATTGAATAACCCACGTGGCCTATGGCGGCCCTCTCCAAGAAGATTATCAAAGATCCTGATATAGTGACCAAATTAAATTGCTTTGGCCATATCCATCTCCATGTCATTTGGAAATATCTAGCTAGACCCACACAATCTTAAGCGCGGATAATGTTTTTTTTTTTTTTTTTTGAGGAAGCGAGGATAATCGTTTTCTCATGCCTCATTAGTCAAATCTAATACAAAAATATAATAGAGTAAAAAACAAACAAACTTAGATTCCATACCATTTTTGTGCTTGCATTTAAAACCAACCAAATGGCTGTTTTTTATTTATTTTTTAGTTGAAAAGAAAAAACAAGAACAAAAAACAATATGTAGCAAATTTGGGTGAGAGGAATAAAACATGGATTATGGCCATTAGAAAGGAAATTGGGTGAGATGTGAACCAATAATTAAACTTCACATTTATAAACAGCTATAAATTGGGAAATTCTGAAAATAATGGTACTTGGTGGTGGATGTCTATATCGATTAAGTTAATTAGAAAGCAAATGGTGTGGGTTCTATCCAAAAATTGAAAAAGACAAAGGCACGGGCCATGGTGGAACTCCCTAACAAATTTTCTTAAAAAGTTATAGAAAGAACTTAGGTTTATTGGACACTATGTCATGTCTTTGTCCACATTCTTTCATTTTGTAAGTTTAATCTTTAATGTGATCTGTCTTAATTAGGATGAATTAGCGTTTCGCTGATGATATTGTGTCCATAACAAGGAAGTCAATACCGTACCGAAGACTGTACCGGTTTGGCCAGCGGTACGATATATTTCGGGTACCGGTCAATACCGGTGTACCGTTTCGGAATTATCGCTAATATAAATATATATATATATATATATATATGTATATAAAATTTTAAAGTGACAAATTCTATATAAATTAATATATCTATTTACATTTCAAATTTTTACCTCTTTTGTTCAAATTATTTTAAGCTAATGCCTAGCTCATTTTACTACTCAATAAAAAAAAAATTAAAAACCATAATAAGACTTTTGAGTGGTCAAAATGAAAAGACTAGTAAACTGCAAACTAGGGGCAGATAAACCACGTTGGTTTGTCCGCCCCTTAATAACTTTTGTTAAATAATAATTAAAAAAAAAAACCTTTTAGTAAGAAGCAGAAAGTGGGGTAGGTGTAAAAAACGTGGAAGCCTTCTTGAACTCTATCCGCTGGGTTTTTCTGTTAACATTTTGTTTAGAAACCCAGACCAGTAATGCCAAAAGAAAGAGACAACGAGGAAGAGAAGAAAACTCAAGAAGCTACTATGGGATGGCAGCGAGCTCAAGCCTCAAGATCTAACAATATTTCACTGGTGGATGAAGGTTCAACAATGGTAAAGAGGAACTGTAAGTAGAAATTTTTTTTATGAAAACCCATTTCAGTTTGTACCGGTCCGGAACGAAGGTACCGCCCGAAAAGCACCGGAATCCGCCGAAATGGCCGAAACAAGCCGAAACACACCGGTATTTAAGACGGTACGAATCAACCCAGTTTTTGTACCGGTCCAACCTTCGGCACGAAAAATTCCGGCCGTACCGGCCGGTACGGTACGGAATTAACTTCCTTGGTCCATAAGCTTCTTTTTTTTGATAGGTGTCCATAAGCTTAGCATAACTGCTAAAGTACCACTTAAGTTTTGTTTTATTTTTCTAAGCATGTCATGCATCACTAAATATCGAAGTTCAAGACTAAACGAGTATTGAACAAGAATTAGCAACAGATCCCTACCTCTTTTGACCTTAAAAATTAAATTCAAACATTCATAACAAAATAAAAGGATAAAGAAAGCTTTTTTTTCTTGTAAGGGTAGAAAAGGGAGTTCATTATATTTTATATATTAACACAAACTCGAGTACAACAAATAACAGCACATCTTTAACGAGGACGGCCCGATATAGAGAATCAGATCTTCCACTTGGGTTGCTCTTCATCTTCATTGACCGTTCCCCGATAAGATGTAGGAATTATTTATTCCTACTAAAATAGTTATCTCTCCTCTCACATAGATGTAGGCCCGATACGACATTGAGCTCAGTCCCTTCAATATATATATATATATATATATTTGATTCTAACCCAAACTAGAAATGGTACGTATATAATATTTTCACAAGAAGTTTTAGGTGATAAATTGTTGCTGATTTTAACATATCATCTAAAATTTGTTGTGAAAATATTACAACATAGCATTTCTTTTTACAAAGATACTGACTCCCCCTTCGGAAAAAAAGAAGAAAGAAAGAAAAAATAAAGAAGCACCATATTATTTCCCTGGAGAGGTGGTAGTGGGTGAAGAGGGTTTGAAAATGTCAGCCAGAATGGTGTTCTTGATCTGGCTTCGTGACTTCGGAAGGTTTGCCAAGGAAGGGGGCGGCCTTGGCTGACTTGGCTTGCTTTGTTCACTCATTTTCACTCTTTTTTTTTTCTCTACTTTTCAAGTGTAGTGGCCTCTGAGTGAGTGAGGGAGTGAGTTAAGAGTGATTATTTATAGAGGTTCGAAAGGTGATTGAATAATTGGAATTTTTGTACAGATGGCTAAAATTCATTGGATTGATGAAGTCACAAAATGTAAGTATGAGTACGTAAGGGGTGACGTCATGCTTGTTAAAGAAGCAAATAGAAACTTTTATACATATACAAAATTATTTAATTCCCTATTGGATGTGAATTTTCGTCTCATCAAAGATTTTTAATAATATCTTTAAAGTTATCCATTCATGCATGTGTTTGAAAATGGGGGTATGTAGAAGAGCCGTAGTTGTGGAAGTTTTGCATCATATTTACTTGACAACAAAAAAATATTGTTAAATAGTTTTGGAAGTGAGAAATGATTACAGAAGTTATTATAAAAGTGTTGTTAATTTATTTCATAAATATTTATTTTTAGAGTAATGATTATCACAATATTTATATGCACCGTCATGGCATCATATATATATATATATATATATATGTTAAAATTGTGTTTTTAAAACACGATTCCAAAAAGAAGTGCACAAAATATGTAATAAAATTTTCCTTTATTTTATGTTTGATTTTGTTTTGGGGAAGCCATAGAGAAAGTTTATTTCAATGAATAACATTTTTGACAAAGAAAAAGAAAAATAGAGGGTAATCTTCTAACTATACAACTGCATCTTCAATCTTTTTTAGCAGGCAGCAGATCTCTTCACGCCATCTTTGTTGTCAATTCAGCACTAGCACTATTCCTTTCAAATACTCCAAGGCCCACAAGATTGCTTTGCTTGAAGGACTTTGTTGCGAAGATAATTCAACTAATGACTAAATATCCATTGAATAATTCTGTATTGTCCTTTTTTTTTTGTTTTTCTTCTTTTTTATTTATTATTTGATAGTTGGGTGGGAGGATTTGAATTTTGAAATTGGATATCTCTATTAAAAATTTTAGAGGTGTCAACTAGTTGAACTACAAAACTCTTAACATTATGTATTAGATATCGTTAAAAAAAAAAATCAGAAGTATTTTTAACCTTCACAATTTCCACGAAAAAGCTAAGTAAAATTTTAAAAGAATTTTAAGATAGAAACTTCAAAACCACAACTTTTCAAGATTGACCTAAAAGCTCTTTTCAAAATTTGCCAAATGAGTTGCAATTTTGACCAAAGCTTTTTTGCACCTTGGAAGGTCTTTAAAAATTCGAAAAGTCTAGAAACATATATTGAAATTTTCACATATTTTTTCTTTGCTATTATGTTGTGGTAGGTCCATATAAAGTGAATTGTAATCCAACTGGTTGCCGTCTTCTAATATGCGTGAGTGGTTCATTGTCAATGACTTAATGCTCTATACGTAGCCTTTGGTTGGAAGTGAAAGTCAAAGTTCCAATCTCTAGCATCACGAAGTGTAGAAAAGAAATACAACCTGTTGAACCAAAAGCCACTTGAATGAATCAGTTTAAGAGAAAGCTAGTCTAGTATAAGGAACTTGACTTGGGAAGAAAAATGGAGGAAAGGGTGGTGAAAGTTTTCCTTTTTCTTGAATGTAATTTGGGATATTCAAAGAAGAGTCCAAGAACACGTGTCGACTTGCGATTGACTTTTTGGTATTTTTTGTAATTTATTCAATGACATTTGAAATATTTTCATTGATATCCGAATAATGACAATAGAATTCACGTGGTATGCTTTTGGATTGACTATCTTGAACGTACTTATATGGATTTAGTGGTATGGCGTGGAGAAATGTGATTGACTGAAAATTTCATTCTCTGCCATGGGAAATATCATTTTTTATTTTGCTGCTCTTCACTGTAATTTGTAGTTTTTATTTTATTTTATTTATTTATTTATAATGATGACTATTGTAGGGGCTCGTTTTGTCGTAGATCCCCCAACAATACATTTATTTAGAGAGTGAGACGTAGGGTTTGGCGCTAACAAGCTTGCCACCGGTTCGCCGGAGACTTCCTTCTTTGAGGGGACTTGGCCCTGTTCTTTTTGGCTTGGGGGTTGCTCCTCGGACGGCCGAGGAGCCCCTCATTCTGAAGGGCACCTTGCATTATATACCTTCTTTTTTTTCAATCCTAGCCTTCCAACTGTCAATCATCTAGACCACAGCTTAAGTACCTGTCCCATCAGCCACGTTCCCCACCTTACTGTGGGTCGCAGCACCCAAGGTTCCGCCGTTCAGGAGTCCTCTCAGCATTAAGATTGCCAGGGGAGTTAGGTAGATGCATTAAGTGTGGATGTGACCGCCTATACTAGGCTTGTCCCCCACCTGGGATTAGGATAGGCACGCCGAGGAAGGGGTCGTCCTCGGTGTGGCCCAGAGGGCTAGAAGCCCCTAGATAGCTGCCTGGGATAGCCATCGATCCTCGGCGTGGGCCTTCAGCCAGCCTAGAGGTGGGCCGAGACTTCCAGGCCCACGGGCCCCACAATAGCCCCTCAAAATCCTGCTGCACGTTCCCTTGAACGGGGAGGAGGGTTTTGATATCCACGGCCCTCATACCCCAGAAGGCCTTCCACTGGTTGGTTTTTCCCCAAATAGTCAGCTCGGCGCTTCAATCCTTCGGTAAGCAGTTAGTCTCCTATAGAAGACTCTGGTGCTGCTCTAAAGATAGTGGCAAGCTCCCCGTAGGCTTGGGTCCGAGGACCATGCAAGACCTAGGCACAGGTGCTGCCTTCAAGAGTAGTGGCTAGCTCTCCGTAGGCTTGGGTCCTGAGGACCATGCAAGACCTAGGCACAGGTGCTGCCTTCAAAAGTAGTGGCTAGCTCTCCGTAGGCTTGGGTCCGAGGACCATGCAAGTCCTAGGCACAGGTGCTGCCTTCAAGAGTAGTGGCTAGCTCTCCGTAGGCTTGGGTCCGAGGACCATGCAAGACCTAGGCACAGGTGCTGCCTTCAAGAGTAGTGGCTAGCTCTCCGTAGGCTTGGGTCCTGAGAACCATGCAAGACCTAGGCACAGGTGCTGCCTTCAAAAGTAGTGGCTAGCTCTCCGTAGGCCTGGGTCCGAGGACCATGCAAGACCTAGGCACAGGTGCTGCCTTCAATAGTAGTGGCTAGCTCTCCGTAGGCTTGGGTCCGAGGACCATGCAAGACCTAGGCACAGGTGCTGCCTTCAAAAGTAGTGGCTAGCTCTCCGTAGGCCTGGGTCCGAGGACCATGCAAGACCTAGGCACAGGTGCTGCCTTCAAGAGTAGTGGCTAGCTCTCCGTAGGCTTGGGTCCGAGGACCATGCAAGACCTAGGCACAGGTGCTGCCTTCAAGAGTAGTGGCTAGCTCTCCGTAGGCTTGGGTCCTGAGGACCATGCAAGACCTAGGCACAGGTGCTGCCTTCAAAAGTAGTGGCTAGCTCTCCGTAGGCCTGGGTCCGAGAACCATGCAAGACCTAGGCACAGGTGCTGCCTTCAAGAGTAGTGGCTAGCTCTCCGTAGGCTTGGGTCCTGAGGACCATGCAAGACCTAGGCACAGGTGCTGCCTTCAATAGTAGTGGCTAGCTCTCCGTAGGCTTGGGTCCTGAGGACCATGCAAGACCTAGGCACAGGTGCTGCCTTCAAAAGTAGTGGCTAGCTCTCCGTAGGCCTGGGTCCGAGGACCATGCAAGACCTAGGCACAGGTGCTGCCTTCAATAGTAGTGGCTAGCTTTCCGTAGGCTTGGGTCCGAGGACCATGCAAGTCCTAGGCACAGGTGCTGCCTTCAAAAGTAGTGGCTAGCTCTCCGTAGGCCTGGGTCCGAGGACCATGCAAGACCTAGGCACAGGTGCTGCCTTCAAGAGTAGTGGCTAGCTCTCCGTAGGCTTGGGTCCGAGGACCATGCAAGACCTAGGCACAGGTGCTGCCTTCAAGAGTAGTGACTAGCTCTCCGTAGGCTTGGGTCCTGAGGACCATGCAAGACCTAGGCACAGGTGCTGCCTTCAAAAGTAGTGGCTAGCTCTCCGTAGGCCTGGGTCCGAGGACCATGCAAGACCTAGGCACAGGTGCTGCCTTCAAGAGTAGTGGCTAGCTCTCCGTAGGCTTGGGTCCTGAGGACCATGCAAGACCTAGGCACAGGTGCTGCCTTCAAAAGTAGTGGCTAGCTCTCCGTAGGCTTGGGTCCGAGGACCATGCAAGACCTAGGCACAGGTGCTGCCTTCAAGAGTAGTGGCTAGCTCTCCGTAGGCTTGGGTCCTGAGGACCATGCAAGACCTAGGCACAGGTGCTGCCTTCAAAAGTAGTGGCTAGCTCTCCGTAGGCTTGGGTCCGAGGACCATGCAAGACCTAGGCACAGGTGCTGCCTTCAAGATAAGTGGCCAAGTGGTTAGTTTCCCCATAGGCCTGAGTCCGAGGACCATGCAGAGCCTTGGTTCTGTCTAACACTTGGTCTTCTGAAGTAATGTCCGAGGACCATGCAGAGCCTTGGTTCTGTCTAACACTTGGTCTTCTGAAGTAATTAGTTTCCCCATAGGCCTGAGTCCGAGGACCATGCAGAGCCTTGGTTCTGTCTAACACTTTCATTTTTCCGTAAGTAGGGTTTGTCCTCGGACCGTTTTTCTGGGGACGATTCCTCCTTCGGTCGGACAGTGATTTTACACGTGGCGTTGATCTCGCCTCCAGCTCGAGTCCCCATCTTCTATCTGGGAAGCGTTTCTTGGCCGTTCGTGTTCTGCGCCTGACGCTTCGGTGCGCGAGACGCGCCTTCATTAATGGTCTCGTAAATCAACAGAAGTACAACGGTCTGCGGCCCCCTTGGAATTTGGTGGCTTCATTATTGTTCGCCGCCTCGGTAACTCACTTTTCGAATTCTGCGTGAATTAATTCTCACCAACCCTCCTCCTCTATATAAGGCTTTCTGGGGGGATGGTTTCTTCATACTCCATGAGCCTCCCAACTCGAACAGAAAGAACACCATTTTTCCACTCCCCATGCCCCTTTAATAACCCCGTCGGAATTGTGACCGGAGTTAGGAGATATGGGGCTAAGGGCTGCCGTGGCCGCAGCCCCCACTGGGTTTCTGGTGCGGCAGAGTCTAGGCGTAACACCGGCAGTGTCGTACGCGGTGGCCAGGTGGGACGTTGTTGAAGTACCTAACGTCTCTCCCCGAAGCGCACCTTCGGTGGAGGAGACACACGAACTCATGTCATGGTTGGCGCCTGAGTGTTGCCGTCTCCAACGGCCGGCGCTCGGGAGGACTGGAGAGCATCAAGGGAACATCACGGGGGAGGACATTCCGGTGCCCCTGCATCTGCTCCTCACTTTGTTCAAGCTTCCGCCTTGAAGCGAGCCAGCCTCAGCCCCCTTCCCCGCTTTTATTGTCAAGCTCTCCCGTTCTGCTGATGCCAATAAAAGCACGGGTTGACACTTCTCCCTCCCTCTAGCTAGTTGTAGAATCGGACCGCCTGAGCCTCCGATTGTAGGATTAGCTTGTAATAAAGCTTGTAAAACAAGCCTGCCTGAGCCTCTGATTGTATTTTGTAACTTTCTTTTTCATGAAATAATATCAGACTCTTTTCTCATTTCTTTTTTTGCTGTTGAATCTTCCATTTTGCTGCAACTGTACTTATTATTTTTTTTTTTTTGCGAAGTGACTGTTTAGAACGATCGCCGGTTGCGCCGGTCGGCGCACTAACCCTTCCCACAGACGGCGCCAATTGTAGGGGTTCGTTTTGTCGTAGATCCCCCAACAATACATTTATTTAGAGAGTGGGACGTAGGGTTTGGCGCTAACAAGCTTGCCACCGGTTCGCCGGAAGCGTTCTTTCTTTGAGGGGACTAAGCCCTGTTCTTTTAGCTTGGGGGTTGCTCCTCGGACGGCCGAGGAGCCCCTCATTCTGAAGGGCACCTTGCATTATATATCTTCTTTGGTCAATCCTAGCCTTCCAACTGTCAATCATCTAGACCACTGCTTAAGGACCTGTCCCATCAGCCACGTTCCCCACCTTACTGTGGGTCGCAGCACCCAAAGTTCCGCCGTTCAGGAGTCCTCTCAGCATTAAGATTGCCAGGGGAGTTAGGTAGATGCATTAAGTGTGGATGTGACCGCCTATACTGGGCTTGTCCCCCACCTGGGATTAGGATAGGCACGCCGAAGAAGGGGTCGTCCTCGGCGTGGCCCAGAGGGCTAGAAGCGCCTAGATAGCTGCCTGGGACAGCCATCGATCCTCGGCGTGGGCCTTGGGCCAGCCTAGAGGTGGGCCGAGACTTCCAGGCCCACGGGCCCCACAACTATATTTTCAGATATTTTAGAACTGATACATTACTCTTTCAACTTTTGTTTTTCTTTTACAGGAAAACAATTTAATTAAAAGATAAAGATTATTTTGAGGTGTTTATTAAAGTAGACATGAAACATCTAAATCCCAATAAAATATAGAGAGAAGATAAACACTGACTAAAGCTGGTCTAACCTTTCCCGTCAAAGTAAAAGCACAAAAGTGGGACAATATGTCTAAACTTCCTTGGTGATTAAGAAAAGGATCCATGCTTTTAAAAGCATTGCTTTATGATGAGTTTCTATTTTTCAAAAACATTTGATGAGTGTTTAATCATGCGGATAGATAATTAAGTTTCCATCAATTTTTCAGTTGTGACAATAAGTGCATAATTATTTTTATTTTATTTTATTTTTTTGTGTCTTTACACTTTTCGTTTAGTGTCAGACAATCTATTATTTAATTATTATTTGATAGAAGTGTCGACAATTTATTGTTTAATCACTTTGTAAATGAATTGATCCTTGAAGGTTGTCCTACGAATGGCCAACCAGGGTCATACTAAAAAAAAAAAATTCAAGACCAAAAAAAAAAAAAAAAAGTCATTGCCAGATTATTTGGAGTTAGCCATCAAACTAAAGCTTATGGAGTGAGCTTTTATCATTTTCTCCATCCTATAAGGCCTTGCTAATTTGCTAAAGGAATGGTTATTTATTTTTCATTAAAAGCTAGCATTGATTTTTTATTCAGAATTAATAGAGAAAGACAAATAAATCCAAGAGATGACACAAAGAAATGAAAGTTATTAGCTCCAATCTGCACCCCCACCCTTTACTTGCTCAAGAAAAGAAGAAAAAGGACAAGACAGAAAACCCTATTAAAATAAAAAAGTAAGATAGGAATAAGACAGCATTTAGTGGGTTTCAAAGAGATTTGGGGAGGATCTCTCTGATTAGAGAATCGAAATGTCCAGGTTCAAAGCATGTATATTATCTGGCAGTGGGAAGGGAATATACGGGATGCATTTGGTGTGAGAGAGAGAGAGAGAGTGTATAAAAAATCAAAAGCTTTTTTTAGTCATGCATGAGTTAGTGGATTGACACTCTTCGTTAAAATGCAAACAAAAACTATGATTAGCATATTCTGGAATATCCAAAACTACCTTTATTACTAACTATGTTGTATTGCTCCAAATCAAAATGTGATTCTTAATGTAGTTGATTGTAGTCAGACTAGTTGACGAGGTCACAAATTATACATCATCAACATATAGTGTCTCTTGGTTGTTTGTTTTGACATAAAATATTCTTTTAAAAAAAATAACAAAACGATTTATCTGGATGTATGATAGTGTTCTTGAAATATTTTTTGGTATTTAACTTATACAAGAAAAATGGAAAATTACAATTTAAAAAATAATAATAATTCTACCGTCACAAACTATTTTACAAATTATTTTACAAACTGTTTATACAGACTATTGACACATCAGTTATTAAAATACTAAAAAAATAACATCAGATTTCAATAAAACACAAATGAAATTTTCATTCCAAAGTCTAAAAATCAAATCTGAAAATCCAATATTAATTCACTACTTTAAAATATATTTTATATAGATATTAAATTCTAACATTAATTCAATACTTTAAAATATTAATACAGAACAACCTATCCATAAGTACAAGTCTTTTTGGGAAGTCTTTGATTTTAGGAGGATTTTTGTTTTTGCTTTTAAAACAGTATAAAAGCAATTTTAAAAAATTGAACTTGAAACTAGTTTTCAAATAATAATTTTTATATTTTACGTGTTTGACTCCTACTTTTAAGAACAATTTTCAAAATACTAAAAACAAAAAATAATTGTTTGGGAGATCATTTCTAATTTTGAGATTTAAAAAAAATATATTTACAAAAAGTAATGTGTAGAATCTATAGATTACTTTTTTTTTTTCTTTTTTGTGTGGGTAATGATAAGAGAATAGAGTTCATCATTTTTTTTAATAATAAGTTTTAAATTTGAAGCGTGAGAATTCTTTTTGTGATAAAGATAAGCTCTTTAATTTAAGAGATAAAAGGGTTTGGACAGATTTGTGGGATCCACTATTTTCAATTTATTTACAACTATATCATTAAAAACATTTTTTTTGTATCTTGAAAACACCCTTTTATCCGTTTTCAAAATGCTATTCTAAATCAAGAAAATAGGATACTATTTTTTGAAAACTATATTTAGAAAATATTAGCCAAATAATAAATTCAAGTGTGGGGGCCACTATTTTATGGATTGCAAAATAAAAAACTATATTCAAATACTCTTACCAAGCATGCCTTATCTTCAAAGAAGTTAAATAGTAGGGATAATTATAAATTAGTCAAATCATAGGTATAATTTTAAATTAGTCATTTGTGGTTTGGATCGATTTCATGTTTGCCTACCCACAGTTTCAATAGTGTCACTTTACCCTTCACTCTAATCCACCTCTGTGTTTCCGTTAAAAAAAAAAAAAAAAAAAAAAAAAAAAACAGATTTGAGAATCAAAATCCCCCATCTTCTTTTTCTTGAGACTTTAGAAAGACATATTTGACAATCCATAAACACAAAAGAAACATTTCTTTTTAACCATATGTAATCTAAATTCTAAATATTAATTGAAAACAACAAATTATTCTAAATATTGAAAACGACAAAGTAAATGACCATAAATCTTGTAAGCACTATAGATAGGAAAATGTATGGGAGAATGAAGGGAAAGCATTACCTAAGAAACAGGAACATTGTAATTTCGAAGAAACGTGCTTCAAGTTTTTGGGTTTCTTACTAACGCTGTAGCTATGTTGTTGTTTGAGATAGGCAAAAAAGATACAACTTAGAGCATCTCCAACAGATGCTGTATCTCTATTTTTAGGAGATAAATGCTACTGTTCACACACTGTTCACACTCCAAAAGGTTCTCTATAAACAAAACTTTTCTAAATTTTTTTTGAAGTTGCTACAGTAGTTCTCTTAATTTAGAAAATAATGTAGCAACTCTATACCCTAATTTTATCTTAAAAAATTGCCCGGCTGAATTAAAAAAAAAAAAATCTTTCTCTTTCCTCCTCTCTTCTTTGTTCATCTGTCTTTCTCTCAAACAGTAACACAATCAAAACACAAACACAATCTAAAATCAGAATAGAAACAATAGACCAAGAACAGGGAAAAATACAAATTTAATTAGAACAACAAATCTAAAATCAAAACAAAAACAACAGATCAAGAACATGAAAGCCAATCTAAGCTCCATTGTAACAACAAAGTGAATCAGAATAAGAAAAGAAGGAAGAAAAAAAAGAAAAAGAAAGAAAGAAACATAGACGAAGGCTAATCTCTCTGCCAGCTATGTGTGTGAGTGAAGTGAGATGAAGAAGAAAGAAAATAAAAAACAAAAATGCAAACATAGAGGGCAAGTCAAAAGATCATGGTTGGCTATGTGTGTGAAGTGAGTTGAAAGGAAAGAAAATAAAAACAAAAAGGAAGCACAGAAGAAGAGGAGAAAGAAAGAGGGAGGTTCTGGAATCAAGTGGAAAGTAGAGATAAAAAAGGAGAGGATGGAGATATATGGGTATACGTGTGTGGTGGAGAAAAACCAAGAGAAAAAAAAAAGGAAACAAATGGATGAAAGAAAGGAAAAGAATAAGAAATGACCCTTTAGAAATACTACCACAATATTTTCATAATAAATTTTAAGCAATTAGCTAATATTGGTGTGTAAAAAAAAAAAATTTCAGCGGTGGGTTCAAATTAGAACTAGTAACAACTTTCCACATAAGATTTTGATGTGATTTTTGTGAAAGTATTGCAAAAAATGTTATGAATATAAAATTTTTCATTGAAAAATATAATTGTTGGGAATGTTTATAGAAAGAATAAATGATGATAAAAAAAGAATAAAGAATGAATGAAAAAAATAATATTTAAATGAGATAGAGAATCTATTGGAAAGTGTATTTGAAAAAGTAGGTAGCTAAAAGGTAAAAGTCACTGTTCATTCTCCAAACAGTACAAAAATTTGGAGAATCTGTTGAAAATGCTTTTAGCTCTAGCGAATTGAAATTGACACAAAAAGGAGAATGCAAAGAGAGCAAGACCTAACAACCATGAACATTGTAAGTTAGAAAGAAACATACTTCGAGTTTTTGGGTTTCTTGACGCTATTGCTATTGTTATTGTAAAGTTGTGATTTACAACTATATTTTATGTTGGATTTATTTCATGACAAAAGGTGTGATAATTGCATTAATTTATTTCCTTGAATTTTGTGGGATTTTACTGTATTGAGTTTAGTATTAAGTTGGTGAAGAATCAAGCATGCAATGAAGATTAGTGCAGTTTTGCGATTAGCTCGCAAGAAGTTCACGAGTAAAGGTTCCTGTGAAAAGGCCACGTGAGAAGCACGTGCTGGAAGTTGAAGAGTTAAGAGCCAGGCTGTATTTCGCGAGTAATTCACAAGATAGGCCATCTCGTGAGGTACTCGCGAAACTCTCTGCCTGGAGGATTTAAGTGTGACTTTCTTACCCTTCACCCGTATTATATATACCCTCATTACCCATAAAAGTAAAAGAGGCTATTCAGAAAGAAAACCCTAGATAGATTTCTACAACACAACACACCCACCTTTAGAGAGCCACTCATCTTTTAGTGAGAAATCATTGTAGTTTCTTCTCCTTTCCTCTCCCATTGTCATACCTTGAGAGGAGATTTATACCCAAACACGACTCATACCTATTTAGAGTGTAAAGAGTATTTTGGAACTTAAGAAGTTTTGAGAATTTGCCAAAAGAAGCTGGTGAAGCTTGGCGGATGCAATCGGGTGGTATTACGAGATCCGGTAAGCTAGCGAAGAGAAGACTCCGAGAAGTTCGTTGCTAGCAGGAGTTTGGAGGGTCTTTTGTTATTCGTGTACTCCAACTTATTCACTAATGGGTCGATTTCGACTTGGAGGGTCGCGGAGAGGTTTTTCGCTGAGTTCTTCTGTTTCCTCTTTGATAACACGTTTTGGTGGATCAAACCAAATTTTTTTTTGATAATTTTTTTTTGTATTTGGAAGTGTTTTTCATCACTCTTTGTTTTTAAGTTTTGTACTTACTTTGTTTTTCAATGTTTCAAGCTTGTTTTTTTGTTGAAAAACAGGGGTTAGAATCTTTCGCAAGTTGTTCACGAGTAGTTTGCAACTTAGCTGCGAGTAGTGAAGCTGAAAAATGCATTTTTGGCATTTTTGGTCAATAGGCAGTGGCTTTCGCGAGTAGCTCGCGAGTAACTTGCGAGTTAGCTACTCATGAAATGCCTAGATCAGCTATTTTATGGGTATTTCGTGAGTTTTTGGTCTAAAACTCCTCATATGACTCTATTACGACTCCATCTTCTCCAAACCCTCTTTTTCAAAGCTTCCACATCAAAACCCGGCTAATTTTAAGTGTTTTGCATTCTATAAAAATCTCTAAGGTAATCTTTAACATTTTTAATTGATTTTAATCCTTAAATTATGTTTTTGGGAATTTTATATTCATAGTTAGAATTTTCTCAAATGGGGTTTGGAAAACTTAATTTTTGTCAATATTTTTGATTGGGTTTTGTTTTAAATGTCTATTTTCTTTGGATGTTGGCCCCTTGTGGTATTCTAAACATGTATTAAGGGTAGATTTTCACATGTTCATGCATTGTTCATCATATATGTATAGTGTGTGCACACTAGGTGTTTGATAAAATGTCTCTATGGTATTTTTTTCATTGTTTTGGACTCCGTTGAGAACCAATTTTTTTGGATCACCATAATTATTCATGTTTATCATGTTTTGATCATTGATTGTATGTTTTACACACTTTGCCTCATGAGTGCTTGCTCATGCATTGGTCATGCATCTCACATGCACACTAGATGCATCATTGATGCACACACTCTATTACTTGACATGTTTTGCATTCACTCATGCTAGTTAAGTCTTTTTAGACCTTTTAGCACATATAATATGTTCTTGTGTCTATGTCATGCCTTGGTCTATACCTTATTCCATCATCCTTAGTATGTCATGTTTTCTTTATACTTTGTAGCATTGTGTTTTTAAGATGTTTTATCTTTTGTTTGAGCTTCATTTTCTCGTTCATCTTTCACCCATCATACATCTTTACCCTTGTCCATATCTTCATTTCTTTCCCTCCTTCCTCTTGGTTCATTTGTTTATTTGTGACAAAAAGGGAGAGAGTATACCGGAGTGTATTGTCATTTCTATATGACTATTGTGCATATTTTATCGTCATGTTTATCATGTTTTGATCATTAATTGTGTGTTTTACACACTTTGCCTCATGAGTGCTTGCTCATGCATTGGTTATGCATCTCACATGCACACTAGATGCACCATTGATGCACACATTCTATCACTTGACATGTTTTGCATTCACTCATGCTAGTTAAGTCTTTTTAGCACATATAACATGTTCTTGTGTCTATGTCATGTCTTGGTCTATACCTTGTTCCATCATCCTTAGCATGTCATGTTTTCTTTATGCTTTGTAGCATTGTGTTTTTAAGATGTTTTATCTTTTGTTTGAGCTTCATTTTCTCATTCATCTTTCACCCATCATACATCTTTACCCTTGTCCATATCTTCATTTCTTTCCCTCCTTCCTCTTGATTCATTTGTTTATTCGTGACAAAAAGGGGGAGAATATACCGGAGTGTATTGTCATTTCTATCTGACTATTGTGCACATTTGCAGGGGGAGAAATTCTATCTTGTGCACATCCATAGGGGGAGAAATTCCATAGGGGAGATGCATATACTAAGGGAGAGAAGACATTTCTTTTCAAGAAAACCTTGCATTTTTTTTGGTTTACTTTATGTTTATTTTCTTGTTTGGTTTTATGGTGCTTTGAGCTATGTTTAGTATCTATACTTTGTTGTTCTCATTGCATTGTGTTTATGTGTTGGACATGCATACATCTCTATGCTATTATGCTTTATTGATTGCATGTTCGGATGATCATTTTCTTTGCTATGTGATTATTGTGGTCATTTCCATATGACTATTTTGTGTTTGATCAAGTTACTCATATCTTTCACATCATGTTTACTTGATCGCATTTTTACTTGTTACACTATACTTGTCATTTTATTACTTGCTTTACCTTGAGGGTCTAATGTATTTTGTTCAAGTGTTTCAGGATACAAGTATTGTGTTTCGAGTTCATCACATGTTTTTAATTTAGGTGTGAGTGAGTTTTGACATTATTCCCAAACTCATGCTTAAGTCTAGAGTCTGTTTTATGGTGTCTTTGTCACGGAATAACCAAAGTGGGAGATTATAAAGTTGTGATTTACAACTATGTTTTATTTTGGCTTTATTCCATGACAAAAAGTGTTGTAATTGCATTAATTTATTTCATTGTATTTTGTGGGATTTTACTGTATTGGGTTTAATATTAAGTTGGTAAAGAATTAAGCATGCAATAAAGATCAATGCAGTTTCATGACAAGCTTGCAAGAAGTTCGCGAGTAAAAGTTCCCGCAAAAAGGCCACATGAGAAGCACGTGTTGAAAGCTGAAGAATCAAGTGCTAGGTTGCATTTCTTGAGTACTTCGTAAGATAGGCCATCTTACGAGGTACCCGCGAAACTTTCTACCTTGAGGATTTTAAGTGTGACTTTCTTACTTTTCACCCATACTATATTTACCCTCATTACTCATAAAAGTAAAAGTGACTATTCAAAAAGAAAACCTTAGAGAGGTTTCTACGACACAACACACCCACCTTTTAGAGAGAGAGCTACTCATCTTTTAGTGAGAAATCATTGTCATACCTTGAGAGAAGATTTGTATTCAAACACAACCCTCACTTATTTAGAATGTAGAGAGTGTTTTAGAACTTGAGAAGTTTTGGGGATTTACCAAAAGAAGCCGATGAGGCTTGGCAGATGCAATTGAGTAGTATTGCAGGATCCAGTAAGCTAGTGAAGACAATACTCCGAGAAGTCCGTTGGTAGCAGGAGATTGGAGGGCTTAAGTACATTAGGTAGACTAGGCTTTGAGGGTGTTTTGTTATTCGTGTACTCCAACTTATTTACTAGTGGATCGATTTCGACTTGGAGCGTCGTGGAGAGGGTTTGCTCTGAGTTCTTTAGTTTCTTCTTCGATAACACGTCTTGGTGTTATCTTGTATTTTCATCTCTCTTCCCTTACTCTTTAAGTTTTATATTTATTGTTGATTGCTTGCTTATGGCTTAGAGAGTAGTTTTAGTGATTGCTCTTCTTTTACTCTTGTTTTGCACTTAGATAAGTTAGAGTAAAAGCAATTAAATCGTAATTTTAAAATTAGGGGTCTAAATAGGCATTAGTGTTTCACACTAATTTGAGCTTTTAGCTATGTTATTGTTAGAAATATGCAAAAAGGACACAATTTAGCTCTAGTGCACTGAAGCTGACACGATATAAACACGTGTCCGATTTTTGTCACATTTCTATGTCGCGTATGCTTTAGTACATTGGAGCTAAGCCTTACCCAAGCAAAAAATACTTCTTTTGTTCCCAAGTAAACAACTATCAAGTGATGTTCCCAAGTACACGTACTCTCAAGTGATTCCCAAATACACAACTGTCAAGTAATGGCAATGCTAGACTTGGTGATATTGTTGTCCAATGTCAAAGGCTAACAGAACAGCATTGATGGCATTTGTAGTGCTAGACCAAGTGATACTTTTCATATAATACAACTTGTACCACTAAGTACAAACTCCAAGACAAGCTTCGATGATGATGAATAGTATATCCTACTAAGTAAATTCACGGTAGAGTAGATAAGTAAATTCTCGGTAGGGTAGATGAGAGAGCACGTACGCGGTCTATATATAGTGAATCCTGCTAAGTAAATTCATGGTAGAGTAGATGAGGAAGCACGTACCTAATAAGTCGACGGCAAGTCAATGTCGTAAAACTCTAAACTATTGGGGAACTCTGCAAGGGTCTTACCACATTCTTACTATATTTGAGTCTTAGGAGTAGGGTTGGCAATGAAGCGAGGCGGGGGCAAAGGATAGGGTCTTTGCCCCCGTCCCGCATGGTTTTGTCTTACCCCATCCTCGCCTCACCCTGCATGATGGGGAAAACTTTCTCGCCCCATCTCCACCCCTTGGGGCCCCGCGAAGCCCCGCCCCACCCCATAAAATTCTATTTTTTTATTAATTTGCCCTACAACTAGTACATTTTTTTTAATAAAACCTATTTCATCAATAAAAATATAATTGAAATTATAACTAAATTTATCCCATCAAATCAAATTAATTTTTAGTAAAAATTGAATGATATTATCCAAGTGTTTTACAAGATAATCACAAAAAATAAATCTCATAGTATAGCATATAATAAAATAGAGGCAGAGAACCAAGTTGGGTAAAATAAAATAAGCTAATATTGATATGTTTGTTTAAATAGTACGATTTTAGGATATGAAAAATTTAAAATTATAATCTCTATCAATGCGGGGCGAGAACGGGGAAAGGCAAGATGGGGTGGGTCTAAAGAGTCTAAACCCATCCCACTCCGCCCCGTGGCGTGGGGCTAAAATCTCGCCCCACCACCTTTGCAGGGCAGGGAAAACCTGTGCAAAGCGAAGCAGGGAAAACTTTGTACAGTTGTGGGCAAACTTTGTACAGTTGTGGGCAGATTCCATTGATCAGTGTGTAACTACTGCGCTAAACTTTGTTAAAATTTTGATAACTATATATAAAATAAATACAATCCAATAAAATTAATGAATAATTAAAATTTATAATCCTAAATCTTTTTCAAAAGGAAAAAACATCAAATCTAAAAAAATATATCTCTAATTCTCTTCACTTTTGATCTAATCCTTTATTTCTCAGTATCTTCTTGTGAAAATTGGAATATTTAGAGACATCAAAAGTTGGGCTTGCAGCTGGGCGATACTCTGGAACCAACCGACCTGACTTGTACCTTACTCCACATGCGTTACACAGAGTTTTTGGGCCCAAGGGTCCTTCTCGCCACTGTGGTGTTTCCTCAGCTTCACAATGGGAGCACTTTCTCACATAACCCTCCTCTTCTTCCCTATTTTTTCTCTTCAACTTCAAAAAAGATGGTTCCTTTTTAGTGTAAATCTTCTTCGTATTCAACCTTTTAGTCGTAAGTTCTTCTTTTGGAGTGTAAATATTCTTCGTATTCGGCCTTTTAGTTGTAGGTGTTCTAGGTTTCTGGGAAAAACTTTCTATACATTTTACAAGTAAACCATTCATATCTTTAAAAGCATCCCTCTTCTTTGTTTCTTTGGCAATCCTATTCTTCGTTTCTTCTCTATTTATCGTTTCTCCTACCTTTGCAATCTTATTTCTCGTTTCTTCTCCCCTTATCGTTTCTCCTACCTTTAACTTTTGCTCCAGATTGCGATTGTTATGCTCCAAATCGCTGTTGTTAATAAAATCGTTCCAATCGCTGTGAATAAAATAACCAGGTAACATAGTGAAGTTTACATCACACAAATCGTCTTGTGGTGTAGCGAGTATGCTACCAGAATCATCGTCAATAATATTACTGATGATTGTATTATTCAAGGCTTCTAACTCAAACCAGGCTTCATAGTCATGGTGGTTCATATCATATATAACCATGGTATAAAGAGCCAATAGAAAAATAGATATGGTATAAGATAAAGATGCAACACAAATTAAGTTTGAGAGATCGAATGAGAGAAGAACGGCGTAAAAATATACATGTCACCCACTGTGTATTATGTTATATATATATATATATATATATATAGTCGGTGTTTATGATAAAAGGAAGGAAATAATATAGGATCTGTAGGATAATTTTGCTTCGTTAAGAAGTTTTATCAAAACATAAAACGGCCGTGAGTATGAGTCTAAGAAAGTACATATCCGCATTTTATTTATTTTTTATTCTTATATAATCAGAATTTGGTTCTATTTTTTTTTTTTAATAAAAAATTTGGTTCTATTTATATATATGTCTGATTCTAGGATAAATTTAATTTGTTATCAAAAATAATTTAAATGACTTTGGCGACGGTAATGCAAAAACGTGTAACACTCGGGCATTAATAAGAGGATAAATAAATATTCTGGCATCTGAATTTTCAGACGGATGACAAAATCAAGGTTGTTTGTAAGTAAAAAAGAAAACAAGGATAGATTGGATTTCTATAATAGGTTTGAAATTGTATTAAAACTGTGTAAATTTGTTTTTGATTAAATCATAAACCGCGTAAAGAAATTAATGGTGCTGAGCTGTTATATGGCCGGTTTACACTTAATGATTTGATAATGTCCAAATTCCTTACCTTTTTTGTTTTTTTGATAGCTCCAAATTCCTTTCCTTAGTTACGAAACATAGGATTCTCAAAAAAAAAAAAAAAAAAAGTTACGAAAATAGGATAGGCTTGTCCCAAAAAAAAAAGTAAGCAATTTGGACATTATTAAATCATTAAGGGTAAACCAGCCATATAACAGCTCAGCACCATTAATTTCTTTACGCGGTTTTTGATTCAATCAAAAACAAATTTATACGGTTTTGACTTTATACACGTTTTCTATTCAATAAACAACTGCCACGTATTTTATGAGAGAAATTTTCATTAATACAATTTCAAACATTTCTTATAGAAATCCAATCTATACTGTGTTTTCTTTTTTACAAACAACCTTGATTTTGTCATCCCTGTCTGAAAAAAAAAATATATATACATATAAATTTTTGTTTTGTTTTTTTATTTTTATTTTTAAAGTTTGGATCAAAATGGATTTAGGATGCGTTTGGTTCAAGTGAAAAGCTTTTACAACTTTGGGTGTACTGAAAAACCCAATTCCTTTTTATTGTAAAATAGGGCCGGCTAAAGTGTAAAATCAATTACACCTTCATTTTACGGCATTTCATTTTCAGCCTTCACCCTTACACGCTCTATATGCTCGAAGCAAAGAGAGATAGCAGAGTGGAGAGCTCGAACCAGCAGCCACCTCCACCGTTGAACATTGCCCTCTCTCTCACACTGGTTAAGTAGCTTGCGTTCTCTCCTTTTTTCTTTCTTTCCCTCAGACCTACGAAAGCACCAAAGCCCAGTCTATCAAGATCGAGCTAGCATGTAACAAAACTGAAGTTCTTTCTTGACGGTTTAAGCCATGTCACTAATATGGTATTTTTTTTTTTTTTTTTTTAATTTTACCATTTGCCCCCCTCTCCATATATTTCTCACAGTGAAAATACATTCTAAGATCTTTTGTTGTTTTCTACCTCAATCTCTCGCTTAATTTTTATATTATTCAGAAATAATTTTACATGGAAGCCAAACAATGGAAATCATTTTCTAGTGTATTTTCCAAAACGTAACTAAACACTTGAAAATATTTTCTTTTCTGGAACATATTATATATCAAGCCAGACACAGCTTCAACCTAATAATATTTTCAACTCAAGTAACCAGCCAATACATAGTTTAAAATAATTGTATTTTAATTTTGGATTTGAAACTTTATTAAGATCACGTGGAAAAGTGGTCATGAATCAATCCAATTGGATTTAAGAACCTACTACTTAATTGAATTGATGAACTTTAATTACTTTTATGTCTTTATCACATGAAAACAAATTAGACTAGCATATACTCTCCAAATTAATTCTTTTTTAAAATGAAATAAACTCGCAAACCTTTATTCAAGGCCAGCTATTGTAGCCTCAATTTCTCTTATTTCTTGCTCTTAACCTGTGTTATTAGTTTCCTCCAATAGTTCAATAGTTTTCTTTGTAAAAAATTGTAACATTTAATTTTCTATTTAATAGAAAGAATAGAAAGATAATAAAAATAGTATAATGATTTGATCATATTATACGTGCTTATAAATTTGAAAGTTTCACAATATAGTGATTAATACAGATAGACATGTGTATGCCTACTCAAGAATGCAAATATCATTTTGATAAAACAAAAAATGAAAATATCATGCAATTAGTTTTTTTTTACATTCTTGATTGTGTGTTATTAAATTTAGGATATCTCCCATAAAAAAAAAAAAAAAAAAAAAGGAAGTCTAAATGGTAGTGAATTCATAAAAAATAAAAATTAAAAAAAATTGTCAAAGTAAATTTACCAAACGTTATTTTTAATAATTAATAATAAAATAATTTTATTTTCTCAAAAAATCCTGTCACAAAGGATATGACATATAATTATTATTTTTCTTCTAAAAGAGAATTTGGACTAGCCTCTACTTTAGTCATAGAGACAAGGGAAATTGCAGTGAAATTCGATACTTGGTAAAATCTATAGTATAATTTTAGGAATGTAAAGTTATGTGAAATTCCATTTTGATAGATGATCAAGTTGAAATATATTAATATATATATATATACACACACTTAATAGATGCTAGTTTTTTTTTTTTTTTTTTTTTTTGAATAGATATATTTCTCATTTTTTTAATGGTGATTTTTTTATTATCCATGTACCCTTTAAAGTTTAAAGATGAAATCTTGATTTGGTCCCTCGCCGATGGTGTCCCGGTTATTTTACTATAAGTTGTAAATAATTTAAACATATTCTCTCCAAATAAGATTAATTGGAATCCATGTATTCTTAATAAATTATAATAATAACCACTGTTAATATTACATTTTATCTATACTATTTTATTAATAAGATGATTACCTTGTTTCGTCTTCAATTTTTTTGGCGTACCAAAATATCCTTATACAAATTTTGAAATAACAATTTTTTTCCTACAACAGTAATACCATCTCACGTAAAAAAAGGGAAAAAAAAAACTATTATTCTCACCACTTATCTATTTGAATTCAAACTTCAATTATCTTTATATAAAAATAAAAAAAAATACTATACTATTAATAAGAGGATTCCCCTGATTCGTCTTCAATTTTTGGTGTACCAAAATATCCTCATACAAATTCTGAAATAACATACCTTTTAATTTAGTTTTTTTCCTACAAAAGTAATACTATCTCACGTACAAAAGGGAAAAAAAATAACCGTTATTCTCACCACCAGTTTGTATTCAAATATTTGATTCTTATCTGTATTTGTTATCTATTTGAATTCAAATACTTTAATTATCTTTATAAAAAAAAAAAAAAATACTTCTTAAAAAAAAAACCACTACAGTAAAAACCACTCATTCTTATCCCAAAATTTCTATGGTTTTCTTTTTTTAAATTCTTTAAAACTTTCCAAAATTTTCGTTATCTAAATTTTATACAATTATCACAAATCTTCGTCCTTCCACACTAACATATATCATCTTTCTTTTATTCAAATCTCAATTTTTCTTATTTGTCACAATTCTTATTCCAATCAATAAATTCAAATGTCCAATTGGGTTTCAACTTCTTACAATTCTCTATCTCATTTTTAAATATTATTCCATGTTACCTTATCTCATTCTTAAAAAAAAAAAAAAAACAAAACAAAAAATAACATTATTGCACGCGTAAAGTGCATATAATGAGTCTAGTATACGTATAAAAGAAAAATTGAAGACATTTGCCCTTTTGTTCACTTTCTAATATTGTCTAGTTCAGAGACCCCACAATTTTCCCACATCATTATTAATTTATTAAAAAAAAAAACTGGTTTATTATTTGGATTTTGAATTTCTCCACAAAACCTAAACTACTAAATGTAAGGAAACGTTGTAGTAGCTTCTCCTCTGTCTCCAGTTTACTATCTTCTTTAGCAACAAACCCTACACTGCTAAGCTCAAGGCGACGTTCACAAATAGTGATATTTGTTTTATATCCATGGTATGCAGCATTCTTTCGTTCTATTCCTTTATCAGATCCCTTTCGCTTTTGAGTGTTCAAGATAGTTGCTCTATTCTGATTTATACAATATAATAATTTCATGTCTTTACATTCAAGTAATATACATTGATTCAGCTGTCCTTGAAGGGGAAGCCGAGTTGGTTATAAATTCTTTGAAAGAGGTTTCTCCATCTTATTTGGTCTCTCGATACAGGATGCTAAAGTTTTTGCAGAGTCTTTACGCTATCTTAGATTTTTTCATGTTTGCCGTGGGGGAAACTCTGTCGCTAATAACCTTACTAGATATGTTATTCATATTGCAGGTTATTTAGTGTGGATGGAAGATGTCCTATAACACCAGTCGCGAGTTCACACAGACTAGTTTCGTGGCTCACTGGTGACTCGTTCGCGACTTGCCCAGTCGCCAAACGCCCAGAAACAGCTTTTTTAAGTGTTTTTCATGGGAAAACTGTTTTAAACCTCTCCCATCCTCTCTTAAACCCCTCTTTTACTATTTTTACATCAAAACCCAATCAATTTGAATGGTTTTTCATTCCATTAATATCTCTAATTTAATTATATACTCTTTTCATTGTTTTTTATCCTTAGATTATGTTTTGGAGAGTTTTGTGCTCTTGGTTGGGATTTTCATCATAGGGGTTGGGAAAACTTAATTTTTGTTAAATCTTTTGCATGGGATTGGTTTCTTTTGATGATTTGCTTTGGATGTTGGCCCCTTGTGGCAAAAAGAGCATGTATTTAGGGTGGTTTTCATAATGTTCATGCATTGTTTTACATTGTTGTTCATAGTGTGCACGCTAAGTGTTTGATAAAATGCCTCTTAGGCATTTTCTCACTTTTTGGACTTTGATGAGTACCAAACTTTGGGGTTTCTCATGTTTCCTCATTAGGAACATGTTTGGTTCATTGGTTGTGTATTTAACACACCTTGCCCCACATGTGCATTTTCCATGCATTGGTCATGCATTGCACTTGCCACCTCTTGCACACACCTTTGCTACCCTTGTCATGCATTGGTCTATACCTTGTTTCTTCATCCTAGCATGTCATGTTTACCTTATGCTTTGTAGCATTTTGTTTCATCTTAGGTTTGAGCTTCATTTTCTCATGCATCATTGCACCCCTCATGCATCATTGTCATTGTTCATACCTTAATCTCTTGCCCTCGTTTCTCCTTGACCCTTTGTCTATTCCTAACAAAAAGGGAGAGAGTATACTCTAAGGAGTATACCAGAGAGTTTTTGTCATTTCTATATGACCCTTGTGCACATTCTTAGGGGGAGAAATTCTATTTCTCGTGCACATTTGTAGGAGGAGTGATATTCCATAGGGGGAGATGCATGTACCAAGGGGGAGAAGACATTGAGCTAATAAGAAAACTTTGTTTTGGTGTTTGGTGTATGATCAAGTTGCTCACATGTTTCTCATCATGTTCTTGATCGCAATTTTTACTTGCTACATTATACTTGTCCGTTTATTACTTGCTTTACCTTGAGGGTCTAATGTGTTTTGTGCAAGTGTTTCAGGTTACAGATATATATGTTCCAAGTTCATCACAGCTCCTATGATTCATGATAGGGGGAGTGATATGATAAGGGAAGTACTTTTTACTGTTTGTACCTGGTACCTTTGTAGGTTTTTAAGGTTTATGTTTTTGGTTTGTACCCATGTTGCTTCTGTAAGTTTTAAGGATTTGTTTCTATGCACTTTGTAGGCCTTGGTGGTTTGTACCATGCTTTATGCAGCCTTTGTGCTTTGTTAAATCAGTACTTCTAACTAAATGTTTTGCATTTCCTTCTAAGTACTGTCACTCTTGTGCCCTTGTAGGATTTTTCCTAGATGCACATACTTCATGTACTGTGCATTGGTTGAGTGTTGGTCATTCAAGTGATTTGCCTTGTGTTTGTCATCTTGAATGTCCGGATGTTCATTCCAAGTGTGAATGAGCATTGTGATCACTTGGTTATAGTGATTACCTGTTTTGGTCTTACCATGGTTTATTGTTTTATTCCATTGTGCTTGATCGCATTGTGCTTGCTCCATATGCATTACAAGTTTTCTGCATACAATGAACTTATTGTGTTGTTGTGTTTTAGGAGTTCTTGTTCTTATGGTTCAAAGCTTCACAGATTCTAGAGTTAGGTGTGAGTGAGTTTTCCAACTGTTCCCAACTCACGCATTAAGTTTAGAGTTTGTTATAGGGTTTTGTCACGGAATAGCCAAAGAGGGAGATTGTAAGGTTGAAATTTATCAACCATCTTGTTGGCTTTATTCCGTGCCAATTTGCTTGTAATTTAGCACTTAGTAACCCTGTATTTAGGTGGGATTCATGTAAGGGTAGTGTGTGAAGAGAATGTGAAGAAAAGCTCAAGTTTGTGCAAAGAAGCAGAGTTTCGTGGCTAGGAGCGACTGACTCGCGACTGGCAAGCCGCCAACTGCAGGCACGTGAGAAGCACACAGGGGAGCTGAAGGGTCGCGCCAGCTATCGCACTATAGGACAAAAGTCCTAGACTGGCCAGGCCGTTACCTCGCGACTTGGACAAACCGCGAGGCCAAGCCGCCAACTTACCCTGTTTGGCAAAAACTGACTCTTCGTATTCCAAACACACACCACTATATATAGACCCTTATACCCACTAAATTGAGAGAGCTTTCAGAGAGAATTTTGTGAGAGAAACTCTAGAGAAAAACAAGATTGCCTCATCCCCAATCTTCACTAAGAGACTCCTCAAATTCCTCTACTCTCTTCCTCTCCATTGATACATCCTTGAGAGGCTATTGACCAAATCCTTATCTCACCACACCCACGTCTGTGAGAAGGTCTATTGGTGCTAAGGGAAGTAGTTTGGGAAGGAACCAATGGTTATTGGTTGATGCTATGGGCTATAGCGGAATCCGGTAAGCTAGAAAAGAAAAAGGTTCGGCGCAACCTCGTTGGAGCAGGAAGCTTGAAGGGCTTAGGTACCTGGGTAGATTAGGCTTGTAGGGTCTATTGCTGTTCATGTATCCCAACTACATTTTCTAGTGGATTATTGACCGCTTGGAGGGCGGCGGAGAGGTTTTACGCCGAGGGCTTCGGTTTCCTCTTCGATAACACATCGCGTGTTGTCTTTGTGTTTGCATCTTTCTTCCCTTAATCTTTACCATTTGTTATCTACTGTGAATGTGATTTTAAATTGGTTTAGATTGCTTATCAATTCTGTGTTTGGCTTATGTTCATGTTCCGCATATTAATTGTTTGATTATAAGCTTGAATTGATAATTTGTTATTTGGGGTCTAAACGTTCAAAGGTGTTTTACACGCTTTTTGAACTTTCACACATCATCCTAGCATTCATCTATCATGCTTCTCATCACACCATATTACATCATTCAAGGTAGCAGCATGTGAATCATTAAAATCAAGGTAGAAAAAATCATGTTATCACCTAAAGCATTAAGAACATAATCATAAGATCAAACCTAAGCAAGATCATATCAGAAATTCATGTACATTACAAATGCATGACTTATCTCATTTACCTTGTAGCAACTCAGCACCTATGCCATTATGCTTGAGCATATGAATGCATGTTCATAGCATTAAAACAATAAAACCCTAATTCTAACATGTGAAAGAAAACAAGCAATTAATCATGTGAAACAGAAGCCCAACAGCATGTATAGATGAAAAAGGATCTAAAACAAAAGTATTGCATGTGAGAACAGAAGCAAAAATAGATAAAACAAAATTAGGGTTTCTTGGTAGTTTATGTGCGCGCATGAACAACCCTGCATGCAGCATAATCAAGCCTACGTGCACAGGCAAGATTATGCGCACGTGGGTTTTGCCTAGAAACCCTAGAAACACAATCATCGACATACACTTCTACCTCATTGTGCATCATATCATGTAACAAGGCTGTGGGAATTCTTTGTTAGGTCGCACCCACATTCTTAAGTCCAAATGGCATTACGGTGTAACAATAAATTCCTCATTCTGTGGTGAAGGTACTCTTGGTCATATCCCTTGGAGCCATCTTGATTTGGTTGTATCTCGAGAAACCATTCATGAAAGACATCAAGGTACTACCGGCCGTTGTTATTCACTAAGACATCTATGTGAGGAAGAGGGAAGTCATCCTTAGGGCAAGCTTTATTCAAATCCCTAAAATCCACACACATTCTTCCTTTCATCTTTCTTTGGTACAGGTACAACATTGGCTATCCACTTGGCTTGGTATACGGGTTTGATGAACCTTACATTCAATTGCTTGGTGACCTCTTCTTTGATCTTTAGAAGCTATTCGGTTCTCATACACCTCAACTTTTGCTTGACGGGCACCATGTGAGCATATGTCAATGTGATGTTAAGCTATCTCAGGATCAATACCAGGCATATTCATAGGACCTTGCAAACACCTCTAGAAATTCGGTGAGCAACTCTTTGAAATCTTTTCTTTCTTTTTCATTTAGAGTTGAGTCAATTTTAATTAAACGTGGAGTCTCATCATTGCTCAAATTAAGAGTTTCAAAAGTTGGTTTCATAGGTTCAATTTTCCTTTCCAATTGTTTATTAATTTCATTTTCAAATTCTTTTGAATCATTTGAGTACAAAATTTCAATATTATGGGACACATCAAAATAAGTCAAATTAGAATTCATCTTATTAAAAATGTTGAAAAATACATTAGGACTTGCATTACACATTTTGTTTCCCACATTTTTAAAAAACCCAACCTAAGTCCAATTATTAAGTTGCCCCACAACAGGCATGATGAAGGCAGAAGGATCACTTGGCTCCTCGTTGATGATGGCGAACACGTCCCCTTCCATCTTCAGTATAGCTTCCATTGCTTCAGCATCCATGTAATCCACCCAGTCGGCTTCTTCTTGAACTTCCTTGATCACCACCGTAGGCTTCTCTTTGAAGGTGAGCTTCTCGTTGAAGAATATCTCCCAACCCGGATACACCTTTCCATCCTTACCTACCCAAAGTTCAAGAAAGCCACAAAAAGGGTAGTCTCCCCCTTCCTTCACAAGGTTTCCATTAAGGGTACCAAGGTTCTTCTTGATTCCAGCCTTCAAAGAATCCCAAACCTTCCTTAGTTAGTTGAGTCTTGAAATTGGGGAATTCAGCCACCCCTTTTTCTTCTTTTCCAAGGCCCATACCAAACATATACCCCATGTTCTTCATCATTGCAATCACCTCATGGCTATAAAATGGGACCAAATCCGAAGTATACCTTTCATCCTTCAATCCATAATCAGCCATGTTCATAAACTCAAAACCAATCATTTGGAGCTCACCTCCTCCTTCCTCAAGTCCACAAACTAGTGCTAGGATCTCACCATCATCGAGCATTACAGAAATTTCTCCCTTTCATGGGATCTTCATCTTTTAGTGTAGAGAAGAGGGAATAACACCAATAGGATGAAGTCATGCCCTTCCTAGGAGAAGGTTGTAGTTATGAGTGATGTCCATGACATGGAATTCCACAATTGTCTCTATTGGGCCAATCTTGCAAGGAGAGTGCCTATAACTTTTCTTGAGGTATTATTGTATGCCTTAACGGTCAAATGAGAGGGTATGACAATCTCCATGTCTAGGCCAATGGTAAAGGCGGTCTTAAAAGGGCATACATTCAATGCGGATCCATTATCAATCAACACTATAGGAACCTTGGCGCCTATGCACCCAATGGCAATTTGTAAAGGTCTAGTGTGAGTGGCTCTTTTGAGAGGAAGTTCCTTATCAGAAAAGGCGAGGAGAGGATGAGATGGGGCCTCAACTCCCATGAGAGATAGCACTTTCTGTGGTGTAGTTTTTATGGGTACCTCCTTTCTATTCAAAGTATCCAAGAGAGCACTACGATGCTTATGAGAAGCCATAAGCAAGCCCCATACCAATAGATGAGCTTGAGTCTTCTTCAATTAAGTCAAAACTCGATCATCTTCCTCTTTCTTTTCTTTCCCTTTAGGTTTCGTGGGCTTGGACCCTTTTCCTATGTCCCTACCAGGATGATCCTTCTTCAAAAAGAATGGTTTGTAGTGTTTCCCACTCCTAATAATATTGGCCACTTTGTCCTTTATGACTCTTTTCTTTAGCTCGATCATTCCTTTGGGAAGTATCCCCCACACAGCCACCGCATTCTTCAAAACCTCATCTTCTTCATCCTATATTCCTTGGACTTCTACGACATTAACTTCCACAGTCTCTATCAAATTTGAACAATCTCATTCGATTTCATTGATTTTGCACCCAATTTTGATATAAAGGAGGAGCCCTATGATAATCGGGCAAAGGGTTCTTCCTAATGCTAGGCTTGGTGGTGATATTGGGATTTGGGAGGGTTCCATTGTCTATGAGATTTTGTATCTCATGTTTGAGGTGAAAGCAATTGTCGGTTTTATTGTCGGATTTCTGATGGAAGTGACAATACTTATTAAGGTTCCAAGTAGGAGATAAGGGATTAGGCATGGGTGTGGGATCTAGAGGCTTGACGAATCCTTTGGAAGATAAATTCTCATATGCTTGGGCAAGGGTCATTCCTAGGTTGGAAAATTCTCGACGGGCTTTCTTTGTGAAGCTTGGTAGGCTAAGGTTTGTTGAGGTATGATGACACTTACATTCACAGGATTGGGAGCTTTAAAGGTAGTCGCACCTCATCCATATGCCTTCTTGATTGGAGGTTTGCTCTTACCCTTCTCCAATTGTCTATTGTTGATGGCATCCTCTATCCTAGTTCTACAATCACACAGCTCTCCAAAAGAACTAATAGGCGATGACAAGAGCCTACTATTATACGCCGGAAGCAAATTCTTGACAATCATGTTGATTTGATCTTTCTCATTTGGTCTATCAACCATCCTAGATGCCTTTCCCTTCCACCTTGTTATGTATTCGGGAATGTTTCCCCTACTCCTTACTTAGTGGTCTCCAAATCTCTTAAAGTCACATTAATCATAGTATTGAAGATGAATTGATCCACAAATAATTCCACAAGCTCATTACACACCTTAGTTTTGCTAGGATCCAAGCTATAGTACCATCTTGATGCTCCCCCCATGAGTAAGAGAGGCAATGCATGCAAAGTTTGCTTCTCATCCAACCCTTTCATTTTAGCAATGCTTAGGTACCTCCTAACATGTTGCTTTGGGTCTCCAGTTCCATTAAACTTTTCCACATCAGAAATCTTGAGCTTTGGAGGTGCAATGGGAGTCTTGGAGCTTATGCCCTCCATGTTATAGAGATAATCATTTGTCCCTTGGCTTTTCGAAAGGCTTGTTGCATTTTCTCCATCTTCTCTCTCATGGCTATGGTTTCCGCCGTGAGTTTTTCAAATTGCTTGTTCCATTCATAATCAGTTTTGTCCCTTTCATCCCAATCTTCCCCTTCTTCCTTGTTGAGAACCTCTACACATGGGGGCTTCTTCAACTTGGCTTCCTCGAGTTTAGTGAGGTGTTGCTTGAGAAGATTCCCCTACTTGGAACTCTTCTTCTTGATGTGTGTGATCAATCTTAACCAAACGCCTTTCGTTCTTTTCTCGAATCCAAATTGGAGTGGGAACGTGTTTTCTTGACTTTGATGGTGCAACGGTGCCTGAAAAGTAGTCCCATTTTTATAAAGTCATTTCCCAATTAAAGATTCCTTTTGTTTTTAGGTTTTCCTAGAAAGCCTTTAAGTCTATTTTAATGAAGACCCAATTACAAAATCTCTCCCTTTCCTCTTATGAACCTTGTCCCTTATTTCATTGGGCTTTGGTCCATTTACAACAATGCTCTTATCTTTCTCTCATGGGCTTTCATTAGAATGTACTTAGAGATTTTCAACCTTTTGTCTCATACATAGGCTCACAATATATTCATCACTTTTGGGCTCTTCTCTTTTCATTTCATTATCATCATCCTTTTTTTTTTTTGAAGTAGCCCTTTAGCTAGAATATATTGTAGCCTTCCTCTCAAGGTCCATGAAGTTCTCATCGTTTTGGGCCTAGGCATTCAACAAAGAGGCCCAAGATTAGGGAAATTCATATTGACTTTGTAGGATCTTGATCCTCTTTTTCAAAAGGGCTTTTTGATTTAGGCTTATGATGGTAATTAGGTTATGGTCTTATGAACCTTTCAAGTTAAGATATACTCTTTAGATTTAGGGACAAGCCTCTTATATGTGAGAACTTCTTTTCCTTTGTCCCATTTGTCTTAGGGTATGCCATAACTTTGGGGTCATCATTTCATTTTTTACATCTTTTATTTGTACTTTAGATTTAGGAGAGCACAAGACATATGGTTGAACAAACAAGAGATAGATAAAGGGTATCCTCTTTTGATTGGGTCTAGGATCTCTCTAAGTGTGGGTAAGCTTTCCTAAGACTAAAGGGATAGATAAGTAGGTCACTCACAACTAGGTGGGCCATGATTCCAACCAAGGGCCTAAGTGGACCTTTGTGGATTGATGGCAAACCGTTAACATACTCAAAACCCATCATAGGCAATGGCATACATTATGAGTTGGTGGGATAAACTTCGAAAGACTTGGGCCCAAATGGAGCCTTCCATCTTCCCACTCATCACCAACCAAGATAAAAGGGACAAAAGAACCATGTGATGTGTGTGCAAACAAGTATTAAGTAAGCCTTTATTAAGGTTAAGACATAGGATACATAGTAATTAAACTCACAATCCCTAGTGGAGTCGCCATTGTGGACACAATGGGGGAGTCGTCACCTAGTTTTTGCAATGGCCTAGGAACCATGTATATAGCATCCTCTCGAGGAAAGACCTTTTGATTTTACTACCAGAGATATGGGTTTGGAGTTAAGGTACGGTCTCGGAGAAGTGTTAGGCACCTAAAACTGCCCTACCCTAAGGTTGGCTTCTTGTCATTGTATCTTATGTCATTAAAGGCATACTCAATATTGTTATTCTAACTCACACACACACTAACATTCTTCTAACAATCAACATGGCATCAATCATCCCAAAATACCTAATCACCACAACCATTTTTTTGCCCTTTATCCTGACCCAAACCAGCCATGGAAAACCCTTTTTGCCTTTTGGATAGCCAATTGGACTGTATTACATTATCTTTACATGTGGTACTTACTCAATGAGTATTACTTGTGTATTCATTTTGAACCAGGATTTTACAGGCTCCTTTTCCCCAATGAAAACAAGTATTTTAAAAAATTCTTGTTTGAAATTTTGAAAAAGATGCCCGTAATGGAAATTGGAAAGAGTATTCTATTACAAATCATCCAAGATTTGGATACAAAATCACTGTAGGATTAATGATTGTCAAGCTCAACTCGAAAAATGACATCCATGCAAAAGGAATCCTCCACCCACCAGAAGTTCATTGGCTCATTAACCCAAATGACTCCCTTCATGTACATATAGGTCCCTCCTGGTCATGTTGTTAGAAAGCTCTTAGAAGATAGAATCTTTTAATATAGGAACTCTATGTGAAACAGGCCCAAGTACTCTAGAAGCCTATAGACAACAATGACCACATGATAACCCTTGAGAACTACCCAATCCCCTTTTAGCTAACCACCATGACCACTATCATGATAATCATGACCTCGATGAAGAATAGTTCTAAGAAAGAGACAGATAGGACTAAAAGTTTTCAAAACTTAAAAAAAGAAAAAGAAAAAAAAAGTCCTAGAAACATCTCTCTCTCTCTCTCTCTCTCTCTCTCTCTCTCTGCACAAATGACACTTAGCACTGTTTGAAAATTCCATACTCCTCTAAGTCTTCCGCTTTCATCTAACAACTTGTTTTGAGTGCACACAGTGACTGTATTATGGCTATACATGTGCGAGGGAGTGTGTATAGCCAAAGGTAGATAAATAGTACTTAAAGATGAAAAATGAATCATGAAGAGCTAGTGAATTTAAAACAATTTTAAGTGACGCTTGTGCTCATGAAGCAAATTGGATATTTTTGAAAAGTTTAGTATTACCTGACGTTAGCCCAAATCTTAAAACTAGTTTTTGTATTTCATCATTCTTTCTTTTTAATTAAACGTTTGGGAGGCTACGTTTTACTTACTCTGTCAAGTGGTTTTTCCCCCTCAATAGAAGATATATTACACAGGACAAAATATTTAATTTTTTTTTTTTTAATATAAGGGATTACAATTTTATCTCAATAATAAATTTAAAAAATACACAAAACAATTGGAAAAAGGAGAAAAACATGTCTCTTATTAAAGCCTAAGATAGAACTCCTGTTGCGGAGAAGCGTGGTGGGCCAAATTCTGTGCTACCATGTTAGAGCTAGCTAGAAGCACATCGATACACCAGTATTTTGAGGCCAAGCACAGAGAGAATGATCATGGCTGCAAATTTCAGCAAGGAGCCAGCTTGGATCACCCTCGTAGTAGATGATATTACTTAGGCCTCGATCAGACACAAACTTGATGGTGGCTTCACTGGCTTGTAACAAAGCAATATCTTCGGCATAATGATCATTCTCCAGTACTTATTGTCTACTAAAAGCAACAGTAACTAAACAAAGATGGTCACTTGCAAATAAGTTGCAATGATACAAATAACCACAGTAACTGGTGGGACGAAAAATGCACAAGAAAGGCAACACTCTACATAAGCCAAGCCTTAAGAAAGGACTACGGTTTCAGCGAAAAATTTAAGGCCCACATTGTTTAATTTAACACTTTTTCAAGAGCAATAGTAACTAGAGAATTTCAATGGCACATATAGAGAAGGCTACTAAATTAGTATATTACTATTAACCATCACAATATCTGACGCAAATATCATAAACAACCCTCCACTCCCTCTTTCCCCAACCCCTTACCCTCTAGAGTTAAAAAAAAAAAATTAAAGCTTAACTTTTCCAGCAAGCATAAAGCCCTTATAGGTTATTGATCTGATCAATGTAGGTCCTCCCCAAGCACTTTCAAGTTCTTTAACCACGCTTTCTGATAACAAATCAACACCTTGGTCTTTGGCTGTATTTACTGGAGACCATGACCTTAACATATTCAAGAATTTCTCAAATGACACCTCTTGTGGTATATCTAGTTGTTGTGGTTTCCCCTCACATCCTATACCTACACTTTCAAAAGGAAATGGAAGTTTCTTATAATCATCAAATACACTTTCTACTTTTTGGTTCCCAATAGGGAAGAGTTGTGTCATAAAAACGCTTCATTATGGGATCAAAAATGGGACTAACTACTATGCCTTTATAAGCCCAAACAGCAATTACACCTCCTGGCTTTCTTAGAAGCCGTGTCACTAGGGAGTAGAACTTTGGGAGCTCAAACCAGTGGACAGCTGTGGCCACAGTAATCAAATCAACTGAATTTTCTCCTCCAATCAAGGCCACTAATTCATCATCTGTGATGGATAATGGAGTGTGGAGATATCGAATGCGAGGGTGTGGCATTGCAAGTTTCAACTGAGCCTCACTCACATCGGTTCCAACTACTTGCTCATAATGCTCGGCAATCTGTCAAGAACAATGTAATGCAATTCTATCAATCCTAGTCTTATTTGATTCTTCATAAACATCAAGATGCAAGGAGACAATTTTATTTTGCAGAAAAGTAACAATAGTTTTTTTTTTCACTTTTTTCAGTCCAACTGTACAAGATACGGACAAGTTCATGGATTAATACATGTAAAACCCAAGATGAAATATCTCTTTTGCTAGAGATTAAGAGTTGATAAATTAACTCTGAACTTTTTTCTTTTAATTTTCTAACTCAACTAATTCAAGGGTTGGGATTGAAAGTTAATTTTTAATTCTCAATCTTAGCCATTGATCGAAAATAGAGTTTTAACAATTTCTGCTTTTCTGATATTATCCATGTAAATGAATCATCGCTAAAAAGCACCATCAATTGAGAGCTCAATTGTGATAATCAGACTTCTAAATTTACATTACGGGTGACATGAATCTAGGCTCTAACAGTACAGGTCTTAGAACATCCTCAATATGCTAGTCAAACTAGCAATTTGGTAGAAGAATAACTAAACACCCATATAAACAGCACACATCAAGCTCAATAATCAGCCATATAATTTTTTGTTTATACTTCGGTCCCTCATAACTTGAAATCTTAGCTCCAAGGGAATAGTAAGATGCTTCAAGAGAGGTGGGATATGCGCCCACATTAGTGGCAAAAGAAAAAATAATAATTATAAGCACAAAATGTAAATTGCTCAACAGAAACTGGCTAAGATGGATCAAACTACGATGTAATAGAGAGATGTAGAGAGGAAAAAAAAGACACTAACACCAATAGCAGCTTGACCATTGCCGGTGCCAACATCCCAAGCTAAAGAGTGGTGAGGAGTGAGAGCAGCCAGCATAGAGTACCACTCGGTTGGGTAAGTTGGCCTGCCATTCACGTAAAAATCAGCTTGCTTGTCAAACTTGCCAGCCATTCTCTTAGGTTAAGCTTGGTCTGTTGGTCTTGTGAATTGCTTCGGTTTTCATTTTTATAGTCGTTGCTGGTAATTGCCTTCCGAAGCTTATGACGTATATGCTTACGCTCTCAGCATCCGTAATTGACCTTAATTGTACCAGTAAGTTTAGTATCACAACTAATTTCATAATTTTACTATAATTTTGTCATGCGCTGACTTATATAAGTGTTACAATTATAGACCCATATAAACTTATTATTTTATTTTCTCAACTTACAACTTATTACATAAACAAATTATAACAAAAGTTGTAAAAAAATTTATGTCAATATACTTACTCTAATTGAATAGGGTGGCTACCTGCCGGCCTGGTGGGATTCATCTGGACCAAAGTTTAATTCGTTCCTTTTCTATCTTTGTAGGTGACTTTTCTTTTTCTTTTTATTTTTCTTTTTATTATCTTTTTTTTTTGTAGTTATGAGTAATTCTGTTAAGTTTCGTGGATATGGTTTGTTTTTAGCTTGCCATTGGCTAACACTAGAATCAGGCATTCTATTAAAATGAAATTTTAACACAATGTAGCGCATAACCTAGCTAAACATGCTAGATATGTTAGAGGTTTTTCAGTGTGGACTGAGAATGTTCCCCCACACCTGAATTCTGTATTTCTCGCCGATCATGGCTAATTTTTCCTAATAAAATTGATGTCTTCTTTCTCAAAAAAAAAAAAAATTTTAACACATTAAAAATTTATTTTATCTATTTTAATACACCACCTTATAATGCTTCTTATATTACTTATTCTACTTTTATCATTTTAATTAAATATTCTTTCTTTCTATTTTTTGTTATCCCAAAAGCATTAGAGACATATGAGAGAGAAAATTTAAATAACTATTAATTAATTACAACAATCATGAAGAGAGAGAAAGTTTGAATGGGGTGGCTACCTACCAACCTGGTGGGATTCATCTAGACCAAAGTTTTTTTTTTTGGATCAATAATTCGTACCTTTTCTATCTTTGTATGTAGGTGACTTTTCCATTTCTTTTTTTCTTTTTTCTTTTTAATGAGTCATTCTGTTAAGTTTCGTGGTCATGGTTTGTTTTTAGCTTGCCATTGGCTAACACTAGCATCAAGCGAACTATTAAAATGAAATTTTAACACATTAAAAATTTATTTTATTTATTTTAATACATGACTTTATAATGCTTCCTATATCACTTATTCTATTTTTACCATTTTAATTAAATATTCTTTCTTTATTCTTTTTTTGTTATTTCTTTTTTGTTGTTCCCAAAAGCATTAGAGACATGTGAGAGAGAAAATTTAAATAACTATTAATTAATTGCAACAACAATGAAGAGAGAGAAAGTTTGAATAAAAAAACTAAAATATTTTTTTGGCACTTGGCACATGTTTTTTTAGTGTTTGGTGTAAATGCTAGAATTAGAATTAGAAAAAAAAAAATCCAAAATATCCTTACAATGCTAGAATTAGAAATTTAGAATTGCACCGTAGTATGTGCCAATTTTTTGGGTATTTGGCACATGATTTTTTAGTGTTTAAGGCTGCGTTTGGTTCAATGTAAATCGAATTCGAGTGTAAAATAAATGCAGGGGAAAGTGAATTCTCATAAGGAAAATGAAATTCGGGTGTTTGGTTCTGTAATGGAAAATAGTTCGGAAAACAATTTTCGGTATTTGGTAACATTTTAAAAATGCTATTTTCTTACAAAATTTTCACATTTTCTCAGCCATTTTATCAGCATCCAAATAAATTTTATTACAGAAAATTTCAAAATACACACTTAACACAACCAAAATATACACTTAACACAACCAAAAATCAAAATAAAAAATTGAGGGAGAGGAAGAAAGAGTGAGATCGGAGGGAGAAATAGTGACAGAGTGAGGGACAGAGAGATAGATCGGGAAAGAGAGAGATCAAAGTGGATGGAGGATGGTGGCGGCCAGATCGGGTGGGTTTGGGGGTGGAGCGGAGTGGGCTGGTGGTTGGTGGCGGCCAGATCAGCGACGTTGAGCAAGAGGGAGAACAAGATTAGTGTGTCAAGAACGAGCTCGGTCTAGGGTGGGTCGAGGATGAGATCGGTTTTGGGTGGATCGGTCTTGGGTGGTGACGATCTACAATTGCGACGCCGATGAGCTTCCAACGACGATTGGTGCAATCTCGCCGGTGCTGGGATGTGATCTCGGTGGTGCTACAGGGGGCGCGATCTTGAAGGTGCTTCAGGCGGCACAACCTCGCCGATGCTGAGGTGGGACGAGACAGATGCGATCTGGGGTTAAGGCCAGTGCTGGGTGTGACGAGACTGATGCTTCTGGTGCAATCTCCTTGCTGTTTCTCTCTCTTTCTCTCTCTCTCTTCTATTTTCTTGGGGTGAAAATCATTTGAAGGTAAAATAAAACCTGAAAATGAATTACGGGTGAGGCAGGGTATTTTACAGTCAACGTGGAAAATGAATTCCGTTTGACCCAATTTTCTGTAGCTACCAAACATAAAGGCCGGTGTAAAATGATTTCCTGAAATCATTTGAAGGCAAAACAAACGCAACCTAAATTCTAAAATTTTAGCATTTAATTAGCACAACGAGTGCTAGTAGGTCATGTCATCATTGCTGTTTAGTTTTAAATAAAGTACTTTTTATTCACGTGATGTGCTGCTGCTGTGTGCTTATTCATCTTATTTTTACATATTTGTGTTGTTAGATTTGGGTCTCGATATTCATCTTTCATGATAGTGAATTATTGTTTCTATGGCCAAACACCTGCATGAACTGATTTCATTGTGTTGTTTATATATTAACCCAATAATTAATTAGACTCTAGTTGTCTCAAATTTTATCAAATATTAACCCAATAATTAATTAGATTATTTATATATGAAATAGATTTGAATCAAACAAACATCAAACAAGCATAGATCACATGAACACCAAGAATGATGACCTAGGAAAACTTTTGAAACTGTGGTTTCAAAGTAAAAAACGTGGAGAGATTTAACCTAAACAATCCTCAAGGCAACATTTCACTAATAGAATCAAGGTTTATACAATAAACTTAACTCTAAATCTATTGATACCTCATATAGTACTTACTAGCATGACCACACGTAGCTCCAGAATTCACAGATTCTTCTACTGTGAAACTCTTACACACAAACTCCCCTATTTGTGACTCTGAGATCAACAACTGTGGTTGACTGAATTCTCTAAGGCTTCATATAGATTTGCACTATGGCAGCAATAACAGTACTGTGTTGATCTTTCTCTATATGCTCTTAAACTCTCACAGGTTGAATAGATACAGGCTCAAATCAACTATGAAAGTCTCCAATATAGTGAGATTGAGAGAAACTTGTTTATACAAACCCTAGCCGCACATACAGTGATTTATCTCTCTAAAAAGCCTCCCTAGGGATAGCTTATGATGTCCTTTAAATAGCACAACAATCGGATCATGAATCGGGCTTGAAACAAGCAAGTTATGAGCTTTTTCACATGTCAGATTTTTGCTAATATCGCAATCTTGATTGATCGAGCCAGGTGTCGACTGGTGTTGAAGTGACAGTTTCGATGAGTCGAGCTGGTGTCAAGCTGGTATCAAAGTGACAAAACCAAAACCTTTGTTTATTGCTCTGAACTTGATTCTTTATTGATCTGAACTCGGATCTTGGTCTTAAACTATAAAATACACTCAAGACTCATCAAAAAGACTATAAATGGATTATATTTGATCATGGTTTGCCAACTTAAAAATATGAGTCTTGGTCTTGCTAACATTTTGTTTATTTCAGAGATCAATTATGATTGGTGCTTATTTGGGTCTAGGTTAAATTTACGGTAGGTTTCAATTAATTGTCATGCTTAATATTTGGTAAAATGTATTTTTTGCTCTGTTTATAACTTATACTATGATAGATTGATAGTGTCTTTTATGTTCTCCCCCTCTTTTACTTGGAACCTGCATATCAAATTATTTTAGATTACATTGCTAGTACAAATTCATGTTATAACATTTCCCAAACACACGCATATAATTTAAGAGAAATATTACAAACTATTTTACAACAATTTCATACTATTGAGTTGAAAAGCTTTTATTGATTCTCATCTATTCTACTACTTACATCATTTTTATTACATACCAATAACAATTTGTTGTATATATAGTTATATACATGGATAGGTTGTAATAATATTGTTTGAGTTTAGAGAATATTGTTTCATAAAGTGAAAATTCAAGTTTTGGAGTTTTCTAAGTGAAAATTTGGAATTAAGCATTTTCGATCGGTTGAAACTTTGGCTCGATCGATCGAAATGGTAAAGAAAAAATCATGGAGCTTTTGGATGGCTCGATCGCTATTCAATTCTTGTTTGATCGATCGAAAAGAGCATTCGATCGATCGAAAGAACCTCTTGATCGATCGAAACTTGAAAGCTAAATTTTCTGCAAAATTTTCTGGTGACTGTTCGAAATGTTGAAGAGGTTTCAAGCCTTGTGAACAGTTTTATGAAACATTTTACTCTCTATACATGCCTTTTGATGAAATATAACACTATGGGTATATATAGAGGCTTATGTTCGCTTGAAAATAACCCAACATCTTGGTTGTATCCTAGAGACAAATATGAGATAACCTTTTAGCAACAATAATGTGGGGGGCAAATATTGTCTAAGGAAAAATTGTGTTTCCAACTTATCTATTTTCTGTTTGTCTTTTGTGTTAACCTTGTTCTTCCATTATTATTTTGTATAATATCTCCAACAATCTTAGACAATATTTCCTACGATGGAAGAACAAGTGATGTTTCAGTGTTGAAGATGTTGAATCATGAGTTGGTGAAATTGGATCGCTTTGATGGAACCAATTTCTCTCTATGGAAAGACAAGATGAAATTCCTACTTACTGCACTTAAACTCTTCTATATCTTTTACCTGAATTTGATGCCTTTTCCTATTACGAGTGATGAAGACACTGATGAGATAAAGGCACAAAGAAAGAAACGGGACAATGGGATCTTCGTAAAATTGATCATTATGAGTGTTACGACGAATTTGATTGGGAAGTACAATGGCAAAAAGAAGGGGATTCATTAGCTCGTTATTTAGTCCGAATTGGCGAAATGGCAGAATCCATCAAAATTATTCAACAGGCGCTGGAAGGAATTCCGGGGGGGCCCTACGAGAATTTAGAAATACGATACTTTGATAGAAAAGGGTATCCGGAATGGCATGATTTTGAATATCGATTCATTAGTAAAAAACCCTCCCCCACTTTTGAATTGCCGAAACAAGAACTTTATGTGGGAGGAAGATGAATTGATATGTAGAGGGTATATTCTCAATACTCTTTCAGATCGTCTCTATGATCTCTATACATCATTGAAGTTGCCAAAGGAGATTTGGAATGCTTTGGAAGCGAAGTACAAAACTAAGAAAATAGGTACAAATAAGTTTATTATTCAAAAGTATTTTGATTATAAAATGCTTGATAATATCTCAGTTTTGGATCAAGTACATGAGTTATAGATTTTGGTCAATAAACTCCGTGATTTGTCAATCAATATTCTTGAATCATTCCAAGTGGCTGCAATCATTGCAAAACTCCCACCAAGTTGGAATAATTTTAGGAAGAAACTTTTGCATGTGTTGGAATATCTCACTTTAGAACAATTCGGACATCTTCGAATTGAAGAGGAAAGTCGGGTTAAAGATGGGACTAACACCGATTCTCAAGTGAATGTGAATAATGTAAGCAATTTTCAAAGTGGGAGTTCAAGTAAGACCGATAAGTACTTGAAAGTGAACAAAAGTGGGAGTGGTTTCAAGAAGAACAACTCTAAGAATCCCAACACGACAAGAAGAACTGGGCATGTTTCCATTATGGAAAGAAAGGCCATTACATTCGCAAATGTAAACTCTTAAAGAACAAGAAAAAGGATGAAGAAGGCAATACCATTGAAACGAATGTCATTGAGGACATTGTTGCTATGGTGAGTGGCGTACATATTGATATGATCACTGAAGTTCATATGGCCGTGATTGCAAATCCTTTTGATTGGTGGTTCGATTTGGGTGCAATGGTGCATGTGTGCAACAAGAAAGAGCAATTCAAGACTTAGGATGAGTCTTCCATAGAACAACAAGTGCTAATGGGCAACTGCAATAAAGCAAAGGTTTTTAGAAAGGGCACTGTTGAAGTGAAAATGAGTTACGGCAAGATACTGATCTTGATCAATGTTTTTCATGTACTCGATATCAAGAAAAATCTAGTATCTACCAATTTGTTATGTAAGAGTGGTGTAAAAGCTGTGCTTGAATCAGACAAGTTAATCTTGTCCAAGAATGGGATATATGTTGGAAAATGATATGCTACTGATGACATGTGCAAACTAAGTATTATTAATAAAGAAGTTTCTAGTTGTGCTTATTTTGTTGATTCTTCATATTTGTGGCATGCTAGATTAGGACATTTAAATTTCAAATACTTGAAGTTTATGTCAAAGCATGGTATGATTTCATATAAGCATGCTGATGAAAAGAAATGTGAAATTTGTATTCAAGCAAAGATGACAAAGAAACCTTTTTCTAAGTCGGATAGAAATTCTATTATGCTTGAACTTGTACATTCTGATGTATGTGAATTGAATGGTGTATTAACTAGAGGAGGTAAAAGATACTTCATTAAATTCATTGATGATTTCTCTAGATTTGCATATGTGTATTTAATGAGAAATAAAGATGAATTCTTTGACATGTTCAAACATTATAAAACTGAAGTAGAAAATAAAAATCCTACAAAGTGATAGAGGTGGTGAATATTTTCCTAATGATTTTTCTACGTTTTGTGAGGAACATGGTATAATACACCAAAGTTCAACCCCTTATATACCCCAACAAAAAGATTTGGCTGAAAGAAAAAATAGGACTTTTGTAGATATAGTAAATGTCATGATCTTAAGTGCAGAGCTCCCATTTAATTTATGAGGAGAGGCATTGCTTACAGCATGTGATGTGCACGATAGAGTACTTTCCAAGAAGATTAAAGTATCTCTATATGAGTTATAGAGTGGAAGGAAACCAAACCTTGATTATATCAAAGTGTAGGGGTGTTTAGACTTTTATAGAGTGGTTGATCCCAAAAGAACAAAGTTAGGACCAAGAGCTATGAAAAGTGTGTTTGTAGGTTATTCTGAAAATTCAAAAGCATATAGATTATTAGACTTAAGCTCTAATACAGTGGTGGAATCAAGAGATGTTGAGTTTATTGAGGATAAATTTAATAAAGATTCCATGGATGATTTGATACCTACTCAAACATAACAAGGTGACTCTAATCCTAATACTACTTTGGGTGGTACTAAAAGGATTGAAAGTGGTTCACCAAGTGAACAAAGAAAGATTCAAAGGATAAGAAAAGTAAAAGACTTTGGTCCTGACTTCATTTCTTATCAAGCTCAATTGTGACAATTTTGATACCTATGCACCGATGGCTAGGATCACATCTATTCGTATGTTGTTAGCTCTTGCATCCAATACAAGTTGATTGTACATTAAATGGATGTTAAGACAACTTTCCTAAATGGTTATCTTGATGAGGAAGTTTACATGAAACAACCTAAGGGTTTTGTACTTCCTAGAAATGGAAAGAAAGTTTGCAAGTTAGTCAAGTCTTTGTATTGCTTGAAACAAGGTCCAAAACAATGGCGTGAGAAGTTTGACTTAGCGATTTTGTCGGATGGCTTTATGCACAATAGTTTAGACAAATGTATGTATTCCAAATTCACAAAGGAATATGGAGTCATTGTATGCCTTTATGTGGATGCTATGCTCATATTTGGTACAAATATGAAAAGTGTATGTGAAACTAAAAAGTATCTATCTTCTGTGTTTAATATGAAAGATTTAAACGAAGTTGATACTATTTTAGGAATCAAAATTAAAAAAACATAGTGAAGGATTTTTATTGTGTCAATCTCATTATGTTGAGAAAGTGCTTTAAAAGTTTGAACATCTTAATATAAAGGAAGCAAATACACCTTTCGATCGGAGCATAAAGTTGGGTGAAAACACTGGAAGAGCAATTGCACAGCTCGAGTATGCTAGTGCTATTGGTAATATGATGTATGCTATGCATTGTACAAGACCAAACATATCGTTTTCAGTGGGCAAACTTTCTAGATTTACAAGTAATCCAAGTGTGGATCACTAGAAAGCAATTGGTAGAGTTCTTAGTTATTTAAAGAAAACCATAAGTTTGGGACTCTTTTATTCCGAATTTCCAACTATGTTGGAAGGTTATTCAAATGCTAGTTGGATTACTAGCGTGAGTAATAACAAATCCACGTCTGGTTGGATATTCACTTTTGGTGGGGGTGCCATCTCTTGGGCATTAAAGAAACAAACGTGCATTTCTCACTCCACCATGGAATCAGAATTTATAGCCTTGGCGGTAGTAGGCAAGAAAGCGGAATGGCTAAGAAATATGTTGTTAGACATAAAGTTGTGGCCACAACCAATACCAACCATTTCGGTGTACTACGATAGTGAAGCCACCTTAGGCAAAGCATACAACAAAATGTACAATGGAAAGTCTAGACATATTGGTCTAAGACATGATTACATAAAACATCTAATAAAATCTGGTACCATTTCAATTGTCTATGTAAGGTCAAATAGTAATTTGGCAGACCCTTTAACCAAAGTAGTGTCTCGAGATATGGTTGGGGTAACATCCATTGGAATGAGACTAAAACCCTTCTTTTAAGAGAATCACCAACAGTGGGAACCCAACCTCAAATTGATTTATTCTAAAGAGGTTTAAAGTGTAACAACAAGCTATTGATTCATGATTAGTAAGAGCACTAATTTTGTGTCTCATTCAGGATGGATTAGTGCAGACTGTTACAATGAAATTAAGGATGAGTTTTACACTCTTAATGAAGTCCATAAAGTGTAAATATCTGTGTAACAGGGACATAAGAAGGAACTTTACCTTTGTGAACATAGAAGTGGTGCTGCTTCTAGCAAAAGTAAAGGATTTTCTCTTGTAAATGTTCACTAAACCGGGAAGAGCACAAGGCTATAATAGTGCTAACAACAAGTTTCCGTTTTCAACACTTAAGAGTTTTGGTTTAAGCACCAAGTCACCATTAACTCTGTTGATTTCTTGAGCAATTACACTAAGGGAAGGTTTAAGTTGAAAGATACCTTCCATTATGCATGATAGAATATCAATCAAGTGAGACATATATTATTACAACCTAGTGGGGGATTGTTGTATATATAGGTATATACATGGATAGGTTGTAATAATGTTGTTTGAGTTTAGAGAATATTGTTTCATAAAGTGAAAATTCAGGTTCTAGAATTTTCTAAGTGAAAATTAGGAATTAAGCATTTTCGATCGGTTGAAACTTTGGCTCGATCGATATGGTAAATAAAAAATCTTGGATCTTCTGGATGGCTCGATCACTATTCAATTCCTGTTCAATCGATCGAAAGAACCTCTTGATCGATCGAAAGAACCTCTTGATCGATTGAAACTCGAAAGTTGAATTTTCTGCAGAATTTTCTGGTAACTGTTCGGAAAGGTTGAAGAGGTTTCAAGTATTGTGAACAGTTTTATGAAACATAGTAAGTTAGAGAGAAACATAAGAAAACCCATAGTTTTTCTCTAGAATTGTTATCTGTAGAACCCAACATCTTGGTTGTATCTTGGGGACAAATTTGCGACAACCCTTTAGCAACAATAGTGTGGGGGGCAAATATTGTCTAAGGAAAGCGATATTGTGCCTTCAAGTTATCTATTTTCTGTTTGTCTTTTGTGTTAACCTTGTTCTTCCATTATTGCTTTGTATAATATCCCCAACACAATTTGCTAGACAATTGTGATGACTTTTTTTTTTTTTTTTTTTTTTGTGCTTTTAGACTTACTGCATATGGATTTCTTTTTCAAGGCTTATAAAATCCTTCATTCAAAATCTTATTCCTCTATTATATATGTACTTAAAATATGACTGTCCAACATACTAAACTACCAAATTGTATTTCATGGTCTCCTTCTTTTGGAAGTGTTAAGTTGAATACTGATGATAGCTCCAAAAGAAATATGGACCATTTCGAGTCGGAGATATCATTACGGAATATTTAGGTCATTGGATTGTTTTGGTTTGTCTAAATAGTGGAATTATAATTTGGGTTTTAGAAGTCTCTTTCTGAAGTTGATTCCTTATAAGTATATACTACTTATAAATCTTATAAATCTCTAGTTAGAACTTCAATCATTCCTCCTTATTTCACTATTCTGTTTGTTGATTGCATATCTATAGAAAAGCCAATAAATGTGTCTTATTGTGTAGTGTATATGGGCAACCAACTTTTGCATCCTTTTGAACTTTTTTGTTTTTGATAATTCAATAGTTAGGGTTAGGAGATTTGAATCGTAGATGTTTTTATTGAAAATACAGAAGTGCGAATTGAGTTATATGCCTAGATGGCTCTTGACACTTTTTTTTTTTGTATTATTTGATAATTCATATGTAATTTAATTGCCTATGGGAATCTCGGTAGTTATCTACTTGAGGCTAATATACCCATTTTTCATATTATTTGTTATCTAGTTGTAATATGAATCATATGATCCTAAAAAGAACCAACAACCAGAAACATACTCAAGAATCTTCCAAATGCAACAAAACTTTCTCTTCCAATCTGAATTAATTAGTTACCTTCATAATAGTCTGCTTAAAGTTCACAACTTAACTTGTAAATCACAATTATAGTCACAATATTTTGCATTTTTTATTAATAGCCCCTCGTGATAGCCAACTGAAAGTTTACAACTTAACTTCAGTTAATTACAACTATAGTCAATACATTTTGTATTTGTTAATAATTCAACGACTTCAATCCTTAATGATGAGGAAACAAAGACAAATGAAATATCTTTTGATAATTTAAATTTCAAGGCGAATAATATTAATCAAAAAGCGCAAAGTGCAACCAATAAAGATTTTTGCTCACTATTTTTTGTTCATATCTCAAAAAATATTATGTATTTCAAGATGAAATTATTTAATGTCAAACTACACACCTAGGCCTTCCTTTAAGCACTTATTCGACCTTCCGCTGAAAAAATAAAATAAGAAAATAAAAAAGAAATAGTCACTGTTGTCAAAGCTGCCATGCCCGAAGTAACCCAAAATCCACAAAGAGCTTGTCTAAGAAATCTAGTTGTGGGAGGATTCTCCGCAGAAATTTCGCTTGAGAATGCTAAAATTGAATCTTGAATTGCTTTTATCCCAAAAAAGTCCAATCTCATCACCTTCTTTTAGTTCCCTCCTTATAACAAATTCCTTGGTCCAATCTTCAATGAAGACATTGCTCCCATTTGTTCTCTGTTTGAAGATCAATTGATGTTCAGACATGGTATCAAAATCCCAAACTACCACTTGTACCCCATACTTAGTTATGAAATCTTCAATATATTTTTGTTCTAACTCAGTCAAAACATGCTTCTTTACCAAGTGTCTCCGAAAAGAGCCTCACCCATTGCTCGTTACTATAACTTGCCTCAACCCTCTTCTTTATAACCCAGGTATCCTCAAAGCCGTCCAATGAGTCACCTCTATGACTTTCTTCCTTTTCATCTTCATGGCCATTAACTTTCTTTCTTTTGCTTATTTCACAATCTTGAGACGCGAGAGAGACATTGCTAGCAAAGTTTTCAAGTGATTTCCTCTTTTGGTTGATGCAATTAGGACCATAACCCAACTTCAATTCTGTTGAGACCTCTTCCACTTCTTGCTGGTTCTTGGTCTTAGATAGTTTTGCTTCACTAATCTGAGGTTTGAGATCTTTCTTTTCCATCGTAGCAAGAAAATTATAAAAGACAGGTTCTCTTTGTTTCCTCGTAGAAAAAATCAAATTAATCTGATCATTAGTTGGGATATTCTGTGTCATGACCTTGGAAGAAACCCATGGAAGTTCACTCTTTTTGCCATCTCTTAGTTCTTGGTTTCGCTGGGCTTGTAGCAAAGCACTCCTTAGCTTCAACAAGGCTGTGTTTCTCTTCTCTGGCATAGAAGAAAGCAATAAATCCAAAGAAAGTTCACTCTTTTCTCCTTCTTTTCCTTGTTGGTTTTTCAGGGCTTGTAGCCTATGCTTCAAAGCAGCAAGTTTATAGTCAATAGCTTGTGCAGTTCTGGGTTTAGAGAATAAACCCGACTCTGATGGGCACGGTAATGCAGATGAACTGGGTATGGAGGAACCTGAAAATCCTTCCATCACGCTGAGAAAAATTAAGAGAGAGAGTTTAACAATTATGGGGGTGGTTTTTGAATGAATGAGAAAGAGAAGGCAGTGTTAGAGTTAAATAGAAGAAGAGAATAAACGGTGTGGGAGATGTTCAATGCCAACACGGAAAACTAAAACTCATTCGCAAGAAATTTAAAGCTCAAGAAGTATAGTAATTTGTGTTTCCAAATCCTATTAGGAATTGGCTTAGTCGGTGGTTCTAATTTCTAACGGCTAGAAGCCTAGAAGAGCAGAACAGATGGGTGTGTGAATTGGGCCTTGGTGGTCGTACTCATTAGGGCCATGGTCAATTCCAATTAGGTAAATAGGTTTAGGACACGACTACTTTCACAAGTATTGAGGTGGCAATTTTCTGATTGGTATGCAGATGTTAATTATAGTTATGTGCAAAAGTGTTGTATTAAACGAATGTAAAACATTTAGAACAACATAAGAAATTAAATATACCTCGTGGTAGGTTTTGTGGCTTCTCTTGCTCTCAGTTAGGGGTGGCAATTTTTACCCATATCCACGAACTCACTCATTACCCCACCTTATTTGGATAAATCTTAACCCAACCCATTTGAATATTTGGGTTAAATGGGTAAAGACTCATTTGGTTATTTAATTAGATGGGTCTAAATTGATAAATCCACTAATACCCACTAAACCTATCTAAAATTTAAATAAACAACATAAAATCTAAATTTTTGGAAAATGACCAAAATACCCCCTGAAACCTAGTAAATGACCAAAATGCTCCCAAAATCCAAAAAATTATCAAAATACCCCAAAACTCGAAAAAGGAACAAAATACCCCCGAAACCAAAAGATGACCAAAATACCTCCAAAACCCAACAAATGACCAAAATACCCCCGAAACCTAAAAATTACCAAAATACCCCCAAAACCAAAAAATGACCAAAATATCTCCGAAACCCAAAAAATGACCAAAATACCACTAAAACCTAAAAATTACCAAAAATTGACCAAAATACCCCTGAAATCCAAAAAATGACCAAAATACCCCCAAAACCTAAAAATTACCAAAATACCCCCGAAACCCAGAAAATGACCAAAATGCTTCCTAAACCTCTGAAACTTATAAAATGACTAAAATACCCCCTAAACCAGAAAAAATTACCAAATTACCCCATAACCTAAAAAATGACTGAAATACCTCCGAAACCCATAAATAAATACCCTCTAAACTTAAAAAAAATGACCGAAATACCCTGAAACCTAAAAAAAGGACTTGAATACCCCCCCCCCCCCGAAACCTAAAAGATGACCAAAATACCCCTAAAACCTAAAAAAAATGACCGAAATACACTCGAAACTTAAGAATTACCAAAATACACCCTAAACCTAAAAAATTACCAAAATACCCCCTAAACCTAAAAAATGACTGAAATACCCCTGAAACCTAAAAAATTACCAAAATACCCTAAAACCTAAAAAATGATCGAAATACCCCAAGACCTAAAAAATTACTAAAATAACCCCAAAACCTAAAACAATGACCAAAATACCCCAAAAACCTAAAAAAATTATCGAAATACCCCCAAAACCTAACAATTACCAAAATACACCCTAAACCTAAAAAATTACCAAAATACTTTCTAAACCTAAAAAATGACTGAAATACCTCCAAAACCTAAAACATAACTGAAATACCCCTGAAACCTAAAAAAATTACCAAAATACCTTGAAACCTAAAAAATTATCGAAATACCCCGATAAACTTAAAAATTACCAAAATAACCTCAAAACATAAAAAAAAAAAAAAATTATCAATAAAAACCCCTGAAACCCAAATTATGACCAAAATACCGCTAAACATGTAAGATGATCAAAATACACCTGAAACATCTAAAATTACCGAAATAAAGGTTTAGGGTATTTTGGATGTTTTGAGGATATTTTTGACAAATTAAAGGTTCTAAGAGTCCTTCAGTCATTTTATAGGTTTCGAGGGAATTTTAGTAATTTTTTAGGTTTCGAGGGAATTTCGGTAATTTTTTAGGTTTCGGGATTATTTTGATCATCTTTTAGATTCTAAGGGTATTTTAGTCATTTTTTAGGTTACGAGGGCATTTCTGTCATCTTTTAGTTTTAGGGTTATTTCAATAATTTTTAGATTTTTCGGTTATTTCGGTAAATTTCTAGGGTTCAGAAGTATTTTGGTAATTTTTAGGTTTTGGGGTATTTTGGTAATTTTTTAGGTTTCGGGGGTATTTTGGTCATTTTTAGGTTTTGAGGGTATTTTGGTCATTTCTTGGGTTTTGGGGGTATTTTGGTATTTTTTGAGTTTTGGGGGTATTTTGGTCATTTTTTGAGTTTCGGGGGTATTTTGGTCATTTTTTGAGTTTCGGGGGTATTTTGGTCATTTTTTGGGTTTTGGGGGGTATTTTGGTCATTTTTAGGTTTCGAGAGTATTTTTGTCATTTTTGGGTTTCAGGGATATTTTGGTCATTTTTTGAGTTTCTGGGGTATTTTGGTTATTTTTTGGGTTTCGGGGGTATTTTGGTCATTTTATGGGTTTTGAAAATATTATGGTCATTTTTAGGTTTCAAGGGTATTTTGGTCATTTTTTGGGTTTTGGGGATACTTTGGTAATTTTTTGGGTTTTGGAAGTATTTTGGCCATTTTTAGGTTTCGGGGGTATTTTGGTCATTTTTAGGTTTCGGGGGTATTTTGGTCATTTTTTGCGGTTTTAGGGGTATTTTGGTCATTTTTAGGTTTTGGAAGTATTTTGGTAATTTTTTAGGTTTTGGGGGTATTTTGGTAATTTTTAGGTTTTGGTGGTATTTTGGTCTTTTTTTTGGGTTTTATGGGGGTATTTTGGTCATTTTAGAGATTTTGGAGGTATTTTGGTCATTTTAGTGGTTTTTAAGCATATATGGTGATTTTAAAGATATCGTGGTATTTTGATCATTTTAAAGGTTTTATGGGTCATTTTAGAGATTTTGGGGATAATTTTAGATGTCCGAAGGTATATTGGTAATTTTGGAAGTGTAGGGGTATTTGTATCATTTTAGGTATTTAAGGGTATTTATGTAATTTTTAAGGTCAAGAGGGTATTCAAGTAGTTTTAGAGGTATTTGGGTCTGTGCGCACCAAAAACTGAAACCCGTTGGGCTGGGCCTCACTTGGACTCACAACTTATTTGTATAGTGGGTTTGGATTTCCCACAATGGGTCGTTCTGAACACCAAGGCTCAACTGAGGCGCTTTCCTCTCCTCGGGGACCTGATTCAATTCCTTACTCTGCTCTCTCTGTTTACACTCTTCCTTCCCTCAATCCTCCAACCCTTGTCTTCTCAAAACTTCTTGTATTTATAGCTCATAGTTTAGTGGAGAGCCATAATTACTTGCCAGTAGGTACAACCGGCGGTCCAGTATTATCGATTGTAAGTGGGTGGTTAGGTGGGAGTGGGAAGCGGTGACGGTGGCGTTGGAACTTGGTTCCCACTTCCATGATAGTTCTCGGCAGCGGTGCCTCCCCGAGACACGGCCGGGTAGGTACAGGGCGGGATTTACCGCGAGTATATTATCAATCAATGCTCGGAAGGTGTCGCCGATAAATGACGAAGATGCCAGGCTTGGGCCAGCAACACGCGTGGCCCGGGGGTGGGCCGCGAGGTAGAGGGAGGCTGGCCTTATGGGCCGTATACCCAGGCCAGGGTCCAAGGCCCAATATAGGACACGGTGCGGGGGCCGTACAATAGCCCCCCCTTGATTCACTCCCCATTCCCGGGGATGAATCAAGGATCATCAGGGGTAAACACCCGTTGGGGAAGTCGAAAGGTCAGCGCCCGGCCGTTGATTGTCTCATTAATGCGCGTCTCAAAAGACGCGTCTGGAACTGACTGACGACCTACCCATCATCATTGCCTAACGGTTCGTGAACCGAGGCGTTACGCGTGTGGCAGTTGGAGCGACGGTTCGTGTGGTCTCCTGCCAGTGGGTTATTAAATGCTTCCCACTTCATCCCCCACGTCTATAAATAGTCCCTCCAGTCGCTGATCCTCACTTTTGCATTCCTCCTCTTACAAAATCTTACTCTGCCGAGCATCCCCTCCTCGTGGTTCACCCTCTGGCCCAGAACACACTTCCTCCCTAGAGCCCACAGTAAGTTCCTCTTCCTCTTCGTGCTTTTTCTATTTAGGCCAGTTCAGTCTATTCGTTGTTAATCATAGCATTTCCTTTCTCGATTTTCCTTGGAAAACACTTTCTTTGAAAAATGAGTTACTCTTATCTCCTCTCTTCCGAACATGCTTTGGCTAGATTTAGGGAAGCATATAATGTTCCGAGTGACGTAGATATCGCCTACTGCAATATGGGCGATATCGACATTCAGAGGCGCCGTGGGGAGAACACGGTGTTCTTTCCCTTGATGGCCATTTTAGAGGGCGGGCTTAGGTTCCCGGTTGACCCTCTAATTCTTGGCACCCTTAGATATTATGGCCTTTGTCCCGACCAACTTCCCCCCAACTTTTACCGGGTAGTGAGTTGCGTGAGTACACTGAACCGGTTGTACGGGCTGGAACTTAACCACCATGACATTAACCAGATGTATAGTTTGTGCGGCAAGATTGAGTCCGATTATTACCTAAAGACTAGGGACGCGAGGGTACGGCTTATTTCATGCCTGCCGGACTCGAACCGTAACTCGGCCAAAGATTTTGTTCGGGTGAGCGGCAATTGGTTTGCCGAGGGGTTCCCCTGTGCGTTTTCGCCGCGCGACGTTGGTCGGTGACTAGCCTCCATTTACTTAGATGCTTTTCTATTTCGGTCCGGTTATGTAATCTCTAACCCTTATTTCCTTTGTGCAGAGAGCAAAAGATTCAAGCCGGACATCAGAGTGGTGCACGTTCGGGACTTGAACTTCGTACTCAGGTCGGAAATATTCGTGCACACGGACGGACAACTCCGAGCGTCCCACCTCATCCTCGGCGTCAGTCCCGTCTACTCAACTTGGCAGTCGTTCGGCCAAGCTTTGCTAGTCGACAGTCCTCTCATCTCATACATTGACGTCCGGCACGCAAACTTCCTCCCCCCGAGGCTAACAGTAGGCGAGGCGCGTGAGCACGGTCCCCGGTACATTTGTTCAGACGAGCGACCGCCCGTCCGTGACGAATCAGCCGAGCGCGTATCTGCCGAGCGTAGGAGACGAGCTCACGAGCAAATCCAGCAAGCTCCTGCTCAGCCCGAGAGAACAGTAGAGCCCGGGGCAACTGTTCGGGAAGGGGAGGGTGTAGCCGCAGAGCCGACAGACTCTTCGAAAACAGGATCCGATCAGGGTGACGCAATGGTGGCCAGGAGGAAGATGACAATCGACCGCTTTGTCCCGAGTGCCCGGCCAACCGGGCAACAACAACAAACACCCGCCCGAGATGCTTCCCCTCCCGCTGCCCCGCCGACCCGAGTTCGAAAGAGGCCGCGCACCACCGATCATACTCAAACGGGCTCGGGCAATGTGCCCACCCGACCCTCGGCCGGTATCGTCATCCGGGAACCGGTAGCGCAAACCGGGATAGACCTGGCGTCTACTTCCTGGGCTCCGGCAGCATGGCGACCCTCCTTCCAAATTGGCGGTGAGCCTCTCTCGTAGACGGCCAGTGCCCGAGTGTGGGATAAGGGGCATGGCGGCTGCGTGGCGCAGAGTCTGGCGCGGGGCATCCTCTTGCCCGAGGACTTGCACGCCTTCACGGAATCGACGGATGAGTCCTTGGGGAGACGTTTGCAGTGGCACACCATAGCGGTAACTATTTCACTTTTCTCTATGATTCTCGGTTTCCCTTTCGCTTGTGTATGTGTTCTTTCCACTTTACCTTACAAAGCGGATATTGTGTGGTCAGGCTGCGCAAATGTCGTACGTGGTGGACGGGAGGATGAAGGAGCTGGCCGAGGACGTTGAGCGGGAAAAGGCTCTGAAGGAAGTCGCCGAGGCCACGGCGAAGGAGCAGTTGAAAATTGCCGAGGAGGCAAAGGATAAGATTGCTACAGCCGTGAAGGCCCAGGCGCTTGCCGAAATGAAGCGCGAGGAACTAGAACTCCAGTTGGGGGGCACCGAGCTTAAGTTGGCCAAGGCTCAGAGCTTGAATACCATGCTGGAGGGGCAGCTGACCGACTCGAAGGCGGCGCTGGAGGCTTGCGAAACCAAGTGGTATAACGAGGGGTTCGCGGATGCCGAGAATTCGGCGGAACCGATCATTCGCCAGGCCCATAAGCTCGGATATGAGGAGGGTTGGTTCGCCGCTCTCCAAGCCCTGGGGGTTCCCGAGGATTCCCCGTTGAGGGATCGCAGCAGGATTCCTTTCCCGAGCATCCCCAACACCGAGAATCCTGCACCTCTTGTCATCGACGAGGAAGAGACCTCCAGCATGAGGGAACTGGTGAATGCCATTGACTCTCATGCAGTGCCGACCGACATGGAGGGGACCAGCCATCCCCATGCCGGGGACCGAACCGGGGAGGACATCCAGCCGCCAACTCCTCACGCCGACCAACACTCCCAAGAGGACGCATCCTCCGCCCATGCGGCGGGCATCTGAAGCCGACAGCCAGCCCTTCTTTACTTTTCCCTTGTTTGAGAATTTTGAATAAACGGAATTGCCTATGTCACCGGGATGTGGTGACGGGATAATTTGTTTACGTTGTCTTTTCTTTACTTCGAGTTGCCGGGTTTTGGCAACAAAACGCTAATTTAAGTTTCACATTGTAATATGAATGCCTTACCGCGTTGCTTTTTCGTATTAACCGAGTAATGAATTCTTCTTGGTTGCCTTTTTATTGTGATGTGTCCGACCATGGTAAGGCCTCCAAACGCTAATTTAAGTTTCACGTGCTCGGTGATAAGATCGAGCCGAGGGTCGGGCTCCCGCCCTTAAGAGTTGATCGTCAGGCTTCCACCTGCTTGGAGGTTAGGGTCTAACCGAGAGTCAGGTTCCTGTCCTTAGAATTAATAGTTCAGGTGTCCACCTGCTCGGTGATAGGGATCGAACCGAGAGTCAGGTTTCTGTCCTTATAGTGAGTCGTTCAGGTTTCCACCTGCTCGGTGATAGGGATCGAACCGAGAGTCAGGTTTCTGTCCTTGAGACGAGAAGGCTAAGGTTTCCACCTGCTCGGTGATAGGGATCGAACCGAGAGTCAGGTTTCTGTCCTTATAGTGGGTCGTTCAGGTTTCCACCTGCTCGGCGATTAGGGTCTAGCCGAGAGTCAGGTTTCTGTCCTGGAGACGAGAAGGCTAAGGTTTCCACCTGCTCGGTGATAGGGATCGAACCGAGAGTCAGGTTTCTGTCCTTATAGTGGGTCGTTCAGGTTTCCACCTGCTCGGCGATTAGGGTCTAGCCGAGAGTCAGGTTTCTGTCCTGGAGACGAGAAGGCTAAGGTTTCCACCTGCTCGGTGATAGGGATCGAACCGAGAGTCAGGTTTCTGTCCTTAGAACGGGCAGATAAGGTTTCTGCGTGCTCGGCGATAAATCGAACCGAGGATCAGGCTTCTGTTTTTAGAACGCATCGGCTAAGAATGAACATTGCTCGGTGAATGGGATCGAACCGAGAATTTTGGTTAGAACTGTGCGATTCTGCATGAAAGACATCATTAGTACAACTAGCAAAACATATGCAACATTACTAACAAAACATATACAACATGTTGCGGTTAACTCTATGCTCGGAGAACCGCCCATCAATGATAGTACTTCTTCAGGTTATGGACGTTCCATGGTCGGGGAAGTCGTCTCTCGTCCAGGTCTTCCAAGAAATAAGCCCCGGTGCCGGCCACTGTCGTGACCCTATAAGGTCCCTCCCATGTCTGTGCCAATTTCCCGGCACCAGTGTCTCGCATGTTGCCCACGGCTCTTCTGAGAACCAAATCCCCAGAGACAAACTCCCTCGTTCTCACACTTCGGTTGTATCTCCGGGCGAGCTTCTGCTGATACTCCGCGAGCCGTATTGTCACCAATTCGCGGTACTCTTCCACCTTGTCCAAGTACCCTACCATCATTTCGTCGTTTTGGGCCTGATCGAAACCCGCTACTCTTGCACTGCACAGATTCACCTCGGTAGGGATCACGGCTTCCGCTCCGTACGTGAGAGAGAATGGGGTCTCCCCGGTGGACCGTCTAGGAGTGGTGCGGTATGCCCACAAGACTTTGGGAAGCTCCTCGGCCCAGTTTCCCTTTGCTCCCTCCAGCCTTTTCTTCAGCCCACTCACAATCACCTTATTCACAGCCTCGGCCTAGCCGTTGCCCTGTGGGTAAGCAGGAGTTGAGTACCTGTTCTTGATGCCGAGGCCACTGCAAAATTCTCGGAAGGCCCGGCTGTCAAACTGTAGCCCGTTGTCAGATATGATAGTGTTCGGCACCCCGAACCTGGTGATGACATTTTTCCATATGAACTTCTTCACTTCCACATCCCGTATGTTGGCCAACGCTTCCGCCTCCGCCCACTTGGTAAAATAGTCGACGGCCACCAAAACGAACTTTCGGCCGCCAGTCGCCTTCGGGAACGGGCCGATGATGTCCAGCCCCCACTGAGCAAAAGGCCAAGGACTGCTGATCGGGTTCAGGTGGCCCGCGGGCTGATGGATCAGAGGGGCGTGCTTTTGACACTGCTCACACTTAAGCACATACTCGGCGGCATCCTTCTGCATCTGAGGCCACCAGAACCCCTGAGTCATGGCTCGGTGCGCCAATGAGCGCCCCCCGACATGGCCGCCGCACACCCCAGAGTGGAGCTCCGCCAAGAGCTCGCCCACCTTCTCTGGGCGTAAGCACAAGAGGTACGGCCCTCCGAAAGACCTTCGATACAAAGTCCGGTCTTCTGCCAACCAATACCGAGGAGCCATCCTACGGATCCTGATGCCCTCCTTCTCGTCACTCGGCAGTCGGTCGTCGGCCAGAAAGTCGACAATGGGGTCGATCCAGCACGTGGCAGGGGCTGCGATTGCCGTGACGTTGATCCCTGTAGTTCCCGAGTTGCTCGTTACACTGACGCTCGGCTCCGAAATAAGCTCGACTTTGATCTGCCGTGGTATCTCCTTGGCCACTGACGACGCCAGCGTGGCTAGGGAGTCAGCGTGTCTGTTCTGGGTTCGGGCTACGTGGAAAACTTTCACCGTGTTGAAGCTGGTCATAACTAGCCTTGCTTGTTCTAGGTATGCTTTCATCCGGGGATCTCGGGCCTCAAAATTGCCCTGCACCTGATTAACCACCAGACGCGAATCCGAGTATAGCTCAATATCCCGAGCCCCCAGATTCGAAGCTACCCTCAGTCCGGCCAAGAAAGCCTCGTATTCCGCCTCGTTGTTGGATGCCCTGAAACTCAATCTAAACGAGTGTTCCAGCCGTATTCCTTCGGGGGTAATCATGACTACTCCTGAACCGGCCCCCGTGGAGCTCGAAGCGCCGTCCACAAATATCTTCCACGGTCGAACCTCCAGTCGGCAAACCATCTCTCCCTTCTCTCTGGGCGAAAATTCTGCGATAAAGTCCGCAAGGACCTGGCCTTTCACCGAGCTTCGAGGCCTGTACCGTATGTCGAAGGAACCGAGTCGAGTCCCCCATTTGGCTATGCGGCCCGCGAAATCAGACCTCTTCAACAACGACTGTAATGGGTACTCGGTCAAGACGTGTACGGTGTGAGCTTGGAAATAGTGCGGCAACTTCCTTGTGGCGTGTATCAGGGCCAGTACGAGCTTCTCCAAGGGCAAGTACCTCGTCTCGGCGTCGACGAGAGTTTTGCTGATGTAGTATACGGGTTGCTGGATCCCTTTGTCCCTCAGCAGCACGGCACTCACGGCGTGCTCGGATACCGCCAGATACATGAATAAGTCCTCACCTGCCTCCGGTGCCGCGAGCATGGGCGCTCGCGCTAAATAAATCTTCAGATCCACAAAGGCCTGTTCGCACTTCCTCGGGTGCCCACACGTGGCGTCCACCAGCTGATCAATCTTCGGCACGGGAAAAGGGTCTTTCGGGCAGGCTCTGTTCAGATCGGTAAAATCGACGCAGACCCTCCATTTGCCGTTCTTCTTCTTCACTACCACGGTGTTCGCCAACCAATCCGGGAAGATGATCTCCCGAATCACCCCCGCCTCCTTCAATCTCTGAACTTCCACTTTTACTGCCTCGGAGTGCTCCCAGGCTGATCTCCTCGGCCTCTGCTTTTTAGGGGTGAATGAGGGGTCAACTCCAAGTCTATGCATGATGAATTCGGGATCCACCCCGGGTACCTCGTACGGACTCCAAGCGAATACGTCCACATTCTGTATTAGGAGCAGCAACATCTCTACTTTTTCCCGGTCCTCCATGCTCTCCCCTATTTGGAAGTACTTGTCCATGTCCGGCAACACCTTCACCCTCAGCATGTTCTCGGCACGCGCGACCTCCTTCTCTGGCGAGCCCTGTAACTGCTATAAAGGCGTCCCTGACGACGAACATTTGGGATCGGCCTGACCCTCCCGGTCGGTTTGCTCCTTCTTCCAATCGACCATGGCGATCAAACATTGCCTGGCCGCCTGCTGACTCCCTTGTATCACCGTGACACCATAATCAGTATGAAACTTGACCCTCATGTGCAGAGTGGACGGGACAGCCCCCATTGCATGTATCCATGGCCTCCCTAGAATCGCCGTGTAGGGGGAGTATGATGTAACTGCGAAGAAGCTTACCATCACCTCCTTGCCCCCCATGTTCACGGGCAGAGAGATTTGCCCCTCGGGCGCCACCATCTTCCCATCGAACCCAACCAGGGGAGTGTTGTTCTTCGACAGGTCCTCATCCCTCAACCCGAGCCCCCTGAATAGGTCCGGGTACATAACATCCGCTCCGCTTCCCTGGTCTATCATTATCCTTTTCACAACGAAGCCGCCAACCCTTGCCGTTACTATCAATGCGTCGTCGTGCGGCTGAATGGTTCCTTCTAGATCACTGTCGTCGAAAGAGATCGGCTCCCGGGTAGGTCTGATCCTCTTCGCGGCAGGCGGCACGCCCGTACTCCCCTCTACCGATATCATCGTCAGCACTTCCTTCCCCTTTGCCGTTGAAATGCCCCTCGGGGTGACGTGGATAACATCAATTATCCCAAGAGGGGGTGGTAGGGGATTCCCTCTGTGTGGGGCGCCATGCCCCGTTCCTCTATCCCCGGCGTTCGTCACAAAATCCTTGAGGTGTCCTGCTTTAGCCAACTGCCCGAGATGGTCCTTTAGCACTCGGCACTGCTCGGTAGTATGCCCCCGGTCTTTGTGGTAGGTGCAGTACAGGTTCTGATTTCTCCTAGAGGGGTTGCCAGCCATCCGATTCGGCCATCTGAAGTACGGCTCGTGCTTGATCTTATCCACGATTTTATGCACGGGCTCCTTGAACGTCACGTTCACCTCCCCTGCTGGTGCTGCTGGCTCTTGAATCCTCAAATTTCCCCGTGCCCTCTGTTGAAAACTGCTCAGCCGAGGACGATCAGCTACCTGTGCTTTGCCTTTACTCTGTATCTTATCGTCTTCCAACCGCTTGTACTCCTCGATGCGCCTCATCAGCTGCTTCATGTCCTCGGGAGGCTTCTTAGTTAACGACTCTCTCAACCCCGAGTCGTCAGGCAATCCCAATCTGAAGGTGCTCGCCGCAATCTTCTCGTTCCCTCCGCCAATCTCGTTGTAGAGCTCCCAGTATCGGTTAGCGTAATCCCGGAAGGTTTCCCCTGCCCTCATCTTCATAGACAACAGCGCGTCCACCGGTTGTTGCTCCCGGCTGCACGTCACGAAACGAGAACCGAACTCCTGTATTAGCTCGGCGAAACTGTGAATGGAGCCCTTGCGCAACCCGTTGAACCACCTTAAGGCCGTGGGACCAAGGCTGGAGGGAAAAACCTTGCACATCAGAGCGTCATTGCGGGTATGCAAAGACATCATCTGGATGTAGTGACTGACGTGCTCTACGGGGTCAGTTTTCCCACCATACGAATTGAACGGCGGGCGCGTAAACCTGTCCGGCATCGGTGCACGCTTGATGTCTGCTGAGAATGGTGACCGAGCAGCCCTGCGCAATGCGCGGCTCATAGCATCCATGGCCGCATTCCTCGGCCGTCCCTCTGGAGACTCCGAGCCCCGATTCCCGTATTCCCGCGACCGAAAGCGATTTCGCCGCCGATGAGACTCTGCTGAATGGGAACGGTCTCGGCGGCGACGGGACTCCCTCGAGTGCGAGCGCTCCCTGTGGTGGCGGGATCCTGATTGATTCGATCCCACCCCGCGTCTTTCTCCCTCGGCGCCTGGCCCTCTCTCTCGGTCGTCTTGACCGGCTCGGCGGCGCTCGTTTCGGGCTTCCAACTCCAGGTCTTGTACTTGCCTCCGCAGCCGCTCAAGCTCTTCATCCCTGACGTCGGGCTGCCTATGCCGGGAAGCATGGGATGCCGTTCTCCCCGTTTGATACGACCCTTCTCCAAGGCCGGACCGCTCTTCCAGTTGCTCATGAAACGGATCCTCGCGTCTCTTCTGCCTCTGTTCCCGCCAGGTGGAGCCCCTGGAAGACCCTGCCGAGCCACTCTCGGCGTTACCTCCAGACATCTTTCCCGTATACGAGCCTTGGCAGAACCACTGCTTAGTAGGATTCCCCACAGACAGCGCCAATTGTGCGCACCAAAAACTGAAACCCGTTGGGCTGGGCCTCACTTGGACTCACAACTTATTTGTATAGTGGGTTTGGATTTCCCACAATGGGTCGTTCTGAACACCAAGGCTCAACTGAGGCGCTTTCCTCTCCTCGGGGACCTGATTCAATTCCTTACTCTGCTCTCTCTGTTTACACTCTTCCTTCCCTCAATCCTCCAACCCTTGTCTTCTCAAAACTTCTTGTATTTATAGCTCATAGTTTAGTGGAGAGCCACAATTACTTGCCAGTAGGTACAACCGGCGGTCCAGTATTATCGATTGTAAGTGGGTGGTTAGGTGGGAGTGGGAAGCGGTGACGGTGGCGTTGGAACTTGGTTCCCACTTCCACGATAGTTCTCGACAGCGGTGCCTCCCCGAGACACGGCCGGGTAGGTACAGGGCGGGATTTACCGCGAGTATATTATCAATCAATGCTCGGTAAGGTGTCGCCGATAAATGACGAAGATGCCAGGCTTGGGCCAGCAACACGCGTGGCCCGGGGGTGGGCCGCGAGGTAGAGGGAGGCTGGCCTTATGGGCCGTATACCCAGGCCAGGGTCCAAGGCCCAATATAGGACACGGTGCGGGGGCCGTACAGGGTCATATTGGGTTAAATGAGTGGGTTACTAATTAAATGGGTTGGGTTGGTAATGGATAATTAATTTATATATAAATAGGTCATAAATAGATAAATGGGTAATTACACACCGAACACATTTATGACCCAACCCGCCCATTTGCCACCCCTACTCTCAGTAGCTCCTGCGCTGATGAGAGTGGTGATTGCTTCTCTTCCTCGTCTCTTTTTTTTGGGATAGTCGTTTGTATTTGCTTTGAGTGTTGCTAGATCAAGCTGACTCTAGGAGTGGATTATAACGTCATCAGGTATTGTTCTGTACTTTGTGTGGGTCTCGCATCTTTCGATTGCAAAGTGAAATTGTGGCTTTGGTAGTGCTGCTATTGGTGGAATAGTTGGAGAGGGTGTGGCAGTGATTGCCCTTCCACAATCACTAGTTAAATTCAACTATGTGTCTGTATATTTCACACACTGACTATTGCAAACTTACTATATTCACAATATCACCTAGGCTGAATTATGATTTGAAAATACGATTTTACAATTTTAACTTAATGCGATTTTACAACAAATGTATACAATGTACAAAAAGAAGTGTGTAATAAGATTTTTTTTTTTTTTTTTTTTTTTTTGAGAATAGTGCTATCAAATATTTACAATATTTTCAAAACAATACTTAAGTGGCAAGCTATTATTGGCTCTAATTTAGACCCATCACTAACGTAACATTTTATTTACCACTTATAGTTAGGGAGACAATATTCCACAACAAAACCTAGGTATAAGCTGTTAATGGTAAATAAATAAATAAAAGTGATGAAGGGGGCGCAGATGAGAACCAGTAACAGCTTGTCACCTACGTTTTGTTGTGAAAATATTATGGATGTAGAACTATTCTATAGATATAGTACATGATTATTATTATTACGGGTTCTAGTCAAGGGAGTCAATGCCGTACTAGAGACTATTTCGGTTTGATTAAGGAAACAAAATATTTTAGGTACTGGTTGATACCGGTGTACTATTTCGGATTTTACGAGATATATATAAGTTTTTTTTTTAATATAAATTATAATATGTATAGGTTTAATATATTAGTCATTATATATTACCCGAGTATATATTAACATAAATAGTATATATTTATATTTAGAATAAAAATTACTATATTTACAACAAACAACAAGTGAAGGAATGAAAAAAAAAAAGAAAAAAAAAAAGATAGATGCACACGTGATGACTCTAAAATAAAATATAAAATAAAAAAAGATATACTAATTTAGCTCTAATTTGAAAGGAGAAAATGGAATGGAATGGAATGAAAAGAAATGAAAATAATAATTCTAGAATATTTTTTCATTCCCTTATTTGGGAGTTTTAATAGAGAGAATGGAAAGTTCATCCTTTGTTTGGGAATTTAAATGAGAGAGAATGAAATGGGTAAGAAAGAACACTCATTCCTCTCTATTCCATTAAAATCTCAAATTTTCATTACTCCCAAAATTGGGAAGAATTGGAGGGAATAGAATTAGATTTAATGAATTTTTTACTAAAACTCCCAAAATACCCCTATATATTCAAGCTTTTATTTTAAAATAGGAATCTAATAGTAATATTGTCATAAAATGATTTCATTATTTTCCCTTTATGTTACTCCCAAACTAGGTTACTTACATTCCATTCATTTCCATTGCTTTCCATTCCTTTATTTTAAAACATCCAAACAGTGTTACTTAATTGGATTCCACTCCTTTCCATTCTCTTATGAACTCCCAAACAAACCTTAAATTGCCACACCACTCCCACTAGTGGTGGAGCCAAGAAATTTTTCTAGCGGGCAAGCTAAATGTAACAAAATTCTAAAGAAGAAAAAAAAAAGAAAAAAAGTTGACAACCCCAAATTCTAGGACTTTTTTTGCAAAATAACACCATTTTGCTAACAATTTCATTAGTTAGCAACATTTCCAAACTATTTAGAAAATTTAGCATCTCAAGTCATTGAGACTCAAGTTCACTATAGCAACTTGAGTCTCTAAGACTCGAGTTCCATGTGCTGGCAGAGCTTATGTGGATTAAAATCCACGTGGAACTCAAGTTTTAGAGACTCGAGTTCTAGTTCCTGCATCGAGTTCTTGTTCCTCCTTCATTTTTCTTTCTTAAGACTCAAATCAAAGATTCAGAAAATACCTAAAACCCATTGTTCTTCCTTCTTTTTCTTTTCTTGAGACCTAAATCAAAGATTCAAAAAATACCCAAAACTCAAAGGCTTGAGTTCCTGTAAATCTGGTTTAGAGAGTGTGTGTGTGTGTGTGTGTGTGAATCTGAGGTGGAGAAGTCATCATTATGATGGTGGTGGTTGGGGTTTTGCCATTAGATCGAGTCGGCTTGAGAGAAGAGGATTTGGTTCAAGTTTAGAGAGATGAACTTGAGATCGTACCACTGCCGATGGTGGTGGTGATGGTCGGAAGAAGAGCCAAGGAGGCTCGGCCATGGAAGTTTCAAAGAGCAAAGGTCGCCACCTGGGTTTAGTCTGAATCATCTCTTGGGTTCAATCCTAATCATAGGGTTGCTTCGCCTGGGGTTCAGTCCAAATCATCGCTTGGTTTCTGGGGTTGCTTCGTTGTTGCTTCTCTAGGTTTGTTGTTTATCGTTGTTTTTGTTTTTGTTGCTTGCTCTAGGCTGCTACAAATCTAGTTGAGAGAGAGAGAGAGAGAGAGAGAGATAATCTAAGGTGGAGAAGTCATCATTATGATGGTGGTGGCTGGGGTTTTGCCAAGAGATTGAGTTGGCTTAAGAGAAGAGGATTTGGTTCAAGTTCAGAGAGATGAACTTGAGATTAGACCATTGCCGATGATGGTTGGAGGAAGAGGCACGAAGTCTCGACCATGGAAGTTTCAGAGAACAAAGGTTGTCGCTTGCGTTCAAGTCCGAATCATCGCCTAGGTTCAGTCCAAACCGTGGCCTGGGTTCAGTCTAAACCGTGGCTTGGTTTCAGTCCGAACCGTGGGGTTGCTTCGTTGTTGTTTCTCTGGGTTTGTTGCTTCATAGTTGGGGTCAGGGGATTTGAATGGTAGATGTTTTTATTAAAAATACAGAGGTGCTGATTAAGCTATATGCCTATATGGCTCTTGGCACTTCCTTTTGTACTAGTTGGCAATTCATATGTAATTTGATTGCCTATGGGAAACTTGGTAGTTATCTACATGTAGGATAATATACCCATTATTCATATACTTTGTTATCTTGTTGTAATATGATCCTAAAAGAACCAACAACGAGAAACATACTCAAGAATCTTCCAAATGCAACAAAACTTTCTCTTCCAATCTGAATTAATTAGAAACCTTCATAATAGTCTGCTTAAAGTTCACAACTTAATTTGTAAATCACAATTGTAGTCATTATATTTTGCATTTTTGATTAATAACCGTTCGTGATAGCCAACTGAAAGTTTACAACTTACTTTTGGTTAATTACAACTATAGTCACTACATTTTGTATTTGTTAATAATTCAATGACTTCAATCCTTAATGATGAGGAAATACAGACAAATGAAATATCTTTTGATAATTTAAATTTCAAGGCGAATAATATTAATCAAAAAGCGAAAGTGCAACCAAAATGATTTTTGCTCACTATTTTTTTGTTCATATCTCAAAAAATATTATGTATTTCAAGATGAAATTATTTAATGTCAAACTACACATCTAGGCCTTCCTTTAAGCACTTATTCGACCTTCCGCTGAAAAAATAAAATAAAAAACTAAAAAAGAAAAAAGAAAAAAAGAAAATAGAAATAGTTACTATCTTCAAAGCTGCCTTGCCCGAGGTAACCCAAAATCCACAAAGAGCTTGTCTAAGAAATCTAGTTGTGGGAGGATTCTCTGCAGAAATTTCGCTTGAGAATGCTAAAATTGAATCTTGAATTGCTTTTATCCCAAAAAAGTCCAATCTCATCACCTTCTTTTAGATCCCTCCTTATAACAAATTCCTTGCTCCAATCTTCAATGAAGACATTGCTCCCATTTGTTCTCTGTTTGAAGATCAATTGATGTTCGGACTTGGTATCAAAATCCCAAACAACCACTTGTACCCCATACTTAGTTATGAAATCTTCAATATATTTTTGTTCGCATTCAGTCAAAACATGCTTCCTTACCAAGTCTGTCTCCAAAAAGAGCCTCACCCATTGCTCGTTACTATAGCTTGCCTCAACCCTCTTCCTTATAACGCAAGTATCCTCAAAGCCGTCCAATGAAGCACCTCTATGACTTTCTTCCTTTACAACTTCATGGCCATTAACTTTCTTTCTTTTGCTTATTTCACAATCTTGAGACGAAAAAGAGACATTACTAGCAAAGTTTTCAGGTGATTTCCTCTTTTGGTTGATGCAATTAGGACCATAACCCAACCTCAATTCTGTTGAGACCTCTTCCACTTCATTCTGGTTCTTGGTCTTAGATAGTTTTGCTTCACTAATCTGAGGTTTGCGATCTTTCTTTTCCATCGTAGCAAGAAAATTATAAAAGACAGGTTCTCTTTGTTTCCTTCTAGGAAAAATCAAATTAATCTGATCATTAGTTGGGATATTCTCTGTCATGACCTTGGAAGAAACCGATGGAAGTTCACTCTTTTTGCCATCTCTTAGTTTTTGGTTTCGCTGGGCTTGTAACATAGAACTCCTTTGCTTCAACAAGGCTGCGACGGCTGTGTTTCTCTTCTCCAGCCTAGAAGAAAGCAATAAATCCAGCGAAAGTTCACTCTTTTCTCCTTCTTTTCTTTGTTGGTTTTTCAGGTCTTGTAGCCTAGCATATTTATGCTTCAAGGCAGCAAGTTTATAGTCAATAGCTTGTCTAGTTCTGGGTTTAGAGAATAAACCCGACTCTGATGGGCACGGTAATGCACATGAACTGGGTATGGAGGACCCTGAAAATCCTTCCATCACGCTGAGAAAAAATTAGAGAGAGAGTTTAACAATTATGGGGGATGGTTTTTGAATGAAAGAGAAAGAGAAGGCAGTGTTGGAGTTAAATAGAAGAAGAGAATAAACGGTGTGGGAGATGTTCAATGCGAACACGGAAAACTAAAACGCAAGAAGTTTGTAATTTGTGTTTCCAAATCCTATTAGGAATTGGCTTACTCGGTGGTTCTAATTTCTAACGGCTAGAAGAGCAGAACAGATGGGCGTGTGAATTGGGCCTTGATGACTTTTTATAGCGAAAGAAACCCCACATACCTTCTTCTTTGTATTTGTGATAGTGCCCAGAAACCCCACAAGCTAAAATCACAAGACAAGAAAGACCTAGATGAGGAAACAACTTCTATATCAGAAAACAATAAAGACCCAGATAACAGGGAATAGCCTAAACCAACAGGGAAACAACTCCTACATTTTGGGCTTATTTACATTTTAGTTTCTAAACTGATATTGCGCCTACCTCAGTCCTGAAATCAGAAAAATGTTTCCATTTTGGTCTCTGCCCTCAACCCACCAACAGAAAATGCATAGGTGATAGATGGAATGCTTGTTTGCACAATAAATGCTATTGTGGTTAATAAAATAAGGGAAATGCTAACGAGTGCCCTTAGGACACTCGTTAATAATCCATTTAAAGAAAGTTTTTATGGAGAATGAAAAAAAAGTAATTAATATTTTGACAGTTTTTTTTATTTCCCATAAAAGTGGTATCTAAACTTTCCTAAAATTGATTATTAATGAGTGTTCTAAGAGCACTTGTTAGCATAACCCATAAAATAATAATACTATACTATTTTATTTAACATTTTTTAAATGCCACATTAGCATTTTAATTTTTTTTTTAAAGCCACCCCAGAAAATTTAAACAAATAATAAATTAATTAAATTTATTGAAAAAACTTAAATCTTATTTAATTAAAAATTTTAATTCAAAATTGAAGATCTGGACCATATGTGATAGGTCATAAGCAAAAGGTTTAGTGACACTTGGAAACAACGTCGTCTTCCGCGTCCCTGCGGTTGTGCAGTGTCGAAAATCCATTAAACCCTCTGCAATCTGACACGAGGGTTCTAGTTTTATCAGAAAGAACTTTCTTCTGGTGCCTAGTGGAGTTAAAAAATTCGCTCTATTCACAGAAGGCTTAGGCGAGTTTCTTTCTTTCTCACTCCTTGAATTTCAATCTTTCAGAACCCATGTTTTATCATTTTTGCAAAACCATTCTAAATGGTGGTAAACACATTCAGGGACGGAGCCAGAAGTCCAAGTTAGCGGGTCAAAGTTAAAAAAAAAAAAAAAAAAAAAAAAAACACTACGCACATAGCATAACACTCCAATCAACAAACTTTATTAAATATTAACAACTAACCATTAAAATTTCACTACCGCACACCCTTGATGCGATGGTCACTCCACAAATATAAGCGTTGTGAGGTGTGGGGAGTAAGGGTCGGGGTTCAAGTCTCTAGGAAGGAGACTCACACACATATACTTAAATTAGGTTAGAGTAGAATTTCTATTTTATCTCCAAAAAAAAAAAAAAAAAACACACACACACACACATACACACTAAAAGACAAGCACAACCATTAATTATTTGTTGCTCCTTTATTCATTGATATTGTTGCTTCTTTATTCATACGGGCATATGTAATAAAATAACAAAATCACCAAGCAGATGGGTAGTTCAAAAAAATATATATAAATAAAAAACATCCAGTACTTGGGTCGAAACTCCAAACAATAAAAGTGAGTTAAAGTATTGATATAGAAACAGTGATTCTTCATTTAGCAACAAAACAAAACAAAAAAAAAATTATGAAAGTTCTCCATCTTCCGCGGCTGCCGGGGGGGGGGGGGGGGGGGGGGGGGCGGAGAGAAGAGGCTCTACCTTTGCTCAACTAAGATGAGAAAGGGAAATACCGTGCTAGTGCTTTCTTGGTCTCTCTCAGAAGCAAATCTGCTATCGACATGTCGTGTGGTGCTGCTGCAGTTTTGGTCTCAGTCTTCATTCCCTTTGCCTCATGTCTCAGTACTAGTGTCTCTCTCTGGGTTAGGGTTTTTTTTGGGGGGGGGGGGCATTTGATGGAATGATTTGATGTTAGATTGGTTTTGTTTCAAATTTTTTAAGGGCTGGGTTAATTTTTTGGTAAATTGTCTAATTGTACTGAATTTTATTAAGCCTTTCTATTTTGGTGACTTTGTTGTTGGCCTAATTTTTTGGGTTTACCGATTTGTTTTTTTTTTTTTTTGGGATTATAGATTTGTAAATTTTTAATGGGCTTTTTCTTTTTGTATAAAAGATTTTGCTTTGGGGGGGCAAGTGTAATTGTTTTGGGCAAAATTGCTCAACTCTGTAATCTATATATATACTCCTTGATTTTTTTTTCCAAAATTTGTTTGGGGGGGGGGGGGGGTTTGTTGCATGGCCCCCCAAAGCCAAAGAATGGCTCCGTCCCTAAACACATTACTATAGCTCAAACACCAATTCACAAACTGGGTTTTCTTCAAAACCCATCTTTATCTTTATCTTTGAAATGCAATTACATTTCGACAACTGCAAATCAGCAACCATTTTCAGTCTCATACCACATAAACACACTTGGGTTCTCACAAGAAGCTACTCTATCAGCTTCCAAGTATGTTCATTTCAAAACCCCAGAGAAAGCAGATTATGTGGTTAACTTTTTCAAGAACCATGGGTTCTCTCAAACCCAGATCTCAAGCCTCGTTAGAGGGGTAAAAATGGCTCACTACCACTGTTTCCTGAAATAATTAACAATATACCACTGTTTTAGAAATAAGTAGGAATCTACCGCTTTTTTGAAACTCGAGTTTGTATTGTAACTCGAGTTCTAGAAACTTGAGTTATTTTAAAAAATAAACTTCATATTTGTCGAAAATTTTTTATGGAACTCGAGTTCATAGAACTTGAGTACCATAGGAAACTCAATTTCCTTAAAGTCGAATACCCAAAAAGTGTTAGATCCCTACATATTTAGCATTTACTGTGCAAATAGGGCATTCCATATGCCACATATGCATTTTCTATTAGTGGGTTAATGACATGGACCAAAACAGAAATGATTTTCTGATTTTAGGGACTGAGGTAGGCACAAAATCAATTAAGAAACCAAAATGAGAATAGTCCCAAAATGTAGGGACCAAAAGTGTATTTTTGCCTTGAAAAATCAGTGCTTGCCTAAGTCAGCAAAGAAATGATGTAGAGAGATAGTGGTATGACCAAGCTTTTTCTTTGCTCTCCTCTTATCAGATTATTTGTCCTCATTTAGGCAGTTTAGGCTATGCAACTAATAAGCTACGATATCCTCTCTCTCTCTCTCTCTCTCTCTCTCTCTCTAATTTGGTGATTTTTTTTTCTTATCACGTGAATGTTACGTGAGTGGACTGTTAGTTTATTACCTTATTTTCAATGTAGAGTGACAAAAGCATGTGTAAAGGTCATGGAGTAAATTTACTAAAATAAAAATTCAAGGGGTGTAATAATCACTACCTTAGAATTCATGGGTGTTTCTGCATTTTTCCCAAATAAATGGTTGGCAGGCTACATTTTACTTACTCTATCAAGTGTTTTTTTTCCCCCTTCAATGAAATATATATTAGAGCATTGAGCACTAGCATCAAGTATGCTAAATGCTAAATTTTTAGCATTTAGCACACCAAATATCAAAAACACTCAGACAATAGATCTCTCAAATGCTAACAAACTTTGGCATTTCATACTTTAGGCTTTTACTAGTAGAAGCTTAAGGTCATATGTTGTAAAAATAAAAACCATTTTTTTAGTTAGCTTCTTCTCTCTCTTCTCCAATTTGCTGACTTTCTAGCTCTCCCTTGGTTCATCTCTCTCTCTCTCTTTCTCTCAAACTCACCTTCAACTTCTCTCTTTTAATTTCTGGGTTTGCTTGAACCAATATTTCAAATCTAGTCCCTCTCCTCTCTCTCCTTGCTGTTGCACCCAATGGTCGTTGGTGGTGGGTTTGTGGATTGATGGTGGACTGTTTGAGGTTGTGGATTGGCAAATAGAATCTGGGTTTTGTTCCAGGTTGTGATTGACAAATGGAAGTGGGTTTGAGTTTAGGTTGCGGATTGTTGACGGCAATGTGTTTGGGTCTAGGTTTGGATTGACAAACAATGGTAACGATGGTGGTGGGTTGTGGATAGTGGTGATGATAGTGGCGGGCTTGGTTTTTGGTGTTCAAAACTCTTGATTATTATTATTATTGTTGTTGTTATTATTCTTATTAATATTATTATTGTTGTTGTTCTTATTATTATTGTTGTTGTGGTTGTTGTTGTTATTATTTTTATTATAGTTATTATAATTATTATTGTTATTGTTGTTATTATTGTTATTGTTATTATTATTTTTATTGTTGTTGTTGTTGTTGTTGTTATTATTATTATTAGGGGTAATTACACATAACCTACCTATGGTTTGGGCGAAAATCACTTTGCCTACCCGTGGTTTGACAAGTATCACTTAACTCACCTGTGGTATGTTTTCGTCAATCTCCGTAACCCACCTCAAACCCAGCCATTACAAAAACATCTCTTAACCCCAAAACACAACATAACGCGAATCAAAACACCCAAAACTCATAAAATTTTCTAGAGAGAGACCTGTGGTAAGATCAACGTGTTCTTCATGGTTTGGAGTGTCTGGAGGGGGAGAAAACACAAGTTTCGCAACATCGAAGCTAGGGGGAGAAAACACGTGTTTTTATAATGGGTTGTGGCTTTCCATTTGGTGGTTTTGTGTCGCCATTTGTGGGTTTTGTTAGTGTGGGGAGAGAAAAGCCCAACCCAACGTATTGGGTCCAAGGCCCAATATGAGGAACACTGTTCGTCCGAGAAGATGAAAACATTCAGTCAGAGGCCCATGTCAAAGGAGAATGCCTGGAGATGAACACGTGTACTATCCGAGGAGATGTTCATATGTCCGAGGAGTCCGATATCCTCGGATCCGAAGGACTTGGATCCGACAGGTGTATGGGAGGTTCAAGTGATTTTTCGGACAAATGTTAGGAGGGAAATGAGCCTCGGACACCCATAAAGATTACAAGAACAGAGAAATATCAAGGAGACAGACTTCAACCACCGCATTGAATGCACTGCACCTACCTTCCTGGCCGCATTTATGTGGAGAAGACTCCTGAACAATGCATTCTCAGCTACCACCACTCACACATGGCTAAAGGGGGGGTATGATGGGACATGCACTCAAGTGGGCGTCTAGATGATGAACAAGTGGACGGTGAAGATGCAGGAAGGCAGTACTATATAAGAGAAGGGTGTCTCTGATAGAGGGGGATCGAAAAATCAGAAAGAGCTTTATATTGTAGCAATTTAGTTAGCTTTTGATACATCTCATGAAAGTGATTTTTTTTTTTTTTTGGTATGGTATGCTAAATGCTAAAAATTTAGCATTTAGCACACCTTATGCTAGTGCTTACACATGATAAGACGGTGCAATTGCAAAAATGTGCTCACACAAACATAAAATAGAATAATCATACAAGACAAAAGTATTTAATTTTTTTTATAAGGAATGGCAATTTTATTTCAATAATAAATTTAAAATGGTGGTGAATTATCTAAATTTTCCTCTATTAAAGCCAAAGATAAGACTCCTGTTGCAGTGAAGAGTGATGGGCCAAAGTCCGTGATGCCTTGTTAGAGCACTAGCATCAAAGGTTGCAAAAATATGTCAATTTAACACATCATTTTACAATACACCATACATCACATATTTTATTCTTTAATTCCATACATTAAATTAATATTTACAACACATTAAAATAATATTAACTCAAAAGTCAAACCAATACAAAACACAACTAGTGACCACCACCACAACCATTACACAACCACCGCATCCTCCACAACCCAAAATAAACCCAACCAAATACCCAAAACAAACCCATAGTCACCACCACCACAACCACCGAAATCCTCCAACAAATTTCAAATCTAAAAACTACAAATAAAAAATAAAAATAAAAAACTCAAATCCTCCAACAAGATAGAGATTAAAGAAGAGAGACGAGGGTCATTGTTATGGTGGTGGGACTCTATCGTGGGTTTCAGGTCGCCTTCTCCATTGTAGGACACCCAAAACTCCAATGCAGTGTCTGATATTCGAGAAGAGAGAGAAGAAAGAGAAAGATATAGTAAGGTTTGAGAAGAATGAAGAAAAGAGTAAAAAGAGAAAGGTCTGAGAAGAAAGAAGAAGAGAGAGAGAGAGAGAGAGAGAGAGAGAGAGAGAGAGAGAGAGATAGAGAGAGAGAGAAGAAGAAGAAGAAGAAGAAAGAGAGAGAGAGCCTGAGAAGAGAAGAAAGGAGAAAGAAGAGAGAGAGAGAGAGGAGCAAGAGCGAGAAAGAAGAAAGAAAGGAGTGTTGATATCGTATTTTGTCTGGCCCCAAAATTGATGGGAATTTCAGATGTCAAATCAAAGGTTTCATTAGTTATTTGGGTATGACATTAAACACTTTTGAATACTTCTTATTTTAATATCCAAAGATCGAAATCAGGCTTGAAATGATTGAATTGTTGCAAAATGGAAAAGTTGCTAGTTAAGAGTTCACCTCTAAAATGAGCTCTATTATTTAAATTGGCAGTTGATTTCCTTTAAAATGCATATCTAACATGAATACTGAAGTTTGCAGGATTGCTCTGGTGAGCTGCATTTGGAATAGAAATTAATCTTAGGCCATGCTCAAGGGATGTAGGCATTTACTTTCCTACTCTGTGTGCTAGCATTATGCATGATGTATGTATATATATACCTACTCCCCCCCTTTTCCAATGTGATTGTCATAGTCCGTGTCACCTAAGGCAAGTGATGCCTAATTTCCGCCGCGAAAGCAATGTGACATGTCGCCGAATTTTCGCCATGGAAATCTGTTACTCTACCAAATGCCTTAGGAAAGCATAGATTGGGACCACACCTATTCAGAAGCCAAAATCTCAAAGCCCCCGTGCATGCAAACCCCCAAAAGCCAATGCCGAAGTCATGTTTTTACTGCCAATCTCCGAAAATTAAGGTTTTATCAAAATAAAGGACTATCCTTGGACTATCCTTGGACAAACGTTGAGGGGTGCCTAACACCTTCCCCACACGTAACCAAACTTTTGGACCTAAGAATCAAGATTTTCTTGCCATCCATATTAGATTAGGAAAAATGCCATTTTTTCTTAACCTAGGATCGGTAATAAAATCAACTAGAAACCCAATGATTGGTGGCGACTCCACTCACCTTTGGTAATCACCTAAAATTTGGCCTAGATTCCTACCATAAAACCAAAGGTAGACCTACCTACCTCTAGAGAGAGAGAGAGAGCACCCGAAGCTCAGCGCAAAGCACACGCTCGTGCACCACACCACTAATTTGAGAGGGGCCCTCCAACGGGGTCCCGCTCGAGGGAGAGCTGTCGCCACTGCAGGTGGTTGAACGAGGGCCCACGACGACGGTGGCGGTCTTTCCATTGCCACTCCCGATCGAGGCCGGTCGTCGACAGACTGGCGACTCCACTAGGGATCAATGAGAGTTTAGCCTTTAGAGCTTTTGATAAAACCATAATCTTTGGACATTGGCTTTGAAAACACAGAAATTGGCATTGGCCTTCGGGGCTTTCCTTTTGAAAAAGACTTCTACTATATCCTAGTAGACTATTTTCAAAAGAGCAAAAAAAATTTTCCAAAAAATCTTTTCCAAAAGGGAGGCTTTGAGGTATTTTCAACATGGGGTTTTACCGCTTTCTTCACATGCTTTACCGCTTTCCTCACATGCTTTACAACTTTCCTTCACATGCAAACATAGGGTAGCAAAATTTAACTTCCGTTACACATTTATCTGCTTTCCATATATATATATATATATATCTGTTGTGCTTTGAAAAAGTCTTTCCCCTTCATTAAGGATTGCATGACATATACACCCTTTTTGAGCCGAACCTAGGCTCTGCACTGCTAGCGTAGTCACATCTCTTTGGGGATTTCATCACCCCATCTACAGATGCCCAAACACACACATTGGCAGTGTTACCCATAGTTAGATTTGGGGCTCATGTTGTAGGCACTTCTAGGTCCATGGGTGGATAGGAGTTGCTGAAAAGGCTCCCTCAATCCTCCCTACCCCAAAACTTCCATGAAGGGAGGGGTATGGCGATTGAGTACCCTAGGACAGGAATAACCTACCAAGTAAGCCGTTGCATACAGTTTACCTAGTTATGTCAAACCCATGAGGACTAGATCAAGCCCAAAGCCCATCAAGACTAGGTGAAACCTAAAGAGTGAATATCCAAGCCTAGGAAAGGATACCCTTATAGGGGCTAGAGGTCAGGGGAAAGTGTCTTGTAACAAGTGCACCCTTTTTGCTTGCGCCAAAGAAATTGTGCTCTATTCCAGGTTCCTTTGATCCTGTTTGAACAGCATCCATGATTAAACCCTAGGAAAAGCAACCTCGTTGCTTGTACATGTTAGATCACACCATATCCTTTAGGGTTTACAACCCTACAAGGGCACTAATGCATACACTAATTGGTTCTGTCACCTAATTGTGCAAAGATAAAATTTGTGACAAGTAACCAAAACTCCGTTCAAGGGGGAGGTGCTGCCAAAAAACTGTCAAGAATCCCAAAACATCATGAGTCCAAGATTTCTCCCAAGGAAAATCCAAAAAAGATCTTCCCCGAGAAGTCCACATCATTAGAAGCTGAGCTTTTCCTCGCAGTTACATTTCTTGTATTGTAAAAGGCCCATCATTGGAGCTAGCGAACCCAGCGTTGTAAAAGCAAATCTTGTACAAGCATGCAATCAAAGAATTGGTCCTTCTCGCATTATTGAGCATGTCATGAAAGTTTCGGTTACTTGCCAATCTTGTGCATTAATCTTGCATCATAGTAGAAACTCACCATGATAAATACCCAATCAAGAATGCAAAGCCAATTTTTGAAAATGATAGGAGCATGTCCTTAAGCATTTTGTTTGCAAGGTAGCAATTCTCTAATAAAGGTATGATCTTTACCTGCTTACATAACATTGAGAAACCCTAGGAGAAACGGTTCCAGAACCGCTTGTGCATTAGAACCCACCAAAGTCCTAAGGGTCCTCGACCCTACAAGGACATGTATGCATTTTTTGATATCTCCCACCTAATTGTGCAGATAATAAATTGGGTGGCAAGCAACCGAGTTTTTCCATAGAAATGTACAAGAGGCTAAGTTTTTCTTCAAAATTGTCAAAAAGATCAAACTTTGTTTTCCTTGTATCAAATGTCTTTGCATCAAAATCAGTTTCTTTGTCCAAGGACCTTTGTGAATATCATTACAAAAACCTTTGCCATACAAATTGTGCCAAATTTTTCCTAATAGGACAAGGTGTTACACCTAAAAATTTTCATTGTGAAAAAGGGTCCATCCCAAGACTTTTCAAAACCTATGCTAACAGTCAATTGCTTGCCACAATTTGGTCATGTTAAGATTTGCATCACTTTAGGAACTCGTTCAAAAACAAGAATTCCAAGTCATGGAACTTCTCCCCCATAATTGCAAAATGAAATAGGGGCATGCTTAAAGTATTTGGACATAAGACTAACATGTGCTTTGGTTTTTGTTTCTACCATGAAAATATCCCAATCCATCTCAAGGTGTGAGAAGAAATGTGGGAAGTTCGAGATTCTTGTATCTCCCAGCTTATACAAAAGGACATGTGCAAGAACAAAGATTGCAAACCGAAGTCTTGGTTCATGTTAGCTAAGGATCTTCAAGAGGCTGTTTAGACGGTCGAAGGACCGGAAAAATGCCATACTGGGGCAGAATTTTTCTCGATCCTTCTCCCATGCAAAAAGAGATGAAGTCAATGGTAGTAAAAGCATCATGAATCTCGATGCAATTTTTATAGGGTTGTCTCCAACAAACTGGAAGGTCATCCATGTTCTCTAAATTCACCTCAGTTAAGGTCATGACAAAAGCATGTGGAGCCATTTATGAATACACGAGCCCTGAATAGCTCATTCAAGAACTCACTCCAAGGAGTCAAAGATTGCAATAAACCTACTTCGGGTTATCTTGTGGATGCAACATCTCTATCAATTAGTATGAGACACTATGTTGGACATGAGAAGAGACAGTTAAAAGGATGCATGAGGCCACCCAATTGGAGGAGGGCCTAGGTATTTCCAATTTTGTCGGACCTTCTTAGGACCAAGATTCCCTACTAACTTCAGTCTTTTGAATTTCCTTTTCAAGGATTGGCTTCGGCCTATCAAGTATTCAGAGAGGCATAACCTAGGTTGCTTACTCCAATGAAGTCTGACCAATTTCATTCGAGGAAGCCACCAAGGGCCCTAAATTCCCTATCTCAAACATGATCAACAACCAATTCTATTAAAGCATTAACAGCATGATTGATGAGATCAATGATCCACAAGACGTCTGTATGGACCAAAAGAAGCCCAAGCCTTTAAGAGCTCTCAATATGACATTGGGGCAGATTTTTAGTGGTCTCATTCCCATAAGACCACTAAAAATCCATCTTGTGCAACCTCCACATTATCCATGAAGGTTAGCTACCGCAAGCCTAGGAGTAGAATTTTGCCAAAAATTAGAGCTGGTCCGTACAATTTGCAAGCTCCTTTGTCAAGGCATCTCAAAAGGGTGAAAAGAACCCAACATCTCTCAAGCAAGATCAGCCCGCTCAAACTTGGTTTTCTTCAGCTTGTTTCAGTAGGCTTTTCCTTCGAGTCTTCAACCAAAAAAAAAAAAAATCTTCTTTGCCTTCAGGTAGTCTAGGTATTTCCTTTGGGTAGATTGGGGAAGTTCCTTTGAAAAAAAAGAAGATCTTCTTTTGCCTTCTGGTAGTCTAAGTGTTTCCTTCGGGTATTTCCCAGATAAAGTCTTCACTCCCCTTCGGGTAGACTAAGCGGTTCCTTCAGGTTTCTCCCAAACAAATATTCCTTCTAGTCTTCCTCAGAAAAAACATTCTTTCACCTTCGGGTCTTTCTGAACAAAGTTCTCCCTTTCTCCAAGTATCTTGAGATGTCTTTGGGTTTCTTGATATGTGAATCCTCACGCCCTTCAGTTGAAAATCTAACCAAGTTGTGAAAGTGATCGAGAGACCATGGAAAACGCCACACTAAGGCAGCTTTTTTCGTACGGTCTCTCCCTTCCGAATGGACTTCTTTTTAATAGCCTCAACAACATCTTGAACTTTAGCAAGGACCACAATCGCAATTTCTTTGCAAGGCCATCAAAAGATCTTTTCAGCTTGCTCGAAGCATTCCTTGGAAGCCTGACCTCTGCGTTGACAATAAAAAAATGGCGAACCAAGCCTACATTCAGGGAGAATCATGAACTATCTCCAGTTTTATTGGACCCTACCATGAGCAAAGCATTCATTTAACTTGGACCATTTCCTTCTTAGGAACATTCATACAATATTGGGACCAACTCAGTCATGATGATTCACTTGACAAATCTCAAATCCATGAGAAATCAGCTCTGGCTACTTCAACAATACAATGTTAAAACTTGCTCGTAATGGGTGCCCACATAAGAACTAGGGAGAAAGAGTAAAATGATTAAATTTGGTCGAATGAGAGCCCAAAATGCTTCCAATTTTAAAGGGTTTGTCATAGCCCGGACATGTCATTAACTCCCTTCAATCAATTTCATTTTCAGGGACATGCTTTAATTAAGCCAAAGAGACATCATCACATCGCATTCTTCAATGAATAGTGACGACCAAACATCTGAGAATTTGTGATAGAACCATTCACCTGCTCAACATTTGGGCGACAGTGCCCCATCAAAATTTTAGGGAATTGCATTAACATCCCTTCTTGTCATTCTCATGTTGCCTTTAATAGGTCTCTAATGTTAATACCATATTTTGTCCAGCCCCAAAATTGATGGGAATTTCAGATGTCAAATCAAAGGTTTCATTAGTTATTTGGGTATGACATTAAACACTTTTGAATACTTTTTATTTTAATATCCAAAGACCGAAATCAGGCTTGAATTGATTGAATTGTTGTGAAAATGGAAAAGTTGCTAGTTAAGAGTTCACCTCTAAAATGAGCTTTGTTATTTAAATTTGCAGTTGATTTCCTTCAAAATGCATATCAACATGATTACCGAAGTTTGCAGGACTGCTCTAGTGAGCTGCATTTGGAATAGAAATTAATCTTGGGCCATGCTCTAGGGATGTAGGCATTTACTTTCCTGCTCTATCTGCTAGCATTGTGCATGATGTATGTATATATATACCTGCTCCCCCCTTTTCCGGGGTGATTGTCATAGTTTATGTCACCTAAGGCAAGCGATGCCTAATTTCCGCCTCGAAAGCAAGGTTACATGTCGCCGGATTTTCGTCGTGGAAATCTGGTACTCTGCCGAATGCCTTAGGAAAACATAGATTGGAACCACACCCATTCAGAAGCCAAAACCTCAAAGTCCCCATGCATGCAAACCCCCAAAAGCCAATGCCAAAGTCATGTTTTTACTACCAATCTCCGAAAATTAAGGTTTTATCAAAACAAAGGACTATCCTTAGACAGACGTTATGGGGTGCCTAACACCTTTCCCACACGTAACCAAACTTCTGGACCTAAGAATCAAGATTTTCTTGCCATCCACATTAGATTAGAAAAAACGCCTATTTTTCTTAACCTAGGACCGATAATAAAATCAACTAAAAACAGGTGACCAATCACACCTTAGAAAAACCCAATGATTAGTGGTGACTCTACTCACCTTTGGTAATCACCTAAAATTTGGCCCAAATTTGTGTCATAAAACCAAAGGTAGACCTACCTACCTCCACAGAAAGAGAGAGCACCCGAAGCTCCGCGCGAAGCACATGCATGTGCACCATACCACCAATTCGAGAAGGCCCTCCAACTGGGCCCCGTGCGCAAGCTGTCACCATAGCGAGTGGTTGAACGAGCGCCCGCAACGGCGGAGAAGGCAACGGCGGTCTTTTCGCTGCCACTCTTGATCGAGGCCGGGCGTCGACAAGGAGAGAGAAATATAATAAATTTTTTTTTTTTAGCATTTGTGTCCGTATACTTTTACTAATAGAAGCATATGGATATAAATGGTAAAAAAAATTGGCATTTGAAACGCTTAATGAAGATGAACTATTGTTTTTGGTGTTTGGTGTGTCAAATGCTAAAACTTTATCATTTGGTACACTTGATACTAATGTTCTAGCTAAAAGCACAACGAGTTGGGCAGTCCAAAATTTACTCCGATCCAACATTATTTTGAGATCCTGAGTATATAACATGACCTTAAGCACTGAGAGAACAATCATGGCTGCAAATTTCAGAAACGAGCTAGCTTGGGTCACCTTCGTAGATCACTTTACTTGAGCTTTGAACAAACACTAACTTAGTGGTGGCTTGTAACAAAGCAATATCTAGGGCATAAGGGTTATTCTCCAATATTTGTTGTGATGTAGAATAGATAGCACATGCCTTCTTAGAGCAGCATGAGCGTAGGAAGTCATAATGCAAGATCAAAGGAGAGTGCCAGTAGAAGTCATCAAGGTGACAGTATCAGAATTGCATGAAATTAGGCGAATTGCTTCATTAAGGCCCCAAAAACAGTATTTTTGCTATTTATAGTAATTTTTTTTTTCCTTAATAACTTTTAGTTTAAAAGTCAAAATAAGGCATTGTCTATTTTAAGACGAACCTTAAAGTCAATAGTTTATGATTCTGTATCGAACTCAGTTTTGCCATTTTTAGTAAAATTTGGTATTTTGTCACCTAATCGTGTAATTAGTGCAAATTAGGGATTTTAGACATTTTTCTCAGTATTTATATGTTTTGTTGCCGTCAGAGGCAAGCAGACTATTATTAATAAACACAGACGTTTTGTCAAATTTTCTTCTGGTAGATTCTAGTTTTATTCTCCTTATGGAATCAGGGAAACCCCTCGTGGATTCGAGGTTTACTACCAGAAACTAACAGTTTAGTTTATGTTCCATCAAGAGAGCATCGTGTGTGCCTTCTTCAGGCTTCCGCGACATCATGTTGGTTACTAAAGGCAGCAATAATTGAACCCAGATGATCACTTGCAAATAAGTTGCAATGATACGACCACAGTAACTTCAAGGACCAGGGTTTCAGAGAAAAATTCAAGGCATTCTTTGTTTGGTTTTTTTTTTTTTTTTTTTTTTTTTGAGGGAATAGTTCAGTTAATTTAATACAACTTTTTCAAAAGTAAATATAAATAAAAACAAGAAATATGTCATGTCCAAAGAGAGCCATGATCCAAGTTCAGACATCAGAGCTATGAAGCATGGGTGCAAATTCGGGTTCGGGTGCAAGTGTGGGACTCAACAATTTTTTAAAAAATAGGGTGCGGGTGCGGCGAGATACATTTACTAATAAATTATTAAATATATTTTTATTTACAAATTATTAAATATATTTTCATATAATGGTAAACATATACCAATTTAAGAGCAATAATAACTACAAATAATTTAGTAATTTCAATTTAAGTTGTTTAACCTACAAATAATTTGACAAATATATAATTAGTTAATAACTAAATAAGAAATCAACTCAAATTTTTTTTTTTTTTTTTAACATGTATTTCGGCTCGAATTGGAGCCAAATCTACCCAAATCAGCATGAATCTAAAAAATAAAAAAATAAAGGCTGTAGAATTAGCACATCGTTGAGTGTCGGGTGCAAGTGCAGGTGTGGCAATCTTGGAGCCGTACCCGTGCTTTCTAGCATCAGAGACAGCAAGTTGAAGATTTCAAGACAAGATTAGGATCAGTGTGAATTAGTTGAATAGAAAGTTATGAGTTTGAATTCAATAATGATTCCGATCAAATTAGAATTGTTTGTTTAGATTAGATTAGTTGTTTTAAATTTCAATTTCAAATTGTTATTATATAAGACTAGTGCCTTGTCTGATATGGCTATTTACACCGTATCAGTTGTAATGCAAACGAGAAGCAAATAATAATAATAATAATAATAAATAAATAAATAAAAAGAGGTGGTCTCTTTTTATCAATGTTCAAGTGATTGGTCTCTCAAATCGACTAAATTATCATTTTATTTTCCAGTTCATAATAGAATATCAATGGGACATAAAGAGAATAAACTTTTATATTATTATTACTGTTATCATAAATAACCCACTCCCTCTTTTCTCAGTCCCTTACCTGGTTTCTACAAATAAAAATTAAAGCCTAACTTTTCCGGCAAGCATAAAGCCCTTAAAGATGATTGATCTGACCAATGTAGGTCCTCCCCAAGCACTCTCAAATTCTTTTACCACACTTTCTGATAACAAATCAACACCTTGGTCCTTAGCTGTATTTACCGGAGACCATGACCTGAACATATTCAAGAATTTCTCAAGTGACACCTCCTTTGGTATATCTAGTTGTTGTGGTTTCCCCTCACATCCTATACCTACACTTTCAAAAGGAAATGGAAGTGTCTTATAATCATCATATACGCCTTTTATTTTTGGGTCCCAATAGGGAAGAAGTGTGTCACGAAAACGCTTCAATATGGGATCAAAAGTGGGGCTAACTACTATGTCATTATAAGCCCAAACAGCAATTACACCTCCTGGCTTTTTTAGAAGCCGTGTTACTATGGAGTAGAACTTGGGGAGATCAAACCAGTGGACAGCTGCGGCCACAGTAACCAAATCCACTGAATTTTCTCCTCCAATCAAGGCCACTAATTCATCATCTGTGATGGATAATGGAGTGTGGAGATATCGAATGCGAGGGTGTGGCTTTGCAAGTTTCAACTGAGCCTCACTCACATCGGTTCCAACTACTTGCTCATAATGCTCAGCAACCTGTCAAGAATAATGTAATGCAATTCTAACAATCTTAGTATTACTTGATTCTTCACAAACGTCAAGATGCAAGGAGACAATTTAATTTTGCAGAAAAATAACAATAGGTTTTTACTATTTTTGATGCAACCGTACAATATTCGAACAAGTTCATGAATTTATACCCCATGCAATACCCACGATGCACTAACTCTTAAATTTCTTTTCTTTTCTTTTCTTTTTTTAATTTTTTTTATTATTTTTTTTATTTCTCATTCTTAGCCCTTGATCCAAAAATAAAATTTTGCAATATTATCCATCTAAATGAATAACTAAAAAGCACCATCAATTGGAAGCTCAATTGTGATAATCAGACTTCTAAATTTAAATTGCAGTTGATAGGAATCTAGGCTAAGCTTTAACACTGCAGGTCAAAAACTGTGTGAAGGAGAGTAGATATGCAACCACAAACGCTCTCTAGAGAGGAAGAAGCTGAACTGGCCTGGAGCAATAAAAAGGTGAAAGATATCAACCGTGCGGAGTTCAACGGCGGATCTCGGGCAAGCTCACCATCGCCGGGTAACCAAGTTCTTGAGTTTTCTGTCAAAACATCCTTCAAGGATAAACTTGTGGGGGAAATACCAGGAGCGTTTGCACAAGCGTTCGACTTGACTGACCACATGAATGAGAACATGGATTCCGACAATGAGAATGGTGAGGCCTCCATCTATGTCCGTTAGGGGCAGGTGAAAATCAAGCTGTCTAAGGAAACGAAGCGACGCACAAGAGGTCCCTGGTCAAAGGCCATCATTGTTAAGCTAGTTGGGAGAACAGTGGGTCTTAGCTACATGCAGAGCAAGTTGAACCAACTATGGAGACCTGAAGGGAGGATGGATTGTATTGACCTTAGCTATGGTTTCTTCTTAGTCAGATTCTACTCCGAGGAAGATCTAGAGATGGTGATTAAGAGAGGCCTAAGGTTCGTAGGAGACCACTTCCTCTCCTTGAGACTGTGGGAGCCATTCTTCAAGCCATCAACTGCAAATGTTTATTTAATCGTTGTTTGGATCAAACTCAACGAGCTCCCCATCGAGCTATATGAAACAAAGGTGCTTAAGGAAATCGGTGAATCTATTGGCAAGGTGCTTAGGATTGATTCTCATACGGCCATGGAGGCGCATGGCAGATACGCTAGGCTATATGTTCAGATTGATATCAACAAGCCCCTAATCAACTCCATTCTTATCGGTCGTTTTGAGCAAGTGGTAACATATGAAGGTATCCAAAGGTTGTGTTTTTCGTGTGGCAGAGTAGGGCATAATGTTGATGCTTGTCCTTACACTATCTGAAAGGAGAAGGGACTGTCAGCATCGACAGAGGAAGTTCAAGAGAGCCAGGCATTTGGTGCCGGTGACGGAAATGCAGACCACCAGAAGGTGTAGGATGTTGACACGCGCAATGCATGTGAGGCGAAGGACGTTGAAGGACAATATGGTCCTTGGATGATTGTGAGTAGGAGAAGATACAGACAGAAAGGGATAAGGACAAGTCATGGTACGGGGAATGGTATTGGGGGTGCTGGCAGCCTGACCTGGACTGCTCCATTCCACCTAACAACAGAATTTGCAAAGAGAACAAGTATATCAGTCGGTGGTCTTTCATCTAGCAAAAGCGTGCCACGTAGAAGCTCCAATCCAAAGGCTGGGGTCGTGACTAAGAATAGGGAGAAAATGTGGGCTTCTAAAACTGCAGGCTCACTTATTCATAAATATAAGCCCACCTCAAGCCCAACCATTAATAGGTTGCCTATCGAAAGCACTAAAGATGCTGTTTTTAGTAAGGAGCAGGTTTTAAGCCCAGGCCCATCTCACCGAGTACATAAATCCTATCCCTCATCTGTGAAGGACAAAAAGGCAGTTGTAAGGAACTTAGCTTCTGATACACCCTCCAAGAGCACCACCACCTCTTGCTTGGAAGGCTTAGCTAGGAAACTCACCACCCTTGCTCCCACCCCAAGCAGCTCGATAGCACCACCTTTGAATTCTCAGCAACATCCTATACCAAGAATGGGAAATATGTTGGAAGCAAGAGTGGTCGGAGAATCGGTGCTCACCACGTTGGAGAAAAGAGAATCTTTTCTGCTTGTGATGTTTCTAGTTACTCACACGAAGAGAGATACGAAGGGAATCAGGAAATTAATCCTCAAGCCAATGTGGGAGCCCAATTCCCAACTCAGTGTGTGGACAGCGAAGGCAAGAAGCATGCTGAAGATCAAATGGTCTCCGATGAGGGAAGTGGAGCCTTTCCCGTCCACTATAGTGTGCTCTAAGGCCTACAACCTCCAGTCCATCCTGAATATCATTATTTGGAACAGCAAAGGTGCTCTGAAGCTTAACTTTCAGGGGCCACATTCGTGATCTAGTTCAGGAGAATGATCTGGCCATCCTTGTGGTTATGGAGATTAAATTGGGGGGTGATAGAGCTAAGGCAATTTCTGATAGGTTGCCTTTGGATGGAGCCATCCACACAGATACCATTGGGTACTCTGGCAGCTTATGGCTTCTTTGGAACTCAGACATAGTGCAGGTGGAATTGCTTGCTAAAACAGAGCAGGAAATTCACGCTGAAGTCAAGGTACAAACTTCTAGACTCACTTGGTTGTTTTCAGCTATCTATGCTAGTCCTAGGAGTGAGGAGAGATGTATTTTGTGGGAGAATCTAACTAAAGTTACAGAGTTAAATAATTTGCCGTGGATCATGGCTTGAGACTTCAATGAGCCTTTAATTGATGAGGATAAATTCGAAGGTAGAGGTGTGAGCATCAATCGATCTTTGGCTTTCAAAGAGTGTCTTGATAGATGTAGTATGGTTGACATGCAATTTTCTAGTCCTAGATATACTTGGACTAATAAGAGAGAGATCGGTAACTTAATACTGGAAAGAATAGACAAATTCTTCATGAACCCGGATTGGTGTGTCCTTTACCCGAATGCCAGAGTAACTCATCTCCCTAGGTGTCACTCTGATCACTGTCCCATCCTCATGGAAGCTTTGCCAGTCAGTTCAGTGAAGCTCACCTGGCCTTTCAGATTCCAAGAGTTTTGGCTTTCCAATATCTCCTTTCCCACCATCGTTTTTAAGGCTTGGAACGGAAGTAGGGAATTGGCTAGGTGGTGCGGACACCACATGATAGCACATCTGTGGAGATTATCTTTATCATTTATGTTATTTTTTATTTGAGTTTATCTTTAGTATTGGATTAGTATTTGAGATTGTTAGGATTATCGTATTAGTATTTGAGATTGTTTAGGATTTGTTTAGGAGAGTTTATCTTTATCTTTGTGATTCCTGGAAGCTATATATAAAGCTCCAGACGATTTCTTTTGGATTTTACAAATTATTATTATTATTGAGATTATTTTCATTAAATTGTTTGGTGGTGATTCCAAACACTTTAGGTGGGAAGCCTAAGGTTATACGGTAGGACTAATCTAAGTGGGAAGCCTAGGTTGTCCTACATCACTAGGTCTATTGACTGTTTCTCGAAGGATGCAACAGCGTGGAATAGAAACCGCTTTGGCAACATCCATCAGAAAAAAAGGAGGATTTTGGCTAGAATTTATGGTACCCAAAAGGTTCTGGCCAATAACCCCAGTGCCTCCCTTATCAATCTTGAGAACCAGCTGCACCAAGAGCTAGGGGCTATTCTGGACCAAGAACGTGATCTCTAAATGTTGAAGTCCAGGCTGAACTGGATGATCCAAGGGGATAGGAACACCTCTTTTTACCATGTTTCTACCCTTGCCCGGAGGAAAAGGAATCATATTGCGGCAGTTAAAGATGAAAGGGAATAGTGGCTCATTGAGGAAAGGGAGGTAATGGAGTATTTTAGGAAAGGGTTCAATGCCTTGTACACCACCACTCAAGTGGCGGTTCCTTGGAACCCTCCTTGCTTGGACCAATGGCAAGTGCAACTTTCAGAGGATGTGAAGCAGTCTTGGGATGCCATGGTCTCCACTGAAGAAATTAAGAAAGCTCTCTGGTCCATGAAACCTTATAAGGCCCTGAGGCCAGATGGGCTGCATGCTAGGTTTTTCCAAATATTTTGGCTCATTGTGAGAGATTCAGTGAGGAAGGAAGTCGAAAAAGCCTTCATTGAAAGGAAAGTTCCCGAGTACCTCAACAAGACTCATATTGTCCTCATTCTTAAGATACAAGGTTCGGAGACTATTGGGAACTACAGACCAATCAGCTTATGTAACTCAATTTATAAGATCAACACCAAGATTATAGTTGCCAAGATCAGACCGCACTTGGACACTCTTGTCTCTCCATACTAAGCTGCTTTTGTTCCAGGTAGGAGAGGTGTTGATAATGCAATTATTGTCCAAGAATTAATTCATACAATTAGGAGAGCCAAAGGAAAATATGGGGTCATGGCTATCAAGATTGATTTAGAAAAAACTTATGACAAGATTGAATGGAGCTTCATTAGGGAGATGCTCACTCACTTTAATTTTCCAGATAACCTCATCAAGCTCATCTTGAGCTATGTTACCTTTGTGCCCACCTCCTTGCTTTTTAATGGTGGCAATCTTGACTCCTTTTTGCCCTCAAGAGGTATTAGGCAAGGCGATCCCCTCTTCTCCTACCTTTTCATCCTTTGCATAAAATTCTTGGGTCATTTGATTGAGGGAAAATGTGCTGCCAAGTTATGAACCCCCATTAAAACCTCCCGAAGTGGTCCGGCCTTCTCGCACCTCTTTTTTGCAGATGATTTGGTTCTCTTTGCCAATGCGAACCCAGAAAACTGTGCTGCCATCAATGCCGTTCTCCATGAATTTTGTGCAAAATCTGGGCAGAAAGTGAGGGAAGCTAAGTCCCGTGTTTTCTTTTCTCCTAATGTCGACCCTAATCAGAGAGAAGCATTAACTAACATGCTGGGTTTTAACTCAACCACTAACCTAGGTAAGTACTTGGGATTTCCTATAAAGCACCCGGGAAGGCAGAGGCACGACTTTGATTTCATTCTAGATAGGGTAAAGAAGAAACTTGCTGGTTGGAAGGCCAACTTGCTCTTTATGGCAGGCAGAATGGTTTTTATTCAAGCTTCATCCTCAGCCATTCCTAGCTATGTTATGCAGAGCAATTGTTTACCCAATAAAATTCTCAAAGGCATAGATAGAGTTAACAGGAACTTTCTTTGGGGGTCCTCAGATCATACAAGGAAAATGTAACGGGTCAATTGGAATGAAGTGACCAAGTCCAAGGAGTCAGGTGGTTTGGGTCTCCAATTTGCAAAAGGAAGAAACATGGCACTCCTAGCTAAGCTCAATTGTCGATTCCACACCGAAAAGGAATCACAATGGGCCAAAGTCCTCAGATTCAAGTACTGCTCCAGGCAGCAGGTTAATTCTAGAACGAGTCAAAACTCCCAAGTTCTTCTACGTGGAAAGGGTTGAAGATAGGTGAATCCATCTTCAAAGAAGGGATTAAGTGGGTGCCAAGGCATGAGAGCAATCTTAACTTCTGGTCGAACTGTTGGTTAAATAATGGTTCCATCAGATCGAGTATTCAAGGCCCTCTTCCTCAAGGTTCGGCCAGCCTCACTCTAAAGGACCTGCGTGCTCCATTTGGTTGGAACTGGTCTGCCATTCCCTTTGAGCTTCCCCCAGAGATAAAAGCTGACATTCAAGCTGTTCCATTACTGGTAGTTGCTAGGAGCAATGACAAATTGGCTTGGAAGTTTTCTGCTAAGGGAAGTTTTGACATGAAGAGTGCTTATCTCTTAGCCACAAATATGATGGAAGTTGAGTCCTTCTCGGGTTCATGGATTTGGAAGCTCCAGACTTTGCCTAGAATCCAAATGTTCATTTGGAAGTGCATGCATAACAACATTGGGGTTAAGGAGTGCTTAGCCAATAGAGGTATTCCTTTAGACACTTCCTACCCTTTGTGCCATGACCACGCTAAGTCTATTTCCCATGCCCTTCAAGATTGTCGTATAGTTAAACCTTTGTGGCACCAGCTGGGTTTTCGCAACTCCAGCTCCATTTTCTTCTCTCAAGACATTAAAACTTGGCTGACTTCTAATGCTAGTTCAAGGTCCACCCGCAATATCAAAGGAGTTCCCTGGCACTTCCTTTTTCCTTATACCATCTGGTTAATATGGAAGCAACAGAACCAGGTTGTCTTCAACAATAAGGGAGTTAATCCAAACCTTGTGAAGGTGATAACTATGCAAGCAACGGAGTATGTGCTCTGTATCACCCAGCCAAGGTACAGCAACCGTATGGCAATCAAAGAAGTCAGATGGGAAAAGCCAAATCCAGGCTAGGTTAAGCTCAATACCGATGGGTCTTCTGATGCTTCTTCAGGTACTGCTGAAGGAGGAGGGCTGATTAGAGATGATCGGGGCAACTGGGTTATAGGCTTCACTAGAAAAATTGGCAAAGCAAACAGTTTCTTAGCTGAAATCTGGGCCCTTCGTGATGGTCTTATCTTGTGTAACCAGCTAAACTTGAATGCTGTTATGGTCGAGCTTGATACCAAGGCACTAGTTGATGCTCTCAACAACCCCTTTTATGTAAACTCTATTATTTCCTCGCTATTTGACGATTGCAAGTGACTAGCTGCACAAATCCCCCATCTAAGCATCAAGCATATCTATCATGAGGCCAATAGGTGTGCTGATTGCTTAGCTAACTTAGGCAGTTGTCAATCTTTAGATTTCATTTCCTACTATTGTCCGCATGTGGACTTGGTTCCTTTAGTTGCGGCTGATTGCCAAGGGTTGTATTTTGACAGGCTTTGCCCTGTTCTTTTGCTCTCTCGTTAGGGTTTCTTAATGATAATTCCAGATTACCCAAAAAAAAAAACAATGCAGATCAAGCATCCTCATTATGCTAGTCAAACTAGCAATTCGGTAAAAGAATAACTAAACACCCATATAAACAGCACGCATCAAGCAAAATCATCAGCCAATATATTTTTTGTTTATACTTTAACTCGAAATCCTAGCGATCTGTTTCTACTTTTGAGAGAATAGGTGGGATAGGCATCCTCATTAGAAAAAAAATTCTAAAAGAAAAATTATAATAAATTGTGTTGATTATAAACTAGCTAAGATGGATCAAACTGCAAAGTATTAGAGAGATAGAGGAAGGACAAAAGGGACTAACACCAATAGCAGCTTGACCATTGCCGGTGCCAACATCCCAAGCTAAAGAGTGGTGCGGAGTTAGAGCAGCCAGCATGGAGTACCACTCGGTTGGATAAGTTGGCCTAGCATCCGCGTAAAAACCAGCTTGCTTGTCAAACTTACCAGCCATTCTCTAGATTAAGCTTTATCTGTGAATTGCTTCTGCTTCCTTCAAACTTTCACTCACTATTCGGATCGAATTGAGCTTAATTGGACTGGGTGGTTACCTGCCTGCCACGTGGTATTGACCTAGTCCACACATTTATTCGTTCCTTTTCTAGCTTTGTGGATGACAATTTTTTATCATTATTCATGAATAGATATTTGCGAATCTATTGATGTGAACCACAAATTTAATTAGCACCTTGTCTAAATTTGTCGGTGACTATTTTTTATCACTATTCATGAATATATATGTGTAGTATATCTCATGTATTGACAATTGCACACTCACCATATATCACGGGGTTCGAATCGTATATATGTTGAAATCATAATTTCATCATTTTTATCTTAAACAAATTTATAAGAGTCTGTGATAAGGAGGATTTCATAAAATTTGGCTACAGAGGAGTGATACATTTATAATATTTTTGTAATAAAATTTAGGTGACAAGTTATTATTGGCTCTAATTTAGATCCACCACTCACGTCATTTTTTTAATTACCACTAATAGTTAGTGTCAACATTTTCACAATAAAATTTAGATGTCAAGTTGATAATGGCAAATAAAAAGTGATATCAGTGGTGGATTCATATGAGAACCAATAACAGTTTGCCACCTAGCTTTTTTGTAAAATTATTATGAAAAGTAAAATGCTAGAGTTACAAACTATTTTACAACATATTTTATAAACTGCGGATGTGATGAGTAGTTATTGGTAATTTAGTAAGTGAAAAAGTGATGAGCCAAATGAGAACCAGTAAGAATTGACCCCAAAAATAATTTGTAAAATAGTTTATAGTTGTATCATTACTTTTATGAAAATGTTATAGATGTAGCACTATTTTATAGATATATAATACATGATTATTATCGTGGTTCCAATTAACTTAACTGGTAAAGCCTTCTGTCATCAAATAAGAAATCTAGGATTTGAACCCCGCCTTTACTAAAAATAAATGAGAAATGCTATGTCCATAGCATTTTTACGATACCTTCATAACAAATACTAGATGGCAGATTGTTACTGGATGTTATTAGTGAGCGAAAAAATAATTTTTGTAGTAGGTTCAAATTAGAACTAGTAACAACCTACCAACTAAAATTTGTTATGAAAGTATTATAAAAATGTTGTGAACATAACAGTTTTCTAAATAAATTGGTATTTTATCTAAGGATAAAAAGCAATAATTATGAAGTGAAAACTTTAAGTTAAAATTCTATAATAATAATAATAATAAAAGGTACATGATTATTATTATTTTTAAGCACAAGAAGATTTTGGAAAATCTTGTGTAAATCAACAAAAATCATATCTTAACTTTTCATCCCTTCTTCTCACATCCAACACCCAGTGGTGGAGCCATTTTGGCCGCCAAAGTTTTTAATTTTTTTTTATAACATTTATATGTAATTTTTGAAATTACAATTTAGGCATTCAAAAATTTTCCTTGGCTCTCTCTTCAAAAAGTTGAGTTAGTTCCATGACCCTTCTGAGAAAAAAACAAGATTATTGGCAGGCTGAACCAGTGGCTTTTTAAAGAGGGGTAAAAAAAATGATCTACATAACCCCTAAAAATATATTTTAACCAAAAAAAGGTAGAGTTTGATCCTATCAAAAAAGAAGAGGCAGAGTTCGACAACAAAGTTATATTCTTAGAGAATATCAATGGCACAAAAAGAGAAGGCTACTAGCCAAATGGCACCCAGGTTCCTTAGTAACCTCTTGCTCGGGAATTCTATCCCCTGCACTTACCAAAAAAAAAGAGAAGGCTACTAAATTAGTCTATTACTAGTTACTCTATGGTAGAAATAGAAGCAAACAACATTGTACTATGTTGTTGCTAGCTTAAAGAGTTCGACCTCAAGTGATTTTCCATATTGTCTATGTTTACTTTAAACTGATAACTCCAACCTAAGAATCTAATACCGAAATCTCAATTATATTAAATAGTAAACCAAATAATCCTAAAATGAAATTGTAGAAAAGCTCCATTATTTTCTTGAATGGACCAATAGTCAATAAGTTTTAGCCCCTAGCTAAAACTCTTAAGTTACTCTAGAACCCAAATTCATCAATGGCTTGTTATCAAATAGAATTATAGAAATAACAAAAACTTCTACAAAATCCTATGTTTACCTTCTCTTTGGACACTAAAATTAATAGATAGAAGATATTTTGAATTCTTACCCATGCTTTAGATTTTTGAATATCTAATCATGTGTCCTTGCCACTTGATTTGTAGAAAAACAACTTAAGTAGCTCTATACAAACACCAAGACTACTACAAAAACTATCTGCAACTATCTAATCAAATACATTACAATTAAAACCTATACATTACAATTTGAGACTGTTAATGCCCATTTTTGACAAAAGAGGCCAATGATAGAAGAAGCCCAACAATATGAAAAAAGGAGGAAAAAGAAAGCAGTAAAGTAAAGACCATTGGGCCAGAATGACAGAAATAATGGTCCACAAGCCCACAAAATAATAAAGTGGCCCCAAAGAAAGCAAACGAGTCACAGAAACCCTAAAGAATGAAGTAGTAAGCTCATGGGAAAAGTTAGAAATGGAAAGAAAGCAAAAAGAGGCCGGAGGAGCCCAAAGAAAGGAATTAGTAAATGGGATTGGTTCAAAGGCCAATAAACCCAAAGGCAAAGGATGTGATAATTGGGTCAGGGAAGCCCAAAGGATTTAGCAAAAACCCGTGGGAATGTAAGAAGTAGAAAAGAATGAAATGGGCTAAGGATGCTCAAAGAATGAAATGGACTGGGGAAGCCCAAGATGCTAAATGAATTGACCTAGCAAGAATGTTGGGCAGTAAAGACTAAAATATGGAATAATATGAGAAACTGGCATGGTAGGCGCTTTAGCCCGCAAGCCCAAAAGTAATAACAAGGTAAACAAAGGTAAATGATATCATAGCAAGAACAATGCAGTGGTATAGCAGGAGCACCAGCCAGCCCACGGACAAAGGATGAAAAGAGACATAGGCTGGATTAAAGAAGAGAAAGCCCACACCCAAGCAATGCTCAGCCCGAAGAAGAAATGAGATGTAGAGAATGAAGGCCCAAGAACTCATTCACGTAAGAGTTAAACAAGCACCAGAGCGTGCAGCAAAGTCAGACAAACTTGTAGGCAATGGCAAACACGTGAGCGCCAGAAAAGCAATGGACTCATTAGAAGTGGAGCACGCACACAAGGCTCAGTCACCACCTACCTGTACCCAGCCAATACAAGAAAGGTGGGCCACAGGTCAAAGGTAAGAGAGGGTGTGATCTAGCAGTGGGGAGAAGGGGGAGCCTATTTTGGGGTTCTTGCTCAAGCTTTTTTGGAGGAAATATCCTACTGAGATGACATCTCACCCAAAAGAGGTAAACATGAGCTAGAATCACTAAGTGCGTGCTATAGAGGTTAGTAGGGGAGAAGTCCAACCCTTATCCGGATATGAGTGTCAAGGGAAGTAAAAAACAAAACAAAACTACTTTTTTCTGGGAATGAGGCGTGGCACGGCCAACACAGTGTAGTGGTAGTGGTTGGGCAGCCGACAGACTAGTGGGCAGTCCTGAAAGGACACCCACAACAGGCCAAAAGCAATTAAGAGGTAAAAATGGTAAATCCTATCACGGCAGGCTATATAAAAAGGCCATAAACGTGCACAGTAAAAAACAGCAACAACAACGGGAATAAGAAAGAAAACAGAGAAAAACGAGTAAGAAAAAGAAAGAAAAATAGAAAACCAAGAGTAAGGAGGGAAAGTATAAGTGATAGGAGTAAAAAGATGCACCAATAGGCTACCCACTTCTCTTTCTCTCAATAGCCCACTCTCTAACAAGTCAAGAATTTGAGATTGAGCCACTTAGGTCCATTTTCCAAAGTGAGTAACTTCTACAACATGATTCCCTTCTGAGGTTACCCACATTGGAGATTAGTTCCCTTTTTTGGACTGAAATCTGCTAATAACTCAAGCCCATTCCTTTAGTAGACTAATCTTCTTTTTCTTTTGCCATGGTTGATTAAGGACTAATACAACTTTTTGCTATTAATATATTCTTGTTGTAATCACGTTGTGACACTTTTCCTTTGTGGAATTGTTCATGCATTATTGTTGTTAGAAGAAAATACTTTAGTTAACGTGTTTTAGTTATCCTGTTGTATTGTGTTTTTCCTACTATAACATTTTGTAATAGTACTTCCTACCGTGAGCACGTGACACGCTCAAGACTCCTGCTAGGGCACGTCGGCATAAGAAGGGCCCAACTTGCGCACAAACTAGCCTAAGGTGTTTTAATTAAGTCAGTCCCGACTCTCCTACCCAAGAATCATAGAGTCATAGTACAGCAGGAGCAATCCAGCCCAAGACACAAAAATGCCCACCACAGAGACAAACCAAACCAAAAATATTATGTTACCCATTGAATAGTCTTAAAAAGACAAACAAATTACTTGGTTACAAACAGATTACTCATATACATGTATCTTGTCGAGACAGAGGAGGCAACCTAAGTAGGTTTGAAGAAACATAGGGTTTGAAAGAAAATAAAGCGGATGATTACAGATGTTTATTTTCAACAACCCTATGTAAACATATTAATTGGTCATGATTACCCATTGATTAATCATAAAAATAAACTAATTAAGAAATTCAAGAACCTAAGATCCAAAATCAAAACCCTAAGTAGGAATGTAGGAATGGAAAAGTTTAGAAGCAATTGGAATCTATATATCTACCAAAATTGAAAACCCAAAGAGTTAGAGAGAAAAACCTAAATGGCTATTGTTCCAAAGAGAGAAAAAAAGAGAAAAGATTCAAGCAAAGTCATTCGTGCAAATGGGTGGAAGTGGAGAGTTGTCTCTTAGGTCAATCTGCCACAAATTGGACATTGTTCAAGCCGTTTTTGGCTCTTGCGTAACCTTCGAATCTCAATGGTTCTGTGGAGCCTCTTTACCGAGTCCTTCTAACAGCATTGTGTAGTCATAGCAAGGGCCTTGGGTTCTACGTATTTACAGTGCTAGAGGGCTGGATCTTGTAAAGTGGAGATGAATTGGAATAACAATCTTGTGCTTGATTTCTCATGTTTGTGTTTTTCATAGGAAACAATGGAGAGGCTGAGAGGAAGAAAAAGAAGGAGATGGGACTTATGTTTTGTTTTAGAGTCAAAGAGAGTAGTTTTATTGGGTTTTTGTTTTGGAGGAGAAAGGGAGTGTTTTTATTTTTATTTTTATTTTTTAAATACTATGCTGTCGTGGAAAATTATAAAAGCTTCAAATCCTATATGGCAAGCTTTCAATGAGTTAAAAAAAAAGTCAACAAAGAGTCAAAGGTTTCAATTTTATAGTATATATAGATTATAAAAATTGTTACAATACTTTACGCAGCAAATCTTATACAATCACATACAACCCCCGCTCCCTCTTTCCCCAACCCTTTACCCTATCTTTTACAATAACATTTTGAGAAATAAAATTAAAGAATAAATTTTCCCACAAGCACAAAAGCCCTTATAGATAATTGATCTGACTAATGTAGGTCCTCCCCAACAAATTCTCAAATTCTTCTTCTTTTTTAATGCTTTCTTTGGTCTTAATGCTTCCTCACACAAGCAAGACTAGACCCCAACATGCCCAACAAGTGTTCTCTAACAAAGGAAATGTTAACAATAGAGAAGGGTGGTGGCTCAAAGAGACAAGGATGAAGCTGAAGGAGAAATAGTGAAGCCCAAAATGGCGAGTTTAGGTTTTTTTTTTTTTTTTTTTTTTTGGCAAAATCTGTACCAGCCGAAATCCTCATCTTGGCCGAAATTGGCCAGAATGGCTGAAATGACCCAAAATAGGCCGAAATCTAACCCGAGGTGGAATGTGAGATATTCTTGTGCCGGTTTGCATACCGGTACGAAATATTCCGGCCGAGAAATCAATAACATTGTTTCAAATATTGCTTTATACATATTTGTTGTCTGTTTGAAAACAGCTTATTTAGTTTAAACTGAAAACTTTTTTACTTAAAAAAACTGTAAATAAAGCTAAAAGCTAGCTGAAATAGTACAATGGGACTCATAAATAATACCAAAAAGCGCAATGGGACCATGAATAGTAGTAAAAATAAGCTGAATAGTAGCAAAAATAAACTAAATTGTAAATAAATAAATAAAACTGTTTTTTTTTCAACCAATGCCAAACGCAACTTTGATGTGCTATGTTTAGCTTAGCTCTTGGTATATGAAAATTGGCTAATCACTTATACTTGGACTAATTCTATTAGTTTAGCTTAAAAGTGATTTAGCTATAAAAAAACATGGTTTAAGGTTCAATTATATTGCTAGGATTGCTATAGCATCTTTCAAGCTTTAATCTCCTAAGCATGGTGCAACAGAAAAATGTGAATTTAGTCAACTTTTTGATCAAATCATGAGAGAACTAGGTCATCTTAGTCTTATTTTATTATATTTTAATTTGTTGAACAATTAAGATCATTGGATCAAGATTTTGAGCCATATGAATCATTATAAAAAAGATAATTTGGGAGACTTGAATTACAAACACTATATATTATCTTCGCACATGCACACGCTCATATATATTACTTTTTAAAAAATCATGGGTTTTGTTTAGGGGTGTGAATTCGGGTTAGCATGTCAGGTTCGTGTCGTGTTGAGATAGGGGTATTCAACTAAATGGCTCAACCCTAACCCGACCCATTTAATAATCATGTCATGATCTTTCAACCCTAACCTGACCTGTTAATAAGGGGGGTTGACCTGATCCAACCCATTTGACACGCTGAATAAACGAGTCGTGTTGGGTTGACACAAATGCAACATAACCCATTTCAACCTATATAATATTAAATATAACATCCATCTAGAAATAATCTTTTTTACATCTCAAAAGCGGTGCATACACTTCGAGCCTTCAACCCACATTCAAAATAATATAGTTCAACAAAAATATAACATTTATCTAGAACTAAGTTCTTTACACTCTAAAAGAAGTGCATACACTTCAACCCAAAATTCAAAATAACATAGTTTAACAAAAATGAAATAACATAGTTCAACAAAAATATAATATTCTTGGAACTCGCCAAATGCTAAATATCAATATTGAAAGAATTGGAGCAAACAATAGACTAATCCTGACTATGACTACAATTATCATCCATAGATTCTTTGTTGATGTACAAATTCATAACATCTTCCACAAGCTCATCCAATTTCATTTGTGCAAGTTCTATGCCACAAAAATATATATAAGTATTAGTAGTTACAAAATATGATCATGCCTCAATAGTTTTAAAAGCAATACCCATCAGATCTAGTTTATAAACTATCTCAATAAACCCACTTGCAAGATATGCAGATGGTGTCCAACACTAATACAAACACCAAAAAAAAAAACACACGGCACAAGACAAAAGCTAAAACCGTGGCCTTAATCAACAATTAATATATCTCATATATTAATAACGGCACATGGGTTCAAAATTTATAGAACAAAAACATTATGCAGAAAAAATTACTGCAGAATTTTGAAACACCAAGAAAACTGTTTTCTTTAATTCTAAAACTCACTAAACACATTTTAGAGAGAGAGAGAGAGACAGAAAGAGCAATAACCGATTTGAGATTTTGAGTTTGAGAATTGGGTGTGAGTCTATCAGATCGTAGAGTGAGTAGTACAACTAAAATAAAAAAATAAAATTAGATATTTATAAGAAGGTTTAGAGATTTAGGGTTTAGAGATCTAAGATTTGTAAAGTTTTAATTTCCAATTTTATCCCTTGTAAGTTCTTGTAATTACTTACTTTTCTTTTTAAATTTAAAATATATGTTTGATATAAAAGGTATTTGAAAAATCTAAAATAAAATAAATATTTATTTGTTATACTAGTTAAACGGGTTGTGTTAAGTAGGTCATTTCGAGTTGACACAAATAAATTGGCATGTCAAATATGTCTATTGCGGGTTACACGAGTTGACCCGCTTATGACACGTTTCTTATCGTGTCGCTTTCGAGTCAATCCGTTTATGACCCAAACTCATTAAGGCTCAACCCTAACCGACAAAAACCCTTGTCGGGTTCATGTCGTATTCGCGTGTTGGGTCGAACATTGACACCCTTAGTTTTGTTTCAAAATAAAAATCATGGGCTTTAGGGACCAATTATGGGCTTTATAGGCCATGGCCCCAAGCCCTTTAGTGGCCTCGCCACTAGATAACATATAGTGCATCATTATTATTATTATAATTATTTAGCATACTGAAATGGGGTTTTCCTCACCGGTTATGGGTGAAATTTGGTGTTTCACCCTCCCCACCAAGGATTGGGTCTAGCACAAGTCTTGCATGTTTGGGCAGCTTGTGGGCTACTTGTTTGACATTTACTAATGTGTCACACGTGCTAGTGTGAAATTCTATGTTTCCGTATAATTTAATCCAATTAATTCATTATTTTTATTACATATTTAGATGTGTTAATAGTAAGAGTGATAGATAAAGACCCACTTTTTGGATTCTATTTGTAAAAATCACCTAAGAATATCATTTAGTGAATAGATGCTATTTGGTGAATAACACTTTAAAGTATCTCTCAATTGCTGAATAAATACTTCAAAGTAACTATCAACTGAACTCCTTTATGGAAGGAGTGTTAAAGAGATCACAAACGTCAAGTTTTTTATTTAAAAAGAAAATCTCTAGTTTAACCTTTAAATAGCCTATGTTCTCCATCAAAGGAAATATGAAATTTAGGCCATAGATTAGAATAATTCCTTTATAACTCATTATTTTTCATATAAATCATTTAAACAACATGGCTAGAGGTATGTTTTATTTTCTTCTATTGTTCTAAATTTCTTAGATCCAGTTCTTCAAGGCTTACAAGTTATATTTCACATCCTCTCTCAAGCCTTATCTTGGAACTGATTTAGGGCTTGTGATGGTGTTTCTCGATGCCCCTTGTTTGTTAATAGTTATGATGACCTATTGAAAATCCCTTTCAAACTCAACCTGTAAAACACAAAGTTCCTTCATGAAAGTGATTGCTCGACTTGTTGCCATGGCTTCTGCAAGCTCAACCGAATGTGGATGTTGTATTTTTTGGCTTAGAACTGCTATAATATATGTCCGTCAGACTCACCAAAACACCACTTCTAAACCAGCCAATGAAACTTTCGAAAAAAATTAAAGCATCAAAGTTAGCTTTATAAATTCCAGCTAGAGGAAAAGACCATCATGTAGGGACCTTGCGATGAATCACCTTAGGAATTCATTGTTGCAACTCAAGAAATTCCGTCAATAGTTCATTTGCTTTCTATACCAATAAAACAAACCTCTCTAATTTTGATCCTTCCTTGCCTCCAAATATGACTTTACCTACATTCCAAAGAAACTCGAAAGAATTATCCATTTATCCACCCACCCACCGCCACTCACTTTTCAAAAAAATTACCAATTTATTTTTTTCACCAATTTTTATGGAATCGCCAATTTATTTTCAAGATCAAAGAAAACTAGAGCCCCCCCGCCCCCTTCTCTTTCCCCAACCCCTTACCCTGTTTTTACATGAAATTTAAAGAAAGAAAACTAAAGTCTAACTTTTCCGGCAAGCATAAAACCCTTATAAATGACTGATCTAACCAATGTTGGTCCCCCCCCCAAACACTCTCAAACTCTTTAACCACACTTTCAGATAACAAATCAACACCTTGATCATTGGCTGTAGTTACTGAAGACCATGACCTTAACATCCTCAAGAATCCCTCAAATGATAGCTCCTTTGGTATATCTAGTGGCTGTGGTTTCCCCTCACATCCTAAACCAACACTTTCAAATGGAAATGGAAGTGTCTTATAAACATCAAATATGTATTGTATTTTTGGGTTCCAATAGGGAAGAGTGGTGTCATGAAAGTGCTTCATTACGGGATCAAAAATGGGGCTAACTACTATGTCATAATAGCCCCAAACAACAATTATACCTCTTGGCTTTCTTAGAAGGCGTGTCACAAGAGAGTAGAACTTGGGGAGGTCAAACCAGTGGACAGCTTGGGCCACAGTCACCAAATCAACTGAATTTTCTCCTCCAATTAGTGCCACTAATTCATCATCCGCAGTAGACAACGGAGTATGGAGATACCGAACACGAGGGTGTGGCATTGCAAGTTTCAATTGTGCCTCACTCACATCAGTTCCAACTACTTGCTCATAATGCTCAGCAACCTATCAATAAGAATGTCATGCAATTCTAAACGTCTTAGTTATTACACAAACTTTTTTTCTTTTTTCTTTTTTACTAAAAAGGTAGATATTATACATACTTAAAACAGTTTATTATTATGTCTAATATTTTTCCTAGTCTTCTTACTAAAAACCAATTAAGATTGTTAGTTGAAAAAAATAAAAACAAACATAGACAATTATTTTATGCAGAACCAGACAACATAAAGTTTGAATGTGTGTGTTATCAAAAAAGAAAAAACTGCGTGTGGGAATATGTCCCACATCGCTTGTGTTGCATGGTGTGCGTGTGTTTATAACCCGCTCCGCGACTCTGACTGCCTTGGAGTTGGCGTGTTGATTTGAATGTGTGTTATAAAAAAAGACAACATAAAGTTTAGGGTAAAATATCATTTTCGTCCCTAAACTATCACAAAAGTTCGTTTTTTGTCCCTAAACTTTCAAAAGTTCTATTTTCGTCCCTAAACTATCATAAAAATTCGTTTTTCGTCCCTAAACTTCCAAAAGTTCTTAACAGAGTGCTGATGTGGGAGGGACGAAAATCAATACATTTGGAAAAGTTTAGGGACGAAAATAGAACTTTTGGAAGTTTAGGGACGAAAAACGAACTTTTGTGATAGTTTAGGGACGAAAATAGAACTTTTGAAAGTTTAAGGATGAAAAACGAACTTTTGTGATAGTTTAGGGACGAAAATGATATTTTACCCTAAAGTTTAACTTCGAATCCCCAAGTTAAAAAATAAAAAAAGTGTAATGCCAAACGCTTATTAGTCAAGTGGCCATTTTATTTTTTAATCAAATTAAATTGATTGATGAAAACTGGCTAAGGTGGATCAAACTCCAATTTTATAAAAAAAAAAAAAGACCAAACTACAATGTGTGTGTGTGTGAGAGAGAGAGAGAGAGAGGAAAGAAGGGACTAACTGCAATAGCAGCTTGACCATTGCCAGTGCCAACATCCCAAGCTAAAGAGTGGTCAGGGGTGAGAGCAGCAGCCATAGAGTACAAGTCGCTTGGATAAGTTGGCCTAGCATCCAAGTAAATTTCAGCTTGCTTGTCAAACAAACCAGCCATTCTCTGAATTAAGCTCTGTGTGGAGCCTATAGACCTTGTGAATATCGAATTTGCTAGTGTGTGTGTATATATATATATATATTTTCTTTTTTCTTTTTTCTTTTGTAATAGTTGGTAATATATCCGAAATTTCTGACGCATGCGCTTATGCACTTGCATTTATCTCAAAATAAATAATTCAAGTTCCTCAACAACAAAAAAATAATTCAATGACTTTGGACTGGATGGATGACTAGTGAAACTATGAATTTGACACGAAACTTACATTTGTCGAAGGTAGACAGACAGAGGTGTCGATCTCGCATGCATATATGAGTCACGGAATATACATTTGTTTAAGAAATAGAGATAGCTGACAAAGTTTTATTCTCATCTTTTCTAAATTTTTAATTTGGTGACTAAATAATTGTTTCTCATTAATAATTAAGATCAGTCCAATAAAATAATTAAGATAAAAAAAATTTATTTTATTTATCGGCTGATATTTGCACTTAAGTAAAAAAAAATAACTCTATTTGTTAAAATTTGGAAGCCTTTCTACTAAATAGTGTGTAGCGTTTTTGTTATTACAATGGACAAAGCCAAAGCGGCAAATCCTCTCTCTCTGTTCTATCCATGTCTCTCTCATCTCTCACACTCCAGTTCAGATCATCGGTAGCTTTGGGTCGTGGTGGCTTGGGTGATGACTATGGAGGAGCACGAGTTGGCTGTGTTGGTTGGGTATGGGTTTTGAGAAGGAGCACAGTGTTGGATTGGGTTTGGGTTTTGAGGAGGAGCATGACGTTGGGTTGGATCTGGGTTTTGCCAAATGTCGTCGTAATTGACTCTCCCATGTCAGCCAAGTCTATCTCAGTGGCAATGGCAACGGCAAAGGCGACGGCAGAGGCTAGAAGACTAACGACGATGGCTTGAAGATTGGTCGTTTCTGGGCTTATATCGCGTGGGTCTTGGGTTTAGATCAATGTTTCTGTGGTTTCTTGGTTTGATCGATGGTTATATCGTGTGGGTTGTGGGTCTTGGGTTTGATCGATGTTTCTGGGTTTTGAAGATTGGTCTTGGGTCGTGGTGTTTGATTAGCAGTGGTGGCTGGTGATTCGGTAGTGGGTTTGGCAGTGGCAATTGGTGTGGATCTTGGTGGTTGTTTGTGGTTCTGTGGGTTGGAAATTTTGTTGGAATTTTTGGGTTTGTGATGTGTTAATGCTATAGTGGTGGTGGCAGGTGATTTGTGGGTTGCTGTGGTTCGGTGGTGGTGGCCGGTGTTGTGGTGTTTTTTTTTTTTTGTGGATTTTGTGGTGTTTCAGTGGTAGTGGTGGTGATGGCTTTGGTGGGTTCTTCATGTTCAAAATTTATGTGAATGGAGAGAGAGACAAATACCAATTTTTGATCTTGTTTCTCATGCATTTTTGTTCTATTTTTTGTTTTGGGAGGAGAGAGATATAAAATGTGAGCAAAAATACTTATTTACCCCTAATTTTAACAGAGGTGGGTTACGGAAAACAAACGGAACATACCTCAGGTGGGTTAAGTGGCACTTTTCAAACCACGGGTAGGCAAAGTGATTTTAGCCCAAACCATAGGTGGGTTATGTGTAATTATCTCTAATTTTAATAAATTAAGTGATTTTTATCTTCCAGAGTTGAGTCATTTAACTACATTAAATTTTCACTCATTTAAAAAGTTGTCATTCATTCATAGAGTTTTTAACAGTATTCTGTGTATGTGCTCTTTCTTTTTGAAATATTAATTTTATTTGCAAACATATGTGAGTAATTATCTATGGTAATATTTTCGTATAGATATGACAATGTAATGTTTTGATTTAGTTTGACATCCTCCAAGACGAGATTGCAAGAAGGATAATCAAGTGCCATAATTTAAAGAGGTTGGGTGATCAAGGAATTGGAAGTGTGTTTTGAAAGCAAAGCACTTTGATGAGTTAAAAACTGCAACACAAATAGTGGCTGAGGCTCCAAATATAGTAACTCGCCAAGATTATGTTAAGCTTGTTTACTCTTGGTTTAGAGGAAATACAATAAAAATAATGCAAGTGAAAAGATATGTATTTGTCATCATTTTTTTTTTCCAAGGGCCATTTGATATATTCTCTCATATTTGCCCATACAGATAGTTTTTACAGACAAAATTGCAAAATGCCCATTTTGGGCAAATTAAGCAGCGTTTTGCCCTCTTTCTCAAACTAATTAGGGAAATAACCCTCTTTTGAAAATCGAGTTTCTCAAAATCAATTTAGGCCCTATAGCGGCGTTTTTAAGGAGCCTATAGTGACGTTTTCAGGACCTATAGTGACGTTTTGTAACTCGATTTCTATAAAATCGAGTTATAGGTAAAAAAAATTAAAAAAAATTGCCTATAACTCGATTTATTGGAAGTCGAGTTACAAAACGTCACTATAGGTCTTTAAAAACACCGCTATAGGGCTCCAGAATTTATTTTTTTTATGACTCGATTTTGAGAAAATCGAGTTTCAAAAGAGGAGCATTTCCTTAATTAATTTGAAAAATAGGGCAAAACGCTGCTTAGTTTGCCCAAAAGAGGCATTTTGTAATTTTGTCCTAGTTTTTACTAATGCAAATATATGGTTTATTGTATTCCAGGAAACTGAAACAATACATTGGAATATAAAAGGAGGCCAAGTTTCGATGTTGGAGTGACTTTTAGCATGCATCAAAGAGGGAATATTTATAGTCTTAGTTTTATTGTATTTCATCTACATTTACTTTGTCTTTGTCTTGTCTTAAGTACCAAAAAATATTGTTTATACTGTTATCTGGCTATTTGAGATTTAAAACCTCAAATTGTAAGTCTTTATTTGGGATTTCGATCAATATTATTAATTGTTTGAAGTTACTTTATTACTTTGAGTTTTGAAATTGTGGATTTTAATAACATTTCAAACATGTTATATTACTAATTTTTAGGGAACAAATTAATAACCAAAAATATATTTTTGTAATATTCAATAATTTTTATACCTTTGGCAGCGGCTTTTATAACTGCTCTTATATGAAACCTATAGTAACAATTGTGTTCTCTACTGCAAAAACTAATTTACAACAAAGTGTAAGAACGAATGAACTAGTAGTTTTTTAATTTTATAATAGCGTTCTATAGAACTGTTGCTAAATAATCTCTAATAGTGATTCCCAAAATCGCTATTAAAAATAATTTATGCCAGAGATAACGGAAGACTATACTAGCATTTCTAATTTTTTTAGTAGCGGTTTACAAAACTGCTGCTAAAGAATCTATAGCAACGGTTACATAATTGCTGGTATAAATAATTAATTCCAGAAGAAAGGGATGAGTGTACTAGCAGTTTTAAATTCTCTAGCAGAGATTCTACGAATTGCTGCTATAGGTATTTTCTATGCAAACAATTCTTAAAACCGTTGTTATAACTTATAATAACGAAAACTTAACAGCGGTTATTCAGGTTATAGTGGCGGTTCAGAAAACCACTGGTATGGAACTATTAGACTTTTAGTAGTAGTTTTTTATAGCTTTAGAACCGCTGCTAAAAATCAAGTTTTTTGTAGTGTCTCCATTTCTCTTTCTTAGATTTATTTGCTTTATCTTAAATTACCAATTTATTTTCCTTTCAAAAACATTATTAATTTATTTTTCTCACCAATTTATTTTCTCTTTTTTTTTTTCATGGAATCACCAATTTATTTTCAAGATGAAAGAAAATTAGAAAATACCAACAGCACATAAAGAGAAGGCTATTAATTTATTATGATTGACCATTACAATATATATATTATGCAACAATAAGAAATAACATGCCCCTCTTTCCCCAACACCTTACCTTGTCTTTACAATGAAATTCAAAGAAAGAAAACTAAAGTTTAACTTTTCCAACAAGCATAAAACCCTTATAAATGACTGATCTGATCAATTTAGGTCCTCCCCAAGCATTTTCAAACTCTTTTACTACACTTTCAGATAACAAATCAATACCTTGATCCTTGGCTGTAATCACTGCAGACCATGACATTATCATTCTCAAGAATCCTTCAAATGACAACTCTTTTGGCATATCTAGTAGTTGTGGTTTCCCCTCACATCCTAAACCTACACTTTCAAAAGGAAATGGAAGTGTCTTATAAGCATCAAATATGTGTTGTATATTTGGGTTCCAATAGGAAAGAGTGGTGTTATGAAAGCGCTTCATTATGGGATCAAATATGGGGCTAACTACTATGTCATTATAACCCCAAACAGCAATTACACCTCCTGGCTTTCTTAGAAGGTGTGTCACAAGGGAGTAGAACTTGGGGAGGTCAAACCAGTGGACAGCTTGAGCCACAGTCACTAGATCAACTGAATTTTCTCCTCCAATTAGGGCCACTAATTCATCATCTGTGATGGATAATGGAGTATGGAGATATTGAACATGAGGGTGTGGCATTGCAAGTTTTAACTGTGCCTCACTCACATCGGTTCCAATTACCTGCTCATAATGCTCAGCAACCTATTAAGAACAAGGTCATGCAACTCTAATAGCCTTAGTGATTATGCATACTCAATACAACATATTATTATATGTCTAATATTCTTCTTACTAAAAACCAATTAAGGTTGTTAATTGAAAAAATAAAAACAAACACGGACAAGAATAAAAATAAAAAGCACTCAACCAATCCATTATGTGAAATCAAATATCATGACCTCAACCCCAATGTTCTTAAAGTTTAACTTTGGGTCCCAGACATCAAATAAGAAAATTGTAATGCGGAACGCATATTAATTAAGTCACCATTTTTTTTAAAGATTTTTTAGGTCAATTTTCAATTTAAAAATTTTAATTTTCAATTTTTGGAAATCAAATGCAAATTTCATGTATCTAAACTTTCACAAGGCCTGCCTACGAATGATTCCATCCCTAACACCCACGTTAACAAAAAAAAAATAAAATAAATAAATGTAAAATTGCTCAATCGAAACTGGCTAAGATGGATCAAACTCCAATTTCCAAAAAAAAAAAAAATTATGGGCCAAACTATAATGTATTAGAGAGAGGGAGAGATCAAAGGGACTAACAGCGATAGCAGCTTGACCATTGCCGGTGCCAACATCCCAAGCTAAAGAATGGTGAGGAGTGAGAGCAGCCAACATGGAGTACCAGTGGGTTGGATAAGTTGGCCTAGCATCCAGGTAAAAATCAGCTTGCTTATCAAACAAACCAGCCATATATTCTCTAGAATAAGCTCCGTCTGTAGACCTTGTGAATGTTGAGTTTGCTTCTTATATTTTTTCTTATAGTAGTTGGTAAATATTGGAATCCAAAACTTATGACGCATGCACTTATATATGCACTTGCACTCAGCATCTTTAAAATAAATAAACAAGGGTAAGGGCGGCTTTACCTTAAGGCCAGGGGGTTCAAATTCAACCCCCCGACCAGGCCATAATTTTATATATATATATATATATATATATATTTTGCACTCAGCATCTTTAAAATAAATAAACAAGGGTAAGGCTCCTAACGAAACCAGGGGCGGCTTTACCTTAAGGCCAGGGGTTCAAATTCAACCCCCCGACCAGGCCATAATTATATATATATATATATATATATATAATTTTTAATAAGTTTTTTTTAGCTCCTAAAATAAAATTTTGAACCCTTGGCCCTAAATATTGTTTAAACCCAGCTAATATAAGTTTGAATATGATCATCTTAATGCTACTTTCATAATATTTTCACGATAATTTAACAATAAAGATTAAGTGACAAATTGTAACTGGTTTTTATTAGGACCCACAACTAACATCACTTTTTTCCTACCTTTAACAACTTAATTACCACATAAGTTTTGTTGTAAAAGTGTTGTGTTAATAGCACTACTCTTAAAATATTTAATTTTATAAGAAAAAAACGGTTTCAAATTTTTGCTCATTCTTAAAATAAAAATTAAAAAAAATTTGGCTTACTTTTCCATTGACAGCAGAAAAAAAGTTGTTTTTCCTTGCACTTTTTCTTCTTCATTAACAAAAAAGTACACCATTGTTAAAACCAACAGATCTGTATCTATATCTGTAATTTTTTCCTCATTCTCTCTATCTTTCTTTTTCCCTTCTATGTTTTCTTAGTTTTCCTCTCTATTTGATCAAGTAATTTGATAAATGCTCTATAGATTTCCAAATCCAAAAAGTCTTTTAGTGCTTGTGCTAATTTCAAGATATTGACCACGTGTATGGTTAAGAAGTCATACACTTCAAAAATTAAAACTTATATAAGTTATTATTTCTTTTCTTCTTAATTTCGCATTTACCGTTAGTCGGACTCTAAAAGACTGACCACGTGTATTAATAGTTATTTAATTATATTTGTTTATGGTTGTTTTCTTACCGATATTTATACTAAATTATATTTAGAATACTATATATTTTAGATTATTGTATAATGTATATAATATGGAAGTTGCACATGTAAAAAAAAAAAAAAAAAAAAAATTTTATTTGCCCCCTTGATAAATTTCTAGCTTCACTATTGCTAACCCCCCTAGAAAAAAATCCTAGCTAGAACGATCACTGAACCAAATTGAATCAAAACTTACATTTGTTAAAGGTGAGGTAGACAGAGTTGTCGCATATATATAATATTTTTTTTGATACACACATATATAACATTAAGAATATACATTTGTTTAAGATATAGAGTTAGCGGACAATGTTTTATTCTCTTCTTAATTTTCTAACCCTTTTTTTTTGGTTGATGATCTCCTCTTTTCTAACTTTTTTTGGTGAATAAATAACAGCTTTCTCATTTAACTGGGGTGAAGAAAGGAAGGGTTGCTATCAGTCCACCTTGTTTTCCTGGATAAACTCGCTACATGTCTACCTGAACAGTGTGCTGCATGCGCTGTTTGTATTGCGATTTGAGATGGACAAATTAAGCTAAAGAGACGATACCTCAATAGACTGGAACTTGCACTTGCGTCCTTCAGCAAATGACCCCATGCATGGATGAACCAGTCTCTAAAGTCTCTCTCATCAACTTGCAAAGCAACGCTTGTTTCAACATTTCAGAAAAACGATATCTAAACAATATTTAATTATATTTATAATAGGACTTTCTGTTGATCGAAGATATTTTTCCTTTGATATATTTTGTTTTATGCTATCAACACAAGAAAACACATAAATTATCTTCACAAAAAGTTTTATATCAAAACAAACGGAGACAATCTGAGAATCCCCTCAAGCACCACATCTGTCGATGACTATCTAACATCATCATTTATTATTGGATATGTGAAGTATATTTAATTCATCATTATTGTTATTATTATCATAAGCACAAGAACCTAGAATTTTAGTGAATCAAGGAAAGAAGTCGGAGTTTACTAGGTTACGTTTACTGATGAAATATGTTTGTTTCACCCTCCAAACAGATGCGTCCAACACATAATACTATTAATACACAGAGCATGCGTGTTTGGACCAGCTTGTGGGCCTTATATATATATAAAATTAAATAAAAAAATAACCTTTATTTATATATACACACCTAAATATAGTGACCTGATATTTTCCCCTTTTACATTTATGGTAAACTTCATCATAAATTTAATTAGTGTGTTCCATCAAGAATGTGAAATAGGGAAAGCACCACATCTCTATAATTCGAGAATATCTAAGAATTACTCGTCTAGCCCCGACCCACCCCTCTCTATGCCTCTGGGACTAAACCTTTCAAACTCTTCACAACAATTTTTATTTTTAAGCCTGTAATTTTATTCTCTAATGGACAATTAATATCTAGCTATTTCTTTGTTAAGGAATTTTTTTTTTCCCATTTATATTAAAGAAAATCCTTACTTGTCACACTAAGGAAAAAACTTTCTTTCCACACTATAACAAAGGTTGCTACTTACGAGGAAACTTTTTTGATGAACAAGAAAAATTGTCTTTATCAATTCCAAACATATGCTATAGGAAATTGTATGTCAAATATTGAAACAATATATATATATATATATATATATATATCGGTAAAAAGGATGCTTTCATTAAGAACTAAGGAACAGATACAAAATGATCATAAGCCACCTTCGCAGAGTCTAAGCTAAGCAGCAGCGAGACATCAGCAGGGGGGTCTAAATACACTACAAAATCCTAAGAGAGCAAGGCTCCCCTTCTAACAAGGGTGTCCACACACTTGTTGGCTTTCCGAAAATAGTGTTGAACGCGTACCATGAGGATTTCTCTAAACCCAGCCTTACAGTCACTAACTAGAGCATCATTACTGTTCGGTTGGCCATCATCCTTCTTCAACAGGTCCACAAGCAACTGCACATCCAGCTCAATGATCACTGCAAGAAGCTTTAGCGAAATACACAGCCAAATTCCATCCCTTAAAGCCCACAATTCCACTGCAACACTAGTGGTAAAGCTGACAGTAGGGATGGCCATACCCATTGGGTAATGGATATCTTACCCTACCCGATCCAAATGTTTTGGATAATACCCGATTTTTTATGGGTAGAACTTAATCGGGTAGGGTATGGATATTACCCGAATAGTTCGGGTCGGGTATGGATAATATCCATACCCTACCCATATAAAAAATAAAAAAAAAACCCTAACTCTCTCACTTTCACTCACACACACACTCTCTCTCTCTCTCTCTCTCTCTCTCACTTCAGCCTACATTCTCACCGTCACCCTCTCTTTCTCTCACCCAAGCTTCCATCTCGAATAAACTCTCTCAACCCAGAGGAGATTGAACCATGCATCACCGGAGTTGGCCTGCTGTCGCTGATCTAGACTTTGGAGACGCCGACAAAACCGTTCGTGGACCCACACCGCCGATCTCACTGTTTGTGGTTTCCATACATTTTGCTACCTCTCTATCTCTTTCTTTGTGTTTGGTTGCTGAGAAAAACTTGAAGGAAAAGAGAAATTTTGGAGTCTTGGGGCTTTTGTACGACCTTGATGTCCATTTCTTTTTATGGGTTTAATTTCATGAATGGGTTTCTCCAAAACCTTGCCGATTGTCATATAAAGAAACACTCTTTTGCTTTCTCAATGTGCATTTGATTGTTATGTCAATTTGAAACTCATTTGGGGCTTTCGAACCTGGGGTAATTAATTTTGTTTTTAAGCTTATTTTTTACTATACTTCGTGTGTTAGATGATGCACTAAAAACTTTGGGTGTAAATCAAAAACAGAGCACACTGATTGTTTGCCTAGAAAAAAAGATTGTTATTTTTCCAAGAAAAAAAAAAGAAAAAGAAATCAAAGGGTTGTTTGTTTGCCGAGAAAATGAAAGAAAAAAGAGATGAAAAGAAAAAATTAAAAAGTCTGGTGGGCATGTGTTTCAATTTTTAAGTTAAAATGTTTTTGGATTTTAAAAAGAAAAAATTAAATGGGTTTCGGGTAGGGTATGGATATCCATGGATAATAAATTCGAGTAAGAATTGGGTATGGATAATAATGGGTATTGGTATCCAGATATCCATGGGCAAACATTTCGGGTAGGGTATGGGTATACCCGTTCCATAGCCTACCCATGGCCATCCCTAGCTGATAGCTCTAGCATATCCTTTAACCCAGTCTCCCTTATCATCACGGATTAGGCCTCCTCCTTTAGCTAGGTCGGGGTTGCCAAGGGATGAACCATCTGAGTTTAGCTTGTACCAGCTTAGTTGACTTTGATAGAAGTATGGGCATGGGCCTGCTTCCCATTGATACCGATGTAGGCAAACTCCGTGGCCTTCAAAATAACCTCAGATTTCAAATTTTTTTGAGGCCTCCCATTCTGAAAAATGTCGATGTTACGTCGAAGCCACAAGGACCAGATTCCAAAGGAGAAAATAATTCCCCAACTGATGTCTAAATAGGATGATCCCTGAGAGCTACAACAGTTAAGCCTTAGACAATCCTTGAGATTTGAACCGAAGAAAAGAGAGGCAGCTAGAGAACTCCAAAAGTTTTGCGCTTCTCAACCATCTCTAAGAGCATGAATAGTACTCTCTGTTCCTTCGTTGCAAAGAGGGCGCACATGGGGAATATCAAATCCCCTGGTAGCAAGAACGACACAAATGGGAATACTCTGATGGAAGCATTGCCAAATAAAGAATGAATTTTAGGAATAGTATGAACCTTCCAAATCCATTCACCATTACATAACCTAGGAGACCAGTCTTCCTCTTCCATAGAAGCCAATTTATAAGCTTCCTTGAGATCAAATTTTCCACAAGGGGAGGATGACCAAGTGATGCGATCAGAGTTTAAAGTAAAGAAGGAAATAGGGGTAGCTTTTATTTCCAGCATCAGGTGCTTAGGGAAGGAGAAGGATAAACCCTGCCAATTCCATCCTTAAAAATTGACCACTTCCTTCAACAAGACTCCATCTTCCCCACGATTGAATGACCCAGCAATTAGCACTCTAAGTGGATCCTTATCCATCCATTTGTCATGCCATAAGGATAGACTGCTATCCCTACCAACAATCCATTTGGTTCCTTCCTTAAACACCGGCTCTCCCTTTCGAATGGCTGACCAAGTGGAAGAACACAATCGGATTCTGGTGCCAAGATTGGAAACTCTCCTAGGGGAGTGATAATTCTGTGTCATGACTTTTTCCCAAATGGAAGTGTTTTCACATTGCAACCGCCAATTAAATTTAGCTAGTAAGGTAGTATATTTTTCCTTCGGTGCCTGGATGTCTAAACCTCCATCCTTTTTTGGTCTTGTGATCTTTTTCCAACTAACCAAATGAACCTTCTTCTTGGTTTCCAAAGAGCCCCATAGAAAATTCTGACTAAGTCTATTCATACTGCTGAGAATCTTTGAAGGGAGAGCCACACATTGCATAGCATAGTTGGGAATAGTGGTCATCACGGATTGTGTGAGGACTAGCCGACCTACAAATGAGAGAAGATTTGCTTTCCATCCAGCAAGGCGATTCTTCATCCGCTCTATAATGTATCCAAAATCTTGTTTCATGCCCGAATGTTTAATTGGGAAACCCAAGTATTTCCCGAGAGAAGGAGTAGACCGAAATCCCAAGATGTCACTAAATTCAGACCTTGCATTGGTTGACACGTTGGGTGAGAAAAATGCTCTAGACTTGTCATTGCTCACATTTTGCCCCGATAGACTACAAAATGAGTCAAGGACATCCCTGATAGCCATACAGTTCTTACGGTCTGCTTTTGCAAATAATACAAGATCATCAGTGAATAAGAGATGAGAGAAAGCTAACCCACCTTGAGACGCCTTGACTGGATTCCACAGGTTAGAGTTACACTTCTCCGATATAAGAGCACCCAACACTTCCATGCAGATGATAAATAGATAGTGGGAGAGAGGATCCCTTTGTCTAATACCTCTAGACAGAAGAAAAAATTCAAGAGCACCTCTGTAAAAGAGGATGGATATCAAGGAGGTCGAGACACAACTCATAATAAGAGAGATCAATTAGGTCAGGAACTTGAACAGGTTTAGGGTGTCCCTTATGAAACTCCATTCAAGGCGATCGTAAGCCTTTTCAAGGTCAATCTTGATTGCCATGAGCCTATATCTTCCCTTCTTCCTTGACATGGTATGAATAACCTCCTGTACAATAATAGCATTATCAATACCCTTTCTTCCAAGGACAAAAGAAGTTTGGAGCGGAGACAGCAGGTCGGCTAGTAAAGGCTTGATTCTAGCCACAATAATCTTGGACACATTCTTATACACTGTGTTGCAGAGACTGATAGGCCAGTAGTTGTTGAAGGACTCTGGATTCTTGCACAAGGATTAAGGTGATCAACATTTGATTAAGATATTCTGGCATCCTAGCAGAGGAAAAGATTTGTTAAATTTCTCCTCTAACCGATTCGCCAACCAAAAGCCAAAATCGCTGAAAGAATCCTACGTGAAGCCCATCGATGCTCAAAGCTTTGAAAGCCCTCAAAGACCAAAGAACAGCCTTGATTTCTTCGTTAATGACTGGGCAGACCAGCTTAACGGCATCCTCTTTCCTCATGCAAACTTGCCAAAAGGGCGGGTCCCAATTAGCCAAGGTATAGTAGTTGTGGCTGGAGGAAAATAGCTCAGCATAACCGTGCCTTAAGAAGTCAACTGTTTCCTTCTCTCCATGAATCCAATTCCCGGCTCAATCTTTCATACAGGATATACGATTTCTTCTTCTCCGGAAGGGCCGATGTGTGATGAAATCCAGTATTTTTGTCTCCCTCAACTAACCAAGTAATACAAGCTTTCATAGCCCATAATTCCTCTTCGATTTTAGAAACCTCGTTGAGTTCCACTCTAAGGTCCTTCTCTAATTTCACCAAGAAAGCATTAGCATTTTTTGAAAGAGCCACCTGACTCCTGAGCACCGTTAAGTCTAGTAGTGACTCTCTTCTGGCGATGAAACAGATTCCCGAGAACATTCTTATTCCAGTCCCTCACTTTACGGCATCTCTCACCACAGCACGGAAGAAACAATATTTTTACTGTCGGAAATATTTTTTTTTTTTTTTTTGACAGAAACATTATTTGTTTTGGATGGCAGTGCTCCTCCAATACCATTTTTCTGACAGACTTCAAATGTTCATCACTAATAAACCACAAATTGCTAATGTACTTTTAGCCGATTTTGGCTGATTTGCTTTCTATAAAGTTGAAGCCGGATTCTCAAAAAAAAAAAAAAAAAAAAATTGCCAGAAACATTCAAACTAGTGACAGCTTTCTTCTCGTCAAATAGAGAAATATACCTTTTTTTTTTTTCTTAATGGGTTGGCATTTGCAACAAATTTTCTTCCATCATAATAGGCAAGTCCTTAAAAAAATTATTATCTACAAATCTAGGAATCTATCGTAATAAATATTATGTTCGATGGTCAAATGGTAATCTTTTGGAGGGAAAATTCTTGCCTTTATTTTTGATATGTTTGATGGCTTTTATATATATATATATATATATATATATATATATATATATATAATTATATAATTATTTATTTATATTTATTATTGTTATTTATGATAATGATAAATATATTTTGGTGCTGTAAATGGTTAAAATTCTCTTAAAGGAAAAGAATTAAGGTAAATAAAAGACATATAACTGTCAAAAAATGGTTTTTTTTCTTATTGTTTTGTTAGTTTCTATAAGCTTTTTTAGGCATAAAAATGTTCTATTTTTTAATGGTTAGTAGCAACGAAATTTTTGTACCTAAATAAATAAAAAAGATAAAGTAGAAAATGAACTTATATAAATATAGCCTAATCTAACACAATCCGGAATAGGCCGGAATTTAGATACAGGAATTCATCCGGAACACCAAAATAGTCCAAAACAAACAAAAATTTAGACCACAGTGGAACAAGAGGGTTAGTGCATCGGATTAAGCACCGGAACGGAACGGAATTTAAAACATTGAGTAAAGGGATGTGAAAGAGGCAAGTGGTGGTGGGGTTTGGCAAGGGTTTTGATATGGGTGAGGAAGGTAAGTTAGGATAGTGTTATTGTTTTACATACCGGTGAGTATTAGGACAAAACAGGGAGGGTTATTTATTTTTTTTATAGGAAATTGTGGAATTGGATCTCCAAGGGTTTTGTGCTATGGTTATTTCTTTTAATTATTAATTTCATTATATTTTCATAATAAATAAATAATTAATAATAGGAGAAAACATATTTTCCAATGTCATATTTCATCATATATAACTTTGTTATGTTGCAAAATTCTACCACACATACACAAAAAATTCTTAAATACTCCCAGAGTATGGAGAAATTGTGCTCCCTCCTCTCACATTCATGATGGACCCACCATGAATTTAATGAGTAGACCTCACCATAAATGTGAGAGGAGAGAACACAATTCTTCATACTCCGAGAGTACCTAAGAATTACTCCACATACAAACCCACTTTATTTCTCTCATCTTTTTCTTTTTCTTTTTCTTTGTTCATTTTCACATTTCTCTTCCTCAAAAAACTCCAGCTGATCTTTTTAAGATTTTATTATTATTCTACTGTATGTACACATCTAATTTAAGATCCTGAGATGTTTTTGTTTTTCGAATGATAAAATATCAATCACTCTAATAAATAATATAGTATTTGTAATTATTTTTAACAAAAATTGCAATTTTTTCTTTCCTTTTTTTATTTGAGGGAAGAAACTATTATCCAATTTAATTTAAATAATTTCATTTAAATAATTGCATTTGTCAAACTGCCTAACCCGATTAACCCAATGACTTAAAACCGTTAAGATTTTCAATCAATCCGCCAAATTTATAGATTGGTGGGTTGGTGGTGGATTGGAATTTTCCCAAACCACCATTGGTGGGTTGGTTAAAAATATTTCCCTCCACCCACCCAATCTGACCCGCACACACCCCTACAAGCAACCTTTATGCAGGCAGCAACATCTAATGACATGGCTTAAGCTACTTAGTCCTCACTAGATCCCAAAATCAAGGTCTAATCCAGCATTAAATGCTAGTTAATCATGATTGACTAGCAACCAATTGCCATACCTAAAGAAGCAAAGATATGTTAAAAGGAGATCATATCATTTTGGGCCAAAATCAAGGAAAGATATTCTTAAATATCCTTGCTTATTGGACCTAACCTTTTTCCTCTTTTCCTAATCACTCCCTAAACACCCACTATAAGAAGAAGGCATTAGAATAAACCCAAAATCAACTATCCATCAACCATTCTATCTACCCATCTATTATCAATATCAAGCAATTATCCTTGCAATAAGAAAATCCCAGCCCATATTACAGTAAGTATCTCACTTTTTTTTTTTTTTAATACCATTCCAGAAAAAGGAGTTTACAAAAAGTTCTGATTGACCATACAGCAACTGATTGGCATTTTTGTTGCCAAATTGGCTAGATAACTAACATTACTAATTACAATCCTTGGTACATATACTGAGTGATAGATTAAGTCATTATCTACTAGATGAGACCAATTAGCCAACAGACTCTTCTCTTGCCAGCTAGGAGTAAGTTTCTTGTTGTTGACTTGCACAGCTCTCCTACTATCACTAAGGAAAAAAACATGTTTATAACCCAAGCCCCTAGCCTTGATTGCTGCCTCCAGCATTGCTTCCTGGATGGTGACTAGAACAGTTTTCCCTGTACAGCTTGAAATTCCCTACAAAATGACACCTCCTTGAGTAGTTTTGGCTTCATATGTATACCCCAATCTATTTAGTTTCTTTAGTCTTGCGCCAACAACTTTGATTATGAGTTGCCATGGTTCTCCAGGGATATGATCCACTTTGTTCTAAGTAGGGCTTCTATGGGAGGAAGTAGAACAGCAACTAAAAGCATCTTTGTACCTACAAGTAAGAGACTGAGCAATTAGTATGACTTCTAATGGATTAGGATGCTTCCCTTCATGGACAACCAAATTTTTTTGTGTCCAAATTGTCCACATAGTAGTGAAAATTCCTTAAAGATACTGCATGTTTTCATGTTCATTGCTTTATGTTTTAGCAGCAGTTGTCCAATCCATTGTTGAACTAAGATATTGCTAAGGTTAAAGGTGTGTACATCTAGGGAGGTACCATGCCAAGTTGCTCTAGCAAAGGGGTAGAACAGCAATAGATGGGAAGAAGATTCATCATCTTCCTCACAGAAGGGGCAGGAGCTTGATACAGGGATACCCCTATTTTTTAAGTTGAGAAAGGTAGGGAGACTGCCATGGAAAAGCCTTCACACAAAATTACATATCTTGAGAGGAACTTATACTTTCCAAATCAGCTGCCATAGATTCAAGTTATGGGGTACATTCTCCTTGGAAATCAGATTGTAAGCCTTCTTGACTTGGTAGTCACTTGAAGAGGAGTATTGTAGGGAGACTGCCATGGAAAAGCCTCCACACAAAATTACATATCTTGAGAGGAACTTATACTTTCCAAATCAGCTGCCATAGATTCAAGTTATGGGGTACATTCTCCTTGGAAATCAAATTGTAAGCCTTCTTGACTTGGTAGTCACTTGAAGAGGAGTATTTCCAAACCAATTTGTCTAAATCTGCACCTGTCTTTGATATTGGCAAACTCAAGATTTCAGTGCTGGTAAGGTAACGATATAAAGATCTAACAAGCCTTGGCTTCCATGAATGATTTGTGCTATCAATCAAATCTACCACAGAACCATTGCTCAGATTATGTTGGCTTAGAGTTTGGCGCTGACATGGGAACTAAGCTGTGTGGTTTAGAGGAATACTAGAACCATTCCCTACTATCCATCTCCCTTCCTTTAAAAGGTTGTTCCTTTGATTGATAATGCTTCTCCAGAACCAAGAGTGATGTGATTTAGGTACACATTCATGAATTGAAGAATTTGGGAAATATTTAGCTTTGAATGTTTTGGAGATAAGAGCTTGGGGATTCTGACCAATTCTCCAGAATTGTTTAGCTAGCATAGTTTGGTTCATATGACTAAACTTCTTCAACCCCAAACCACCCTCCTTCCTAGGTCTGCAACTCTTATCCCAACTGACCAAATGCATTTTCCTTTCACCCTGATCATGCCCCCACCAAAAAGCTCTAGAGATGGCATCCATTTTGTTAAAAAAAGCCTCAAGGACTTTGAAACAAGAGAAGGTGTAAAGGGGCATGGATTGAAGGGTAGATGAGATTAAAGTGGTTCTACCAACCTGTGAAAGAAGTTTTACCTTCCATCCTTGCAGTTTAGAGTGCAACTTGTCCACAAGGAACTGAAAGTCAGCAACCCTCTTACCTCTTAGCTTAAAATTTATGCCTAGGTATCTACTAGGGAATTGGACAAGATTGACTTGAAGGTTATGTGCCAAAGCTTCCTTACCCTCATCTGCCATGTTAGGAGAATAATAAATGTCAGATTTGGTAAGGTTAATGCTCTGCCTTGATAATGAGCAATACCAAGTGAGTATGTCCTGAATATTGGTTAAGGAGTGGTTATCATTCTTGAAGAAGAGAAGGGAATCACCAGCAAAGAATAAGTGAGTAAAAGAGATGTCATTTCTGCCTAATTGAACCCCTTTTATTCTCTTCTAATTTTCTACCTTTAAGAGTGCCATGGAGAGGATATTTGCACACATGAGGAAAAAGTAAGGAGAGAGAGGGTCCCCTTTCCTAAGACCCCTCTTTGGGTAGAAGGATTGAGAGATATTGCCATTAATAAGGAGTGTATAGTGCACAAAAGTAACACATTCCATAATCCATTTTCCCCACCTTTCATTAAAATTCATAGCAATAAGGGCAGCTTTCAAGAAGTTCCAATCTACCCTATCATATGCCTTACTCATATCAAATTTTAAAGCCCCAAAGCAATTCTTTCTCCATTTCTTCTTGCCTAGATAATTAAAAATCTCATGGGCAATTAAGATGTTATATGTGATATTTCTCCCTCGGATGAAGGCATTTTGGAAAAGAGTGATGAGATTGTCCATAAGAGGTTTGAGCCTATTAACCATGATTTTTGAAATGACCTTATAAATAACATTACACAAGCTGATAGGTCTAAAATGAGAAACCTCTTCTGGGAAGGGTACTATGGGAATGAGAGTGATATAAGTATGGTTTAGGGTTTTAAGGAGAAATCCAAAATGAAAAAAATGCATGTGCAGTGTTTAGAATGTCATGTTTAACAATATCCCAAAACTCCTAGTAGAAGAAGGCAGGGATGCCATCTGGACCTGGGGTTTTATTAGGCCCAAGTTGGAACACTGTGCATTCAATTTCCTCATTAGTGAGAGGTCTATTAAGGTAATCCAGTTGTTGTGAAGAAAGTTTTGGGATGGGCAGGGAGTTTAATTCCTTTAGGATGGAGAGGTGGTCCCTATCCACAGAGCCAGTAAAATTAAGACTAAAGTGGTTGTATAGGGTATTTTCAATTACCATGGGGTCCTCAGATACACTCCCCTCACTGATCTTAATTTGCAAGATTCTATTTCTGGCTCTTCTCTGCCTAACAATGGTCTGGAAGTACCTTGTGTTCCTGTAACCCAACACAATTCCCCTATTTCTAGCTTTTTGAGCCCATTTCAATTCCTCTCTATTCATAAGAACTTCCAACTTGTCCCTTAGCATTCTTTCTTTCCTAGCATCCTCAATGGTGAGAATAGAGTATTGGAGTTGCTAGCGCTCATTTTGTTTCCTGAAAATTTCCTTTTCCACCACACCAAAAACATTCTTATTCCACTGGATAAAGTCATTTCTAAGTTGGTAGGTTTTGCTTTTAAGTTGGAAAGCCCTAGATCCAGTGAAGTGAGTATTCCAAGCCTTTATAACAATGTCTCTACAAGAGGGATGCGCGAGCCACATGTACTTAAAACGGAAAGGTCTATACTTGAAAGGGAATGGAGATCAAAATCCAGCAAAACTGGTCCATGGTCAGAGTGTAAAATGGGATGATTTTTGAGACCATAATGAGGATAGGTGTTTATCCAGACAACACTGGCAAAAGCCCTATCCAACCTTTCCATAACAAAGTCTTCTTCCAATCTATTATTTATCCAAGTAAATCTTTGGCCAAAAGATGTCAACTCACACAATTCTAAGTCAAAGATAAGTTGTTGAAAGGCATCTACCCAAGGAGTTTTGCTACAATTAAAAGAGAGTTTATCATCCCTAAACAAGATTTAATTAAAATCACCTATGCAAAGCCAATTGAAGTGTGACAACAATTTAAGTTCTCTAAGCTTAGCCCAAAAGAGTCTCTTTTGGAGTGATCAGGGTGCCCATATACAAAAGTAATGGATAAAGGATTACCTTTGTTGTCTACCAAATCAATGTACACCAAGTTCTTGGATTCAAAAGTGATATGAAGCTACTGTTTGGACCTCTAGGCTAAGATCAAATCACCACTGAAACCCTCTCTAGGAATTCCAAACCATTAGTAAAACCACATTTCTACCAAATCCGTTCACCTTTGTCTTTTGCTAACCAAGTCTCCTTGAGGAACAACACATTAGGTCTGGACTCGAGGGCTTTTTTCTGGCATTGTAGAACTGTAGTGGACTTGCCCAAACCCCTACAGTTCCAGCTTAATATCCTCATGGATGATAGGGAAGCTAATGAGGGCCAGCTTCCCAACACCCATTTGGATTCTTGGACTATGTTGTGCACAAATTAGTAGCATGACCTGGATCTGGATTCATGCTCCCATTTGGGTCATGTTCAGAATTCACATCTTCAGTTGTAGCTTCACCATTATGACCCTGTCTTCTAAAAAAACCACAAAATAACCTTTGATGAATATTCCTTCCAAACTTCTCAAATTATTTTCTAAGCCTCTTTCTAGAACCACCCAGTTGTAGCAAAAGAGTAACAGAATTATGATCTCATCCCTGATCTTCACATAACTAAGTAGTAAAAGGGCCAAGGTCAAAATGGAATGAATTTAGGGGTGGTGTACTTGGTCCAAGGGAAAAATCCTGGTCATCAAAAGATCTCAATCCAGGAAAATTATTTCTAAATAGGTCATCTGTAGTAGCTTGACTTGGGCCTTAAGGTTCTTGTTGTTGCCCATTTTCATTCGACCCTCCTGCCTCTCTGTGGTGGCCTAAGATGTGGTTTTGGGCTTGAGCTCCCAATAGTCCAAGTCCTATAGTAGACTCACCTAGCTCAAAACGAAAGCGCCTTCTATCTACACATTGCACCAAAGATTCAATAAAGGAGTCTAGGGATTCCGAAATGTGTCATTTTTCCCATGTAGATCCTTGTTTGACCTCAAGTCTGACATCATTAAGTTTATCCAAATTGAACATTGTAACTGTCACTAAGTCACTCTCAATATTCGAGGACAATGCCTGGGATTCCCTTACCTCCCCATTTGTTATAAAAGGCCCAGCATTAGCAAGCCATGTCCACTTCAAACCTGAGTCCCTTAGGGGGAACCAAGGTGGTCTCATGGTAAAGGTTCCTAGAGGACATTCATGCTTAGAGGCAGAAACAGGGGAGTTTTGGGGTGGAGGTGGGACATTTTGATTGCTTAAGTAAAGTGAGTTTATGGCCAAGTTGAGGGTTGCATGTTTAGTGTCATTGTGGGTAGGAGCTTGATGGTGTGGTAAGGTGGTGTTGTTCAAGGTTAGGGGGGGGGGGGGGGGGAGGAGGTGTATTAGGATCAGGAAAATGTGTGTGTTATGTTGCATGTGAGGTAGAGCTTGAAACAAAGTGGGTATTGTGAGGTTCGGGTGGTTCAAGTGGATTTGGGGGTTGATGGTGAAGGGGATTGTGGTTAGGATGATATATGAGACCAAATCTAAGTTGGGAAGTCCATCCCCTTCGAGGATTGAAATAAGCTTTGAGTTCATTAGTGAAAAGAGGTTCTAGAGCATCATACCTGAATTGAACCTAGTGTAAACGCTGGATTCTAAGTCTTTGCCTAAACAAACTAACCTCTACGTCATCCATGCTCTGAGTGCACGGCCTAGTATGTCCAATCAATCCACATCTTTTGCAAAGTTTATGAATCCTTTCATACCTGCACTAAATCCATACTCTAGACCCATCATCCAACCTCAGCATAAATCCAGCCATAAGTGGTGACCAAGGGTCCACTCTCACACTTATACGCATAAATTTGATATTGCGTGGCAATCTATCTTCCAAATCTACTCTTTCAAAAATACCCATGAGCTGTCCCATTCGCTCCACGAGCTCTAGGTACTGGTATTCAAGAGGGAGACCATGAAGTTGGACCCATAGAGAGACAAAGTTAAGTTGCAGTCTTCCTAGAACCAGATTTGGCCTCCATTTTTCTAGAACAAAGAGTGCTCCATCCATGGACCAAGGGCCTTCGTTACAAACATGGTTAAGATCATCCATGTGTTCAAAATGTAGGATGTAGAAGTAAGAGTCTCTACCAACAATGGTTATTGTTCCTCTGATATGCCATGAAGAGTTGATAATATGTTGTAGATATCCCACAAAGAATTTCCTGTAATCCAGTATGAAGCCTATGGCACAGTTGCCCCAAAACTCCCTTTGATTGGAGAGATCAGGTGGATCCGCTTCAACTAGGGGCCCATGCAAAGCAAAGGGGACTTCATTGTCCTCAATGGACCTAGATTATGACTCTATATCATCAGCCAAAGGATTTGAGTTGATATCAAAGTCACTACTCTCAGTCCATCAGTATTCCCTAGCATTAAAAAATTCATCCATGTGAGTCAAAGAACTCAGCTATTGCATGCAAGCAGTTTCAGAAAAGGAAAGAAACACTGAGGAAGTCAAAGAGAACAAAGATAGGAAGAAGAAGGAGACAAAATGGTAGGCACATGAGAAGGGGGTGATGTTGGGATTAGTGCCTTAGAATCCTATTGTATGATATTATGTATGACATTATGTATGACATGATGTATAACTTAATATTGTAATTAATAAAGTTGTTTTATTATTATCTGAAATAATGGTAACATGAATATTTGGACATTATCATATAGTCCATGAGATGCATAGTATGTGATTTATGTGAAAAGTCACAGAAAATATAAATCATAAGTTCTTTGTAAACTCATAATTTAGTTCATAGTCGGTGATGAAATTGGGCGTTTCATCTGCGAAGACTATAACATGTCAATTAAGATGATTTGTCTTGATTATGGAAGTGGTGACTTCTAGTTGATATGTTGATATGTTTTAAGAGTTAAGACATATTGAACTGGACCACTGTGAGATTTATTATTCTCCTAACGACTGTCAATTGAATAATAAATCTCACGACTTCTATTTGCATGAACTCTTAATCCTGAGAGAATAATGGACCTGATCATGAAGTGTAGGTTGCTTTGATATATCAAGAATGAGATCTAAAGTAACGGTCAAAACGTCAGTATGTTGGGCAGCCACATTTAGTGTTGATGAAACATATATTCTTAAGATGAAATTCATAGTCTCTTAACGGAGATATAAAATATTCTCTTGAGATAAGTTTAATGGGTTTATTATTCAGAGAGTTAGACCTAACCACTTTAGTAAGACTAAAGTATATATTTATGAAATTGGATTTCATAAATATATGGTGAATAATATTAAAGGATTAAACCGGGTACTCAAGGATTAAGATGTAGTAATTTACAAAGTGGCAGTCTACATTCATGACTTTGTATTACTACGAATATTTTATGAAGGGGTTGCATGTACAATAAAGTCTTGGGATATAATTTATTAATAAGGCCTAGAGTGCAACTATATTTATATAGTGGTATTAAATATAGTTAATGGTAACTTTGGACTTGTCAAGAGTTGACTGAAAAGCCCAAGGTCCATTAGAGCTAGAGTCTTATTTGTTCTATTTTGGTCCCACTCCAAGCCACACACTAAAGCCTAATTGGAAAGGCCCAAAATGCTAGCCCAATTAGATAATCAGTTATGTAGAGAGAAACATACAAAATTTTATGTACAATGAATGAAATGGAATGTATGTGAGGAAGAGACACATTCTTTGATTCTCTATAGAACATACACACATAACTGATTGAGAGACCACACTTCTTGGGCATCAAGTGGAATTGGAGTGAAGATTAAAAGTATTCCCAAGTACTTCTGATTTTCGGTTTTGAGTTTCACCATACCAAGGTACACTCTCTTGATCTTATATTCTGAAACTTACATATTACATGTTATCGATTGCGTATGAAGTAGATCAATTTAATTCTTCCACTGCGCATGTTATTTTCCAACAGGTGATGATTGTGAAGCTTGAATTGGTAGGCCACACTTCACACATGCACAAGGTGTGCAAGAAACTAGAATACTAAAAGGAAGGTTGGTTGGTAGTTGAAGGAAAAGACAGGTAATGACTATGGACAAAGGAAGGTTGACAAAAGGAACTAAAAGGACACCTAATTAGAAGAAAAGAACTTGGGAAAGGAACAAAAGGCACTAGAGTTGCTGCCACTAGGCAGTCCACCGGCAGAAAACCCTAACTGAAAATCAAAAGTAGAGCAAAGAAACCTTAGCCACCTTATACGGCTGAAAATAGCTCCAAACATTTCACCATTCTCACATACGTATCCATAAATAAGCACTTTTACTCAAAAACAACTCTCATTACAATCTTATGGTATTTTACTCCATCTTCATCTCTCTTAGCCATGTCATGACAAAGAGGGATCCTACTTGAGACATTTCTATATACAGCTGGACACTCTTTCTCTCCCTTCAACTACACTAAGTTTTCCTCTTCAGTTATTATTACTATGGAATCATTAGTCTTTGTTTATTGCTTTTCTATTTAAGGATATAATGTATTTGTTAGTATATAATTATTCTCTCATATTGAATTGATAATAGAAGAAGAAGACATGATTTGTCAGAAGTGAACACATTTCTAAGTCTGTCTGATATCTGGATGTTTCTCATATTTTACTGCTAGATTGATATTTAAGCACATATTTGTGGTAGATCATCTCCTGTGCTGACTCATTATTTCAGGAGGTATTTTGAGGCTTTATCATAACCCTTGACAAGCATGGTTTGGGCCTTGAGCTGAAGTGCATCTTTAACAATACACTGATAGCTATTGGGTTATCTTTTAGGCCGAACGTTGAGTTTCAAGTGGCTTCCCAAAATTATCCTTGCAATAAAAACCACCTCAACAATAATTCTACTTTTGCTCAATAAATTTCAAAACAAAATAAGCCAATGAAACTGAGGACATCCAATAACACTCATTAAGGCTTGTTTGGTAACTTTTATATGAATGCATTTTACATTTTTATAAAGAAAAATACATTTCATATTTTAGAATAACAGTAAATAAATTAAGTTGTATTTTAGCAGTTTGGGCTCAGTTTTGGAAAATGCTTTTTTTTTTTCCTTTTATGAAGCAAATAAGCCAAGTCTAAGCCGAAATTTAGCCTCAACTATTAAACGAGCTATGATCAAATACAAATGTGTGTGAACAAGCTCATGATATACATATATATATATATATATATATATATATATATAAAAGAGTTAAGTAATTTTACACTACTTAATAACAATTTATTGAATTAAAAATTTAAAATTCTACCATTGGATCACATTTTCATAATGTTCTTAACTTGCATACCAAATTCCGTGCCAATTGGATGTATATACTATATAATCTAAAAACTCATCTTTTTTGTGTAGTTATAAAATGCAAAAACTTGAAATTAAAACATTTGATAGATAACAGAGTTATTGATCTCTAAGAGGCTGTTTGGTTCACTAGTTTTCATGACTCAATTCTCTGTTTCCATAACTCAATTCTCAAAAATGGTAGGACCCATAGCAAAATACTCGTTTGCCTGCACAATTTCTTTGTTTTCATAACTCTATTTCCAACACTCAATTCTCTACTTTTTGAGTTATGAGTTGTGAAAATTGAAAACAACTTTTGGCTGTTTTCAGTTTTCAATTCTCATAACTCAATGGCATTTTTGTAATTAAACACACAAGGGGGACTCACAAACAGTACCAGCCGCACCTTTTGACTTTTTTTTTTTTTTTTTTCATTTCTTCTCCTGGGTGGGTTGGCTGTTTGGTTCTTTTTTCTTTTTTTTTTCACTGGGTTCGGTGAGGTTCGATACTGGAAAAAAAAAATGCATCAGTGACAGGTATGGGGTCCACAAATAGTGTGAGAAAAAATTGAGTGATGGGAATTGAGTGATGGTGCCAAACAAACATGGTATTTTAGGGTGATGAGTGATGAGTGATGAAAATTGAGTGATGGAAATTGAGTGACTAAAAAAATACATCCAAACAGCCTCTAATTATCTATAAATTTTGCATGCATGTGGGTAAAAGAAGAAATGTATTCTAACTATAGATTTGTCAAAATTCGCATTCAATAAAAAATATCAAGTAGTTTAACATTATTTAAAGTTACACTGGGCTTTATAGTAAAAAGAGCAATCAATTATCATGAAGTGAACACCATAACTTGAAATTATATATATATATATATATATTGTTGAAGTGGGCCCGTGTGTGTGGCTTGAATTGCCACAAGCCCAAGTCAATCACAAGCAAACAGAATTCAACTAGGAATACAAATCCTAGTACAACCGACCTATAACATATATATATATATATATATATATATACACATATTAGGTTTGTGTTGAATGGCAAGAGAGAATTAGAGAGAAGTCCTAAAACCTAGCAGCAACCGCATAAGAAGAAGAATAGTATTTTCTTGTCTTGTGGGTGAGAGAGAGTTAGGGTGTATTGGGATTTAGGTTTCTTGAGAGTGTTCTTGTGCACTATTGTATCTCTCTATTTTTTATAGTGAAATTTCTCCATCGTTGCCGTGGAGGAAGGCAGTTTGCCAAACCACATAAATTCTTGTGTTCTTTGTGCGTGCTTGTTATTTAATTTCCGCTTATTTACTGTTATTGATTTGAGTCCTGGAGTGTTATCTGCACAACAAGTGGTATCAGAGCCAGGTTAGGATTCAATCCTTTGAACACAGTAAAGATGTCAAGTACAAAGTATGATGTAGAGAAGTTTTGTGGTAAGGGAAATTTTTCTCTTTAGCAAAGGCAGATGAAGGATCTCCTAATTCAACAAGGAGTTCGTAAGGCCTTGCTTGGGAAGGAGAAGAAACAAGAAACAATGAAGGATGTAGAATGGGTAGAGATGGATGAGAAAGCAGCTAGCGCTATTCGTCTCAACCTAGGTGATGAGGTCATTCATAACATCCTAGAAGCAAAGATCGCAAAGGAGGTTTGGGAAAAACTAGAAGGTCATTCTATGAGAAAGAATCTGACGAACAAGTTGTACATAAAGAAGCAACTGTATAGTTTGCATATGAAGGAGGGTTCTGATCTGTTGGAGCATCTCAATATGTTTAACATGTTGAATACCCAACTGTCAAGTTTTGGGGTGAATTATGAGGACGAAGATAAAGCATTACTCTTGTTAGCGTTGCTTCCTACTTTTTTGATCATCTAGTGACTACTTTGATGTATGGGAAAGAGACTATAGTACTCAAGGAGGTAACTAGTGCTCTCTTGTCACGCATAAAGATGAAGCAAGATGGTGATGGTTCTCAGGCTGATGGACTTATTGTAAAATCTGAGTCAAGCAATACGGGTAGAAGCAGGTCAAGAGGACGGAACTCTAACAGGAACATATCATAGTCTAAATCACGTGCAAAGAAAGATGTAGAGTGCTTTTATTATCACAAGAAAGGGCACTACAAGAATTAGTGTAAAGAGTTGAAAGAGCATTTAGAGGAGAAGAAGAATAGAAAGAAGCCCCTAGAATCAGCTAGTGTTGTTGAAGAAACATCAGATGATAGTGAAGTTGGTGCAGATTTACTTTCAGTTTCATCAAGTAACAATGTTCTATAGGAATCTTGGGTTTTAGATTCAGCATGCTCATATCATATGACTCCAAAGAAAGATTGGTTTGACACGTATAAGCCTTACAACAGTGGTATGGTCCAAATGGGTAATGATGCTACATGCCCGGTTATTGGAATTGGTACCGTGAAGATCAAGATGTTTGATGGAGTTGTGAGAGTTCTTAGTAATGTTAGACATGTTCCAGATCTTAGAAAGAATTTAATTTCTTTAGGAGTATAAGATGATTTGGGCTATTCATACTCATCAAATGGTGGAATCATGAAGATTACCAAAGGTGCTTTGATGGTGATGAAGGGACAGAAAGTAAGCATGCTTTACAGATTGATTGGGAACACAGTTGTAGGAAAAGTTGCAGTCACCACTTCAGTGGAGTCCAGCACTGATGACACAAAATTATGGCATATGCGACTTGGCCATATTGGTGAACGTGGTATGTTAGAGTTGCACAAAAAAAATTTATTGAAGGGGGTGAAGACATGCAAGCTAGACTTCTGCAAGTATTGTGTATATGGGAAGCAGCATAGAGTCAGTTTCAAGACAGGCTCTCATACAAGTAAGGGTGTTCTTAACTACATTCATTCAGATGTTTGGGGTCTAGTATCAGTTTCTTCTCATAGCAGTGCTCAGTATTTTGTTAGTTTCATTGATGACTACTCTAGAAAGGTATAGATTTATTTTATGAAGCATAAATCTAATGTGATTGGCATATTTAAAAAGTGGAAAGCACAGGTTGAGAATCAGACTGACAGGAAAATAAAATACCTTAGAACAGATAATGGACTAGAGTATAGAGATAAAGAATTTATAAGATTTTGTGAATTAGAAGGCATTACTCGTCACTTCACAGTTAAAGGAACTCCACAGTAGAATGGGGTTGCAGAAAGAATGAACAGAACCTTAGCAGAAAGAGCCAGATGCATGAGATTAAATGCAAGGTTGCCTAAGGTGTTCTGGGCAGAGACAGTTAACACAGCAAGCTTCATAATTAATAGATCTCCATCATCAGCCATAGATTTCAAGATTCCAGAAGAGGTTTGGTCAGGTAGACTAGTTGATTATTCGAGTTTAAAAATCTTTGGTTGTCTAGCTTATGTGCATGTGTAGAGTGGAGAGAGTTCTAAATTGGATTCGAAGTCAAGAAAATGCGTATTTCTTGGTTTTGAAAAAGGTGTTAAAGGCTACAGGCTTTGGGATCCAATCTCAAAGAAAACAGTGACCAGCAGAGATGTCATATTTGATGAAGCCTTTATGTTGAAACAGAATGAAGCAGAGACATGTGATGATAGTCCATAGGAGAAATTAACTGTTGAGGTGGAGTTTGACGAGAATAGTTCACTCAGTGATAAGGGTGATGTTGAGATTGATCCACAGTAGCAACAAGAAGAGTCTTATTTAATTGCTAAAGGTAGAGAAAAGCAGGTTCACAAAACACCACAGAGATATGGCTTTGAAAACATGGTTAATTTTGCTCTCAAAACTAGCAATGGAGATCCATTCTCTTACAAGGATGTAAAAGAGATGGGGTCACTATAGAAGAATAAAACTTGGGAATCCTTTAGTATGTTGACAAAGCTAGTTCCAACAGACAAGTTCAAGCACTGCTTGGACTTGATTGGTGTTTGCAGCTTGTGAGCCCTTAAGGGCTAAGGTGGAGGCGATGGAGGAGTTTGCTTGTGTAGCTTGATCAATTCAAGCCAAGGTGGAGATTTGTTGAAGTGGGCCCGTGTGTGTGGCTTGAATTGCCACAAGCCCAAGTCAATCACAAGTAAACCGAATTCAACTAGGAACACAAATCCTAGTACAACCAACCTATAACATATATATATATATATATATATATATATTAGGTTTGTGTTGAACGGCAAGAGAGAATTAAGAGAGAAGTCCTAAAACCTAGCAGCAACTGCATAAGAGGAAGAATAGTATTTTCTTGTCTTGTGGGTGAAAGAGAGTTAGGGTGTATTGAGATTTGGGTTTCTTGAGAGTGTTTTTGTGCACTATTGTATCTCCCTATTTTTTATAATGAAATTTCTCCGTCGTCACCGTAGAGGTAGGCAGTTTGCCGAACCTCGTAAATTCTTATGTTCTTTGTGTGTGCTTGTTATTTAATTTTCGTTTATTTACTGTTATTGATTTGAGTCCTGGGGTGCTATCTGCACAACATATATATATATATATATATATATATACATATATATAAATGAGTAAAAAGGGTAAAAGTACACTAAAGGTTTGGGCTAATGCTAATTAAGTCCAAGACATTTTAGAAATAACCCATATGGTCCCTAAACCATATGTTAAATATGACAATTTCATTTCCAAGAACATATGGTTTAGGGACCAAATTAGTTGTTTTTGAAATGTTTTAGACCATTTTAACATTAACTCAAACCTTAGGGTGCTCACAGTATTTTACCTATATGCCGAAAAGCATTTTGAGAAGAGGCACCAAACACCACCTAAGTCTCATATTAGTCTTTTATAACGGATAAAATATTTGTTTTGGCGCTTCCGCAGAGCTCACCGTTGGTCCGTTCCTCCACTTAGCCATCTATCCATGACCTTCACAACTCATCCGTACGCACAGTTTTAGCCTCTTTTCTTTTTCACAATGGCAGCGACACTCACGTTTCATCTTTCCCACCTTGCTCGCCACTTCCCTTTCTCTTCTCCAATTCTTCGTCATCTTCATCTTCCGAAGCCTCACGTCCTCGCCTTCCGCCGTAAGCTTCGCCACCGCTCCCTTTTCTTCAGCTGCCACTTCTCCCGCCGCTGCTTCTCCGTCTCCGCAACTTCGGACTCTGGAGGTATAAGTACAGTTGTTTTCTTTGAGGCATTTTATCAAACATGTTTGTGGCATTGTGGATATTTCAGATATATGCTTTGTTTTGTTGCTGAGAGAAGAAGTGGTAAGTGGGTTTTGCAGATTGGAAGAGTAATGTTGGAGCAGTTGATGAAAGGTTTGATGTGATTGTAGTTGGAGGAGGACATGCTGGGTGTGAAGCTGCACTTGCTTCTGCTCGTTTAGGGGCTAAAACTCTTCTACTCACACTAAATATTGATCGAATTGCTTGGCAGGTTTACATTTCAGCCAATTTAGTTGTACTGTTTTATATAAGTATTGAATATAAGGAATTATGTCACTGCCTCCTATGGTTCCAAAATTTGTTGTTTTCAGTTTGAAAATTTTCTGATAAGTAGCTAGGGAGTGAAAAAAGAATGTGTCAATTAAAGAAGTAACAGAGAGTATGGTTTCGGGTAGATTAGGATGTCGAAAAAGAATCCCAATCCGATGGTTTGTGGCTGACCCAAAAAAAAAAAAATTTGGGATTACGGCTTTGTTGTTGTTGTTGTTGTAGCTAGGTAGTGAAATTGACAAATTTATAATTTTTAAAGATGTCTTTTAGGCACCAAGGTTCAAGACTTAATTTTTAAGAAGTTTAAGTTTAGATACATGAGATAGAATTTCTGAAATGAATTTATGTACGTAGGTCTTCTAGGTGAAGGGTGAGGACGTGGGTTCAAAACTCGTTGAGTGCATATACACACACATGGACGCATGCACGCATATAAAATGCACAAAAAATGTCTTTAAATCCTAAGAGTCTTATGTCAAGGCTATAGAAAGAATTTTTGATTGAGAAGTTTGACGCAGCCTTGCAATCCAGCAGTAGGAGGACCTGCAAAATCACAACTTGTGCATGAAGTGGATGCACTCGGTGGTGAAATTGGGAAGCTTGCTGATAGGTAATTTATGTTTCCTACATTTGTTTGAATGTACTTTGGCCAGTGACATGTGGGAGAGTGCAATTGTTGTTTGCCATTGTTTGTGTAAATAGAGTTACATTTTACCTATGAATACCCTGTTTTCATTATTCCTTCTAGGAATATATACTTCATTGATTAGTGAATATATATTATATATGTTAAACTTTGGTCTTTGGGAAGACCATCATGAAGTTAAGCTTAAGGTGGATTGAAAAATGTAAAAAGAAATTATTAAACATAAGTTTGAATGAAATCTTTTTGAAAACCTATATTTTCTGTGAGAGGCCAAATTCTATGCGTGTAAAGGTGGACAATGGAGTTTTAAGAATGGATGAGTAAGAAAGGAAGAGAAGTAGTATGCTTTGATAACTGTGTAGTTGCAAGTATAGTTCAAATTCAAGCCTTTTAAACAAGTGATAATAAATCAATACTAAGGTTAACGTTTGATTAAAATATTCCAAGTTCAGCCAGGTTTTTGAACTTGTTGCAATGGCAAGTTCCCTCCACCCAAAGCAGCAGGTTGCAAGTACGAGCCTAGAAATCAGCCTCTCCAAAAAAAAAGGTGTAAAGTTGCCTGCCAATCACCTCTCCAAGCCCCGCAAAATTAGGAGCTTTATGCACTAGGTACAACCTTGTATATTGACAACCATGATCTTTTGTTCTTCTTATAAAATTTCATTCAGAATCTGGCCGTGGATTTAATCAGATCATCTGTCCAGCTATAATTTTTACTTGGTGAAATGTGCGTTGATACCTTCCCATTCTTGTTTTTATTGTTGATTTTTTTCCACATTAGTTGGTAATATCTGAAATTCTTTTCATAGTTATATTCCCCATTTATCTCTTTGAGGTTTGTGCATTAATGTGTGTCAAGGGAATTAGGATTTTTTTTCTACACCATTTTGATATCAATGAGAAATACATTCTTGGATTGTATCATTTGGTACTAACCTTCACTTTTTATTTTTATGCTCAGGTGCTATTTACAAAAGCGTGTTCTCAATTCCTCTAGAGGTCCTGCAGTTAGAGCATTGCGTGCTCAAACTGATAAAAGGGAATATGCTATGCAAATGAGAAACATAGTGGAAAGGCAAGTGCATATGTTTAGTTTTTGTGCAGTATTCTTTCTAATATCTATTTTGTTGCTAAGGTGATGCTTATATGTAAAGGTCTAAAAATATTAGCTTTTGGCATGAACAATCTCCTTCATGATACCATATGTGACTTGATTTTGAGGTCCATCTTGATTGTTTAGTCAACCACACAAGCATTTCACATCTATTATATTTTCAGCTTTGAACGGCAAAATCTGGAAGGCCATCCCTCGTTGCTTGATGTGGTGCCTTTGGCGGGAACGAATTGCCAGGAACTTTGAGTGGTGTGAAAGGATAGTTTTAGACCTGAAATCTCTGTTTCTTAGATCCTTATTTGAATAGATGACTATGTCAAAATGTTTTTTCTTCCTCGAACTTATTAGATTTTATTAATCATTGTAATTTTGGAACTTGTGAGTTGTACACCTGGTATATGCCCCTTGAACTTGGTGTATTTCTTCATCTAACAAAGCTCATTATTTATAATATATATTCAGCTTTGATGCCAATGTGCTCTAGCTCAATTGGTACTTCCTCCCCTTGCAAGTACTACGTGGAGGGTGAGGTTGTGGGTTCAAGACCCATTCGGTGCATGCGTAATTTACCAATCAAAAGGGAAAAAAAATCAGCTTTGATGATCTAGAGCCACTGAGTTTCAATTTGTGATCTATTCTCATAATTTGCTCCAAGATGTTACTTTTCACCTGGAATATTGTGTACAACAATTCTCCAGTTCTTTTTATTTTCTTTTGGAAGAACTTTGATAACTAGCTCTAACTTGTTTTACCCTGCAACGGACAGAAGTGTGAGATGATCTTAGTGATGACTGATGAATCACTAGGAATCTCTTTTGTTTGCCATAATAACTAGAGAATCTCTTTTGCCTTTTTTATCTTCTTTAAAACCCTAAACTTACTTACCTATTTTCCTGCCCAATTTTATTTGCATACTCTTGCACTTGGTTGCTTATATTTGTGGGGATGTGTGTTCTCTTCCTTTTGGTAACTGTTCTGATTTGCTTTCTGTTCCAGCGCTCCAAACCTTTCTATTAGAGAGGCAATGGTGACAGATATCTTATTAGGAAAGAATGACAACGTGGAAGGTGTCCGCACATTTTTTGGGATGGACTTCTATGCTCCTTCTGTTATTCTGACAACGGGCACTTTTATGAGTGGGAAAATTTGGGTTGGTAGGACTTCTATGGCTGCTGGAAGAGCTGGTGAGTCAGCGTCACAGGGACTTACTGAGAACTTGCAGCGCCTTGGATTTGAAACTGATCGGTTAAAGACTGGAACTCCAGCACGTGTGGACTGTCGTACTGTAGACTTTTCTGGATTGGAACCTCAGCATGGAGATGAAGAGGTACTTCCTTTTACTTCCATATATTCAGTAGATTAAATTATGCTTTGTGCAAGTTTCCAGATCATGCTCCACAAGCTTCTTTCTGCAAACAGATCGTAAGTGCATAGTTGATGTACAATCACATTACATCTAAAGATATTTTGCCAATACATTCACCAAGTTCATGTAGGTAAGGGTGCCAGGTAATTGGATAGACTGATAACTTTATTACCCTGTCACTGCCTGGGCAGGATCAAGGATGTTTCCTTTACTAGGCATTTTTACCTCTAACTGAGCTTAAGGTCATGATGCAGTATTCTGCATATTAATAGATCCTAGGAATTTAGATCTATCATATGAGATGATTACTGTGGCCAACCTTGACTATTCTATTGAGGATCCATAGCAGACCCAAAAATTTAGGACTAAGGCTTGGTTGTTGTTCTTCTTGTTGTTGCATATGAGATGACGAATATCTTACATGTTTGCCTTTTCTTTTAAATGGTGATGAGTGATGAATCTGCTTGATTCCTATGTATTTAATGTGAGTTTATAATTAACAGGTCAGCTGGTTTAGCTTTGATTCTGATTTCCATATTGAGAGGGAGCAAATGTGCTGCTATCTAACACGTACGACAAAGAGCACTCACCAGCTAATCAAAGAGAACTTGCATGAAACTCCCACTTATGGAGGATGGGTTGAAGCTAAGGGACCCAGATACTGCCCTTCCATTGAAGATAAGGTGAGCTTGATAGTTTATGTAATAACTTTTTCTTGCATAAAAAATTCTTGTTTTATAATACCCCATTTTCATTGTTCACTTCATGTTCTAACTTATCTTCTTAAGAAAAAGAATGATTGGCAGCTTCAATTGCTGTGGAATAGAACACTTTATCTATGCATTTTGTTATGATTATCAACTGACAAATATCCCTTTCAATTGTCACTGCTATTATGTATCTATTGCATTTGGTATTTTGTACGATACATTGTTTTTAATTAGAGTTACTTTTTTATGGTTCCAGATCCCATTATATGAGTTAATAAAAATATGATTTCTTTATTGTAATTGGATTTGGCTTCACCAAGTGACAAGAACTGTTAAGATAGACACGTTCTACTTATTGCACTATTTTCTGATACAACTTTTGATTGGTATATTCTCAAATTCTGTACAATTTTTGTTAGTTTCTTCATAAAAAGCAAATTAATATAAGGATATTAATATTTATTAAACTTGCCATCTCGTTTATGATGATATTTTGAATATAGTTTCAAAATACCAGAGTTTTTCATATGAAAAATCTCACTGTTTGTTTCTGCAATTTATGTTATAAATATTAGTGAAGAAGAAGTCCTTCTCCCAACTGTTTTGGTGCAGTTGGGAGCACAGACTCTAGGTGCTAAAAAAAGCTACAAGCAGAGACTAATGTTTTTCATAATGTCAGGAGTCTCTTATGGCCTTTCATGACCTAAAACTTGTATTCAATATGATATCGCTCCTCCATCATTTTTCTTGTAAATATGGAATATTTACTGATGAAATTCACTTTGGTCTTTCTTTTTTCAAATATATGTTAGATTGTGAGGTTTCAAGACAAAGAGTCACATCAAATATTTCTTGAACCAGAGGGCCGAAATGTGCCAGAGCTTTATGTCCAGGTGCGCCAACATATAACCTTCTTCTTTTTTTTTTTAAATATTGGCTATTGTTTGGATGGAAAGGTGTGTGTGTGGTTGAGGTGTGCCCCAGTAAGTGGTTGTGATGTGTGTATAACTGTTTGCGTGTGTGCCTGGTTGCTAGAGAGTTATGGTCTTTTGCAGGGTTCAATGGGTTGTACCTCAATAAGTGGTTGAGGTGTACTTCACTTGGAAAAGTCTCTTTGGAAGGCATAGAAGCAGATTTACTAGGATAGCCACTCCACTTTGCTTTTATGGACAATATGGAGAAAGATAAGAAACCACACGTTTAATGGCATTGAGTTGTCAATTCTTGAGCTAAAATCTTGATTTTTTCTGTCATTGTATGAGTAGTCTACTGGTTTTGGCAGTGTTAATATCCCTTCCTTTGTAGACTTTGTTGATTATTTGAATGTTAGCTTGTAATTATTTAAAGTAAGTCTATATATGCTGCTTGTAAGTATATAAATTTCCTCATTTTCTAATAAAGTTAATATCACCTGTTAAAAAATAAAAATAAAAATAATTAAAAAAAAAAAGGCATGAAGGAGGTAATCTTATCATGTATTCTGGTAGTCTGCTTTGTGTTTACAGGAATCTATTATTAAAGAATTTTCTTGCATTGACCAGATCCATCTTGTTGCATTATCTGCCTTTTTACAGTTGAACTCAACTGTCTTCTAGTCTAGACAAATATCTGTTAAATGAGTCTTAAAGTGGATTTCTTGTAAACCTTTTTACCTTATATATTGTACAAAAGCATCCAAAAAACAGTTTCCCCTTAACTGGTCTTTTTTTCTTTTACAGGGTTTCTCAACTGGTTTACCAGAGAGACTACAGTTACCACTCTTAAGAACTTTGCCAGGACTTGAAAACTGTTCAATGCTGAGACCTGCTTATGCTGTAGAATATGATTTTTTGCCTGCTCATCAATGTTCTAGGTCTCTTATGACAAAGAAAATTGATGGACTTTTCTTCTCTGGTCAGATAAATGGAACCACTGGCTATGAAGAGGCTGCAGCACAGGTAATATCTTTTGTAGTAACCTTTGTACTTCTGAAGTATTGCAAGAAACATTATCTGGTGAACTTTTTGATTATTCTGTACTCTTAGGCACATGAAAAGATAGCATCTAATTGGTTTTGCCTAGGTTTAGAAAGAATTTTATGCTATGTGGCCATATTGATATTTACATTATCTAACAAGCCACCTTTCTTATTTTCTCCTTTCTGTAGGGCATCATTTCTGGTATCAATGCTGCCAGACACTCAGATGGTAAGCCCCTCATTGTTCTTGAAAGGGAGAGCAGCTACATAGGGACACTGATTGATGATCTAGTTACTAAAGATCTTCGGGAGCCTTATCGAATGTTGACAAGGTAATTAGCTCAAAATTTCTTGCATCAAATTATAGGTATGACTATTTTCTATGTTTATTTATTGGTTTTATCTTTGGACATCTATTTATAAGATAGTAATTGCTGATGAGTAGAAAATTTAATAATTATTAATTGGGGTTAGTTATTTGGAATTATCAAATAACAAGAAAAAAAATTTCATTTGCTTGAACTGTGTTCCTCATAAGCTCTTACATTTCTCTCTTTATTTGCATCAAGATTGTTGGCTGTTATATGATTAGAATAAGATTTTTTGGTATCCACTTTTCTGCACTCTCCAAAATACTCTTAGCATTTGCCAAGAGTCTTATAGTTCAATGACATTGCTCGATTTCCTTTACAAGGAGAACTAGGGTTCAAATCCCCACCTTGGATTGTTATAATAAGTGAATTTATATATATATATATATATATATATAAAATAAAATAAAATAAAAAAACCCTAAGGGCACGTTTGGTACACTGAATGGAGATTACGACATGAATTGTAATCTTTATTACTAGTAATAAAGTATGTTGTAATGTAATAACTAAACATATTCATTAGTTTGGTTGTGAGTTATAACATTAAAATGAAACTTAACATTTATTTTAGGAAATATCTTATTCATACAATTATATCTCCTTAAAAATTGTTATTTTTAAATTTAAGAGAGATATGTGTTATTTTTTATGATTTTTTATTTTTATAATTGTTAGATGTATATAGAAAGTTTGTTTATTTGGAAATATATTAAGTTTTGAAATTATTGCACTTACTAAGGAATAGCTAATACAACCTTTTAAAGAGGAATAGTTATTCCTCATTTTGAAGAATAGCTATTCATAAGGAATGACTATTCCTTGTAATAAAAACATAATCAAACTAAAGAATAACTAAACTATAGGAATAACTATTACATTACAGTGCCTATTATAGCCTACCAAACATGCCCTAACATTTATTTAACATTTGTCATACCAAAAAATTAAAAATGAGAAAGAAATCAGTAAAACCAAGTAAGATTAATAAAGTTATTAAAAAAAAGAAAAAAAAAAAAGACAATTGAAATTACTTAGAATGAAGCCACACCTCATTTTCCTCAAAATCAGCACCCTATCTCTATTAGGAGTGTAATTGATTGCGTTTGCGAGTGGTTTTTTTATGCATGGTTTAATTTCCCCTACTTATTCTTGGGTGGTTATCATATTCTTCAGTTGTCCTCTCTTTGTATTGCAAACTTAATTATTCTTCTTTTTTTGTGTCATTTTATTCTTGGAAGAAAAGAGAGGGAGAGACCCTTGATCACATGGGTAGAGCGTGCTCAAGGCTAGTAACCTTTTAAGCAATTTGGAATGTGATAGTCCTGATTCTGTTTAACAGACCATTTATCTAATGAAATGTTTCCAACATCAAACTAAACGAAAAACTGGTGCTTTTTATGGTTTTAAGGTGGTATTAACTATCAAGTTACAGGCCAATGATTTTTGGACCTAGTGACATCTTCTCCCCTTGTAAGGCATGGAGGTCAATGTCATAGGCTCAATCCTATGTGGACATATCATGGATCTTTTCTACTGATCATATCTAAGAAAATTGACAAATTGATTGAAGGGAAGATGGTTGTGTATTCACCTATCAAAGGGGGGTGGTGGAGTTAGTTAAAGTATTACCATGTAAATGCAAGTCCTTGCGTGCCCAGAATGAGGCCCGTCTGGTAGTGTGTTTATAAGGGATCCTTAATGCTCAGTAGAAAAACATGCCACATGTTTGGCAATTTTGCTAAAGGTCTTTAAGGAGCTCCCCTAAGGCCGAAAAAAAAAACTTTTAAGTTAAAGCCCAAACTGTGAGGTTTAGTGTTAAAGCTCTTTAGGGCACTACTCCAGTTTTTGTTAGAAATGATGAATTGATATAATTGCCCATATTTATTTTTTAAAGTGACACTCAATGCTCACCCATTTTTAGAGAGCTAATAATAATTATAAAAAATTGATCATTAATTGAATTATTTGGGCTCAAGTATGAAAATACAAAGCTCTTTTGTAATTTCTAACATATGAGAGTTTTTTTTTTTTTTTTATCAATTTTATTACCAAACGGGAGTAACAACTTCAGAGCACTTTATCATCGTAGTTTGTCAAACACTCTAAATGCTATAACACTTTTCAGTTAAAGCTATTTATTACAAAATTTCTACAATTAAAGCTCTAAAGCTAAAGCTTGACTTCCTAGAGCAATGCCAAATACAACTCTAAAATGTGCTGTCATGTCACATGCCATTTTAGAATCTGTAACATTTCTTGTGGATAAGGGGACTAGAAGTCTCCTAAAACAGAATGTCGTGATGCATCTTGAGACTTCAGAAATAATATACAACAATGTCACATTACAGAAAAAATAGTTTAGAATGCTTACTCAGAACATGTTTGACCTTGCATGTGCCTGACATGATTTTTTATTTTTGAACAGCAACTAGTACATGAGACTGTATGTGCATTGTTATATTCATGAAAATTTTATTATATTAACTTTTTTTTTTAATCCTCTTAGCCGCTCAGAACACCGATTAGTACTTCGATCTGATAATGCTGATAGTCGTCTCACACCTTTGGGACATGAAATTGGGTTGATTGATGACAGACGCTGGAAACTATACCAGGATAAGCAAGCTCGCATTTCAGAGGAAAAGAAGCGATTAAAAACTGTCAGGATTTCAGGTTTGAATCTTTATTCTTTCTTCTTCTAGTATGTTTGGTGCACCATTGATAAAAGAAAAGAAGGGAAAGTTTAAAAATCTTGATTTTTTATTATTTGGTTCATAATAGAAAAGAGAAAATAAAAGAAAGAAGGAAAAGTATAACTAAATTTTCCATTTGGTCCCACCAATATTCTCTCCAAATTTGGTAATAGGAAACAAAAAGCTACCAAAATTATCTTTTCTTCTTTTTATGTTCCCATTTTCTCTACATAACCATATAGAAAGAAGGATAAATTAATTCTCTGATTTTTTTTTTTTAACATTTTAACCAAACAAAGCCTCATTTTTCTTTGGGTGGGAACAAAACCCATAGTTTAAAGCAAGGAAACTACTTAGAATCCCTTTACAAGATTCATGTACAAAATAAAAATACTTGTTCTAATATTTGTTGCATTCGTTGTACAAGTAGCTCTGGTACCAACAAAATTGTTAAATGAGAATCAACTACGTTAATGTTCTCTTTCTTCCCTCACTATTTTTTCTTCAAACAAATAACCAACACAAAGCAGGGGGGGCAAAGTTTTGAGCTTTTGTTTGTTAATGATGAACTGCCAGTGTATTCCACCCCCGATTGAATCTTACTCAGACAACAGGGAGATACTTAGCATTCTATGGAAGCTGGGGGTATGAACTTCTGATCCAATATGATCTTAAATAGGAATACCTACTCCACCCTTGAATAAAACTTACTTGATACAACAGGGATAAACTTCACATCCTATGGAATCTAGGGGTATTGAACTTCGGATCCAAGACAATCTTAAATAGGAATACCAAAAATGTGGCTGCTAGCTTTTTTTGCACTTATCATAAGACTTGCATTCAAACATGTCTGAGTATTTACCATCGTTCTACTTTGCATCAAGTTTCAGCCATTGAGCTTTAATTCTTCAACTTTTATTTAAAACATTAACATGGATAATCATCATTAGGCAAGGTAACATGTTAGGCTTAGGAGTGAAAGAAATTAGGCCATATGTTGACTGTGGGGATTTATTATGGAAACCCAATTTCAGGAGGGGATTTGGCTGCTGATGTTACTTGCCTGTCTGGTCAGCCTGTAAAGGACTCTTCAACACTGGAGAGTCTTCTCAAGAAGCCACACATACCATATAAAGTTCTTGATAAGCATGGTCTTGGGAATGAACTCTTATCTAGAGTGGAGAAAGAATGTGTTGAAATTGATATCAAGTATGAAGGATTCATTACACGCCAGCAAAACCATCTCCAACAGGTGAATAATAAATACAGTGGTTTGTTCAGGATCACCTTAGCTCATGGCATTTTATTTCCTTATTGGATATTTTTTGTTGCATGTTTAGGCATTGAATGTTGAGAATTTCACCAGTACACTTACTTTATCATGTCACATTGTCCAATTTTTTTTTTGTAGATGGTCCATCAACAACATAGACCACTTCCAGAGGACTTGGATTACTATGCAATGACAACTTTATCTCTTGAAGCACGTGAGAAACTCTCCAAGGTGTGTGTAGGAGAATTTTTCTTTCTTTCTTCTATGGATTTAGTAGCATATTGGGATTTGGTGGGTTAATGATTTTTCAGAAATTGTGAGACTTTTTTTTTTGGATAAGTAATAACTTCATTGAAAAAAGAAGAGAAAATACTGAGGGAAAAAAAGCACACAGGCTGTGTTCTAGAAGCAACGGGAAAAAAAAAAAACTAAGTAATGAAAGTACAAAAATCAAGCATATCAAATAATGAAATAAAAGTAAAAACACTCATAGCATTTGCCCAATCAAAAAAAGTCTGAAAAAAGAGAAGCTTCAATTCATGAATGGATCTTTCATTCCCGTCAAAAGTACGTGTATTCCTTACCCTCCAAATGACCCACATAAGACAATGAGGGATCATTCTCCAAAGCACCTTAGATCTGAGTCTGTTGAACTTGTTTTACCAACGTGCCAAAAGTTCCACGACACTACACGGCATGACCCATTGAACCCCAAATAGTGAACACACCATATTCCACAACTCTTGAGATACTGGGCAGCGTAGGAGTAAGTGGTTAGTAGTCTCTCCATTCTTCTTGCACGTACAACACCAATCCACCACCACCACTTTTCGCCTCCTTAAATTATCAATGGTTAAAATTTTCCCCAAAGCCGTTGTCCAAATAAAAAAACTAACATTTGGAGGCACTTTTGGTTTCCACAACGGTTTCCATGGAAAAGAATCTGGATTTGGGGTTGTAAGGGTTGTAAGGCCCTATAATAAGAACGAACATCAAAAACACCCCTAGTAGAGAGTTTCCAACAAATGCGTGAGTGGATGAGAAGTTATCTCATGCATCCTATATCTCACAACTTGTGGGTCCCACATGGTCCTAGCGTCCACAGAGGATTCATATATTGGATGTGTAGATAATTATTGGTGAGTGGGTACACATGCACATGTATGTAAGTCTGATTCCAAAAATAACAGAAGTCTACTGGAGGTTCTTTTGTTTGTGGGGGTGGAGGAGAGAAAGAGAGGCATTTATGTTTGGATACTGAATTTTTTTTAGTACTGAATATGTTAGGTATTGTACTTTTCAGGAAATCCTCTGGCAATACTGAGGAAGTATTGGATTGTTTCTGTGCCTCAAAAAAAAAGCGTTTCTTTGAACTAGTGGTCCACATTGATATCAAACCACTTATTTTTCAAGGATTTTATAACAAATTTTTCTGTTACATTGTTTTTGGTTTCTCCTACTTCCAGGTCAGGCCACAAACTATTGGCCAAGCAAGCAGAGTGGGTGGGGTAAGCCCTGCTGACATTACTGCTCTCCTCATTATTCTTGAAGTCAATCGTAGGAGAGCTCAAGAACAGTGGAGGCACCAGAGATTGAAAGAAGTCATTGCAGATACAGATCAACATTTGTCCCAAGTTCCATTGACCGAGACAATCATCTCTTGATATGTCCTGGCTGGCTACTAATATTATCTGCGTATCAGTTTCCAAATTGAGTTGAATGCAGACTTACACCCCACTCAATTCAAAGAAGCATTAGAGGACTAGGCAAATGGTTGTCAAATTCAACTTCTGAAAATCATGAGACCTATCGGAAAGCTATGTGGTAATTATGTAAAGACGGGTTGTTCAGCAGAGTCTACAAATCTAACCACCAAATGCACTTCTGCCCCCATGCAATTCAAGAATTTTGATCATCTTCGTCGCACTACCACAGCAACAGATGTGAAGGTCAGCTTGGGGCCACTCTCAGATGCAAGTGCAATAGTTGAGTAAAATTTTCTCGGCACTTGATCTATATTTTCAACAATGAATTTGTCTTAAAGTTTCTGCTGTGTAATAGTTTTGTAGTCTCACTGGATCAATGGGTATTGTTTTAGGGAGAATTATTTGGTTTTTCCAAAATACAAGTGACGTGGTATTCCAAACCAATAAAAACAAGCCATCTAATATAAATATTAACTTTTTTCATGACTTTTTGAGTTTATATCATATTTTTGTGTTTGGTAACTTGTATTTATTGGTTTGGAGTACTACGGCAATTATACTCTAGGGAGAACTCTTTGTTTAGTATTGTTCTGTGTAATTAGTGTATGTATACAGGTCTTGATTTAAGTGAAACTCTTTATAGTGGCTACAAACTTTGCTTATACAGAAGTATGTTAACTTTTAGAAAGTAGAAATTACCCTAGTGTGTTCCAGCTTCTTCTTCTTCTTCTTCTTCTTCTTTTTTTTTTTTTTTTTTTTTTTTTTTGTGAAATACTATTTTGGTCCTTAAATTTTACAAAAAATTTGTTTTTCATCCCTAAACTTTAATAAGTTCATTTTTCATCTTTAAACTACTAAAAAGTTTGTCTTTTATCCCTAAACTTTAATAAGTTCATTTTTCATCTTTAAACTACTAAAAAGTTTGTCTTTCATCCCTAAACTATTTAAAATGTTTTATTTTTTTCCTCAAACTTTAAAAAATATTTTTTTTCATCCCTAAACTATCGAAAAAAGTTCTTTTTCATCCCTATTTTTGTCCCTAAACTATTGAAAAAACTATTTACAAAGTTTAAGAATGAAAAATAAATTTTTTATTTTTTTTGGAAAAAAGTTGCAGATTTTAGAATGCTCAACCCCTTTCAAGCTGGCTCTTAATTAAGAAGTAGGTGGTTCAAATGCAGTCTGGTTGGACTATCGGCCTGATTAAGAGGCATTCTTCTCTCCTTTTTGGCTGGATAATATATGGCTACCAGACGCATATGTTGGATGTCAAAAATATAAATAAAATGAAATGGAAAAAAAAAAATTATTGAAGGGAACGAATTAAAAGTGAGCAAGACCAAGTTTATCAAGTACTTGAGGGAAAAAAAGAAAAAGAGTTAAATGCAACCTAGTGCTTCCTATCCTATTCCTCTAAAGGTAAGGCAGAGGGCCCGGGAAGTAAAAAAATTTGACAGATTGTAGATTTTTCTATTTTTATTTTTTAAAGATTTGCTTAGTTCTAGATATATATATATTTTAAGGCTTAGTTCTAGATTTCAAATAAGTGGTTCCCCCAACATGCACACGCATTTGTACGTAAAATTTATTGGACGTTACACGAGAACCGTGGGATCTATATTGGTCTAACAAATATAGAGCGGAAGTTTCAATTAAGTAGTATTCAATTTCAAAATATTATTACGAGTGGTGGATCCAAATTATAAAAATTTACCATTTAAAATATGTTGTGAATATAGCATTTCTCTTTAATTATCCCAAGCATGTAGAAACTAAGGCTGTAAAGGCTATGATCATTCCGAGTTACCTTCCCAAATTCTATAAATTTCCAAATCATCCGATGTTCTAGAGTCTATATGCGCTGTAAGAACTCAATAAGATTGTAAGGATATAATAGTCCATGTCTAGTTCTTTTTGCGGCACAAATACTTAGCCATCAACTTTCAATTTGCATTAACTATAAACCGACACCAATTGTACCTCTCTCTCTCTCTCATTCTCACACAGCTTGTGGGCATTGGTTTATTTTGATACAATCCATGTTTTACGTAAACAAACGTTTGAATAAGTCCACCATCTGAAAATCCCATCTCAGACCTCAATGCAACAACAGAACCTGGATGATTCATCTCTCGTGGACCATGGTCCAACCCTAAGCCAATCTTGATCTTCTTCTCATACAAACGAATATCAATAAAGGAGATGGATGATGAAAAAGACGAATCCTTAATCCAGGGTTAAAAATCCTTTTTTTGGTTTTCTACATTACACAAATGCCTGCACCGGATCAAAGGGTCGGAAGCACGTTCATATGCCTTATCACAGTCCTTCTATTTATCTCTATCGCGGTTGGAGGCGGCTGCCTTATACTATACATAATCCAACCGGATGCATCTTATTCATCTTGGCTTCCCTTCGCTGGGGCGGCATTGGTTGGCCTTCCATGGTTGTTTTGGCTGTTCACGTGCTGCTATCGATGCATGTCCCGTAGATTTGGATTTAGGAGTGGCAGCGCTGCTGGTGGAGGAGGTGGTTTCAGCGGTAGTGCACGTGAAGGAGGCAGCATTACAGGTGGTGGCGGTGGCGGTGGTGGTGGTTCTAATGTTGTGAATGCAGCTGGTAATGTGGCCAATGAGGCTGGTTCCGTAGACCCAATTGTGAGATCTCCAGAAAGTGATGCAAGAAGGCGTGCTCAATTTGAAGCTATCCTAGCATTGGACGATGATGATGATCACGGCAGCGAAGAAAGGAAGCCTAAAAAGAGAAGTTCATCGTCGAGCCATGAAATGTCTGTGGCTTCACATGAGAGTGAAATGCCATTGGCCTCATCAATGGCAGCTTGATCACATATGGGTAAGCAATATATATATATATATATATATGGACTCATCGATATCTTCATGCATGTGGTTGCATCAGAATGGATCATGATTTGAAAGAGGAGATACTTTGAATGGATCGCACTTTTCACCTTGGAAGCCATTCCATTTCTTGATACAATGTTTGTTTTTGTCTTTATTTTTTTGGGATTTTCCAAGACCTACACATATATTATAAAAAAAAAAAATTTCATGATCTCAGATTATTTAAAGGTACGGCTCTTTCAATACTATAGGTCTGCCTGAGTCTTGAAGCCTAGACCACACCCACATTGTCGTTGGTGATATAAATGGACTGCAATTTAAACCAAGATGGACCATCAATTCTCACGACCAGCTTTCTTTTGCTCTTTGGGAAATTGCATTTGCGTCTGCTCAAACAAAATGGAATTCCTAAGTTTATTGTCATCATGAAGATGATCTTCAAATAGTAGTAGGCACTTTTTGTCTTCATCTATCGCAAAACAACCTTATAGAATCTAATCATTTTTGTTCATTTTTCTCTTCCTTGATTTGTTTATAAGTCATGTAGCAGGACATTTTTAGATATTGTTGATATTTTTTATTAATTGAAGGAAAATAGACAGGTTTATTGTCGTCCTTTTGTATGGTGTGCCACTTCTTTTTACAGTAGATGTTCAGAAAATTCTTAAGCTTCATTTATATCAAATACTCCTATCACGAAATGGGTACATATCAGAGTTGTTTTCCTTAATATATATTATTGATTCTTACTAGTCATAGTCGGAAATAATGTGTTCATATGCCCCTCCCTCCCTTTTTTTTTTCTTCAAGTTTTAATGTGAACAGGATTAACATTAAGAGTATGGATATGTATTAGACCAATATTAGTGGTAAGGTTATTCAAAAATCTTAAGTGCCTCTCTTGGTATTTCTCTGTCATCCAAAGTTATGGAGTAAGAGATTGGAGGAAGCCGCCTCTTGTCTTGTTGTATGCATGCTATACCAGATCATGTTGAAAGCTATCAATAAGTCTAGATCAATCTAAAAACACAGCATTTTTGACAAAATTTTCACAATTGCTAACATAGTCTGTTGTGATTGATGCATAATATATAAAGTGATATCAGTGGTAGGACCTATGTGAAAATATTGTTGTTCCAATTATTGTTTGCCAATTTTACATGTTCTAAAGCCATATAAGCAAGAGAAGAGATTCTTCAAACTCATCTAATAGGAATTGCTAATTGTTGCATCCCCTTTGTTGTTTGCCTCCATCTAAAACTATGTTGATTTTTCTAATCTCTCATTATGCCAGGTCATCTACCTATTTTTAACCCTTTCTCTCTCATTTTTTACTCTTCTTCTTCCCTTTTATTCTCACCTAACTGTTATGCTTCCTCCAACTTTTTTCCTCCTTTTTTTTTATCTCTTTTCTTCCCACTATTATCTACCTATCATTACTCTTCCTTTATTCATTGCTCTTCCTTTAATTTTGACTCTTCTTCTCCTCATACTCTTTTTTATAAATTTGCTATTCTTTTTCTCATTCTACATATTTTTCCCATGCAAAAAATATGCGATTATTCTCTCTCTCTCTCTCTCTCTCTTATTTTTTTCTTTCTTTTTTTTGGGTGAATTTTTTATTCTTTCTTGCAACTCTACTTTAGGTTAATGAAATTATTTTAATTCTAGAGAGAACGAATTATAAATTATACCACATTACAAAATAATTATATATTCTCACTCATTGTGTGAGTCTGTGACTAGTTAATTTAAACATTTATGCAAAATGATAAAGGGTATGTAACACACTAATGTGGATATTAGTTATAGAGTAGTGCTGCAAGTACTATAACTTTTACTACATGCATTAAGCTGTATACAAACCAATGTGTCACCAATTACAAATAGGCAATTCAAATATCATTTATGAGATAATTGAAGCTCACCAATTACATTGATTACCACATCAGTTTATAAGTTCAACGTAGTAAAACTTATAATACCTTTATCATTTTCCTTAGATATATGCTTGGTTAATGAAGATGAAATTTTGAATGTTGATTGTTGTATTTGTGTTATGGATTTTTGTTGGCATTCAGTTTGGTTGTTGTGAAAATGTGAGAACGAGAAGGGCAAACTTGGAGAATGGTCAACAGTTGAAGTTGGCAATGATTGAGTGGTTCCAAGGTCAGCTTGATGCATTTGAGAGTTTTAGGCAAAAATTAAATTAAGGCATTTTATATATTTAAATATGACTTTAAAAATATAATATTACTTAAACCCTATTCTCTTGTTGTAAATGCAAAATTACTAATTGTTGTGAAAAATTACTAATGTAGATTTTTTTTTTTTTTAGAAAGTCTATAAACACAAAAAAATTTGATAAAACTTATCACGTCTCTGTTGATATGGTGGATTAATAGTGGTAAATATAAAAAAAAAATGATGTTAGTGGTGGACATAGATGAAAACTAGTAAAATTTTGCCAACCCAACTGTTATTACTGGTTCTAATTTGAACCCACTATTAAAATTATTTTTTTGCCCACTAATAATAGCTAGTAATAACCTGCAATTTAGGATTTATTGTCATTCTTGAGAAAAATGTTGTGGACATAGAACTTCTCTCTTTTTTTTCTTGTTTTTCATGTGATAAAAATATTATTTTATATATTGGCTAATATTTGGGTTTAATTGGTACTATTACAATGAAAGAAAGAACCCCATTAGATTATTGGTTAAAATTTGAGAACCTTTTTTTTACTTAGGGGCCTTAGGCAACCACCTCATTCTCCTATACTATAAAAGTGGCTCTAAGTGGCTCTTTTGTGCACCTAGAGTAATGATAGGGACGCAGTTTTTCATCATTGTTTTACAACCACTGACATGGCTTCTTGTGATTGGAGCAATATTACTTCTACCTAAATTTATCATTAACACTACTTTTATTATGCACAAATCACAAGAAGTTATATTAGTAGAGAAAAAAAAGTTATGTTGATACATCTAAGCTACAAACCTAATATTTTTAGGACAAAATTTAGTTACAAAATTGGTTTTAGCTTAAGACTACAACCTTACTCAATATCTTTTTATTGGAGGTGAATTTTGACAAATCCATCATTAGATTACATCTTCTTCTTATATATATCCTTCATGCTTGCAATTTTTCTAGAAAATTAAATAACAATAGCTATGTCATCAATAAATTGTTTAAATTGCAAGTTTTTGTAATTTAAAATTATGTATAAAATATAAGCTTATAGATCATATAGTAAATAATATTCGATTGACACAAAATTTTAACATGTGTATTGAGAGCGTAAAAAACATGCAATTCAACGGTTAGATTTTCAAAATATATAGTAAATTTTTTATTTTATTGAGTAAGGTTGTAGCCTTAGGCTACAACCAATTTTGTAACTAATTTTTTTTTTTTTTTTTTTTTTATCTCACTTAACTTTTTTTTATTATTGAAAGTGTGTGTCACGTAGACATTCCATTAGGCATTAGCTAAACTTAAGCATTTCCCCTAAGTAAGATGATAGGAAAGGCAAAAATTGAAATAATGTCACAACATGAAGGCGCATAAATTTAAACAAATGAATTTTTAAGGACTGAAATGAAAACACCCTATATTTATGAGGAGAAAATTGATTGTTTACCCATTTTTAAGAGCTTTAATTAAGGACTTAAAGTTGAAAAACAGTTTTAAGCTAAAGTTAGAATTCTGATAAAATAATGAATTAATATAAATGTATGTGTTTTTTTTTTTTTTTTTCCAAAATGATGCTAAATGCCTACTCATTTTGAGAGAGAGAGAGAGATAATAATAATAATAAATAATGATATTAATTGAATTAATTGGGTTTCAATATAAAAATACAAAAAAACTTTTTTATACCTACAATAAGATTTAAAACCTATGGCATTTACTTCATGATGCTCTTTGTCACTAGATCAGTATATCAATGGGTTTCTTTTTTGGTGTTGGCATAATTCAAGTATTTATTTCACGATAATTAATCTTTAATCATTTGGTCAAGTCACCAATAGGTTTCTTTTCTAGTGTAGGCGAAGTGAAACTTATTTCTCTTATTTGATGTAAAAAAACCATTATCACTTAATAAACTAAAATCCATTCTTTTATCATTTTTCGTATATAAAAGCTATTCCAATCTAGGGTAACATTTTCTTGTTTGCCAAAGGCTCTAAACACTAACTCTTAATAGCAAAACCATTACATCTAAAACTTCAATTCCCAGAGCAATACCAAACGGACACACTCTTCGGGCAAATTTTCCTTCACGATCAATATTATATCACATATAAAAGTCTATTTACATATAAAGAATCCTTCTATGTTGAGTCAAGGAATTAGACGTGCAAACCATACCCTATTACAAGATAGAGAAGACAAGACTTAATTTCAATCCAAGCTTTTCATAGTCTGCCTTGAATCTCGCTAGACACAATATGTCTGCATCCAATCCAAGGCCTGGATGTGCATCCTTATGGCTCCTTTGTTCCGTTTTGTTTATCTCTATAGTGGCCAGAGGCGGCTGCCTTACTGTATACATGATCCTACCAAAGTCACAATCCACCTCTTGGCTTCCCTTTGCTGGGGTGACATTGGTTTGCCTTCCCTGGTTGTTTTGGTTCCTCACCTTCTTATATCAGGTCATTTCATGCGCGTGTCGATTTAGACTTCGTCTCCATGGTGTGGATGCTGGAGGAGATGGTGGAGCTCCAAATGTGGTGACAGAGCCTCCTAGCGACTCTCAAGGAAAGCAAGCTGGGCACCTAGGGGTTATGGTTGTGGGAAACCAAAATGGCCATGGTGGCATGGAAGGGAAGCTTGGAAAACAAAGTAGATCGTCAAGCTATGCAAGCAACAATTTGCATAAGAGTGAAATGCCATTGGCCTTATCACTGGCATCTTAATAAAAATATTTGGTGGTTTAGAATTTTTGCTTTTTCTTCACATATAGTTGCATGACTTGCTTCAGATCGGATTGCAATTTGAAAGAAGAAATTCCTTGAATGGTTAATGGTTTACTATTTTTCACTAGGGAAGCCATTCTTTATATATTTGTTATAATTTCATTTTCTTTTTAATTTTATACCTCCACAATCCACAAACATCTTCACCATTCTACTAATAATAGAGAAGCTTATAGATGTGCAAATAGAGTTGCAAAAATAGGGGTTATTCAAAGAATTGGTCTCTTTATTTGAATGATCCACTGCCTGTAGTGGAAAGTAGAGATGGTCATGGGTAGGGTATGGATATATCCAACCCAATTAATTTATCCATGGATACCCAATTACCTTACCCAATTAGTATCCATACCCAATTGTTACCCAGTTTGTTTACTCATGGATATCCATACCCTACCTAAACCCAATTTTTATAAAATCATCAAATATGCTCAAAAACCACTAAAAAAACCAAAATATCCTCAAAATCTCTAAAATAAGCAAAATGCCCATGAAACCTCTAAAATCACTAATTATACTCAAAAACCACTAAAATGACCAAAATATCTCAAAATCTCTAAAATAAGCAAAATACCCATGAAATCTCTAAAATGACCAAAATAACCCCAAAATCTCTAAATATGCTCAAAACCACTTAAAATTACCAAAATACCCCATAAACCTAAAAAAATGACCAAAATACCCCTAAAACCTAAAAAATGACTAAATACCCACGAAACCTAAAAAATGTCCAAAATGCCCTTGAAACCCAAAAATGACCAAAATACCCCCCTATATCTATAAAATGACCAAAATACCCCCGAAACCTAAAATTTAACTAAAATACCCCCCGAAACATAAAATTACCAAAAATACCCCCCCTAAACCTAAAAAATGACAAAAATACCTCCAAAACTTAAAAACTGACTGAAATACCCTTGAAACTTAAAAATTACCAAAATACCCTCGAAACCTAAAAAATGATTGAAATAACCCCTAAACCTAAAAAATGACCAAAATATCCCCAAAAACTAAAAACTTACTAAAACACCCCTAATACTTAAAAATTACCAAAATACCCCCGAAACTTAAAAATGAACCGAAATACCTCGTAAACCTTAGAAATTACCAAAAATACCCCCAAAACACTCCCAAAACATATAAAATGACCAAAATACCCCTAAAATCTATAAAATGATAAAAAGGCCCCTAAAACCTATATGATGGTAAAAATACACCATAAACCTAAAAAATGTTTGAAATACCCTCAAACCTATAAAATGACCAAAATACGCCCTAAACCTGTAAAATGACCAAATACGCCCAAAACCTCTGAAATGGCAAAAAATAACCCCAAACCTCTAAAATTACCAAAAATACCCCAAAACCTATATATCAACCAAAATAGCCCTAAACCTCTAAAACAACCAAATACCCTCAGAAAATATCTAAAATGACCAAAACACCCTTGAAACATTTAAAGTGACTAAAATACCCCTAAACCTGTAAGATGACCAAAATACATCTGTAACCTCTTAAATTACCAAAATAAAGGTTTGGGGTATTTTGGATGTTTCGAGGGTATTTTTGTCAAGATTAAAGGTTCTAAGAATATTTCAGTCATTTTGTAGGTTTTGAGGGAATTTTGGTAATTTTTTAGGTTTTGGGGTTATTTGGTCATTTTTTAGATTCTAAGGGTATTTCAGTCATTTTTTAGATTACGGGGGCATTTTTGTCTTCTTTTTTTTTTTTTTAGGTTTTAGGGGTATTTCAAAAAATTTTATATTTTGGGGCTATTTCAGTAATTTTATAGGTTTCAGAGGTGTTTTGGTAATTTCAAGGTTTTGGGGGTAATGTTTTATATTTCAGGGATATTTTGGTCATTTTTTAGGTTTTGGGATCTTTTGGCCATTTTTTAGGTTTCAAGGTTATTTCAGTCATTTTTTAGGGTTGGGTGTATTTTTATCATCTTATAGGTTTTAGGGGCATTTTTGTCATTTTATAGGTTTCGGGGTATTTTAGTAATTTTATAGGTTTTAGGAGCATTTCAGTCAATTTTTAGATTTAGGAGGGTATTTTGGTTATTTTATAGGTTTCAGGGGCATTCTTGTCATTTTATATGTTTAGGGGGTATTTTGGTAATTTTAAGGTTTTGGAGGTATTTCAAACATTTTTTAGGTTTAGAGGGTATTTTGGTAATTTTAAGTTTATGGGGGGCATTTTGGTCATTTTAAGGTTTCAGGGGGTATTTCGGTAATTTTTTATGTTTTGGGGATATTTTGGTCATTTTTTAGGTTTTGAGGGTATTTTGGTAATTTTTAGGTTTCGGGGCTATTTTGGTCATTTTTTAGGTTTCAGTGATCTTTCGGTCATTTTTTAGGTTTAGGGGTTATTTTGGTAATTTTAAGTTTCCGGTGGTATTTTGGTCATTTTTTAGGTTTTAGGGGTATTTTGGTCATTTTTTAGGTTTCGTGGGTGTTTCGATCATTTTTTTTTAATATTTTAGGGGCTTTTTAGTAATTTTTAGGTTTCGGGGGTATTTTGGTCTTTTTTATGTTTCGGGGGTATTTCAGTCATTTTTTAGGTTTTAATGGTAATTTTTAGGTTTTGGAGGTATTTCGGTCATTTTTTATGTGTCGGGGGTATTTCGGTCATTTTTTAGGTTTTGAGGGTATTTTAGTAATTTTAAAGTTTCGGGGGTATTTTGGTCATTTTTTATGTTTTAGTGGTCTTTCGGTCATTTTTTAGGTTTAGGGGTTATTTTGGTAATTTTTAGGTTTTGGTGGTCTTTTGGTCATTTTTTAGGTTTATGGGGTATTTTGGTAATTTTTAGTTTTCGGGGGTATTTTGGTCTTTTTTTAGGTTTAGAGTGCATTTTGGTAATTTTAGAGGTTTATCCATAATAATTTGGTTGAGTTGGGTTTGAGTTAGATCTAATTAGTTAAATGGGTAATAATGGGTAAATGGGTAATATCCAAACCCTACCCAAAATATTTGGATAATATCTAAACCCTACCCAATTACCTTCTACCCATTAAAAACTGGGTATTGCCCAGAATAATTGGATCGGGTAGGGTTGGATATCCATTACCCAATGGGTATGGCCATCCCCTAGTGGAAAGTTTGTTAGCTTTTAATAAAATTGAGTTTTTTTGTAACATACTAGTTATTTCTAGTTAATATTATGTGCTTGTTTAACAAAATAAATAAATAAAAGCTAAAAGCCAAAATTCAGAATTTAATTCCAATACCTAAAAAAGAATTTTTTTTTTTTTTTTTTTAAATAAAACCTTTCTAGTGCTTTATTTGATATCCTGGTGGAGACACCCTCTTTTGCAATTGGGAGTCAATTAAGGGCAAAATAGTCATTTTAACCACAAAATGGTAAAAACACCATTTGAACCATTGATGAACATGAAATTAATTCCAAAATACATCAAAGTTCAAAATGATCAAAACGATGTGTTGAATGTAACAATCAGACTATCCAATCAAAAGATCAAGATACATCAAGATCTAACAATTAATTTGCATTCTTGCAATACTGGATCTAGTACATGTGATTATGATTAATTAATTTTAATTGGTTATCAAATAAATTAATTAATTACATGTCAAAATATCATTGATTTAAATTTTCAAATAAGATTGTAATAAAAGTATTGGATAAATCCTAGGGATAAATAATTATGATTTTTGAAATTTAAATCAATTATCTTGGAAAAAAAAAAGATGATTACTTCAGTTTAAAGGCCATAAATATCTTAGAAGGTAATTCGATCATTATATGGTCTGGAAAAACATTAAAATGACGTAATTATACTCAAACAAATCAGAAAATTGAGCTAAAATCATGCATGAGTTCTTAATATAAAGCCAAAATAGTATTTTGGTCCAGATAATAAGTGTCAAACGATACTCAATATTTTGGTCCAGACTCCGGATAATAAGTATCAAACAAAACTTTGGTCTAGAAACTTTAGATTGTTAAACTTTGGCATCGGTTTTCAAAAACTCCAAAATAAAGGGATGGGAGGGAAAGTTAAACTTTCTAATCCTTTCCCCTTTATAAATACAAGAATAAATAATTAGAAAACAATCTTAAATCTTTGAAGGGGTATCGACGACTAGCATTCAGAATTTCAGATTCAATAGTGTTGAAGAGAGAAATTAGGTTGATCACTATGCAACATTATTCTCTACAAGGAGCACAATTTTCACTCATTTCCCACCTCCAAAACACCATTTCCTCATCACTCAAGTCAAGTACCACAATCCCAAAACCCTAGAGAATCATCAAATGCCCTAAATACCTCTTGATTTGACTCCAAAAACTTCTTTCGTTGAAGTTCCAGCGAACCATTCTTCATGATTATTATTTCAACCTCAAGATGATAAACTCTTAAAACCTGTTTCAAGAACACACCATTCACAAACTAGAAGGGTTGCATACCACAAATCAACAACACACAACAACTACAACTACAAGCACAGCTCCCTCAAACATGCAAGTGAAAGATTCGTGGATTGATCCAAGGAGACCAAGGTAGCAACTCAATCAATATTCTTAGAGGTAATCCACCATCAAAACATTTACTAGAGGAAATGCATGCAAGTAGGTATTGGAATCTAGTATACTTTTCATTATAGCTTGATTATAAAATTGCATCATATGTTGAATTTTGATGACATGGGTTGATGTTTGATTTAATCATGCATATAACATAATGAGCATGCATTCTATGATTAATTTTAAATAAATATGATTCAAATATCATGACTAGCATAATGTAATTCCTCTATAATTCATGATATAATAATGACATGATTGAATGTATGACTTGTTCATAACATGATATAACTATTACTTTCTCGATAGTTTGATCTTCTTATTGGACATAATTTGTGCCTAACACCTTTTCATTTTGGAAACTAGTCTCTAAACTTAGATTTTGGATTTGTTCCTTATAATCAATGTAATTTTTTTTTTCTATTTTGTAACTAGGAAGCAAAATCAAGTCATCTTTCTTTTCTAGATTGTAATTAGGAATCAAAGCCATGTAATCTTTCTTTTCAAGATTGTGTATATGACCAACCATGTAATTTTAATAATTTCAATAATGCAATTTTCAACTTATTCAATAAATATGTTTTTCATGAGATTTTCTTAATTAATTTTTCCTCTTTAATTAAATTAAATGGGGACTCCATTATAAAACCATCAATCTAAGAGGTAAGACATTGTTGATTAAGTAATTATTTGAGGGTTCAATTGTCTCCTCAAAGACTCAAATCTTCACACCCGAATATATATTGTTTGGATTTTTGCATGAAATTGGACTTTGAAGATGTTACACATGGCATATGTTGAATCTCACATCGAGTATGTATTAGGTCAGATTAAGTTATATAAAAAAAAACAATTACAAGAAATCTTAATTATAACTTGACTAATCCTAACAATGAGGATGTACATGATTGAAGTGGGGGAATTATTTCAAAAAAAAGAAAAAAAAATTGAAGTGGGGAGATTATGATATCCTAGATACTAATTTTAGGGCTGGCAAAATTGGACACAACCCACAAACCCGACACGACATGACACAAAATTAGCAGGTTATAGATTAAGGTTTAATGGATTCGTGTCATATTCGGGTTGACACGATTGACCCGTTTAATAAATGGGTTGGGTTAGTGTTCAATATATGGAACCCGTTAAACCCGTTAAACCCATTTAATTAATGACATTTTACCAATATACCTGTCAAATGCTAAGTATATAAATTTATTAGTTGTTGTGGATTATTTTCTTTAACATATTGTGATTGATTATTTGTGATATTGAGATCTGCTTTAGTTTTGAATGACTATTTGTAATGCAATTACTCGCTAGTTTTGAATTTTATATTAAAAGTATTTATTCGTTTGTTTTTTCATAAATATATATATATATATATAGATAAAATTTGATAAACAGGTCGACACGACTGGCCCGTTTAATAAATGAGTCATGTTAAGGTTGAGAAATTTTGACCTGTTTTATAAACATGTCGGGTTAGTGTTGACCTATATAGTCGGATATTCATGAGTTGACACGACATGAACCCGACACACGAACACGAATTGCCACCCCTAAATCTAATTTCATATTGTAATCTTTCTCTTCTATTTTTTCCTTCATGCTTGTGGATTAATTACGTTGCAAAAGACTAAAGTTATTCCCCATGTTGATACTCGAACACAAAGGGTCTACAGTCTATGGATGAAGCTATTCCAAAGCAATCAATATATAAGAATGGAGGTTTTTTCAATAAATTTGCCAAAGCTCCTGTTACACTATATCACTAGTACTTCATCACTAGCAATTTTTAAATATTTCATTCCACTCCCTTTGTCTTCACTAAAATATCTCATTTATGCCTTACTAAATTCTACTATTAAAGGCCATTTTGTAGTGATACTTTGAGTTAAGTAATATGTTTGAGCTTGGTAAGAGAATGTAATTAAGAGTGTGTGTGTTTAACAATTAGTTTGTTTCTTAAAAAAAATAAAAAAAAATAAAAAAAAAATTTCTACCATTGCACTTTGTCCAACCTTTTCTCTTTTTTTATTTATTTATTTTTTTGTTGTTGTGAAAATGTCCTATCATTCAATCCAATTTCCTTTATGAATTCTTAAATCCTAGTGGTTTTGTTGGGTCTGGGGTTGTGAATTTTTTTTATTTGATTTATAAATTATTTTAAATATATTTTTTGTATTTTGGATATTAGTGAGAGAAAGTTTGAATTTTTATTTTTTTAATCCTAAAACTGTTTGTTTCAACTTTTTTTCTTCTTTTATTTATAATTCTTTAAGATACTTTTCCGGCATATTAGACAAAAGGGAGCAAAAATGTTAATTTTGATGTGTTTTTTTTTTAATCATGGTTTTATTGGGTTTTGGGTCCTAAAAGTGTTTTCTTTCAATTTATTTTTATTTTCTTTGATTTATTAATTTTTTTAGTTTTATGTTTTTGGATATATGGATAGATAATTTGGATTTTAACAAAGTTTGTTTTTAAGGAATAAATATTAGGGGTACTTTGATGATGCAGAAACTTTTGTAGGTAAATGTTAGGAGTGAATACTTTTTATATCTTATGTTTTAAGTTCGTGAAAAAATTGTTTTTCCTTTCAATTTAATAAAGAAAAAATAATTTATATATATATATATATTATTAGCCAAAGTTTAGAGAAAATCCAATTAGATTTTAAATATTGAATTCTCAATTTTGTGTCACGTATCCTATTTAATTTTTAATTTTGTGTCAAATGAATTATTGATTGTAAAAATTAAAGAGTCCAAATCCAATTAGATTCAAAATTGGATTTCAATTGAAGTCTAATTTTTCGTCATGTGTCCATCTACGTTTTTAATTTTTATGACAAGTGAATTATTAGTTGCAAAAATCGAAGTGTTTAAAACCACTTAAATTATTAATTATATTATATATATATATATATATATAATATAATATAAGAAACCATTATATATTTTAGAAATGTATGGTTTTAAAAAATGTAAGCTAATACCATGTATAATTTAAACTTCTTATAAAATATATATATATATATAAAAAAAATTTGAATCGTATAATTGTGACTATTATTAATTGTACTCGACTAGCCGTGCATATTCACAGGGCTACACATTAGTTAGTTATAGCAAAAACACTATTTTGGTCCCTACATTTTGGGGTCATCCATCACAATCAATTTGGTCCCTACATTTTGATAACAGTCAATTTGGTCGCTGTTATTTTCAACTTACAATCAATTTAATCCTTACCGTTAATTCACTAACGGAAAATGCTTACATGTCAAATAGTTTTCCTTGTTGGCGCACATGTGGCTAACATAATAATATAAAATCAAATAATTAAATATTACAAAAGTCACATAAGCATTTTAATAATAAAGGAAATCCATGTCAGACACAAAATTTCTGAAAAGATTAATTAAAAGAAAAAATTAAACAAAATGAATTTTTTTTTAAAGAAATCCTCACTTTCTTTTATTTTCTTTAGAATTCTTGCACTTTCTTATTTTCCAAACACAATACCTAGCAACACCCAACACCCAGCAACATCACAATATAAAATCAACTCCCAATATCGAGTGTTTAGAAAAAAAAAAAAAAAAAAAATCCCAATACCGAGCACTTTCTTAGTTTCCCTCACCTCTCCTTCTCTCTCATTCTCTCACAGACTCACACACAAATCTAAATCTATAATTTCTAATAACCATTGTTGATAATCAAATTTGTGGAGGTTTTGATAGTTGAATGATTATTATGTGGCTACTATGTAAATAGATTAAAAGAAAAGAATTGAAAAGAAAATTGAGTCTTGATATTTGATAAATTATTGTTTGGTTTAAGTTAGTTGTTGTGTTCCTGGGTATTGTGCATAGAAACAGAAACTAAGAAAGTGCAAGAAGTCAAAAGAAAATAAAAGAAATTCAGATTTAAAAAAATTATTTTCGTTTTTTTTTTGTTTTAATTAATCTTTTTAGAATTTTTTTGTCTGTCATGGATTTATTTTATTATTAAAATGCTTATGTGGATTTTTTAATATTTAATTAATTGATTTTATATTATTATGTTCGCCACATGTGTGTTAACAAGGTAGACCATTTGCCATGCAAAAATTTTCCATTAATGAGTTAATGGTAGGAATTAAATTGACTACAAGATGAAAATAACAGAGATCAAACTGACTGCTACTAAAATGTAAGGACTAAATTAATTGTGACTCTAAAATATAAAGACTAAAATGGTGTTTTCACCTATCATTAGGGTTAGTAATTAGTATTGCTAATAAAGAAGCACAAACTTCTCATAAAAAATAAATAATAAATAAAAAAGAAGAAGAAGAAGAAGAAGCACATACTCGTATAAAAGTTTATTTTCTCTGTGATATGAGAGTTACCTAATCATTTACTATAACTTCTCCCAATTGTCATTATCATGATTCATGATAAATTTTTTTCTTTTCTTTTTTATTGGAGATTCATGATAATTAAAATCCTGGAAGTAATAGTTTGAATCAATAACCGCCTACTTGTTCTTTTAAGACTTTCCAAGTTCCAAGAGTATATGATATTATCTACATATTTAGTATTTACAACAAGAGCCATTGCGTGCTTTGACTCCAGGTTGCAATTTGTCAAATTAATGTTTCCATTTCGTGTAAAGATATTATTTTATGAGTGTAACAGTATAGAGTATCATGTCATTTAAAATTAGCATATACTATTAAATTCAAAAGCTAAAATTTTAGCGGTAAAATATAACTATTTTAAATGGAAACAATTACTTTTCTTACCATGGAGGGTGTAAAAATAGGCGGCTTTTATAGGAAATCCTTTTAGAATTTAAATTAAGATATATTTCAATTTGAATAATGATGTGAAAAATGTGAGATTCTCAAACCAAAAAAAAAAAAAAAAAGGAGAAAGATTTTATGTAATATTAGAAAAAGTCAACAAAAACTCAAAGGTTTTCATTTTATATTATATTAATTGAAAACCGGTAAAATGCATGGTAAACTTAACATAATATAATTTTTTTTCTCTTTTATTTATTTTTTATTTTAAATATGAAAGTTGTTAATTATGGTAGTTATTAATAGACATTTATGATGATAGTGTTTGTATACAAAACTATATATTCTAGTCTAGTATACACATTTATTATAATTTTATTTGTATATGGAACTATATAATTTACCATTTAAAGAAAATTGTGCCAAGATTCTAATTAATAGATGGTTTAAATAGAGATAGAAATTTAATTTAATTAAAAAGTAAGTAATATAATAAAAAAAGAATATTAGTCTGAAATTTAGAATATTACTGACCTTTTTATTTTTTTTAAAGAATATTATTATGATAAAACAAAAAAAAAAATTCAAGTTATTGGTGGAAGATTACTCAGAGAGATGTATTGGTTGGGTGATAAAGAGTCAGCTCGAGTTTTGGGCCTTTTGGCTTGCAATGCTTCACCTCTTTTTTTTTTTTCCTTTGTTTTTTGAGAAGAAAACATCAGTGCCATTAAACTGAAATTGGAGTAAAACACAGAGAGACAGAGAGAGAGAGAGAGAGAGAGAGAAATAGCAACTAAGCTTAGTCTCTGACTGAATCAAATGGGCCACAAAGGCCCAAAAACACCCTTCCAGCCAAGCTTCAATGCTTCAACTTTTGCTATTTTTACTTTTGCTATTACATAGCTTAATTAATAATTATATAAAGAGTTTCCTTTTATATTTCAAATTCAAATCCTCACATAGCCGCAAAAAATAAAAAAACATGAACCCCAATGACCATTTTTTCTTCACAACTTCTCTACTCTTCACAGCCCAAAAATTGAGAGAGCTTTTCTTCTTCTCTTATTCAAAATGGCCTCTTCTGGTATTCCTTCACTTCCTTTTCTCTCTATTAATTTTCACTTTCTCTCTGTACCATTTTTTGTTTTATATATATTTTTGAAAAGTTTGGAGTTTAATATTGTTGATTATTGTTCTGTATAGAACGTGAAGTGAAGCCAATCATTGTCATTGACGATGATAATATTCCACGATTCTCAGGAATCACCGATTCCAATTCTCCTCTCGGTAATATATATATATTTTTTTTTCCTCCTGTATCTTGCACGCCATATGTATGTATAAATTTCTATTTGAGTGTATGAGTGAAAGTATCATTGTTGTCTTTGCAGAGAAAGAGAAACCAACGAAGGTTAAAATCGAAGGCAGGCAGTGTCTATGTAAAGTTAGAGATAATGATAGTGATGATAAAAGAGTGGTGGTCGATGAGCCAAGTTTTGTTGATATTGCTGATTTTGATTCGCCATTGAAGGTTAAAATCAAAGGCAGGCGGCGTCTATCTATTGTTTCAACTCAAGATAATGATAGTGATGATAGAAGAGTGTTGCTTGATGAGTCAAATATTGTTGATATTGCTGATTTTGATTTGCCATCGAAGGTTAAAATCGAAGGGGGGCGGAGTCTATCCACTGGTTCAACTCAAGAAAATAATAGTGATGTTAAAAGAGTGGTGCTTAATAAGCCAAATTTTGTTGATATTGCTGAATTTGGTTCGCCATTGAAGGTTAAAATTGAAGGTAGGCGGAGTCTATCTATTGTTTCAACTCGAGATAATGATAGTGATGATAGAAGAATGGTGCTTGATGAGCCAAATTTTGTTGATATTGCTGAATTTGATTCGCCATTGAATGTTAAAACCGAAGGCAGGCAGAGTCTATCTATTGTTTCAACTCGAGATAATGATAGTAATGATAGAAGAATGGTGCTTGATGAGCCAAATTTTGTTGATATTGCTGAATTTGATTTGCCATTGAAGGTTAAAACCGAAGGCAGACGGAGTCTATCTATTGTTTCAACTCGAGATAATGATAGTAATGATAGGAGAATGGTGCTTGATGAGCCAAATTTTGTTGATATTGCTGAATTTGATTCGCCATTGAAGGTTAAAATTGAAGGCAGGCGGAGTCTATCTATTGTTTCAACTCGAGATAATGATAGTGATGACAGAAGAATGGTGCTTGATGAGTCAAATTTTGTTGATATTGCTGAATTTGATTCGCCATTGAAGGTTAAAACCGAAGGCAGGCAGAGTCTATCTATTGTTTCAACTCGAGATAATGATAGAAGAATGGTGCTTGATGAGCAAAATTTTGTTGATATTTCTGAATTTGATTCGCCATTGAAGGTTAAAACCGAAGGCAGGCGGAGTCTATCTATTGTTTCAACTCAAGATAATGATAGTAATGATAGAAGAATGGTGCTTGATGAGCCAAATTTTGTTGATATTGCTGAATTTGATTCGCCATTGAAGGTTAAAACCGAAGGCAGGCGGAGTCTATCTATTGTTTCAACCCGAGATGATGATAGTGATGATAGAAGAATGGTGCTTGATGAGCCAAATTTTGTTGATATTGCAGAATTTGATTCGCCATTGAAGGTTAAAATTGAAGGCAGGCGGAGTCTATCTATTGTTTCAACTCGAGATGATGATAGTGATGATAGAAGAATGGTGCTTGATGAGCCAAATTTTGTTGATATTGCAGAATTTGATTCGCCATTGAAGGTTAAAACTGAAGGCAGGCGGAGTCTATCTATTGTTTCAACCCGAGATGATGATAGTGATGATAGAAGAATGGTGCTTGATGAGCTAAATTTTGTTGATATTGCTGAATTTGATTCGCCATTGAAGGTTAAAATCGAAGGCAGGCGGAGTCTATCTATTGTTTCAACTCGAGATAATGATAGTAATGATAGAAGAATGGTGCTTGATGAGCCAAATTTTGTTGATATTGCTGATTTTGATTCACCACAGTCCAAACATTATGTTAAGGGTGGTCGTGAGAATGGTGATGGGAATGAGAATATGGATGTCCTCAATGACTTATTATTGTTTTATTGGATTGTTTTTTTGAATGTCTTTGTAGAGAAAGAGAAGCCAATGAAGGTTAAGATTGAAGGCAAGCAGTGTCTATCTAAAGTTTCAACTCAAGACAATGATAGTGCTGATAATAAACCAGTGCTTGGTGAGCCAAATTTTGTTGATATTGCTGATTTTGATTTGCCTCCGCCCAAAAATGTTATTGAGGGTGGTTGTGAGAATGGGGTTGGGAATGAGATTAAGGATATTCTCAATGTCTTATTATTGTTTTATTGGAGTATTTTTTTGAATGTCTTTGTAGAGAAAGAGAAGCCAACGAAGGTTAAAATCGAAGGCAGGCAGCGTCTATGTAAAGTTTTAACTCTTGATAATGATAGTGATGATAAAAGAATGGTGCTCGATGAGCCAGATTTTGTTGATATTGCTGATTTAGATTTTCCCCCGCCCAAAAATGTTGTTGAGAGTGGTGGTGAGAATGAGATTAAGGATATTCTCAATGACTTAAGTGGTACGTGCGATTTTTTGTCCATTGAGAAGAAGCGTGCTCCGAAGAGGATTGGCCCAAGTGAGGATTGTGTGAAATTGGTGAAAAATAGAAAAATGAGTGAAGTGGAGAAAGCTGATTTGCCTGAATATCCAAGTGTGGGGTCTTTGTTTCTTGCATCTGACATGTTGGATTCCTCCTTGGACGTGATTAAGACGCTCGAGAATGTTGTAGAAGAGCAGGAGGAAAAAAGTGATTTGTGGAATGTTTCTACAGGTAATGGGGTACATAAAGTGAATAACATTGATGAAAGGCTAAATAGAAATGAACCCAAAAATTTATTTTCTACGGGACTGCCTTTTATGTCTGAAGTCAAAGAAGAGGAGGTTAATTATTTGCATATTGACTCGGAGGATGATGATGAGAATGATTGTGTTGCTTTGAGTGGCAAGAGAATGATTAAGGAGGTGCAGAGGAAAGGGAGTAAGTCCAAAGACGAGTATGATGATTCTGATGGAGTTAATGTATTGGATGATTTTGTTGCAGAGAATGACAATTCTATTACTAAGAATTCCCCAAATTCTACTTACAAATTTCCTTATAAGATTGCCAAAATGTTGTATCCGAATCAGAGTGATGGGTTACGGTTGCCTGAATATGTGAGTGCAGGGTCTTCGTTTCCACCTGCATTTGACACATTGGAATCCTCATTTGACTTGATTAAGAGGTCTGAAGGTAGGGTTGAGAATGTTGTAAAAGAACAGGAGAAGAAGAGTGACTTGTGCAATATTTTTGAAGGTAATAAGGTGCATGGAGTGAAGAACGATAGTGAAAGGCTAAATAGAAATGAACCCAAAAAGGAGGGTGAGAACTTAATCTATAAGAGATTGCCTTTTGCGTTTGAAGTTGAAAAGGAGGACTATACTCATTTTCATATTGACTCGGAGGATGATGAGGATGAGGATGATTGTTTTGTTTTGACTGGCAAGAGAATGGTTAAGGAGGTCGAGAGACAAGAGACTAAGTCCAAAGACGAGTGTGCTGATTCAGATGGCATTGATATGTTGGATGACAATTTTGTTGCAGAGAATGATGGTTATATTACTTTGAATGGCCCAAAATCTACTTATAAGTTGCCTGGTAAAATTGCCAAAATGCAGTATCATCATCAGTGTGATGGGTTAAGGATGCCTGAATATGTGAGTGCAGGGTCTTCATTTCCGCCTACATATGACGTGTTGGATTCCTCATCAGGCATGATTAAGAACGTTGGGGGTAGGGTTAGGAATGTTGTAGAAAAGCAGAAGGGGAAGAGTGATTTTTTGGATGTTTCTAAAGGTAATAGGGTATATGGAGTGAACAACACTAGTGAAAGGCTAAATAGAAATGAACCTAAAACGGTGAGTAAGAAATTAATGTCTAAGGGACTGCCTTTTGTGTTTGAAGTTACAGAAGAGGATGTTACTCATTTGCATATTGACTCAGGGGATGATGAGGATGAGGATGATTGTGTTGTTTTGAGTGGCAAGAGAATGGTTAAGGAGATCGAGAGACAAGAGACTAAGTCCAAAGACGAGTGTGCTGATTCAGATGGTGTTGATGTGTTGGATGATTATACAGATGGTTTTGTTGAAGAGAATGACGGTGATATTACTTTGAATGGCCCAAAATCTACTTACAAGTTGCCTGGTAAAATTGCCAAAATGCAGTATCCTCATCAGTGTGATGGGTTAAGGATGCATGAATATGTGAGTGCAGGGTCTTCATTTCTGCCTACATCTGACATGTTGGATTCCTCATCAAACATGATTAAGAAAGTTGGGGGTAGGGTTAGGAATGTTGTAGAAAAGCAGAAGGGGAAGAGTGATTTGTTGAATGTTTTTGAAGTTAATCGGGTACTTGGAGTGAAGAACGAGGGTGAAAGGCTAAAAATAAATGAACCCAAGAAGGTGGATGAGAAATTAACGTCTAAGGGACAGCCTTTTGTGTCCAAAGTTAAGGAAGAGGAGGTTAATTATTTGCATATTGACTCCAAGGGTGATAAGTTTGTAGGTAGGGTACATGGGACAAAGAAACACGGTGAAGAATATAAGCCTCAACCTGAAAGGGTGGATAAGAAGTTAGTGCCTATTGAACAATCTCTTGTGTCTAAAGTTGAAGAGAGAATGGATGATGATGATGAGGATGCTTGTGTTGTTTTAAGTGGCAAGAGAACTGTTAAAGATGTAAAGAGGGAAGGGAGTAAATGCAAAGAGGAGTATGATGATTTGGATGGTGTTGATGTGTTGGATGATTATACAGATGATTCGGTTGCAGAGAATGACTGTTCTATAACTTTGGATGGCCCAAAATCTACTTACAAGTTGCCTGGTAAGATTGCCAAAATGCTGTACCCACATCAGTGTGATGGGTTAAGATGGCTCTGGTCTTTGCATTGTCAGGGTAAGGGTGGAATCTTAGGGGATGACATGGGTCTGGGCAAAACAATGCAGGTAAAGAAATGGATATATTATATTAGGTAATTTTTTTGATATATATATTATTTATAATTTGTTGATAGTTGTTTGTATCTGATTGCAGATTTGTGGCTTCTTAGCTGGATTATTTCATTCGCGTTTGATTAATAGGGTATTGGTTGTGGCCCCAAAAACACTACTGCCCCATTGGATCAAAGAATTATCAGTTGTGGGGCTCTACGATAACATAAGAGAGTAGGGCTACTTGGCATGTACCTTTGATAGAGATAAAAGATATATATTTATGTTTGAATTAAAATTGCCAATCTGTCCTTCCATGCAGATACTATGGGGCTTGTCCAAAAGCTCGACAGTATGAGCTCCAGTATATACTTCAGGTATTAGATATGCTGTTTTTGCTTATTTAATTTGGGTTTTTTCAACTTGGCATATGAAACCTTTCTGGCAAAATTAATACTAAGAATGCAACAAGGTTTATGCATTAGATTAAATTTGAAGTTTGATGGAGGCTGAAAGAGTTAACACAAGTCTGGAATATGTTAACCTGATTCACAATCTTCCTAAGTTCGAATTTCATTAAATGCTGAACTTGGAAGTTCAAAATTTGTCATCCCTTCCATGTAATGTTTACTTTGCAATTTTGAGAGTTATGGTTTCTAGAGATGTGGTACCATGGGGTTCTGGTGTTCTTCTCCTGGTTTGCTAATTTTTTGTTGGATGATAACATTCTGTGATTGTTACTCGCAGGACAAAGGTGTTCTTCTCACAACTTATGATATTGTACGGAACAACTCAAAATCTTTACAGGGAGGCTATGACTTCGATGATAAGGGAAGTGAAGATAGTGTCACATGGGATTATATGATACTTGATGAGGTATTTTGTTAGATCCTTTCCCTGTAGTTTGACTTTTGAATGGATTGCAAAAATTTTAGAATGCATGATCACTTTACTGTAATGCATACTATGTTTTGTCCCCCCACCCCCAGCATACTCTCTGTACTCATGTAGTACATATTTATTTATGTGCTTTTATGTTTGTCTACTTTGATGGAAATATACATATTTGAGTATTTTATCTTTTTGACACACAGTATAATTCTTTTGTGAATACCTTATGTCATAGAATGTAATAAATGGGTATAGGAAGAGATTTGTGGAAGCTAGGTAGAAATAAATAATAAATTGGATGCCTGAAGAGGACTAAAGTCTCAATGGAAGTAAACAATCGTAAATATAAGAAACTCTTTATGCTCTGTTTCACATGTCTTGAGTTAAGCCAATCAGGGAGTCATTATGTTGCCAATGCAAGGGTATTTGATCATTCAGCAGTGCCTATATAATTGAGATTCCATATACGATTAATATGTTATCAATTTCAAGAACAATTAATATTAGGAGTGATTTAACCCTTTAGCATTTCAGGTTGGGATATGAGATACTTCTTGCAAGCTGTTAACAACTAATTCTGAGTGATTTTTTTGGTATTAAAAAAGTTCAAGAAAAACTAGGGAGGTCAGCATTGGAGCTCAGTGATCTTTCTTTGAAAATAAATAGCAGTGAGGGAACTTTTGTGACAGTATAGCTGGGGTTAATTTTCAGCTTTGTTGAATGTTTAGAAGGGCTGCACTCATGCCTCTAGGACTGCTGCATGGACTGAACATGAGGTGTATGAATGTCATTTTAAAGTTTCAAATTTGTAGGCTTATACATGGCAGATTGATGGAGAATATACCACTCAGATAAAAGTTCCTCCTGCCTTAACATTGCTCCTTTTCAAGTTGCAGATTGGTTGAGGGAGAGTATTTTTCTCACCGTACAGGATTGCGGAAGGGACCTGTCTTGGCCCAGTTCCATTGCCAATCCTATAATTCTTCATTATATTCAAAATTGGAATTCGCATGAAACTGTTCTCATATTACCATTGCGCATAATAATATGTTTAACGTGACCTAACAATTTTTTTTTTTTTTGTATTTTACAACTACTTCATTATTATTTGATCACCCCATTTACTACCAGGGGCATTTTATAAAGAATCCTAGTACACAAAGAGCCAAAAGTTTGCTTGAGATACCAAGTGCTCATCGTATTATTATTAGTGGCACACCATTGCAAAACAATCTGAAGGTAACTTACATGGAATTTATTATGTGATCATTTGTTCTTTTCTAAAATTATACTTCATTAGTTCAATGTTATGTTCATAGATTGGATTTCGATTTTAGTGTGTGATCCTTGTTTAGTTTTCTCTGTGCTTGTGTTTGAATTTTTTTTTCCTTGAATTAGGAGTTGTGGGCCTTGGTCAATTTCTGTTGTCCTGACCTGCTGGGTGACAATAAATGGTAATAATAGTCTTCTTTTTGTGGTCGTCTTGAGTTATGTATGTGCTTCTTGTTTCACTAAAAATTGGAGTTTCCCAGGTTTAAGGAAAAATTTGAGTGTGCCATTCTTCGTGGAAATGAAAAGGAGGCTTCTGATACAGAAAAGCATATTGGTTCTGAAGTTGCAAAGGTAATGATATTTTAGTATGGTTAGATTGTGGCTTGTGCTTTTTGAACCTTGGTTATATTAGAAATGATTCTGGAGGTCTTTTTTTTTGGGGGGATAAGTACAATGATTTATTAAAAGAAAGGAAAGCTTGAAATGGTGAGCTTACAAACAGACATGGTCCATAAGATCAACTAGAAAACTATGAAACACCCCCCCCCCCCCTCCTCCAAAATCACAGTGCAATGTTTCAGGAAACTATTCTTAATATCCAGTATTGATTCTCTTCATTATGAAACTTGAAAAGTCCTACGGTTTTTCTCTCTCCTATTGGTCCACATGATGCAATGAGGAGTCAATTGCCAAATAACCCAATTTCAATGGCGTCAAATCTTTTGGATCCCCCAAAAAAGGAAAACGAAGCTGTTAGAATGTTCATTTTGCATTTTCACTCTATGGGTTTCAGTAGTTTGATATTGAACACCATATTTGTGTACATTGTATGTATTATATTCCCATCTTTGCGGTTACGAATTGCAGTTTTACTGATGGTCAAAGCATCTTACATGCAAAAGGTTCTTAATTTTCTTATAACAATAATCTAAAAAGGGCTATGGCAAATAATAAATGCTGAAATATACTACTTATTGAATAATTTGCAAGTTATGGAAAAGCTCTTGTTCATGTTCCAAATTTTCCCTTATGGGGAGCTTTGAAACATCTAGCTAAGAAGAATTATTCTTATTTGTTTTATGTATGCACGCATACTTTTAATCATTGTTGTCAATGCGTATTGTACAATAAGTATCGTATCGTGTACAAAAAGTTTTGTATTGTAAGAGCATATCGGAAGTTCTCATGAATCGTATGATACAATGATGCGTATCGTATAAATTATATCATATCGTACAATTACAGACAAGTGGCTTTAAAATGGGTTTTTCGTATAAATTTGTGCTTTTATTTGAATCCAACAAGTTGTGAGATTTGTTTAGTTGTTTTTAACACAAAATTATTAGATTACTTAATTGAGCCTAATAAAATAACATGTCCAAAAGTTTTTTTTTTCCTCTTCCTCCTACAAAATTTTTACACACTTTGACACTTCACTCTCATATTTGCTAATTTCTTTTCTATACTATGAATAATGTATTAATTAACAATATAATTATTTTTTATTTTGGTCAGTTTTGTTACTAGTCTAAAAGCTAGAATGTCATGAAGAAATTTTTAAAAATTATTAAAATAAAAGAACAAAAAGAGATAATAAATGTTGATAATGATGGAGAAAATTTCAATCAAGAAATAAATATGCAAGATGATGAATATGATGACAACATTGACTTATATGGAGTTGATGACTTATATGGAGTTGATTAGGAAAGATGATAAATGTGATAAAAATAAAAAATTATTTTGGGTCATATGTCATGTATTATCACTTTTGAGTTTAATCAATTTGAATGTGTATGTTATAAACATATGTTAATTTGATTTATTTAGTTAGATTCTTAAATATTATTACATAAGTGATGATTAATTAATCATTAGTTGAATATATTCCAAATTTATAATGAATACGCCCTTTATATTTGTATGTTTATAATTTTTTATAAATTTTATTAGTTGTTTGTGTATCTTACGATACACGAAAAACAATACACAATACACTATACAGAAAAATAAAAAATTGATTCATGATACGATTCATGTTTTGACAACTATGCCTATAATATATGATCTACAAATTCCAGATCCGTTGATACTGTTTATTTAAGGTTCTGGCTTAAACTATTATTTAATGCAGGTTGCAGACTTGCAATCTGCTCTGCTATCACAGCAGATGCTTATATATGAGACCAGAAATTTAATAATTGTGGCCATATCTATCTTTATATAGAAGTTATAATGTTTAAACCTTGAAGTTTTTTATCGTTTTTAAATGTTGGCTTTACCTTGTTAATGATGTTTAGGTTTCTAGTGAGGTCCTAAAGTAATGCATAATAGTATAGCCAAGAAGTGTTAGTGATGAACTGCATGGATGGCTGTTTTACAGATCGGTATTCCAAAATCTGTTTAAAAGTGAGGGAAAGAAAAACTGAGTCAAGTCATCCCCTGTCTTTGATACTTGTTGTGTACTATATATTTTGCCCTGTATGCATCTGTTTTATGTCGTAAGCTCTTTCACTTGCATCTTATTTTTTATTGCTTTCTCACAGGTAGAGGTAGCTGTTAACTTTGTTTCCTTAAATGCCAGACAAGGACAATAATACTGTTCATAATTTTTTGACAGGAGCTCAGAGAACATATTCAACCTTATTTTTTGCGTCGCTTAAAAAATGAGGTATTTGATGAAGAAGATTCCAAAACAATTGCCAAACTTTCTAAGAAGAATGAGGTCATTGTGTGGCTAAGATTAAACAGTTGCCAGGTTTGATCTGCTTTTTCTCAGTGTACTTTTCATTTCATCTCCCATTATGGTTTTATTTAAAATGTCATGTTCATTTCCTAGTTTGCACTTATTTGGTGTAGAGACAACTTTATGAAACTTTTCTGAAGAGTGAGCTGGTTCTTTCAGCCTTTGGTGGCTCACCGCTGGCTGCAATTACGGTATTGTTTGTGATCCTTGATCATGCTTCTGCTTCTTCTTTTTTCGGTTAAATTCTTGTTTTAAAAAAAAAAAAATCAGTGTCTACTTATATGATTTATTTTTTCTTTTTTGATTGTAATCTAGTAGTGCCTTTGGAAGTTTACTAGATCATGCATCTGGAGATATTGTTGCGGACTTCTTTGCTAATTTTGTTCTATTTAAAATAGATCGAGAAGAACCTACTTATGGAGATTCGTTGTTCTCTAGTACAGTTGAAAAATGTGGGTTTATTTATGTTTAAAAGCATTGGCTATGACATCCCCAAGGGTAGCAACAGAATTTGAACTTAATATTATTTTGTTTTCAATTTCATCACAATTATTATGTCAATATATATATATATATGAAATTCTTGAATCTTTTTATATGTGTCTTCAGAGTTGGCTCAATTGTGGGTTCTAATTAGCTCAATTGATAAACTTTTCGTCAAATAAGGGACTTGGGTTTGAATCCTACCAACACCAAAAACCAATCAGTATTTTGGTTTGATAATAAAGAGTATCATTATGGAATGAATAAATCAAATCCGATCATATCTATATTAAAATAAATAAATTGGTTGGCTCAGTTGAATCACTTGGTTGATCCAATTTGGACTCGTCTACTAACTTGACTAGATATCAAAACAATTGCATCCCACTTAAAGTACTTTTTATTCTTGCTACTTTTGAATTTCTTAATCTCATTTATTTGAGCTCTAGCTCAAACTGCAGCTCTTCCCCCAATAAGAAAGGGTAGAGTGTAAGGCCGTAGGTTTGAAACCCATTGGATATGTGTGTGACCAATAAAAAATCAGAGGTAGTTCTAATATCTTGTTTAAAAAATCTCGTACCTAGTACACAAAACTCCCACTTTTGTTGGGTTTGGGAGAAGTCATGATAGGCAGCCTTAACCCCAATTTTGTTTGGAGAGTTCAATTCCCAAAGTTCTGATATCTTGTACGAGAGGAAAAAAATGCCCCTCATTTTTTATTATGATATTTTATAGGTATGAATGGGCTTGTCAGCTTGTGAGTAAGGTTTGAGGTTCAAAACCCATTGGGTGCGCAGGTAGACCTACCAATCAAAAAAAAAAGGATGTCATTGGATAGTACCATGAATTTGCTATTTTCAATGTGTAGCCAATTTGCAGGGACAAAATTTTCATGCACCTGTTTGCTACAATGATCCCCCCACAAAAAATATATATATATATATATATCAGGAAATTAAAACCTAGTTTGTTATTTTTTTTCCTGAAAGGATAACTATAAATATAATTTAATTTGAAACAGATTCTGAAGAAAATATGTGATGATCCACTTCTCTTGACAAAGAGAGCTGCTGCAGATGTCTTGGAAGGAATGGAATCAATGCTAAAACCAGAAGATGTTCATGTGGCTGAAAAATTGGCAATGCACATAGCTGATGTCGCTGATACAGATGACTTGGAAGAGAAGCATAACATTGTCTCGTGCAAAATATCTTTCATATTGTCTTTATTGGTGGGAAATGCTGCACATGGATTAATAGATTCCCCGGATATTTAAGTTGGTTGCTCAATATGATTGGTTCAATGATTTTTTACAGGATAACTTGATACAAGAAGGCCGTTGTGTTCTTATCTTTTCCCAAACCCGTAAGATGCTTAATCTTATCCAGGTTAGTCTTAACTTCGTTTCCTTTTCAAAACTTGTCTTAAATATAGTGGATAGTATGGGGAAGGGGAACAGAAAGTTTTTGTTTATTTAATTATTCCTGTGTAGTGGATAGTCTTAGGACACTCTTCTCAATTAAGGTTTGTCTTTTGAGTCAAGAATTTAATAAAGATGGAGTGGTGACTCAAAAGACAAACCTTGATTGAGAAAAGTGTCCTAAGACTATCCACTATATTATATGAAGTTTGATGAGGGTCTATTAAGCGTTTAAGTGAGTAGTTGTTTGGCATTGCAGCAAAGTGAAATAAAGATAAATGTCTAGTTTATGTAGGGGGGTTTTTTTTTTTTTGGGTACAGGGTTGTATATATCTGCCACATAATGCTTGTCATAATATGATGCAAGTTGACTTTCAACCCATCATGTGAATTCATCTAGGGGTACATAAGTCTCACTAATTGTCTACGATTAGAAGTTTAACCCCTGTCTGATTCATATTATGTGAAAAACAAGCTATTTTTTGTCACTATGCATATGTAGAAGTCGCAGTTTTTATTCTCATTGAGGCAAGTTGCTGCTTCTATTTTCTTTTAACTCCAAGACATTTATTCTGACACATTTGCACACTCTATCCATAAATGTTAGTGCAATATAGTTATTTGGCATAACATATGACTTGGCTTTTGTGGTATGAATAATTCCTAATTCAAGTGGCACTTTCTCCCCTTGTAAGTTGTAAGAGCAAATTGGCATGTGAGGTCGTGGGTCAAAATCCACCTGCTGCGTGTGTAACTTGCCAATAAAAATATGTATATGAAACCTAAAATGATGAGTTAAGATGGTAATTTGATGTTTTGTTAAGCACCATGTTTTCTTATTGACCTAGAGTTTGTTGTTATATCAGACTTTCCCGTAATTTGACTTATTAGTGATCTTTTGTTTTATAGAATTCAATAGTATCCAAAGGTTACGAGTTCTTGCGCATTGATGGTACCACAAAAGCTAGTGACAGAGTAAAGATTGTTAATGTAAGTGTTGTATATAATCAAAGTGGTTTGATTTTCTTTCAAAAAAAAAAAAATAGTTTGTGATTCTCATGATCCTTTTATCTGTAGGATTTCCAAAAAGGTGTTGGAGCTTCCATATTTCTTTTGACATCTCGAGTTGGTGGTCTAGGCCTTACACTAACAAGAGCAGACCGTGTGATTGTAGTTGATCCTGCTTGGAACCCCAGGTGCTCTTTCTAGTTTTTCTTTCTTTCTTTTTTTCTTTTTAATAAAAAATATGGACGACTTTGACCAACCCACCTTGTTAGTTAGGCAAAACATCATTTTGGATACTTATTTGTCTTTTCTGGTGGTCATTCACCAAAAGTTATTCCATTTTTGAGTGAACTAGTATGACTCTAAGAACTATACTTTTTCACTGCTTTCATTGGATACTTGCATAATACATTTTTACAACCTTCTCTCCCTCTCTCATAGGGTTCATCATACTTACCAGAAAGGGGTCAACATCCTGTAACGTCTATTGTACTGTTTCTATTCTAGTTCTATTTACTTCATCTTTGCTTTATTTTTGTCCCATGAAATAGAAGATGTTTGCTGGTCTGGCCATCAGATTTAGTTGTTTGTTAGGTTACCTATTATATAAAAATTCAATGTGTTCCTCCATAGTAACCAGCACATCCTTTTGGTTTGGCCAAATATGAATCTAATCTTAAAGAAGGGATGGGGGTATTAGCAGCTGTGGAAGTAACAGAGGTCAAGGAAGTTGTTGAGGAATCAGTTATGAGTTGTGTTGCTGAATATTTCTTGTCTTCCCTTTCACTTCTTTATCTGACTTAATCTATGGAATTTAATAATATTTGTAAAAAAACCATTTATGTATAGCTGCTTTGTTAATTTACCTTTGCTCGGTAATCTCTTTCTTAAATTTTCAATTCCTCTGTTGTTTGTAGTGGTGTACAATTTATACGGTCTTTGAATTAGTATTCACATATGACTGCTTTCCTCCTTGCTTTCCATTTCTCTGTTTTTTCCCTTGGATTTTTGAGCTTCCCAGTTTGTTAGAGTAATAACCTGTGGATCAAGGTTTGTTAAACTAAATTTTACCCTTTTTTTTTTTTTTTTTTTTTGCAGTACGGATAACCAAAGTGTTGATCGTGCTTATCGAATTGGGCAAACAAAGGATGTCATTGCATATAGATTAATGACGTGTGGAACTGTTGAAGAAAAGATATATAGGAAGCAGGTGAAGTCTATTTCCCCTTTTTCTGTTCAGGGTATACAGAGGCAGTATTTGATTATGCCATGGGGCATGAAGTGTGCTGTTGGGACCTATTGTTTGCTAGAAGTTTTAATACCTTGCTGCAAATGGGGAAACATTGCCTTGCTGGGACTATGCTCTAAGTCGTATAAAGCTGTTTAAAGGAAATAGTTAAGATATTTTAGGTTTCAAAATATTTAAAATAAACCTTCCATGGTTCACATTAAATAAAGATAATATGAGGTGGACATGTGCCTCTTTAAGGTTTGATATGTTTTAACTGGACCGTTTTTCTCTGTTTGTGTATGAAATGCATGCTTCCAGACTAATAGATACATGATCACCCTTTCTTGGTGTTTTACAATTGTATGACAGGAGATCTTCTTCCTGGCATATCTATTTATTGGTTGAAAGTATGTTCCAACCATACTTTCTAAAATTTGAGGCATTAAATGTAACTGTGTTATTTTGAATAATTGAATGTGTCATTTAGATATTCAAAGGAGGATTGTTCAAAACTGCAACTGAGCACAAAGAACAAATTCGGTACTTTAGCCAGCAGGTACACACTTCCAAAAAAAAAGTGTTGCTTTACTGCCTAGATTTCAAGAACGTTACTAATCTAAGGGTTTGATGTTCTTTTCTAAACTTGTGATAATTTTTTGTAGGATCTTCGGGATCTTTTTAGTCTCCCAGAACAGGGGTTTGATGTCTCTGTTACCCAGAAGCAGTTACACAAAGAGCATGATTGCCATCACATAATGTACTGATACTTGGTCTATGGCATTTAGATTTATTTTGTAAATCTGATCTTTTTTTTTATATAATTTAATAATGCTTGACTTAGTGTGCAAAAGTGTGCTTCTGCACATGCTTTTGCATTCTATATCTTCAGTCCTAGAATATGATTCAAATTATATTTTGGGGTTTGTTATTAATCTGAAAACAACAAACCCTGTAAAATTCTAACCTCATGTTTCTTTAGATGCTAGAAAACTCTCAAATTTATTTGAACTTTGACAAGGTATAAAGTTTCAGTCAACCTGATTGAGTTTACTTGTTGCTGATGATCCTGAACAATGTCGTCTTTTTATTGATCTAGGCAGAGTTAAAGGAAGCAAAAGGAGGATGCCAAAGCTAAATTGTTTTCTTTGCTTAACATTTTTTTAGAAATTCTCCTTTTGTTGCTCTTTCTTGGATGCATGTGGAGGCAGGGATAATAATGATACTCTGAAGATAATTTTAGGTGTTTGTTTGTCGTAACATTCTTCTATATGGCATTTTATATGTCTCAAACCCTCATATTATTAGCTTGAGGTACAAAGAAGTTGCATGAAAATTTCCTTATTGGTGATTGGTTTAACTTTTAATATTCTTTCATAAAACAAGTTATATGTCCAGTCCAAATATAATTATGCTTTGAGGAACAAACAAAATGGATAAAAATCTCCTTACAGGTGTTTGGATTCAGTGTACTTTTTGAGCAGTTGTGTCTTAGCCATACCTAACCCTTTTTTTTTTCCATTCTAAGTAAACAACACTTACTTTCATTTTGACAGTTTCAATAATAAGAGCAAGTGTTATATAATAAATAGCTTGAAGTGGAGCACAAGTGACGTGCGTGCTCATACATACCTATCAAATTTTGATGGAGTTGAAGAAATCATCCACACAATGTTCCCTTTTCTTGAAAAGAATGATGAAGTTTCAGGAGTTTTTCTTGAATCAAGGATTGAAATGTCTTAGGGTGAGAGAGAGAAGGTGCAAAGAAAGGTGACTTAGACTCCGTTTAGTTGGGAGGAGGGAAAATGTTTTAGCTTTCCATCATGTTTGTTTGGTACAGAAGATGGAAAAGTGCAAAGGATGGAAAATAAATACAAATTTCCTTTGTTTTGGTTGAGAAGAAAAATGAGAAGATAGAAAAGATAGTTTATATAAATTTACAATTATGCCCCCTAGACATAAGTGGGAGAGACTTTTAAGGAAATATTTAGGTCAAAAGCTTATTTTTTGTTTATGTTCAATTCTTGATTATGATCATGAAGTTTTATTATTATTATTATTATTATGGACTCCAATATTGGTAATTCCCTTTCTACAGTAGCATAGATGAAGATGGATTATAGATGTCCATAAAGCTAAGGCTTTGTAGAAGCTTCTAGATATATGAATAGCAGTCTTGCTTAACACCTTTATATAATAATATTTATGCTGCAGAGGCAATATGAAACTTTTATTATGTTGGTTACATGCATTACATTTGCAGATTTTGTGCAGTTGTCATTCATGATATCCGCTTCTCTTCTATGTTAAGTCATTAATTATTCTCTTGTTTGTCATAGGGATGACTATTTGAAAGCTCATATAGAGTTCTTGCAAACTCAAGGTATAGCTGGAGTTAGTCACCACAGTTTACTCTTCTCCAAGACAGAACCTGTACAAGTTGTAAAGGAAGAAGAGGAAGTGACAGCACCTGTACAAGTTGTAAAGGAAGAAGAGGAAGAGATTAGGTGATTACCTTTGGTTTGCCGCTTTCTACTTTGGCTGCATTCATTTTAATTTTAAATTTTTTGGTGTCCCCGTTTGGACCATTATGGGACAAAGGTATTTTACATAATATATGAACCCTATCATTTCTTGGGGCTACATCTATGTTTATCTGAAAGATTTACAAATCCTTAATTGTGATGTTACCAGTTCTCTATATTGTAGCGTTTTTGCAATCCCTTTTTTTTGTCTTCCCATTTTTAGGTTTTCTGGTGGATACATGTGTAACCTAACGAGCTTTGGCAAACTATAGAGCTGGTTCAATTAGTTTTGAAGCAATCTTAAAATAAAGCTGATGAGCTTTGGCTTAAATGAGAACCCATTCCTTCTTAAGAATGGGATAGAGCATATAGTCGTGGATACAGGACTTAATCTTGAAATAAAAACTAGTTCAACTTTATTCTAGTTTTGGTTTGTAGAAATTATTTTGATTTGTATATAGTTTGTCTAAACCATTTATAACATATATACAAATTTTGGAATAAAAAATGGAAAATTAAGAACTAGTTCTATATTTTAAAAAATTTAACAGACACGCACTCAGTGAGTCTTGTACCCATGACCTCACCTTTCACTTTACTCTAACACTCCCCCTCAAGTCGGATATAAATCAAACATGTTGAAAGGCAATCAATGTAAGGAGGCACATGCTAATGACTTTGTGAGGATATCACTTTAGCATATATATTTATGTTATAAAAATATGTTGTGATTATAAAAATACTCTTATGCTAAAAAAAATAACTAGAATTAACTGTAGCATTTTACCATGGAAGGATGTGCCATTTGAGTTCATTGGCATTCTGTTAAGTTATTCTCGGTTGACCCAGTTTATGGTTTGCCAAACACCCCATAAAACTTCTATTTGTTTGATTGGTTCCAAAGGAAAGAAAAGAATTTAAAAATTTCCAAGAGAGCTCATTGCAACTCAAATTGCAGGTATTTTAGCTTGTGTTTGTGCAGGAGAAGGTGTCTTTAGAAGTATATGAAGCGCTATGCTTATTTGGTTACCTGTTTGTGTGCAGCAAAAAAGGGACTACGTTTGTAGGATGTTTGCCATCAAGTTCTTTGCTTGAATGTGGTGTTGATGGGTATGGTCTATAAGCATATATCATAGTAAGTTTTGTTATTGAAGTTACAAATATATTTGTTCTTGTAGTGAAAACTTGCCTTCTATTTTTATAGTGCTGCATATGATTTCAAGCCAAAGGATGTAAGCATGAACAAGAAACGCTGTTCCCTTGACAGTGGGAGTAATCTGACGAAATTTGAAATTGAAGAGAAAATCAATTGTCTATCTCAAAAGCTTGCAAATAAGGTACATTTTATCTTTCTCTTTCTAGCTAAGTAAATAATTATGATCTTGGTGAAACCATGCCAATGTTGGTAAAAGTGCAGGGCACACTTAAGCATAAAGGCTTTCTAGAACTTAAGCACAAAATGCTAGTATGTGCCTAATTGAAGTGAAGGGCACATTTTAAAAATAATAATGTAATAAATTTGAAAATTAGCTTGTGCTTGAAAAAATAAACATAACCATAATATTTGATAGCCATGATTAAAATGAAGGCATGAACTACATGGTTGAATAAAAATATACCCTAAAAGCATAGGTCAAAAAGCACTAGAATGTTAAGTAATAATTTCTATGCCTAACAAAAGCAATGCAATACAATTCTAAAGTATCTAATCATCATGCTCATTCAATATATCACTGCCCTCACAAGTTTTGTGACCCTTATAATCTTCTTTTACTTTTTCTAAATTAGTAGTCTCTCTCTCAATGGGGAAAAAGGGAAGATCAATGGGTGTGGGTGGGTTGTGGGTTTTAGGATCAAGCAAAGGAGAGTGTGTGTGAATCAAGGAGAAATAATAAAGAAGAGAGAGAGAGAGGGAAATATATCTGGTATAAAGGTAAAGTTTGTCTGGCTTGAGTCTCCTTTGGTGAGAATGAGTATGGTCCTGAATGGACTTTTGCATCTAGAATTTGTAACTGGATGGAGGGCTGGGCTTAGATGTATGATATCATACCAGAAAATTGACCTTTGTATAACATTAAGATTTGACAGTTGCATACTTGCATTATACATTTGGTTTTTTTTTTTAAAGAAAAGTAAAAAAGCTCCAGAATTTTTGCAAATGTGCCTCACTTTAGAGGTGAAAAAAGCACTATTTCTGGCACTTTGTGCTTAAGCATGCTTTTTCCAGCAGTGAGCCATGCATATGATTTGTCAAAATTTAGGCCCATTTTGATTGGGCTTTTTCAGCTTTAAGGAACCGAGGCTATCATATTTTCCTGTTTGGTGACAAATGGTGCTTTAGTATGCCACCATTTTTGGGAAGTCGGGTTCAGACTTTTATTTTTATGATTTTTTTTTGGCGAAGAAGTCCAAGGATAGATTTAAAAGCAGCTGCATATTGTGAAAATTTACAGCCCTGCCAAACTGATCCTTTATTGGTTAATAAATAGCTTCAATTGAAGATAATTCTGCTTGGCTTCTAGTGAAGTTTGCAGGTTGCCTGTAGTTGGAGCTATTCACATAACTGGGTTAATTTAGGATTGTTAACCATCCTAACATTTTGAATATATCATCTTTTTGCTTGCAATCTTCTATATTTTCTTTAACGTCTTAGGCCAGTAATATGTTATTTAGGTTGAACTCTCCAAATTGTAGAAGTGAGCTGTATAGCGTCTAAATCCTATAATTCCTTCAAGGACCTATGTAACCACCCCTCTAAGTAACGATCCTGAGATTTAAATAGACAAGTCTTGACCACTGTATAGCTATCCAACATACATTGTGTGTGTTTCATATTAAACTGCATTCAAGTGAGTTAGTTTAGTCATTATTCTATAATATCTTTTCTTGATTAAAAATTAATCTTACTCAGGTTTCTTCTGTTTAACTGCTTCATTATTCTCTTTAATAGGGCATGGTTTCCAGATTACCAGATAAGGGAGAAAAATTACAAAAGCAGATTGCTCAACCAAATTTTGGGCTCTTTAAAATTAGAAAAACAGAAAGAACTGAGAACATAGTTATTGATTTAGATGATTAACTGAGGAGCTTAGATCATTTTTGCTGATTAAATAAACATAAACTTTTGAAAAAATTAGTTGTATATGTTTTTTTTGTAGGGTTGATTGATAATGTTTGTTTGATTTGTGGTATACTTGGTGTAACTCTTTGCAATATTACACCACTCCATAAATTTTTAGTAGATTAATATTTTGAGAATTCTGCCTTTGGATTACATATTTTATGTGTTATGCATATAATATTTTGTATTAGTCAGATCTTGTTTACTTTTTGATTCATAAACTCGTGATTTATGAATAATTTTAAATGTCAAAAAAAATACTTGACATTGAACATTATATAATGAGACAGTTATTGATCTCCCATCATCTTGATATTTTGCAATCATGGAGAGTATGACAACGCAACATAATTCAACAGTTGCTTTGTCAAAATACCCATTCAAAAGAAATTTATGGAGTGATGCAAGTCATGTAACATAGCAAAAAGTTACACTAAAGTGTTTATAAAGCCTCTGTTTTGTGTTAGAAGTTCTTGCACAATGTTAAGTGACACCATTCATTGTTAGTATAGGCATAGAATTTACATTCTATGAAGTGATTCAAAATAAACGCTGTAAATTTTTGTTTCGCTGCTATATTGGCCTGTGTTTGTTTTTACCTTGTGATAAACGAGAACACAACCAACTGAAGTATGTACTAGGAGTGTGCAATGCCAAGGCTACCATAGTGAAGCATTTGTTTTCTCAGTGTCCACCTTGTTTCTTTAATCTTTCCTTTCAAATTGGATGAATCAAGCCAGTTCGTGTTTTAGAGCCCATATGGGGATTTTATTAACGGTTAAAATTTCTGGTCATACTGCACCTAGATTTGGCCATATGGGACTTTCATTTTTGGTTGTGATTGTTGGAAATATGGACCATAATTGGCATGAGACCAAGATTTTAAATGGTTTCTGAATCTTCTAATGTATTGTAGAAGTAATAACCTGTACATGGCTGTGAGATACTGAGATCTTCTTCTTCTTTTTCTTTTCTTTTTTTGTTCACTTGCCGTTTATGGGATCTAGCTTGAAAAGGGATGGTAGGGTATGTAACTTTTATTAGCTGGTTATAAGTTACACAATTATAATTCTATAGTAGTCCTCTTGTTCCCAAATTCTATATCAACTTCAAGGATAAGCAAGCTTGTATAACGTGTACATAAAGACCCAAATTCTTCCATTATTCATCTAACTAGTCGCTAACCCGTGCGATGCACGGAAAAGCTATTGACTCTAGAAAAAAATCCAACAATGAGTAAAGGTGCGTTTAGATACTGCTTATTTTGCGGAAAACAATAAAAAAATAATTTTTAGTTACTGTTCACACTCACAAAACACTTCATTTTCCTTAATACACTGTTCATGTCCCATGAACAGTGCAAGAGGCGCTGGTCAAAAAAAAAAAAAAAAGAACAAAACGCAGACGTGAAACGCCAATCCAAACAATACCTAAATAGACATTTTGCTAGTTAGTATTTTTTTTTTAAATGAAGAAATATTTAACTTTTATACTTTTCCATAGTTTAGAAGTGTTGTTTAACATTGAACGTTATTGAGTTGCAAGTGCACAGTTATCGAAACTTACAAAGTAATTTACAATTCTTAAATTAATAAAGCAAAGCTTTCAATAGTTATATATACACACACTCAAAATTAATATAAATTACAAATATATAAACAAAGACCATGATATGAGGAAGACACACCAAGTTTCAAATTTGAGTAGCAATATGACTTTCTCGTAGTAATAACAATATAAATAATTAAAACCATGGAACAATATCAAAATTATAATACTTAATTCCATTATCTTTTATGTTGAATCCAAACAAATAATTAATTGAAATTAATCCAAAAAAATAATAAATCAACCAAAAATCATAGCTTTTTATAAGAAAACAAAAAATCACATGAACCTAAATAAAAAACATTTAACGTAAAGAATTAAGATCAACTTATTGGGACACAAATACCAAAAATTCCAAGACTTAAAACTTCAAAATTTATAGAATCTCCAAATTCTACTTCAAAACCAAACCAAAAATCATAGCTTTTTATAAGAAAACAAAAAATCACATGAACCTAAATAAAAAACATTTAAGGTAAAGAATTAAGATCAACTTATTGAGACACAAATACCAAAAACTCCAAGACTTAAAGCTTCAAAATTTATAGAATCCCCAAATTCTACTTCAAAACCAAACCAAATTCAACAACTTTATATATAACATACCAAATAAAAATTTATCGTTCCTTATGCTAGAAGACATAGGTTGCAGTTTTGATTTTTCTCCAAAAAATAGAGATGCTTTATCTACCATGTACAATATAAACCTAAAAACCAAACCCACGAAAACAATGTCAATATAAATATGGAGATTAACCCAAATACTCTAAACATAACAAAAGAATAAGATAGAAAAAAAAATCTCAGGCACATGTGAAATCAACTCTATCTCTCTCTCTTTTTCTTAATCTAATGTGAGTCTTTTTTTTTTTTTTTTCAACGTGAGTCTTTTTTTTCTTGAGTCCTATTTTCAATGTGAGTCTCTTTTTTTCTTTTTTTTCTTTTTTTTTAGTCCTATTAGAATTTTTGTTTTTATATAGATTATCAATGTTTGAGTTTGAGTTTAAATTAGACTTGTTAGAAAGATAGAGTTTTACTCATTGTTAAGTTTTGATTAAACAAAAATAATTTTATTTTAAAAAAATGATAGTGATGAGTTTGAGTTTAAGTTGGACTTGTTAGAAAGATAGAGTTTCACTCCTTGTTAAGTTTGGACTAAACAAAAAATAATTTTATTCAAATTTCAGAGGTTTCGATTATTTAAATATTGTGCTGACATAGAAAATTGTGAGAGTTTCAGAGGCTTCGGTTATATATATATATATATATATATTATGAATAAAATCCTTCTTTGAGTTGTCTCCGCTTTGTATTTTTCAACATGACAAATTCAGAAGAAGAGGTGAAACAATCACTGCTCATATTTCTTGGGAAACTCGCACCAGCTAATCAAGAAAGATATCCTTATTGGGGTTTGAATTTGACACTGGACCGGTGGATCCTTTCATGGGAGCAATGGAAGGGTCAAGGGTGTGACATGAATATGCGATGCTCACTCCAACTATGGGATGAAATAGTCCTTGATGCCCCGTTCACTTTACAAGTCACATATGCTTGAGGTAACAAGCTTTAATGATAAAGGGAAATTACATTTTACTTCTTTAAATTATATCATTTTTACATTTATTTTTCTAAACTATAAGAATGCACGTTTGCTCCCTAAATTATAACCCCTTTTACACTTAGGCTGCGTTTGGTTCGATGTAAATCGAATTCCGAGTGTAAAATGAATGCAAGGGAAAATGAATTCTCATAAACAAAATGAAATCCGGGTGTTTGGTTATGCAATGGAAAATAGTCTGGAAAACGATTTTCGGTGTTTGGTAACATTCTGAAAATGCTATTTTCCTACAAATGCTTCACATTTTCTCAGCTCCCAAAAAAATTTTATAACAGAAAATTTCATTTAACACAACCAAAAATCAAAATAAAATCATTTGTCGAAATGGGGATTGGGTTATGTGGGTAGATGGGTAGCTTGGATGTGGATCGGAGCTCATGGAGGAGGGTAGCTTGGGTGATGGCGGTGGTGGATCGGAGACATGCAACGGTGGAGCCTAGCAGTGAGGTTGAGTGGATGCGATCTCGATGCGAACTCAGTGCAATCTCGGTGCGATCTCCGGTGCAAACTCGGTGCGATCTCGGTGCGAACTCCGGTGCGATCTCGGTGGTAGGGCGGCACGATCTAGGCTGGCCTTGGCTTGGCTGGGCGGCCGGAGCTTGGCATCGGACTGTGTGTGGAGCTAAGGTTGGTGCGTGGGCTGGAGCTGAAATGAGGTTGGTGCGTGTGTGAGAGGAGTGTGTGAGGAGTGAGTAATTCCGGAAAGCATTTGAAGGTAAAATAGGAACGGATATGATTTTACGGCTTGGCAAGACTTTTTTTTGGTCAAACTGAATTCTATTTTCAGTTTGACTTTATTTTCAGGTAGTGCCAAACATGGACCTAGGTGTAAAATATTTTCCAAAAATCATTTACACCCAAAACAAACACAGCCTTATTCTATAAACTATAAGAATGCACACTTTATGCTCTTAAACTATATCATATTTACACTTATCTCCTAAACTATGAGAATGCACATTTATTTCTCTAAACTATTATCAAGAAAAAAATAAGTTTAAGAAGGGAAAAAGATTAACATTATTGGGCTAATGGATCAGTCTTTTCCACACTTTGGCTTGGGCGCAATCTAATTGGCTCAATTCTAAGAGCAATCAAGCCTTCTCCGTTTCTATATGTGATTGAAATTTAATTACTCAAAGCCTCTTACATAATATAATACTACAAGTATTTTCACTCTTAACTTCAGTGCAAAATTGCAAATGTCATGTTGCCATGTTAAAGTCTCTCATTCTATATATTTAAACGATTATGCAAATTAGTCAGTATAAGAAATAAATATTTTAATACTTACGTTTCAACATGGTGATACATGGATACAAGTTGATAATTCTACACAAAAACAAAGGGGTAATTAATATTTCACACTCTTGAATGTACACTACTTCATACAATGTCTACTTTTCATACAAGATATTTACATTTGTCAACACTTCGTACATGATGTAAAGAATAAAGTATAAACACTATTGGATGTGAAACAATCAAGATCCTAAACAAAGACAAGCAATATAATAGATTTTAGTAGCAAAGATGGTGAACATGTTTAACGACCCTCTTGAAGGCATGTAGTTAATAAAGGTTGACCCGAGTTGAATAATAGTGGTGTAGGTGCATGATACATTGGAGTAGGCATTTGCATCGGAAGAATTGGCACTTTTACCTCAAACTTAAGAATTTGAATTGCTTGCCTTATCAAGAGCCTTAGATTTCGATCAGGGTGAGCACACCAAAGTCCAACGATCAGCAAACACTCTGTTTTTCATCAAAATCTGTTTTTAACTTTCTATCCACAGCCGAAAGATGATCTCCTCTTCCATAAAGACTCCAAATCCACTCTACCAACCCCATGTCAGAATTTGGTCCCATAAGATTAGATGACTTTCTTCCCGTAGCAATTTCTAAGGCAATTACTCCAAAGCTATACACATCTGACTCTTTACTAGCCTTACCTGTGCTTATATACTCTGGAGCCAAGTATCCTAAAGTTCCAGCCAATCTAGTTGTCTGGGGGCCTAACTCATGATCCATAAGCCGAGCTAATCCAAAATCACCAAGCTTGACGTTGAAATCAGAATCTAGCATGACATTACTTGATTTGATATCCCGGTGCACCACATATTGCTCCCATTCTTCATGAAGATAGAGCAATGAAGAGGCCAACCCAAGAGATATCTTGCATCCAGGGGCGTAGCCAAGACTAAATACATGGGGGGGCCGGGTTGTAACATAAATATACTAAATATAATTCTTAAGTCTATTGGATACAAAATTATCTACTTTCATATAGCATCATATACTTGAACATGTTGGGAATTCAACCGAAATTCCAAACCTGTGAGAAACAAAAAAATAGAGAAAACAAAACGCCAAAAGAAAAACAATCACACGCACAAGACAGTATTTACGTGGTTCAGCAATTTGCCTACGTCCACGGAGTTGCAGGGATTTCACTATTATCAAAGAAAATTACAATGTGCGGCTACAGTGTTTTTCTTTCTCAAAAACAACAACAAGACAAAACCCTAATCACAAAAAAAAGGCTTTTATATCCTGCGCACAGGATTCACAATGGGCTACAAAACGGGCTAAAAAAATTTTGTCTGCCCAAGCCTCCGCTCCATGGACTAAGCCTCAATAAATCTCCCATTAAAAACCACGCAACATTATTCAAGTCAGGTCGGGTCATCAACCAGATCAAATCATGCCTGACAACGATTTTTCATGGAATAAAATTCATCCATTATCATCTCCATAGTGAAATTCCCTACAATTTCCTTCTCTATATAAACTATCATATTATCTGCCAAAAACTCATCCTCTATTCTATTGCGAAGTCTTGTTTTTAACAACTTCATAGCTGAGAAAGCTCGTTCTGTAGTTGCTATAGAAACTGGAAGGGTCAACACAAGACGAATAAGTCTATCAATCAAAAAATAGATATTAGACTTTCCTGAAATTTTTAATCCCCTACATAGCTCGGAAATTGTACTCATATTCTGAAAATCTGGATGTTTTATCACATCAAGCTCATAATGTTGCAATTGAGACTCCAAAAGTTCTTGTTCATGTTCAGTAAAATCTTGAGGATAATATTTCTTAACTAAATTGCATATATGAACAATTTTGAATAATCTAAAAGCATCCTTGGGATTTAAAGCTGAACTAAGAATGACAAGTTTCGTTGTTAGCTCACAAAATCTACTTTTCAATTCTTGCAATTGAAAGTCTATTGCAACTGTAAATATGCAAATTCTAAAATGATGTTCCATTGTTAAATCTTCATCTTGACGACGATATCTACCTCGACCTTTAGTGTAATGAGCATTCATATCAGGAATATCAATTTCATGTTGCTCACAAAATGCTATAACACTAGCAAGTAAAGGCTCCCATCCATCATCTCTCAACTTTTGAATAAGTGATTTTGTAGTTGAAACTAAATGCATGGCATTTAAAAGGTCTTGAGAACGTTGTTGCAAAGCTTGACAAAGAACATTAGTAATTCTCACTATCTCTTTCATCAAATGCAAGATTAAAATAAATTCAAATGATGTTAATACCTGATAAGCTCCCTCGGCATCACTGCGTTGTTTATAGTTAGCCCCTTCCTCAGAGATAGTGTTGATAACTTTGCAAGTAGCATCAAACATGTTAATCAAACTACAAATAGATTGAAAATGAGATCCCCACCTAGTATCTCCAGCTCGTTGCAAAGTACCAATCTGGTTTGCACCTCTTCCAGTCTCAATTTCATTAGAAGCAATCATATTCTCAACTTGTTCTGTTTGAGCCTGTTGCAATTCATCATTACGCTTACTAGAATCAACAACAATATTGATAATATTAACCAAATGATCAAAGAACTGATGAACATCTTTTACTTCTCTAGATGCTGTAACTAGAGCTAATTGCAACCTATGAGCCATACAGTGTACATAATAAGCATATGGGCACTCTTTAAGAAAAAGAGCTTGTAATCCATTCCATTCACCACGCATGTTACTAGCCCCATCATATCCTTGACCTCGAATATTTTCAATGTGGAGGTTGTAATGAGAAAGGACAGCACATATCTCATTCTTTAAAGTCAATGCAGTAGTGTCTCTAACATGCACAACATGAAAGAAACGCTCTTTAATGAAACCTTCTTTATCAACAAACCTCAAAATGATGGTCATTTGCTCTCTCTTCGACTCATCCCGAGCTTCATCAACAAGAATGCAAAATTTTGCATCCCCAATTTCTTCACGAATAGCATTTCGCACATTACTAGCAAGAATATGCAAAATCTCCTTTTGAATTGTGGGTGATGTATATTTGGCATTTCCTGGTGCATTTTCCAAGACAACACTAGCTACTTTGTCATTGAAAGTTGATGTGAATTTTATCAATTCAATAAAATTACCTCTATTTTTTGAATCAAGACTTTCAGCATGACCTCTAAAAGCACAAGCTTGGAATGCTAGCCATCGAGCACACTCTACTGAGGTTTTGAGCCGCAACCGATCATTCTCTAATTCTTTTGACGTTTGTTTCTCAATCAGCTTGTCAATATGCTGTGAATGATTCTTTAAATCCTCGCAACATTTCATAGCAATTTTATGTGGGGAGTTTGGTTCTTTCCCTTCATGACAAATTAGAGGACAATTCATTCCATCTTTCACCTTTTTCCAATTATTAAAACCTCGTAAAATGAATACATCTAATCCGGGACGACCTATTGGTTTCTTACTAAAAAGGTAGCAAGGTAGACAATATATCGCATCCATTGAAGGTGAGTATTCCAACCAATCCTTATGTGAACCAAACCATGAAGGTTGAAATCGACGACGATGAGTATCATCATTGTATGGATAGTCTATATTTTCAGGTTGATATGGATCTTCTTTGAGATAAGCTTGTCGGATTTCATCTTGTTGGTTGATAGGAAATTCATATATTTGTTTACGTGATCCTGGATCATGATCTATCTCTTCAAATTGAAATTTTGGACATTTGGAGGGGTGTTCATCAGGCATTGAAGTATTAACATTTGTTTCTACAGCCACAGGTGTCCTAATTTCTGAATTGCTAACATCTTTTTTCTTAAGAATGCATCAATTGTTTTTCGTTTGCTCATAATTCTTTTAGCTTTAAGAATATGACTCAAAAATTAACCTGAAAAGAATTTTTAAAAAAAAAAATTTAATTAGAAATTTTTACTTAGTTATATGAATGTTATTCATACTCAAGAAAAAAACAAAATTTTCACTATAATTTAAACAGTCAGCCCATTTTTAATACAACTTTAATTAATAATAACCCCTCAAACAAAAACAAAAATAATTTAATTAATTTGTCTTTTATAATGTATTGGTTAATTTAATTATATAGCTTTAATTATTATTGTTTAGTTTAACAATAAACTATATTGCTTTAATTTATTTGCCATTAATTATACTGCTTTAATTTGTTATATTGTTTAGCCCCTTGTACATATTACATTAAAAGAGCCGAACATTATACATTCCATGTGTAGCACAATAATTAAAGCAATGTAATGTGCTGCACATTACATTGCTTTAATTATTATGCTGCACCCGGCCCCATGTGCCCATAGCCCATCTACCCCCTCCCCACCCCACTCAACAGCCAACAGACAAGCACAAAATGCGCCCCAATCACAATAGCTAGCTACAATCAGAAAATTTCGCAATGCCAATCACAAATCATAACACACGTTACACTAAATGACAATTAATATTTCACCAAACACCAACACACTGAGTCACTGACCAACAACAAAAAGGGATAAGATAAAGCCAAATTTAAAAAGACAAAAACACTAAAACAGGAAAAAAGCAAAACCAGCCAATCAGAGAGTCACAATTCAAAAGAGAGAGAGAGACTTACCGAGATGTGAGATCAGAATCATCAGATAGGCTATTAATTATTAAAGATAAAGAATAAAGATACTCTTCATACATATTCATTTCATTTTTTTCCTTCAGTGAGATAAAGAGAGAGAGACTGAGAGAGTTAGAGAGAAAAATCTTGAGGGAGGGCCGGACTGCCGGAGCGGAGGGAGCAACTGCCAACGAACACCGCTGCACCGGAGCAGAGGCAGCACGTCGAGCACGATCTGCGATCTCCGATGAGGCGATGACCGCTTCGATCTGCGAAAAAGAGGATTTCAAATTTTCAGTGAGATAAAGAGAGAGAGAGACTGAGAGAGTCAGAGAGAAAAAGTGAGAAATACCTTGAGGGAGGGCCGGAGGGAGCACCGGAGCAGAGGCAGAGAACTCTGCGATCTCCAATCTCCGATCTATGATCTGCGATCTGCGATGAGCGGCGACCGGGCGAGCAACGACGATGACAAGCGAGCTGCGGCGACGACGACGGCGACGTGACCGTGGGTTACTGGGTTTGGTTTGCTAGGGACCTGGGGTTTGGTTTTGGTTTGTGTATTGGGGGGGTTTTTTTTTTTTTTGATAAACACCTCTGTTTTGCGTTTTGGTTTGCTGGAGTTTGATGTGCTTTAGTATTGGGGTTTGATTTCTCTGCCACTGCCAGCGACGTGATGGGTTTCAACTCTCTACCAGCGACGTGATGCTCTGTACTGGTTTTTTTTTTTTTTTTGGTTGAGAATCTGTGGGCTTGCCGTGAGCGAGCTTGGGCTCGCCGTGGGCTTGGCTTGCCGTGGGCTCTGTTATATTATTTTTTTATTTTATTTTATTTTTTTAGATTTTAGTTCAAATTTGTTTTGGGCTTTTTTTTTTTGTTTTTTTTTTTTTGCTTGAAAGTAGAACAGATATATATATATATTTTTTTTTTAATTTGAGGTGTTCCTAATTTTTGATTGGGGGCTTGGAAAATGGGTGAGAAATGGGTAGGGGGGCCGGCTGGTTAATGTTGGGGGGGCCCATTTATTTTTTCTTCCTAGTCTAATGGGAAATTTTTTTTTTTTTGCAGGGGCCTCGGCCCCCTCAAGCCACTATGTGGCTCCGCCCCTGCTTGTATCTTACTAGCCAAGAGAGAGGACTCCTTGTTCCAAAGAGGTGGGAATCAATGCTACCATTTGGCATAAACTCGTAGACAAGTAAGAACTCAACTCCATCATGACAACATCCTATGAGTTGCAACAAATTCAGGTGCCTCAGCTGACTAAAGATCTTCACCTCGGTTATATATTCTCTCTTCCCTTGTTTAGACTCCCTTGAGATTTTCTTCACGACGACTGGCATGTCTAAGTCAGTTAAGTAACCCTTATAAACGGCACCAAACCCTCTTTGACCTAACTTCCTCTCGTTTGAGAAGTTGTTGGTAGCGAAAACTAGATCTCTGTAAGAAAATCTTCTTGGTCCTGCTCCTTTCTCAAGGTCATCATGAATTGAGGTTACATTCACTATTTCTGCTGTTACCTTTTTATTTCCCTTCCATATCCACAACATTACAAAAACTATAATAATCATCCCAACGACTGCCAGTTCCACTATTAAGCTAATATATTCGGCTTCCTTTCCAGTTGTTTCTTTTATATCCAAGCTTGAACTGAATTCCCAAGACTGAATTGAATTTCGCTCGATTCTCACACCAGTAGCAGCCGAAAATCCAATAGTGACCCTCTCAGGCAGAACCTCCATTAGATCAATTTGATAGGAAAGACTAGTATTCTCCTGAGTATTAGTGGTGTTTAATTTGATAGGTCCAAGAGACGCTCAAATTCTTAGTAGTAGCGTTGTAGATAATCCAAACATCTGCCGTATCTCCACCTAGAAAGCACGGACGCGGCTGGGAGGGTGCCGCACCCGAGTCCGACGCGGCCTGACGCGGGACGCGACGTCCGACGCGGTTGACCGCGCGTCGGTGCCGCGTCTGAGTTTTTTTTTTTTTTTTTTTTTCTCGAATTCGTGCCGACGCGGCTCGATTCGCGCCGGATCGGCTTTGATTCGGCCAGAATCGGACCGGATCGGCTTCGATTCGGCCAGAATCGGGCCGTATCGGCTTCGATTCGGCCAGAATCGGGCCGTATCGGCCATATTGGAACGTATCGGCCGGTGACCGATACGGCCGATACGGTCGAAACATGCCGGAAACGGCCGAAACATGCCGATATCGGCCTTGAAACTCGCCGGAACAGCCGAAATTCTGACCCTCAGAGGCATAGTAATGTGTTTCTTGCCTTTTTATTTCTTTGTTTTGTGAATCAAGGCATAGCAATGTGTTTTTTAAGAATATTTTAATAGTAAAAATATATAGAAAATATAAATAAAAATATTTTTAATAATTTTTTAATCGCCGAGTCCCGCCGCATCCGCACCCTACTTTTTCAAAAATTGCCGAGTCTCGCACCCGCACCCGCACCCGAGTCCCGAAATGCACCCGTGCTTCATAGATCTCCACTATGGAAGCTGGTATTCCAAGGGGTGGAAATGGCAGAAACAATCGAGTTGTTGTTAATCCCAACATGCGTAAATCGAGGATCCCATTCCTCGTTCACCTTAGAGTCGAACTCAACTAGAACAATATGGTTCTGAGGTGAACGCATGGTTGTGACGTTGAAAAGGCCTAGACCTGCCCCTGCTGTATTTGGTGCAATATATTGTCAAATCCCGCAGGAGCTAGGAAGAATGCTAGCCCATCACCAAAATCGGAAGTGCCCAATCCAACGGAGCCGATAGTGAAGGAGAAACGTGTACTAAAGTCAGTGAGCTTTCCTGTATTAGAGTCCCAGAGTGGCACCTTCTTAGCATAGATAACCCAACCAATTAAAAAAACACGAGCTTGAATATCAACTCTGGTCATGTCAACAACTCCATTAGAAGCTACTGCATCACCCAGATATAGTATGTCAGTGTCATTGGGATCAAAGTGAGTTTTTTTGAATTGAACTGAATAAGCAGTACTAGCGGGAAGAAGTAGTAAAACAAAGAAGAAAAGAGGAAACATAGGTATGTAATATTGTTTCAGCTACCAGCTACCAGCTACATTGAAATGTTACTATATCCTTAGTTATAATTTTCGGTTTAGACCTCAGTTATATAGATAGTGAAATGAGCTTAATTGAAATGGTACTAAATCCTTCAAATAAAATATAAAGATGAAGATTCGTCGCCGGCACAATTGTACGTATACCCACTGGAACAAAAAAGATTATTGACCCAAAAAAGAAAAGTTTTCGGTTGTGGCGTAGGTGGTAGTGGTACCTGCATGCGACGACCAACAATTGCAGGTTTCAACTGTCTCATACCTCTGCAACGATCAGTACAAGAAAATGTCCAGTTTACCGTTTACGGCATTAGCAATGTGAAAAGAATGTTTCCTTGATCTTAACGGACTTCGTATTTGTCCTCACAGTCTCCTTTTCGATAGGTTTGAGGTTGACCATTCTTTTAATTAATTTAGATATATAATATGATATAAAGATGGCGAAAATCACATTTTCGTCCCTATATTTTCACGTGATTTTTACTTTGGTCCCTAACTTTTATTTCCACCGCTTTTAGTCCCTATCCTGAAAAACGCATCTTGTTTTTGCCCCTGCCGTTACATCAGAGATGAAAAATGCACACATGGCAAACGGAGTGCACTGTTGACATACTAAAAGCTGACATGGCCATTCAAATAATAATAAAAAATGTTATTTTGCATTAAAAAATGCCACGTCAGTATCTAAATTAAAAAAAAATTAATTTATTAATTTTAACTAAATAAAAAAAATTAAAAACTTAAAATCACATGAATTGAGATTTAAGTGTATCTTGACCAAGAACAACAAGAACACAAACCCAAAAAAAAAAAAAAAAAAAAAAAAAAAAATCAAAACCCAGCCAAATCAATGACAAAACATCTAAATCATCCAACATCAACAACAAATCAACATAGCACCAATCAAACCATAGATCATCAACAAACCCTAGAGAAAACCCAATCATAAACCCAAAATCCATAAATTACATCATCAAACCACAAATCCACACCACCACCACATCCACACCAACACCCACAACCACCACAAGCTTCGTCATCATCAGCTCATTCGCCACCGCAAACAACCGACGAATCCTCCAAAATGATGAACCGCAGCGCTTCCGAGTGGGCTTTCCAGCGCTTCCTCCAGCTCGAAGTCGAACCGTCCGAAACCGAAACCACAACCGCGTCGTCCTCCGCTCCCCAAAACAACGTCGTCCTCCTCAACGAGCACGAACAAGAGCAACAACGGAACGACGAGCACGACGGCATCGTTTAATGCCAGTCCTCCGCCAAATATTCCGATCGATTCCGAGGAGCACCAGGCTTTCCTTAAAAGCAAGCTCAATCTTGCTTGTGCTGCTGTTGCTTTATCTCAGGTGTTTTTTTGAAATTTATATTTTTTTGTTCTTAGTGTTGGTTTTTTTTTTTTTTTTTTTTTAATTTCTGGGTTTGTGTTCTTATTCAAGACACACTTAAATTTCAATTCATGTGATTTTTAGTTTTTAATTCTATTTTTAATTTTTTTATTTAGTTAAAATTAATAAATTTTTTTTTTTTTAATTTAGATGCTGATGTGGCATTTTTTAATGCCAAATAACATTTTTTATTATTATTTTAATGGTCACGTCAGCTTTTAGTGTGCCAACAGTGCACTCAATTTGCCACGTGTGCATTTTCTGTCTCTGATGTAACGGCAGGGACAAAAACGAGTCGCGTTTTTCAGGATAGAGACTAAAAGCGGTGAAAATAAAAATTATGGACCAAAGTGCGAATCGTGTGAAAATATAGGGACGAAAATATGGTTTTTGCCTATAAAGATATAAAGTTTGACTCATAGTTTTAAAAATCGAACTGGACCGGCCGGTCCGACCGGTTCAACCGAGAACCGGCTTCTAATCCGGTCCGGTTATGATAAAAAACTGGAAATGAGTTTAAAACCGATAAATAGTAAAAACCGTCTGGTTCAACCTGAAAACCGAAAACCGGAGTGGTCGAACCGGTTAATGATCAGTTGGGGTTTTTTGACTTCTCCACTAAAACTACGTCGTTTTGGTCCTCAATAAAATCCTAAAACCATCCCTAAGCCTAATCAGATTAGTCTATCATCTCAGTCTCACGATCATCCCGCCTCACTCTGCCTGAAAAAATCCATGCGAAGAAGAACCAAAAACACCAGCAAAAAAAAAAAAAAAAAACATATCGGAAACCCACAAACCCGGTAATCCAAAACCCATGAACCCAGAATTCCTGCCTTCGCCGATCATGGTGCTCTTTTACTGCCGCTTTGACCAAGCATAGAGCTTTGATGGGTCGGTGGCTGGGCAAATCTGATGGTTATGCACTGGACAAATCTGACGGGTCGGCGGCGAGTGAAGGAAGAGAGGGAAAAAAAACAAAAAGGAGAGGGTGAGCTTCTATGGAAGATTTGGATTGGCTAGAGGAAGAGAGGAAAAACAAAAGGGGAGAGGTTGAAGAACCAGAGAACGTATGAAAGAAGAAAAAAAAAAAAAAGGAAACAGAGAAAGTGAGAAACAGTTCAGACTTCAGAGCGAGAGAAAGAGGCAAAGAGCTTTGAGCAATTTTTTTGGACTTTGCAGATAAGGAGTGGAGGGATTTTTTAGAAAATAACCATAAAACCCAAACAACATCATTAGTCAGACAACGTTTCAAACTAATTTTGTTTCTAACAATTCGAGTCCAGAGGACTCGATTTTCGGGTTGTTATTTTCTTGTTTTGCCCCCAGCTGGGGCGGATAGAAGCTCCACGTAAGCACAGAAATCGAGTTCAGAGGACTCGGTTTCTGTATATGAAAATCGAGTTCAGTAGACTCGGTTTCTGTACATTAAAATCGAGTCCGTAGATTTGGTTGTTCTTTGCTTCACATCTACAGAAACTTCCTTGTTCTTCCCAAGCCCCAAAAACCCATGAACAAAACCAATACAAAACCCAAAACAAATACCTGATCGGATCGCTGCCTGGGTTTAGTTAGAATGCCTGGCTTACTTGGTTCTCACTTTGGATCCAAAGCCCCGACTGCGATGGACTGCGACTAGAGGTTCGTGGACGCTGTAACCCAGATCGACGACCCTGACAGTGCGGAAGCAACATCACCGAAGCGGCAATTAACTCCGATGTGAGCCTTCGCCTCGCCGCCATCACTTGATTTTGCCACCTGGGTTGCTCGTTCTCTGGTCATTCGTATGGGCAACGAAATCGAGTTTAGTAGACTCAATTTCTTTGTACAAAAACCGAGTTCAATAAACTTGATTTTTATGTACAAAAACCAAGTTCAACAAACTTGATTTCTATGTATAAAAATCGACGTCAATGAACTCGATTTCCTGGCTAGCAGAATAGGAAACTCGAGTACAATATGCTCGAATTGTTAGAAACAAAATTAGTTTGAAACGTTGCCTAACTAATAATATTGTTTGGGTTTTATGGTTATTTTCTAAAAAATCCCAGGAGTGGAGACTCAGGAGAGGACTTTTCCAATGTGGTTGGATACTTGGATGTCCTTTGGCCACGTTGATGGTTAGGTGGGAGAGGTAGAATTTTTTTTTTTTTTTTTTTTTTTTTTGAGAAATACATTTGTGATATGGCTTGCGTGATCAATCAAAGGCAAAGAATTATTTGCACTTCATGTACCGGTAAGGTTATTCCAATATTCAAGACAAGTATAAAATATTTTTATAATAAATACAAATTTTTTACAAAAAATATTTAGATGTGAAATTATATTAAAATGGATAAATATTTTTTAAATTAAATAATGGTTTTGTTAAAAATACTGAAAATTATATATGATTATAAAACTTTAAAACCAAAAAATTTTTTTTTTGGGAGTTTGTTTAGGTTAACTTCTTTTTCTTACACTAAAAAAATGATAATTTATTTTTCTTTTAATTTGAGTTAAATTTAACATGAAAATACTTCCCAAATTTTATATCTTTTTTTAATAAATATAAGTAGCTATACCTATATTCTTATTTATTTATTTTTATTTTTTATAATTTTTTATTTATTAATTAAATTATTTATGACGTCACCGGTTTGACCACCGGTCCGACCCCGGTCCGACCATAAAACCGATAATCAGTCTCTTTTCCGGTTCTTTCACCGTACCGGTTTTTAAAACCATGGTTTGACTAGGCTTTTGATGGCATATTCAAGGTTTTTCTTTTTCCTTGGACCAGTGTTTGGAGTCTTTTTGTGGCTATGACATGTATTGTGTTTTGATGAGTTAAAGGCTAGACCCAAATTCTTTGGGCTAGTCGAGGTTGTTACTCACTCCACTGTATTATCCGTTGACTGCTATCGTTGTGTTTTCTCCTAAATAATAGAAAATATAATGAGTGGTCAAAATAATGAATTAACGAGGACAATAATCATCTCATGTGTAAATAATTCAAACTATAAAACAAAAATAAATAGGAGGAAATATATTAGGCTTCAAGGCATATGAAGTTGAGGTAATTAAATACATTTAGTAAGGCTAAACAAATATATTAGCGAGATTTAATAAATATATATTTGTTAATGCCCAAGTTAATATTCAACATTAAACACTTGTCAATAAATGTATTAAGGAATATTATATAAAATGTGTAACAATATATAAAAAGAGTAAGATATATAGTTTGTATCTCTAGCATTATTCATATAGAAACTGTGGGGCCTGAGGGCCTGGTGATCTCGGCCTACTTTACATTCGGCCCAGGGCCCATGCCGAGCAAGAAGGATCGTCCGAGGAATATGTATGAAGGTCTAAGCTTTTGAAATCCCCGCCGAGGATGACCCTGTCCTTGGTGGAGCGAGATTAACTCAAGGGGGGGGGGGGGGACAGGCCCAGGACAGGTTGTCACCTCCACACTAAATGTGCTCACCTAACCCTCTGGCCGCACTAATAGAAATGTGACCCCTGGACAGGGCAACATTGGTCATTGCAAATCACTTGAGTATTGATAAGGCAGCTGATGGGACAGACGGTCAGAGTGAAAGCGCATGGATGATTAACAGGTGGAAGAAAGAGATGGGAGGAATAGGACTATATAAGAGGAACCAATAGAGCAGAAAAGAAGGGGGAAAAACAAAAGAAAAGAAAGAGGAATAAATGTTAAGCTCCTCGGATTAGTGTCGAGGAGCAACCTTAAAGGGGAACTTAAATGCACCGATCTTCAACGGTGATGAATCCGCTACTGGGCTTCGTTCGTCTGTAAGGGCCAAGTTCTTCAACCCACTCTCTAAAAATGTATTGTTTGGGGCCTATTGGATCATTTTCCTTCTAATTTTCGAGGGCCTTTCTAAATTGAGTCCCTACAATTGGCGCCGTCTGTGGGGAGAATTTGTGCACTAGCAGGCGTAATGGACCATCGTTCCTAAGTAACTAGCTTACGGAAGGTTAACAACAAAGCTTTTGCAAAAAAAAAAAAAAAAAAAAAAAAAAAAAAAAAAAAAAAAAAAAAAACATTGCAGAAAAGTAGAAGATTCAAAGGAAAAGGGAAGAAACATCGCAGTATTTTATTAAATGAAAAGAAAATACAAGGTACAAACAGAGACTCAGACAGGCTTGTTTTAAAGTCAATTTTACAAACAGAGGCCCAGAGGAGCCTGTTTTAAAGCTAACTAAAGGGAAGGGGGCTGAGGCAGGCCTGTTTTAAGGCTACCAACAACTCCCGGGCTGGTGCGGTGGTGCTGGCACGAAGAGAGGAGCAGATGCAAGGGCGCCTGACGGCCCTTCCCCACGATGTTCCCTTGATTCTCTTCCAGCCCCACGGTGGTTAACTGTTGGAGATGGCAACACTCGGGCACTAGACATGACGTAATCTTGCACGCCTTCATCGGCATTGGTGCGCCCCGGAGAAGAGCGTTATGTATTTCAAGAACCTCCATCTTGGCCGCTATGCGCGGCACCATTAGGATGATGCCCAAACTTTGCCGCGCCGGAGATCTGACGCGGGCTATAGCCACAACGACTTTGGGTCGAGGGAGGAGGACCTTTGGCCTGTGTGCCCTCACTCCCATCCAAGGCCGTCACATTTCTCCAAACTCTTATCACAATTCTGGCAGGGTTATTGAGGGGGCTCTGAAAGTTGATGGGACATGTTTCCTGTTTTGTTAGAGGATTCGTGGAGCGTAGAAGGACATTTCCCCCCATATAGCCTTTTATAGAGGATGGAGATTGGTGGGAAATGATCTACGCAGAATTCGAGAGAAGAATTATCGGTGACATTAATCCTGACCAAATTCCAAGGCGGTTATCAACCGTTCGATCTGTATCAATCCATGAGGATATTAATGAGAGCGCGCCTCGCGTGTCGAAACGTCAAGCGCGAAATGCGAGCAGTCAGGAGGCGCCTCGTAATTGAAGAGGGCGGAAACTTGAACTGAAGGCGGGGTTACTGCCACGCGTAGGGTTAGAATTCCAAACCACTCTTGCCCAGGGCATTGTGGGGTCAAGGGTCTGGTCCACAGGATGGCCCATTTCCGACGAAGCAGGTCCGGGGCCATCATTGCGCCAAAAATAATATTCCCAGCGCCGAGAACAAACTACTTTACCCTATACAGAAGAACAGAAGTGTTAGACAGAACCAAGGTCTTGCATGGTCCTCGGACTCAAACCTATGGGGAAACTAACCACTCAAATATACCTGGGTACTAGACAGAACCAAGGTCTTGCATGGTCCTCGGACCCAAACCTATGGGGAAACTAGCTACTTACAGAAGAACAGAAGTGTTAGACAGAACCAAGGTCTTGCATGGTCCTCGGACTCAAACTTATGGGGAAACTAACCACTCAAATATACCTGGGTACTAGACAGAACCAAGGTCTTGCATGGTCCTCGGACCCAAACCTATGGGGAAACTAGCTACTTACAGAAGAACAGAAGTGTTAGACAGAACCAAGGTCTTGCATGGTCCTCGGACTCAAACCTATGGGAAAGTTAGCTATTTGCAGAAGAATAAAAGTGTTAGATAGAACCGAGTTGTGGTACGGTCATCGGATGCAAACTTGAAGGACCGCTGATTGCCTTATGAGACTAAGTCCAGAACAAAACCAAGGTATTGAGCAAAACATTAAAGTATAACAAGTAAAAGGAAGCATCAATCAAAGAACCAAAAGCAAACTATTGAATATATATTTCAAATAGAAAGTATGTAGTTTTGTTACAATGTCGCCAAGGCAAAAAGCAAAAAGAAATGAAAAAGAAAACAAATAAAAGTGTCCCATGCCATCAAAACGGGGTGGTCCAACGGGATGGCTTACTCCCCCAACTTGGTGGGCAGCTTGTCTTGAGGAGCCTGTTGAAAGGCTTCGACTAACACTTTGGGACCCTGACTCAGAGGGGCTACTTCAGAGGACCCTTCCACGGTAGGAGGGATCTGAGGGACAGTGTGTGTGGCTTGGGAGTCAGCAGGAAGCCTCACCACATATTGGGGCACTTCTTGACTGACGGTTCCAGCCCCTTCCAACGCTCCACGGGGCTCAGCCTCCTCAAAAGGTCTGACAGCTGAAGATGTGTCCTCGGCAGTTTTGGTCTGACTTTCACCCACTGCTGGTAATACAGACTCCTCCTCGAAAGTAATGGGGATAACCTCGCGAATTGCGGGGGGGGGGGGGGTGGGGTAATATACTCTCGCTGCCCTCCTAAGGTCAGACGGGGCATCAACTCCCGCCTGGTTGAGGGCTTCATTCTAGGTCTGGGAACAAAAGCTCCTGCATACTTCAGGCACTTGAGCCTTGAAGGTAGCTTCAGTCTTAGCCACCCCCTCAGCAAAGGCCTCCTCCTCCGCCTGTTCTACGGAACGCTCAGTGTCTATTCTCGCAAACACAGCCTCTTTTTTTGCCCTCACGGCCTCGTCCCTGGCATACTCGGCAATACCCTTCGCCTTGACCTCCTCAGCCAGCTTCTTCTTCAAGTCGGCGATGTCCTCTTTAGCAGCCCACAGTTGGCCCTCAACATCCTGCAAGCGCTTTGTCTGATCCTCGGCCTGCTTCGTAGCCGCGGCTAGGTCAGAGGCCGCACTATCTCTAGCCTTTGTCATTTTTTCCAGATTTTCAATTGCCTTCTTGAGATCTGCCTTAGATCTCTTTAGGGTACTTGTAGCCTTCAAAAACTTGTCGCGCTCCTGCGCCAGAGCGTTACTCTGGCTGTCGACCTCCTTATCCAGCCTAAAAACAGCCTGGATAGCCTACCAACCAAAACAAATACGCCGTAAAGGGGAGGGGAGGCGCTAAGCAATAAAATTCAAACGAAATAAACAAGTACCAGAGGTCCTACCATGCCCAGGTATCTCTTGAGGTCGCCAGCAACCTCTGGCCCCCTCATGCTTCCAAGCTCAGCCATGTCAACGGGGAGGAGAAGGGACCTCTCCAGGGCATCGGCTACGCGAGCCCCCTCGCCTCCTCGGAAATCCCGGATAGTAGCGTCATCCATCAAAGGTTTTCCATGGAGCATGGCAGCGGGTAGCCAGGCCTGGGGCTCGGACTGTTGAACAATTTCTTTCCCTTTTCACTGACCACCCAGCCTCAGTTGTTTAGAAGGTCGTCGGGCTACATCTTCCTCTGGAGAAGGGTGGGATTTGCCCCCATCCACTAGGTCTTTGCTCTTGGAAGGCCTCTTCCTTTTCGGATCAGAGGACTCAAGCCGAGAGTCCGAGATTTGGGGGATGGAGGAAGACCTGGTCTGCGCAGGCGAAGGCTTAGATCCGGGTAGAGGATGCTTGGGCTGCGACTCCCTCGGCACACCTTTCTCAGACTTGCCTTCAAGCAAGTCAAGAAGGCTGGTTTGGGGCTATCTCTTAAGACCCATCTCAGCTTGGGTACCAACCCTCGGGGGCTGCAGATCAGCTTCGGACAAGTGGGGGTCCCCTAGATCACCGGAGGGATCCTCGAGTTGATCAGCTCGGTCAAATGCACTGTATTCTTCCTCAGATGAGCTTAGTTCAACCACTTCTTCTCCTTTCTCCGAGCTCCCTTCCTCGGTCTCTGTCGCTTTATGGGACGAGGAAGAACCTGCCAACGGAATGCCTTCTGGAATAGAGGATCCTTCGGAAAACGCAAAACCGTCCTGTACCACAGTGATTTGCCTAAGCCGAGGATCACGAGCCCTGATAACATGCTTTGGGACTGAGAACGACTTCTGGGTCGATCACATCCGAGGATCTTGTGGGCGGCTCTAACCTGGTTATCGGTCTCGTTCAGAAAAAGCTCTGCCCTGAGAACGGTTTCCAAATCCTCCTCGTTGACCAGATGAAAATGACGCGCGAAGGCGTGCGGATCTGCAAAAAGAGAAACAAAACTCTTATGATCAATCAACCAAAGAAGATATACGACAAAGAAAAAATAAGGGAATCTGGACGGCCTCCTACTTCGGATACCCTACCTGGCTCTCCCTCTACTGTCGGGCAGTGGAGACCGCCGTGCCATTCCCCCGACACTATGAGAAAATCTTGAGTCAACCCCTTACTGGAATGGGGGAGGCACTGGATAAGCCGGACCCTATCATCCCTCGTCTTCATATAATACGACTTACCCTTCAGGTGCTGAAGATTGTAACACCAATTTACATCATGGTGGGTTAACCTCAACCCCATCTTCTCATTCAAGGCGTCTACGCACCCTAATATCCTAAATACATTAACGGCGCACTGGGTAGGAGCCAGCCGAAAATGCCTAAGGTAACCGTTCGTCACTGGCCCCATAGGGATTCTCATGCCTCCCTCTACGAAGGCGACTATGGGAATCACGACTTCGCCCTCGTTCCTCTTAATATGCCACTCTCCCTCCTCGCAATACCTCAAGCCCACATTACGGGGTATTCCATAATCGGCAATGAACTTCTCCATCATCTCTTCAGACTCAACTAACTTCTTAAATTTACCCATTCCTAGCAGCGACTAAAGGACCCGAGAGAGGGAAGGGGAGAGAGGAACCAAAGAAAATTTTGTGCTACAGAGAGAAGAAGACTTACAGAAATGGAGAGATTCTCCTCGGGCAAGCTTTTTTACGCTGGAAAGGGGCGCTTGTCAGTGTGGAAATTGGACCAAATTCAGAGTATATGCACCGAAGTTCGTGAGTGCGCAAATGAGGAGGCCAAGCGGTTCAAACGAATATTTATATCCCCAATTAAAGTTAACCAAGCGTAACTTCCCGCCCATAAAAGCAGGAAATCCCCGCCAGGTGATTACCATCACACCGTTGGAAGCGGAAAACGTGAAGCCGCAAAAATTTAATGCGATCGCGCACTGAGTCTCGAAGCGCTAGAAACGTACATCGGCCAGGCGAAAAGACTCCAACACTGACGTGGACCGAGGTTGGGTGAATCATGTGGAGGGCCCGGGGATATCAAAACCCTCCTCTTCGTCCGAGGATACGGGCAGCAAGATTTTGAGGGGCTATTGTGGGGCTTGAGGGCTTGGTGACCTCGGCCCACTTTACATCCGGCCCAGGGCCCGTGCCGAGGAAGAAGGATCGTCCGAGGAATATGTATGAAGGCCTAAGCTTTTGAAATCCCCGCCGAGGATGACCCTGTCCTCGGTGGAGCGAGATGAACTCAAGGGGGGGGGGACAGGCCCAGGACAGGTTGTCACCTCCACACTAGATGCGCTCACCTAACCCTCTGGTCGCACTAATGAAGATGTGACCCCTAGACAGGGCAACATTGGTCATTGCAAATCACTTGAGTACTGATAAGGCAGCTGATGGGATGGACGGTCAGAGGGAAAGCGCATGGATGATCAACAGGTGGAAGAAAGAGATGGGAGGAAGAAGACTATATAAGAGGAACCAATAGAGCAGAAAAAGGGGGGGAAAAAAGAAAAGAAACAGGGATAAATGTCAAGCTCCTCGGATCATTGCCGAGGAGCAACCTTAAAGGGGAACTTGAATGCACCGATCTTCAACGGTGATGAATCCACTATTGGGCTTCGTTCGTCTGTAAGGGCCAAGTTCTTCAACCCACTCTCTAAAAATGTATTGTTTGGGGCCTATTGGATCATTTTCCTTCTGATTTTCGAGGGCCTTTCCAAATTGAGTCCCTACACTTTTAACTTCAAATGTTGAAGTGTAATTTTTTATTGGTTTATAATCGATCAGTTATCTAGCATGTGTTAAACACACACACACACATATATATATATATATGAATTTTAGTTCATCTGTTTTTTATGATTGAATATGGATTATATGTTCTTTAAAAAACATTATGTAGGTTGAGTTACTTTGAGAAGAAGTGAGCAGAGTTATGAAAGTTACATTTTCTTTTAGTAAATAAAACTTTTTGAAATTTGGATAATGGTTAGCTTTTTCTATTGCTCATATCCACTATTAGATAAGTATATGAATCCACTATTATATATATAACCATTATTATGGTTTTTAATGCTTACCCACGGGTTTGCGAAAGGGGGAAAAAGAATTTTGAGGAAGGAGGAAAAAAATATTAACATTATTGACCTATTGGATCAGGCTTGTCCATACATTGAGCACAATCTAACCGACTCAATTTTAAGAGCAAATAGGCCTTATATATGTGTGATAGGGTCTGGTTTGGGGTGGATTTCAAGGATAGTTCAAGACAGTCGGGTGTCCAAGAAAATTAGAAGAAGAAATGAGATTGAGGAGTTAGAAACAAAAGAATTAGAGAGAAAAACACTAAATCTAATCTTGTTATTTTCATGCTTTGTACAAATTGATCTTATCCTTTTATATCTTCTATATTGATCAACTGATTACCAACTAATTACTAACCATTTAACCAACTCTGGTAGCTCATGTAATTGCTAACATAAATAAGTCAATAACGACTAAAAACTCACTAAGCACATGGCTGAATTGCAACAGAAGCGTGTCTAATTACAATGCTGACTAAATCTCATTATAATCATACTACAATTCAAGCTACTGAATTAAACTACAGGTGTTGCACGACAATGCAGCAGTTATTGCTACAATGCAAAAATGCTGTCTTGTTCTGCACTGCTGCTGCCAGGTTCTTATCAATGTGTTTCAAATTTAATTGCTAAAGTCCCTTACATAATCTTATAAGTATTACTACACACAAACAATTAATGTTTCACATTCCAGAATGTATACTACTTCATACAATTTCTATACTTTTAATACCAAATGTCCACATTTTTCAACGTACTCCACACTTGGTACATGATGTGAAAGAGTAGAGTATAAACACTAAACAAAGACGAGCAATATAATAAATTTTAGTAGCAAATATGGCAGACATGTTTAACGACCCTCTTGAAGGCTTGTACTTAGTACAGGTTCACTAGAGTTGACTACTAGTGGTATAGGTACATGATACATTGGAGTAGGCATTTGCATCGGAAGAGTTGGCACTTTTACCTCAAACTTAAGAACTTGAATTGCTTGTCTCATGGAGAGCCTCAAATTTCGATCAGGGTGAGCACACCAAAGTCCAACGATCATCAAACACTCTACCTGCTTTTCATCAAGATCTGCTTGTAACTTCCCATCTACCACCGAAAGAAGATCTCCTTTTCCATAAAGATTCCAAATCCACTCTACCAACCCCATGTCAGAATTTGGTCCCATTGGATCAATTGACTTTCTTCCTGTAGCAATTTCTAAGGCAACTACCCCAAAGCTGTACACATCCGACTCTTTACTAGCCCTACCTATGCTTATATACTCTGGAGCCAAGTATCCTAAAGTTCCAGCCAATCCAGTTGTCTGGGGACCTAGCTCATGATCCATAAGCCGAGCTAACCCAAAATCTCCAAGCTTTACATTGAAACTAGAATCTAGCATGATATTACTTGATTTGATATCCCGATGCACCACACATTGCTCCCACTCTTCATGAAGATAGAACAATGAAGAGGCCAACCCAAGAGATATCTTATATCTCACTTTCCAAGAAAGAGGACTCATTGTTAGGACATATATGATTCACTTGTTAGGAACATGTGTCATTCTTTTATGTAATTGGTTAATCCTTTAACAAAACACACTTTACTTATAATTGGGTAGATCTAGGTATTTTTAATATTTCAAGAAACTGTGTTTCAAGATCAAGTGTTGAAGCCATGCAAGTTTGTCCAAGATTCAAGTCTGAAAAGTGTCTGTCATTAAAGCTCGATAGCTACTCGACACCTCTCAACAGCTAGGCTATCTATTGAGATTTTCAACTTCTTCTTATCACAATCTCGATAGCTTCTCGACAGCTGGTGGATCGATTGAGAAGTCCCCTCTACACCTCCTTGATCGATCGAGAATTACTGAGCCTTACGAAATTCAGATTTTCAGCCCATGCTGACATGTATGTGTTGGGTTTCTTTTCTCACAACCCTAGACCTATATAAAGTTTATTTTAGAGGCCGTCACATAAGAGAATACAAGGAAAACATATGCAAAAAGTGATCGATACCTTATTCTCTCAAAAAGAAGCTACTGCATCTTTGCGCCTTAGGGTTTTGCAACCAAGTGCTTCTTAATCTTCATTGTTGATGAAGTGAAAAACTTTGCATCCAACAATCTTCTTCAAGTTGGCGTGTTAGTCATGTACTAGGAGCCGTGCATCTTTGGTTAGTCATGTACTGGAATCTGTGCATCAAAAGGGTGACGTTCATATATTGAAGAGTTTAGAAGTTCTGAAATAGTAGAAAGTTTCTGCTGTAAGTTCATCAACGGTGATTGTAGAGTCTAGGACAAAAGTTTTATACTAGATCTAAAACTTCTTTTTACTATAGTGAATTGATTTTTGGAAAGGTTTCCCCTTAGGTTTTTTACTGTGAAACTAGTTTATTTCATTGGTTTTCCTAAGTCATCATATCTTGTCTTATTTACTTTTCCGCTACATTCATTATTGACATGATATTGATGTTTATTTGTTTTAACAAATTTTATTCATAATAAATCTAGTTAACAACTTGGATTTAAAATTTGTTAATTATATCAACCAAGGTCTAAATTTCCCACAACTCGTCTTTCCAAAGAGGTGAGAATCAAGACTACCAATTGGCATAAACTCAAAAACAAGTAAGAACTCACCTCCATCATGGCACCATCCTATGAGTTGCACCAAGTTCCGGTGCCTCAACTGGCTAAAAACTTTAACCTCAGTTATATATTCTTTCTTCCCTAGCCTAGACCCCCTTGAGATTTTCTTCACAGCGATAAGCATGTCCAAGTCACTTAAGTAACCCTTGTAAACTGCACCAAATCCTCCTTGACCTAATTTCCTCTCATCTGAGAAGTTATTGGTAGCTGAAACAAGATCTCCATAAGAAAATCTTCTTGGTCCTACCCCTCTCTCAAGGTCATCATTAAATGATGTGACGTTTACTCCTTCTGCAGTAACCTTTTTCTTTCCTTTCCACAACCACAGCATTACAGATACTATAATAAGCACCACCCCAGCTAATGCAACTGTCTGTCCCACTATTAAGCTTTCATTCTTCGCTACCTTTCCATCAGTGCGGCTCTAAGAATTTTTCCCAGGATGTTTCTTAAGAAGCATAATTTTTCTCAGTAGCGACTCCAGGAATTTTTCCCAAATGTATTGTTATTTAGTTGTTTCATTAATTTGTTTGTCTTTTTATAAACTATAATTTATTATATTGTTGTTTCATTAATTATAAAATTATTAATTGTTGTTTAGCCTAACATAATTTAATTTGTTTTTATAATGTATTGGTTAATTTAATTATTAATTATTGTTTATTAGTTGCTTTTCCTAATTAATTATTGGTTAATTAATATCCCAAACAAACAAAATTAATTAGTTCAACTAATTACTATGGTTGTTTGATTCTTGGAATATCACAATATTACTTAACAAAAAAAAAAAGTCAATAAATTGTGCAGCACAAAAATATATAGGCCATATAGCTTAAGTCCAAGTCTAAAAAAGAGTGAGTTATTACATATTTTATGACCATTAGTCGAACTAATCAATTAGCACACAACACACAACCATATTTATTAATTATTAGTTGCACACTTGCTCTAGCACTAGCACACAACACACTTGCACTACCCAGCCCCATGCCCTGATCCACCCCCCAATTCAACAGACAAGCCCCAATGCCCCATGCCCCCCAATCACAAGACTAGAGCCAATCAGATAAAGCCAATTTATTGTATCTCACTAAAAGACGCCAACACCATCATTAAAAAACAATTAATAATCTCACCAACACCAACACCTTACACCTTACACCAACACCAACACTGGGTAAAGCCAAAAACAAGGTAAATATTAATAAAGAGAGATTGAGATGAAAAGAGAGAGACTGAGAAGTCTGAGATGAAATACCTTGAGGTTGAGGGAGCAGGGAGGCCTGAGGCTGAGGGGCGACGTTGTCGGGACTTGGGCAGCACATTGAGGCAAGGAAGACTGATCCGATCTCCGATCTCCTTCTCTGATCTGGCAATCTCCTTCTCCAATCCAGCAATTCGTTGGTTCTAGCATTTTGCCGTTCTAGAGCTCAATATATTGGGTTTATGGGTTAGGTTTTTTTCTTTAGGCTTTAGGTTAGGTTTATTTCTTTCTTTCAAGTGTCGTCCATTGGTTTCTGATTTCAGTATATTGGGTTTTGGTTTTTTTTTTTTTTTTTTTTTTTCGAGAATCCGTGGGTTTGCTACTATAATTGGTTGGGTTTGCTTTACCTTGTTTTTTTTTCTTTAGATTGGGTTTGCTTTACCGAAGAACAAATAATTTATTTTATTTTATTTGAGGGTGTTCTTAATTTTTTTAGAGGGTAAACAAATAAAAAAAAAGTTAATTATTATATAAAAAAAAAAAAAATCAATTAAGAGTGTTCTTGAGAACACCCTGGGCTCAACGTGGCACAACCACTACTTTCCACTTGTTTCTTTTATATCCAAGCTTCAACTGAATTCATAGGACTGAAGTAAATGACGCTCTACATTCAAGCCAGTAGAAGCCGAAAATCCAACAGTGACCCACTCGGGCAGAACCTTCATTAGATCAATTTGATAGGAAAGACTAGTACTCTCTTGAGTATTAGTGGTCTTTCGATAGGTCCAAGAGACGCTCAAATTCTTAGTAGTAGCATTGTAGATAATCAATACATCTGCAGTATCTCCACTATGGAAGCTGATATTCCAACGGGTGCACGTGACAGAAGCAATCGAATTGCTGTTAATCCCCACATGCGCAAATGGAGGATCCCATTCATCGTTCACATTAGAGTCGAACTCAACTAGAACAATTTGGTTCTGAGCTGAAAAATAGTTTGTGCTCTTCAACAGGCCTAGACCTCCCCCTTCTGTATTTGGTGGGATAATGAATCCTGTAGGAGCCAGGAAGAATGCTAGCCCATCACCAAAATCGGAAGTGCCTGATCCAACGGTGCCGATAGTGAAGGAGAAACGTGTGGTAAAGTAGGAGAGCTTTCCTGTATTAGGGTCCCAGAGTGGCACCTTCTTAGCATAGACAGCCCAACCAACACGGTAGTATTCAACTCTGTTCATATCAACAAATCCCGTAAAACTTACTGCATCACCCATATATAGTATGTCGGTGTCACTGGGATCAAAGTAAGTTTTTTTGAATTGAACTGAATAAGCACTAGTGAGGAGAAGTAAAACAAAGAAGAAAAGAGGAAACATAGAGGTATCTAAATAGTAATATGTAAAGTTGGTGAACTAGTATTGCGTTGCTTGGAAGTGGTAACTGAATTTTCGGTTTATATCTTGATGATACTGAAGTTTCCTTTCAACTACCAGCTACATAGTTAAATAGTGAAAGAAGTTCATTGAAATGGTACTACATACTTCAAATAAAATATAATGATGGAGATACCTCGCCGGCAAAATTGCGTCAACCCACAGAAAGTGAAATACAAAATGGAAGAATCATATATGTATACAGTGCAATATAACCTTCAATGGAGCTTTACTGGTCCTAAAACCAAAAAAGATTATTGGCCCCCAAAAAAAAAAAAGGCTTTCGGCTGTGGAGTAGGTGGCGCCGGCAATGACCATCAATTGCAGGCTTCAACTGATTAGTGATTAGTAGCCCAACTCTGATGCAACAATTACTACAAGAAAATGTCTATTTTGCAGCATTAATAATATGAAAAGAAAGTTTCCTTACTCTTAAAAATATGTTTGCACACTTTGATCACGTACTAGCTAGTACAATCTAAAGCCAAACATCAACACAGATCAACACATCCCAAAATTAACCAAACAAAGACGCGGATCACAAATATCTCTCTCTCTTTGATGTCTGGCCTAATTCTCATGAATCTCATCTCATCTCTCTTCTCTATCTAACTATCTCGACATCTCTAACTTTAAGACTAAAAAGTAAGTATTTGTGAGTTGTGAGTGTCTCTCTTTATTATAAATTTATATTATATGTGTATAAGTATATGTCTGATATTGATTATGTGCACTATTTTTTTTTTTTTTGTTATAATGTTATTTGTGTGAATTGTGATGTGTGTGTATACAGTATATATAAATATAATATAACTTTATATAATTTAATAGTTATGAAATATAGAGAGTTTGTTACATGTATGTGTATTGTTATTATGTTATAATAACTTTTTGCCATAAATTTAATGATTTAAGAAGAAGAAAAAAGTAAAATTAGTGATTGTTTAAGTATTTAATTGGTTAAGTAAAATTAGTATCCGTTTGGAAACAATTTATTTAGCTTTTTGTTGTAATTTTTTCACTAAAAATGTGCTAAAATATACTTGTACCTTAAAAAATTAGAAAATGTGAGAAAATGCGGAAAAAAAAGGTGAGATTTAAAAAAAATGTACATAAAAACTAAAAGCGAAAAGCTAATATCAAACTCACCCTTAGTGTGTTATTTATGTATGGATGAGTATAGATGTGCCTGTGTGGGCCAATTTAGTATAGTGTCAGTGAGTTGGGTTTTGTCATCTAGTTTAAAATATTTTTATAAACACAATAACAAATAGATAATGACAACTGCATAAGATAAGAATTTTAAACAAACTTAACAAAATAAAATTGTCACACCTACCGACTTTGACAATAATGAAAATTGATAATGAACTATCTTATAATAATTTCAAAATATGAAAACTTGTAAAGGGAAATTGTAAAACTTCATGTATTTGCATGTGGTTTTTTTAAAAAAAAAAAATTGGTATTGATAACTTGATATATTCTAGTTCACTTTTTATTAGATTTTGTTTAAGTTAAGTTTCTTAATAATCCCTAAACAAAAATTTCTGAAGCCGCCACTTGAGCTAGCTTTCACTCAGAACCAGCCCTAGGCTTAGGCCAATTAGGTCATTGCCTAGGGCCCCCTTACTAGAGAAGGCCCCTAATTTGGGGGCAAATTTATTTATTTTTATTTTATTTTATTATATATAAATATTTTTGGGAGATATTAAACATTTTAGTTTACATTTTTTTTCACTATTAAGAAGGCTCAAAGAATTAAGTAATGTTAGAGATAGAGATAAGACAATTTTAAATAAATAGGTCTTACAAATAGACATGTTATTAATCACAAGTAATTCAAATAGGAAAATGTTAAAAATACTATAAATTTTACTACATAACTTTTATTTATTTAATTATTTTTATACAAGATAAAAATTCTACTCTAGGCTAATCTAAGTGTATATGTGTGTGAAACTCTCTTCTAGAGACTTAAATCTCGATCATTGCCCCCCACACCCCCACAAGAACTTATACTTGTGGAATGATCACTGCACCAAGGGTGCGTGGTGGTCTCCATAACTTTTATAATTTGATGTAACAATGAATATGATATGTAAATTTCAACAAACTATTGAATGCATTTTTGAATGAATATTTGTGACTGGTGATATATCTTTGTAATTTTTATGTTGTAAATTTTATAAAATTTCTAGTATTTTTGTAAGCCTCATGTCATTGATCACATTCATTACAACATCAGTTTGTAGTAAAATTTGTTATAACTTTAGCATTTTCTCAACAACAAAAAAATCATATTAAAAAGTAAAAAGAATGGATTTTAAAAAAAAAAATTCTATAAAATGCTAGTTAAATATTATTTAAGTGATAACATAAAGGCCCCATTTGAAGATTTCGCCTTAGGCCTCCGAAACGCTTAGGTCGGCCCTACTTTCACTATAAATGGGTTTGAATGCATGCAATGATGAACTAATGACATGTGTACTTTTCTCGAAGCTTATGAGAATGAATCATAATTAATTTTTTTCCTGTAAATGTTTTAGGAAATCCAAGAATTGAAAAAAAAAATTGTTAATAATACTTGTGGGGCCAGAATAATTCAGCAACCCCGGCCCACTCCGAGCCAGGCCCAGAGGCCCATGCCGAGGACGCCTCCACTATCCGAGGACCGAGGACGAAAGGTTCGGGGCCCAGGACCCAAGGAGCAATGCCGAGGATGGATACATCCTCGGTAGGCCGAGGCCCGAAAGTGGGCGTACAGCACTCCTTTAAGGGGAATCTTCCCAAGCATCCAAGGAGCAAATAACAAGAACCAATCACCTGACATTGAAGCATGGCGGAGGAGCAAGTCTCAGGCGAACTGTCACCTCCACATTAAATGCCCTCAACTACCGCTTTGGCCGCATTAATGAGGACAGGACCTCTGAACAGTGCCGTCTTGAGCGCTGCAACCCACTGGAGGTATGGGAATGCGGCTAATGGGACAGGCACTCAAGTGGAAACCGGATTGGTCAACAAATGTAGGGCTAGGATCAACTGAGTGAGGAGTATATAATGTAAAAATCCCTCTTGTGAAAGGGGGGGGCGACGAAAAACCAGAGAGAAAGGAATATTGTAGCAAAGTATTTTCTCTCAACTCTTGTAACCTTTCTGAAAAGAGATAATAAGAATTTCCAGCTCCATAAGGCACGTCCGAGGAGCCTCATTGTGTGCTCAAACCCACCCACGTTTTAGTCATTAGCAACCCCGTACAACCATGCATGGCCGTTGCCTTCTTTACTAAGGCCTAGCTCTTGAGCCCATACTCTACAAATTTATTGAAGGGTTAGTTGGGCTTGGGCCCACTCTCTCAATCCTTGGAGAGCGCTCGAATCCACCCCCTACAATTGGCGCCGTCTGTGGGAAGAGCTTGTGCGTTGGTAAGGACAACAGTCGAACATGGTAGGATCAGGCCCTCACCAAGGAACTCCCAATCGACCTGAACCGGCGAAGTCACGGCATCAGGGTAACTATGGCGACCCCGGGGGCGGTCAGAACGACAACAGGCGATTTCGAGAAGGAAGCGTGCATACTTCAACGGCGAGCGAAAGCCGAGGGGACGGGCACATTCCCCAGAAGCGCGACGATGGCCAGGCCACGCGTTCACAAGAGGCCCACAGCCACGCTTCCCAGAGAAGGGACGATAAGGTGGCCATGCAACGCGAGATAGATGATCTAAAGAGGAAGCTGCGCCGTGCGCAACGAAGACGGTCCGAACCTAGCCCTGACCCGCCCTCCGACGACGAAAGTGATGATGAATATAGGCAAAGGTCAAGAACGCCCCCTAGCGAGACTTTCTCCCACGAGGAGGAGCGCTACCAGAGGCGTAGGCGTGCCAACCCAACCCCCAGGGACTTAGGAGGCGACGCCATGAGCAGGGCGCTGGACCGGCTCTCCAAGTCACCCTTCACGCGTCGTATAGAGGACGCGGAGCTTCCTCGGCGGTTCCAGCAGCCAACCTTCATTGCTTACAACGGCAAAACGGACCCTGTGGAGCACGTGAGCCAGTTCAACCAAAGGATGGCTGTCCACTCCAAAATGAGGCGCTGATGTGCAAAGTCTTCCCATCCAGCTTGGGACCTGTGGCAATGAGGTGGTTCAACGGTCTAAGGACGAATTCCATAGACTCGTATAGGCAGCTGACCCAGGCTTTCGGCTCCCGCTTTGTCACAAATAGCAGGCCTCCTCGGCCCATGAGCGCGTTGCTGTCCCTGTCCATGCGTGACGGGGAGACCCTCAAGGCTTACTCGGACAAGTATTGGGAGATCTACAACGAGCTGGACGGCAAGTACGATGCTGTTGCCATCAACACGTTCCAGAATGGATTACCTATGGGGCACGGCCTGAGGAAGTCCCTAACCGGTAAGCCAGCCACCAGCGTGCAGCAGCTGATGGATCGGATCGACAAGTACAAGCGGGTGGAGGAAGACATGCTGCAAGGCAAAGGCAAAGAGAAGGCTATCCCTCAGGAGAGAAGGGATTTCAGGTCAGACCGTTATGACAATGCCCGTCCGAGGAGGGATTTCGGTGGGCAATCTGGAGCGACCAACGCACAGACGATAGGCGCTGTGTTCCGAGAACCCGTGCACAGGGTGCTGGAGAAGATAAAGGACGAACCGTACTTCAGGTGGCCGAACAAGATGGCTGGGGAGCCTGGTAGGCGCAATCAGAGTCGCTACTGCCAGTACCACCAGGATCACGGACATACTACGGAGGACTGCAGGGATCTTTGGAACCACCTGGACCAGCTAGTCCAGGAGGGGAGGCTGAAGCACCTCCTCCACCATTCCAGCGGCCAGCAAAACCGGACCTACCAAGAGCCTCGGAGGGACGCCGCCATGGGGCAACCCACCGGGACGATCAATATAATCCTGGCTGCGCCAGGAAGGACGGGCACACCCCCTTTGCGAGTGTTGTCTGTGGCCCAACTGCCCGCCGAGGACCCCCGGACGGGGCCAAAGAGGTCCAGGAGGAATCCTCCCCCAGCCCTGAGTTTCTCGGAGGAGGACAAGATTGGGACCATCCAACCACATGAGGACGCCCTAATCGTCACCCTCAGAATAGGGGGCTACGACGTGAAAAGGGTGATGGTGGACGGTGGCAGCGCAGCCGAGGTCATGTGTCCAGACCTCTACAAGGGGCTGGGGCTAAAGCAGGAAGACCTCACACCTTATAGCTCCCCCCTAATGAGCTTCGATGGGAAGCTCGTCATCCCAAAGGGCATGATCAGACTGCCCGTACAGACAGGCCCAGTGGTGGTGGAGGCGAACTTCATAGTGGTGGACACATACTCTCCCTACACAGCCATCGTAGGGAGGCCCTGGCTACACGCCCTGGATGGCGTAGCCTCCACCTTGCACCAAAAGGTGAAATTCCTGTCAGGGGACCAGGTTCTGGAGATCCGAGGTTGCCAATCCACGGCTAGGCATTGCACAGTGGCTGCCATATCCCGTCGGATCGATGCACAGTCCTCGACCCCATCCGAGGAAAATTCATAGCAATCAAAGACCCAGGTAGCACCTCCAGATGCACCTGCCGAGGATGCTAAATGCGAAAACCTGGAGAAGGTGATAATTGGCGATGATCCGGAGAAGTTTTTCCAGGTCGGGATCCAGCTGCCTCCACGGGAAAAGGAGGAGTTACTTGAATTCCTCAAGAGGAACCTTGACGTGTTCGCATGGGACCCCTGCGATGCCCCTAGGATTGATCCTTCGTTCATCTGTCACCACCTTAACGTCAACCCATCTGCGATCCCCAAGCAGCAGCCACCTCGGCGCCCGTCGAAAGAGCACGCTGATACGATCAGGGAAGAGGTCGATAAGCTTAAGCACGCGGGGGCTATCAAGGAGATCTTTTACCCCACATGGTTGGCCAACACTGTGGTGGTCAAGAAGAAAAGTGGGAAGTGGAGGGTTTGTGTAGACTTCACAGACCTGAACAGAGCATGCCCAAAAGACCCCTTCCCGATGCCACGAATAGACCAGCTAGTAGACGCGACTGCAGGCCATCCTCGGATGAGCTTCCTGGATGCTTTTCAGGGTTATCATCAAATCCCCCTAGCCTTGGAGGACCGAGAGAAAACGGCATTTGTGACACCCATTGGGAACTACCACTACAAGGTCATGCCGTTTGGCCTGAAAAACGCCGGATCCACCTACCAGAGGATGATGACGAGAATGTTCGAGCCAATGTTGGGCAAGAGCGTCGAAGTCTATGTTGACGATATGGTGGTGAAAAGCAAGTTGGTGTCCGAGCACTTGGAAGACCTCGGCCGCACATTTGGCGTCCTGAGAGAGCACAAGCTCCGCCTTAATGCCTCAAAATGCTCATTTGGCGTAAGCTCTGGCAAGTTTCTGGGGTATATGATCACCCACCGTGGGATCGAGGTCAACCCTGACCAGATCAAGGCCATTCAATATGAAGCCTCCGCAGAATCCCAAGGAGATCCAAAAGCTTACTGGGATGATCGCGGCGCTGAACCGGTTCATTTCCAGGTCGGCTGACAGGTGTAGACCCTTTTATCTCCTGATCAACAAATGGAAATGATTTGAGTGGTTTGAGGATTGTGTCGAAGCTTTCCGGCAACTCAAGGATTACCTCTCCCGACCGCCTATCATGTCCCATCCTGAGGTCGACGAGGTCCTATACGCGTACCTTGCTGTGGCGCCCCATGCGGTGAGCCTAGTACTGATACGGGAAGATAATGGCGTTCAAAAGCCAGTCTACTACGTCAGCAAGTCGCTGCACGAAGCGGAGGTGAGATACCTACCCTTAGAGAAGGCCATCCTGGCTGTAGTCCACGCCACGAGAAAGCTCCCCCATTACTTCCAAGCTCACACCGTGGTTGTCCTAACCCAATTGCCTTTGAAGTCTGTGCTCCGGACCGCTGATTACACAGGCAGAATCGCGAAGTGGAACACAATTCTGGGGGCTTTTGACGTCAAGTACATGCCCCGGACTTCCATAAAAGGCCAGGTTCTGGCAGATTTGACGGCCGAGTTCGCCGAACCAATCGTAGAAGTGACGACCGAGGATAAGAGCCGTGATGAGAAATCAGTTGGGGCAATCTCCATCCCAGAGGCACCATGTTGGAAAGTGTATGTGGATGGCGCGGCAAACCAAAGGGGGTCCGGAGTGGGGCTGGTCCTAGTATCCCCTGAAGATCATGTCATTGAGAAATCCCTAAGGCTCGGATTCGCAGCCACGAACAACGAGGCCGAGTATGAGGCATTACTACAAGGGATGATCATGGTGCAAAGGATGGGAGGAAAGTCGATAGAGATGTTCTCGGACTCGAGGTTGGTGGTGGGCCAGGTAAATGGGGAGATGGAGGCCAGGGATTCAAGAATGCAAGAATACCTGGACCAAGTCAAGCGCTTGCGAGTGGGGTTTAGCCTCTACAGCCTGTCTCATATCCCCAGGAGCGGGAACAGCCATGCCGACTCATTGGCCACGCTCGCAACCTCCTCGGCAGGGGATCTGCCTCGGATAATACTCGTGGAACATCTGGGGAGAGCAAGCGAAGTGCCAAGAGAAGGGATCCCCGTCCACCAGATTGAGGTGGTTTCCAGCTGGATGGACCCCATAGTGAGATTCCTAAAAGAAGATACCCTGCCCGAGGACAAGTCAGAAGCCGAGAAGGTTAGAAGGAAGGCCCCTCGGTTCTGGTTGTCCGAGGATCACAAGCTATATAAGCGCTCCTACTCTGGACCATACCTACTGTGCGTCCACCCCGGAGCGGCGGAATTACTACTCGAAGAGCTGCACGAGGGAATATGTGGGAGCCACACAGGGGGGAGATCCCTGGCTCACCGAGCCATCACTCAAGGATATTGGTGGCCGGGAATGCAGCAAGAGGCCCAGGAGTATGTCAAGAAGTGCGACCAATGCCAAAGGTTCGCCCCAAACATCCATCAGCCAGGAGGGGTCCTCAATCCGTTATCCAGTCCATGGCCGTTCGCCCAATGGGGCTTGGACATCGTGGGACCCTTCCCCAAGGCACCAGGGAACAAGAAGTATCTGTTGGTGGCCACGGACTACTTCACCAAGTGGGTCGAGGCCGAACCACTAGCCAACATCAGAGATGTAGACGTGAAGAAATTCCTTTGGAGGAACATAATTACGCGGTTCGGGGTCCCTCATACCCTCATCTCGGATAACGGACTCCAGTTCGATAGCAAGGCCTTCAGGGAGTACTGTCGCGAACTTGGGATCACAAACAGGTACTCAACGCCAGCCTACCCCCAGGGGAATGGACAGGCCGAGGCAGTCAACAAGGTCATTGTCAACGGGCTTAAGAAGAGACTGGATGACGCCAAAGGGAGATGGGTAGAAGAGCTGCCCCATGTCCTCTGGACGTACCGGACTACGCCCCGACGCTCAACAGGGGAAACACCTTTTGCCATGACCTATGGTGCGGAGGCAGTGATCCCCCTGGAAACCAATTTCCCGACACTAAGGACGAGCTCCTTCACCCCAGGCAGCAATGATGAACTGCTGGGGCGGAGCCTGGACATGGTAGATGAACGAAGAGAGCAAGCAGTGATCCAGCAGGCCCACTACCAGCAAAAGCTCAAGCAGGGATATGACACCAACGTAAAGCTCAGACCACTAGCACCGGGAGACCTGGTGCTGAGGAAAGTTGTAGGAACTGCCAAGAACCCTTCCTGGGGAAAGCTCGGACCCAACTGGGAGGGCCCCTACCGAATCACCTCGGTGGCAGGGATAGGAGCGTACTATTTAGAAGATTTAGATGACAAACCTGTACCTCGTCCATGGAATGTAAACAACCTGAAAAGGTACTACTATTAATAAAGAAGCCACTTTGATTCATATTGTTAGCATATCTTAGTTATGTGCCTCGCGTCCTAACTACTTTAAGGAAACTAAGTGTTAGACAGAACCAGGGAACTGCATGGTCCTCGGACTCAGTCCCATGGGGAAACTAACCACTTTAAGAAAACTAAGTGTTAGACAGAACCACGGAACTGCATGGTCCTCGGACTCAGTCCCCTGGGGAAACTAGCTACTTAAGAATGCTAAGCTTTAGACAGAACCAAGGAACTGCATGGTCCACGGACTCAGTCCTATGGGGAAACTAACTGCTTCAGAAAGCTTAAGAGTTAGACAGAACCAGGGAGCTGCATGGTCCTCGGACTCAGTCCCATGGGGAAACTAACCACTTCAAGAAAACCAAGTGTTAGACAGAACCACGGAACTGCATGGTCCTCGGACTCAGTCCCCTGGGGAAACTAGCTACTTAAGAATGCTAAGCTTTAGACAGAACCAAGGAACTGCATGGTCCACGGACTCAGTCCTATGGGGAAACTAACTGCTTCAGAAAGCTTAAGAGTTAGACAGAACCAGGGAACTGCATGGTCCTCGGACTCAGTCCCATGGGGAAACTAACCACTTTAAGAAAACCAAGTGTTAGACAGAACCATAGAACTGCTGGGTCCTCGGACCTATGCCTAAGGGGAAACTAACCACTTTAAAAGATCCTAAGTGTCTACTTCAAAATTCTACCTGCTCCTTAGGACATAAAAGGTCCGCCCGAGCATACAAGCCCTTACGTTATAATTATCAAATGCCGCGATTGGCCGAGGTACAATTGAAGTCAAGGTTATACAAAAAAACGAATAGCGTGCAAGTAAGGAAATAGCCACAACAAACAGAAAATGAAATAAAGTTTTCATTTCATTAAACACAAGGGAATTGCACCCAGGAAGACACATTACAAATAAAGCAAAAAAAAAAAAAAGGGAAAAGAGATGCAGAAATGAAGTGCAATAGGCAGAAGGGCCATGGGGCCTAGTTGCCTACTTCAGTGGGTGGCTGGCCCGTGGCTGCCTCAGGGTCCCCTGAGCCCTGACTAAGGGGAATGGCCTGCAGAGGCACAGCAGGAATAGCCGCCCCCTCGGCAGAAGAGACCTGGGCAGTGGGGGAAGGCTCTACAACCTGCTGAGGCGCGTCCTCGTTAGAGCCATCACTCAACACAACCACCACGGGAGGATTGCTCCCTTGGATTGGCTCATCAGTAACCCCAGCATCCGAGGCCTCTTCGCCCGGAGTAGCAGCAGTTTCCACAGCAGCCTCCTCGGCTTCAGAGCCATCTGGGGCAGTCTCGCGGATAACAGGAGGGTAGTACACGTTCTCCTCCTTCCACAAGTCAGAAGAAGCCTCCACTCCAGCCTGTCTGAGGGCTTCGCTCCAAGTTTCGGAGCAGTAGCGCCTACATACCCCAGGGACTTGGGATTTGTAGGCAGCTGCTGTCTCAGTTGCCCCGGCAGTATAGGCTGCCTCCTCAGCTTCCTGCTTAGTGGCCCAGGCTTCCTCCCTGCCCTGCTCTGCCTCAAGCTTGGCCCTCTCAGCCTCCCCTTTAGCCCATTCAGCCACCCTCTTGGCCTCCTCGGCATCTGCCACTTTCTTCGCCAGGCCAGCTATCTGATCCTCGGCGAGCTTCAACAGCTTCTCTGCCTCACCTAGACGCTTTGTCTGAGTCTCGGCCTGCCTTTGGGCACCCTCAAGGCCTGACATTGCGTTGTCCCTAGCCTGGGTCATTGCCTTCAGCTCCTCCCTGGCCTTGGCAAGGTCCTCCTCTGACGTCTTGAGGGTCCGGGTAGCCACCAAGCGCCTATCGCGCTCCAGATCCATGGCCTTCCCATGTTCATTGGCCGCCTCTTCCAGCCTGAAGGTGGCCTGTACAGCCTCCCAAATGAAACAGACATGTTGCAATTAGCCGACCTCAAAAAGAAATGAAAGCAAAAAAAGGGCACAAGTGTTAAGGTCTTACCATCCCCAAATACCGCTTGAGGCAGAGGAAGACGTCCCTACTCCTCATGGTTCCCAGCTCCGCCATGTCAGCAGGCAGGAGCAGGCATCTCTCCATAGCGTCGGCCACGTACGCACCTTCGCCATCCTTAAAGTCCCTGAGGGAGGAGTCATCCCTCAAGGGAGCCCCGCGGAGCATTGGGGCGGGGAGCCAGGCCTGGACCTCGGGCGGGGGAGCGACCTGTTTATCCTGCGTTGAAGGGCCTATCTTCAATTGCTTCGATGGACGCTGATTGCCATCGCCCTCCCGCGTGGGCCCAGATTTGTCCTCAAGGGTCCTCTTACCCTTATCCTTCTTCTGCTTCGGGTCAGCGGGCTCGTGCCTGGACGACGGGCTCACCTGAGGCGGAGGAGGAGGAAGCTTGGATTGTGTTGAGGCCGACCTGGTCTGAACAGGACGATTCTTTGGAGATGGGGGAGGAAGCTTCGGCTTGGACTTCCCCGGCTGCCCTTCTAGTAGTTCGGACAGGCTTGGCTGGTACTTCTTCTTGTAGCCCATCTCGCGCCGGGAAGATGTCTCTGACGCTAAGAGGTCTGCCTCGGTTAGACGAGGATCACCCAAGTCTCCAGAGGGGTCCTCGGACTGATGGAGTTGCTCAAAAACGCCGAAACCCTCCTCGGCAGGACCAAAATCTACAGGTTCCCCTTCCCTCTCTAAGTTCTCTTCCGCGGCCTCTGGGAACGAATGGGAAGACGAGGGGACTGCTACTGTGACACCTTCTGAAGTGGAGGTGTCCTCGGGAAACTCAAACCCGTCCTCGGTCACTTCTATTTTCTGCAGCCGAGGATCCTTTGCTCTGATCACGTACTTTGGGGCCGCAAATGACTTCTGGAGCGGAGTGTACCCCAAAATCTTGTGCGCAGCTCTGACTTGGTGGTCTACTTCATTCTCAAATTCCGCCGACCTGAGCACCTTCTGCAAGTCCTCCCTATTGATTAAGCTGAAATGGCGCGCATAGGAATGCGGATTTGCAAAGAGAGTACACATCCGTGGTTAGAAACCAAACAATACAAGAAGGAATAACGCAGAGAAAGAAGTTAGAATCTGTAAATCCCCTCTTATTCCCATTGCCCCACCTGGTGCTCCCTCCGTCGTCGGACAATGAAGGCCATCGTGCCACGCTCCGGACACGATGAGGAAATCCTCATTCATCCCCTTATTGGACTCGGGGAGGCACTGGATAAGCCGGACCCTGTCGTCCCTCGTCCTCATGTAATAGGACTTGTTCTTCAAATGTTGAAGATTGTAGCAGTAGTTGACATCGTGATAGGTCAGCCTCAGGCCCATGTTTTCATTAAGGGCGTCCACACTGCCCAAAATTCTGAACATGTTGGAGGCGCATTGGGTGGGGGTCAACCGGAAGTAGGTGAGGTAACCCCTTATCACTGGCCCCATAGGGATCCTCATCCCCCCTTCAAGGAAAGCGATGACAGGAATCACCACTTCGCCCTCTCGCCTCTTGAGGTACCACTCCCCCTCCTCACAATACCTTAAGCCCACATTGGCCGGTATCTTGTAATCGGCGATGAATTTCTCCATCGCCTCCTCAGTGCCAACAAACTTCTTAAGTCTACCCATCCTAGATGACGCCTAAGCGAACTAAAAGATGAACGAATGAAAGAGAAGGACGAGTAGAGAGGGAGAAAGCTCAGAGAGAGACAGAGAGACTTACAGAAATGAGGAGGAGCTCCTCGGACTGGCTTTTTGTGCTGGAGATGGAGGTGGAAGTTTGGCTGGACTCAGAATAGAGGCGCAGGAGCTCTTGATTGCAAATGAAAAGTGAAGAAACGGCTCTAATGGGTACTTATACCCTAGAAAGAAGAGCTGCGCAAGTTTTCCCGCCCATAAGTGCCAGACGCATCTCCACCGTTAGATTGTCATCTGCCCGTTGAACGTGGGAGCATAAAGCCGCCCGAATTTAATGCAAGACACGTTACGCACATCGAAGCGCCAGTAACGCACCTTGGGCAGTTGAAAAGGCGCCAACGCTGACGAGGGATAAGACTTGATTAGACGCGAAGCAGGTCCGAGGATATCAAAATCCTCCTTTCCGCCCGAGGATGCGGACAACATGATTTTGAGGGGCTATTGTGGGGCCAGAATAAGTCAGCAACCCCGGCCCACTCCAAGCCAAGCCCAGAGGCCCACGCCGAGGACGCCTCCACGATCCGAGGCTCGAGGACGAAAGTTTAGAGCCCAGGACTCAAGGAGCATTGCCGAGGATGGTTACATCCTCGGTAGGCCGAGGACAGAAAGTGGGCATACAGCACACCTTTAAGGGAAGTCTCCCCAAGCATCCAAGGAGCAAATAGCAAGAACCAATCACCGGACATTGAAGCATGGCGGAGGAGCAAGTCCCAGGTGAACTGTCACCTCCACATTAAATGCCCTCAACTAACGCTCTGGCCGCATTAATGAGGATAGGACCTCTGAACAGTGCCGTCTTGAGCGCTGCAACCCACTGGAGGTATGGGAATGCGGCTGATGGGACAGGCACTCAAGTGGAAACCGGATTGATCAACAAATGTAGGGCTAGGATCAACTGAGTGAGGAGGATATAATGTAAAAATCCCTCTTGTGAAGGGGGGGACGAAAAACCAGAGAGAAAGGAATACTGTAGCAAAGTATTTTCTCTCAACTCTTGTAACCTTTCTGAAAATAGATAATAGGAATTTCCAGCTCCATAAGGCACGTCCGAGGAGCCACATTGTGTGTTCAAACCCGCATTTTAGCTATTAGCAATCACGTACAACCATGCATGGCCGTTGCATTCTTTACTAAGGCCTAGCTCTTGAGCCCATACTCTACAAATTTATTGGAGGGTTAGCTGGGCTTGGGCCCACTCTCTCAATCCTTAGAGAGCGCTCGAATCCACCCCCTACAAATATTATGCAAGTTGAAATGGGTTGTACTACATTCATGTCAACCCAACATGACCCGTTTATTAAGCATGTCAAGTGGGTTAGGTCAGGTCAACCCGCTTTATTAACAGGTCGAGTTAGGATTGAAGGATCATGACACGATTATTAAATGGGTTGGGTTCGGGTTAAGCCATTTAGTCGAATACCCCTACCTCGACACGACATGAACCCGACACGCTAACCCGAATTGACACCCCTAGTATTCTAGCTAAATAATTTACTTGAAATAATCATTTGATCTTTTTTTATTACTATGGTAAGTTACGCATAACATATGTGGTAAATCTTTGAAATATGGAACTACCTTCTTTTTTTTTTTTTTTTTTTTTTTGAGAAAAGAAATATGGAACTACCTAATAGTCTATGTTGCGACACTTATCTAAAATGTTGTTTTTTTTATGCAGCATTTATCTTCCTTCTTGGTTGCTTTTATGGGAAATTTCTGCTAAGTTTAATGCATTTTGATGATGCTAATGATGTGTAAAGTGCCAATATTACAAAAAATAGAATAAAAAATTGAAGAAAAAGATAATTTTATTCTTGCATTCTTGTATCTCTCTCTTGTGTTCTCATTCAATTCTCCATTTGGGTTTGTGTATGTTTATGAATTATAACCTTTAAGGTAGAACACTTCAAAAAAAAAAAAAAAATTCAATGAGTATTGTTGGCACTTACCACAACAAATTACTTTGAAATTAGAAAAATTTTCTTATAAAGAAAAACACAAGTAGGGAAAATGTGTCCTTAAAGGATTTTTTTTTGAAAATAACTATAAAAGCCAAACTATTTTATTAGTTAGCCAAAGTTTGAAACTAATTTGATATCTAACAAATCGAGTCCTCTCTAGACTCGATTTTGGGGTTATAAATCGAGTATATTACACTCGGTTTTCCCATTGCGACAGCAGTTGAGCTGGACAAACTGTTCACGTAAGCCTGGAAATCGAGTTCATTGGACTCGGTTTTCGTACATGGAAATCAAGTCTGCTGGTCTCAGTTTTCGTTCATAGAAATCGAGTCTACTGGACTCGATTTTCGTTCATGGAAATCGAGTCCACTAGACTCGAGTTACTAGTCTCATTGAAATCAAAGCCGAGATCAAAGGATGGCGGAGTAAGTGAAAGATAAGCGGGGTCAGAAAATGTACGTAAGGTGGGTGAAGGGATCTCGGGGTGAAAAGATGCATGAGCAGTGGGTAGAGGGATCTCTAGGTCAGGAACTGCATGAACAGTACGTGGAGGGATTTCTGGGGAAGGAGATGCATGTGGAGGTGGAAGGAGCTTTGGGGCAGGAGATGCATGTGGGGGTGTAGGGGGATCCGACCTACTAACAACCTGATGGGGTGCAGCACGCTGACCATGGCTATGGTTGGCAAGAGTTGAGCTCGTGCTTGGTTGTCCAATATCTTCTAGTGCTTCTGGATTTGCCCCATCGGTATCTTCCAACGGAAGTTGGGCAGTTATACGGTGAAGGCGTTCCATCGCCTTAAGTATAGCTGTAATCTGCTTGTACTCAGGATTGCCTATTGCATAACGCGTCAGCATCTACTTGTAACTGGCAACCTACAAGTAAATAAATACAATTAGTACATCTAACACAAAAATGGTGATACGCAACAAAATTTGAAAAGAAAGGTCGAAGCAATTACCATAATAAGAAGTGCAGCGGTAGTGTGGTCGACGAACCTCCAAGTCACCCTACCGTACCAATGGAAGTATGGATGAGCAGGCGACATATCACCCTCTAGTCGTGCTCCATGACATAGTAATTGTGCTCGACTATTCCATACTTGGATATGGCCAACATGTTTGTCCCTCCAATTCACACTGGTCTTCCCCCTCAGGTCTATGGCATGAAGGGCGTCGTTAGTATCAACATTTAGGGGGATTTCTTGTACCATCCCAAACTGGCGAATAATATGGTCTGGTGTATGTTTCTCTACTAGCCAGAAACATAAAAGCGGCACCCTCATCGTCCACACATCCCTTCTTGCGACATAGAACGCAGGCAGGTGGCCTAATTCAACTTCATATGGTTGCCACACCACCTGAAATAGCCAAATAGAAGGGCAGCACATTATGCAATGTTCCATTATTTTCGACTATGAGCTATTTTACAGTTATAACAGTATATAATAGTCATAAACAATAGAAGAAACACAATTTGGGTACCTGGTTGGGATGCATAGAATCTAGAAGCTGACGGTACCAGACCAAACAGATTTCGGCAGGGCTATTCTTCGTGCTCACGACCCACACGGTCCTACAATTAAGAAAGAGGGAGTCAATACTTGGAATTGAGAATTTGAAGTAATCAACAACAATAAATGATGGGCAATCGTAAATTTAACATTACATACCACTAAGTTTATACTAATAAATGATTATCTAAACATATGATTAGTGGTGGAGCTAGAAATTAATAACACTTGTATTATACATCAATCAAAACATATGACCTCAATGGTTGTAAAACGATATATAAAAATAAATAAAAATCCTATTAATTTTCAACATTTGAGGAATATCAAGGTTAAAATTTTATTTTCTATGTATAACAATGTGTCATGTCATTTAAAATTATGGATCTATTTCCAATAGAGAGAATCGATCAAGGAAGAGACTTACTTAATGGACAATGGAGAAGGTGAAAATGGTGGGCCATATGCATCATCTGGTGGGAGGTCCATCCTTGGGCACAAAAAAGGGAATCTGACCCATGCCCAATACTGAACCAGTATCAAGGCCCCACCAATCTGACTGGCACCTCTGTTGGTTGCTCTACATAACTCTCTGTACAACCATGCAAGACAAGCGCTCCCCTAACTGTACTGAGGTGGATTGCGAAGGTCCTTCAACATCTGCAACCACATCGTATGCACCCTATCGCCAGACTTGTCGGTGAAAATTGTATCCCCCAGGAGTGCTAGAATATAACACCGTGCATACTGATGCACAACCACCTCTACTGCACCATCGGGCAACCCTTGGTCAACTTTTTCTAGTAGCCTGTTAATTTGGATCCTTTGTCCTTTAAGCACCACACGATTAGTAGCAATTCCAAGCATATTCTGACATTCATCAGCCCATGTGAAGTCAATTGTTCTGACAATTGCCTCACCATCGATTGGAATCCCCAAAAAAACCTCCACATCCTGTAATGTGATCGTTGTCTCACCATGTTGTAGGTGGAAGGTGTGGGTTTCAGGCCGCCATCGCTCAACAAAGGCCGTTATCAAGTTATGATCAATCTCTCTAGATGGGGTCCTATGCAGCCCCTCTAATCCAACTCTCTTGACAATGTCGAGGACTTTATCATCCACCATCGGGCGTCATTTTCGGAACTTGTCATTACGACCACGGCATTTCAGTGCCCCAAAATCCTGCACATGATAGAACCATGGTGATGAGATGCAATATGTCATAACCTTTGTATATATGATTGTAGCTATTGATCCCAAAAAACAAAAATAAAGCGATTATCAAGGGAAATTAAAATATCATCCCAAAAAAAAAAAAAAAGCAACAACGGGAGAAAAATAAAAGGATGCAATGCACTTGATACATTTGTTTTTAGCTGTTTATCCTACTACTTATGTCGTGCATGCTAGTGTAAACATTGCCATAATAGCAATCAAACCCATTACCCACCATGTTTACAACGAATACATACATCAAAATTTGATTTTCTCTGGCTCTCACAATTCAATTTGGTTATCTTAGTCCAATGCTAAAAGACTGAAATAGTCAAACCTCTCTAAATCTTATCAATGGTAATGTCTTTAATTATCTAAGTGTAACCTTTATGTAAGGGTGTGCAACAGTCAACCAATCTAACTCAACCCAACTAATGGGCATGACAATGCGTTCAAAGCTAGTAATACCATTGACAAACTTAGAATTTTAGAAATGGAAAAAAAAAATCAATATAATGTAAAAGGATAAGAAGAGAATATTCAGCAGGTGGTCGATTTTAATTTTACCTCGCCTTCCCAAACAGCGCACGATCGATATTCTTTTAGAAACCTTAACACCGAACCCTCCATGGGACCAGGTCCGAACTCATTAGGGATCTAAGCAGCAACAACAGTCATACTGCACGAAGTTTAGGGAGTCAAGAGTAATATAAGCACATGTTGAAGATAAATTGGCAAGGATCTCAATGTATAGCCTAATTTCTTGCACAAACGATAAGTATGACAATCAATCATAGAAAATAAAGATACATATAAAAAACTCAATATGCTGCCAAAAACTCAGTATGAGCTAAATTAATTAAGCCTTCTACATTTCTCCATTTTCATTCAAATGTGTTTTGAGGAGTTAGAGCAATGCTCTGACAAATCAAGAACATTGCTTATTAAGCTTGCAGAAGCATTCAAAATCGTTTTTCATTTTCTTTACAATATTCTTGACACCCCACATGTTGTTGGGGTGTCATAAATAATAGTAGTTTGTGGTAACATTGTCATTACATAAACTGCTTTTTTCATATGAGTAAATACTTGAATCAAGATGGAGTAGTCCTTGAAATCAGAGTATGACCACCATAAACAAAAAAAAAAAAAAATATATATATATATATATATATATATAAAAATAGCCTATTGGTTGTACATAACTTTGTACAAATTCTTTTGTGTGCAAGTGATGAACCATAGTACAAGCATACCATTCAAACTAAGCATAATGTATTAATAAAATAAAAAAGATGACAACTTTTAATTTTATTGATAATTGATAAGTTACACAAATTCAGTGGATCTTACTCTTAAACCCACAACCTTAATCTCCTTCATGATCTCACAAGGGGAGAAGGTGTCATTTGGGCTAGAGTTCATTGGGCCAAAAGACAATATGACACCTACTTTAGTGCTGGAAAAAATAAATTACGTTTTGAGAATAGTTGAAAGTATACAATAAAGAAAGAAAAAAAATGCTGCAAGTGCCACTTTTTCTTGGTGATGACCATTTAGATTTAGAGGAACAGAGGAAGTTGTGAAAGAGTTGAAATGGGGCAGAGCTTATTATCAGAACATTACAGTTTTTTGGTTTTCATAACAATCTATATAGGAAATTTCAACTATGATTTTAATAAAGATGATCATAACAACAACAATAATAGGAAGACTATCACCATATGCAAACATATAGTTCTGTTCACTGTTTGTGTGACAAAATCTATCAAGTACAATGCATGCCAATAGAAAATCATCCATTACCAATAAACAAAAAATGTATTGATTGCGAAAATATTATTTAAGATGAAGATTTCAAATTTAGTACATCATTTTGGACACCCTTTAATGGTTGAAACTTTTTAAAAACTAATCAATATATTTCTCCACTGACAAGCCAAGTTAACTTTCTGAATTTGGTAGTATTTCATAATCATCCTCCTTTTTTCTTACAAAAATAGTGTGTAGAACCCTAAAATATTGTCCATATCAATTGTTACTAAACAATAACCCAATAAAGTGCATTACTTAAAAGTAATTACAATTATTCTATTTGAAATCCCATTCCATTTCTTGGCAGTCATATTGTACAAGATTCCAAGCCACCTAAAAAGTATAGCTTTCAGAGAGAGAGTATATTGATATATGAATGCCTACCAACTTCCATTGCAGCATGATATTGATACTCCCCTCATCACATTCACACCTCCACTATAGGCTTATCACAATCAAAATGGTTTTGTTATGAATGCCTATCTACAATCACTGGGGACCACTTTCATTGGGTGGGTTTTTTTTCCATTTCCAATGAAATGTAATTAACACTACAAAATTTAAAGCCAAAAAAAAAGAAGCCTATAGTGTAACAAGAACACATATATGATGTATCTAAAGCAAACCCAGAAAAAGAAATAAATCTGGAGCATTAATAAATAAAAAAATTATTTTGATCTAATCAAAGCAAGCAGATTGAGAAGGGGTACCTACCTTCAAATTGAGGTTGAGCAGTGGCACGAGGTTTGGAGAGTGAGAGTGAGAGTTTGAAGAGTGATGAGGTTGAGCAGTGGCGCGGCGCAAGGTTTGAAGGAGAGTGAGAGTGAGGGTTTGAAGAGTGAGAGTGAGAGTTTGAAGAGTGATGAGGTTGAGCAGTTGGCGCGAGGTTTGAAGAGTGAGAGTGAGGGTTTGAAGAGTGAAGGTTTGAAGAGTGAGAGACTGTGAGGACTCGGTGTGTTTGGGTTTGAGTGTATTTGAGTGATCTGTTGAGCGTGTTTGAGTTTGAGTGATGTTTTAAGTGGTGTTGGCTGAACGAAAACTGAGTCTTTTAGGCTCGAGTTCCACGAATGAAAACCGAGTACTTTGGGCTCGATTTCCATGAACGAAAGCCGAGTCCATTAGACTCGATTTTCAGGCCTACGTGGACACTTTGTCCACCTCAACTGTTGGCACAATAGGAAAACCGAGTGCAATATACTCGATTTATAACCCTAAAATCGAGTCCTTTGGACTCGATTTGTTAGATACCAAAATAGTTTCAAACCTTGGCTAACTAATAATATAGTTTGGCTTTTATAGTTATTTAAAAAAAAAACCGTCCTTAAACAAACCGCAAGAGAGGTAAATGTCATTAAGCAAAATACATGGTAGCTCAATGTTTTTAAGGGTGTTATTTGTAATTTGCTCTTAAATTTTAAAGGTATATATGAAAAAATATGTTATCATTCATATATATTTTTATTTTTATTTTAAAAAGCCAACTAAAGAGATTGATCTAATGGTTCCCAATGCCTTATGGGATTTATAAGGTATGGAATTCAAAACTACTAATCAATAATCAATATGTTGTTTGTCCCTATACTACTAGAAGAATAGCAGAGGTGTTCCAAAATCTCTTACAACAACAATTTCTTTTATTTGGTTTATGTGATGGAAGAGAAAAGGGAAGAAAGCCAATCACTCGAGCCCACATTCTACAATCCGCCCATTTTGGGCCGAAAATGGAGAGAAAGACTTCGACCAAAAATAGAGCCTAGCATAATTATCTTTTCATGCACTGGAAATTACATTTCTGCCCATTATTTATTTAATTTTTTATAATAACTCTCCCAATTTCATGTGGGCATTTAAGTAAAAATATACATTCTTTTTATTATTATTATTTTTGATCTTTCCATTTATTTATTTTTACTCTTTCCATCCCTATTTCCAAACATACATAAGAGAAATATGTGATTTTTCCTGTTCTTTCTCATTTCCTTTCTAAACTGCATCCACAAACACAGAGGTAATGGAAAATTAACAATAATAAAGCCCACCACTCCATAAGGATACAAAATTCAAACTTCACATGAGCGGGAAACAATATTGACCCCCCAAATAACCCCTGAAAGCCCACAAGAATTACAACAACCCAATACCCTGCCCCAACCTTTTCTCTCTCCCCCTATGGCTCTGTATATATATAAGTAACACTCAGAATGTCCATTTTCAAAAGACAGTCACAGAGATTTGCTTAATATTCCTTTCCTTTCTCTTCTCTCTCTGCTTCAAAAATGGCGGACAGAAAGGGCAGCCGGAAGACACCAATGAGCCTCAACGATCGCCATTACCGTCTTCTCCAAGACCTCTCCGCTCCTCCAAGCACTCTTTCGGTACTCACTCCTTCATTTCTCTCTCTCTCTCTCTCTAAGAAATTATTCAAAATTTACACTGATTATTGAACATTGTGTCTCTCGCAGACGATGATGGTATTCCCCAATTCTCAGGGATCACCGATTTCGATTCTCCTCCACTCGGTACTCCTCTCTTTCTCTCTCCTCACTTTTTTTTTTTCATGAAAATTTTTGAAATGTTTGAGAGTAATTGTTGATTAATGTAATGTGTAGAAGTAGGAGAAGCGAAGCCATCGATAGTCAACGAAGACGATGATAATATTCCCGATGATTCTGATTCTCAGCTCGGTATTTATTTATTTTCCCCTTTTTATATCTTGTACGCCATGTGTATGTATAAATTTCTGTATGAATAATGTATGAGTGAAAGTGTTTTTGTCGTTTTATTATATGGCTGATTTTTTAATTTTATTTTATTGAATGGGTCTGTAGAGAAAGAGGAGCCAACGAAGGTTAAGATCAAAGGTAGGCGGCGTCTATGTAAAGTTTCGACTCTAGACAATGATAATGCTGATAAAAGAGTGGTGCTTGATGAGCCTAATTTTGCTGATTTTGATTCGCCAATGCCCAAAAATGTTGGTCAGGGTGGTGGTGAGAATGGGGGTGGGAGTGAGATTAGGGATATTCTCAATGAATTAAGTGCTAAGTTTGATTTTATGTCCATTGAGAAGAAGCAGGCTCCAAAGAGGGTTGGCCCGGGTGAGGAGGAGAAAGTTGGTTTGCCTGAATATGCGAGTGCTGGGTCTTCGTTTTCATCTGCATCTGACACGTTTGATTCCTCATTGGATGTGATCGAGAGGAATGGAGATGGGGTTGAAAATGTTGTAGAAGAGCATGAAGTGAAAAGTGATTTGGGGAAGGTTTATGAAGGAATTAGGGTACATGGAGTGAAGAACGATAGTCAAAGGCTAAATAGAAATGAACCCGAAAGGGTGGGTGAGAGAATAATGTCTAAGGGACAACCTTTTGTGTCTGAAGTTGAGGAAGAGGAGTTAAATGATTTGCATATTGATTCGAAGGGTGACAATTTTGTAGGTAGGGTACATGGGACAACGAAATGTAGTGTAGGGATTGAACCTCAACCTCAGAGGGTGGATAAGAAGTTAGCGCCTGTGGAACAATTTCTGGTGTCTAAAGTTGAAGTGGGAGAGGATGATGATGATGATTGTGTTGTTTTGAGTGGCAAGGGAATTGCTAAGGAGGTGAAGAGGCAAGGGAGTAAATCCAAAGACAAGTATGATGATTTGGATGTTGTTGATGTGTTGGATGATTATGCAGATGATTCTGTTGTGGAGAATGATGGTTCTATAACTTTGAATGGCCCAAAATCTAGTTACAAGTTGCCTGGTAAGATTGCCAAAATGTTGTACCCGCATCAGTCTGATGGGTTAAGGTGGCTTTGGGCTTTGCATTGTCAGGGTAAGGGTGGAATCTTAGGGGATGACATGGGTTTGGGGAAGACAATGCAGGTAAAGAAATGGATATATTTTATTAGGAAATTTTGTTTTATATACACACACACGCATATAATATTTGTAATTTGTTGATAGTACTTTTTTTCTTATTTCAGATTTGTGGCTTCTTAGCTGGATTATTTCATTCGCATTTGATTAAGAGGGCAATAATTGTGGCCCCAAAAACGCTACTCCCCCATTGGATCAAAGAATTATCAGTTGTGGGGCTCTCTAATAAGATAAGAGAGTAAGGCTACTTGGCTTGTACCTTTGATAAAGATAAAAAATATTTATTTATGTATGAATCATAAACCAATGAGCTCTAGCTCAATCGGCACCTCCTCCCTATATAAGTCCTAGGTGGAGGGTGAGGCTGTGGGTTCAAAACCCATCTTGTACAACTGTAACATACCAATAAAAAAAATTTAAGAATCATAATCACCAACTTGTCCATGCAGATACTATGGGACTTGTCCAAAAGCTCGACAGTACGAGCTCCAGTATGTACTTCAGGTATATATATTGGTTGGCAACTTCGCATTTAAAATATTTCTAGCAAATCAATACTACACACACAACAAGGTTTATACATTTGATTGAACTTGAAATTTGATGGAGGCTGAAAGATTTTATGCCAGTCTGGAATACATTTACCTGATTCACAATCTTCCTAAGTTCAAATTTGGTTAAATGCTGAACTTGGAAGTTTAAAATTTGTCATACCTTCCATGTAATGGTTGCCCTGCAATTTTGATAGTTATGGTTTCTAGAGCTGTGGTACCATGGGGCTGGTGATCTTTTCTTGGTTTGCTAATTGTTGGGTGGGATGATAAGATTCTGTGTTTGCTACTTGCAGGACAAAGGTGTTCTACTCACAACTTATGATATTGTACGGAACAACTCAAAATCTTTACGGGGGGATTATGACTTTGAGGATGAGGACAGCGAAGATAGTGTCACATGGGATTATATGATACTTGATGAGGTATTTAGTTACATCCTTTCCCTGTAGTTTTGATTTTTAAATGGACTGCTAATTATTTAGAATGCCTGACCACATGCTGTAATGCATAGTATGTTTTGTCCCCCCCCCCCCCCCCACCCTACTCTAGTTGTACTCACATGTAATATGTTTGCATGTATGCATGTATTGTTTTCATGTTTGTAATTGCTACTTTGATGGGAATATACATATTTGAGTTTTTTTTTTTTTAATCTTCTTGACACAAAGCAATCCCTCATGTCATAGAATGTGATAAGTTGGTGCAGGTAGAGATTTGAATCAGTTGTATTGGTTTTGTGGAAGCTAGGTAGAAATAAATAATAAATTGCATGCCTGAAGAGGACTTAAAGTCTCAAATCTCAATGGAAGTATACAATTTTAAATATAAGAAACTTTGATCTGTTTTGCATGTCGTGCATTCGTCAGGGACTCGTTATATTGCCAATGCAAGGGCATTTGATTATACAGCAGTGCCTATATAATTGAGATTCCCAGTACTATTTATATTTTATCAATTGCAAGAATGGGAGTGGTGTAACCCTTTAGCTTTTCAATTTGGGATATGAGATACTTCCAAGCTGTCAACAACTAATTTATAGTGATGTTTTTGCGATTAAAAATGTTCAAGAAAAACAAGGGAGTGAGCATTTGGAGCTTGGCAATCTTTTGTAGAAAACTAATAACCGTGAAGGAACTTGAGTGGCAGTTTAAGTGGGGTTAACATTCCAGCTTAGTTGAATGTTTAGGCCTGCAAGGACTGCTTTGTGGACTGTACATGAGGTCTATGAATGTCATTTTAATGTTTCAAATTTGAAGGCTTATACATGGCAGATTGATGGGGAATCTGCCACTCAGATAACAGTTCTTTCCTGCCCTCACATTGCGCTTTTTCAAGTTGCAGGTTGGTTCAGGAAGAATATTTTTCTCACTGTGCAGGGTTGGGGAAGGGAGAGGCCAGTCTTGACCTTGTTACATTGCAAATCTTATAATCATTTGTTATATTTAAAACTTCACTACTGTTCTCATGTTATCATTGCGTATAATATTTATTTATTTTTTATTTTTTGCATGAGCTGATGACCTTTCTGTTGTATTTTATGACTACTACATTATTATCTGACCAACCCATTTACAACCAGGGGCATCTTATAAAGAATCCAAGTACACAGAGAGCCAAAAGTTTGCTTGAGATACCAAGTGCTCATCGTATTATCATCAGTGGCACACCATTACAAAACAATCTAAAGGTATCTTGTATGGCATTTGTTATGTGATCATTAGTTCTTTTCTAAAATTATACTCCTATTTCAATGCTATGTTTATAGATTTGAATCAAATTCAGATATGTGATCCTTGTATAGTTTTCTGTGTCTTTTTGTTTTTTTTGGAAATAGGAGTTGTGGGCCTTGTTCAACTTCTGTTGTCCTGAGCTGCTGGGTGACAAGAAATGGTAATAATATTCATCTTGCTGCAGTTGTCTTGAGTTATGCTTGTGCTTCTTTTGGCACTAAAAATTGGAGTTTCCCAGGTTTAAGGAAAAATTTGAGTATGCCATTCTTCGTGGAAATGAAAAAAAGGCTACTGATAGGGAAAAGCGTATTGGTTCAGCAGTTGCAAAGGTAATGATATTTTACTATTTTAGTATGGTTAGATTATGGTTTGTGCTTCTTGAACCTGGGTTCTGGTTGATATAAATTGGATGTCTTTTTATCTTTTTGATATGTATGATGGTTTATTATAAGAAATGAAAGCTTGAAATGGTTAACTTCCTCAAAGAATTACAAACGTACATTCATATGATTCAGCCATAGAACTACTTGACACCACCCCAATAATGGTGCAATATTAAGATAAAGTTCTCAGAAAACTATTGATTTCTCTTCATTGTCAAAATTCCTATGTTTATTTTTTCTCTCCAAATGGTCCACATGATGCAATGGGGGATCAATTGCCAAATAACCCGGTTTTGATGATGTCAAATCTGTTGGATCCTCCAAAAAGGGAGAAAAGAAGCTTTTATAACGTTCATTTTGTGTCGTTACTTATGGGTTTTAGTAGTTTGATATTAAACGCCATGTTGGTTTGGTTCCTTGTATACATTGTATATCTTTAATTGCCCTCTTGGCGGTTAAAAACTTCAGTTCTGCTGATGCTTAAGGTATCTTACATGTAAAAAGGTTTTTAATTTTCTCATAACAATAATCCAAAAATTACTTTGGCAGATAATATTGTGCTTATATAATTTACAAGTAATGGAAATACGTATGTTCACTAACCAGATTTTTCCTTTTGGGGAGCTCTAGCTAGGAAGAATCATTTTTACATGTTTTATATCTGCGCACATACCTATAATATATTATCTACAAATCCAGATCCATTGATACTACTGTTCATTTAAGGTTATGGTACAAGTATTAACCAGCTATTTGTTTTATGCTTTTGGATTTTGCTTATTTCAATAATTTTTATCATACATTTTTCATTAGCCTACTAATGAGCGGAGAAATTATTCTTACAAAATTCCTGGCTTAAATTAATATTTTCTGTAGGTTCCAGTCTCCTCTGCTTGTCTCAGCAGCCTGAAATATAATAATTATGTCCATATCTATCTGTATATAGAAGTTAGAATGTTTAGCTTTAACTTTTGAATGATGTTTAGGTTTCCAGTGAGGTTCTAAAGTAATGCATTATATAATAGCCAATAAGTGTTAGTGATGACCTGCAAGTATGGATGGCTATTTTTTAGAATCTGTTTTCCAAATTCTGTTTAAAAGGAATGGAAAGGAAAACTGTATCAATGTCATTTCCTGACTTTGATACTTGTGGTGTGCTATATACTTGTAATTGCCCTATGTATATGCATCTGTTGTATATCATAAGCTCTTGCACTTGCATCTTGTTTTTTCTTGCTTTCTAACAGGTAGCTGTCAACTTTTATTATTTGAACAGACAAGGACAATAATAGATTGTTAATATATATATATATATATATTTTTTTTCAGGAGCTAAGAGAACGTATTCAACCTTACTTTTTGCGTCGCTTAAAGAGTGAGGTATTTAGTGAAGAAAATTCCAAAACAACTGCAAAACTTTCTAAGAAGAATGAGGTCATTGTGTGGCTAAGATTAACCAGTTGCCAGGTTTGATCTGCTTTTTCTCAGTCTACATTTCATTTCATCTCCCATTATGGTTTTATCTTGTTGATCTCTTAGTTTTCTCAGTCTACATTTTGTTGCATCTCCCATTGTGGTTTCGTTTAAAATGTCATGTTGATCTCCTAGTTTGCACTTGTATTGTGTAGCGACAACTTTATGAAGCTTTTCTGAAAAGTGAGTTGGTTCTGTCAGCTTTTGATGGTTCGCCACTGGCTGCATTAACGGTACTGTTCATGATCCTTAATCATGCTTCTGCTGTTTTTTTTTTTTTTTGGGTAGTTAAATCATTGTTTTTAAAATATTGTTTAATGTCTACTTTTATGATCTAGTAGTGCCTCTACTAGATCGTGCATCTGGAGATATCGTCATGGAATTCTTTGTTAATTTTTGTTTTATTAAAAATAGCTGGTAATATAATTGGCAAGAAACAAATTTTAAAGATTCATTTTTCTGTGCTACAGTTATAAAAATTCGGATTATTTATATTTTAAATTGTTGTGTCGATAAATTAGTCATAAGATAATTTACTCGTAGCATTTGTTGGGGACCACGCCTCATGAAGTGGTCACTAGTGTGAATTTCCCTGTTCCCTCCTCTTGGGCCCAAAAATTGCATATAAAAAGCCTTAGGAGATGACAAATGATCCTGTTCTCTTAGTGTCTCATTTTTTGGTGTTTAAATTCTGTATGCAAAGCAAGATGCAACAAAATGCTGATCTTAGTCACAATTCATGACCAAGTGAAAAAACTTGAACTTTAAATTAGTTCCAATGTGCTCTTTAAATGTGTAATGAGGTTCTAGTAACACATTAAATCTCATACCCTTGTATACTTTTTTGGGTATTTGATGCTTGTTATATTTGCGCTGAAAGAAAGTACCTAGTCTTTTTGAATAATTACATGATTTTGGCTCCTTTAATGCACACAAAGAATCTCTTTCTTTTCCTTTTTTGTTTTCAATATTTGGATGGTGGGCATTGTTATATCACTAGCTTTGATAATAATATTTGATCCTCAAGGATGAAGATTTTTCTTAATGTTATGTCTGCCGTTCTTATACAAAATAATGTATATTGGTTGCCAAATTCTGTCACCTCTATGTTACTTGGGAGGAAAAATACAAAAATTGCAGGATCATCTAGCAAGCATAGGGATCAAAGATTGAATTTGTGGGAATTGACTTTTTAGGTAGCTATGATTAGACTTTGATGTATTACCTGGTAATTTGACTTCTTGATGTTGGAAAGCTTTTCCACTATGGTTGGATACCAAAGCTCCAGTAGATTGACATATTGGCCAATAGTAATGTTCTGAGATGCAGTCTGGCTCTGTTGAATAATTAACTTGGCCTGAACCCAGCCCAGCTACAGGATTGGGTTGTCCATTTAGCAGACTGATCCAAACTGGGTTCTGAACATGAAACTAATAATCCAGTTACAAGGAGATTATTGTATAAAATTCATAAATTTTTGAGTTCATTAAAATGTATTATATGATTCATATGCTAATTACTGGCGTGTGTAGACCTACCAATCAACAGAAAATGATTTGTCACTGGACAGTACCATGGATTTGCTATTATTCAATGTGTTGTTCAAACCTTGCCATTCATTTTTTTCTTTAATAGTTCTTCAATGCTTTTCTCCATTGAGCCAAGTTGCAGGGACAAAATTGTCATGCACCTGTCCAAGCTATTCTATTCTTTAGCCCCAGAAATCAGTAAATTAAACTTTAGTTTGCTATTTTTTTTCCCAAAAATATAACTATATATATAATTTGATTTGAAACAGATTTTAAAGAAAATATGTGATCATCCACTTCTCTTGACAAAGAGAGCTGCTGAAGATGTATTGGAAGGAATGGAGTCAATGCTAAAACCAGAAGACGTTCATATGGCTGAAAAATTAGCAATGCACATAGCTGATGTCGCTGAGACAGATGACTTGGAAGAGAAGCATGACATTATCTCGTGCAAAATATATTTCATATTATCTTTGTTGGTGAGGAGTGCTGCACATTAATTAATTGATGCTCCAGATATTTAAGATGTTTGCTCAATATAATTTGTGCAATGAATTTTCTTAGGATAACTTGATACGAGAGGGCCATCGTGTTCTTATCTTTTCTCAAACCCGTAAGATGCTTGATCTTATTCAGGTTAGTCTTAACTTTGTTTCCTTTTCAAAATTTCTCTTAAATATAGTTGATAGTATGGGGATATTGGAAATTTTTATTATTATTTAATTATTACTTTATTGTTTTTGCAAAGATGGATATCTTATTGCATGCATTAGTGTATATTTTAGGACACTTTTCTCTATCAAGGTATCTTTTTTATATTTATTGAATACGCCTATTTTGTGTGGAATTTATTGCCTCTTCTCCTTGTATTCTTTCTCAATGATATACTTCATCAACTTGAACCTACAAACCTGCATTCATGTACAGTATAGTTGTTTATATATAGAGCCCACCCCATGCTTGTCATTGCCCTGTTTGCATCTTTGGATGTGTGTATTGGATGATTGTATTGTTCTAAGGCTCCATTAGGCATGGATTCTAAGCCAATTTTTTTGCTTTTAGCTTTTATGTACAACTTTTTAAAAGTTCAATTTTTCTTACTTTTTCTTACTTTTTCAAAGTACAAGTATACTTAATCACACTTTTAGCAAAAAGTTTTCAACAAAACAAATAGTAGGTAAGACTTTTTGTCCTAAAACTATGTTCATTTGTCAAAAAGGGGGGAAACCAATCTAAAATTATTATTTTGGTCTCCATCACCTTATGTCATGTGCCTTTTGATAGGTTCAACTTCGCCCCCCCTCTCTCCCCTTCTTCCTTTTTCTCCTACATGCCTTAAACGTGATGTGAGTGTGTTGTGTGGGTGTTTACTAGGTGGATCTTGGGTTTATAAGTGATTACAAAGAGTTCTAATTGTAACTTGACTAGTCCTTTTGGAGTCAATTTATGGCTAACGCTTTTCTTGGGACATTTTAAATGGTATCAAACCGAACTTGGTATTGCCATGTGCCTTCAGGGGCATTGGAACAAAACGTGGGTCTTGATGAGAACGTCAGTAATTTAAGTGGGGGAGATTGTGACATCCCAAATTGTGGGGATCCAATTAGATTGGATTCTTACTATGTGTTGTGTAGACGTGTGTTGCATCCCATATTGGGTGTTTACTAAGTGGATCTTGAGTTTAGAAGTGATTATGAGGAGCCCCAATTATAGCCTGACTAGTCCTTTTGGGGCATAAATACAGATATGACTAGCGCTTTCCTCGAGTTGTTACACTTAATGTGATTGAAGTCAATTTCCTGTTCTTTATTTAGCATTTAAATGTCTTTCGTCAATTTTTGTCATCTTAGATTCTTGCTTTTCTTGCTTGTCCTCTCTCTCTCTCTTTATATATATATATATATATATATATATATGTTCTTAGTTCTTACATGTTCCTTGTTTATTCTTTGATTTGTTCCAAACACCTAGTACTTGTCTTCGCTAAGAATTGCTTGTTCTGAATTGCCAATGCTGCATTTGCTGCACTTATATATTTGGCTATATTTGCCACATAATGACTTGTCATAATCTGATCCTAGTTGACCTTCAACCCATCATTTGAGCTCGTTTAAGGGTAAATAAGTCTCACACTGATTGTTGAGGTGTAGAAGTTTAACCCGTGTTTGATTGACATCATGTGAGAAACAAGCAATGCCTTGTAACTATGCAACTGTGGAAGTCACTTTTATTCTCATTGAGGCAAGTAGCTGCTTCTATTTTCATTTACATCCAAAACATTTATTTGGACGCATTTGGACATTTTATCTATTAATGTTAGTATCATATGATTATTTGGTATAACATAAGATTTTCCTTGTGTGGTAAGAATAATTTCTTCAAAGTTTTTATGCTGGAGCCAATCTCAAGGTAGATCTCATTAAGATTGATAGTCCTTATTTTAGGATAGTTTGCATAAGATCTCCCCATATTTTAATAATTTTAGCATTAGATTTGTCATTGAAATTTAGTCCTATGTGGTTATTCATCCATATTGTCATTTGATAAACTCATTAGATCTCAAATTTACATCCTTGGTTGTACGATAGTTGTAGTCAATTCCAATAGAAGTTTTATTGATCAAGTCAAGCATAACAATACAGAAACTTGGGGATTTTAAATAAGATTACCAAAGCAAATAAAATAAATTCCCTAATCTATTAGGTCAACTAGGCCCAACTGGAGGTGAGGTTCCGTCATGCATCCAGAGCCAGTGAATGGACCATCTTCTTGCATCAATGCCAATAAACACCCGTGATTGGTGGCCTATCTAGTGTCTTCACCATTGTGAAAATGAAATCTATCCTTGTTCACCTTAGATGCATGTTGGTGCTTGTTCTTCTGCGTCACCCTTTTTTTGTTGCCCTTTTTTTGAAATGAATTATATCAAGCGTGATGATTGAGCAGATTTAGAATTCAGACAAAACTTTGGTATTTCTTTTAATCATCTAATAAATTTTAGTTTATGGATCATTAAATGCCAGTGATCTCTAATACAAGTGTCACCTTCTTCCCTTGTAAAAGCACTATCGCAAGTTAGGTTCTGGGTTTAAGACCCACTGGCTATGTGTGTAACTACCAATAAAAAAATGTATCTGCAAGTTGAAATGATGAGTTATGATAGTACATTGATGGTTTGTTAAGTGGCATGTTTTCTTATTGACCTGTAACTTGTGCTATATCAGGCTTTCTTGCTAGTTTACTTATTAGTGATCTGTTGTTTTGTAGAATTCAATAATATCCAAAGGATACGAATTCTTGCGCATTGATGGTACCACAAAAGCTGGTGACAGACTTAAGATTGTTAATGTAAGTGTTGTATATAATAAAAATGGTAAGATTTTTTTTTTTTGGGGTAAAAATAAATTGATTCTCATGTTCCTTTTACCTTTAGGATTTCCAAGAAGGTGTTGGAGCCCCCATATTTCTCCTGACATCTCAAGTTGGTGGTTTAGGCCTTACGCTAACTAAAGCAGATCGTGTGATTGTAGTTGATCCTGCTTGGAATCCCAGGTGCTATTTAAATCTTTTTTTTTTCTTTTTTTTTTTCCTTTAAAAAAAATGGACGACTTTGACCTTGTAAGTTAGACAAAAAAATTAGCTAGAATTTCTTTGTAATATTTTTCACTTGTAACGAACATTATTTGGGAAACTTCTTTGTCTTGTCCAGTAGTTATTGTCGCCATAAAGTTATTCTATTTTTGAGTGAATTAGTATGACTGTATGAACTGTAAATTTTCACAGTTTTTGTTGGTTATTTGCATAATAAAGTTTTTTACAACCTTGTTCTCTCTCTCTCTCTCATATGTTTCATCATAGTTGCAAAAAAAGGGTTCATCATGCATCTGTCACATCATTTTACTGTTTCTATTCTAATTCTATTTACCTTACCTTTGCTTTATTTTTGTCCCATAAAAATTAAGCGTTTCTGCCTAGTGGGCAGCACATTTTTTTGGTTTGGCCAAATATGAATCTAATCTTAAAGAATTCAATGTAGTCTTGTTAATAATATCATACCATTGGTAATGGCAAAATGGAGTATGAAGAGAAGGGGTGGGGTCTTAGCAATCTGTGGAAGTAACAGAGGTCAAGGAAGTTGTTGAGGGATCAGTTACGAAGTTGTGTTGCTGAATATTTCGTGTCTTCTCTTTCACTTCTTTATCTGACTCAAGTTGGCATTGAATAATATTTGCAAAAAACGATTTACGCATGGCTGCATTGTTAATGTAACCTGACTCGGTAGTCTCTTTGTTAAATTTTAAATTCCTCTGTTGGTTTTAGTGGTGTACAAGTTATATGGTCTTTGAATTATTCACAATTTGCTTCTGTCTTCCTTGATTTCCAATTCACCTGTGGATCAAGATTTGTTAAACTGAATTTAAGTTTGTTTTTTTTTTTTTCCCGCAGTACGGATAACCAAAGTGTTGATCGTGCTTATCGAATTGGGCAAACAAAGGATGTCATTGTATATAGATTAATGACATGCGGAACTGTTGAAGAAAAGATATATAGAAAGCAGGTGAAGTTTATTTCCCCTATATGCTCTATTCAGGCTGTACAGATGCAAATATTTGATCATGCCATGGCGCATGAAGCTTGCCATGGGAACCTCTTGTTTGCTTGAGGTTCAATATGTTGCTGCTAATACGGAAGCATTGCCTTGCCCTTCGCTCTAAGTCATATAAAGCTGCTGAAAGGAAATAGCTAAGACAGTTTAGGTTTCAAAATGTTTAAAAGTAAAAAAACCCTTGAATGAGTCACATTGAATAAAGATAATATGAGGTAAACATGTTATATTGGACTGTTTTTCTTTGTTTGTGTATAAAATGCATGCTTCCAGACTTATATGTAGGAGATCTCTCTTTTTTGGTGTTTTGCAATTATATGGCATGAGATTTGCTTCCTAGCATATTTATTGGTTGAAAGTATGTTCCAACCATACTTTCTAAAATTTGAGGCATTAAATATAATTGCGTTAATTTTCTGCTTGAATGTATGATTTAGATATATAAAGGAGGATTGTTTAAAACTGCAACTGAGCACAAAGAGCAAATTCGGTACTTCAGCCAGCAGGTATGCACTCAGAAAAAAAGTGTTGCTTTACTACCCAGATTTCAAGACCATTACCGACCCAAGGGTTTGATGTTCTGTACTAAACTTATGATAATTTTTTTATAGGATCTTCGGGAGCTTTTTAGTCTCCCAGCACAGGGGTTTGATGTCTCTGTTACCCAGCAGCAGTTACATGAAGAGCATGATTGCCAGCATATAATGTACTGATACTGAGTCTATGGAATTTAAATTTATATTGTAAAATATTTTTTAAAAAAAAGAATAAATTTAAGAATGCTTGTCTTAGTTGTCTTTGTGTGCAGAGGCGTGCTTATGAACATGCTTTTGCATTCTATGTCTTCAGTACTAGAATATGATTCAATTTATATTTTGGAGTTGTCATAAATCTGAAAATACTAGATCATAATCTACCCTGTAAAATTATAATCGTGTGTTTCTTCATATGCTAGAAAAAAATGTTTCTTTATATGCTAGAAAGTCTCATTTTATTTGAACGTTGAGGTGGTATAAAGTTTCAGTCAACCTGTTTGGGTTTATTAGTTGCTGATGATTTTGAACAATGTCAGGTTTGTATTGATCTAGGAAGAATTGAAGGAAGCAAAACAGAAATGCCAAAACTAAATTGTTTTCTTTGTTAAGCATTTTCTTAAGAAATTCTCCTTTCATTGTTCTCTCATGGATGCATATGGAAGCTAGAGTAATGGTGATACTCTGAAGATAATTTAGGTGTTTGTCTGTTGTAAGATTCTTCTATATGGCAATTTTATGACTCAAGCCCGTATTACCTTATTATTTACTTATAAAAAAAAACCCTGATATTTTTACCTTGAGGAACAAATAAGTTGGATGACAATTTCCTTATTGGTTGTTGGTTAAACTAGTAAAATTTGAGCTGTTGTGTCTTTGCCATAACTAACTTTTTTTTCCCTTCTAGGTAAACAACTTGTACTTTCATTTTGACAGTTTCAATCATAAGAGCAAGAGTTATACAATACTAAAGAGCCTGAAATGGGCACAAGTGATTTGTGTGCACATTACATGCCAATAAGTTTGGATGGAGTTGAAGGGATCATGCACATAAGACTACGCTGATTGCAAGTCGAGTTTTTCTTGAAACTAGGATTGAAATGTCTTAGGGTGACTGGGTGTGTGTGTGTGTGAGAGAGAGAGAGAGAAAGAGACAGAGAGAGGTGTCTTAGGGTGATTAGAGTTCTGGGGTCTGAAAGTTTGAAACAAATATTGAGATGGTGTCTATGCATAAGTGGGAGACTATTAAGGAAATATCTGTCAAAAAGCCTGTTTTGTGTTTATGTTCTATTCTTGTTATGTTTATGAAATATTATTATTATTAAATAACGGACACCAATAGTGGTGATTCCCTTTCTACAGTATAATTGATGAAGATGAAATATAAGTCCATAAAGTTAAGGTTTTGTAGAAGTTTCTAGATATATGAATAGCAGTCTTGCTTAACACCTTTATATAATAAGATTTAGGCCACTGAGGCAATATGAAACTTTTATTATGCTGTTCACATGCATGACATTTTCAGATTTTGTGCGCTTGTTTGGCTTTAGGATCTGTATTATGATCATGAAATTCACTTCTCTTCTATTTTAATTTCAATAATTTTTCTTGTTTGTCATAGGGATGACTATTTGAAAGCTCACATAGAGTTCTTGCAAACTCAAGGTATAGCAGGAGTTAGTCACCACAGTTTACTCTTCTCCAAGACAGCACCTGTACAAGTTGTACAAGAAGAAGATGAAGAGATTAGGTGATTCCCTCTCTTGGCTTGTCACTTTCAACTTCCGCACTCCATTCATTTTAATTTTAAATTTTTGGTGCCCTCATTTGGACCATTATAGGGCAAAGGAATTTACATAAAATCTGTTCCCTATTTTTGCATGGCGCTGTGTCTATGTTTAATTAATAGATTTACGAATCCTAAATTGTCATGTAACCAATTCTCTGGACTGGTGCTTTGGCCCCCCCCCCCCCCCCCCCCCCCCCCTCCTCTCCTTTTTGTCTTTGTTTTGTTTAATTCCCTTATTTAGCTTTTCTAGTGGGTTACATGTGTAACCTAACAAGCTTTGGCAAACTATCCAACTGGTTCAGTTAGTTTTGAACCAATCTTAAAATAAAGTTGATGAACTCTACCTATCAAAAAAAAAAAAATTTTTGATGAACTCTAGCTTAAATGACATCTCCTTCCTGCGTAAGAACATGGTAGAGCATATGGTTGCAGGTTGAAGACTTAATCTCAAAACAAAAACTAGTTCAACTTTTAACTAGCTCCAAATTAACCCCAAATAATGAAGATACCAAATTTTAGCATACAAAAAAACCCAAATTATAGAAATAAAAAAAGAAAAAGAAAGAGTAGCTTCACAAATCAACCAACAACCAAACATAGAGTAGAAATTGCAACAAAGCACTCCAAATTTTCAAGGCTGGCTAAACTTCTCAAGCCGTAAAATAAATTGACAACAAACAGCTCCTCTTGAAGTAAACCCAATTGACAAAAACTGAAAGAAAACTCCAGAATTGCATATTGAAAAAATGGAGCATCCATGCTCATAGATTTCCTTTTTGGGTGCAGCAAAAAAGCAACTACATTTGTTGGATGTTCATCATCAAGTTCTTCACTTGAACGTACTGTTGACGGGTATGGTCTAAAAGCAACTATCATAGTGAATTTATTTTTTAAAGTTACAAATCTATTTGTTCTTGTGGTGAGAACTTGCCTTATATTTTGGTAGGGCTGCATATGCTTTCAAACCAAAGGATGTAAACATGAACAAGAAAAGTTCTTCCCCTGACAGTGGGGGTAAATTGACAGAATCTGACATTAAAGAGAAAATCAAGCATCTATCTCAAATGCTTGCAAATAAGGTACGTATTCTCTCTCTTTATAGCTAGGTAAATAATTTTGATCTTGATGAAACCATGCTAGTGTTGGTAAAAGCGTCGGTTGCACTTAAGCCCAAAGGCTTCATGAAGTTTAGGTGCAAAATGCAAGTGTGCTCCTAGTTGAAGTGTAACAAACTTTTTAAAAATAATTTAGTAAATTTGAAAATAATTATTAATGGACAATATAACAATTAAGTGGTCAATAGATCATATAAAATTGAAATATAGCATTTTATATGATTCTCTTGTGCTTTACAAAATATACATAACCGTGATATTTGATAGTAATGATTAAAATGAAGACATGAAGTACATGGTTGCATCAAATAATACCCCAAAAGCAAAGACCGAAAAGCACTAGAATGTTAAGTAATAATTTCTATGCCTAACAAAAGCAATGCAGTGCAAGCCTAAAGTATTTAATCATCATCCTTATTAAACATAGGACCATCAAAATTGTCATCAAAAGATTTGTAATCTTCATCATATTCTCCACCTACTTTTTCTAAATTAATAGCCTCTCCTTAAGGGGGGGGGGGGGGGGGAAGGAAGAAGGGAAGGTGGTCGTGTCTGTTGTGTTTGTGAAGAAAGGAGAATTTAAAAAGGAAGCCAAAGGAGAGAGAGAGAGAGAGAAGTAAAAGGTAAAATTTGTCTTGCTTGAGTCTCCTTTGGTGAGATCAATGTTTGGTGTGACTGAGTGGTTTGTGGAATGTGGTCTCAAATCAACTTTTACATATAGAATTGTAACGGAGTGGAGGGGTGGGCTTAGGGGTATTATCATAACATAAAATTGACTTTTGTATAGTAAATCAACATTATATATCAACAGCATTAAGATCTAACTGCTCACATTTAGTTTATATATTATAAAAGGAAATTAAAAAAGCTCCAGAAAGCAGCCGAAGGTGCTCTTTTGCAAATGTGCCTTGCTTTAGAGGAGAAAAGAACTGAGCTTCTAGTGCTTTGTACTTAAGCGTGATTTTACCAACAATTAGCCTTGCACAAGATTTGGATCAAATTAGGCCCCTTTTGGAGGGTCTTTTTCAGCTTCATGGAACAGTGGCTATCATATTGGCCTGTTTTGTGACCAATGGTGCTGTAGTTTTCTGCCATTTTTGTGAAGTTGGCTACAGACTATTTTTATTTTTTATTTTTTGGAGAAGCAGTTGAAGGATAGCTTTTAATAGCAGCTGCAGCTTCTCATATTCTGAAAATTGACAGGCCTGCTATACTGAACCTTGATTGGTTAATAAAAGCTTCAATAGGAGATAATTCTGCTTGACTTCTAGTGAAGGTTGCTAGTTGCACTTTAGTTGGAGATGTTCACATAACTGGGTTAATTTAGGATTGCTAACCATGTTAAACATTTTGAATATCTCATCATTTTTATTGCAATATTCTATATTTACGTTAACGTCTTAGACCAATAATATGGGATTTAGCTTGAACTATCCAAATTGTAGAACTGAGCAGAATACAGTTAAAGTTCTATAATTCCTTCAAGGGCCTAAGTAACTGCACCTCCAAGTAACAACCCTGAGATTTAACAGACAAATCTTGGCCACTGTATAGCTATCCAACATTCATTATGTGTGCTTCATATTAAACCGTATTGAATTGAGTTTGTTTAGTCATTTTTCAGTTATATTTTGTCTTGATTAAAATATAATCTTATTCAGATTTCTTCTGTTTGACTGTTTCATTATTCTCTTTTTTAGGCTATGGTTTCCAGGTTACCAGATAAGGGAGAAAAATTACAAAAGCAGATTGCTCAACTGAATTCTGAGCTCTATAAAATGAGGAAAGAAGAAAGAACTGAAAACCAAGTTATTGATTTGGATGATTTGAGTGGGGAGATTCAAAGGGTTTTGAATGTATAGATTGTTGATGCTGATTAAACAAACGTAATCTTTCAAAAAAGAAATAGTATGTTTATTTGTAGGGTTATTTATCATATGTTTGTATGATTTGGTGTATACTGCCTCTGTTTTGTGTACTTATCCACACACAAAAAAGCCTCTGTTTTGTGTCAGAAATTCTTGCGCAATGTAAGTGTCACCATGTATTGATATTATGTGACAGGATTTACGTTCTTTGGAGTATTTATTTAGATTAAATCTGTAATTCTTTTTGTCTGGCCGCTATATATTGGCATGTGCTTGTTGCTACCTTGTGATAAATGAGAACTACGTTTCATTGAGATTGCCAATGTCTGAACTTGACAATAATTGAGTTACAACCAGTCTCAAATAAGTGCTAGTTGGAGTTTGTAAATGCCAAAAGGGAACTATAGTGATGGCATTTGTTCTGCATCCAACTTCTTTCTTCCCTGCAAATTTGTTAGGTCATGTTCTAGAGCCCATGAGGGATTTTATGTTAAACTTTCTGGTCATAGTGCACCTAGATTTGGCCATTCGGAACTTTAATTTTTGTCCGTGATCATTGAAATATGGAGCGTACTTGACATGAGACCAAGAAGTTGAATTGTTTCAGATGCTTGGAATTCAACACTAAACTCCTGGCATGAGGCAATGGAAGGGAGAGACGTGCAATGCTCGGTCCAATTGCTTGAGGTACTAAAGCTTTAATGATAATGGTATTAGAAGAAGGATTCCAAAAGAGTTTGCAAATTGCAAACATCTAATAAGCCACTTGTATCTACGTGGGAAGAATTTTTCAAGCAATCTTAAAGGGATTGAAAGAAATTGACATTTCCAACAATGACTTATCCGGCAATTGTTGGGTTTTTCCCAGATGCCAGGGCTAAATTATTTCCATATGCTCAAAACAGTGGGCTTAGTGGCAAAAAATACTGCATTTCAATTTCACCAACCTATTGCAATTTAATGTCTCTAACAAAGGTTTTGAAGGTCCAATCCCTGATGTCAATGGCTGTTTCAACGCAAAAAGCTTCATGGGGGAATCCCACAAATTGCTACATTCCTGTTACACACGATTGCCCACTTTCCGTACACAATGCAATTGTGTTTTGTAAAATGGTAAAATTGTATTTTGAAAACACGATTTTTGCTAATGTGACATTTTGTCTCTTATACATATGGTGTATAAAGGAAAATTTTTGGATTCAAACATGTTTGGAGCCTTGAGTTCTAAAAGTACTCACATCAGCTGGTGTATTATAGAAAAATGTTTAAAAGTTACATAGTTTTGCCTAAAAATAACACATACTAGTGAGTGAAATTTACAAGTTTTGCCTAAATTTATAATTGTGGTGCATTACACGGTTATCGTAGTAAACTTGTAAATTTACACTGATACTATTTATTTTGCATTTAATTTTTTATTATTTCTTTATGTATCCTGAGGATGAAGAAATGGAGTAAATGGTGATTGTATGAGAAGAAAAATGAACAATTAAAAAAAAGTCAAGAAAATTTGATATTTGAATAAAATTCTATGTAAAGTAGATAATCTAATGCGTGATGGTTTGAAAAGTAAGTATGTAAAATAGAAAAAATAGGTTCTTATGCTAAAATAGACAGAAATTTTATGAATGCTTTAACCATCAATAGGAAGATGACATGTATCTCATCATGTGCAATGTACACAACTCATTTAACCCAACCAACCAAGTGAGTTATGTGCTGCATATGACAAAGACTAATGTCATCTTACTGTTGGTGGTTATAGCCCAAGGCTACAAACATGTTTGGGGCCAAAATCTTTCCATGCGTGAATAACTAAGTACCACTACTCATTCCAAATTATGTGGGAAACAACTCCAAACTTGTGCCTTCTATCTACGTATGTTATGTGTCTAGTGTACAAAATACCTACTTTTCCAAGGTTTGAGAGAAATAAAAAATATGCATCCTCTAATATGTTACACAACAATTTATAAAATCATGAGCATGTATTACTTAAAGAAGTCACAAGAAGCCAATGTTAATGAGGGAGACAATGTTAATGTAATAAAAGCTATTTCATCACAAGAAGCCAACATATCTCTGCTGGGGAATGTCGTGGAAGATATTAAACATCTCATTAGGGTTTTACAGTGGGTATCTATTTCTCACATAAGGCGCAGTGGCAATAAGGTGGTTCATGTGTTAGCGCAACATGCTAGAACTATTATTGAGGATTTGTATTGGATAGAGGATTCCCCTCCTCCAGTCATTGAACAATTGTATCAAGATGCTTGCCTTTTATAAATGAATGAATGAAGTTTCCCTTTAAAAAAGAAAAAGAAAAAAGAAGAAGTCACATTACTTATATTTTTTAAAATAATACTCAAATAATTTTATCAATAACTGCCTAGTATGTTAGAGGAAATAGGAAACGTTGTTCAAAGTTTAAAATTAAAATTTTTTTTCCTTAATGTTTTGTTTGAATTGCATCTATTTTTTTGTTTGCACTTTGCACAATGCACAACCATACGCACACAAATGTATCACAAATATGTCCAAGAGTTAGGCATTTTTGGATATACACTATTGTTAGTTTTTTAAAGACCTTTTTCCCTCTCTCCGTGTGTTAAAATACTTAGTATTCTAAAAAAAAAAAGGATATATCACAAATATCAAAGTGTACATTATTTTAAAAATTTAAATGAAACTAGTCTCATAAAGGGCGTGCGATGAGCTCTTTTTTTTTTGGGATTTAGTATTATAATTTTTCTTTCATCACGATTTGAAAAAATATATAAGATTTTTTTTTTGAAGAGAATAGGATTCCTTTTTCAATTAGAAGCTTTTGCGTGTTTTATCCAAATCCAAATTAATAATGTAATAGTTATAAAAAAAAAATTGATAATGTAATAAATCCAAAAAAATATGATAATGTAATAGTTTAAAAAAGTGTTATAAGAAATGTGGGATAGTTTAGTCTAACACTTTTTCTTAAACGTGGGATAGTTTTTCCTTATTTTTTGGGAGGGTAGTTATTTTCTTTCAAACATGGGTAGTGGGAAGGAATTTTTTTTTTTTGGGTGTGTGATCAACGTTGACTATTTAGTGGGGAGTTAATAACCGGTAGGTTTTTTTTTTTCTTTTAATCTTTATCTATTTACGATTTTAACCTCATTTCTTATTTTTATGAATAAGGATAAATTAATTAAATTAGCCATATTTTTGGGAGAAGTGAAAAATGCAGTAACTAATTTTCTAAATCTATGTTTGGTAACAGTTTTTTTTTTTTTAAAAAACTTGTTTTTGAGAATATTAAGAAAAACAAAATTTTATTGTATTTTTGAAATTAAAAACATGTTAAGGTTACAAAGGGAGTACTTTTTTGAAGAAAAAATAGAAAATACTAAAATATGTTGTTACTATGATTTGAACTCTAATGCTAACTCATTAAATGAGAAAGATTCATCAAATTAAATGCGTTTTTTCATTGAATTTTAAAAATTAGAAACTGAAAACAGCATTTTACATGTTTTCAGTTTTTTTTACAAATTAAGTTTTGAGAACGGTTTTTATTTTCTGTCTATTTTGAGATGTCAAACAAGTTTTAAGGCTGAAAATAGAAAATTGTTTTTGAATTGATAATTAAATCCAAGAATAAAATTCCATTGTACTTTTTTTTTTTGGTTTCTCACAGTGTTTCCTCAAAACTTTCAACCAGAGACTAATCATTGTTCACGACGGGTGAGCCCATAGCGGGGTAAATCGCTGGCTCAGGAAGTTTTTTCAAAGTGCTGTTGCCCAGACTTGAACTAGGGAGCTCCTAGTCAAACCCAAGACAGTCATTTTGAGGCCAAGTGCCCAACCACTTGACAAACTCCACTGCGTTAAAATTCCATTGTACTTTCTCCTCTTGGAATTTCAATGTATGATTGTACCGGTCGTTCGCTCCATATACATGAGATGAGAGAGTGAAAGAGAGAGAGAGAGAGACAATCAATGGCGTTAAGAAAACTCCCAACTCAGTTCTTCCCTTCCCTCCAACACCAACTCCGACCCTTCTCTTCACTCAACCTCCCGACCTTAGAGCCATCAAACGATGCCGAACTAGTATCCCAAATGCTCCTCCACCACCACAACCCATTCCACGCCATGGAGTCCTCACTCCAACTCCATGGCATCACACTCACTCCTCACCTCCTCCACCAAACTCTCCTCCGCCTCAAACACTCTTCCAAAATCGCCCTCGCTCTTTTCAACTATTCCAAATCTCTCCCTTCCCCTCCTCTCACCTCCACTTCCTTTCACGTCCTCATTGACCTCTTAGCCAAAGTTCGCCAATTCGACCTCGCTTGGCAACTCATTGTCGAAATGGACCAACTTTCACTCTCTCCCACACCCACCACTTTCTTTATATTGATCCGTAGGCTCATCTCTGCTGGTCTTACTCGCCAAGCTATTCGAGCTTTTGACGATATTCAAGGTTATACTCAGACTAAGACTAATAGTGATGATTTTTGTTTTTTGTTGGATACCCTTTGTAAGTATGGCTATGTTAAGGTTGCAACCGAGGTTTTTAACAAAAAGAGAGATGGGCTTTTGCCGGATGCGAAAATGTTTACCGTTTTGATATATGGGTGGTGTAAGATTGGTAGGATTGATATGGGGGAGAGGTTTTTGAATGACATGATAGGGAGAGGGATTGAGCCAAATGTGGTTACGTATAATGTGTTGTTGAATGGGATATGTAGGCGGGCGAGTTTGCATCCAGAAGGGAGGTTTGAGAGGACGATAAGGAATGCAGAGAAGGTGTTCGATGAAATGAGGGAGAGAGGGATTGAGCCGGATGTGACTAGTTTTTCGATCGTGCTTCATGTGTATAGTCGGGCACATAAGCCCGAGTTGTCGCTTGATAAGTTGAGGTTGATGAAGGAGAAGGGGATTTGTCCGAATGTGGCAACGTATACTTCGGTTGTTAAGTGTCTGTGTTCGTGTGGGAGCCTTGAGGATGCAGAGGAGTTACTCAGTGAGATGGTGAGGAATGGGGTTACTCCATGTGCAGCAACTTATAATTGTTTTTTTAAGGAGTATAGGGGGAGAAAGGATGCTGATAGTGCTTTAAAGTTGTATAAAAAGATGAAGGAGGAGGGTTTGTTTGTGCCTAGCATGCACACATATAACATATTGGTGGGGATGTTTTTGAAGTTAAATCGTTTGGGGATTGTGAAGGAGATATGGGATGATATGAAAGAGAGTGGAGTGGGACCTGATTTGGATTCGTATACAATGTTGATTCATGGTTTATGCGAGAAACAGAAGTGGAGAGAGGCTTGCCAGTTTTTTGTGGAGATGATAGAGAAGGGGTTTCTTCCTCAAAAGATTACTTTTGAGACGCTTTACAAGGGCCTAATACAATCTGATATGTTGAGAACGTGGAGAAGATTAAAGAAGAAACTTGATGAAGAGTCTATAACATTTGGTTCAGAGTTTCAAAATTATCATTTGAAGCCGTATAGGAGATGATACACCATCGATCTGCAGATGTAATGTGTTCTTCATTAGGTACTTCTGAACTTTTTGGCTTATTTGTTATTCGAAATTTGGTTTTGACTGGTTGTAGAATTATAAGTGATTTATCTTCTGAAATGGATTAGAGATGTAAAAATGATTCTCGGCAAGAGTGTTGTTGGCTATTTGAAAATTTATCTGTCCCATATTTTCCATGATTTCAATGAGAATAATTGCATTAAGTCTTCAATCATCACACTCAGTTCAGAGTTGATGTGATTTCCATTGCTGTAAATTTATAGTAGAATTAGGAAACTGAGATCCATGAGTTGGCCAAATCAGTGATACTATCCATGACGAACTAATGTTTCTTTTAAATGAAGTTTTAACTTTTGACAAATTGAAAAGTAACTTAGCGAAAATTGCAGTGAGGTAATCATAAATTCCCTACTATTTGTCAGATAGAATAGATATCCCTTTTTCTGGTTCATTGTTTTGTTGGCTCCCACATACTTGGACTACTGCTTCTTTATATTCTCTTTTTCCCTTCTCTCTTTTATTTTTTTGGGGGTGGGGGGGAGAGCAAATTATTTTTGAAACTGAGAACTGTTTTCTTTTCAGAAAGTTCTCATCAATTTCACTTTTACTGGTGAGTGGAATGGAAGCTGGAAATGGAAGATTTTCATATTTCTGTTGCCTACAAATAGGTTTCATACGTGCAGAGCTCAAGGTTTTTATAATAGATGGAGGTATTTTGAATTTATCTTTTCTGTTTTGCTTAATTGTTGCTTATAGCAGAAATTTTGGTGTGTCACCACTTATTATATGCTTATCATGTGAATTTGTTTGCGAAGGTTGAGTTTTTTTTCCCCTCTTTGCTATTTTTAAGACAAATTGTAAGCTTAATTTGTCATGATTATGACAGGATGATGCTTACTTGGCCAAAACTTCAGCTTTTTAATCGACAGTGTCAATAATTGGGTGGCCTTGCCCTTGGATCGTGCTGTTGTCCGAGGATTGGACCCCAAAGAAAGAGATCCTAATAGTAGTGGAATCATAACCACATAGGTTGTGCAGGGTGACAATCTAGGTAGAGATTGCAGATCTACTAAAAGAATTCTTTTAGTACGTTCTTATTTCAGTTTATTCACTTGCAGAAAAGATTGCAACTCATGTAATGATAAGGATCGTTTCAATTGAAATAGATAAGACGATATGTGACAGGACATCGGCGTTGGTATCAGATCATAACATAAACAAGTTTCAAGTAGAAGTCCTTGCATGGCCAACTTATCATGACTGACTTACACCATCAAGAGTACTTGATTTAATTGAAAAGTACAGGAGGAGCGGGGGAGAGCTAAAATGATATGCTGAGAGAGAAGTCATTACGGCACCTTGGTTCAGCAACTGAAAGGCCTCAGATGAAGTTTAATAACAAAAGAATGTTCATGTAAGCAACTGTGAATACTATAGATTTAGTAAATGTATTTTTGTTTTTTTAAAAATAGGCCTATAGGTTTGGCAGTGGATTTTGGTTTATAGTTTTAACTTCACCATACATTTATGTACTTCCATGTGTCATCATTGGATATTTATTTAGAATCACTGACCTCCAAAATTAACTAGCTTAATTTTATATACACGTGCACTGCACGAGGATAAATGTTTATCTCCGAAGAACATTTATGATTTAATAGCGATACAAATCACCATGAAGCCTTGGGTAATGTCTTCTCCATTTTTGTTAATTTGTTTGTTTAATCATTGGACTACACAGTGGAGGTTAACCCTTCGTCTTATAGCCTTAGTTTGTCACAAATACAAATTTATTACACTTATAATACTTGGTGAAAATAGTGCAAGTACCTACCTAATTATGAAATTAATAAATATTTAAGCTCATAAACCCTTAGAGAAAATTCTAGTGATTTTGATGTCAAACACCTGATTTGAAAACCAATTACCTACCGCTTGAGTTTGCAAAGTTCGTTCATGCATCTTAAGTGGGACTTTGATTCTCGGTTCCATCAAACTTTTTCTTGAGAGGCATCTTAAATTTACATGATGTTTGAGCATTAAGAAATTGGACATTCTAGACTTTTGATTGTAACACCCCATAATTTATCGTTTTAATAATTTATGTCATATTGACTTGTGCACATTATAAGGAGAGACTAAAATTTTATGAAAGTGGGAGTCTAAGTGCACAATGACAAAAAAGAAGGGGATTTGAATGTGTGTATATATATATATATATATAAAGCTAGGTCCATTGCTTGGGTGAAAATTTGAGTTCAAGGAGTTTAGATGAAGTAGTTAGTTTCTTCTTAAAAAAATGAAGTAATTAGTTTTCGGACAAGAGAAAGTAAGTACCCGTTTGTTTCAGCGTTTGAAGTCCAAAAGTTGCGTTTTCAAAAAAGTCATAATCTAATTAAGCAAAAAAATTTATGCAATTCTCCCCTATTTATGTTGCATTTGTTTCGATTGAAATTGATAGCAAGAAAATATTTTTCGCAATTGCGGATGTTTGAGGTGGCTAAAATTGCTGGTCAACCAAAAATTATTTTCAAATTCACCTTAAAATAGAGACTTTGGGCTCAAAAAGTTTTATGCTTTTATTTGTGGCATGACGTAAGTTGGCATTGTATCCTCTTTTATATGTTTGGTAATACCCCAAACTCTAATTTCAACTTTTTTTAAAACTGTTTTTAACTTTTTTAAGAGGAGTTCGGGATTTGTGGCTTGATGTAAGTTGGATTATCTTGAGATGGGATTGTGAAACCAAAGACTTAGCGGTGAAATTGGAGTCCAATTAATAGTTTGGCTTTGCCAAAGGAATTGGGATCAAAGGAAAGTTGTAGGGATCAGCTTAAGATATAATCTTGATTTTTGTTTATGACTGAAAAATCAGCACAATGGTGCTTAGTTACTAGCAAACAATACTTAATAGTATAGAAAACCTACATTTGACATTGAGAGTCTTGTTAGACTGTTACTACAAATCTAAAAGGCTAAAGAGTATAGAAAATTTCACCTACCGCATCTCATTATGATATATTTATCAACTCAATGGTGCACAATAGAGGACGAAAGACAATTCAATCTTATACAAACTATATACTACTCTGAACAGATTCTCTGACTGGTTTGTAATTTAATAATCTCATTAATTGTTTAACTTGTTTTTTCAATGGAGCATGAGATCTCACCATGTGGACATAAGAAAGTTCATGTGCAACTTCATGAAAGACAATAAAGAGAAGAAGGGGCTATGTATTTGGGGTCTAGATGCCCGTATAATAGAAAATGGAGCATGTATACTATCATGTGATGTGATATGTACATCAAACCAAAACTGGGGTGTTTAGGTGAACTACAATATGTAGAGGCCAGTAATATTTAGTCATGATCCCCATATTGACAATAAAATGATGAAAATAAAGATCATTTATGATAAATGATAATCCTGACATAACTTGTTTATGCAGTTGTATAAGAAAAACATACATATGTCAACGAATGATACATATAGACTTTTAATCATTATGGAATTGTTTAGCTAAGTTGCATATAGATGCAATCAAAATAAACCAGATACAACAAAACCAAAGAAATGCCACCTGCAATTAATACACCAGCAAGTTGATAAAAGCTAATCACCATTTGTATTATTAGTAAGATAATGATACGGCAGAAACTTTCTAAGTAATAAATTTCTTCATAAAAATTCAAACAAAATTTTACATTTACTTCCTTAATCATTCAGAACCAGTTTTTACAATGACCTTTTGAATCTGTTGACAGTATAAAGGAATAGAGTAACTTACATATACATAAATCAAGAAGGTTGGCCAGTTGGATTCAGACAGTGTTTCTATTCAGTGTGGCATCTTACTCTGTTTAGAAACATGTTCCTCCAAAATTTAAGGTGAAAAGCTTGGTTACAACAGCCATTAACCTGTAGGAAGTTCTTTGGAGGTGCAATCACCTGATCTGCTCAGTTATTAAGAAAGATATATGTAATTGAATTGAAGTGATGAGGTTGCAAAGGGACATACATACAACATTGACACAAGTTAAGAACCAAACATTAGAATTTACGTATTCTTAATGTTGGCAGTCCTGCTCAGTACAAATGGTTCAGCCACTAAGGAAAAATGGTCATAAAATGAGGGTAGATATGGAGTGGGTATAAAGGAAAGACAGAATTAAGTTACTGTTTCTTCTTTTATCATCATTATTTTGAGAACAGAAGATAGCATTGCCAACATAGGAGACTTTTGATCCAAGTTGAAAGTGGAAATGGGCAAGAGCAATGCCAAAACAAAATTTGAAGTAGCAAGGGAAGACAATAAAGCCTATGAGTTAACAAAGCTTATGTCACTAGATACAGTTGACTGTAGAAGAAGGTATTTTGTAGCAGAACTCAACCATTTTGGACAAAATGCTGCAGAATTGATAACATGTATTTAGATAGGACAAACGAGAGCATAACTCCATACAGCTACATCCCAACACTTAGACTTGGCTACTACATAAACCCTAATCTATTATTCAACTCAAGTTAAGGTGTTTTCCAATGTCAAACATAGGCCATCATGTCTTTCCCACAACCTCAATAACAAGTTTTCATTCGGTTTGACATGCCCCCCTACTCCTAGTGCCCCTAACTTGAATCAAACACTCATTTTTCCTAATGCAGTCCTTCACCCTTACTGCACATGGCAATCAAATTGTACTTTGAAACGATTCTGGGATTAAACATTAAGATGTCTTTGTATTACATTGTACTATCATAAAGAAAATGCCTAAATAACTTTGAGGATAAGTTTTCAATATAGGAAACCCACGAACTTATTTAAATACCAATCACACCCAAAAAAATGCCAAAAATGCCAAAAATGTAAGCGCATCATGGGTAGTTCAATTTTCTTATCAAATATAGAGTTTTAATGGCTTATTGACTTGAATAAAATGAATTACAAAATAAAAATGAGTACGCGATTGTGGGGCGCAGTAACATTCTTCACAATACAAATTGCATAAATTCTCTTTTTAATATATCTAAAATATTCAAATAAACTTGCATATTCACATTTGCATTAACCCAGTATGCTGAAAAAAATATTGGAGACAAAAGCCAAAATAAAATTAGAGACGGACCAAAATTAATTTAACTCATAGTTGTGGGAGTGGGACATTAAGAACACAAAAGAGATGCTTAAAACAAAAATGCAACTCTCCTCGTTCCCCTCAACAATAGTGAAGCAAGATAGAACAGAGCATAAAATGCATAGCTTAACTGTAAGGCAGGAAAGCACAATTCACTGAAGTTAATCTATCATGACAAAAAATAAACAAAGGACAAACCTTGACTGTCCAATTTAATGGATATATGATAACAGGGGATAAGAATACGTCATTGAAAGAGAAAAAGTATTAAAAAAGAACCTTATATTTTTTACAATCATTCAAAGCCTCAGGGAGGGCCATTGAGAAAAAATTAAGGTCCATGACCCACTGACCCAAGGAAAGTTTACAATATACACCTTGATTATATTTTTAATATCAATAGTTTTATTTTAAAAGAAAGATGGTGAAGCCCTAACACAGAGAGTATACAAGAGTACCACCAAAAAATTAACATCTAAAGTTACAAAAAAAATATATATATATAAAAAATTAATAGAATAATTATAGGCTTAATCCCAATATCTTTTTAGGTTAAATCCCCAATATCCTTTGACCATTGAAACCAAGATCTTAAGAATAAAAGTTTCATTTGAAGCAAGGAGTGACCACATCAAATGTTCTAGCATTATGCTCCTTCCAAATACACCACATCAATACAATGGAATCGTATGTCACAAATCTAAACTTTGATGTTTCATAGTGCCACCGCACCAACACGCTGAAACCTTCACTGCTCTAATTATTGCAAAAACACTATAGCACAACACAAGAAACAATGATTTATTGTCTCCCCAGTCTCTGCACATGCAACACCAATCAATAATGACTATGATTTGCCTACACGCAGTTGATGATTTTACCATGAGCTGCTGTTCACAAAAAAAAAAGGCTACTTTCTTATGAGATTTTGTGTTCCAAATTGCTTTCCAAGGGAATCCATTCTAGAGTCTCTTCATAAAGCCAGGTGGTAAGATCTCACATCAAATTTCCCATTCTTAGATAAAGACCAACTCATCCTATCCAAGTCTCTCCCAGTGCTTTGAATCTTATAGAGAAAATCAAAACAGATTTGAGTTCCCAATCATTCAGAGCCCAAGAAAAAACTTGACACCTTTGAAGAACATTATTGACTCTGACTCTTTCACAGTAACCACTTTTACGTCCACATGTTCACACTATATGTCATGCCAAAAGCGACCACAAGGTCCACAACTTCCATCCCCAACAAAATATCTAACATACTTCAAAAAACTTGACCAACAACTCCTACATGTTTCCACATGCTCACACCATAGGCGCCCCAAACATAAACAAGACACCATTGACCCCCTATCTCTCCAAATTTACTCCCCACAACCCTAATCCATAAAAGGTTCCTTTATGTGGCATAATGCCATAGCTATTTCCCCAAGAGAGCTTGATTAAAAAATCCAAGCTTCCGAAGCCTAACACCCCCTCAACCCCATGTTCCTTAAATTGAGTTGTAGAGCTAACTGTGTCTCAATTCACCTAATGAAATTACCTTTCATCCCCTAGGCCACTCAACAAGAAGTCTCTTTAAACCCCTCCTAACATTTTACAAGAGAAACACAAGCGAAAAGAAAGTGAATTTATAAAATCCACAATAGATCACTAGATGCAAAAGTACAAGACCACTCGAACAAAGATCGTAAAACATGGAGTTGTTCAGTTCAACTTCAACAATAATAAAAACTCAAGTCTAAAACCCTCTTAGGCACCATGCATTGGACCCGAAAATAATAAAAACTAAAGACCATGGGACTGTTTGGTTAGGCACTTTAGGAGCTTAAAAGAGCGTTTTTAAAACCCAAAACTCTGTTTTGCAACCACAACTCACTTTACACTCAAAACACAGCTTATACAAGCGCACCCCATAACTCATAAGCAATAGCACAATTGAATAACAAAAGCAGTTCATGGTAAAATCATACCTCTTCTAGTACACGAATCTGGATATAATTATTTTCTGTTGACAGTTTTTTTAGCAATCATAATAATAGCAAGAGCAGTTAAAAAAAAAAAAAGCAAAAATCTCTATCACATCACATAGAAATGGAAATAATAATGTTGATAGTAGTGGAGAAAAGAAGTGATATATAATAATTACTGATTATTTATTGGGTATTGGGTTTTGGGTTTTGGCTTTGGCTTCAGCTTCTTGGGGTGTGTTAGCGACAATAGAAAGAGCGTGTAGACCAGAGTGAAGCTCGTCGGCAAGAGCATCATAGACCAAACGATGGCGTTTGAGGAGGCTCTGTCCGTCGAACTTTGGGGAGACGATCTTGACGTTGAAGTGAGTCTCGCTCTGGCCTTCTGCAGTGCTGGCTCTGACGGCGGCATGCCCGGCGTGCTGGTACGACACGTCGTCGATCTCCAATGCGGTGGCTTCCAGTGCCGATTGCAACTTTGCCTTTATTCTATTCGCCCTTGTTACCACTACTCGAGAACCCATTCCTTCCTTTCTTTTTCTTTTTTTTTAATATCAATTCAATTTTTCAAACCCTCCCTTTTAATTTTGGTTTTGCTATATATCACAGAGAGATGAGGGAGAAAGAGATGCTGAGACGAGAGAGATTTGGAATAAAAGAATAAAGAATAAAATAAAGAAGGGTAAAATATCATTTTCGTCCATAAACTATTACAAAAGTTCGTTTTTCATTCCTAAACTTTCAAAAGTTCGTTTTTCGTCCTTAAACTTTTCCAAATGTATTGATTTTCGTCCCTCCCATATCAACACTCATCAAGCCAGGGAGGGACGAAAATCAATACATTTGGAAAAGTTTAGAGACGAAAAACGAACTTTTGAAAGTTTAGGGACGAAAAATGAACTTTGGTGATAGTTTAGAGACGAAAAACGAACTTTTAAAAGTTTAGGGACGAAAAACGAACTTTTGTGATAGTTTAGGGACGAAAATGATATTTTACCCAATAAAGAATAAATAATAAATACAGCTAGCAGCAGTTCACTCCAATAACTCCATCAAGGGTTTTTTTTTTTTTTTTTTTTTCAGTTAATTTGGTAAAGTCTATGGTAGTTGAATAAGAGATATAAGTTTGTTTTCCATTTATACCAAAAACTGATTGATGTCTTAATATGATGATAAAGAATTATCATCAGGAGTGGATACCATTGATTAAAATTTTCTATTAAAAAAAAAGTGGTAAATTGTTTTAAATATAGCATTACCAATGTAGCAAGTTTTTTGTGATTTTGGTTGCTAAAATAACTTTTAACTTGTTTTACAATCATCAATGTGAATAATCTAAAACCACCAGGTAAAGTGTGACAAACTTGGGGAAATTTTGAAATTAAACCTACTCTAATCTTTATTTGTTGACCTTGCAACTCAACCCCTCCTTCTCAAGAAATTAATCAATCCTCTTGGAGGACCATTAGGTAATAGTGGCATGGTCTTTAGGGAGAATTGAATAATTCCCCACACCCTACTTGAGCATAATTTGAAGAGAAACCTTGTTTGTAAGTAAGAAAATGTTTCTTTCCAAACTAGTTTGAAGATAAACCCGTTAAACTCCTCTTATTTCTTTTTATTAGATATGAATTTTGAAAATCTAACGGTTAGATTCACCTCTAATAAAAAGATATTGAGTAAGGTTATAGCCTTAAATTACAACCAATTTTGTAACTAAACTTTGTTACTTTCTTATTATATTCTTCAGACTTGCAAAATTTCAAAAAGATAAAGAAACAATAATTATATTATCAATCGAATACTTAAATTTCAAGTTTTTGTGGTCTAAAATTATACATTAAAATAAATTTATTACTTGAATAGTAAAAAACATTCTATTTGAACAAAATTTTACATTTATGTTAAGAACATAAAGAACACGCAATAAATCGGTTAAATTTTCAAAATTCACATCTAATAAAAAAATATAGGAGCAGTTTGAAGAATTTCTCTCCAAACTAGCTTAGAGGTTTAGAGAGAAACCTTGTCCTTGTAAGTATTGTACGTATTGTATTTGTTAATGCCCATTTTTGCAAATCTGTACCAGTCTGCTGCAATTCATATGCTCAAGGCTTATGAGGAAGAAAGCCCAATGAATAGCAAGACCCAAAGGCCCACGAAGAAAACCAAAGAACAAGAAGGGTCCAAAGAAATAAGTGCAAGTGAAAGCCATCTGCCGCAGGATACAAGTCTGCCGCAGGATACAGTTCTTTGGTAGGATGGCTTCGGCAGATGAAGATAAATTGGGTCCAACGCCCTTTTAATCCAATTAACATTATTTGGCCCACAAAGGCCCAAATCCTTTTATATAAAAAAGGTAGGCGTGAGAACTGATATGAAAAGGAACGATGAAAGGAAACAAGGAGCAGTAGGAATTGCGTGAAGGAAGAGTCAAACTAAAGGAAATGACAAATGCAGCAGGAAACGCATGAAGAAACAAGACAAAAACACGCAGCAGACGAAACAGAGCTAATCTGCTGCGGCAGGAACGGCGTGGGAGACAAACACAGAAGACAGTGGAGCAAGCACAGAAGGGCCGGGGCACCACCAACCTGTACCCAGCCAATACAAGGGAGGTAGGCCCACGGTCAAAGAGATTCAGAGGGCGTGGTTTGGTGGTGGGGGGAAAAGGGGGTCTATATTTGGTTTCCTGCCATAACTTCGTTTGGGAACATATCCTGCTGGGATGATATCTTACCCAAAAGAAGTAATAAATGGTTGGAACCACTGATGCATGCCATAGAGCTAGGTAGTGAGGTAGAGGTATACGACAGGAACAAACAAAAGAGAATTTTGTCGTGCAGCAAACATGTTCTGAGCAGATGGTAGTGGTCGGGGCAACCAATGGGTGAGTGGGTAATCTTGAAAGGATGCCCATAACAAACCAAAAACAGTTGGTGAAGCCCTAGGGGTAAAAGAGAGAAATCCCATTGAATTAGCTCACTATAAAAGGGAGGTAACCACGGCAGAAAAAAGGAAGGACAGAGGTAGAGGAAAAAACAGGGGAAAGAGTGAAAAACAGGGGAGAGAAAGAAAGAAAGAAAGAAAGAAAAAGAAGAGAGAAAACGCAGTAGGAATAGGGGCATGCATCAATAGACCATATTTTCCCTCCCTCTTAGCAAACCCACTCTTTGAAATCTCCAAAAGTAATAGCTAGTAGCTATTTAAGCCTATTCTCCAAAATGAACAACTTTTACGGCAGGAGCCCATGATAAGGTTGTTGAAGTTGGAGTTTGGGTTCCTTCTTGGTTTACTCATTCTATGGCAGATTCAATACTTGATTTTGATTGCAAATATACTTGATTTTATAACTTATATCTGCCGTATTTAATCATCCTGCCGCAGCACGTTTTTATCACGTCTGCCGCATCAGTTGTCCTGCTGCGGTGCCTTTACTTTCTGTACCTGTTATTCTGCCGTAGCACCTTTTTTATTATATTTATCGTGTTAATCATTTCCTGCCGAAGCTTTATCCTTTATTTGTTATTACGTGTTTTGCTTTTGACACAAACTAACCATTATCCTGCCGTAAGTATATATATACATATACCCTGTTTCTCATGTTCTGGAAAAATATATTTTATATATGTATATGTGAATACGTATAAGTATATATACTCATATATGTATGTATATATTTGAGAATATGCTAACCCATTTAAACTAACACTTGTTTGATGGGTATTTTATTTGGGGTTTTTTTAGATTTGTTTATGCGCAGGAAGTAAAAATGGTAGTCATTCACATTGCCGAAGGCTTTACTGCGCGGCAGACAGCTTTAAAGCACGGCAGGCAGCTTCACTGCATAGCAGAAACTTTAAAGCACGGCAGGCAGGAAGCTTTAATGCACGGCAGGAAGTTTTGTTGCACAGCAAAAGGCTTTACGGTAGGAAGCTTTACGGCAGACAGCTTTAAAGCACGGCAGACAGCTCTATTGCACAAGGCTTTACGGCAGGAAGCTTTAAAGCACGGCAGGCAGGAAGCTTTAAAGCACGGCAGGAAGTTTTAAAGCACGGCAGACGGCTTTAAAGCACGGCAGGAAGCCTTAAAGCACGGCAGACAGCTCTATTGCACAAGGCTTTACGGCAGGAAGCTTTAAAGAACGGCAGGCAGGAAGCTTTAAAGCACGGCAGGAAGTTTTAAAGCACGGCAGACAGCTTTAAAGCACGGTAGAAAGCTTTAAAGCATGGCAGACAACTTTAAAGCATGGCAGGAAGCTTTAAAGCATCACAGACAGTTTTAAAGCACGGCAGGCAGCTTCACTGCATAGCAGAAACTTTTAAAGCACGGCAGACAGACTTGCTGCATAACAGAAAAGTCAATCCTGCGGCAGAAACTGGAGAAAAGTTCCTGCGGCAGGAACAAAGGATGAGCCCATTTCGCAGCGTCTTCCCTTGGACTTGGACTCAACGTTTGCGCACAAGCCGGCCCAAGTTGAGTCCCAGTTGGACCGGTCTCAACTTCCTTACTCAAAATACTTGGGCCTACTACCGCGGCAGGCAGCCCAGCCCAACACACAAAAAAGGCCCCCACAGTATTATAGTCAAAATATTATGTATCGTAAATGTGTATTAGTAGGGCTTATAAATCGTACAATATATAAGTGTATATCATATGAGTTTAAGTTGAGTATTTTCCATTAAAATTGAGGCTTTGGATTGTCCAAAATTTGTTCTACTTGTTTTTAAACAAGATTTTGGGTTAGTATGGTTTAATATAGCAAAGTGCTTATAAAAAAAATAGTTATATATATATATATATATATGTCCCTGTGTGTGTTATTTTAATATTAATATTATGGTTCTTAGAAAATTTTTGTCATTTGTGTGATTATACAAATGATAAAGTTTGGCAACAAACTTAGTTGTAATTTAAGACTACAATTACACTCAATATCTTTTTATTAAATGTGAATTGTGACAAATCCACCATTGAATTACATTTTCTTCTTATATCTTCCATGCTGACAAAATTTACAAAAGATTAAAAATTAATAACCATGTCATCAATCAAATATTTAAATTTCACATTTTTGTGGTTCAAAATTATACATAAAAAATAAGTTATGGATTGAATAGTAAATAGCATTTGATTGGCACAAAATTTGACATGTTTATTAAGAACATACAATCCAACGATTAGATTTTCAAAATGACAAAGTTTGACTACAAATATGGTTGTAGACTAAGGCCACAACCTTACTCAATATCTTTTTATTATATGTAAATTTTGATAAATCCACCATTAGATTATGTAGGGGGTGGATTCGAGCGCTCTCTAAGGATCGAGAGAGTGGGCCCAAGCCCAACTAACCCTTCAATAAATTTGTAGAGTGTGGACTCAAGAGCTAGGCCTCAGTAAGGAAGGCAACGGCCATGCATGGTTGTACGTGGTTGCCAATAACTAGAACGTGGGCTTAAACACACCATGGGGCTCCTCGGACGTGCCTTATGGAGCTGGAAACTACTATTATCTCTTTTCAGAAGGGTTACAAGAGTTGGGAGAGAATACTCTGCTACAGTATTCCTTTTTCTCTGGTTTTTCGTCCGTCCCCTTCACAAGAGGGATTTTTACATTATATACTCCTCACTCAGTTGATCCTAGCCCTACATTTGTTGATCAATCCGGCTTCTACTCGAGTGTCTGTCCCATCAGCCGCATTCCCATACCTCCAGTGGGTTGCAGCGCTCCAGACGGCACTGTTCAGAGGTCCTGTCCTCATTAATGCGGCCAGAGCGTTAGTTGAGGGCATTTAATGTGGAGGTGACAGTTCACCTGGGACCTGCTCCTCCGCCATGCTCCAATGTCCGGCCATTGGTTCTCGTTATTTGCTCCTTGGATGCTTGGGGAGACCCCCCTTAAAGGTGTGACGTGTGCCCTCTTTCTGTCCTCGGCAACGCTCCTTGGGTACTGGGCTCCAAACTTTGGTCCTCGGACCTCGGATCGTCGAGGCGTCCTCGGCATGGGCCGTTGGGCTGGGCCTGGAGTGGGCCGGGGCTGCTGACTTATTCTGGCCCCACAATAGCCCCTTAAAATCGTGCTGTCCGCATCCTCGGGCGGAAGGAGGATTTTGATATCCCCGGACCTGCTTCGCGTCTAATCAAGTCTTATCCCTCGTCAGCGTTGGCGCCTTTTCAACTGCCCAAGGTGCGTTGCTGGCGCTTCGATGTGCGTAATGTGTCTTGCATTAAATTCGGGCGGCTTTATGCTTCCCACGTTCAACGGACAGATGACAATCTAACGGTGGGGATGCGTTTGGCATTTGTGGGCGGGAAAACTTGCGCAGCTCTCCTTTCTAGGGTATAAGTACCCATTAGAACCGTTTCTTCACTCCTCATTTGCAATCGAGAGCTCCTGCGTCTTTACTCTGAGTCCAGCCAAACTTCCACCTCCAGCACAAAAAGCCAGTCCGAGGACTCCTCCTCATTTCTGTAAGTCTCTCTGTCTTTCTCTGAGCTTTCTCCCTCTTTACTCGTCCTTCTCTTTCATTTGTTCATCTTTTAGTCCATTTAGGCGTCATCTAGGATGGGTAGACTTAAGAGGTTTGTTGATACTGAGGAGGTGATGGAGAAATTCATCGCCGATCACAAGATACCGGCCAATGTGGGCCTAAGGTATTGTAGGGAGGGGGAGTGGTACCTCAAGAGGCGAGAGGGCGAAGTGGCGATTCCTATCATCGCTTTCCTTGAAGGGGGGATGACGATCCCCATGGGGCCAGTGATGAGGGGTTACCTCACCTACTTCCGGTTGACCCCCACCCAGTGCGCCTCCAACATGTTCAGGATCCTGGGCAGCGTAGACGCCCTTAACGAAAAAAATGGGTCTGAGGCTGACCCATCACGATGTCAACTACTGCTACAATCTTCAGCATTTGAAGAACAAGTCCTATTACATGAGGACGAGGGACGACAGGGTCCGGCTTATCCAGTGCCTCCCCGAGTCCAACAAGGGGATGAATGAGGATTTCCTCATCGTGTCCGGAGCGTGGCACGATGGCCTTCACTGCCCGACGGAGGAGGGAGAACCAGGTGGGGCAAGGGGAATGAAAGGGGATTTGTAGATTCTAGCTTCTTTCTTTGCGTCATTTTTTCCCTATATTGTTTGGCCTCTAACCACGGACTTGTACCCCTTTTTTTTTTTGCAGATCTGCACTCCTATGCGCGCCATTATAACTTGATCAATAGGGAGGACTTGCAGAAGGCGCTCAGGTCGGCGGATTTCGAGGAAGAGGAAGATCACCAAGTCAGAGCTGCGCACAAGATTCTGGGGTACACTCCGCTCCAGAAGTCATTCGCGGCCCCGAAGTACGTAATCAGAGCAAACGATCCTCGGCTACAGAAAATAGTGGTGACCGAGGACGGGTTTGAGTTTCCCGAGGACACCTCCACTTCAGAAGGCGTCACGGTAGCAGTCCCCTCGTCTTCCCATTCGTTCCCAGAGGCCACAGAAGAGAACTTAGAGAGGGAAGGGGAGCCTGTAGACTTTGGTGCTGCCGAGGAGGACTTCAGTGTTTTTGAGGAACTCCATCAGTCCGAGGACCCGTCTGGAGACTTGGGTGACCCTCGTCTGACGGAGGCAGACCTCTTCGCGGTACAGAAGTCTTCTCGGCGCAGGATGGGCTACAAGAAGAAGTACCAGCCAAGCCTATCCGAGCTACTGGAAGGGCCGTCGGGGAAGTCCAAGCCGAAGCTCCCTCCCCCATCTCCGAAGAATCGACCTGTTCAGACCAGGTCAGCTTCAACACAGCCCAAGCTTCCTCCTCCTCCGCCTCAGGCGAGCCCGTCGTCCAGGCCCGAGCCCGCTGACCCTAAGCAGAAGAAGGACAAGGGTAAGAGGACCCTAGAGGACAAATCTGGGCCCACGCGGGAGGGCGAGGGCAATCAGCGGCCACCGAAGCAGTTGAGGATAGGCCCCTCAACGCAGGAGAAACAGGTCGCTGCCCCGCCTGAGGTCCAGGCCTGGCTTCCCGCCCCGATGCTCCGCGGGGCTCCCTTGAGGGATGACTCCTCCCTCAGGGACTTTAAAGAAGGTGAGGGCGCGTACGTTGCCGACGCTGTGGAGAGGTGCCTGCTCCTGCCTGCGGACATGACGGAGCTCGGGACCATGAGGAGTAGGGACGTCTTCCTTTGCCTTAAGCGGTATTTGGGGATGGTAAGACTTTAACACTTGTGCTTTTCTTGCCTTTTTCCTGCTTTCATTTCTTTTGAGCTCGGCTAATTGCAACTTGTCTGTTTCGTTTGGCAGGCTGTACAGGCCACCTTCAGGCTGGAAGAGACGGCCTCTGAACATGGGAAGGCCCTGGATCAGGAGCGCGATAGGCGCATGGTGGCCACCAGGACCCTCAAGAAGTCGGAGGAGGACCTTGCCAAGGCTAGGGAGGCGCTGAAGGCAATGACCCAGGCTAAGGGGAGCGCAACCTCGGGCCTTGAGGGTGCCCAAAGGCAGGCCGAGACTCAGACAAAGCGTCTGGGTGAGGCAGAGAAGCAGTTGAAGCTCGCCGAGGATCAGATAGCTGGCCTGGCGAAGAAAGTGGCAGCTGCCGAGGAGGCCAAGAGGGTGGCTGAGTGGGCCAAAGAGGAGGCTGAGAGGGCCAAGCTTGAGGCCGAGCATGGCAGGGAGGAAGCCTGGGCCACTAAGCAGGAGGCTGAGGAGGCAGCCTTCACTGCCGGGGCAGCTGAGACAGCGGCTACCTACAAAGCCCAAGTCCTTGGGTTATGTAGGCGCTATTGCTCCGAAACTTGGAACGAAGCCCTCAGGCAGGCTGGAGTGGATGCTTCTTCTGATTTGTGGAAAGAGGAGAATGTGTACTACCCTCCTTTTATCCGCGAGACTGCCCACGGTGGCTCCGAAGCCGAGGAGGCCGCTGTGGAAACCGTTGCTACTTCGGGCGAAGAGGCCTCGGATGCTGGGGTTGCTGATGAGCCAATCCAAGGGGGCAATCCCCCCATGGTGGTTGTGTTAAGTGATGGCTCCAACGAGGACGCGCCTCAGCAGGTTGTAGAGCCTTCACCTGCTGCCCAGGTCTCTTCTGCCGAGGGGGCGGCTATTCCTGCTGTGCCTCTGCAGGCCATTCCCATCAGTCAGGGCTCAGGGGACCCTGAGGCAGCTACGGGCCAGCCACCCACTGAAGCAGCCACTTAGGCCCTATGGCCCTTCTGCCTGCTGCACTTTATTTCTGCATCCCTTTCTTTTTCCCTTTTTTGCTTTATTTGTAATGCAACTTCTTGGGTGCAATTCCCTTGTGCTTAATGAAATGAACACTTTATCTTCTTTTCTGTTTGTTGTGGCCATTTTCTTACTTGCACGCTATTCAGTTTTTTTTTTTTTTTTTTTGTATAACTTTGACTTCACTTGTACCTCGGCCAATTGCAGCATTTGATAATTACAACGTAAGGTGGAATTTTGAAGTAGACACTTAGGATTTTTTTTTTTTTAAAGCAGTTAGTTTCTCCTTAGGCATAGGTCCGAGGACCTAGCAGTCCTATGTTTATGTCCAACACTTGGTTTTATTTAAGTGGTTAGTTTCCCCATAGGACTGAGTCCGAGGACCATGCAGTTCCCTGGTTCTGTCTAACTCTTAAGTTTTCTGAAGCAGTTAGTTTCCCCATAGGACTGGGTTCGTGGACCATGCAGTTCCTTGGTTCTGTCTAAAGCTTAGCATTCTTAAGTAGCTAGTTTCCCCGGGGGACTGAGTCCGAGGACTATGCAGTTCCGTGGTTCTGTCTAACACTTAGGTTTCTTAAAGTACTTAGGACGCGAGGCAAATAACTAAGATATGCAAACAATATGAATCAAAGTGACTCCTTTATTAATAGTAGTACCTTTTCAGGTTGTTTACATTCCACGGACGAGGTACAGATTTGTCATCTAAATCCTCTAAATAGTACGCTCCTATCCCTGCCACTGAGGTGATTCGATAGGGGCCCTCCCAGTTAGGCCCGAGCTTTCCCCAGGAAGGGTTCTTGGCAGTTCCTACAACCTTTCTCAGCACCAAGTCTCCCGGTGCTAGCGGTCTGAGCTTTACGTTGGTGTCATATCCCTGCTTGAGCTTTTGCTGGTAGTAGGCCAGCCGGATCATTGCTTGCTCTCTTCGTTCGTCTACCATGTCCAGGCTCCGCCCCAGTAGCTCATCATTGCTGCTTGGGGTGAAGGAGCTCGTCCTTAGCGTCGGGAAATTGGTTTCCAGGGGGATCACTGCCTCCGCACCATAGGTCATGGCAAAAGGCGTTTCCCCTGTTGAGCGTCGGGGCGTGGTCCGGTATGTCCAGAGGACATGGGGCAGCTCCTCTACCCATCTCCCTTTGGCGTCATCCAGTCTCTTCTTAAGCCCGTTGACGATGACTTTGTTGACTGCCTCGGCCTGTCCATTCCCCTGGGGGTAGGCTGGCGTCGAGTACCTGTTCGTGATCCCAAGTTCGCAACAGTACTCCCTGAAGGCTTTGCTATCGAACTAGAGTCCGTTATCCGAGATGAGGGTGTGAGGGACCCCGAATCGCGTAACTATGTTCCTCCAAATGAATTTCTTCACGTCTACATCCCTGATGTTGGCTAATGGTTCGGCCTCGACCCATTTGGTGAAGTAGTCCGTGGCCACCAACAGAAACTTCTTGTTCCCTGGTGCCTTGGGGAAGGGTCCCACGATATCCAAGCCCCATTGGGCGAACGGCCATGGACTGGATAGTGGGTTGAGGACCCCTCCTGGCTGGTGGATGTTTGGGGCGAACCTTTGGCATTGGTCGCACTTTTTGACGTACTCCTGGGCCTCTTGCTGCATTCCCGGCCACCAATATCCTTGAGTGATGGCTCGGTGAGCCAGGGATCTCCCCCCTGTGTGGCTCCCACATATTCCCTCGTGCAGCTCTTCGAGTAGTGATTCCGCCGCTCCGGGGTGGACGCACAGTAGGTATGGTCCAGAGTAGGAGCGCTTATATAGCTTGTGATCCTCGGACAACCAGAACCGAGGGGCCCTCCTTCTAACTTTCTCGGCCTCCGACTTGTCCTCGGGTAGGATGTCGTCTTTTAGGAATCTCACTATGGGGTCCATCCAGCTGGAACCCACCTCGATCTGGTGGACGGGGATCCCTTCCCTTGGCACTTCGCTTGCCCTCCCCAGATGTTCCACGAGTATTGTCCGAGGCAGAACCCCTGCCGAGGAGGTCGCGAGCGTGGCCAATGAATCGGCATGGCTGTTCCCGCTCCTGGGGACATGAGACAGGCTGTAGAGGCTAAACCCTACTCGCAAGCGTCTGACTTGGTCCAGGTATTCTTGCATTCTGGAATCCCTGGCCTCCATCTCCCCATTTACCTGGCCTACCACCAACCTCGAATCCGAGAACATCTCTATCGACTTTCCTCCCATCCTTTGCACCATGATCATCCCTTGTATTAATGCCTCATACTCGGCCTCGTTGTTCGTGGCCGCGAATCCGAGCCTTAGGGATTTCTCAATGACATGATCTTCAGGGGATACTAGGACCAGCCCCACTCCGGACCCCCTTTGGTTTGCCGCGCCGTCCACATACACTTTCCAACAGGGTGCCTCCGGGATGGAGATTGCCCCAACTGATTTCCCATCGCGGTTTTTATCCTCGGCCGCCACCTCTATGGTTGGCTCGGCGAACTCGGCCGTCAAGTCTGCCAGAACCTGGCCTTTGATGGAGGTCCGAGGCATGTACTTGACGTCGAAAGCTCCCAGAATTGTGTTCCACTTCGCGATTCTGCCTGTGTAATCAGCAGCCCGGAGCACAGACTTCAAAGGCAATTGGGTTAGGACAACCACGGTGTGAGCTTGGAAGTAATGGGGGAGCTTTCTCGTAGCATGGACTACGGCCAAGATGGCCTTCTCTAAGGGTAGATATCTCACCTCCGCTTCGTGAAGCGACTTGCTGACGTAGTAGACTGGCCTTTGAACGCCATTATCTTCCCGTATCAGTACTAGGCTCACCGCATGGGGCGCCACAGCAAGGTACGCGTATAGGACCTCGTCGACCTCGGGACGGGACATGATAGGCGGTCGGGAGAGGTAATCCTTGAGTTGCTGGAAAGCTGCGACACAATCCTCAGACCACTCAAATCCCTTCCACTTGTTGATCAGGAGGTAAAAGGGTCTACACCTGTCGGCCGACCTGGAAATGAACCGGTTCAGCGCCGCGATCATCCCGGTAAGCTTTTGGATCTCCTTGGGATTCTGCGGAGGCTTCATATTGTGGATGGCCTTGATCTGGTCAGGGTTGACCTCGATCCCCCGGTGAGTGATCATATACCCCAGGAACTTGCCAGAGCTTACGCCAAACGAGCATTTCGATGCATTAAGGCGGAGCTTGTGCTCCCTCAGGACGCCAAATGTGCGGCCGAGGTCTTCCAAGTGCTCGGACACCAACTTGCTTTTCACCACCATATCGTCAACATAGACTTCGACGCTCCTGCCCAACATCGGCTCGAACATTCTCGTCATCATCCTCTGGTAGGTGGATCCGGCATTTTTCAGGCCAAACGGCATGACCTTGTAGTGGTAGTTCCCAATGGGTGTCACAAATGCCGTCTTCTCTCGGTCCTCCAAGGCTAGGGGAATTTGATGGTAACCCTGAAAAGCGTCCAGGAAGCTCATCCGAGGATGGCCTGCAGTCGCGTCCACTAGCTGGTCTATTCGTGGCATCGGGAAAGGGTCTTTTGGGCAAGCTTTGTTCAGATCTGTGAAGTCCACGCAGACCCTCCACTTCCCACTTTTCTTCTTGACGACCACAGTGTTGGCCAACCAAGTGGGGTAGAAGATCTCCTTGATAGCCCCCGCGTGCTTGAGCTTATCGACCTCTTCCCTGATCGCATCAGCGTGCTCTTTTGACGGGCGCCGAGGTGGCTGCTGCTTGGGGATCGCAAATGGGTTGACGTTGAGGTGGTGACAGATGAAGGATGGATCAATCCCAGGGGCGTCGCAGGGATCCCATGCGAACACGTCAAGGTTTCTCTTGAGGAATTCGAGTAACTCCTCCTTCTCCCGTGGAGGCAGTTGTATTCCGACCTGGAAAAACTTCTCCGCATCATCGCCAATTATCACCTTCTCCAGGTTTTCGCATTTAGCATCCTCGGCAGGTGCACCTGGGGGCGCCACCTGGGTCTTTGATTGCTATGAATTTCCCTCGGATGGGGCCGAGGACTGTGCATCGATCCGACGGGATATGGCAGCCACTGTGCAATGCCTAGCCGTGGACTGGCAACCTCGGATCTCCAGAACCTGGTCCCCTGACAGGAACTTCACCTTTTGGTGCAAGGTGGAGGCTACGCCATCCAGGGCGTGTAGCCAGGGCCTTCCAACGATGGCCGTGTAGGGAGAGTATGTGTCCACCACTATGAAGTTCGCCTCCACCACCACTGGGCCTGTCTGTACGGGCAGTCTGATCATGCCCTTTGGGATGACGAGCTTCCCATCGAAGCTCATTAGGGGGGAGCTATAAGGTGTGAGGTCTTCCTGCTTCAGCCCCAGCCCCTTGTAGAGGTCTGGACACATGACCTCGGCTGCGCTGCCACCGTCCACCATCACCCTCTTCACATCGTAGCCCCCTATTCTGAGGGTGACGATCAGGGCGTCCTCGTGTGGTTGGATGGTCCCAATCTTGTCCTCCTCCGAGAAACTCAGGGCTGGGGGAGGATTCCTCCTGGGCCTCTTTGGCCACGTCTGGGGGTCCTCGGCTGGCAGTTGGGCCACAGACAACACTCGTAGAGGGGGTGTGCCCGTCCTTCCTGGTGCAGCCAGTATTATATTGATCGTCCCGGTGGGCTGCCCCATGGCGGCGTCCCTCCGAGGTTCTTGGTAGTTCCGGCTTTGCTGACCGCTGGAATGGTGGAGGAGGTGCTTCAGCCTTCCTTCCTGGACTAGCTGGTCCAGGTGGTTCCAAAGATCTCTGCAGTCCTCCGTATTATGCCCGTGATCCTGGTGGTACTGGCAGTAGCGACTTTGATTGCGCCTTCCAGGTTCTCCAGCCATCTTGTTCGGCCACCTGAAGTACGGTTCGTCCTTTATCTTCTCCAGCACCCTGTGCACGGGTTCTCGGAACACAGCGCCTACCGTCTGCGCATGGGTCGCTCCAGAATGCCCACCGAAATCCCTCCTCGGACGGGCATTGTCATAACGGTCCGACCTGAAATCCCTTCTCTCTTGAGGGGTAGCCTTCTCTTTGCCTTTGCCTTGCAGCATGTCTTCCTCCACACGCTTGTACTTGTCGATCCGATCCATCAGCTGCCGCACGCTGGTGGCCGGCCTACCGGTTAGGGACGTCCTCAGGCCGTGCCCCATAGGTAATCCATTCTGGAACGTGTTGATGGCAACAGCATCGTACTTGCCGTCCAACTCGTTGTAGATCTCCCAATACTTGTCCGAGTAAGCCTTGAGGGTCTCGCCGTCGCGCATGGACAAGGACAGCAGCGCGCTCATGGGCCGAGGAGGCCTGCTATTTGTGACAAAGCGGGAGCCGAAAGCCTGGGTCAGCTGCCTGTACGAGTCTATGGAATTCGTCCTTAGACCGTTGAACCACCTCATTGCCACAGGTCCCAAGCTGGATGGGAAGACCTTGCACATCAGCGCCTCATTCTTGGAGTGGACCGCCATCCTTTGGTTGAACTGGCTCACGTGCTCCACGGGGTCCGTTTTGCCGTTGTAGGCAATGAAAGTTGGCTGCTGGAACCGCCGAGGAAGCTCCGCGTCCTCTATACGACGCGTGAAGGGTGACCTGGAGAGCCGGTCCAGCGCCCTGCTCATGGCATCGCCTCCCAAGTCCCTTGGGGTCGGGTTGGCGCGCCTACGCCTCTGGTAGCGCTCCTCCTCGTGGGAGAAAGTCTCGCTGGGGGGCGTCCTTGACCTTTGCCGGTATTCATCGTCGCTTTCGTCGTCGGAGGGCGGGTCAGGGCTAGGCTCAGATCGTCTTCGTTGCGCGCGGCGCAGCTTCCTCTTTAGCTCGTCTATCTCACGTTGCATGGCCACCTTATCGTCCCCTCTCCGGGAAGCGTGGCTGTGGGCCTCTTGTGAACGTGTGGCGTGGCCATCGTCGCGCTTCTGGGGAATGTGCCCGTCCCCCCGGCTTTCGCTCGCCGTTGAAGTGTGCACGCTTCCTTCTCGAAACCTCCTGTTGTCGTTCTGACCGCCCCCGGGGTCGCCATACTTGCCCTGATGCCGTGACTTTGCCGGTTCAGGTCGATTGGGAGTTCCTTGGTGAGGGCCTGATCCTACCATGCTCGACTGTTGTCCTTACCAACACACAAGCTCTTCCCACAGACGGCGCCAATTGTAGGGGGTGGCTTCGAGCGCTCTCTAAGGATCGAGAGAGTGGGCCCAAGCCCAACTAACCCTTCAATAAATTTGTAGAGTGTGGACTCAAGAGCTAGGCCTCAGTAAGGAAGGCAACGGCCATGCATGGTTGTACGTGGTTGCCAATAACTAGAACGTGGGCTTAAACACACCATGGGGCTCCTCGGACGTGCCTTATGGAGCTGGAAACTACTATTATCTCTTTTCAGAAGGATTACAAGAGTTGGGAGAGAATACTCTGCTACAGTATTCCTTTTCCTCTGGTTTTTTGTCCCTCCCCTTCACAAGAGGGATTTTTACATTATATACTCCTCACTCAGTTGATCCTAGCCCTACATTTGTTGATCAATTCGGCTTCTACTCAAGTGTCTGTCCCATCAGCCGCATTCCCATACCTCCAGTGGGTTGCAGTGCTCCAGACGGCACTGTTCAGAGGTCCTGTCCTCATTAATGCGGCCAGAGCGTTAGTTGAGGGCATTTAATGTGGAGGTGACAGTTCGCCTGGGACCTGCTCCTCCGCCATGCTCCAATGTCCGGCCATTGGTTCTCGTTATTTGCTCCTTAGATGCTTGGGGAGACCCCCCTTAAAGGTGTGACGTGTGCCCTCTTTCTGTCCTCGGCATGCCGAGGATGTAACCATCCTCGGCAACGCTCCTTGGGTACTGGGCTCCAAACTTTGGTCCTCGGACCTCGGATCGTCGAGGCGTCCTCGGCATGGGCCGTTGGGCTGGGCCTGGAGTGGGCCGGGGCTGCTGACTTATTCTGGCCCCACATATTACATTTTCTTCTTATATTCTCTATGCTTACAAAATTTCCAGAAGATAAAAAATCAATAGCTATGTCATTAGTTGTTTAAATTGCAAGTTTTTGTAGTTTAAAATTGTTGAGGGACCACAATTTGACTCCCTACAACCACTTTAAAAATAGGTCCGCGTGGCGTGATGTCAAATGCTATAAAAGATTTGAGTGTGTCTTCCTCATCACCAATTGGTTTTGAGGTGGAATGGCACAGCTCACGGTCTGACAAAAATTATTCATAAAAAATAAGTTTATAGATCATATAGTAAATAACATTCGATTGACTCAAAATTTGACATGTGTTTTAAATCATAAAGAACATACAATCCAATAATTAGATTTCCAAAATATGTAGCAATGTTAATTTTTTTAAAGGAAGTTGTAATCATAGGCTACAACTAAGTTTCTAGTCAAACTCTGTCTTTTTCAAAATATGTAACCATGTTAATTATTTTAGTGGGAGTTGTAGTCTTAGAGTACAACCAAGTTTTTAGCCAAACTTTATCCTTATACAAATGAGCTTTCCTAATTTTCTAGGTACATAGATTGATTATACAAATTCATGTGTTCCTATTTGTTTTTTGATGCCTAAAAAAAAGTGATAAGAGAAAATGAATTAGGGAAAAGGATTCCACTCAGGATCATTGTATCTGTATTACTGATAGACAAGTAGGCTAAAACTTAAATGTAATTTTTTGTGAAACAAATATTTGAACAGAGTTATATGAATGAGAAACCGCCTGGCAAAAACTTATAAGGATGTTAAATCATGATTGAAGGTGTCAAAATGATGTTAAAAATTAATTTTCCAAACTTTTGTAAAAAATTAAGAGGAGAAATGAGTAGCTTGATGGTGATTTTGATGTTGAATGTCTTCAAAAAAGAATTACAAAATATTAATGGTGGTAATTAAATTTGTCATTAATTGATAATGTATCATGTTTATAATAATAAATAAATAAACCATTTCGTATATGTATATTTATAAATTTTTTTCATAAGTTTTATAAAATGTCTGTGTATCTTATAATACACGATACATAAAAATAAAAATAAGAAATAATTCAGAATGCAATTCACGTTTTGATACTAGCAAGAGCGGACGACACTCTAATCTAATCTAAAGAAAGTAGACATGCATGTTTGGCATCATAAAAGGACTTCATTTTCTCCTCTTCTTTTGATTTATGCAAGCAGTGTTTAGAGGGTGAGGGGGAAGAGTTCTTCTACAAGCACAACAAAATTTAACAAGTTTAAGTGTCAAGCCATCATATGTCAAAATAAAATAAAATAAGATTATACTCAGATCCACCACAACTCAAAACAAGTGTTGTAAAAATGTTGTGTTTGACACTTTCTAAAAAATAATTGTTAGCTAAAAATTACTTAATTAGTTATAATTGTTTTTAGTTTGATTTAAAAAAAATCATTTAATATTGCACTAGTTATATTTGTTTTAAAAATAATCATTTTTGTTCTTTTGTAATTTACCTTCTTGTGTTTTTAATGGAAACATTCAGCATTCAAATCTCCCACTCTCCAACTATCAAATTATAAATTAAAAAAACTTGTTAATTTCAAATTTACTCTCTCTCAAATCTTTTATTTTATTTTTATTTTTAGTATTTTCATTTTTCACATGAGTTGAATAGGCTTTCTTGTTGGCTTATAAGTTTAATCTATATAATATGTTGGTGTAGAAATTTCAGTTATGTTTTTTTGATGAACAGAAATTTCAGTTATGTTGCTTGGTAAGACCAAAGCTTCATGTATACAAAACTTGGTTTATGGGTTTTACTGTGTATGCTCAAATAGTGTGAAAACACTACAGTTTGTTTAGACTCCCAAATAAAACTTGCGGCTAGATTGCTTTTAGCATACTTAACTAAATGCGGAATAAGAGTAAGAGTAATGCAATGAAACCAGAACAACTCTCTAAAGCATAAGTATATACAATAAATAATAAATGTAAACCTTAAAGAGAATGGAAGAAAGATGCAAACACAAGATAACACCGAAATGTGTTATCGAAAAGGAAACCAAAGTACTCGGTGAAAACCTCTTTGCGGTCCTCCAAGCCAAATCGATCCACTAGTGAATAAAGTTTGAGTACAAGGATATCAAAAAGACCCTCCAAGCCTAATTTATCTAAAGTACTTAAACCCTCCAAGTTCCAGCTATAAACGAGCTTCACCGAGCTATGTCTTCACTAGTTATCCGGATCCTGCAATTAGCTCTAAATTGCATCTGTCAATTTATGGCTTCTTCCAATACTTCCCACATGCACCAAAACTTCTCACAACTCTCAGATTGGTTGAGGAAAGTGTTTGGGCTAAGGACCTCTCAAGGATTTGTAATTGAAGAGGTAGGAGTAGAGAAAAACTAAGAGAAATTGTATAGATGACTGTGAGTTTACAATATCTAACTCTCAGGTGTATTGCTAGGGTTTTCTCTTTGAAAGGCTCCTTATAATTTTATGGGTAATGAGGATATATATAGTATGGGTGAAGGATATAAGAGTCACATTTAAAATCATCCAGGCAAAGAGTTTCGCGGGTCACTCGTGGGTTAGCCAAGTCGCGAAGTGACTCGCGAAATACAGTCTGGCACTTGACTCTTCAACTTCCAGCATGTGCTTCTCGTGTGACATTTCGCGGGTTGTCCACTTACGAGTCAGTCGCAAGCAAGTAGCGAACTTCACTATCTTGAGCAATCCTCACTAACTTAATGCTAAACCCATTACAATTAAATCCCACAAAATATAAGAAAATAAATTAATGCAATTACAACACTTTTTGTCATGGAATAAAGCCAACATAAATGTTATGTGAAAAAACCATAACTTAACATACTGTAACGTTGCAACTCATGCTTTTGCTAAGCTGGTGGGTAGTCTTAAAAGGTCAATTTCTTGTAATAAGTTCAACCTCCCTGCTTCTATTGTTGATATTTACAGGACTGATTGTTCTACTTTTGTTCTTTAGTTTTTTTCCCTTAATGAAAGTCTAAACTGTCCAGTTTATCAACAACAAAAATAATTCGACAAAGTATTGATTAAGTGGAAAATTTTACAATAACTAATTTATATATATATATATATATATATAGAGAGAGAGAGAGAGAGAGAGAGAGAGAGGTAAAGTTAGGAGAAAGTTCAATTAGAATTTGAAATTAGAATCCAATTTTGCGCCATGTGTTTAAGTTTATGTGGGGACCACACCATAATTATCCACTTAAGTTTGTGTCATGTATCCACTAAGTTTTTTTAATTTTTGTGCCAAGTGAATTAACGAGTGCAAAATACTAAGAATTTAATATTAAAGACTTATAAAATTTATAAATAAATAAAAAAAATCAATCACATATGCACAATAAAAATCACCACACAAGAAAGATCACCACATGTTCTATCTTATTAAAAATTAGGAAAAAAATAATCATAAGTAGTATTAAATTTAGGTAAGAATTTCAATATGTGACTAATAATGTTTACTTTTTCAAAAAAATAATTTGACTAATTATTTATATTTTTATGATAAAAATTGTGTTTAATTTTAAATGTATCTATACGTATGCATGTGTTACATGCTATTTTTTAAAAATAATTTGACTAATTATTTATATTTTTATAAAAAAATTTGTGTTTAATTTTAAATGTATCTGTGCGTTTACATAAGTTACATGCTAGTGTTATTAATTAAGGAATAAACTACGTGTCAGCTACTATACTTTCAATTGCAATCTAACAATAATGCTGGTGGTTTTTACTTCTTTTAATTTTTTTCTTAATTTTTTTGAATCAATAGTTGAGATTGAAAGTTGCTTTTTGCAACTATCAATCTCAGCCATTCATAGAAATTGCATTAGGTGCAATACCCTAGGTATGGTATTGCACCTGATCTCAATCCCCTTTGGAATAGTACTATTTGACATGAATTTTACTTGATTGAACTTTATCATGCTCATAGAAAAGATAGGAATCTTGTCATCTCTGTGTTTTATATTGCTTTGTTAAATGCATGCTTCTTGTAAACATGCACTTAAACATATGATGAATGTATGTATGTTGTTATTGGAACCCTTTGAGCTGGGATTAGAGTTTTCTTAAGTTTGAGAGTTAGAATGCAAGTTTATATACTTGAAATGCTGTATTGTTATGCTTTGAGAAACTTTTGTAACGTTAGAAGTAATGAATGACATATTTTAAGTTAATTTTTTTTATATTATATATTTATTTAAATATATATATATATACACACACACACAAATACATTTGATAGGCGGGTACTCATGACTCATAAGTACCCGCTAAAGTTAGGGTGGGGGAAAGAATCCACCCCGAAGCGAGAGTGGGGTAGGGCGGGGAATAGAAAACCCGCCCCATTACCATCCCTAATGGAGGGAGCATTCACTCGAAACTATTTTTTTATTCATTTATATTTTATATTTACTAATATTTGTTTTTTAATATTAATATGCTTTATTTAATATTTAGTATCAATATCAATACTATTTCTTATTTCAAGGTGAAATGCCTATAAAAAAAAATTTGGTGCAATAGGTTTCCGAATCGAAAAAATAAAACGAAGCACCTAATAATGTATTTTTTACAGACTAAGAACTATGAGATTGCCCATTTCATTTAGAAAAAATATATAATAGGTCTCAGATTCTTTCATAAAGTGTGTAAAATAAAGTGTTAAAAAAGATTATCCATGTGGCATAAAGAGGGGGGAGGGAAGAAGAGGACACTCATTTGACACAATTGTAGTACATAGAATGTAACTTTAATAATGTGTGTAGGACGAGACTAAACATACCCAAGAAGAGAATAGTCAAATGCTAGAAAATTTTTAGTCATACACTTTAACAAGGAAAAAAGAAGAAGCAAATTTAATAATACAGTATATGATATAAAAAATTTCCCCCTCTATATATATATATATATATATATATATAATTTTTTCTTTTTGCTGCCACTGGTATGTTACTCAAATGGTATTAAATTACACATTTGGCGATACGAATCAAAATTAATAGAAAAAAGATATTGGTACTCTTGGAACAAATTGAATTTTTATCCTTTTTTTTTTATTTAGGGCCAACTCAATATAATTTGAGACTTAAGAAAACAATTTTAAGTGAAGTCCTTTCATTTTTTTTTTATAAGAATATAACCAAATACATCATTAATATTTTTCTTTGATTGTTTTTATGTCTTCATAAAAAGTTTACATATATATATAATATATATTATGTTTGAATATTATTATAATTATGTTAATTGTTATGCAGCATTTTATTTTCTTTCTTGTTAAATTTCTTGTTAATTGAAGAGATTTTCACCTAACGATTTCTTTTATTGCTATTATAAAACTTATCAAGAGATCCTTAGTGAGATTTACCTAATTTTTATTTTTGCTTTATATACCCACATCCATTTTTTATAATTAAAAAAATTAAAAAATATTTACAAATAAGAACACACTATCTATAACATAAAATTTTGATATGTTCAAAATAAAACAAATTCTAACGTGTATAACAATAGAGATTGATTTATCAAAGACACTATTAGCTTCACTTAACAATAGGACCTAATTGTTGAGATTTCTTGTTGTTGAAGTTTTGTTGAAATAATAAATTTAACACTCAGAAAGAAAGTATCAAATACATTATAATGAATCTCACCATACACAAAAGATTTCTCAATAAAATGGAAGCTTTATCAATACTTATAACATTACACACACCACTCTTCACTATTTTCACTTGCTTCTTATTTCACTTACATTAGCATTTGCCTACATATTTCTTGCAATCGATGAAAGCCTTATACATCACACAAAGAAGACTACTTCAAGAACAAACCACCAGCCTTTTGCTAGAGTCGGTAATGACTCTTACATAAACCCTATCCTTTACAAACAACAACAATTTACCTAAAATCATATTAATAATAGAAAAAATTCATGTCAATTGTTTATAAAGCTAAATAAATATATAAAATAAACTTATTTACTTTAAATGTGATCTATGATGATAAGATCAAGGGTAAAAGAGAGAAAAAGTGGTTTAATGGTTGATTGTCAAAAGATGTGATTAGAGAGAGTGAGAGAGACGTTTGATAAGATGGAAAGACTTCTTTGAGAGAGAGAGAGAGAGAGGGTATAATAGCTTTTCTATTCGTAGATATACATGGAACACTTCAAAAAAAAATCAATGAAATTGCAATATATTTTATTGTAAGTAGCTAATTAGTATTGTACTATAGCATGAGACAATTATTTAAGTAACCTAATGAAAGAGCCAACCTTGTTTGATGGTAATGGTGTAAAAAATGGTGTAAAAAAGCTCAAATTTAGTAAATTTCATCCCTTTATTATTAATAATACTATTTAAGTATTGGTAGAAAGAGCTTTATAACTCAACTAATGAATTTATCAAATTTCTCCCCTCATTATAACTATCGAATTTATCTACCTAAAAAAATAACTTGAGGTAAGGAAAACCTCAAAGCTTTTATATAAAGTGAAAGAAGAGAAACAAACATGAGGTCTTCTCATAGCCTAGAAACAAAGAAAGTTGGTAGATTTCATTAAGATATTTGCTATGTCAAACTTTCCTAATCGACAATTGAGAGATAGGGATTTGAAGCGAGGTTATCCTCATGAGAATTGGATGGTGTCACTACATCTCAAAACTCTTGCCACGCTTTGCAAAACTCCTTGAAAATTGTTAGGCAAGGGAAATTTTTTTTTGCATCTCACAAACTCAGAATACTATTGCACTTTTAGACCCAAATATATGAGTTTTGAGGGAGAGAGTGCGAAGATAGATGCTATAGTAATCTATTTTCAGTTTTTTACAACTAGAAACGAAGGAGAAAACTTGTTGGGAATGATTTGATGGTTAATGCGGATGGTGCCGCTACACATTATCCAAGAGATTCTATAAAAGTCTTTATTGTTGCTATCCGAAGAGCATATACAAAAAGATGATAATCTTAGACCAAAACAACCTGAAGTCACGAGCTCAACTTTTAACTGATAATAATATAGTCAGATCTCTACATGATACAATTTGGTACTAGTGAGTAGTGAGAGCTTATTTTCAAGCTCCATTTGCCCCGCAACAAATTATCTCTAGGCATTATTACACCAACCATCTATTAACTCTCGGATATCAAAAAAAAAAAAAAAAAACCATCTATTAACTCTTACCACAAAAAAATTCCTGTGTCTGAAAAATGACACTGAAATCTAGGAGATTGTCAATTTATGAAAATCTACATCTTGATAATGGTTTAGAATGTGAAAAATATCAAAATTGAATTTATGCATGCTATTGGAAACTATTTTGCATTTGAGGTTTCTCCAATTCTCGCCAAACTTGAGTAAGCCCAACCAATCTGTTTCCAAAATCAAGCAATTTTGATTTGATGGGTAAAAGAATCTGGTAGAGCCATATAAGCTAACTATTTGGAGGTTTTATCAGGAGCTGGTGGAGCCTTCTCAACTGATTTCACAGTGCTTGCTGACTCTTCTGTTTCCACAAGCTTGCGTAGTCTCTCTTGAAGCACTCGTACTCTATCCTCAGTCCTACGAAGCTTTCTCCATCTGTAGGCACCCCAGAGAGCAAAACCACCATAAACAACAATATAGGAACCCCACACATAAGGGTAAGTTTCTGCATTCTCCTTGATTTTACGATATTGTTCTTCTACCATTCCTCTCAAGCCAACAGCTGTGGTACTTGTGACCTGTTGATCATCTTCTCCTTTTTGCTCCGTTGCCATCCTGTTTTAAATCCTTTACAAAATCTTTGGCAGACTGACAAAGCACAGAAGGAACAGGCCCTGCAAAAGTTTCTTACTTGAGAATTCAAAGAAAATAGCTATATGTTCATAGCCTTCTATAAAATTACTTGAATGCAATCACAATATCAGGACTAATACATAGATGTCCTATCTTTGATCAAAACCAGCCTGCCTAAACAACATCAAACCCAAATATTTCTCAAAACCAGTCAACATGCATAATTTATCCATATACACACCATGATCCTCAATGGATACGATCTGACAAGTTCACATCAAGAATGAAGTAACAATGACAATCTATTTTTTGTCCTTGCATCCTTTTCTAAGCATACAGAATAATCAAAATTTTTGAAATAAGCCAACTCTATGGAATTTATTTTAACAAAAGAAAAGCAAAACTTCTCAAAACAACAAGGATCCAACCCCAGAGTTAGCATCTTTCATGTGGGATGGCGACGGGACGGGGCCAGATCATGGGTGCCCCCACACCACCCTGCAGGGAAATTATCCTGCCCCAAACCTGCCCCGCCACACAGGTTTGGGCAATCTGCCCTGCCCTGTCCCTGACCTGCAAGATCTGCCCAGTGCTAAAGGTACATAATTTATATTCAATAACACCTAATAAATTGATGTTCAATTTAAATATTTACCAACTCAATGTTACCAATACAAAATCAAATACACAATGCCCACATCTTTAAGAATCATTTAAGTCACAATACTCTTAGATAAGTCATGATATGCTAAATTAGTAAGCAATACTACTAGCCATAGATGTGAAACAGACATGAAAACCAATTTTTTTTTTTTTTTTTGATCTCCAAAATAAAAACACACTGCAGCATAAGCTTTGATGCAGGGGAATATGATGGGCTGTAAGAGGAATTTGAATTAAATGGGATGTGAATTGCTTAGAACAAATTGATAGGTGGTTAGGCATCTACAAAGAACACAAAGTTCTCAAAGAAATGCTCTCAAGGCTTATTTTCATTCACATATCAAAACTTATTTATTAAGTGCTTACATTCTGGTACTTAATACTAGTTTTTTGGCATTGGCAACAACCTCCTAGATGATTGACAAGTGCATAAATCTTATTGGCCAATGCTTAAACGATCATCTAACTAACTCACTAATTAGTTACAAGAGGGTTAGGGTGGCCGCTGACTTAGCTACTGTTGCTACTGATTTTGTGTCAAGTCTGTAAATGTAAAACAGCCTCTTGAAATGACCTGCATCAAGCTTGTGTCACAGTTGGATGATATACGTGTGCCTAATGCAAGTTCAGGGAGTGTGAACACTCTGTTTGATGGAGCAAACTTTGTGTACATGGTGGAACCTGCATCTCTATACCCTTTTTTTATGACATGGAACCTCACCAAGGCAGGGCCCAAAAGGCCTTGGGGAGTAAACCACAGATACATGACCCCACCTGCAAAAACCGTGTATCAGGTAATTCAGGGGTGCCTACAGATAGAGAATGCAGTTGAACCCCATTAATTGGCTACTGCATGCCTCATCTCAATTTTAGCAGCGTCACAGTTTCTTCCAGAGCCAGAATTTATGGTGGTAGAGGATGGGTTGGGTATGACGCGAAAGTAGTCTAACTAAAATGCAAAGTCTAGTTGAGATCAAATACAGCATATGAGAATGAATCAGCAACATATAGCTCCTCTTGAAACAACAAAGCCCAAAATTTTGAAAGCCAAAAATTATCTCAAAACAACAAAGCCAAATGTCATGTAATAATTGAATTAGTCTCATATAGTTCCTCTTGAAATCAAATACAGCAGAAGATAATGAATATACCCATTTCAGTAACATATAGCATCAATAAAAAGTATGCAGACATCAATGAATTTAACTTAGAGGTGCGGGGAAAAAGAACCATCCATTTCACCAGGATGAAAAAAATAATAATAATAAATTAAAAAAAAAAAAACCCATACATCAACAAACAGCCAGAGTTCGACCATTAATCAAATAAAACAAGATCTCATTCTAAGAAAAAGACAGAGGCACTTACTCTAAGAAGTTGGGTGCTCTCTTTGGCTTTGACTTTGAGAGAGGGGTGGGCAGAGTGAGAAAGAGCTGGGTAGTGGCTGTGAGAGTGTGCTGTGCGAAATGTGACATAGGGTAGAAAGAGGAGAATGAAAGAAAGGAAAGCCTAAGGGTAATTTTGAAATTCTGAAAAATATTTGGGTATTTTAGTAAATACATTCGGAACAGAGCAACTAAAATCTGCCCACACCCCGGTGGTTGGTGTAAATATTTCACCCTTTGGAGCAGGAAAAATCTGTGTGAGAGGGGATTTGAACCCTTGACATCTTTGCTGGAAACACCAGGAAGTTCCAGTTGAGCTACAAGGCTCTTGACCCTCCACTTAAACTAAGCAAAAAGAGAGGAGACCAATATCCTAAACTTAGACGAGTACATGGCCCTATGCACCATGAAAGCTACCTGTGACACTCTCTACAAAGTGCCACTGTATAATTGAACACATCCACAGGGAAAGATCAATGCTTATGTAAAGCTCCTGTATACACAAACTCAATTTTTTCAATATAATTATTATTTATATAATTTTTTTAAAAAAACACCAATATAAAGTTGGTGGAGGACTGAAAGTAGAGCAAAATATTTCTTGTAAAAGCAGGTATTCAGGCATCAGCAATAGCAATAACTCCTTGTGTATGTGAGGAAAAAGAAAGTTAACCATTAAAAAAAAAAAAAATCAGACTACTGTGGTGAAGTACTTATGTCATTGTGATTTCAAAATTACTGTAGGATCTGTTGGAGCCTGCAACAGCTAAAATCACAAGCTTAGAGTTAAATGCTATGAAGCACAGGTGCGTTTCCAGATTCGGGTGCGGGTACCGGTGGGACTCGGCAATTTTTGAAAAAGTAGGGTACGGGTGCAGCAGGGTGCGGCGATTAAAAAATTATTAAAAATATTTTTATTTATATATTTCTATATATTTCTATATATTTTCTAAAAATAAGATTCTGTGCCTGTGCTAGTGGCTTCGTTGCAAATTTAATAATTTCAATTTAACCTACAAATAATTTAACAAATATATAATAACTAAAGAAACAATCAAACACAAGTAACAACTCACAACATTACAGGCAGCTTATATATAAAAAATTAAATTTTTTTTTTCATTCTCCACGGGTAGCTTGTATAATAACTAAAGAAACAATCAAAAAAAATTTATTCTCAACATTACAGGCAGCTGAGAAATGAGAATGAGAGCTTTGATACCTGAGTTGAGAGTTGGGTCGGTGAGCTTGAGAGTTGAAACCGAGTTTTGATTCTCCACGGGTTCTGGGATTTGAGACCGAGATAGTGAGAGTGTGAGACTTGAAGTCGTTTTAGTTTAGAGAGTGAGTATGGGGAGACGGAGTGAGAGCAGAGAGCTGAGACAGTGAGACAGTGAGACCGTGAGGAGAGAGGGAGAGCTGAGACTCTGAAGAGAATTACTAACAGAAAATAACACTTTCAAAGCAAATGTCTAATAGAGAATTACTAACAGGCACAAATAATAACAATAATTCAAAGAACCCAATACAATGTATTTCCTTCAGCTCTGTTTGGTTGAACAGAATATCAATACTGAAAACCCAGATTTTGTTTGAAGAGAAAAAACCAAAAAAAGAAAAGATTGAAGTGAATTTTAGCCAAGTACTATTGTGGGATCAAATGGGTTTTTTTTTGGGTTATCTAATTTTCCTTTCGTGGAACGAAAAAAAAGTGAAGAAATGAAGGATTACCTGCTGAAATACCAAGTTGCAGAGAGAGAAGGTGGTGTCTTCTCTTCTACACAGAGAGACAGCGCGCGCATAAACCCTAAAACAGAGAGGGCTTAGTAATCTCGGGTACTTGGATCCGAAACCCGTAGGGTTTTTTAATGCCCAGTCCAGATTTAAAACTTCTCTATTTTGTTGGGCCATACATAGCCTGGGCTTTTCTAACGCAAATTTCCCAGTTTTACTATCGTTATTCGTTAATGACAGGATTCTTTTATTTTTATTTTTTTTAAAGAAGAAAGAAGCAGTTATTATTGAAAGCAAACTCAGCCAAAGTTGGCTAAAGTTACATAAAGTAACTGTGAAAGAATATCCTCTATCTACACTATAAATCGCTAACATGTCTAACATGCCTAACTAGCTTGTTGTGAGTTACAAAGTTGCGCAAGGAAAGGGAGACATCTTCACAACTGAGAGCTTTATGCACTGTTTCAAAATCACCCTCCAAGATTATAGAGCAGAAACCACATTCACTAGCAAATCGAAGAACTCGAACAACTGCCAAACATTCCATGGTGTCAACCGAAGATGAGAGTGTTAACTTGTAAATGACAGGAACATGGTTGGGGAAATGCCCACCTATCCTACTATATTTTCTTGTTTTATTTTTTGAAAAACACCTGTCCTATGAGATTTGATGTAATTTTTTGTTACATTTTATTAATATTATTTTTTCTATCCATTTTACCTAAAAACAATATGCAAAATAATATACTTGTAATATTAATTATTTAAATTTATACTATTTTGAAGTTATTGGAATTTTAATTACTTTTTTTTCAAAACAAGATTTCAGTTAACATCGATCACTCTATTTTATGTGAAAATCGAAAACATGAGTTTTCACACTTAAAATCGTGCTAAAATACGTTTTTTAAAAAGATTCTAAATCATCAAATATTTTAAAATAATTTTAATATAAATAATATTATTTTACAAATTTTGGCCTCTACAAATATAATCAGGTCAAATGACACCATTCTCTCCAAGAAAAAAGAAGTCAAATGGCACCAATGCTTTTATAACGAATAGAAACAATAACTATAGCTATACAATGGATTTCCCTTTTTTATATAAAAAAAATTTAAAAATAAAAAACTATACAATGGATTGTTATCCAATAAATGTTGTAAATATTTATCCCATTGTTTACTACCTAAAAGCATTCACATCCCGAAATGCAAAAAAAAAAGAAAAAAAAAAGAAAAGAAAAAAAAAAAAAAAAAAAAAAAAAAAAAAAAAAAGAAAAAAAAAAGAAAAGAAAAAGAAATTACAATATCAAAGAGTTAATTTATCTATTTATATAATCACTTTTACAATACACATTATATCTTCTTCTTTTTTTTTTTTAATTCAGCACATTAAAATAATACTACTTTTTTTCTATAAAAAAAAAAATAATAATACTACTTTATACACAACCTAGCAAGTAACAACAAAAGAAAAAAGAAAAAAAAAATTTGCAGCCAACACAAACCTACGGTTTAGACATTAGAGGAGAGCGTCAATAAAAGGAAATTAAAAACTTTTACTATTGCTAAAGTGAACATGTATGTTTACATGTTTACTGTAGCAAAGATACAAATTTTTTTGCAAAATGCATCATTGGATGTAGGCTTGTTTTTGTTATTTTTTCTTTTTTTTAGGTGAACGGCAACATCTAGTTTGCATTTTGATGGGATGCCTCACCAAATGTAAATGCTCTATACAAATTTGACCCGTACATACTTATCTTATTTCACACGTCAAAATTGAACAAAGTTTTTCACTTGTTGACTCATAAAAGTGTTATTTAAAATAAAATCACATAATTAATTATAAATGTCATATAATTAAAAGTATTATTTATCATTCACCATGTAATGGGTTTGATGAATTTTCCTAAAAATTAGTTTGGAGGTTATTTTTTTCTAACTTGCTAAAAGGAGTCACCAATGAGCCTAAAGAGGCACTTCTTGAAGTGTGCCCAAAATATATTCCTTTACCAATTAGAATGCAGTGATTGGAATGACTAGTAAATGGAAATTTTACTTAAAAAAAGAAATTATATGTGGTCAATCACCAACTCGATCCAATTACACGGCAAGTATAACATAATCATGAGAATCGGCCTCAATAAATTGGAATTAAAAATTAGTCAAGTCGAGTTATTCAATTTCAAAATCTTATGGGATGCGTATAAATTACTCTTAAAGTCTAAACGGAAACCATACGATAAATCCTAAAATCTCCATAAAATAATAATGAGTTTTGAGTCTTGACCAAAAACTAAATCCGGAGATCCCTTATTAAAAATGTAGAGATTCGTAATTAAAAAATATATAAGTACTCAGTCTTATTGATTTTGGAAAATCCTTTTTAATAATACTTCTCATCGTATAAGCTTTGCTAAATCTGGATATTTTATTACAGTTACAATTGCTAATTGGCCACTTTTTTTGGTACTAGGGCTTTACATGAAAGCTCATTTGTTCATAAAGAATAGACCAAGGAGAATATTTAAGGGGAGGTGGAAACGTATACGTAATGAATAAAGGGTTTCTGGTATGTACTTGGCTTGGAGGAGCACAAAAGGCACAAAAAGACATGGATATTAATAAAAGTGCAAAATTATAAAACCTTTTTCTAGAGGTCTATTTTAAACCTCCTCTTTAGTCTTATTTTCAAAACCTATAGTTTCACTTTCATCCATACTGAAATTTCATATAGATGACATTAACAAAAAATAATTACTCCAATAAAAAGACATAAATATCACCATACATTAAAACTTCTTTCTTTTTTTGGGTTGAAAATATAGCTCGTCATCCTTTCAAATTAATTTAGATAGAAAATTTAGAATTTGGCTTTATTTACATAGCACTGAAAAGAGTTCAAACTTTTATCACAAACGCATACAATCAATTTCACTCAAAAGTTGTAACTTTTAAGAGAGGGTGAGACAAGTTATATTAACTACAAACAACACACTCTCTTAAGCAATATGAGACATTTACTCTTTTTTTTTTTAGAAACAAACACACACACAATGGAAAGGGAAAATGGTTTTACCACAAAGGCATACCACACAAACTCTGCTCAAAAGTTATGATAACTTTTAAGTTTTAAGTGAGAGTGAGGCAAGTTATACTACACGTAACGTAAGCACCTAATGTAACTTTACAAGAGTTACATTACTTAAGACCGTAGACTTTAAATAGATCTAATGGTTAAAATTGATAATGTCATCATTGAAAATTTATTGTTTTGACATCTCAATTTATATCATTAAGAAGGGCATCATTTTTTTTTCTCCCTCCTATTTATTACATTTAGGAGGTAAATGTTACTTTGTTTGGAAATAATGAAAAATTTTATTTACTTAAAAAAAAAAATTGTATTGAAAGGAAGTTCTATAATTTTCTTAGAAAGTCATTGCTTTGACTGCTGTATTGGGATTAATCTTTTAGATCTGTCCTTTTTCTTTAAATTATTCTTCTGAGTTAGTTGTTTTTTATGCTCATTTTGAGGCCCAATAGCAGGAAGAAGCCCAGCACTATGGGCAGAGAAGAGATAATGGATTGTTAGAAAAAACCATTAGACCCGAATGGCAGGAACAATGGTTCATAGGCCCATAAAGTACACAAATGGGCCTTGAGAAAAGCAAACAGGCTTAAAAGAACTCGGAGAGAGAAGTAGTAAACCCATGGGCGTTATGTGATGTAGAAAAGTGAGAATGAGCCGCAGCAGGCCCAAAGTAATGAAGTAAGAAAGTAAGGGGTTGATGGAAAACCTATAAGCCCCAAGGATGAAGGATAAGATAATTGGGTCAGGGTGTTGGTAAATCTGGTTTTGTATCTCATACAAAACACACAGCGGAAGCAACAAATAAGGATCTATTTCATTCATGATTGATAACTTGCATTATATAAATTTCAGAATTTAAAAACAAGATAGCGTACCTTGATGTGGTGAAATTCAAAACAAAAGATTATAAGTACTTGGGAACACTTTTAATCTTCACTCCAATTCCACTTTACGCCCAAAAAGTGTGATCTCTCAATCAGTTTTCAAGGGAGAATAATTGAGTGGCTTCACTCGCATACACACACCACTTCACAATGGTGTCTCACTTTTTTCTCTCTTATGAAAAAATTCTGTATGTTTTTCCCTTTTATAACTAACTGATTATCTAATTAGGTTGGCTTATTGGGCCTTTCTAATTGGGCTTTAGTGTGTGGCTTGGAGTGGGACCAAAAGGGACCAATAAAACACTAGTTCCAATGGGCCTTGGGCTTTTTTGTCAACTCTTGACAAGTCCAAAGTTACCATTAATTATATTTAATACCACTATATAAATATAATTGCACTATAGGCCTTATTAATTAATTATATCCCAAGACTTTATTATACATGCATCCCCTTCATAAAATATTCGTAATAATACAAAGTCATGAATGTAGACTGCCACTTTGTAAATTATTACATCTTAATCCTTGAGTACTCGGTTTATTCATTTTAAGTTATTCATTATATATTTATGAAATCCAATTTCATAAATATATATTTTAGTAATTTCTTACCAAAGTGGTTAGACCTAACTCTCTGAATAACTAAACCCATTAAACTTATCTCAAGGGAATATTTTATATCTCTATTAAGAGACTATGAATTCTATCTTGAGAATATATGTTTCATTAACACTAAATATTGTTGCCCAACATACTGAGGTTTTGACCGTTACTTTAGATCTCACTCCTGAAATATCAAAGCAACCTACACTTCATGATCAGGTCCATTATTCTCTCAGGATTTAGAGTTCATGCAAATATAAGTCGTGAGATTTATTATTCAATTGACAGTCGTTAGGAGAATAATAAATCTCACAGCGGTCTAATTCAATATGTCTTAACTCTTAAAACATATTAACACATTAACTAGAAGTCTCCACTTCCATGATTAAGACAAATCATCGTAGTTGATATGTTATAGTCTTCGCAGATGAAATGCCCAATTTCATCACCGACTACGGACTAAAATTCTAAGTTTACAAAGAACTTGTGACTTATATCTTCCATGACTAAATCACATAAATCACATACTATGCATCTCATACTAAATGATAATGTCCGAATATTCATGTTACCATTATTTTAGGTAATAATAAAATAACTTTATTAATTACAATATTAAGTCATACATCATGTCATACATAATATCATACATAACATCATACAATAGGATTTAAGGGCACTAATCCCAACACAGGGAAGCCCAAAAGAGTTAGTAAAAGCCCATGGGTATGCAGATTAGAAAATGGGCCAAGGATGCCCAAGAAAAGCAAATGGGCCAATGATGCTCAAGAAGAAAGAAATGGGACAAAGGAGCCCACAAGCAATGTAATGGGTCAAGAAAAGCCCAAAGTAGTATAAGTATAAGTCCAATTACCATATTAAGTTATTGAGAGAATAATAGGCAGCAGGCCCAAAGAGGCCCAGCAAGCATGGGTCAAATGACACCATGGCAAGAATAGCAGAGTGGTATGGCAGAAATGGCAACAAGATTGAGGAAGGAGTAAAGAATGGGCTAAAAGGGGGAAAACCCACAATCAAGCAAGGCCCAGCCCTTGAAAGGAACAAGCTAATAAAGAATGGAAAATCAAAAAACAATTCACGCCATAAGAGGTTAAAGATGAGCAGAAAAATGCATAGACAAGCCTCCTGACCAGGGCAAGCGCATGAGCAGTGGACAAGCTTTTGGCGTACAGAGGAAGTGGAGCACGCGCAAGGCCCAGGCACCACTAGCCTGTACCCAGCCAATTCAAGAGTGGTGGGTCATGGGTCATGGGTCAGAAGTAAGAAATGGTATGGTCTAGTAGAGGAGAAAAGGAAAGCCTATTCTAGGGTTCCCGCTAATATTCTTTTGGGAGTGATGTCTTGCTGGGATGACATACCACCTAAAAGAAGGAATGATGAGTTGGTACCACTAGATGCATGCCATGAGGGATAGCAGGAGAGAATGCCTCGATGAGCAAACAAACAAAATAGTCTTCTTTGTCTGGTATTGGGGAGTAGCACAGACAACACAGGTAAGTGGTGGCGGTTGGGTAGTTGACAAACCAATGGGTGGTCGGGAGGAACACCCTAAACCAAACAAAAGTGGTTAAAGGCTAAAATGGTAAAATCTTTCACGGTAGACAGTATATAAAGGGCCCTCACCGTGCACAGTATCATCACGGGAACAATAGCAACCACTAGGAGAGAATCACGGCACCACCATCACCATAACACCACATGAGCAAGCATTAAGAAAGAAAAGAAAAGAGTGGGAAAGAATCAAAGTAACAAAACAGAGAGAAAAGAGAAAAGAAACAAAGTGTAGAATGGCAGACATGCACCAATAGGCTAATCACTTCTCTCCTTCTAAAAGCCTACCCTCTGTTGAAGATAAAGAACTCATTTGGGCACAAGCCATTCAAACCCGTTCCCTCAAAGTGAATAATTTCTACGACAGGATTAGTTATCCACATTAAGAAAATGGTTTCCTACTTGGCCTCAGCCTCGTAATACAATTGAACACGGCAAACTGATCTTTCATTCTTTGATTTTATCACTTCTTGCTATTGTTTCTTATCTTGTCTTTGCAATATCGCCTATAATGTGTTCTTTTTCCCTGTTTTAACTAAGGATCCCTTACTTGTTTTTCCTAACAAGAAACGTATTTCTTTTATCATTGTTTTATTGCATTTATCTGGCATAACTTTTTTGTAGCAACTTCGCCTGCCATGGGCATGTGACTAAAAGTTTTGGCAAATGGGGTATAGTTTATGTGTAAGTTGGACCAGGGTAAGTTGCAACTAGACCAGTCTCGACTATCTTATCCAGAACACTTGGGCCTAGTACAACAGGAGGCAGTCTAGCCCAAAATCACAAAAAGGCGTGCACAACTGTTAATCTTTCATATTTGTTTCCATGTGTAGTATTTTGTGGATTTTGTTGCTCTAGGTATTGCACAATCTAACACACACACACACATATATTAATCTTTCATATGATTTCCATACCCATATTTTTCCAACACAGTAGCTAATATATATAATAAGATGAAGAAAGCTTGATTTTGATTTGGGACTTGGGAGTGCTATTATATAGTATAAGTTTCTAGTGTTTGCTAGCTAATTGCCAATGAAATCTAGTGGAGTGGGACTTGGGAGGTGAAGAGAAACAACATAATTTTTTAAGTCCATGCCCCATCTTCAATGGGATTCTTGTGTCAATTTTTTTTTTTTTTACTACTTGTTATATCGGTTCCTAAATATAAAATTCTTAAGGAAAAAAAAAAATTATATATATATATATATATATTAAGAGGACTCAGAAAGTTAATTATTGCCTTTTTTACTTCCAAAAATACCCCTAATTTAATTAATTTATCATTATTCCTAAAAATAAAAAATGAGGTTTGTTGATGCCCATTTTGGCCCCAAAAAAAAAAAACCCAATGACAAGAAGAAGCCCAACAATATAAAAGGGGTGGAGAAAGAAGAATTGGCAAAGTAAGAAAAACCTTTAGGTCCAAATGGCAGGAATAATGGTACATAGGCCCACAAATAGTAAAAGGACCCCAAAGAAAGCAAATGGGCCCAAGGGAGCCCCAAAGAATGAAGTAGTAAGCCCATGAGAATTATAAAAAGTAGAAAGTAAGCAAAGATGGGCCAGAGGAGTCCAAAGAAAGGAATTAGTAAATGAGATTGGTTCAAAGGCCAATAAACCCAAAAGTAAAGGATATGGTAATTGGGTCAGGGAAGTTCAAAAGATTTAGCAAAAGCCCATGGGAATGTAGGAAGTGGGAAATAACGAGATGGGCCAAGGATGCCCAAAGGAATAAAATGGGCCAAGGAAGCCCAAGATGCTATGAGAACTAACCTATCAGGAATACTGGGCAATGTAAACAAAGGGAAGGAATAATACATGAAACTAGTATGGCAGAGCTAGAGGGAGCCCAGCAGAAACAAGTTAAACGATATCACGGTAGAAACAATGTAGTAGCGCGGTAAGAGTACCAGTTAGCCCACAAACCATAAGTGAAAGGAGACATGGGCTGAATTAAAGAAGAAAAAACCCATACCCAACCCAAAGAAGAAACAAGATGCAAAGAATGAAGACCCGATGACTCATCCATGCCACAAAGAGTTAAACAAGCAGCAAAACATGCAGCAGGGCCAAACAAACCTGTAGGCAATGACAAACACATGAACACCAAACAAGCGATGAATTTATATGGGAGTGGAGCACGCACAAGGCTCAAGCACCACCCACTTGTACCCAGCCAATACAAGGGGCGGTGGGCCATAGGTCAGAGGTAAGAGAAGGTATAGTCTGGTGGTTGAGAGAAGTGGGAAGCCTATTCTGGAGTTCCCGCTCAAGCTCTTTTGGGGGAAATGTCCTACTAGGATGACATACCACCCAAAAGAGGCAAAAATGAACTAGAATTACTAAGTGCATGCTATAGGAGTTAGTAAAAGAGAAGTCCAACCCTTATCTAGATGGGAATGCCACAAGAAACAAGAAAACAAAACAAAACTACTTTTGTTTGAGAATGAAGCATGGCACGGCTAGCACAGGGTAGTGGTGGTGGCTGGGCAGCCAGTAGACCAGTGGGCAGTCTGGGAAGGACACCCACAACAGACCAAAAGTGGTGAGGGGTAAAATAGTAAATCTTATCACGACAGGCAATATAAAAAGGCCTTAGCCGTGCACAGTAAACAACAACAAGGAGGAACAGCAGGAAACATAGAAAAAAAACAGAGAAATAGAAAACAAAGAAAACAGAGAGAGGATAAACAAAAAGAAAGAAAATAAGAGAGTAGAGAGTGAAGTGAGAAAAACAAGAGTGTGAGGAGTGATAGAGCATGCACCAATAGGCTACTCATTTCTCTCCTTCTCAATAGCCTACTCTCTAGCAAGTTAAGAGTTTGAGATTAAGCTACTTAGGCCCATTTTCCAAAATAGGCAATTTCTATGGTAAAATTTCCCTCCGAGGTTACCTACACTGGAAATGATTCCCTTCTTGGACTTAAATCTGCCAAGGAGCCAAGTTTAGCAAACTGACCCCCTTCCTTCTTTTATCATAATTTTTCAAGTGCTAACGTTATTTTTCTTGTTACTGATTTATTTCTGCCATACTCATATTGTCGTATTTTCCAGCTGCAAAATTGTTTAAACATTATTTTTGGTACTTTAGTTAGAATATTTCAACTATCCTGTTGTATTATGTTTCTCCTGCCATAATGTTTTTATGACAGCATTCCCTGTCGTGAGCACGTGACCAAGATCCCTGCCAGGGGTCCTAGCTTGTGCACAAGCTGGCTTAAGGTGAGTTTCAATTAAGCCAGTCCCGACTCTCCTACTCCATAATTATCGGGTCATAGTGCAGCAGGAGCAGTCCAACCCAATACACAGAAAGGCCTACCACAAGGTTAAAACAGTAAATAAACAAAAGTTAAAATATAAAAAAATAAATAAATAAAAAATAAAAAAACCTACCGGTTATTATCTCCCTATTAGGTAGTCAAAGGAAAAATTATTCCATGTTAAAAAAAATAAAATAAATGTCAAGATGATTCAGAAAGTCAATTATTGTCTTTTTTACTTCCAAAAATACTCTTAATTTAATTAATTTATCATTATTCCTAAAAATAAGAAATGATGTTAAAACCGTAAATAAACAAAAGTTAAAAGAAAAAAACCTACCAGTTGTTGATGCCCATTTTTGACAAAAGGCCCAATAGCAGAAGAAGCCCAACAATAGAGAATGTGAGAAGGAAATGATGGGCAAAATGGTAAAGAAATAAGTAAACAAACCCAGCGAGCTGAAGTAGCAAGATTGATGGCCAGTAGGCCCACGAAAATAAAAAGAGGTAAAGAATGATTAAATGGGCCAAGGAAGCTCAATGAATGAAGTAGTAAGCCCATGAGAATAATAAGAGGTAAATGAGAAGTAAATGGGTCGGGAAAGCCTAGAGAATGAATTGGTAAACTCAATGGGCTGGCTTAACGACCAATAAGCCCAAAAGAAGGTAATAAGAGGTAAAAGTGCAGTAAAAGGGCCGAGGAAGCCCAAGGAATTTAGCAACTGATAGGCCAAGAATGTATTGACCCCTTGTGATGAATTAACCAATTAATTAGCCAAGTTAATTAATTAATTCAATTAGCATGCAATAAACGTGGTAGCACAAATAAATCACCAACTAGGTTAAAATGCAACGGAAAATAAATTAACACGATGATTTGTTTATAAATGGGGAAAACCTATACAGCAAAAACCTCACCGAGTGATTTTAAGATCACCACTCCCGAGAATTCACTATTATCACAACAAGCGGTTACAAGTAAAGGAATCACAGTACCTTATACCAACCTACAGTTGAATCCTTACCCCAATACCCAATTGGACTTGTTCTGTAGTGACAATCTCTCCTTTTAATGTACTGCTCCCAATACGTGACTAACCAATTCGATGCGCAGATTCTAGTACGTGGCTTACTCACCAACTTGAGAAAGATGTTGGCTACAAAGTTTTTCAGTTCATCAACACAATGAAGATCATGAAACTCATTGGTTACAAAACCCTATGGTGTACAAACACAACAGCTTCTTAAAGAGAAAGATGTAAAAAGAAAGATGAACTAAGGCATATGTCTCTGGTTCACAATATGCTTGTGAAAAACTTTTGCATTGAGTTGCATCAACTGTGACGGCCCTTAAAACAATCTTTTTATATGTTTAGGGTTGTGAGAAAAGAAAGCCCAAACATCTATTCACAGATTGGAGTGAAATCAGATCTGAAAAACTGATTTTCATAAACCTCGATAGATACCTTATCTATCGAGCAGCTGTCGAGCATTGGGCTGAAACAACATTTTAAACCTCGTTAGATACTAGCTTTCGAGTTTTAAAATCTAACACTTCTTCACTTGATTCTGGGACAGGCTTGCATGGTTTTAACACTTGAACTTGAAACCTTGTTCATTGAAGTATTAAACACATCCTAGATCTACTTAATTACAAGTAAAGTGCATTTTGTCAAATTATTAGCCAATTCTATATTGACATATGTTCCTAACATGATTCACATATGTCCTAACAGCAACAAGCCCATTGGAGTAAAAAGAGGTAAAGAGGTAGTGAATGGGCCGAGGAAGCCCTAGGAATAAAGTAGTAAAATGGGCTGGCTGGGCAGGAATGTTGGCAAATAAGCCCAAAAGAGATAAAAACGTGGAAAGTGGGCTAAGGAAGCCCTAAGCAAAGGATTGATGAAGAAGTGGCTTGACATGGCAAGAACATCAGCCCACAAGCCCATGGGATAATAAGAAATAAAAAGAAAGGCAAAAATGTAGCAGACACAACCAAGTGATATGGCAAGATTAGTGGCCAAAAAGGCCTACGGCCATAAAGAAGGAAGCATGGGCTCAGTAGGAAGACAGAGGCTTTTGCCCAAGCAATACCCAGTCCAGGAAGGGATGGAAGGAAGAAAATATGAGCCTAAAAGCCTACACACCCTTCATGCCACAAAAGATAAACATCACCTAGTACGTACAACAAAATCAAACAACGCAAGGGCTGCAAAAATGGTGTGAAGGCCAAAAAGAAACAAATTCAGACGGAGTGGAGCATGCACAAAGGGTCAGGGCACCACCTACTTGTACCCAGCCAATACATGGGAGGTGGGCCACGGGTCAAGGTATTCTAAGGGTGTGGTTTGGCAGTGGGGAGAAAAGGGGGTCTATTCTGGGGTTCCTACTCAAACTTATTTGGGGAAAATGTCCCACTGGGATGGCATCTTACCCAAAAGAGGTAAGTATGGGCTAGGACCACTTGATGCATTCCATAGAGGTAGGTGATGAGGTAGCTTAATCCTTATCCACATGGGTAAAACAAAAATAGAGAGAGGTAAGAAACAAGACAAGTAATTTTGTCTAGGAATGGAGAATGGTGCAACCAACACACTCTGAGCAGAGATAGTGGCTAGGTAGCCAACAGGCTAGTGTGCAATCCTAGAGGGATACCCATAAGGAGCCAAAAGCGGTTGAGGGACAAAAAGGGTAAATCCCACAATGGCGGATGGTATAAAAAGGGGTAGCCATTAACAGTGATAGGGGGAGGAGAAAAGAGGTAGAAATGAAAGAATAGGAAACAAAAAGAATACAAAAAAAAAACCAGAGAGAAAAGAAAGAAAGATTGGACAGAGAACCAGAGAGAGAGAAAGTGAACGGTAGGAATAGAGGCATGCATCAATAGACCACCATTTCTCTCCCTCTTGACATACCCACTCTCAAAAGATTGAGAATCGAAACTCAAACCATTTAGGTCATTTTTTTCAAAGTGTGTAACTTTTATGGCAAGAGCCTCTCTTAAGGTTACCCACATTGGAGATTGGTTCCTTTCTTGGGTCTGCTTCCGCTGAAAAGTTCAGCCTGTCATTTGGCAGACAAGTTTTTTTCCATTTTTACTGGTCGCATTTTATTGGGTGATTCGCCCACCGTTCAGTTATTGAGTTATTTACTTTTCTTGCTATAGTGTTATTTCTATTTGCTGTATTATATTGTTATAACTCTGTTTACTATCTCCTCAGTATTAGTTTTATTTATTACGTTTAGTATTGTAATTATCTTGCTGTACTTTATTCCTACCATAACACTTGCAACAATTATTCCTGTTGTGACCACGCCATACGCTCAATCCACAGCACTCATGCCAGGGCACGTCTACATTGGGTCGGCTTAACTTGCGCACAAGCTAGCCTAAAGCGTAGCCCTAGTAAGGCCAATCCCAACTCTCTTACCTCAGACTAACGGGCCGCAGCGTAGCAGAAGGGATTGAGGCCCTACAATGCAAAAATGCCCACCACACCAGTTATTAACTCCCCACTAGATAGTCAAAGGAAAAATTATTCCACATTAAAAATAAATAAATAAATGTCAAGCTAAACTATCCCACATTTCTTTTTTAAACTATTACATTATCATTTTTTTTCCTTTTGGGTGTTTTACATTATCAATTTGGATTTGGATAAACATGCAAAAACTTCTAATTAAAATAAGAATTCTATTCTCTTCGGAAAAAAAAAAAAAAAATAAAATCCTCTATTTTTTCAAATTGTGATGAAGGAAAAATTATGATACTAAATCCAAAAAAAAACCTTTATTGCACGCGCAAAGCGCGTGTGATGAGGCTAGTCTCTGTGTGTGTGTATATATATATATATCTGCATGTATATTTGAATATTTGATTAATAGGGAACTTTATGGCCAACTACATAGATAAGATCTCTTATTAAAAAAAATATAGATAAGATATTTTCATAAAAATTTATAAAAGAAAAAAGAAAAGAAAAGGATAAGATCTAGATTCTTACATTAAAGGATATGAATATTGTCTATTTCATTTTCATGATTACAATTTAATTTTAGTTTTAGAGCTAAACATATACACGGCATTTCGTCATTTGAATTTCATTCTAGTATCAATTAAGGAACAATAATTGATCTTATATGTCGTAGCATCACAGACCAGTTGGCACTAAAATTTGTCTGTTGTGTTGAATTCAAGATGGAAACATGCCATTTACACTGTTTGTTTTAACATTTACGTATTCAAATAAAAGAAGTCATTTTATACTTTCTGAAAAACTATCTTACTTGTATTTGGTATTGAGTCTATTGACCTTGAAAATGAGCTGAAAATATTTATCTTGGCTTCCTTTGTTTTGTAGCGTTGTTTTTAAAAAGAATTTAGCGAAAAAAAATCTCTAAATCATACTTTTAATAGGATTTGCATAAATTAAAGATAATTTTCGTTGACTAGTTTTTCTTGATACAGGAAAAACACAGAAACATATCTTTGGATAAAATTTTCCGTTAAAACAAACAAAGTAAGCTTAAACATCAGTTCGGAAAAGAAAGAAAAAAATCATATTAACAGAAAATGATGCATTCATTCAGTGAAACCAGAAGCTGCACAAAGACCCCAATATTTACTACACATGAAGGCAATGACTTGGTGCTCATGGTAACAGGCTAGTGCAAATTTGCTCTCCACCAAGAAGACTAAACAGACCCCAGCTTTTAATACAAAATCGGCATTGAGAAATAACAAAACTACCAAGTCCAGGATGGGGTCCACTCTTCCGAGACCCAGTCCAAGTGACTGAACCAAAAATTGTATTTACAAAACACAGGCATATACAAAGAAAGGAAAGATGATATACAAAAATAAAAACAAAATAAAAATGTTTGCTTGCAGGATTGCATTCTTCTGCAGAAAAACTTAATCGAAGCTTGATGAGCGGCTCCATCTCCCATGCAGATAGTCATCTAATGAGACACTTTGCTCACTGCCACTGCTAGAAAGTGAATCGTCTTCCAAGCCTAGCAATGCCAGGTTAAGATAGGATTGGAGGTTGGTAGGAAATGCCTCCCCATCCAAGTCATCAACTTCTTCCGACGTGCAGGGTTGCTTTGCCCACCTTGTCACTTCCTCATCACCTTGGAGAAGCTTCAAAACCTTTTGGTGAAGCAAAAAAACATTGATCAGTAAATGAAATAATTGCTAGGAGTGGAAAGTTGTAGTATTGAGCAAACTTACAATGCTGATTTGAGGCCGTAATCTAGGTGCACGTTTAATGCAAAGGGTAGCAGCCAAAACCATTCTCTCAATCTGAACATGGTCATAGTCACTGCCCAAGCTTGGATCCAGCAATTTGGAAACCTCCCCACCCTTCAAAATTGGCTTTGCCTGGATATCATCATCAACCACATTAATTGAGATGAATCAAGACATATACTGAGTTAAAGGCAATCAATAAATAATTTCCAAGATATAAAAAAGAGTTTGCTTCTCTAAAGACCACTGTTTGTCAAAAATGAATTCTTTTTATATATCAGCGACTCAACCTATTGTGTTTCAAATACAAAGTTGTTATTTCTTGTCTGGGTGTAAAGTTCAGAAACAAGATTAGCAGCCAATACTCCTGCAAATGGAGTTAAATTTCATAGAGATAAGAACTTACCCACATTACTAGGCTGTCCTTGCCACTAATTGGCTTTCTACCCGAAAGAAGCTCAAGAAGTACAACACCAAATGCATAGACATCAATTTTGTCACTCATTTTGCCATGCATGAAGTATTCTGGAGCCAAGTAACTGCCACAGAAGGGAGTGTTAGCTGTACATCTAAAGTAACTAAGTAAGAGAAAAGAGGAACTAGAAATCAAATTACATACCCAAAGGTTCCTGCAACATCAGTGCAAGTAACATGGGATGATGTCGAAGCCCAACCAGCAAGTCCAAAATCTGAGAGCTGAAGTAGTATGACGATAGGTAATGAGCATAAATAGCTTCTTATAATGTAGCAGATAAAATTTAAACAGTTAAATTCAGTACCTGTGGCTCAAAATCATCAGAAAGAAGGATATTCGAGGATTTCACATCCCTGTGGATCACAGGTTCCACACAGCCTGTGTGTAAAAATTCCAACGCCTCAGCTACACCCACAGCCACATTATATCTTTCTTGCCAACCAAATGCTTTCCCATCCTTCTTATTACCTTATTCAGAGAGCACACACTATAAGCTTTAAAAAAAATGGAGAATATAAAGTAAATTTTTTCTCTGATTCAAGCAGATAGATACACTAAAAGAAGAGTTTACCATGAAGGTTGTCTTCTAGGCTTCCTCTTGAAAGAAAATCATAGACCAAGAGTAAATTGTTATCCTCAAAACAGAACCCAAATAGAGAGATTATGTTCTTGTGATGTAAAGTTGTAATAATGTCGATTTCCTGAATGAAATCTTTAACCACATCTTCAGATGGCTTCAAGATTTTGACCGCCAATTCCTTGCCATCCGGAAGACACCCTTTGTAAACATTACTACTACCACCCTTACCAACCATATTCTCTGGAAATAAAAAAAATGAAACTTTATTAGAAACATTCCAAAATTTGAGGTAAACTTGAAACCAGGCCCATAAAAATTAAGGAAAGCAAACGAACCAGGCTTGAAATTGGAGGTTGCCAACAGAAGCTCCTGGTATTTAAACAACCTGCAGGTTGATGAGTATTTCTCATGTAAACCCAACAATTCTTTAGGAAGGTTACCCAAACCATTGCAAGGGGAAAGAGGACACACAGCGGAAGATTCAAATGGCACAATTGCACCAGTCTCTCCATCAAGTGAGGAACAACGATGCTCATCATCCTTACTCTGCTTCTGGTCAGGATAGACCACAGCGGAAGAATGCCAGCTCGGCAATCTCAATACCCACTGAAACACAGAGGTCTTTTTCACAGGATTCTCCACGTATTGTTGGTTGGGTAGAAACACCCGTCGAAGAATTGACCACCCAGATTTCAACTCCGGTGGTTCATCTAGAATCACAACGGAACTTGAACTCCCAACTGCCTCAGCTGTTTGGTATGGTACCATAGCCAACAAATTGACATCACCATCATCCCCATCCCCAGTCAACTCTTCCCCAGATTGGGTCCCACAATTATCCCGCAACACTGCATCCTGCGTACAAATCGAGCAATTCTTCTTCAGTGTCGTCATCTTCTTCAAACCCGAGCTAAATTCTACCTGACACCGATGACCCTTATCCAAATTCACTCTCCCTGCAGCATCACCCACCACATTATTTAGAAAGAACTTCCACATTTCTACCTAATTACTTATGAGAAAAGTTAACCATAATACTTGCAAGAATTACCATTTCTTCCACCACAAAATATCAAAAAAAAAAAACTAAATCCCACATCAAATTTCTAATAGAAAGATATATGAGCATTAATCTTGAATCAAAATGGTAACATCTAAAATCAAAGTATTTGAAGAACAATTGACAATACCGGCGTTTTTGGGCAATCTGTGGAACCAAACTTTGCCGTTGTGGACGGCGAAAACGGAAAAGTTCTTCGGCAATTTGGAGGCGCAATACTTGGCAAGGGAGGCCGACGGCCGGATTCCGAGACGAGGTTTAGAAACACCCACAATGAGTGTCGCCTCACCGTGAGATTTCGCCTCCCGGACTAGGATTTTCCGGGCCTTTAAGCCCTTAATCAGCTTCAACTTCAAATCAACCTAAACGAACGAACAAAAAGCAACTCTGTTTGGTTACTAAGAAAAAAAACAAAAAACCCAAAACTCGAATTGCAGATAAAAACAGAGAAATTGGAAAGCACCTCTCTCAATTTGCAGACAATTTCGTACACAGAGAGCATGGAATTAAACTGGTTCGCAAGCGAGAGAAGCGCAGACGTGCTCTCTACAAAACAAGAGAAAAAGCCAATGAGTTTCTCGTTAATAACAACCATACCCATTTCACAGAAAATGCTAGAAAAACACACACAGACCAGTGGGGGTATCGATGACGTGAAGGGCAATGACACGGTCACCGGACTGTGCAACATTGCAAAGTGCCCACGTCAGCAATGTTCGGCTGGGCGAGTCTAACTCCACCCCCACAACCACCGTGCGAGGGTGACCTTCACCGTCACCCTCGCCGCCATCTTCTAACCCCATCTCTCAGCAAAGTCTCTGTGTGTGTGTTTTGTTGGTTTTGGTTTTGGTTTTGGTTTTGAGTTTGGTGCTTTTCTTACTTTTACTTTTGGGTTTTTTGGGGATAGTGAGAGAGAGAGAGAGAGAAAGAGACTGAACAAACAAAGGGCAAATGTATTGGGAATTGCGAGAAATGGGAATCTTCTCTAAAACAATGGAGAATGGAGGAAAACTGTAGCGGTTGTGGACTTTGTTGTGTGGGGGGAGAGGGGGCAGTAATCCCTTGTAAACCGCTTTGTTTTGACCTATCTTGTGACCCTCTTTTTTATTGGGTGTTTGGATCGTTGGATTATTATTATTATTTTTTTTTTTTTTTTTTTGAGATATAATTGGAGAAAGCTGAAGAATAGCTTTGGGAGTGGTCAAGGGACAATATGGTTTGGTTTGTCACCAAGACAAGACAACAATGAAGGTTTAAAAAAGCGGATATACAATACAATGAGGTTGTCTTCCCATGCCAGCTTTACTATAGAGCTAATTCCACTCATACTTTCTGTTTCACTTTACTCTCTTTTTTTCTTTTTCTTTTTCCTTTTTTTTTTTTGGAAAAATTACAATTTAACCCCCTTAAATTATACCAATTTTACACTTACTCTCTTCAATAGTTCAATTATTCGAATACATACTTACACCCTAAACTATTACCCGTGTAAGGGGTATAGTTTACGAGGATAAGTGTAAAAAATAATATAGTTTAAGGGGTAAAGTGTGTATTCTCATAGTTTATGGGGTAAGTGTAAAATGAAGTATAGTTTAGGGGGTTAAATTAAATGGAAACCAAATTCAAGCAAGTTACACACTTTTTTTTAATGATTTAATAAGGTCATGTGACTAGGAAGATAGGAATTATAAATATAAAAAATATAATTCCTAAATTACATTTTAACCCCCCTAAATTATACCAATTTTACACTTACCTCCTTCAATTATCCGAATACATACTTACTCCCTAAACTATGAGAATGCACACTTATCTCCCTAAACTATTACATGTATAATTCTTTACACCGCATTCTCTATGGGTAATTGTTTAGGGAAGTATGTATGTATTCTCATAGTTTACGGGGATAAGTGTAAAAGATAATATAGCTTAGGGGATAAAGTGTGAATTCTCGTAATTTACAGGGTAAGTGTAAAATGAGGTATAATTTAGGGGGTTAAATTAAATGGAAGCCAAATTCAAGCAAGCTACACGCTTTTTTTTTTAATGATTTAATAAGGTCATATGACTAGAAAGATAGGAATTATAAATATATATATATATATATATATATATATAAGACTATAAAAGGCAAGGAATAAAGAACATACATTTTGTGTGTGTGCATGAGTGTCTTCTATACTACTATTTAAGGGGTTTCACTTATTTGAGATCTTCATTTTCGATGCCTAAAATATCCTCAAATTCACTTTAAATAATAGGGTTAGACATGCAAATTTTTAATTTAAAAAACTCCTAAATTTTAGCTAAATTAAAAAAAAAAATGCCGTTTTTCTTCTTTCTCGCGTTAGTCTCCCTTTCACATTAGTCTCTCTCTCTCTCTAATAACCCCTTATCCATATTCCTTAAAATTAGGCACTTCCACCTCTGCTTAGTCATTCTGAACAAATCAACACACAAATAAATGTCTCTCTTTTATGGAGGCAAAAATAAAGAACTAAGGACCAAATGAGATTGAAGTCAGACAATGAAAAAGATTCAAGAGATGGCACCGTTTTCTTACCCTATTTGTTTTGTTTTCTTTTTCTTTTTCTTTTTTCTCCCTTTTTTCCCTTTTCAATTCTCCTTAAATTATTATTTTTTGTATATGAGTGAGTTACATGTGTAAATAGATTTTATTTTCATCTTTTTTCATTCTTTTTCTAATTTTGTAACTATGAACTATAGAATTTTGGGTTAAAAGGTGTAATTATTCACTTTATTTTATTGCAATCGGTTTGTCTATGATGATAGGTTTTAGAATGGAAGAACGTGGAAATAGGAGAGATAAAGTAGGATGAAATTCTTGTGAAAAACAAGGCCATGAGTCAATTCTTAGTACTAGTAGGAAAACGTGTAAACCCAAAAAAAAAAAAACTCATCGCAAGCACGAAGCGCGTGTGATGAGGCTAGTATATAGTTATAGCGTTATTTTAGAACTACAACAACTCTCGCACTTATTTTTATAACTAGTTGTCTGTCACTTTCACATGAATGTACTACTTTATTTTTTCACCACTCACAACCAGCCACATTATGTAGTTATGAAAATAAGTATGATCTATGTGGAATTGGTTGATATTCTCAAATTTTTCATAGCTATATATAAAGATTTACCTCAAAATAGTTTTAGCCTTTTTTTTTTCTTTTTTATCGAAGTTCTATATTTGTTACTCCCCTTCTCTCATGTTGTTGATTCTATTTTAAAAATTCAATTTTTTTTTTAAATTACATAATTTATGTGTTGTTTTTGAATAAAAAATGTCAAAACTATACTCATTAATTTTAATTTTAATTGAAAAGATGTATTGATTTTTTAAAATAAAAGTAATAATAGGTCTTATGGTCTTTACCAACTTTTCAAAGAATATTATATTTTGGACATCTTGAAATACATCTTAAAATGAAATAGGAGATTAATAAAATTAGAGGTATAGAGTTTTTCTTTTTTCTTTTTTCTTTTTCTCCATGATAATTATTTTTTATTATCAAGCTAAGATACTAATTAGTTTTTTGAGTAAACGGGGTTCGAACCTCAAATCTCTTATTAAATAATTAAAAAACTTTACGAGTTGAGTTTTTTTTTTTTTTTTTTCCTTAATGGTTATAAGTCTTAACTTCTTTGTAATCTATATTGATTTATCCATGATTTGTCAGGGCAGTTGACGTTTAAATAATAATAATAATATTAATAATGTATTTTTCTGAATGAATTGTATGATTGGGAATTTGGGAGCGCGCATGGTCTTATACTCTTATGAATGAATGGTAGGATTCATTAAATAAGAGGAAATAAGTATACTTTTTGGTTGGTCTCTCATCTCAGTGGTGTACAGCAACGTGTATTTTTATACATAATGAAAGTGAAATCTTCCTTCTTCTTTTTTTTTCTGAATAATGAAAGATGAATTCTTCATAAGAACCAGTGAGAATCTTGACGTTAATGTTGCATGAATATATAACTAAAAGGGTGCAAGAAGTTGCCTTCACTCAAATACAAAGATGATATAGATAAAGACAATATTATTTTATTTAAGATGTGCTAGGTTTAAATAAAAAGTATACAATATTATACTGTATAATTCAAAATTTATAATTAATACTTTGGTCACAAAAGAGAAAAATAAAAAATTAATTAAAAATAATGTTAGAGATACAAACTATTTTACAAAATTTTTTAAAAACTACTGATGTGGTGAGTGATTATTGGTAAATGAAAAAGTGATATTAATGGTGGGCCTAGATGAAAATCAATAAGAGATTGGTCACATCAATATTTTGTAAATATGTTGTAAAATAGTTTGTGGTTGTAGCATTACTCTTAATTAATACTCTCTTTGTCCCAAATGGTTGATCATTTTTAGAAAATTCAGCTTTTTAAGGAACATTATTTAAAGCGTTTTTTTTTTTAAATTAAAATGATATAAATTTTCAAAACTAACATCATTAATTTAAACTCTAGTGAAAGAATGGTATTAATTCTATTGACATTTTAACTAAAGCAAAAAGCTAAACTAGTAAATTTATACATTGACTTTTGAAAGCGGACTATATTTTGGGACATTCCAAAATAAAATAAAAGACCAACAATTTGAGATGAAGTGAGCACCGAGTAGTATATTTTGACAAATCTCTACAGCAATGGAGTTCTCTCCTTTTTCCATTTCAGTTTTTCGATCCCCCCTTTATCAGAGGCATCCCCCTCTTATATAGTACCCTCTTCCTTCATCTTCACCGTCCACTTGTTCATCATCTAGACGTCCACTTGAGTGCATGTCCCATCATGCACCCTCTTTAGCCTTGTGTGAGTGGTGGTAGCTGGGAGTGCACTGTTCAGGTGTCTTCTCCACATTAATGCGGCTAGGGAAGTAGGTGCAGTGCATTTAATGCGGTGGTTGAAGTCTGTCTCCTAGATATTTCTCTGTTCCTGCTATCTTCATGCGTGCCTGAGGTTCATTTCCATCGTTACATTTGTCAGGGGGATCATTTGAACTTCCCAGACACATGTCGGACAAAACTTCTTCGGATCAGAGGATATTGGACTCCTCGGACAATTGAATGTCTCCTCGGATTGTGACCATGCTCCTCTCCAAACATGCTCCTTTTACATGAGTCTCTGCTCGAGCGTTTTCACCATTAAATTATATTTAATTCTTATTCTCTCAATGCTTGCCAAATAATAATAATAATAATAACAATAATAATAATAATAGTTATATCATCTACTAAATTTTAAATCATGCCACTAAAAAAGCCTATGAAAAGAATGAACGTTATAAGGAGCTCATTGTGAGAATTTAAATCCTCTAGATTTCCTAGGGTACTCTACCAATAAATTTCCTTAAATCTTAACCACTCTTTTATGATTTAAGGGTTTAAATTTTACCATATCAACATTCCACTAACAGTACTCTTAAATAATAAAATAATGTTGCAAACAAAACAATTAAGATTATTGTTAATAGAATGCTGACATTACAAAATTCAGATCATTAAATTATTACAAAATGATTAAGATTTAAGAAAATATAGAAGCTCTGAATCCTGTTTGTGATGCCCCTATCTTAGTTTAAAGTCATCTTTGTTTTGCCTAAACCCATGAAAGGCTAAAGGCCCATTTGGTTTGTAATTTGTCATCACTCAATTTTCATCACTCAAAATACCCTAATTTTCCAAACTCCCTGTTTGGCATCTTAACTCAGACTTAGTTTTCAACTTCAAAAACAGACCCATCACTCATCACTTGCGGCTGGGTTTCACAAAAAAAAAAAAAAAAAAGAAGAAGTCAGTTTGTCAAACATTGTGGCTGGGTTTCACCCAAAAAAAAAAAAAAAGGTAAAAATGTCAAACATTGAGGCTGAGATGTGAGTTTAATTACAAAAATGCCATTGAAAGTTGAATTTTGAAAACTGAGAACACCTAAAATGTGTTTTCAGTTTCTATAATTCATCACTAAAAAATCAGAGAATTGAGTGATAGAAATAATGATCCAAAACTCATCCAAACAAATGCTCATCCATGGGCCACACAATTTGGATGATGGAAACAGAAAATGAAGTGATATCACTTAAAACTCTTATCATCCAAACAAGCTCTAAGTGGTGGTTGTAGCGTAGCATTTCGAGAACTACTAGTCTCACTCACGTGACAGAGTCCTTGGGTTGGTACTAGCTAAAATGGTTGGGTTTGCGTCAATCTCAACAAAATCATCAACTCCTCATGAGTTTCAACACAAAACTTTTTGTCTAATAAATTAAGCAAATGTAAGAATAAGGTTTCTCTGCGTTGGGAAGCAAAAACATGAAGTACCCTTCTCCCTAATCCATCACTCCAAATTTACCCAATTTGATGATTAGAAAATATATACCGTTGTACTTTGATCGGAAATCCGCCTCTTCCTTCTCTTTTGCAAGTTTGCTTACTCAAGTTTGATTTCGAAGTGCTCCACTAGCCTTCTTCACTTGCTGTATTGATATGAGTAGCAGACTTGACTTCCTCAAAAACTAAGCCAATCAAAGGTCGACACGTATCAAGGCGAGATAAAAACAACCTCGATAACAGTTAGATTGGAACAAATTGCTATTTGTGTTGCTCATATATGTTTTTTCAAGCAAGTTCAAACTCATTGACAGTTACATGTTCAATTTTACAAGGCCAATCCATTTAGGAGACCTCTAGGAGGAAGAATATCTCCTACATTAGGTGTCTCACAGCATATAAAGTCTAAAAATATATGGATGATGGATCCCACCAACTTTGGGACACCAAGTTTGTACACCCGTGGTAAGAGATAACTTTTAACTCCCAAAGACAATATAGTTTCACGGGGAGGCATCAAGATTCAAGAAGCATCATTCCTCGAACAAATCATCGGGCATTTAACTTTTAACACAGAACAAGAGAATATTTTTTCGTAACAAGAACAACAAGAAAATTTTGCTAGAGTGTGATTTGTGTATAACATTTATTATCAGCATTAAAAGGTAGAGAATGTAATAGTAATTTATTTTCAGCCTGTCAAATGTGGCAATTGATTGCTAGCAAATATTATATTGACTACTTGATGGAGATGGAGATGGGATGGGACGGGATAATGTGCCTTTCATGTGTTCAAAAGGTGACTGATTAGAAAAATGTTAGCAACCCAAAAAATTATACAATTTTTGTTATAATTTGTCACGTAGCGTATTGTGAGTGGTGGAGAAAAAGTGACAAGTTTATGTCTATTCGCACCTTTAACTCTCATAACTAGTCACAAAATGAGTTGTGCCAAAAGTGATGGAATTTTTTGCGGTCTCGGCATTGTTCTACTGATTAATTATTACCTGTTTATATGGACGGTGCGACTGTTCACAACATGCGCAAGATTGCATCATATGGATGTGTCTGCCAGACTGGGTGCTTGTGGGCCTCTCTGCCTTTTCTTAGCGAAGCTATTTATTTAATGGATTAGTGTCATTATCATGTTATAATTTATTGGCAATCTTATTAAAAAAAAATCTCTATCATGATGCTTCTCATATAATATTTTAGCATATTAGCATTTATTTAAAATAAAATTTTGGTTGAGATGTACCTTTTTCAGATTTGAAGGAGGCGCATGAATTTTTATAGAGAAAAATAGTTGGTTGTTTAGATGGAGAAAGTTTGTATCCAGACACACGTTGAACTGATGAAGGGGTTGGGAGAATGAGATTCAGAATATTGAAAAAATAATATATGAAAAGGAATATTAGAGAAGAGAAACAAGTTCTCTCTTTTTGAGTTTGTAGCCAAAATTTATGATCTAAATTTGGGCCACACTCATATCTAGCCAACCATTACTTTTCTTTCTTTTTCCACAACCTATTATGGGTCAAGGAAAAGGGTTTAGCAGCTTTAATTCTTCAATCCAATTATTACATTACTTTACACAACACCTTAATAATTAGCAAGAGAATTAATAAAGTTATAAAAGTATATCGTAAGATCCCACGACAACTATATAAAATAGTATGATTAAATATCATTTCATTAATCTTTGACTTGAACAAATTAAAATAAATGCATGCAAATGAAATTAAAACGAGATATTTTAATCTTTGGGAGAGTGTGCATTTGGAAACTTATTATAAGATGGTTTTTTTTAATTAAATTATTTAGGGGCCGTTTGGTACGGTAGTTCAAGCAATATTTTTCAATTTTTAAACAACATTACACATATTTTTACCCACACGTATTTCTAAAAAATACCAACAACGTTATTAGAATAACTTTACCAAACGATCCCTTACTATTTACAAATCTCATACTAATTTTTGTCTTAGATTTATTTCAAATAATCTAACTTTTAATTTTTTTAAATAAACTAATTTTTAACTTTTTGCCTCACAATATACAAATAAATTACCAAAAATAAGTAATTCTCAAATATACACAAAAGTTTGGGATAATAATAATTTTGATTTCTAAAGTTCAAACTGTACCCTTTTCTGTTTGGGATAATAATCATTTTGATTTCTAAAGTTTTAATTTTATCAATTTCGTCCTCAAAACTTTTCCAATGTTGTTAATGTGGTTATTTTGTCCACGACCATTAAACATTTTCCGGTTAAGTCTTTAGGCAAATATTCCTCCATTCGTTTCTTGGGAAGAAAGAAAGATTAGGCTCATATATATGCGAACTCCCAAGTCCATCCAAAGAGGATCGAACAAAAGCAAATCCAAGCAATTGCTGACATTGATTACAATGTGGCCTTTGGATGTAAGTGTTTCAGACTGCTATCCTACGTATCGAAATTCCACGGTATAAAGAGAATGTGAAATTGTCCTTCATCCCCACAGGACTAAACACCTTTTTCCATTCTTAGATCACCAATAGTGTCCATGATGATTCCACCACCCCCAACAAAAGCTAGCTTTCTTTGGTGGTTGCATGATGCCCATAGGCCATAGCATTTAGAGAACGTGCCACTGTCTTACAAAGTTTCGCGCCCCACTTTTTCCTTTGGCGCCCTAATCAGTACAACTAATAGGCCAAAAGGTTATTAATTTTTCATAAATGGGGACGAAATATAAATTTCATCTTTAATTTTTCTCATCAAAAATACATTTTGTTGTAATGTTTGGATGAGATCTTGTTACACACACACAAAAAAGAAAAAAAAAATCCTTTAATGGGAAAAGTTTGCTTTCAGTGCTCCACTGTATTGAACGTGACAAACACGTGTCTGCATCAAATCATGTCGAAGTACTGAAACGCTTGGCACAAGCCAAATCCAACGTACCTACTTCCACTTTCTCGCCAAATTTATTCCGTGTTCACCTTGGCCACGATTCAGAACATTGTCAAAAATATGAACCTGAACAATTTTGTTCTTATTATCTCCAAAATCACATGTAAAGTTAAATGTGCATGTTCCGGGTAGGTTGAACAAGGCAAGAAAACAACTATTCACTAATCAGAAAGACAAAAGAAAGGCCATATATATATCAAACATGTGCAAAATCGTACTATGACTGCATTGAAAGAAAGAGAGAAAGGAAAAAAAGATAAATCATGTGTTATGTATGTGCCCTCAATTGTCTGGTATTTGTGTGGAAGATTATGGGTGCTTTACAGCACTTAACAGTGAAAATTATATATCAAATGTGGAGATGGAGATTATGATTGGCCCCACCAATAGAATAATAGATAACATTAAGAAATAGAGCGATCGATCATGTCTGTTGGGCTTGGATTTGATGGCCATAATAAATATATATAAAAATATATATATTTATATAATTACAATTTCTCCCCCTTAAGTATAGGGCAATTGCAAATATCTCACTTTGCCACCTTAATCATTTTTAATAGATTTTTTTTTTTTTAAGATGTGTTAGGACCCATACCAAATTGACTTTAATATTCAATGGTGCCATATTACAATTTTGGCGTAAATGCACTTTTAGTCCTTATATTTTAGCTTTTTTTTTATTTTAATTTTAGTCCCTACATTTTAATTTTACTACTTTTAGTCCCTAAATCAATTAACAGCGTGTTATTTTGGTCATTTCCGTCAGTCAACAGACGGAAATTGCTTAGGTGACAAACTGAGTGCATTACCGGTACATTAAATGCTGACGTGGCCAATTAAAAAATAATAAAAAATTTTAATTAGCATTATAAAAAAAATGTCATGTCAGCTTCTAAATAAAAAAAATTATTAATCAATTTTAACGAAATTAAAAAAGAAAAAACAAAATTAAAAACAATAAAATACATAAATTCATATCTAATTCATTTTGAACAATAACACACAAGAACACAATCACAGATTTAAACATCAACACAAGAACATAAAGCACAAACCCAGAACCAAACACAAAAAACACAAACTCAAATTTAAACATTAACACAAGATCACAAACACAAAGAACACAATAACAAACATAAACTATTTACTCTCAAAATAAATGCCACGTCAAATCCAAAAAATCAAACAAACCCAAAAAATCGTACAAACCCATCAAGAACACACAAGAGCACAAACCCAAAAAAATCATACAAACCCAGAAATCAAACACAAAAAAATCATAAAAGAATATTGTACAAAACAAAATCAATCCATATATATATACACAAACCAAATTATCCAAAAGAAAAATAGATTTAAATCCAAAATTTAAATCAATACAATCATTAACAAAATACCCACAACCAAACGAGAACAACAAGAACACTGCTTCAACCATACCAACAAGAACACCAAAACAAACCCACTCCAACAACAAACCCACCCTTCAACCCACCACCGGTCCCACCACCCTTTAACCCACCACCGCTGCTTCACAACCACCGATCGGAACCACCAGACCAAGGCAGATCGAACCCACCAAGGGAGCGTCGATTTCAGCTAGAGAGAGAGAGAAAAAAACACCGTATTGAGCCAAAGAGAGAGACCCATTGATTTGAGAGAGGAGCTTGAGGCATATGGGTTTGGGTTTGAGCAAAACCAAGAGATAAAGAGAGTTCAAGAAGGCTAAGCACCAAGATAGGAGGAGAAAGAAGAAAAAGAAGAAGAAAAGGAAAGAATGGAGGCGGAGAAACTGAGAGAAAGATCTGGGGAAGAAAAAGAAAAAGAAAGAAGAAAATAAAAAAGAAAAAGAAACAAGTACAAACAAAATCACACACAAATCTAAATTCCACTATTTTTTTGTTTTTAATTATTTTTTTTTATAATTTTGTAATTTTGTAATTTTAAAATTGATAAATTTATTTTTTTTAAGTTAGAGGTTAACATGGATTTTGTGATGGGTGACGTGGATTCGGAAATTGCTGATGTGTCACGGGTGACTTGGATTTTTAATAATATTTAAGTCCTCCGTCAGTCACCTCAGATATTTCCGTCTGTTGACTGACGGAAATGACCAAAATAACACGCGTTAATTGATTTAGGGAATTAAAAGTGGTAAAATTAAAATGTAGGGACCAAAATGGAAAAAATGCAAAATGTAAGGACTAAAAGTGCATTTACACCTACAATTTTTGTGTTCAGTTAACAATTTATTTATTTTATTTATTTATTTTTGGTTTAAGCTATACATTTTGCCACAGCATGGTGTACAATTGTTTTTTTTACCTGAAAAAATGAAAATAGACTGATATTATTTTCTTAAATTTAAGAAAATAAGTACAAAGAACATAATTACCTTTCAAAAATGTTAAAACTTTAAATTATTTATGTAGTAACATATTATTTTAACAAAATTGTAATAAATTTCATAAATTGATATATTTTTTTTCAAGCTATATTATAACATATATTTTAGACACATAAAATAATTATTACATGGTTTAGAACTGTTATAGTTAAATTATTTTATGAGTTTAACAAAAACTTATATAAGTTGTACTTGAATTTTATCTAATTTCTAAAATCATTATATGAGAATTAAAGTGAAGTTTTGACTATGAAAAATCACAACAAAACTTATTTAAATTAGAAAAGCCTAACAAATATATACAATATAATGGATATAATATCTTTCTATTGTAGAAATTGGTGTAGGGAGACATATGTATGTTATAGATTTTGCCCTCCAAGTCAAATTAATCTTGGTTCCGAATTCTACTAGTCTCCTTGACACTTTTGCTTATTTTCGATAGATTATTTGTATGATATTTATCAAAAGAAATAGTTTTGGTAATTTTTATGTTAAATGTATTTAAAAAACTAAAAAACTAGTTTATTTCAAAAAAGCTAAGAGTTAGATTATTTGAAAGAATAAAAAAAAAGAAAAAAAAAAAGATAAAATGTAAATATTTTTTAAGCAAATCCCAAAGGCAACAAGTCCACCAAATTTTCTCAAAGCTGACAAAAGTCAGTACAAACATTTCAAAATAACTCTGTCACGTTACAAACTTTTTGAAATATTAACCACACTAGCTAAGCAACCCCAACCCCCCAAAGAGAAAAAGAATATAACTTGCCAATCCAAAATATAACTAGCCAATCCAACATATAACCAGTCAACCCATGTTTTTTCAAGGCTGACATAAGTCAATACAACAATTCAAAATAAAACTGTCACGTTACAAACTTTCCCAACTATAACCACACTAGCTAATCAAGGGACCAAGGGGGGAACCCTCTTAGTATACCAAGTCTTGAAGGCTAGGTGTACATGTTCCCTTCGTTTTCGGAAACCATAATGAATCAAAAAGAAAGTATTGTAGACATAGAGAAGCTAGCATTTTGGAAGAAGCAAAGCACATAATACTTAAAAGGGAGCAGGTAGTGGATCTGAAAAGAAAGAACCTAATCCATCACTCAGCCAACTATTAAAAGTACTTCCAAGTTGTTTGCATGGCGTGCATGCAAAGACTTATTACCAACCAAAGTGAATCTAGAAAGAAAGCGAATTACTAACAAAGAGAGTTTGGAATGGAATCAACTATTCATTCATTAATTAATGTGGATAGTTGGTCTCTGGGACTGGGAAGTCATTGAAAGTAATCAAAGAGAATGTTCTGGAGCTGTTCATCATGATGGCATGGAAGATTTGGGAGTTGGGACTAGAGCTTTTCATTCCTGGAAGTTTAAGTAAAATAATAGGGATTATTTGCAAAAGTAACCATGGGTATTTGAATGAGCTTTTGCAATGTAGAGAGAAGCCATATGTGAAACAAGTCGAAGAACAATAAGATGGACTCCTAGCTCCACCACTGGAGATCTATAAAATAAACACAGATGAGGCTATCTTTTGTGAAAGGAACAGTGATCATCAGAGATGAAAAAAAAAAACTCCCTTAGCATCTTAAAATATCATTAGCCTCAATGGCGGAGCCGGGGGATTGAAAGACAAGCTTGAAAGTAAAATTAGTCCAAAAAATACTAATCGACATTAAAGAAATAATCAATTATATAATAATATATTCGTCAAAGATAATTTATTTTTTATACATAGAATTCTAGACCCGGGCCCGTGCTTATGCTTAGATTTCTCCATCATCTTAATTAACAATCAATTCAAGAAATTATTCTGAGTACTTAGAGTTCAAACATGTAATTTGATTTCCCAAAAAATAAATTGAAAAAATAAATCAAAGTAAAACTGGTAAGCATATAGTAGCTAGTATACATAGAAAATTGTATGCTATTTTATTGCCATGATTGCTATTAAAAAATATATAAATTTCAACTTTCTTTATATAGTAAAGGGACGGAGGTAATAGAGATTTTTTGCTGTGTGCGCTTTTAATAGTTATTCTACTTTTAAAATATAAGTAAGCTGTTCTGAGTTATAATACAACGAAAAAGATGATTTGATTTTAATTAAAAAAATGTCATGATATCCTATAAAAAAAATTAAATAAAAATCATGATATAAGAAAATTGAATGTCCGCTCCTAATAATTGCTCTTTCTCATCAGACCACGACACCAACTGATTTTGGTGTAAGTGGGGATCAAAACTCAAATCTCTTAAGTGCTCTATAAGAGACTTCACCGGTTTTTTTTTTATTTTTAGAATGAAACTTTACCAGTTGAGTTAACTGAAACACACAAATTTTAATTGTTATTAAAAACTAAAAATGGTACAAGTCCATTAAATTTTTATCCAAAAAAAATGTCTTGAGTTCCTCATTTATTTATCTTTTTTTTTTTTTTGATTTTTTAAAATATTATATTATACTCATCTCTCTGTTTTTTTTTTTTTTTTTTTTTTGTTGTTGTTGTTGAATATATATCATGTGTACCTTTTTCTTTTTCTTTTGTTAATTCCAAAACAAATGTCATGAGTCCCTCATTTATGATTTTTTAACAATATATATCATACTTATCCTTTTTCTTGCTAAATATACAGCTTAAAGATCTTTTCATTTTTTGGAATCAATATATCATTTGTATCCAACCATCTAGTTTCCATGAGGAACATTGGGGTTCATGATGTGATCATGGAAAGTGATCTGGCCATGAATAAGCGCTCATTTTTCCTTTTTGATAATTTAGTAGTTGAGAGGTGAGAATTTGAATGCTAGATGTCTCATTTGAAAATTTTATGAGGTACCGACCAGTTAAACTACAAAACTCTTAGTAACAAGCGCTCATTTTAAGAGAACAGAATATGTTGAAGGTGGGGAAACATTGTCCATGAAGTGAGGGATAGGTTGAGAGCATTTAGAAAATAGAAGGTAAGAGGAGAGGAAATTTTGCAGAAAATAAATTAGCAAGCGACATGTCCAATATGTATATAGTTTGGAGGTGTGGCTAAATTAGGTTCAATGCATCAATGCTAGACATGTGTCCATATCGTATCGGTCACCAAAGTTCCTGGGAAGATGAGAGTAGAGAGAAAATTGAACCCGAATAGACTTTGTGAGTAATAAGAGAATAGGACTGGTAATATGGTTCGTTTTATTTTGGTTTTTGGCTTTTCTTTTTTGCTAAATTGGAATTCTTTACTAGAGCTAGTAAATCGTCTTTCCTTTATGTATTTATGACAACCGAATCAACTGGTTTCAAGATATGAACTTAGGAACATTGATAAAGGTCAAAAGAAAAACAATCAAAATTTGATTCTGTTGAGCATAAGTATACGCCATATGCTACTCTTGGGAAGAACAAAGCAGTCCACGATTTACTCTAGCATTGCTAGTTTTATGCAGAAGTACTAACGTGCATTTTAATTTTGTTTAGCACAGTATTTGTTTTAGGGCAAGGATTTGCTGCATACATCATATCTATTAGTATAATTTTGATTGAACAATACTGGATAATCACAATTTATAAGATACATAAATTACTACCCATGAACAACAAAACTATGGGTACCAAATCTGATTCTTTTATCTACAATAGACCATCCATGTATATATTGATATTTGAAAATGTTCTTCATATTAACAGCATCAAGAACCACGATTTGGGCACACATTTGCAAAATGTGATGGATCACCGCAAACAAAACATCTTCTGCCAGTTACAGGATCACCAGTGGCTGATACAAAAGTCGCAGTTGCAGTAGCAGCACGTGATCCACCCCGACCACCTCTACCGCGGCCACCACTCCTGCTGGTATTAGATGCTGAGACACTCGTTCTTCCACGTTGAACATTCCCTCCAGTGACATTGTTGAGGTTATCCTCCCATCTGCATCACAGGCAACCAGATGTGTAAGTATGAACCAGTTCTTAGATGAACGTTCCAACAAAAGCAGAATTTTTTTAGCCACAAGTATGTAATAGCTTTATTAGGAAATGCTTCAATTGAAGTCACTTGCTGACGATCACTGAAGATTCAGTTCACTGTCACTTTAGAATAAGCATATAGTTCAGCAAATTGTACCCAAAACTAAATTCATAAAAAATATTATCAAATTAAGTAACAATCTCTTTTGAATGTAGATAAACCATTCATTTAAGGGGAAAGGAAGTTGAAAATTGTTTATTTTTCCACCATCTATATTTATCCAATGTGATTAGATGTATTATCACCTTACTCTCCAAGGCAGCTTTTTTATACAACTTTGATTGAAAATTGGGGAAAAAATAATAAAAGAAAAGAAAAGGATACGAGTCTATATCCAGATTAATAAATGAAAATCTTTTTTTACTTCTAGCCTCAAGGAACTGAAACTGAACTAAATCGGTAATGTATTCAACAATCCAATTTTCCTTACTGCTTAATTGTTAAAATCATGTCAACTCCCACCAAAATCATAAACTATATGGAAGCATACTTTCCTTTCTTCTTCTTTTTTTCCCTTTTTTTTGGGGGGGGGGGGGGGGGGTGGGGGGAGGAGGAGGGGGAAATTTGAAGAATCAAGCAAATTGCTGAATTAATTTGAACCACTGAAAAACAGCTGAGGAAATGAAAGAGTTCAAATAAGGTCCGTGTCTAGACATGCTAATACTGAGAAAGATGACAAGATTCATTGCGAATAGGGTTACATACACAAAAAAGTTGCACTCTTGTGACTGACATGAGTAGAACTTTCTTCCCCTGTTATTTGCCGTATTAGCAGTTCGCAGAATGCATGGTGTTCCACATGTGCTACATGGAACTGACAGTTCTCCTGCATTATTTAAAGAATCATTAGTCATTATTCATTCAAACTCCAGTTGTTCTGGTTAAAGGGTAGAGAGAGTGAAGCTCTTAATGATTTTCACCAGTTATTATCAACTTCATCAAAGTCTTCTATTGAAACTTTATGTAAACTAACTTCCTAAAACCTACAGAGTATAAAGTAAAATTCCAACCTGCATGGAAAATTTCTCACCAATTTCTAGTATAAAGTAAATAAAAATTAAATCTAAAAGGTAAAAATGTTGTATTTAAACTAGAATACTTCCTAATTCTTGTGTCTTCAGATCTTCAACCACAGTCCTAGACACTAATACTTACAACTCAAATACATTTAATAATGGTGTTGGAAACAGGGTTGCCAACACAAGATAACAATTACCCTAACATACAAGATAATCATTTTGATTAAATTACAGATACTGTGCTTACAACAATATTTCAATGTTTGCTCGCATCTACCTGCAAGTATAACTGTTGACTACTAATTTCAACAAGCAATAATACAATTTGCTTTAGAATATATAGACTCATTAGAAATAAAATAAAAAATAAAAAGGAAGCTCAGCAGGCATACCACTTTGAGGGTTCATTCCACGATGTCGAGCACTTCGAGAACCTGAAACCTGTGATGGGCAATCACTTGAAGAATGCCCTGTTTGGTGGCAGTATATGCAAGCACTGTGCCTAGCCTCACTGTGCCTAGAGTTACTTTGTTGGACATTGCTGGCGGGTGCAGAGGATCCTCGTCCTCTTGCTGGAGAACATATTAAATATGTAAGTCAGTTTTGTGATTGGCATGGGGGACAACAGAAGAATGAGTTCTTTCTTTCTTTCTTTCTTTTTAATTTTTTAATGATGAATAAGAATAAGTTCCTTCAAATCAAGCTCTTCTCTCTAAAAGTTACTTCTACTTTTTCTTTTTTCCTTTTTTTATGCTATGTAATTTGGTTAATTAAATTCATGCAACAAACTGAAACATACGGTAGGACACAGACTAGACATACAGTCTAAAATTTGACACTCGTACCAAATTAATCCTTTTGTGCATAGCAATTTATAAAAAAATAAAATAAATAATGGACCAGAATTTTAAGCCAGAAGAGAAGGGAGAAGGGCAACATCCATAACAAATAAAGGGATTACTGCGTAAGAAATACGTGTGCTTACATATCAAGCATTGTAAAAATGTATAGAATATCTTTGCACATCAAAAGATCATGCATGAACCATCTTCTAATGTCTATGCATTAGTGATTTACATTTAACACAGCCTAATCACATGCAAAAATCTCATAAACCTATCCCAACCTACCATACCGTAAAGATCAACACTCAATTACGTTGCTTATTTGCCTCTTCTAAATTTGGTCGGTGATCCCCAAGCTTTATACTTCTTTTTGAGCTAGTTGTTTGAGTTCAATGCTTAAATTGAGATACTTGGTTTGTAAAAGATTATATTTGGGGATTTTTATACTTCTTTTTGAGCTAGTTGTTTGAGTTCAATGCTTAAATTGAGATACTTGGTTTGTAAAAGATTATATTTGGGGATTTGATTTGTATAACTCGTTATTTGATACAGATCTGTTATTTGTTTCTATTGGAGGCTCGGCTTTTGGAGTTCATAATTCCAAATGTGAGACCCAAATTTGCTAATGGGGTTGAATACCTAAAGAGGAATTTATGATATTTTATAGTTGCTTGGATCTCATTGGAGATATTATTAATGTTACTTGTATATCTATACGGAAATGTATGATTTTGTTAACTGTAATTATTGTAAACGTTTATCGAGCTGTAATTTAAGTTTTAGGTGATTTTAGCAGGTGAAAATTTTTTTCATCTTTTTTTTCTTTATAAATATATATATATATATATATTTTATAATCTTATAGAAAGATTATTTACCTTGATTTTTTTTTTCAAAAAAAAAAAGGGGGGGTGTTTTCTCATGCATAAACTCTAGATAATTTTTTTTTCTTTTTTTTTTTTGAGAAACAACTCTAGATAGTTAGGAACATGATATTGATGATTCTTTAAATGCTAAATTTATTTGAACTTAGATTGAAATCATGTGTATGCAAATAGAACCCCTAGTAAACTATCCACTGATGAATCTAAAAGACATATATTAATATCCTAAAAATATTAAACACATTAAAACTATATATATATTTTATAATTCTGTAATTGGGGGAGGGATATGAGCCCTAGATGTCTCATTTGGAAACACTAAGAGGTGCCAACCAGTTGAGTTACAAGGCTACACAGTAAAATTACAAATAACAAGAAGCTGCATATAAATCTTTTCCTTCATTGCAAGTGTAATAGTGAAACTATTGACCATCTTTTCCTTCATTGCCCGGTTGCTTTGGAGTTGTGGAATATGGTTTTTGGGTTATTTGGAGTTTGTTGGGTTATGCCTTTCTCTGTTGTTGGGCTTTTGGCATGCTGGCAAGGTCGTTATGGTCGCCATCGAAATGGAGATCTATGGATCGTTGTTTCTCATTGTTTGATGTGGTGTATTTGGAAGGAGAGAAATAGTAGGTGTTTTGAAGACAAGGAGCGTTCCATGCCTGATCTCAAGCTTCTTTTTTTTAGAACCTTACTTGATTGGTTCTCTGTGTGGAGAAACCATCATTTTTCTTCTATTTTGGATTTTCTTGATTTTTGTAATGTTCGTTTTTGATTTGTTCACCCCTGTATACTCCCTGTGTACTTGGGTGTTCCTCTCTTTTTGATATCAATGAATCTTATTACTTATCAAAAAAAAAAATAAGCTGCATATAAATCAGTAATATTTGATGAACTATACATGACGTTGTCAAGTAATTACTCAGGACAAGCACCCACACCTGGTATGCGAGAACCAGTCCCACAGATTTCTATCAGCTGTCTAAGAATCTCGTCACAGCCACCAATGCAACCTGGTCATACATAAATGCATAAAAACTTCAGTGTTGACTCAACTGCAAATTTCACAAGGCAACTAAAATTATTTGGAAATATTGCCTGATAACCAAACTTATCCTGCAAGTGCGAGAATTATACAAGTACATTTGGGACTAGTGTACATATCTGTGCATGCACACAAAGCTAGTGCAGTTAAAATGAAAATATTGAAATGGACGAATGGCAATAAAGGATATAAATGCAAATGGAAAACTAGGATTGGCATCACTTAAGGACAAAATGAGGTGAAGCACCAAGAGACTATTTGGTCCAGTCATGCAGATGGTAGATATGTCAATATACAGGGAGTGATTAGATTCAAACAAGAATCTGCTTCAATGACAATTGGAAGGCTGGAACAGAAAAACATGATATACAGTCCAGAAATTATTAAATTAGTAATTTTAACCCTTATGAGGGTATATTTGTAATTCACATTATTTGAGTATAATAAAACTGGTGTTAGGGATCAAATTAACCTAACACAAGATTTTCTCCAAAAATCAACATGGTATCAGACCATACCTCTGCTGGGTGTGTAAAACTTACCAATAAAAAAAGGTAATATGGGATGGAGGTAATATCATACAAAATGATAATTAAATTTTAAAGTGAAACATATTCATGTAAAGACAATTAACATAGTTCTTTGGAGTTGTAACATACCCAAATGGTTGGCATTGTAGTTTGGTGGTATTTCCAGCGGGCGGAACTTAAATTGAATCATGTATACAGGACCTACAAGATTTTTATGCAATCATCTTTAAAAAAGAATAAAGAAAAGAGAGAGAGAGAGAGAGAGAGAGAGAGATCGCAAAAAGAAGTTAGAAAACATCATAGTTTACAAGCAACCTACATTACATGAATGCTTTAGACCAGGTGAAGAACCCAAGTCAGTACCAAACAGAAAATGGCTGGAACCACCCAAGAGAGGGTTTCTTATATCTAAAGACGATTATATTGGAAGAAGTATTCTAATAGATATGACAATATGCTAGATTGTACAGGTGTCATCACCTAACCTAAGAGAATAAAGGGAAAAATAGCTACAAGATTGTTACAATTTACCTGCATCCAATCAGCCATCCCTTATGGTTCCATATTCTTTATAGTTAATAAGAAATTAATTCAAAGATAAGAGAATTAATATGAGAGATAATCACAAGATATCCTCTCAACATGACAACTGGAAATTCAAGAGCACTAAAATCTGAAAAAGACTCAGTGTACACTCAAAGCACAAAATCTGTCAATTAATGAGTAAGAAATTATTTTAAGCTACTTCACATTCATCTCTCTATCATTTAAAGCACAATGATATCTCTTTTAACAAATTGTCCACATATTATAAAAAGTGACAACACCCCAAATCACCTTTCTCTTGACAACTAAACCTCTCTTTCCAACTTGCAAACATGTCTAGCACAGTCCAAGGCATCACCCAATGCACAACAAATGAAGATAAAGCTCACAACCTCAATTCTCATGCCACAACACAATGTAAAAGGAGATGGTGTATCATCTCACAAAAATTCTTAAACATGCAACACCCCCCTTTTTCTTCTTAAATTATCAATCATCAATAACCCAAAGCAATTGTCCATCTAAAGAATGCTACTTTTTTGGTATCTTTATACACCAAATATTTTCCCATTAAAATTTAACTGCTAATGGCCATCTAAGAGCCTCTAGAATGAATGAACATTGAACCTTCCTTTCTTAGAAAGCCTCAACCACAATAACTCCATAAAAATGTCGACTAACTCAATCTCCCAATGTTGCAAAGATCTCAGAAATTTCACATTCCGACATCGAGCTCCTTCATCGGTCATTCCCAACTGTAACACAACTAAACAATCCTTATCCACTAAAATCGAGAATAGGTCCAAAAAAACCTATCCTTCAGTTCAATATCATCATACCCACTAACACACCAGAGTCATACCTTATTGTCATCTTTTATCTTAAAACAAAAATACTGTGAAAAACATTCCCACAAACCCCTGATGCTCTTCCACAAACTCACACCAATAAAAACCTAAAAAGTATAGACACGAACACAACATGATATGGGACAACAAATTTTTTTCCTTTCCAACACATTGAGGACATGTATGCAGGAGTGTCCCTAGAGTGTCTAATAGACACGCTGGGCATTTTGGAGTGTATATGCTTCTTAGATAGGAACCTCGTACCAGTTTTGAGCTTCTATCACCCTAAACCTCCCCTTATTTAAATAAAAATACCTTGCTTCCATAAATTATCACATTTTATCCCAACCCATCATAACTATTTACCTAGAAATGTCTCCAAAAACCTATCCTTCACTCCAACATCATCACACCAACTAGCACACCTGATTGTCATCCTTTATCTTAAAACAAACAGATTGTCAAAACAATTCCCACAAACCCTAATGCTCTTCTACAAACTCACACCAATAACAACCTTGTATCGCTGTTGAGGTTCAATCACCCTAAACCTCCCTATATTTCACTAAAAATACCTTGCCTCGTATCACTGTTACTTTTTATTCTGGTCATGGAGATATTGAGCAGGATGTTGAAGAAAACAGAGGGAGGTTTTATCCAAGGTTTTCATGTGGGGCCTAATGCGACTCAAGGTTGAGTATCTTGCATCTCCTTTTTGCTGCTGATACCATACTTTTTTGTGATGCCTCTAGGGAGCATCTTCTATACATCCTCTCTTTTATTTGGTGGAGGAATTAGTTTGGGAAACATTCTTCAGATGTTTGGAATTTGGTGCCTTCATGTCTGATGTGGTTTGTGTGGAAGGAACGCAAATCACGCACTTTTAAGGACACTGAAAAATCCTTGGATCAATTGAAATCATTAATGCATCACACCTTGTTTGAGTGGTCTCGAGTTTGGGGTTTAATCATTGTACTTCTATTTTTGAGTTTCATTCTTCTCCTAGATTTGATCCTTGATTTTTTGTAACTGTTTTGAGATTCTTTGTGTTCATCATCGTGAATGTGAAGTAATTCTCCGTATTAATAAAACTTCATTACTTATTAAAAAAAGAATAACTTTTTCCACCTTGCTAGTTGTTTCTCCACATTTCAGTAATAGCATTTCCACACCCATTTTTGAGTAAACCTACCTTATACCCAACACTTCTGCCATATCTAAAAACATCCAACTTTTACCAAACTCCCCCTCAAACTAAAAACAACTTTGAAGTAGCTTGTAACTGCTCCATCTTCACCCCCACTAAATAAAATAGTGTCATCAACAAAGAACATATAAGAAACCTCCAATGTGCTTATTATCCTACCAATAACACAACTTGATAACCTTCCTCAAATGGATTTCATCCCTTTTAAATTACTACTTATCTGCCAAGCTTAAACTAACAGGAATGTGGAACCTTAATCATTAACATTATATTCTAACACTCCCTCAATGAGACAAGGTTCAAACACAAGATCTCTTGCTTCAATACCATGTTAAATTATCACTTGTATTAGAGTTTAAGCTGATAGGAAGTATGAAACTTAATTATTTATATTATATTCTAACAATCCCCTTAATCTACAATTTGGAAGTCAGATCACTTTGCCACAGGGAATGCATCAGCCGTCCATGTTAAAATCAGTAACAGAAAATATAGAGCAATAGGAAATTGTGAAAAAACCTGGAGTGCAAGTGTTGCAAGTATTAGTGGTTACCACTGCTTCTGATAGAGATCCGGGGAGCCAAACAGCATTCCTGCACTGAAAAGGAGTAGCAAATAGGTGTTATAATTATTAAGACCAAGGTCCACTAATGACAAAAAGAATCCAAATGGAATCACTAATCTCCAATATTCCAGTTCCACCAGAAAATATAAAAAGTAATAAAAGTGCTAATTAATACAAACCAGTGTGTATGGAGTGTGTGTGTCAGTCAATAACAGTTGAATGGTAAAATCGTGTTTATGATTTCAAAATTAAAACTGAAAATCATGTTTTCAATAAACAATTTCCAAGACTGTGTACGGATGTGTGCAACTAGCTATGTGCAACAAACATTAATGAAAAGTAAATACGTTGATATGAGAATTTTGCAGGTTAAAGTTTGCATAAACTCAATTAACCCACCAGCTGATCCTAGTCGACAATGAAGCTTCAAAGGAAAGGGCTCAAAAGATTTGCTAAATACATTTTTGATAAATAAAAAATAAATAAAAAAATAAAAAAAGGATTATGAAAATCGTAACAGGGAAGGAGCTTGCTACATTATTGCACCTTGAATAGACAAAAAGGAAAAGTTTAATGGCTTATAATAAAGGATAATACATACTGCAAGCATCTGCAAATGGCAAGATACTCAACCAAGAATTTTGCAGGTTAAAGTTTGTATAAACTCAACTAACCCACCAGCTGATCCTAGTCGACAATGAAGCTTCAAAGGAAAGGGCTCAAAAGATTTGCTAAATACATTTTTGATAAAAAAATAAAAATAAAAAAAAAAAAAGATTATGAAAATCGTAACAGGAAGGAGCTTGCTACATTATTGCACCTTGAATAGACAAAAAGGAAAAGTTTAATGGCTTTATAATAAGGATAATACATACTGCAAGCATCTGCAAATGGCAAGATACTCAACCAATTAGTAATTCAGGGACAAGACAGGAAATATTCCCTGATATTAAAAGTTCAACCTAATATCCATGGAAGGAAGGTTTTCTAAACTGTTATGTGGCTCTCAAATACCTAGCAAATTACAAGGAAATACTTTATAAGATGCTTATAAGGTTAAGCAATCATTATTGGGAAAATGTTACACAATTATAATTTTTTTAAAATTTTTTTATAAGTAATGAAAATTTTATTCAAAGTCATAAAAAGGAGTCACCCAAGTATACAGGAAGGACTTCCTACGCCTATGATAGACATCCAATCCAACAATTTTTTAAAGAAGAAAAGTTTTTAAGTCTGCTACTGTTCTTTCAGATTTTTCAAAACATCGGTTATTTCTCTCCCGCCAAATACACCACATCAAACAATGAGGGACAGCCATCCAGATAACACCATTCCGATGGCGGCCAAATTTTCCTTGCCAAAATGCTAGGAGCTCAATTGCAATCTAGCATTGTCTAGTATATACCAAACAAAGTGAACACCATACACCACATCTCAAAAACAATAGGGAAATGTAATAAAAGATGATCTACCAATTCTATATTACTTTTGCACATATAACACCAATCCAAAATCCATACTTTCCTTTTATGTAAATTATGAATAGTCAAAATATTTCCCAAAACTGCAGTCCAAACAAAGAACGCAACTCTGGAAGGAACCTTTGGCTTCCAAATGCTTCTCCAAGGGAAGGATTGATTATATACACCCAACAAGGCCCAATGTTAAGAAGGCTTATGTGGCTGATATCATGCAGTTCCCTAATGGGGTTCTTTATTGAGACTTGGAGTTCTTGTGTTCTATTCAGGATTGATTACATACACCCAACAAGGCCCAATAATAACTGCAAACCTCAAAGCCCCTACTCTTTGTAGGCATCCAGCATATCTATTCCTCACCAATACCCCTCGACGAAACTCCACATATAACATCCAAAAAAGTAGACATAGATTCCAATTCCCAATCCTGAATAGAACACAAGAACTCCAAGTCTCAATAAAGAACCCCATTAGGGAACTGCATGATATCGGCCACATAAGCCTTCTTAACACTACTAATTCTAAATAATTCAGGAAACACACACTCAGAGGGTTATTCCCACAACAGACATCATACCAAAATTTCACTCTAGTCCCATCTCCAATCTCATACTGAATATAGTAACAAAAAGTAGACAAACCATTACTAATAATCTTCGATAAACTCACTCCATAGGAACCTAGAATAGAATTAGAGCACCAACCTCCTTCCTCACTTCCATATTTAACCCTTATTACCCTTCTCCATAACGCTTCTCTCTCAGACCCAAATATCCACAACCATTTTTCCAACAATGCTTCATTAAAGCATCTCAGATTTCTAATTGCCAGACCCCCAAATTGAATAGACGAGCATACCTTAGACCAATTCACCAAGTGAAGTTTTGAATATAAATATCACGCATCCACATGTCAATAAGTTGAGCATATCTGAAATTTCAATGTTGAGATACACAGGTGACAGTAAAGAAAAGGGTATATCCAAGAAGTTAACATGATGTTGAGACTAGTTGGAGGTTAATTTGGAAGAAGCAGGAAACTAATCTGTGGCTGTATGGCCATGCAATTGTGATATGGCAAGAAATCATTTAAGTAAATGAAACTACAACCTACAAAATCACGAAGACCAAAATGAACAAAACTCCATGCATTGAGAGACAATGGACACATGACAAACCAACCTGATGCAACAATTTTTTTTTTTTTTTTAATTAGTAGTGCAAAAAAAAAATAAAAGGACAGGAAAATAAGGATAGAGAATTTAGGAGTTAGCATCTAGGCTAGCTTGGAGTCAGAATCAAATGAGAAAAAAAAAAACCACTCTAGAAGTCAACACCGAGGATTGGATGGAGTCTGCACCAGACCATTGTGACAATTTCATAGAAATTTTATTCATAAAAATAATCCCCCTCAATAGGAGTACAACACTTAGCTTATATAGACTATTAAACTTAAACCCTAATTCTAATGGGCAAAGGAAACCCTATTAAAAAAGAACATCAACAAGTAAGAGATATAAAGGTGATCCTATTAAAAAACGCAGTAATATATTCAGTTTGAAAAAATGCATTATAATTTATAACTAGTAGATCCTGTCAATCTAAAGTGAATAAACAGAACCATCCATCTCAGTCTTTATTGTTGAAAAATTATCATACAAACCCAACCTTTGCAAACCCTCAGCATCAAGGTATTCATCCAAGCATGATTAACAATTGAATGTAACAAGGAAAGTATCCCAACCTGTGGATAACCCATGCATCCAACCATGAAATTGCCATCCTGTTGAGAGTGACAATAACAATTTTATGAGGAAAAAGAAATAACAATATTTATTGCAGAGTATCTATAACATAAAGCCATATTACAAGCACTAAAAGTATCATGTACAATGCGACTTACTAGAAAGCACAAAACATGTAGGGAATTACATCTATAGAATACACTCCATTTATATGGCTTAAAATTAAAAACAATTTTTTATAGGTAATAAAAATTTCATTAAGCTAAAAAGGAAACATACAAGTGATACCCTTGCAGTATAGAGGGTGTATACCCAAAGGATCATTATCAGCAATTTACAAATACAATTAATCAATGAAATCATTAGTGAATGAAGGTCTCCTCACATCCAACAACATCCATTATAATAATGAACCCACCAACCTGAGTTTGGAAATTCTATATAGTTACTGTTTTTCAGATGTCCTCCTACCTCTCCCTTCATACAGGCCACATTTAACAAAAAGAGGCAACATTCCAAACTCCATAGTACAATAAGAGGTAATCTGTATCCATGTTAGAATAAGAAAATGTTGGGAAAAATTATCTCAATTTTGCTGTTTTTGGTCATTTTTTCCTATTTTTTCACCTAATTTCGTGCTTAATGCAAATTAGGGTTTTAAGATGTTTTCCTAGCCACATTAGGAATACTTTTAAGGTTTTCTAAGCATCTCCTAGCAGCCCTAAGATTGCTTTCTATTTAAACGCACAGTAATCTCCAAGGCAATTCATTATTCAATTTAATAAATTTCAAACTTTTGTCTCTCTATGTTTTGGTGGATTCCAATAACTCTCCTTGTGGATTTAAGGTTACTTTGATTGAAGAAAATGTGTTTTGCTTCTTGTGCATCAAAAAACCATTGGCTTGAAAGTGCACCAAAGGATCAAATTATCTTATTGATTGAAGAAAATTATAAAACTTCCAATGCTTCTTTAAATAGGGAAATTGATGCTATAAATCATTACCCGGTTTCGCCGAAGCACCATATCTGATTCCTGGCAAAGTCCACAAGGCCTAACAACTTCTCCGGCTGCATGCTGCTCATCCCCACCAGATCGGTTGGACCTACATTAATGGTAAAACATGCATTATGATAGTAAAAACATAATAATCTACGAAGACAGAGGAAAGTAAGCAATCACCTCTCAAAGAAAACTGCCATGGCTTCAAAAAGTTTTACTTTATTTAACCTGGCCTGCACGTATTTCCCAATGGTAAGTAATATTTGATATTGACAAAATACAGAACACAACAATAACAACAACAACCAAACCTTAGTCCCAAATTATACAACACAAGCAGATATTTAAAGAAGTATTTCAAAGTAACCTATAATACACAAGAGGCTAAAAAATTTGTTAGAAATTGACTAATAGGATGTGTCTGGATGAGCTTATTTTCATTAATTTATTTGGTTTAAAAATTAAAAAATTAAAAAAAAAAAAAAAAAACCTATGTGCAATTGACTTCTTAAATCAAATAAAATGGTCTTTGAGCTTCCACATCACCCACTTTGCCTTATTGAAATATTTCACATGAAAGAAATAATTGGGCCTTCTTTCACTCATGTACGCATACATGAGAACTTTTATTACTTTTGCATCTAGGTATTAGCATGTCATTTCCCCACGATGATAATTTGTAATATCTACAAATTAACAGAAATTTTCAAAAAAATCGATAGGGTTTCCTAACCTACATGTGGTTTAATCTCATGGAATGTCATCTGAATATGTTTAATCTCATGGAAACAACTCTATATAGGAAATCAAAGTTATACCGTAACCTCAAAGGAACAAATTACTAATATTCCATAATCACAGTAATGGTGAACTGCCTACTTACATCTACAAAGCAAGCTTTCATCTGCTGCAAACTAGCTGTCAAAACTTCAGCTTTGCTCTTAGTGCCTTCACTAACTGCTTTCATGTCACGCTCCATAACTGCTCTAAGATATGGTTTCCAAAGCTTATACCTATAGAAATAATAAGCCAAAGCATAATAACAATCACATATCTAAATACACATAATTCCTCACTGCAACATAGGTTTTAAACATTGAACTATGATTCAAATACATACATCAACCGAATTAATACTATTTTCCTACCATGTCTAATATTGGCATAGACATGGTAGGAAAATAGTATTAATTCGGTTGATGTATGTATTTGAATACTTTGTATTTCAAAAAAAAAATACTTTGTAAATCACACAAAGTTAACCACATCAGGTCATCCATTGCTTTTCAATACACCTATGAAACTATCAATGTATTGGCATAGACATGGTAGGAAAATAGTATTAATTCGGTTGATGTATGTATTTGAATACTTTGTAAATACTTTGTATTTCAAAAAAAAAAAATACTTTGTAAATCACACAAAGTTAACCACATCAGGTCATCCATTGCTTTTCAATACACCTATGAAACTATCAATGGATATTGATTTTGTTGAGTTTGGGACGTTTCTACCCATTTGACAATTATAATTTGACAATTTGCAAGTAAAATTTTTTTTATACATAATAAAATTATATAAATCATAAAAAAGAGTCACCCAAGTATACAGAAAGTATACAGGGGTAAACAATCAATTACAAAAGTTACATAAATCTAATAAGTCAACAACAGAAAATAAAGAAAGGTTCCTCATGGCTGACAACCAATCCAATAAAGTTCTAAAAAAAATAACTTGAGATCAGGCATAGAACTTTCAGTGTCTTCAAAACTCCTGCTATTCCAGTCCCTCCAAATGCACCACATCCAGTAATGAGGGACAATCATCCAAATATGACTATTCCAATGACGACCAAACCATCCTTGCCAACAAGCTAAAAGTTCAACGACAGATTTTGGCATCATCCAATGAACTCAAAACAAACCCAATTTGCAAGTAAAAATTTTCTTACACAGTATAAAGTCAAATTTCATTCTCAAATATCTTGATACAGTTAGGAAAAAAAATAGAAAGATGTTAGTATGGGTTGTAGGAAGTTTCCTAATTGAGGGGTCCCAACCAGCTGTCCCTACAGCTATCATATTGATAGATATTCCTTGTCCTATTGTAGTGACCCTTTCTATATAAAGAAAGAATAGAAAGATGGCTCCTCACTTTTTTGTATAATCATTTTCTTTCCATTAACATGGTATCAAAGCATTAAAGATCTGTGTCTCCGATCCTCATCAATTAAATATTGTTGGAAGGAGCATGAAGACATCCAGCATCTCAAGCGTCTTCACGCACCTCCTTTGTTGAAAACTGTTAGCTTGTTGTTAGTAACAACTCAGAGCTGAGTCATTGCTCTCGGTTGTTGTTGTTCTTGGTGGTTGGTTAGCAGATCTTAAGTTATTTTCGACCATCCTCCGCCTATCTTGGTAGTCGTTGTTCTTGGTGGCCGTTGATTGAGTTCGATAGTCGAATCGCATCCTTGGTGGATCCGCGGTGGTTTTCGAACATCCTCCACCATTCTTGATTGTTTTTTGTACTAGATGGTTGGTTACTAGAGCATAATGGTGTGTTTACCAGTTGCTCAGCCGAAGTAATGGTCGCAAAAGTAGTGGTTGGTTGCCAACGTAGTGGTCGCCAACACATTTTAAGCTTGCCAGCTTTTTGTATATTCATAGTTGTTCATCCCTCATCCAGGATAAAGATAGCCTAACCTGGATAAAGTCTATGTTTGGCTTTGCTTGGTTTCAAATCTTTTTGGCTGGTACAGACTGCTTCGGTCAGTTCAGGTACAACTTCTATTTTGACTGATATAGACCGAGTTTCAGCCAGTTCAAGTAAATTTCAGCCCTCTTGTTGATGTCTTTACCAAGGCACTGTGTAGGAGCCATTCAAAGTCTATACGTTTCAAGCTGGACCTATATGACAGCATGTGGGGGAGTGTCAGAAAAAAATGGAAAGATGTTACTATAACATTGTGATGTGTGGGTTGTACTCTTCTAGAAGAGTTAGAAGCCTTTAGGAAGTTTCCTGGTGTTGATGTGTCCTTGCCAGCTGTCCCTCCTAGTTGTTATATCAAAGGATATTCCTTGTCCTATTGTAATGACCCATTCTATAAAAAGAATAAATAGTAAGAGGGCTGAATAATATATACAACTCACTTTTATGTGTAATCATTTTCATTCCATTTACATATACGAAGCCATATATATTATTATGGATGTTTGTGTGTAGACACAAAAATATACTCTTACCAAATATACTTCAGAATACAGTAAACATAAAGTTTCTGTCCAATTCTTGATAGGATCTATAAGTTCACTACGGTTAAATATTAATGTAAAGCGAAATACTTTCATGACATTGGGGAAATTCTGACAGTGGAAAAACTCTCCTCAAATGACGTTTTATTGTGGTAGATTGGTGTTGTATGTGTAAGGAAAGTGGAGAAATAGTGGATCATCTTTTGCTTCATTATTTGATAGCAAGAGAACTCTGGGCACTTGTCATTTCTTCCTTTGGAGTTGAATGGAGATGCCTAATACATTGACAGATCTTCTCACTTGTTGGAAAAGGAGATATGGTACAGTGACAAGGACTTAAATTTGGGGTGCTACTCCGTTATGTCTTATGCAGAATATTAGGAGAGAATGGAATAATTGTACTTATGATGGAGGAGGGCACTAAGTGATTTCGCTTAAATCGCTATCCTTGAGAACTTCATTATGGTGGGGGCATGATTTTGGTCAAGTATTTTACTGTGTCTTTGTCTTCTTTTGCTTGTGGTGTACGACAAGGACTTGTAAACCAAATTCTACTTAGTTCTGATATCAACTGCAACACACCACATGCCTTGGACTCATATATATACTCTGCCATGCTCACTATTCAACACATAAATTTGGTCTTTAGCACACCGGGTTTAAATAATTAGGAATTTTTGTGGTGTGCTAGTTGTGGTGAGAGCAAGCCCTATGGTTATATTTGGGATTTGCAAGGATTCTTTTGTACCACTTTTATAATCTCCTACTTTCTTAATGAAACTTTCTCCTAGATACCACCCATTGATGAAGGCCTAAGGCTGAACAAAGTAAATCTTTGTGTTCCATGTGTTATTGTTTCTTCTATTTTTCTTTTTCAATTTTGCATACACTCATTATTATTACATAAACTCACAGCCAATAGGTATCAAAGCTTACACTATCTTGGAAAAAAATATTAGCCAGCCTTGATTCTTCTTCTTTTGTAGAAGTTGTTGATCTTTTAAATTTCATATTTTAATTCTTTAGGAGTTACAATATTTTTCTTCCCATGTACTATAGTAGTTCTCTCATTTCAATATACTGATCCTTTTACCTAAAAAAAAAAAAAAAAATTCATGGCATTAATAGTATATTCTTTTACTTTGACTCAAGAAAACAATTTTTTTTTTCTCAATAAAGCCCTCTAGAAATTTTGATCAATGGCTAATGGCCCCAATACCCTACTAATAAAAAGTAAAAAAGTTATTTCAACCTTAAGTCTATAAACTGCTCATTATGGGTCGCAAGGCTGAAAGTTAAAAGGAATAATAAAACTTATTAAAAAAATGCTCACAGTGACTAATGTGTTGCAACATCTACATAAAACATCAATGTCTCTTGATATATATTGTAGAACACACCATCCATGTTATAGGAAGGGATTATACATATGTACGTAAAAACATGTGAAATTATAAGTACTAAATAAGTTACAAACGCACTTAGTGGGTCTTGAACCCAGTACCTTCCACTCTGTTCTTGTGGGAGGAATGGCCATTTGAGATAAAGTTAATTGGCTAAAAATTATAAACATGTATGAAACATTTAATTAATTAATTATATATATATATATATATAAATAATTTATGCATGCATGCATGTGACAGTTTGTGTGTTTAAGATATCTGTAAGGCATCATGCACAAAAATGTATATCTAGCAAAACAAAAGTCAAATCATTGGCATACTTATTGTTACTAGTTAACTTGTTTCTTCCTCAATACTTAATATACCATCAATGGCACCTTACAGCTACACATAACATGCAACTATAATAACGATGGATTCCATAGTCAACCAGTTTATAACTAAAAAAGACCTCCATATCTGAGATAAGATTAAATTGAGTCTCAAGACAATGTTATTATATCTTTAAATACAAAAACTAAATTACTTACCCCATGTCATCATATCCCATAACAAGTGCCTCACCCTGAAATCATAATAAACTGAAAATCAATTTAAAGAAATACTGCTTTGTACAAAACTACAAAGACACGGTTTCAAGCTCTCCAGAGTGTCAACTTATCAACATTGGAGTTTACTTACATTTGCAATTATAAAAGAATATGATTAAAGCGCTCAAAGATAAAAGTTTTTGTAAGGAAACATAAGCCAAAAATACACTTCACAAATGAAATTCTTTTGTATATGGTGCTAGCAACAAAAGATCAAAATGAATTCTACCAAAGGATATGATGTTTGAATTCCAAATTCCTAATGTCGTGATTTCTTATTTGGTAAATATTCTAACTAAAGAAAATTTCTCCAAGGATTATTCTTAGGATGCAAAACCCAACCAATTTATTATTGATGCACGCATGATGAGGTGGCCGATTATGTAATGATGAGGTTGCAAACCATGCCACTAGAGCATGAGATGAGGTGGCTGAATCAACTACTCCACAAAAGCATGATAGATGTGACCAAAATCAGCTACCCAGAAAAGTATCTTTTTTTAAGACGTGACTAAATTATTTTAGACATATGGATAATTGCCGTAGAAGTTAGTTAGACATGTGAAATAAACGTTATAGTAGTTAAATGCTAGCTATAGTTTGTGATTTTAAGAAAGAGATTAATTATTTATATGCATGTGTAGCTACAGTTTGTTAGGGAGGTTCATAATTTTTTTTTTTTTTTTTTTTTGATAAGTATGTTAGGGAGGTTCATAATTGGATTGATGTCAGCATAACGTCATCATAACAACCCCCTTGGTGTATAAATAGCCATGCTTGGCCATTGTAATTTTTTCCATTGAATAAAAATTACTCTCAAATTCTCAGATTGAGGTTGAGATTTCTTTCTCCCTCTCTCTGCTGCCACTCCCTCTCTATTCAATTCTCTCTTTCTTTAAGCTTCTCAAATTTCCCTTGCATCAATTCTACAATAAAGAAATTGTGTTTGACCTTTATTAAAGGGAACTAACTGTAGGAGCTTTGTTAAGGCTTGTAGCGGTCCATCCCCCTTTTAGGAAACGCGTTCGAAGGAGTCTCTATCTAGTCCTCTGTTTGACCTATAATGAAGCTTTGGTTGGAGTCAGTCAGCCATTGTTCTTTTGCCAAGCTCTAGACCTTTATCCCTTTCTTATTTGGGGTCTCATTGGTGATACCAAGGACGGTTGTTCATAAGACAGATTGTTGGAAAAGGAGGCTCAATAGTCAATAGGCATGAAAGCATTGTCATCTTATCTGTTGTATCTCAGGTGATATTTGGTACCCAAAAAATAAAAATAAAAATAAAAACCTATTTTTACAATTAGGTATGAGGGGAAAATTTGTAATAATGTAATTATCCGCCTATAAATAATATGTATGTATGTTAAGGTAAATTATTCCCCACTGCAGAACTTGTGTGGGAACAGGCTAGAGAGCTATATTTTGGTGTCAATAATCTTTAGACTGTTGTGCCACCGCCAAAACTCCATCTACAAGTTGTTTCACTCGCTATCATTGTTGTGGTGCCACTCAATCGTCGCTAGGACCGAGGCCTGTCATTAGGACCAATCGCTCACACAAGCCACTCCTATTTTTGTCATGGTTTTGCTTAAGGCACTCAGTTCCAACCCCCCCAACCCCCAAAAAAAAAAAAAAAACAACAGCAACAGTGTTGGGTTTGGAGTTGTGGTATCCCCATTGACCTGTGACATAGTAGATCCCTCACAAGCCCATGCATGCAAGAATATTTCATTTCATTAATTTCAAACTGTGCAAAGTCCAAATCAACTATAAGTCCACACTAGTTTGAAGCCCCACTGAAGCTGTGTGGCCAGAACAGAGGAAACCCATGGCCAATGTGATGCAGGACAATAGACTCTAAGGGAGGGACTTTATTTGGGAAACTAAACAAGAACAAAAGAAAGGGATAGGACATAGGAATCAGCACTTAGGGTTTGCTTAACGTCAGCATCAAGCAAATGAAACAAAAAATTAAATTGAACCCAAGCATGGGCACCTAGGACTGCTTGGAATCAGCACCAAACATAATAGGAAACCAGGAATCAATACGTGAGCCTTCTTGGAAATAGCACCAAGTACTAGAAGAAAACTCTCAACCCAAATTTATAAATCCAGTTTCAACTGCTTACAATAGCATTGGGTCCTTTAAACAGACTTCCCAAATTACATCAAACATGGAAAAAAAAAAATTAAATCATAATGAGATTACATCAAATATGAAAATAAAATCCAAATAGCCATCAAATCTCTCTAATAACATCAATTAGCACCAATCACGATCAATCAAGTCCAACAAAATCAATCACCCGTTAAGGTGCAGCCTAGTGGTTACAAGTTTGGGATGAGCTATAGGCCCAAACATCCTAAGTTTGACCCCCAATAGGAGTTCCCCTGAATTACCTGATACATAGTTTTGGATAGGATCATGTATCCGTGATTTACTCCCCAGGGGTAGATTCAAAGGGCCCTACCTTGGTGAGGTTCCACGTCATCAAAAAAAAAGTCCAACAAAATCAATCAGCATTAATGGTTTAATGACTATAAATTGGTCTCACGCTAACTCTTCCAAGATGGGAGAAACTTGACCCATCGAGCATATTTCATGGTGGGCTGGACAATGACAAAGTGGAGGCTAAAGACTTGGCTTTGATGACAGCACAACTGATCTTTAGGGTGTGGCTTGTGGTCTACTGCGGGTGGGGTTGTGGGCTTCTCATCAATTGAAAATGTTGTTAAAGCACACTTAAATGCACTTAGAGCTCAAAACTCAAAGCCTTAGGCCTAAGCACTTTGCTTGGTCAAAACAAAGCTTATTTAATGAATCACACCTGAAGCATGCTTTTGTAGCACTTTTTGAAGAAGCACAAAGGCACACCTAAGTGTGCTTTTTTTTTTTTTTGTTAAAAAAATATATGAATCATTAAAATTATTTACTTGATTTTGAAGTAAATGACATGGACCGTTAATTTATTTTAAAAAATTTATTCTTAAGCTGCCATACACACATGCACAAACATGTTTGCATATCTAAAGACACAATTAAATTACCAATTCCCAAAAGCTTAAGTTGTTAGGAGACGATGAATTTAATCATTATTCTAACACCTCCTCATGTGTGGACCTAAACTCCCCCTTAATAAAGTGGAGCCCAACATGTGGCATTTTTAACATTTTAAATGGGAGATCAAGTGAAGGCAAAGATCAAACTTAAGATCTCTTACTCTAATACTATGCTAAATTACTTATTATTCCATAAACTTAAGCTGTTAGTAAATGGTGAATTTAATAATTTAATCATAATTCTAACAAAATTAACTATATTGAGGACAGGAACTAAGGCTGCATTTGTTGTAAAATGTCTTCCGGAAAACATTGTCAGCATTTTCAGGTATTTGTTCGTTATAAAACCTTGGTCAAACCAAAAATATTTTCGGTTGACCATAAAAACACAATGGATAAAAGTTGTAAAACGTTTTACGCCAAAAATTTTGTAAAACATTTTCCAAATCCACACATGCACACCCCCCCCACCCCCCACCCCCCACCCCTTCCCTCTTTTATCTCTTTTTCACACTCTTTTATCTTTTTTTTGATAGGTAAGAAAGTAATATTATTAAGAGAAAATAATAAAAGATACATAGAGTTCACGGTAGTGAACAAAGAACAACATAGCAACAAAAGAAAAAAAAAAAGAATCAAAATCATATTCTAAGAAACAAAAGAAAATCAAAAATAGTAGAACAATCCAATTGAAGAGAGTCCGCTGGCACAAATCTAACAATTGAGCCATTGATTTCTTGATATCCTCAAAAGAACGCCGATTATGTTCAGTCCAAATAGTCCACATCAAACAGCCTGGTACCAAGTTCCAAATATCGGAATTATATTTCCCAAGCCAATGGTGCCAACAACAAAGTAAGTCTGCAACCGAACCTGGCATGACCCAATCAATCCCAAACAGCTGAATTATATTTCTCACTCTTTTATCTCTTTCTCACACAGACCATTGGGGCTTCAACTAGCGAGCGATGATAAGGGCCACTAGGGGTGGCAATTTACTCCCCCCAGCACAATTTTCCCCGCCCCACAGAAATGGAAGGGCGGGGATGGGGAGACATTTTCACCCTGCACCCTAGGGCAGGACAAGGATAGATTTAGGTTGCCCCCATATATTTACAAATGGCCCTTTGTTTTATTCATATTTCAACCCTAAGATCCTTACTAACTTTTATAATTAAGTATCAAAATGCTTGGATATGAAGACTTTTTTTACTGTCTTGGTAATTACTTTAGTTTATTATTTAGTTGCAAAGTGAAAAATAGTTTGATTTGGCGTGATCAATATAATTGCAAGTATAATTTTATACTATTATAATAGGTGTGGCCGTGTGGGTGGGGTGGGTTAACATGGGGAGGGTTCTTGAGGGGCAGGCAGGGCAACTACCCTACTGGGTAGGAGCGAAGCACCCATAATCTGGCCCACTCTGCCTCGTTGCCATCCCTGGGTGATGGGCAACAAAGTCTCCAGAATGCATGGATCTCTAGGTTTCTCAACACTATTGATGTCACAGTGAGGTTCTATCAGACGAAGTCTCCGACATGCCTAGGGCCTTTCACAGCACTATCAATATCGTCGGGACTTGCAATGGGGATCTATCTCTGCTGCATGTGTTGGTGGCTGGGTTTTCTTGTGGTCTCTAGGCTTCTCTGATCTGGTAGGTTGTGCATTGATATGGTGGATTTTGTTGGTTGGTGCATGGATCTAGTGAGTCGTGAGATTTGTGGATAGGGTTGTGAGATGTGAGATTTTTTTTCATTTTGCGTAGGGGCAAACACCTGAAGATGTTTTTCGAAGCATTTTCAAGAATGCAACCATGCTCCTAGAGAAATGTTTATGCTGAAAACACTACATGTAGAAAAACATTTTATAACGAAACAAACCGAGGCTAAATTGCAAAAATGACTGTTAGATTTACTTTCTTGGAAAACTATAGACAACTTGACAACTATTTCATTCCTAAAGTTTAAATCCCATTCTAAACCTATAGCTACTTCAGTTTTTTTCCCCATACAAAGAACCAATAAATGAATTAGGAAACCTAAGCAGACGATCCTAAGAAGATTGTTTGGTATTCATTGCGTAATGCCGAAGACGGTGGTTGAACTTTTAGCTTGTTGGCAAGGGAAATTTAGGTGACATCAGAATGGTGTATTATATGATTGGCTGTTCCTCATTGCTTGATGTGGTGCATTTGGTGGGAAAGAAATAACCAGAGCTTTGAGGATTCTGAAAGGACAATTCCTGAACTTAAATTTTTCTTCTTCAAAACTTTATTGGATTGGTTGTCTGTAGTAGGAGGCAGTCAATCTATTTTTTCAATTTTTTCTTTAATGGATGCTAGTAATTTGTGTATTTGATTGTTCTTGTCTCTAGTGTATACTTCCTATATACTTGGTTGTCTCTTTTTTTGATATTTTAATAAAAAGTTTCATTACTTATCAAAAAAAGAAAAAAAAAATTATTAGACAAGACAGCAAATAATATATCATAAAGAGTTTGAGCCTCTGAAGTTACAAGATTAGTTGGAGAGAAACGCATGTTTGAGTCCTTAGTTGCATAAAACCGATCAAGCAGCTTTTTTATGTGATCATGCATCGTTGCATCTGTACCAATGCCCTCCTACATCCAAAAAAAAAGGGCAAAAGGAGAGCAATAATTTAGTCACAATTATCACTGTCTGATTAACTAGAGAATAGATCATCCAAATTTCAGACAATAAGGAGTCCATACCAGAATCAATGCAGATTAAGTATCTATTTTCCTCACCTTGTCCATACAACTAAGCAGATCAGCTTCACTCAGAAGTGGTGGCGGTCTAGTAACTCCTGAATCTAGGGTCAATGATGTCGGTACAAACTGTAAAATAACCAGTATACATGTAATAAATTTCAAGATACATAAAAGAAGTTAAAGCAAAGTTTAACCCTCAAGGTTCAGAACATAAAATTGTATGATAAAATCAATGTGGTCTTATTCAGTGGACATTGGAAAAACTATATACAGTAGCCACAGAAAAATACATAAACAACTGGAACAAGTTCTCATAAACTTTAGACGAGAGAATCAAAGTTTCAGTTTTAGACTATGATTTTGAAGCTTCATGAATTCATCTGGCTGCTCGAAAGACTAGCTCATCCTACTAGTATTACCCTTCATTTTATGAGGATTACCCCCTTATTCATGGAAGAGGTCTGAGGGATGAGACATCCTTTAAGAAAAGAAAAAACTTTTTTTTTGATAAGTTAAGAAAAGAAAAAACTTGTACTGGTAAACTGCTTTTTTAAATTTATCTAAAATTTAGTAGTTTTAAAATTAATTCGGACATTTGGAATTTGGTTCCTGGCTGTTAGACGTGGATTGTTTGGAAGGAAAGAAATCGGCGCTCTTTTGAGGCTACTGAGAAATCACTGGTTCAGTTACAAGCTCTATGCCAGAAGACTCTTTTTGATTGGTTTAGGTGTTGGGGCTCCTCGAATTGTTCTTCTATCATTGAGTTTCTTTCTTCTCTTAGAATTGCACCTTAAGTTTTTTCCCTTGTTGTTGTTTGTTGCTTTTTCTTATGTTCACAATCATGAACACCTTGTATTTGCTTTCTTCGTTTTTTCATCTTGATTAATATTATTCTTATTACCTATCAAAAAAATATTAATTTTACATGTCTAACCCTACTATTTAAACTTTCTAAACAAGTGAATTTGAGGGTATTTTAAGCATTAAAAAGTAGGAATACAAACAGGAGAAACCCCTTAAATAGTAGTATAGATAATCACATATGCATATTTGTTTGTATGGAGAGAGAATAAAGAAAGAAGGCCCTAAAAGAAGAGCACAAAAAATAATAACTTTCAGAAATGATCTCCAATAATACAAACTGAAATCCTCCCCGCCCCACTTTCCCCCTCCCCACCCCAAGAGTCTCATCATCAAAATCCACAACATATTTTAACATACATTATGCCATCATGCAAATTAAAAAAATTTACTCTTTCAATTCCTTTTATTGAAAAGATATACAAATCATAGGAAAGAGCCAAGGGAGGATCATTGATGATACATCCTTAAAGGTATATCAAAATGAAATGGTAATCACAAGTAAAGATGGCATGTGAAAAAGGACAACATCACAGTTCTAAACAAACTCAGACAGACTATCAAGTTAACTAATGGTATCTTGTATAATGTGAACTGCATTATTTCTTCTTTTCTACCAGTGTTGTTAAAAGCGCTAAGCGCACTTAAGTGCAAAGGTCTCCTGGAGCCTAGGCGCAAAGCGCAAGCACGCGCCTAATCGATGTTAGGCGCAAATTTAAAAAAAAAATTAATAAATTAAAAAAAAAATTGATTAATGGTCAATACAACAATCAAGTGATCAATTAATCATATAAATTACAATAAAACATTTTATACAACATTTATATAATTCTCTTGTGCTTTACAAAATATATGCAACCATGATATTTGATGGCCATGATTACAAAACATGGTTGAATCAAAATAGAAGTATAGAACAAAAAAGGCAAAGGCTAAACAGTACTAGAATGTTAAGTAATGTTATCTTTGCCTAACAAAATATCATTGCCTAACAAAATCAATGCAAATATGCAATGCAATCCTAATCTACATAATCATCATCCCCATTAAGCAAGGAACCATCATCATTGTCATCACAAGATTTGTAGCCGTCATCATCTTCATCTCCATCATGAGGAGCATGTTGTGAACTAGAACTTGAACCTATTGCTTGACTTTAGTGTTTGTTTGTGTGGTTGTGGTCCAAAAGGTCTAAAATATCTAAAGAGGTAGGCTTAGGTGTATGGTAGCACCATACTATTAGTTTTTATATATTAAATCAATGGCTTATATCAAACATATTTAGATCTAATAGCTAAAAATCAAATCAGGATTTTTTTTTTTAAAAATTTACAAAAAGCTCAAAAAAGCAGGCTTTGCGCTTAATAAAAAGGTTCTAAAAAGCGCGCTTAAGGCGAGCTTTTAAGAGGGCGCCTCGCTTTAGAGGGAAAATCCCCAAGGCTTGTGTGCTTTGTGCTTAAGTGCACTTTTAACAACACTGATTTCTACCATGAGTTAGCTAAAACCTTTGTCAATATTTTAATCTCTTTAGTCCAAAAATTTCTAAGAAGTTGCCTGGGCTGTGCACATTTTAGCATTTCAACTATATCACAAAACGATGACATATCTAAGAGCAAAAAGGGTTCTAGGGATTTTTTTTTTTTTTTTTTTTTTGATAATTTATTCTAGAGAATTATATGCTAGCTGAAAATTCCATCCAACTGATAAATGTAAGAAGTGGGAGGGGAAAGAAGTGATAGAACAGATCAAATATGGAGTAAAAAAATTACAACAATCAATATGCAATTGGAATTGCATAAACTTAAATGCAGCTCATGATGAGATGATCGATAGCAAACCTGCTGTCCAGAGACATATGTTGGGATCGTTGAACTTCCCCAAGACTCAAAGCGGTAAACATCTAAGTAGTTTTTCTGGTCAAACAAGAAGCAATCAAGTCAAATACAAAATCATCATCATTAATCCCAAAACCCATCCGTTTGGGAAGGGGGGGGGGGGGGGGGGAGGGGGGGAGAAGGTTTTAAAATAGTAATTTCATTTTAATTCCTAATTAAAATAGAAGCCAGTTCTCTGTCCATTCAAGTAAAATATAGAGATCGATACATCCAAGAAAGATCATGGGTCCCAAAGGCTATAGCTAATTCAGCTTCCCAAATTAGAGTATCATTGATGCAGGAGACGCAAGAAGATTTTTATTTAGTATTATTTATGTTTTCAAGTCAATTGTATTTTTATATTTTAGGTCCTAGTAGTTTATTAGGCTATTAATATTTTAATTTGGAAGCAAGGTTATTTTCGTAATAAGGCAATTAGGGTTTCCTGGCCAATTAGAACTAGGGTTTAGTAATCCTTTATAAGCAACCTATTGTACTCCTTGAGGAGATAGTTGATATTTTGATGAATGAAAAAATGGCCGTTTGGTCTTTCTTTGGTCTGGTGCTGACTCCAGGTCTACCCTAGGTGCTAACTCCTAGTGGTTTCCCCGCTTGGTGCTGACTCCAAGCAAAGCCTAGGAGCTGACTCCTAGGTCATATCCCTTTATTTTTCCGTTGTTTAGTTTTGTTCTGGTTGTCCTGCGTCAGTCATCAATTTTTTTCTTTTAAGTGTTTATCAATCACAAACAGGATATTAAATTCTACCTTAGCATAAAGCTGTTAAGCAGTTAGCAACTAGAGTTCCATCTTTGATCAACACCAATTTTATTCTTTCTATTAATTATCTTTTGAGCTTTTTTTTTTTTTTTTATAGGTAATAGATATTTTCATTAATAAAAAAGTACATCATGTTCACGATGATGAACAGACTGTACTTGAAAAAAAAATTATATATATCACAAAGAAACAGAAATAGATTGCAGGAAATCAAATACGGAAATAAATTGCGTAAAACCCCAAGTCAAAATGTGAATTCAAAATGAATTGAAACAATGATGCAGCCATGCAAGATTGATTTGTTACTATTTCACAAATTCGTCTATTCAAGATTTATTTTATGGGAACCACGCATGAAGTCCAATTGAAGTAAAAGGAACGTGGTTTTAATGGAGTAGTCATATGTGTTTTAGGGTCAACGGTTTTTTCTTTGAGTTATTATTCTATAAGTTATGGTAAATTTTGTACTCAAGGGCAAATCTGTAATTTCTGCCATTCCTACAAATTAAGGGAATTTTGGTAGTTTGGTTGAGTCTAGAATTTTCTTCTTCTTTTTGATACTTTGATTGTTAGGCCTTCATACAATGGAAAGTGCCTTCCATCAAATGCTATAGGTCGTGGGGGAGGGGGGATTTGAATCCTAGATGTCTAGGTTGGAAAACATCAAGAAGTGTCAGTTAAGCTATAGTGCTCTTGGCAGTTGAGTATAGAATTTTCTGAAAGATCCTAATGTTCTTAGGTTTTAATTTCTTTGAGTCCAAGTTAATCTTTTATTATGTTTTTAGTTTATTAGCCAAACTAAAAATCCTAGTACTGATACAAGAAAGAGTCCCTCTTTTATAAATATAATCAGAGCCCCTAATTGTATTTGAGTTCAATGTACTCAAAGAGAGGTAGAGTTGATTAATAAAATAGTGTGCTTTAAGCATTGAGGCATGTTGGCCTTCTTTTGTTATTTTCTCTCTTTCCCTTCTCTCGTCTCTTCTTTTCTTTCTCTTGATATTGTTCATACAGCCCCTAAACACCCTGAGGTGTTCTTTGGTTTGGATTTTCAAAAACTACTCTAAAATACTAGAGATCACAAATCGATTGCATTTGGACAATGAAGTGATAGAAGAGATGATCTACCATGCCATCATTACTCTTGTGCAAACAACAATCCACAATAATCTGCTTCCTCGTAATCAAACCATCTACCACAAGAATTTTCCCTAAAGCAGCTGTTCAAAAAGGGGGAAAAGGCTACTTTCAGGGGTGCCATGGACCATAAAATGGTATTCCAAAAGGATGCTGCACTTTTAGGCCCTCTCAAAGCCACATAATAAGATCAACCATCTATAGACTACTTTGTTTCAATTTCCAATACATTATCTACTCTTCTCCTTCCTAACCCTCACTGAGTACAGCAACTCAAACAGAAATTCACCAATTCCTATTTCAAGCTGCTCTCATAAAAATAAAATTTCATCCACGGTCCTTCCTGTCATACCCAAATATGAAGCTACTGCTTCTCTTTCAACGGTTATACATTGAGATGGTTCACATCACACCTAGGGGGCATACAACACAACTTACAAGCATTACAGGAACACATGCACTCTTATATGTCAACAAAAAAATCTGTAGCTACCGTGCTCATTAAAAGCTAATGAGGATACTAGATACATAACAAAAGTCTATTCCTTTCTCCAGAAAGGGACCAACTGTGTTAAGAAATAAGGCTAATCAAAGCACAAGCAAATCTTTTAATATAAATGATAGTACCTAGTGCATAAAATGGGGATCTAAGAAAGATAATTGGTAAGCAACTACAAAATTTTATTATTATTTTTTCAAGAGGCTGATATTGTATACTATTAATACAAATAAAGTTAGTGAGAACAACTGCTATTATTTGTGAATTAACAATCCTCCAAAATAAACCAAAGTATAAAAAATGGTGAAATTTCATTATTTTGTAATATACTTAATGCTCAATAAATGGTGAAATTTCATTGGTTTGCATCTGAGTCTTTAATAATGGTTGAACTCTAAAGCTCATTAAAGAATGGGGCAATGATTGCCATCATATAGAACAACTACTTAATAACTTCAACTGACACATATTTCTTGAACCATTAGAGATGCAAAAACTTCTCAAAGATACAACCATAACCTATTTCAGGCATTGATTACAGTTTCCCAAAATACCATTCAAGCACACCCAACACTGAGCCATTAAGATATATATATATACACACACACATACACTAGTCTGTAACCCGTGCAATGCACAGGAAAGTTTAACAGAATGTAAAATTTTCTTCTATTTATTTGCCTTAAATATAAAATTGATAATTATCGTAGTTATTAATAGGAATTATTATAATTGTATTTGTATATGGAAGTATCAATTCTACCAAAGAAAATATGATGTGTCAATATTCTAATGGAGGATTTAAATATAGAATAGAATCTAAATTCAATTAAAAAATATATATAATAATAATGATTGTAAAATTGTGAGGCCTCAAAAACTTAGGTGGCAAAATATTATAAAGTCAACTAAAAGTCAACCATATTCGGTTTATATATATATATATATATACATATAGATAGATAGATAGATATCTTTTTTGACTTTTGGACATAACTCACAGCTAGTATCGCTCTCCCTGATGCAGAAAATAATTCACCAGCGATGTCAATTTCAACATTAGTTTCAGCCCCTACTGCTGGCTGGGAGACACATGCCAGGAAATGGCGAACAACCAGCTCATACAATCTCTGTCACCAAATGAAAGTAATTTAAAATTCAAAAGAATTAGTAAAGCATGCTTCTTGACTCAACACCACAAAAATACATTTCAAAAGCATTCAGTAAGCAGCTAAATGCCAATTAAGATGGTGACATGCTTACATGGTGATCTTGACTCCATCTAGATTCTCCAGAAGAAAATTTTGTTGGATGAATGGGTGGATGGGCCTTGTCATCATGTCCACCATTACCAGGGTTTCTCCAAAGTCCTGACCCAGGTTCCAACAACTGCTGTGCATATGGTCCCCATACAGGATGCCCTTGCTGTTCTTGCACAATTGCCTACATGAAATTTATCTCATACAGTCATATGGGCCAATTAAATCACCAAAAGCCAATGGAAACAAATGACAAAAGAGATGATGACCAACAAAAGGATAAAGACAACATCAAACTTAGTGAAAAGCTGCTATAATATTTGGAGAGTAGAAGGAATTTTGGCGGAAATGCAATGCCAACAAAGTTACCAACATGCAAATCAGTTCTCTGAGAAAAGCTATCAGTCTCTGTACGAGGATAGCTGATGAAACCTGCTTGATATAAATCTTCCGCAACCTATAAACAATAAATTGACTTGAGTTTCAGGCTGAGATGTATGTTAAAGATCCAACCAATGTAACAATGTGAATGGTCATAATGAGCATAGTTTAAGAACAAAAGCTTTTAAAAACACAATTGCTAGAGTATTTTGGGAAAACAAGGAACTTTCTTTGGTAAAGGAAAAAAAAGAGTGATAATGATATCAGACAGATATAAAATAGGCATACCTTTCAAACTGCCAATTTTGTATGTCCCAAAAACTTCTTAAGAAGTAGCTCAAATAGATGATCAAGGAGAGCCATCTAAAATAATTTATTCATTCGCCGCAAATAACCATAATTGCAATTGCGCAAAGAGGATGGAATTTTAAATTTGAAGCTCTAAGAAAAGGGAGCAAATAAATGACAAGGAATTGCATATTTGGAATGAAGATTTACATTAGTTGGATGAATGGATCATTTAGAGGTTAAACCTTCAGAAAGAGTAGAAACACGGCATTATGCAGCCAACTATGAGTCCTAATATAAGAAATGAGATTTCTGCAGGGTTGAAAATTGTATTCTTTCACAAAACAGATAGACCAGGCCTGCAAACACACCTACACACACTTCCCCATATTGTATCATATAAAGTGGATATAAAAAAGCTTCTACAACTGTACTCTATTACTTCAAATTCAATTTTTTTTTTTTTTTTTTGCAACTACAAATTTTTTTTGATAATTCAATTGTTACAACAAGTGGGGGGGAGGATTTGAACCTTGGTTCTCCTTATAAAGAAGACCAAGCAATGCCAGTGACCTACACTTGACTTTGCAACTACAAATATACACACACATTTCCCCATTATTTTTCTACAAAAAGTAGATAAAAACTTCCATAAATAAACTACTTTTGTAGGAATTGAACCTTTCCATGATCATTCCCAGTTACTTTGATTTCATGTTAAATGTTGTCTCTAATTAAGTAGAAATCAATCGGAAAAGGATGCCAAAGTGTCATCAATACAACAGACGTATACAGCTCACCTTCATAGTGTGTTCAGAACTCATCCGAAAGAATCGTGAAGCACGTTTTTCAAGCTCAATGGTATTTAAAGGATAAGGAGGATACTTCAATTTCTCCTGTTGTCTAACCTTTGTAACCTAAATTGCAGTTAAATAAGAAAAAACCCAAATTTCAGAAATATCTATACCATGAAGTTCGCATTACGCTCAAGTTACATATTTTCATTATAACTCACAGTTGCAATTGGCTCCTGAACACACATCTCATAAATTATAACAGCACATGTGTAATCAAACAGATGACCGCGCCTGCAAAATAAGATATGCTCAATTTCAACTCTATGGCAACTAAACTTCAAAAATAAATATGTAATCTCTAAGGCCTCTTGATTTACATCCAATTGAAGGTAGCAATGCCTTCATCCGATTTGTGAGAACAGTTGATGGTCCAAAATTCTTCTGGCTCGTGTGCTTGTATTTCCCAATATCTTTCCACAACGAAGCCAAGTGTAGGGAACTGCACTTAAGGATAAGGTGAAATGACAAATGCAGGAGAGATGCATCCCACTTTTTAGCAGAAACATTTACATTTTATTTTTCAATAGCAACCATACCTGACAAGGACCATAACTTAGAACAAGATTTCTGTCATCTGTAGTAAAATCAATAACAAATGCATCTCTCAACAGCATAGTCTGAAACCTAGTGAAAGAAGCACCGATCCGAAGATCTATTTCCTGCAAACAAATAAAAGAGAGAATTTCATTCCAACTTAGAAGGAGATACAACTGCCAAAAAGAACAGTGATAGAAGGACTAACACACTTCTTGAGCTAACAGCAATATAGTAGATAAGAGGTCTAAAAGCATGGTGCCAAATAACTAGGAATTGAATTAACAAATAAAAACAATCTTTTCGATTCATACAAGCATACAGCTATTAGGGAAACTTATCAAATGAGTTCACAGTAATCATAAATAAACAAGTAGAGTTCCCCATTGGTTAGAGAAAGTACTCACTTGCCTAGCATCCACTGCATCAGCAAAACATTTATTCGGCTCAACAAGACGTTGCACTGCTTCATGGATTTCCCTGGAATCAATCAAGATCATGAAAGTAAAGACAAGAAGATATTAAGAACCGACAGAATATTATAACCTTTAGGACCTGTCAATTAAAGCAGAAAAGTGAGCCCTCTTGATGGTAAGATGAGGATTTACTGCCGTGCAAACTTCTATCACTTCAAATGCAATATTTTCTCCTTCTCTATCACAATCTAGCCACAATACAAGCCACTGGCACCATCTAGCTTCCTCTTCCAATGTCCTCTTGATATCCAACTTATCCTAAATTAGAAAAAACAAAAACAAGAAAGAGACAGGTCGGTCAGTTATTAATTCACATGAATATCTAGCAATTTGCGCTTTTGCTTTTGCTTCCATGCGTAAATTATACTTTGTTGTGTCCACCTCATTATAATTACAAAAAGTTTACTAAACAAGTACACAACCAAGCAACTTTTTCTACAACATCCAATTAACTTTTATTCAAACACCTCATTTCAATCACTACCTCACATATGATAAACTACCACTTTTCCCAATGGCTTAAGCTAACAGGAAATAATGAATTTAATTATTTAACCAGTATATTAACAACGTCCCTCATATGACCCAAACCAACACCTGGTATTTGGAACACCTGCTATGATACCATGATAAACTATCGGCTAACAAGGGAATGACAAAAATAATGAATTTCATTTAACCATTGTTTTAACACTGACCCTCACATGTCCTAAACCAACTTACGCGGAATTTGGAATTTTTTTAAGTTTTTAAATAAGAGGTAGAGCATAGACAAAACCCAAAGCACCTATCATGATACCATGATATACTACTGAGTAATAGGTAAAGACGAATTCAATCATTTAACTATTATTCTAATAAAACACCAATACACATAGAGACCTAACTATTATTCTGATAAAACACCAATATACATAGAGACCTTGGGAACGAATTTGAAAAAGAGACCTTTGATAAGGTGTTACCAAATGGAACCATTATTTTAACCCGTGGAATTTTGATTTTTTTTCTTTTTATTTAAATGAAAGATAGAGCAAAAAAAAAAAAAACCCCAATACACCTATTTTGATACCATGATAAAACACACCCAATTTCACACCTAGTTGAGTTGTCAACTTATGATGGAAACAGTAAAGAGTAATTCTAGGACCGCACCATTTTCCATAACTCACAGTTTGCCGCGTCAGAGTTGTAGCAAAGGGTGGTCTTAGATTTCTTCATGCAATATCACTTTCAAATGAGTCCATCACTGACACCATTTTTATTACACACCAATCACAACTTGGTACATCAGTTGGGTGTAAAATTAGGCTTATCCCTAGTCTTATCGAATAGGAAACGAAGAATTTAATCATTTAGCCATTATTCTAACGAGGCACATATGCTTATAGAGAGAGAGAGAGAGAGAGACCTCGGGGACGAATTTGTGGACGGGAGCGTGGAAGAGATCGGCGGGGTCACAGGAGTGCCATTTGCGATATCGGTCTTGGAATTCGAGCTCCATGAGGTGACCAGTGACGGAAGTGACGAGCATGTGGCAGGGGCGACCATTGATGGAGTAACTGAACTCGAATATCTTGTTGTATCGCGACCGACCCTCCCTGGTTCTCAGGCCCCCATTGTTCCGAGACAGAATGGTGGCCACCGACTTCGCCACCGACGGCTTCTCCGCCACGTGCAGCACCTTCATGCCGCCGCCGGACATCGTTTCCGCCTTCAAACTTCGGAGTTTGATTTGGAGCAAATGAGTAGTAGGGTTTTGATTTTTGCGTGGATGGATTTTCCCGCCAGTTTCATACCCAAATGAAATGAAACGAGGGTTCTTGAATTTGTTCGGATATGGAAGGGCACTTTCGTCATTTATGTTTATGTGCTGTCTTTTTTATTAGGTTTTGCTTTTTACCCATAAATCCAATTTTATCCCGAGTGCGGAAAGTTTAAAATTTAAATAAACAGGGTGTAGATTTTCAACCACAATGGTAAGTTCTCAATCAAATTTTGATTTTAATTTTGGGAAATTACAGTAAACTCATCTGTGATTTAGTCTATTTTTATTTTGTCTATCTTTGGTTTAAAATTTAAACTTAACATTTTGTCCACCTAAGGCTACTTTCATTTAGTCTCTATTACTCACCTTTGTTAAATAAATAAAAAGGGATAAATAAGTTTTTTTACAATCATTTTATGTCTCTCTCCTCCCAAAACAAGAAAAAAAAACAATATTAAAATGTGGTGTTGGTCTCTTACAATTCATAAACATGAAGAACATGCACCCAGAAAAATCAACCACCATAAATATCATATTTTCCTGCTCTCCCCCTCTCTTTCCTCTCGCCTGTTCTTCTACAACAATTTCTCTCTCATCTTTGTGCTCTCTCTCTCGCTCCAATTTTGGAGTTAAGGAGGACGATCAGCCACCACAATGAAAGGCCAGATCGACCACAACAGAGAATGTTAATTCCTTTAAGCCCAGATCAACACCATTCTTTTTGCGAGGAATCCATGCCAAAGGTCTAGATCGGACTATGATGCCTTCATTCTTAGTTCATGGGTTTCATTTTTTTGTGGTTTTGGTTGTGGGTTCATCTAATTTTGCTTCGTTCTTTTTCCTTCATTTTTTTGGTAAGGAACAGGGACGGACCCAAGGCCCAAAAAAAAATTAGTAGCTAAAATTTAAAAAAAAAAAAGAAAAGACTTAGGCCCCCCTTATCCCAACCGGCTAGCTCAGTCAAGACTCAAAAGCCCATGTAAATCTTAAAAAAAAAAAAAAAAAATCACGCAAGACTCTTGCGTGATTAGTTTTTATGACAATGGCCCGAATCAGAGAGACATTGGAGTTGTTGGAAACTACAAGCTTCCTTTTATTATAACACATCATGCAAAATAATGCTTCCTATTCTTCTTTTCTTTTTCTTATTTACTTTTTAATTAATTTTTTTATACAAGCAATAATGTGAAAATATAATGGAGTTACTTAGGCTTAGCTTAGCTTAGCTTTAAAACCTTGAAAGGCATTAAAATCTTTCAGAAGTAGTGATCTTTGTTTGTTGGTAAATAATTTCTATCCACAAGATTTCACAGATTATGACAAACAAGTGTTGGAGAATGAGCTTTATCGTTTTGAGCATAGTATAGTCCAGGATCCAAAGTTCAAAAAATTGAACAGTTTATCTAAGTTGTGTTAATGGTTAGTAAGAACTGTAAACTCAGAACACTACAAACTTGTTTATAGAATGGCGAGACTTGTGCTTACTCTTCCAGTTTCTACTGCTACTACAGAGCGAGCATTTCTAGCCATGAAAGTTGTCAAAACTAACCTTTGAAATAAAATGGAAAATGATTTTTTGACAGACTTTTTGATATTATACATTGAAAATGATATAGCTTCGACATTTAGTTTGGATTAAATCATAGATTATTTTGAAGATTTGAAAGAGTGTCGAGTTCCCTTTTCATAGATGATTGTATTAAAAAACAATAGTGTTTTGTGTCTTTTGTTTTTGTTAGTAGATGATTATATCTTAATATATTAAGAAACAATAATTTTTGGGTATTTTTCTTGGTTGATAGTTTATTAATACTATATGGATGCGTATTTGAAATTTTTTTTTTCGCTTATCTGTTGCCCCCCCCCCCCCCCCCCCCCAAAAGCTTGAAATCTTGGGTCTGTCCCTGGTAAGGAATATAAGGAAATTTGGAGAACCCAGATTGAAGTTAAAGGTTTTTTTAAGAAAAAAACCCATAACCCGCATGAAATGAATAATTGCTTTGAGATTGAATCACCACCCTTTCTACTTTGGTTTCTTTTTTGGTGGATTTGATTTGGTTTTGAGTTCTAATCGGCTTAACCTGTTGTTGAGAAGATTATCTTTCCTTTACTGTGATGTAGGCTTTATTCAAGAACTTAGTGACATGCAACTTTCACCAGGATGAGGCAAAGGAGACCACCATAACCAGATCCCATTACCATCGATCTCCAAGATCACCATACCGATCCACCAACGATCTCCATGGCAAAAGCTGAACCAGGACCACTGAACCCATTACTCAAGCTTTTCTTCTCTCTCTTTCTGATCTAAACCGAACCCATACCCATGGTGGAACTTACTTTTTGTGTTGTGATCTATGTCTCTCTCTCTAAGATCTTGTGCTGTGTTATGTGTTTGTTTTAATATGTGGACTCTCCATAATCTGTGGGCATTTCATTGATTTGTAGTTGTTTGGAATTTTACTTGTTACGTTCATATACGTTTATGTAGGGACCGGGTTTGAGCACTTCTATGGGTTGAGAGAGTGGACCCAAGCCCAACTAACCCTGCAATGAATTTGTAGAGAGCGGGTTCAAGAACTAGGCCCTAGTGAGGAATGCAACGGCCATGCATGGTCACACGTGAGTCTAATATCTTAAACGTGAATTGGGATGCACAATAATGCTCCTCGGACCTGCTCTCCAGAGCTTGGAGTTCTTATTATTTCTTTGAAAATTGATTACAAGGTTTGGGAGAATACAAGTCGCTATAGTACTTCTTGATTCAGGTTTCTCGTTTCTCCGTCCCCTTTTCAAGAGGGGCTCCTTACATTATATACATCCCTCTCAGTTGATTCTAGCCCTACATTTGTTGATCAGCTAGACTACCACTTGAGAGCCTGTCCCATCAGCCGCATTCCCATTCCTCCTGTGGGTTGCAGCGCCCAAGACAGTATTGTTCAGGGGTCCTATCCTCATTAATGCGGCCAGGGCGTTAGTTGAAGGCATTTAATGTGGAGGTGACAGTTCATCTGGGACTTGCTCCTCCACCATGCTTCCATTGCTGGCGCTTGGTACTTGCTATTTGCTCTTTGGATGCTCGGGAAGACTCCCTTTGATGGTGTGCTGCTTGTCCACTTTATGATCTCGGCAGTCTGAGGAAGGAATCGTCCTCGGCACTGTTTCTTGGGCAACTGGGTTTTACACTTTCGTCCTCGGACCTTGGACGCCTCCTCGGCGTGGGCCTTTGGGCCTGGTTCGAAGTGGGCCGGGGTTGCCTGACTCTTTCTGGCCCCACAGTTTATTTTTAATTTCAAAACCTAATTTTTTGATTCGTTTTATGTTTGTTTTCATCTAAAAATGTGTTTTTTAACGGTGACAACAAAGGTGGGTAACAGAGACTAAATGAAAGTAATCTCAGGTGGGCAAAGTGTTAAGTTTAAGCCATAGGTAGACAAAGTGAAAATGGGTCAAACCACAAGTGGGTTTAGTGTAATTTCCCCTATTAATTTTCTTTTTTAAATTGAGTCATTTTTTAAAAAGTATATTTTTGAAAAAATATTTCATTTTTTCATGCTTGGTAATGAACTCAGAATGAGATAAAATTATTATCAATAGTTCTCACATTGATTCTTAACTTCCTTCATTTATCACGGTGCGAGATAGAGTAGTTTTTCGAAATAATTTATAGAAAATAATCTCTAAAATAAGATATATTTTTAATAGAATTTCCCATTGACCAAATGTAGTTTTTATTTGGCTTTTTTTTTTTTTTTTGATTGATACTACTAAACACAAGAAAACAGGGTTTTTTAAGAAATTAACTACAAAACCCAAACAATTTTATTAGTTAGCCAACGTTTCAAACATATTGCATTTCTAACAATTCGACTTCAGAGGAGTCGATTTCACTGTTCATAGAACCTATTTTTATGCATTTTTAATACATAGAAATCGACTCCAGAGGAGTCGTTTTGAATACACAGAAATCGACTCCAGTGGAGTCGTTTTCTTTGTATTGAAAACGACTCCACTGGAGTCGATTTGCTCAAAAACCCAATGCCACACACGCTTCAGTCACAGAAGACGTCAGTGTTGTGCAAAACGATCACAGAAGACAAACGATCAGTGTTGTGCAAACGAACCCAGGTTGCACGAAGGACCCAGGCGCCGACGAACACCGACCAGCAACACCGACGAGCGAACCCAGCAAACCCAGGTGCCGACGAACCCAAACACCGACCAGCAAGCAGGCGCCGACGAACCCAGGCGCCGATTTCACCAGACCCCGACGAACCGACGGCGAAGCATGAAGAATCCAGCGCCGATTCTGACCAAACCCCGAGTCAGGTCCGTTCGACGACTCGATTTGTCATTCGTGGGTTTGGGTTTCGTTTTTTTTTTTGGATTGATTGGTTTCATTTTTGGATTTGCAGGTTTCGTTTTTGGATTTGCAGGTTTCGTTTTTGGATTTGCAGGCCTGAGTTTGATTTGCACGGGTTTCGTTTTTTTTTGGGTTTGCCTCTATACAAAGAAGACGACTTCAGAGAAGTCGTCTTCTATACAAAGAAAACGACTTCTCCAAAGTCGTCTTCTATACAAGGAAGACGACTTCTCTGAAGTCGTTTTCTTTGTGTAGAAAACGACTTCTCAGAAGTCGATTTCTGTGTATTGAAAACGACTCCGCTGGAGTCGATTTCTATGTATTAGAAATGCGTAAAATAGGTTCTATGAACAGTGAAATCGACTTCTCTGAAGTCGAATTGTTAGAAATACAATATGTTTGAAACGTTGGCTAACTAATAAAATTGTTTGGGTTTTGTAGTTAATTTCTTAAAAAACCCCAAGAAAACACATAAAACTATTATTTAGATTTCCATCAAAATAAATGGATGTTAACATTTTTTCTAAGAGAAATACTATGTTCATAACAATTTTACAATATTTTCACAACATTTCCTACCTGTTGTCACTGCCAAGTCACACAACACAACTTAAAATAATTTGACTAGGAAAAGAAAACAAAAAAAATCAAATAAAATTCAAAACAAAATAAAAAGATTAAGAAAACAAAACAAAAGTTCAAAAACACCAGCATATTTCAATAAAGAGGGAAAGGAATGGGTTTTGGAGAAGAAAGAATCTAGCTCTCACACACTGGAGGCAGAGGGCAGAAGGCAGAGGCACTCGACTTCTCCTCCCTACCGTCACCCATCGTCGCTTCTCTATCTTCCTCAAAACGGTGAGACCCACATCTCTCTACCTTTCTCAGATTTTGTTTCTTATTGTAATTATTGAGTTGTGATTGTAATTTTGTTGTTTCTTGCTTTGTAACCTTTCAGTCTCATTGAAAGAAAGCTCGACTTCTCTGCATTCACAACAAAAAATAATAATAATTGGACTTCTCTATTTATTTATTTTCCACATAAAAGTGTCATTCAAATTTTTAAACTGTTTTTTTATTTTTTATAGAACTTTTTTTTCTTGTTTTCCTGTACACACAATTTTATATATTTTTTTTAAAAATCAAATCGATGCTTGAGGTGGGAGGATTGAAACTTGAGGTATAAATGATGCTCGCAAAGTATTTGATACAATGCCTGAAAGAAATCTTGCTGAAGCCTTGAATTGTTTCAGATTGATGGTTAACGATGGTTGTGATCCCAATAATTATACATATGTTGGAGCTTTATCTACTTGTATTCTCATTAGGTGATGCCATAGCTGGTAAGGAGATTCATGGAAGTATTTATAGGCATGAGCCATAAGCAAGAGTTAAATGGCAAAGGTTGGGATGCAAGTGCATTCCCTTGTCATCAAATGTGGACTTGGATTTGAAAATTTTGTTGTGACAGCATTGATAAATCTTTATGCGAAGTGTGGAGAATTGGGCTATGCTCGTTGGGCATTTTTGGAGGTGGAGGTGGACAAGCCACAATTGCAGGCTTGGACTACCCTAATGGGAGGTTGCGCTCAACAAGGAAAAGCAAAAAAGGCATTTGATCTTTTCCACAAGTTCCACTCTTTAGGTTTGAAACCTAGTGACGGAACATTCACATCAGTACTTAAGAGTATTTACAGATATAGCGGATGTTGAAGTTGGAACACAACTCCACTCTTTGATCATTAAAATGGGGTTCAATTCCTTTATATTAATTGGCAATGCAATTCTAGATTTTTAAATGTGAGTTGGTATAGTTTTCGGAAGCCTCCAAACTGGAATTTCAATGCACTTGGAGGGTCTTGTGTGATTCTCTCTTCAATCTTTTTAAAACAAAAATACCGATTTATGTTTCTAATTGATGAGCTTTCTCTTTTCATTCATAAGTGATTTGGGTCTTGCTTTTGGAGTTGTGTGTGCATTGTAAAACAGTATATAGTGATTATGAATCCATGAGAAACTCAAATGTTTCATAGATTGTGTTGTGAATTTCTTAAATCTATATTTTTTTTCTTCTCCTTTTAGAATCTAGCTATAATATCGAGGCCATTGTGAAATGACATTGGTTTATCATTACCTTGATTCAATTTTCAGACAAGAAGACATGGATGGAAAATAGACTTACAATTGGACACGTGAGGTTATTGGTAATGGTGAGCAAGAGCCTCAATGGTAATGATCATGATCTTGGTTGCACTTGATTGGGTAGAATAACGAGTGTAGATGGTAGACAACTATTGGATTATTGAGTGTAGCCGATAGACAGCTATTGGATTAGTTGAATTCAATTAGAATTGAATGGGTAAGGGTTTTGTGCTTGGGTTTGGTTGGGTTAGAAGGTTGTGTGACTTGGGTTTGAGTTTTCATTGGGTTTGGTTCTATTAGTTTTATCAATTAGGAGATTAGTTACAGCATCAACCACTACTTACACTGAATGCAGAGACCACCTTGAGGTATTAGAGAGAAAACCAAACCAATTAGGGTTAGCTGAGAAAACCAATTTCATTCACCAAGCATGTGTAAATAAATAAATACAATTTAGATGATATCTTATATGCTGTGATTCTCATTAATCCCTGCCTATTGCCATTTGTGATTGAACCTATAATAGATTGCATGTTGCTTATAAAATTAATGCCACTTGAGCCTCATCTATAAGATATCATGTGCTTCAATCACATCAAACATGAAATCTCTATTGTTCATATGGAGTGTGATGAAGAAATTTATTTTCCTTTGTCAGTTGCTTATGTTATAACTATTCCATTGTGTGAATTGTATTATTTGAATGATTAGAACCTTAGATCTTTTCATATGATTATTTATTTAGAAATTTTGTTTCTTTTCTCTAATTCAATATCATTTTCCTTTAAGACATTTGGAAGACATTCAGTTTAGTGGATTTATTCTCTTATCACTTGAGATCTATTTCCTCTCATAATTTTTAATTGCTTTTATGTACACGATACAATTAGATATGCTGGAAACTAGTTGGAAAATATTGGTTAGAGTGCGAAGAAATACTATTATGGTGTTGTCTAAAATGTACTTCCTTTTGTAGATCTCCTAAAGCATAGAAACTCAAATTCTGGCTTTGGAAGGCAACGCTGCTACTATTAGCACCAATTCAAGTGGGGTTTTGTTCAAGATGTACTTTCTCTAGTGGATATCATAAAGCATGGAAGCTCAAGTGTTGGCTTTGGAAATTGGAATGCAATGCAGCCAAAGCTGCTATTTGCAATCATTTGATGTATTTGTTTCTTTTGGGTGTTGATGTATATTTTGGTCACCTATTGTGTTGTATACTTATTGTTTCTTTGTAACAAGAGTGTATATCTTTGTAACAAGAATCTATATTAGTCGTTTATCAAAAAAAAAAAAAGAATCTATATTAGTCGTTTTTTGTTAATTAGTTGTTACAATATTAAGTGGATATTGTAAAATTAGTTGAAGACTTCGTACATTTTATCAAAGCGTTGTGCTTCAGGTTTGACAAGCCAACTGTCATAGTTAATGCGAACTTTGGTGTGGCTCCTCTTGATAATTTTGCTCCATCTTTTCAAGATGTACTTGTTTGGTACCTGATCAATCTTCCTGTGAATGAGCACCGTAATTTGATGCCTACACATATTCCCCTAAATTCAAACAACTAGCAATTACAATTTACTTCATTGGCATCCTTATTAAAATAAACAAGGAAGGTTGCATGCTAGGAATTTTCTCCAAATGCTCAATCTTCACGTATTTCATATTCTGAAATGACACCATCTTCCTTACATGAAGAAAAATTACAACAAACCTTCCCTAGCAACTCTTTCGAAACTCTTTGTATTTTGCTGTTGGGTAAGCACTTTGAAATTGTTTCTCCATAGCATAATGAGTAAAACATGGTATGCATGATTGAAATAAATTGAAATCTTCAGTATTTTCATTTACCACAGTTTTTGCCAAAGCTTTATCATATTGTTCTACAAATTCTTTCAAGGTTGTTTGATGATTTATGTAGGGGCTCGTTTCGTCGTTGATCCCCCAACAATACATTTGTTTAGAGAGTGGGACGTAGGGTTTGGCGCTAACAGGCTTGCCACCGGTTCGCCGGAAGCGTTCTTCCATCCTGAGGACTTAGCCCTGTTCTTTTTGGCTTGGGGGTTGCTCCTCGGACGGCCGAGGAGCCCCTTCATTCTGAAGGGCACCTTGCATTATATACCTTCTTTTTTCAATCCTAGCCTTCCAACTGTCAATCATCTAGACCACAGCTTAAGGACCTGTCCCATCAGCCACGTTCCCCACCTTACTGTGGGTCGCAGCACCCAAGGTTCCGCCGTTCAGGAGTCCTCTCAGCATTAAGATTGCCAGGGGAGTTAGGTAAATGCATTAAGTGTGGATGTGACCGCCTGTACTGGGCTTGTCCCCCACCTGGGATTAGGATAGGCACGCCGAGGAAAGGGTCGTCCTCGGCGTGGCCTAGAGGGCTAGAAGCCCCTAGATAACTGCTTGGGACAGCCATCGATCCTCGGCGTGGGCCTTGGGCCAGCCTAGAGGTGGGCCGAGACTTCCAGGCCCACGGGCCCCACAATTTACATACCCATCAAAGAATGCATTTATGCTTTCACTCCGCTATGTGGTTGACATTCCTGCCCAAAATGTATCATTTACAAAGGCAAGCACCCAACAATACCTTTCATTATATAACTCAAGTAACCATTCAAGATGATATTTTTCAATGAACCTACCCCACCTTTCTTCAAATTCTTCTTTTGTTAAGGAATCATCAACAACATTTTTCAAATAGAATTTGATTGAATTATATTCTTTGTATCCTTTAAATTTTTCAGTGTCTTTTTCAAGATATGCCACAAGCACCATCGGTGTCGTGCTTTTGGAAAAACAATCTCTATTACTTTTTTTCATGGCCTTGTCTTGATCTGTAATTATTGCACTAGGAGGAACTCCAGACATACATATAAGCCAAGACTCAAATAGTCATCTAAATGTATCTGTATCTTCACCTAAAATTAATCCACATCCTAGCAATATCAATTGTCTGTGATGGTTTACCCCAACAAAAGGAGCAAATGACATGTTGTATTTGTTAACCAAGTACGTCGTGTCAAATGTAACCACATCACCAAACTCTTTAAATGCTTCCCTACTTCTTGCGTCTGCCCAAAATACATTCTTTAATCGACCATCTTCAGTAAAATCCATTGTGTAAAAGAAGTTAGAATTGTCGGCTTGCATTTTTAAAAGTACTTATTCATTGCTACAGCATCTTCTTTTCCGAGCTCCAAACGCTTGACTTTTTAATGTGGTTTCTACAATCTTTCTCTAGAAATGGCAAGTTTTCATGCCCCCTGCCTCAACCACCAATGAATTGAAATTCTTGTTCATTTTAATACTAGCTTTAGCATTCAACTCAAGCTGTCTTCTCACATGTGGTTTTAATACCCGTTTGCATTTATAAAATCAGGTTTTGCTTGGACTTAATCCATGGTTATGGTCAAATTACATGGATTTCAATATCCACCCATCTAAGCATCGAATCATATTAAAATGAGCTTTGCAACCTGTTTTTGAGTGTGGCTGTGCTTTAAGTGAGTTGCTAGCTTTAATCTTTTGCTTTCCAAAATGATTACAAGCTACAGTCAAAGACTCCACGTCCCCATCATTTCCCCTTCTAGATGTTCTTTTAGCCACTGCAAAACCCTTTTTATTACCATACCTTGTATAATATTTCATGATATCATTAATGGAACCAAACAACATTCCTACACAAAGGTCCTCCGCTTTATCTTCTACCTTTCTTGTTTCCTCTTTTTCATTCTTAATATTATTTTCATTCAACTCATTATTTTTCACATCCACTGTAACTTTCATTTTATTATCACTATTGTGCTCATTGAACTCTACAAGCCTAGAACCAGTTGTTATTTCTTCTTCCATGTGTTTCACAATATTTTAAAACAAAGTATAACAGTATTATACTTATCTATTAAAGCATTTTGGAGTAACCAATCATAAATTGTGCACAAATGCATCTTTTTAGTATAATATACAAGTAAACACTAAAATTTTCTCAATCAGAATTCTTCAATAAACAATATTTCACTTTGACTTTGTAATAAAACTCGAGCCTTATTAAGCATGATCTAGAGAGAAACAAATAGGATAGGGTTAGCAATATCATCTTACAAGGTAGTAAGCTTTGACCAATTCCCTATGAAGTCAGGTATCCTGCCCCTGAGTTCAATGTCTGATGCGCACTTGCGACAACAAGAAGTATTTCCTCACAAAATCTAATCACAATTTTTTGTTTGTATATTCATCATTATGTAAATTCAGAAAGTTTGCAGTTCAAAAAAGAAGTAGCAAGGTAGTTCTTACACTTTTTGGAAGCTTTTTAAATTAGCAAATGTCAAAGGAATCTCACCACTAACTCAAGAACTATCAATGTAGTTGCCAAGGTAATGAATTTACATAAATCAACTAATATTTGATATTCTATCCTTAGCACAAATAAAATTTAGTAATAACAGTTAATGAATAAAGACCAAAGGACAAGTCTCAAGCCATCATTAGATTATCGCTAACTTGTCATGAGAACAATTTTCAAAATTTCTCACGACAAGTATCTACAAATTAAACAACTAAATTTAACGTGATTGCTGGCACCAAATCTCTGCAATAGCTGTATCATTTCCACCAAATCATTTCTGCTAATAGTGACTGACTCTATCATGTAAAATATATTTAAAAAAAATTATGATTACATTTTTTCTATCTTGGAATAAGATATATAGTCTTGCATATGCCCAAAAAAAAAAAAAAAATGTTATAGCATATAAGATTGAGAAATGAAAATCAAGATTGCATTATGCCGATATGGCCATGGAATGAGAATGAAAGGTTACAACAATATGATAAAGTATTGGATTACAATGATAGTGGCTTTCAACCAATGAGGCTACAGTAAAAGCATAACATGAGAATACAAGAGATATTGGACTAAGATGAATTTCAATGAGAATGAAAGGTTACAGCAAGGCAACAAAGCAAGAAAAAACAAAATTACAATCACAACTTAGTAATTCCAATACAAGACAAAATCTGAGAAATGTCAAAAGATGCGAGTCTCACCATTTTGAAGAAGATAGAGAAGTGATGATGGGTGACGACAAGGAGAAGAAGTCGAGTGTTAATAGAATGGTAAACTTGAGAGATTTCCTTTACTTTGTTCCTTGCCTCAATTCCCATCTCTTCTGTGAGCAGAAAGTTAATGGAATTAGCCCATTTGGAGAGCAGCCCGGAGCATTTATCAACTTGATGAATCTTTTGGAAAACTACACATCTTGCATATAAAATAGCTTAGCATTAAGCTTCAAAGTTTCTAATAGTTATTTACTTATTTTCACAAACAATTTATGTTCATTTCCAAAACAAAATAAAAATTAGACAGAATAAGGAACTACTGCCAATCCCAAACCACAATACAAAAGGGAATATATTAAACCCAAACCAGGTAATGGGTGAATCTTAGAAAACCAAACAAAATTGTTAAACTCATGTGTTTCTAAGCTTTCCTACGTTGTTTTCTATAATCTTAAACTCAAACCAAATTGTTAAATTCCAATGAAATTGATTTTTTGTAAATATTAGAATTGCACTAAACCTTCCTCAAATCCATATCATAGATATCAATTACAATCACAACTCCGTAATTCCAATACAAAAAAAAAAAAAATTTGAGAAAGGTAGAAAGATGTGAGTCTCATTGTTTTGAATAAGATAGAGAAGCGGCAATGGGATACGGCAGGGAGAAGAAGTCGTGTGTTAGTGGCTAAGAGTACAGGTGTGGGTCTCGCCGCCGATTACAAAGAGACGATGTCGGCTCTACCCTCTGCCTCCGCCTCCGGTTCCAGTGTGTGAGAGCTAGATTCTTTCTTCTCCAAAACCGCTTCCTTTCCCTCCAAAACTCCCTCCTTTCCATCTTCACCGAAATATGCTGGTGTTTTTCAATTTCATTTTTTGTTTTGTTTTGTTTTCTTAATCTTTTTTTTTTTTTTTGTTTTGAATTTCATTTTTTTTTTGTTTTCTTTTCCTAGTCAGATTATTTTAAGTTGTGTTTTGTAACATGACAGGGACAGGTAGGAAATGTTGTGAAATTGTTATGGACATAACATTTTTCTTTTTCTAATCCTTAAAAAAAAAAAAAAAAAAACCTTTAATCCAAAAAAAAAGAAAAAGTTTTACTTCTACAATATTTTCACAACAAATTATATGTGGTAAGTTGTTATTGAATTTAATTTGAATCTACAATTGAAATTACTTTTTTTGTTTATATGTAATAGCCAATAGCAACTTGTTATTTATGATCTGTTTTAGATAGGATATAGCATTTCTTAAAAAACAAAAAAGTCTAACATTACTAATAATGTTGTTGTTGTTGTTGTTTTTTTTTTTTTTTTTTAAGAAATACTAATGAAAGAAATAAAGATGACAATAATCTGTTATTATAAATGCCATTTACTTTATAATAGAGATGCTGCGAGTTTTTGTTTGGTTTTTTTAAATGATAATATATAAAATTAATTCTTCACATTTTTTTACCACTTTAAAGGAAATATAGAGTGTAAAATATGAAATTTCTTTTTGAAAATAAATAATAAAAATATATTATTCCTTGAAAGATAGTAAAATGTTTAAAAATATCCTCATTCTTTCAAAATCAGTCCTTACTAGCATTTGAACGAGAAAATATAATTCTAGCAAAAAAAAAAAGTAAATATAATGATAAAGGGTAATGTAGGGGGTGGATTCGAGCGCTCTCTAAGGATTGAGAGAGTGGGCCCAAGCCCAACTAACCCTTCAATAAATTTGTAGAGTATGGGCTCAAGAGCTAGGCCTCAGTAAGGAAGGCAACGGCCATGCATGGTTGTACGTGGTTGCTAACAACTAAAACGTGGGTTTGAATATGCAATGCGGCTCCTCGGACGTGCCTTATGGAGCTGGAAATTCTTATTATCTCTTTTCAGTAGGGTTACAAGAGTTGAGAGAGAACACTTTGCTACAGTATTCCTTTTTCTCTGGTTTTTCGTCCGTCCCCTTCACAAGAGGGGTTTTTACATTATATACTTCCCAATCAGTTGATCCTAGCCCTACATTTGTTGATCAATCCGGTTTCTACTCGAGTGCCTGTCCCATCAGCCGCATTCCCATACCTCCAGTGGGTTGCAGCGCTCAAGACGGCACTGTTCAGAGGTCCTGTCCTCATTAATGCGGCCAGAGCGTTAGTTGAGGGCATTTAATGTGGAGGTGACAGTTCGCTCGGGACTTGCTTTTCCGCCATGCTTCAATGTCCGGTGATGGGTTCTTGCTATTTGCTCCTTGGAGGTTTGGGGAGACTCCCCTTAAAGGTGTGCCGCATGCCCACTTTCTGTCTTCGGACTGCCGAGGATGTAACCATCCTCGGCAATGCTCCTTGGGTCCTGGGCTCTAAACTTTGGTCCTCGGACCTCGGATCGTGGAGGCGTCCTCGGCATGGGCCTCTGGGCTGGGCCTGGAGTGGGCCGGGGCTGCTGACATATTCTGGCCCCACAGGTAAAATTTAAGATATATTACTTTATATTAAGATGCAATCATTTATCAACAAAAAAAAAAAAAACAAAATAATTTCTTTTTTTAATACTAGGCTAGCTAGGATTTTTTTTTTTTTTTTTTTGAAGTTGAAGCATTCACATAAATTTTAACACCTCAAAAAGTTATTTTATCTATTTTATCACCTCACTTTACAATACACCAAATACCAAATGTTCTATTTTTTTTTTTAATTTCATTTAAAATAATATAAACAATTCATTAAAATAATAAAAGAAGCGAGATAATTTGAGTTTTTTAATTGAAGGAAGAGATATAATCTTAATAAATATTGTATTTTATTTTTAACAACTTGCTACAGTCAACTGGTATTTATACTAGTTTACTGTAGTTGCAACAAAATTAGCTTTATTTTTTCCAATAACACATGATTTTTTGGTTCTTTGGTGGTAAAATAGTTTTTTTTTTTTTTTTTGCTAAAATACAATCACCATTGTGAATATTTTTATTGTTTTATTAAGTTTTTTGGTTGGATAGTTGCTATTTGGTTGAGGCTAGTTAGGCTTATTGTGGAGAAAAGGAGCCTAACTACAAAAATGAAAAATATTATAACTAAAAAAAAAAAAAAAATTGGACCCAAGGGCCCGAGCCCCCACCTAGGTCCGTCCCTACTTTAAATGTGTAGGGACTCAAATTGGATTGGACCCAGAATAGGGATGAGTTTTTAGCCCAACAAGCCCAAATAATAAATTTTTAGAGAGTGGGCGAAAGAACTAGTTTCATTTGGTAGAAAAGGTCATGAAGATTGTGCGGCAAAGGAAGCTTCAAACTGACTAAATGATAAAAAATTATGGGGATATCTTTCTGGGTTCTATCGTTTTTCTTCTTTTCTTTTCGAAAGTCCCCTCTAATGTTACCCACTTTCCTGTTATATACTGCGTTCCTCACCCCAGTTTCACCGTGCACGTGTAGGTTCTACTCTGGGAACTCCTTTCTGTCCCATCCAGCACCTCCTGGAACCTTCGCTCAGTAGCCATAAGGCTGCTTGGTTACTGTTCAGGTATCACCTCCACATTAATGCGGCCAGAGAGTTAGCTGGGAAGCATTTAATGTGGAGGTAGCAGCTTTAGAAGATATTTGTTATCTTTCCCGATTCCTCCCTTGTTCTATATTCACTTTCCAGTTCGTATACAACTTTACGGAGTACCTTGAATACTAGGATAGTTACATCCACCTCGGACCATGGTATCCGAGGTGAGTCTTATCCTCGGACGCATTTTGAGCCACTATACATGACTTCCATCCCTTTTTCTTATACTAGTCCCACAATATCTCTCTTTAACTATCCTCGGATAAGTGAGTGTCCTCGGACTGGGCCGTTGGGTCACAAGCTCATTTCCCACAATTTCTACATCATCCTTTTAGATAACCGGCCCCACAATAGCCCCTCAAAATCTCGCTTTTTGTCATCTCGAAAAAAGGGAGATTTTGATATCCTGCCCTCACCTCTTTCGTGGACTTTCCTAACCTTCAAAGCGCCTTTCTGCCTGCCCAAGGCACGCTCCTGACATTTCGGCGTCAGAAGCACGCCATTATTAAATGATGACGGCTTCTTTGTCCCCCACGTTCAACAGCAAGATGTAAATCTAACGGTGGAGGACCCTCAGTATTTATGGGCGGGATTTTTCCCGCTTACAATTTCTGCGCCACTATAAAAAGCTTTTCAAATCAACTCTCTTTTCAGTTACAAAAATCACACCGTCTTAGCGTGTATTCATTGAACCTGTCTCTCTTTCTCACCTCTCCACACTCTCATAAATACTGAGAATCTGTCTGAGGAGCTCATTTTCCAAACCTGTAAGTTTCCTTAACCCTCCTTAGCCTTCAATCCTCTTCACTAATTTTTCTTCACAACCTTTAGGAAATGGGTAGGTTCAAGCATCTAGTTGATTCCGAGGAGCAAATAGAGACATTTAGAGCTAAGTATAGGATTCCCCCAACAGTGGGTATGAGATACGCTTCCACAGAAACGTGGTTAAACGATAGGAAAACAGGGGAAGTGGTCATCCCTATGATCGCCTTCATAGAGGGAGGGATGACTATCCCTATGGGTAGTCTTACTAGAAGTTATCTTAGGTTCTTTAGGCTATCCCCCACACAATGCGCCTCAAATATGTTCAGGGTGCTAGGGAGTATAGAAGCCCTAAATGCGAGGCTGAACCTAGGTCTGACCCATCACGATGTGAATTGGGTGTACAATCTCAATCATTTGAAGGGTCAGGGATACTATTTTAAGTCTAGGTTCCCTGAAATAAGGTTAATCCAATGTCTCCCTACATCGAATAAGGGCTTAAAAGATGATTTTTTTTTATTTTTTTATGGGGAATGGCATGATGGTTTACCCTGTCCGACTAAAGAGGGAAAACCAGGTGGGGTTTTTAGGCTATACGCCTCTATAATCTGGATTGTATTCTTTAGTTCAAGTTACTTTTGTTTCTGACAGAGTTTTTCTCCTGTTTTAATGATTTTGCAGACAAGCGCGCTAACAGACCTCAGTTCAGACTGGTTAACAGGGAGAGCTTAGATAGAATCCTGCGATCCGAGGTGTATGTGAACCCATCTGACGGCCAACTGAGAGCAGCACACATAATCCTTCGATACAAACCAATTTCCAAGGCCTTTCAAGCTCCCAAGTGTGTGATAAAGGCTAAAGATCCTCGGCTTCACCGCATTAGTGTAGCCTTTGAAGGATTTATTGTTCCTGAGGGTGTTCCGATTCCTGAAGGTACCCCTTTCACTCAGCCGTTATCTGTGGCCACTCCTTCTGTAGGAGCTTCATCGTCACGCCCCATTCCTCAGGAAAGGAATGAGGAAGAGGAGAGAGAAGAAGAAGAAGAAGAAGAAGAAGAACAAACTTCAGAAGGAGTTGTAGAATTGTTGGATTCTGCAGACGAATTTGAAGTTTTCAACCAACCCAATCTCCCGATGTGACTTCTGACGACATGGGTATCCAGAGAAAGAGCCAGAGGAGTTTAATGGATGTGATTGAAGGCCAGCCTGGAAAAGGGGCGCTGGGGAAGTCAATTCAACCCAATCTGCCCCCTCCTCCTCCTCCTCAACCACCCCAACCACAGGGGGCCGAACCTAATGATCCAAAGAGGAGGAGAGAGCCAAAAGATAAAGAAGTGATGGATGCTGGGAGATCTCATCCGACTCGTGAAGACGAGGTCCAACGAGCTGCGAAGCAGCAAAAAGTTACTCATGGGCCTCAACGAGTTGTGGCAAGGCCAACTACTCAGTCCTCGAAACCCGAGGCTTGGCTCCCTGCTCCCATGCTCGGTGGTGAGCCTCTGAGGGAAGATGCCTCGATTAGGGACTTTAACGGCGGAATTGGGTGCCACGTCGCCTCAGGTCTAGAGGAAACCTTCCTTCTCTCCAAGGATATGGCCGAGCTGAGAAGCATAAAGAGGAACGAGGTCTTCCAGAATACAAAAAGATATTTGGGCATGGTATGATACCCTTATTGTTCTTCTTTTTTCTTTGTTTTTTTTGTTTTTTTGTTTTTATAATCGTCGTGCGCACAACCCTATGTATTGCATCTCTAACCCTTTTTCTTCTAGGCCGTTCAAGCCACTTTCAGGCTAGAGGAGATAACCAATGCTTGCTACCAGCAAATAGACGATGAGAGAAAGAAGCGAGCAACAGCTATGCACACACTCACCATTGTTGAGCAAACTGTTGAAAAATTGAAGAAAAAGCTAGCCGAGGAAGAACATGCTAGGAAGAGTGCTGACTCAGCCTTGGAGAGCACCCAAAGGTAGGCCGAGGACCAGAGGAAACGCCTGCGTAATGCTAATGACCAGCTGGCTGCTTCAAAAGAGCAGATATCAACTCTGCAAAAACAGCTGGAGGAAGCCCAGAGGCTCAGGGACGAGGCTGAAAAAGCTAAAGCTGAGGCGGAGAAAGCAAAAGCTGAGGCCGAGAAAGAAAGAGACAGAGCCGAACAACAAGGCTACGACGTCGGCGTAGCTGAGACCGAGGATAATTTTCGAGCTAAGGTGCCCGTCGTATGCCGAGCCTACTGTGCCCAGAGCTGGGAAGAAGCTCTCAATCGAGCTGGGGTCGAACCATCCTCCGAGTTGAGGAAGCCTGAAAACGTTTACTTCCCTCCGCCATACGAGCCCCAGGTCCTTCTTCTCAACAAAAAGAGGCCTCCTCTACAGTTGTTGAACCGGCCAAAGAGGCTCAAATTCAGAATCCTTCCTCTCTCAATCAGCATAAACAACCTGAAGTGCCTGAAGCTGCAAAAGATATCTCCTCGGATAAAGCAGCAGAGGGGCTTAAGGATGGAACAGCTTCTCAAGGTTTTGAACAGACCCTAGCTTCAACCATTTTACCTGCTGGAGAAGCTCCAAAAGAAAAAGAGAAAGATGTTCCTCCTGAGGCAACTAGCAAAGCCCCCCAACCCAAGCTTCAAATAAAATTAAACAAATAGTTAACGTAGTTAAATTCCTTTTATTTCCATTTCATTTCATTTTTCTGCTTGTTTTTTTTTTTTTTAAAGTTTTTTGAGGATATTTGTAATTGTGATGTATATTTCCCTTTCCAAATTTATATGAGATATTATGGCTAGGAATGGTAATGGGTCGGGTTCGGGCCGGGTTTTTGCATACCCGGACCCGACCCGCGGGCCAAGACACAAGACCCGAATCCGGCCCGATTAGTAATCGGGTTTTTTTTTCGGGGCCCAGATCCGTCCCGCCGGGCCCCGCGGGCCCCACGGGCCCCGTTTAGCCGCTTGGGCCCAAATCTAGCCCAACCAAAAAAAAAATGTTTTTTGAAGCCCATTAAATTTTTTTGCCTAAATTACAGCCCATTCAAGCCCATTAAAATTTTTTGAAGCCCATTCAAGCCCAAATCGAGATTTTTTGCCTAGATTTTTTGAAGCCCATTATATGGCAGCCAAATCAATCCAAATTATAGATTAATCATTTTTGCCTATCGGAATGACTGAAATGCGTCTTACCCAATTCGGCAAGATAGGAATGAACACCCTTAATTTATTGTACCAAATCTTGAAGATTTGAGTAATCCATCCTAATCAGTTTTATACAATACAGTGCCATTCAGTACTTTATGCAATTTAGTTGAAACTGATAGCAAGAACACAACCTTTAACAGCATTCGAATATTTTAATTTTTAAAGATAACAATATGCAATTTAGCTGAATCATACTAACCATTTTCTTCTAAACTAATCACATTGCTCTCCCAACCCATTCAATAAAGCAATATTTATATCATAGGTCAGCACAAAGAATAAAAAAAAAATGGAAAAAATTGTCAATTTGCTTTGTTCCTCAATTTGACTCTAATAAGAATGTTTCACAAATCCTTGAATAGTTTCCGGACCTGTTCAAGTGTGACAAATAGCACCACAGTGAATGGACCTTGCCTTGAGATAGTTGGAATGAAACCCTTATACAAAGCCATAACTCCCTCCGTCCTTACAGTCTTCATGGCACAATCCAACTTCATATTCATCACTCTAGTCTTGATCACATCGATTGGATTCGAAGCCACCGAGGCCACAAACCCAGCGGCAAAGCTCGCTGTCACGTGGGTCCCGATCCCATCACTCATCACACCCTTTTCCAGAGTAAGGGCGTGATAAGGGGCTGAGGTGTGAGGAGCTGAGGCGTGAAGGGCTGAGGGCGTGATGACTGATGAGGAGCTGACTGAGGTGAGGGGCTGAGGCGTGATGTGAGGGGCTGAGGCTTGAAACTGAAATGAAATGGTAATGACTAATGAGAGGCGGCTGGGTTTGTGATAGTGTGTTGTAACTTAGGGTTTCATTGATATATATATATATATATATATATAAGGGGGGGTATTTTAGTAATCTAACATAACCGGGTTTTATCCGGGCCGGGTTTCGGGTCGGGTTTCGGATTTTTTTGATAAAACCCGGACCCGACCCGAACCCGCTTCGGATTTTTTTTTAAAAACCCATACCCGACCCTATTCTTTATCGGGCCGGGTAAAATCCGCCCCATTAGGGTCGGGCCGGACCGGGTATCCGCGGATCGGATCTAAATTGCCATCCCTAATTATGGCTTTATCTATCACCTGTATAATTTCCTGCACGAATGCTCTTTATTTTTATATGATCCCAGACAATAGAAGAATGAAATCTGATACTATAAGGGAAAACTTAACTTTATGTATACTAATTGGGAACCAGAGCAGACTATAACAGTGAACTCCATAGCCCTACAAAGGCTTGCTTTAAATTCATTAAGAAGTGTCCATATTTGAGATAACATTCTAAACATTTCACCCAGTGAGGTATTGAACAACTTAAAATGCTTTAAGTGATGCTCATGGAGCTTGCTTTGATATACAATTTTAGTTGCACGGATTCCATTTAAGAAGCATTGATTCCTACTAAGTCTGTTGTCTAAACAATTTGTCGTACCTTAGTTTCTGTGTAATACTTCAATATATGTCATAGTGTATTAATTTCCACTAAATTTGTGGTCCGAGGACCTGACATAACTTAGTTTCTGTTTAATACTTCAATAGTTGTCATAGTGTATTAATTTCCACTAAGTTTGTGGTCCGAGGACCTGACATAACTTAGTTTCTGTTTAATACTTCAATAGTTGGACTAACACCAGTTGCAGAATTAGGATAAGTTATCAAAAGAAGTAAAACAAAACTGTTCTTATTAATAATAGTACCTCTTTAGATTACTTACATTCCATGGGTGAAGTACAGTTTTCTCATCTAAGTCCTCCAAGTAATAAGCACATATTCCTGCTACAGATGTGATACGATATGGTCCTTCCTAACTAGGCCCTAACTTTCCCCAGGCTAGATTTTTGGTAATTCCCAAGACTTTTCTCAACACTAAATCTCCTGGGGCTAACGGCCTCAACTTGACATTTGCATCATAACCCTGCTTTAGCTTGTGCTGGTAGTAGGCCAATTAAACCATCGCATTCTCTCGTCGTTCTTCTACCAAGTCTAGATTCTTCTTCAACAGTTCATCATTTCCATCCGAAGTGAAAGTACTGGTCCTTAGTGTGGGAAAGCCCGTTTCAAGAGGGATCACAACCTCAGCCCCGTACGTCATTGAAAATGAGGTTTCCCCTGTTGACCGCCGAGGTGTTGTTCGATACGTCCAGAGGACATGTGGCAACTCCTCCACCCATTTTTCCTTTGCATCATCCAACCTTTTTTTGAGCCCACTCACTATGACCTTGTTGACAGCCTCGGCCTGCCCATTTCCCTGTGGATAGGCCAAAGTGGAATATCTGTTCTTTATCCCCAGGTCGGAACAATACTTTCTGAAAGCCTTGCTATCAAATTGAAGACCATTATCCGAGATGAGAGCTTGAGGAACCCCAAATCGAGTGATGATATTCTTCCAGACAAACCTCTTGACATCCACATCCCTGATATTAGCCAGAGGCTCAGCTTCGACCCACTTCGTGAAATAGTCCGTGCCAACTAGCAAATATTTTTTATTTCCTACTGCTTTAGGGAAAGGACCAACAATATCTAAACCCCACTGAGCAAAAGGCCAAGGACTAGAAAGAGGATTAAGAACTCCCCCCGGCTGATGGATGTTCGGGGCGAACCTTTGACATTGATCACACTTCCTAACATACTCCTGTGCTTCTTTTTTGCATGCCTGGCCACCAATACCCCTAAGTAATTGCCCGGTGAGATAAAGATCTTCCTCCAGTGTGACTCCCACAAATCCCTTCATGTATCTCTTCTAGAAGTGCCTCTGAGGCTTCCGGGTGTACACAAAGCAGATATGGCCCAGAGAAAGAGCGTTTGTATAACTTTTTGTCCTCGGACAGCCAAAACCAAGGAGCTTTTCTTCGTATCTTTTTAGCTTCCGATCTGTCCTCGGGCAGTATATCCTTCTCAAGGAATAACGTTATAGGATCCATCCAACTACGCGCCGAGCTTATTTGATTGACTTGAAGCGAGTCCGCCGTCACTAGGGTGGGTGTGTTTAAGTCTTCAACCATTATCACTCGGGGTAAGTTTTGCGCCGAGGAGGTAGCAAGGGTAGCCAAAGAATCTGCATGGGCATTTTCGCTCCTAGGGACATGGGTCACTTCAAAAGATTCAAAATCTGCTTGCATACGCCTGACTTGGCCTAAGTACTCCTGCATTCTTGTGTCCCGAGCTTCCAACTCCCCTTTAACCTGGCCCACAACCAGTCTTGAATCCGAGAAGATCTCCACTGTTTTTCCACCCAGTTTCATAACCATCGCCGTCCCCATTAATAAAGCTTCATACTCTGCCTTGTTGTTAGTAGCTGAGAATCCCAGCCTTAGAGATTTCTCGATAACGACCTTCTCAGGAGATATCAGAACCAGCCCCACTCCTGACCCCCGCTGGTTTGATGCTCCATCCACATACACTTTCCAGGGTGAGATATGCTACGCGGAGATAAGGCCAACTGATTTTTCATCCATGCCCCGTGGATTTGTCTCTATTTCTTCAGGGCCTTCAGCAAATTCAGCCACCAGGTCGGCGAGAACTTGACCCTTCACAGAGGTACGAGGCATATACTTAATATCAAAAGCCCCTAAAATTGTGACCCACTTGGCAATCCTACCAGTGTAGGCTGCACTCCAAAGTACTGCCTTGAGCGGATACTAAGTCAGGACAACCACAGTGTGCGCCTGGAAATTATGGGGAAGTTTCCTTGTAGCGTGTACCACTGCCAAAATGGCCTTTTCCAGCGGCAGGTAACGTACTTCAGCTTCATGAAGCGACTTGCTCACATAATAAACCGGTCGTTGTACTCCATTATCCACTCGTATCATAACAAAACTGATCGCATAAGTGGCTATCGCCAAGTAGGCAAAAAGGACCTCATCTACCTCAGGACTGGACATAATGGGTGGCCGAGACAAATATTCTTTGAGCCACTGAAATGCTAGGGCGCATTCTTCTGTCCACTCAAATCCCTTCCACTTGTGGAGTTGAAGGAAGAAGGGTCTGCATCTGTCCGCCGACCTGGATATAAATCTATTCAACGCAGCGGTCATCCCAGTCAACCTCTGGACCTCCTTAGGATTTCGAGGTGGTTATAGGCTATTTATGGCTCTAATCTGGTCGGAGTTCACCTCAATTCCTCGGTGGGTCACCATGTAGCCCAAAAACTTCCTAGAGCTTACACCTAATGAGCACTTGGATGCGTTCAACCGCAATTTATGCCTCCTCAAAACCTCGAAAGTGTTGGTGAGGTCTGTCACATACTCGGCCACTACCTTATTTTTTACAACCATATCATCGATATAAACCTCGATGTTCCTGCCCAACTGTGGCTCAAACATCTTCGTCATCATCCGTTGATAAGTAAACCCTGCGTTCTTCAAGCCAAAGGGCATTACCTTGTAATGAAAATTCCCAGTGGGGGTGAGAAAAGCGGTCTTCTCCTGATCATCCAATGCCAGTGGGATCTGATGATAGCCCTGAAAGGCATCTAGGAAGCTCATCCGAGGATGGCCCACCGTTGCATCCACCAGCTGATCTATACGGGGCATAGGAAAAGGGTCTTTTGGACAAGCTTTATTTAGGTCAGTGAAATCAACACATACGCGCCATTTTCCATTTTTCTTTTTCACCACGACCGTATTAGCCAACCATTGGGGGTAGAACACCTCCTTGATAGCCCCTGCCTGTTTGAGCTTGGTCACCTCGTCTCTGATAGCCTCGGCATGTACTTTGGACGGACGCCGAGGTGGCTGTTTCTTCGGAATAACAGAGGGATTGACATTCAAATGATGACAAATGAAATCTGGATCCACCCCTGGGGCTTCGTAGGCATTCCATGCAAACACATCAACGTTTCTCCTGAGGACCTCAACCAACTGCTCCTTCTCTAATAAAGGCAACTGTGCTCCAACCTGAAAGTATTTATCTGGATCATCACCAACACTCACCCTCTCCAAATTCTCACACTCCGCTTCTCCGGCGGACGTGCTGAAGAGGGTTCCCTGAGTCTTTGATTGTTATAAGTCATTCTCGGCCATGACCGAAGTATCTGTCTCTGGCTGATGTTGAATAGCCGCTATCAAGCACTGCCTAGCCATGGCTTGATTTCCCAGTATTTCTAACACCTGGCCTCCGGATGGATATTTCACCTTTTGATGAAGAGTGGAAGAAACAGCCCCCAAGGTGTGCAGCCAGGGCCTACCCAAAATTGCTGTATATGGAGAAAAAGCATCTACCACAATAAAATCCACCTCCACCACGTCTGAGCCAGTCTGCACTGGTAATCTAATCATACCCATCGGAATGACCGATCTACCCTCAAAACTCACCAACGGGGAGCTATAGGCTGTCAGATCTTGGGGTCTCAAATTCAGCCCCCTATACAGGTCAGGATACATCACCTCGGCTGCGCTCCCCTCATCAACTATCACCCTTCTCACATCATACCCCCCGATCCTAAGTGTAACCACCAAAGCATCATCATGTGATTGTATGGTTCCTCTCTTATCTTCATCTGAAAAGCCCAACACCAGTGAGGTGCTCAGTCTGGCTCTCTTCGGCATTGAACTGGAGCCCTCATCCGAACAATGAGACACAGACATTACCCTGGAGGGACAAGACCCTGTTCTTCCCGGGGCGGCAAATATAACGTTTATCGTGCCTATGGGGGGTCCTGAAGAGGCATCTCCCCGAAATGTCGAACCTGTTTGACTTCCTCGGCCACTGGAATGATGCAGAAGCTGGGTCAAATTCCCTTCTCGAACCAGCTGTTCCAAGTGGTCCCACAGATTTTTGCAATCTTCAGTAGTATGTCCATCGTCTTGGTGGTACTGGCAGTAAAGGTTTTAATTACGTTTCGTAGGATCCCCTGCCATCTTATTGGGTCATTTGAAGAATGGCTCGTTTTTTATCTTTTCTAGAACCCGTTGCACTGGTTCTCGGAACACAGCATTAACCACCTGGGAATTAGCAGATCCTGACTGCCCCCCAAAGTCCCTCCTAGGTCGGTTGTTATTATACCGGTCCGACCTGAAATCCCTCCTCTCCTGAGGGACCACCTTGGACTTTCCTCTACCCTGTATCTGATCCTCCTCTACTCTTCTATACTTGTCAATCCGGTCCATAAGCTGTCGCACGCTGGTAACAGGTTTACCAGTCAGAGATCTCCTCAGATCATGCTCGGTTGGAAGACCTTCCTTAAAGGTATTAATGGCCACGTCATCATAGGCTCCATCTACTTCATTGAACATTTCCCAGTATCTATCAAAATAGGCCTTCAGGGTTTCCCCCTCCCGCATCGACATGGATAATAACGATCCCAGGGGCTGAACGACCCTCCTACAGGTGATAAAGCGGGCACCAAAAGCTTGGGTGAGCTTCTCAAAGGAGTCAATGGTATTCGCTCTTAGACCGTTGAACCATCTCATCGCCACTGGACCCAGGCTAGATGGGAAAACTTTGCACATTAAGGCCTCATCCTTAGCATGAACGGCCATTCTCTGACTTAAATGGCTAACATGTTCCACTGGATTTGTTCAACCATTATAAATGGTGAACGCAGGCTGATGGAACCGCCGAGGAAGATTTGCATCTTCAATGCGTCGCGTGAAGGGCGATTTGGAAACTTGACTCAATGCTTTGTTCAGAGCGTCATTCCCTAAGCCTTGGCGAGGTGGACTCTTATATTTTCGTTCATGGCGGTACTCCTCATCATACGAAAAAGACTCACTGGGTGGAGTTCTTGACCTCCGTCTGTAACTGGTGTCATCTGACTCCTCAGAGGATTGCCTAGAGTTGTGAGCCATACGCTTCCGTCGCTCGTGTCGTAATTCCCTTTTTAATCTATTAATCTCATGCTGCATATCCCTGTCGTTCTTTACGTGGGAAATATGGCTTTTCCCCCGAGAATGACTTCTATCAATGTGGGTTGTTCGCGCACTTCCCTCACGATCCCCTCTTTGTTCATGGACTACCAATGGATTACCATGCTGAGAGCCCCTAGACTCTACCTGGTGTGGATTAACATCCACCTGCTGTGGGCCCGCCACCGGTTGCTGCGGTGCTCCCCCTTCCATCACAACCACTGCACTTGCCTTTCCTTACGAATAGATCAAGTTCTTTCCCACAGACGGCGCCAATTGTAGGGACTCAAATTAGATTGGACCCAGAATAGGGATGGGTTTTTAGCCCAAACAATAAATTTTTAGAGAGTGGGCGAAAGAACTAGCTCCATTTGGTAGAAAAGGTCATGAAGATTGTGCGGCAAAGGAAGCTTCAAACTGACTAAATGATAAAAAATTCTCCTCGGCTAGGTTTCAGGGGATATCTTTCTGGGTTCTATCGTTTTTCTTCTTTTCTTTTCAAAAGTCCCCTCTAATGTTACCCACTTTCCTGTTATATACTACGTTCCTCACCCCAGTTTCACCGTACACGTGTAGGTTCTATTCTGGGAACTCCTTTCTGTCCCATCCAGCACCTCCTAGAACCTTCGCTCAGTAGCCATAAGGCTACTTGGTTACTGTTCAGGTATCACCTCCACATTAATGCGGCCAGAGAGTTAGCTGGGAAGCATTTAATGTGGAGGTAGCAGCTTTAGAAGATATTTGTTATCTTTCCCGGTTCCTCCCTTGTTCTATATTCACTTTCCAGTTCGTATACAACTTTGCAGAGTACCTTGAATACTAGGATAGTTACATCCACCTCGAACCATGGTATCCGAGGTGAGTCTTATCCTCGGACGCGTTTTGAGCCACTATACATGACTTCCATCCCTTTTTCTTATACTAGTCCCATAATATCTCTCTTTAACTATCCTCGGACAAGTGAGTGTCCTCGGACTGGGCCGTTGGGCCACAAGCCCATTTCCTACAATTTCTACATCATCCTTTTGGATAACTGGCCCCACAAAATGCAATAGGTTAAGTTCCTTAATTAGGTTTTTTTTTTTTTTTTTGAAACCTCAATTAGATTAAGAGAAATGCTTTATCCATAATATTTTCACAGCAAATTCTAAGTAATAGGTTGTTATTGATTGTTATAAGTGGGCAAAAAAGTAATTTAAGCTGTAAATTCAAATTATAACCAATAACAATTTACCATCTATGATTTGTTGTGAAAATATTATGAACGTAGCACCCCTCTTAGATTAAACATATGGTTATGTTAAATTTAATTCTCCTTGGACAAGTAAGCAATGTTATTTTTTTTTTTTTTTTTTTGTAAACAGTAATACTTATTATAACACACATGAAAATATATATTAGTATTTTAAACCGGGTTTATAATAAAGTATAACTACAAAAGGGCCTAATGTTATGTTTCATTGGTTAATACAATTATATACTCAAATTCAATTAGGGAATTTAATGTACTTCACCAAATGTATTGCATCTAAGTTTTGTTCAATTATCAGAAGATTTTTTATTTTATTTTTAAATGAAACCAATTATTAGAAAATCAATTGCACTTTACCCCTTAACTATTGGATCCACTTAACTTTTAGATCCACTTCCACTCGGCTAAAATTTAAAATTCACCAATGTTCCCTAAACTTTTGGAAATAGGCAAAGTACTCTTTGCCATTATTGAATTCCGTTAAAATTTTACTTCCTTTATTTTTCTTTGCGCCAGTGGGTAATCTGTTTCCAATACTTAAGTTGCATTAATGGATAGACAAATGCCATGTTTAACAACTTATCTCAGATATCACACCATTCATGAGCACTTCCCTTGATATTCACTATTCAGAACAATTTTTATTATTATTATTTATTTATTAAGAAGTGATATTTAGAACAATTAAAAGAAAAGGAATGAAGGGAAATTTTTATGTGCTTGAAAGAAATAAAGGCATGAGTTGGAAAGTGGTGGAGCCAGGAATTCAGTTTAGGGGAGGCAATGTTGAAAGCAAAATTAATCTAAAAAAATTAATTGATATTAACAGCAAACTAAATACACAAATATATATTAATGTAATTTGGAGATTAATCTGAATAAATAGAGTTTAAACAATAAATTTTATTTCTTAAAATAAATTATTGTAAAAGTGTTAAGAGTATAACAATGTACTAGCAATTTTGTGTCCTCACTACCTTGAATGCTATTAAAAAATAATGTTGAATTCAACATTTTTTCTCTATTCTTTTTAGCAGTTAAAATTTGGATTATAGCAAAACAAGATTGAAAAAAAAATTAAAAACTAAAAAATAAGAAAAAGAGTGGAGGCTATGGTTTTAGTGGTATATATGAATATAAGTAGGCCATTTTTTTTAATAAAAAATAATGATTATGTAGAATCCACCAAGAGGAGAGTTGGTATTTTCACAAGTTGACACTGGAAATTAGATAACTGGTAGACAATAAAGTAGTGTAAGTGGTGGGCCTAAATGAAAATTGAATGCTCAACAATTGTGAAATTTATTGTGAGAAATATCGTATATACTATATAGTATTGCTCTGACAACTATGAAATTTGTTGTGAAAAAATTGTGTTAATTCATTATTTACTGTTAGTAGTTTGGAAACTTGTCAAAAGGACAATACTGTTGGAAATATTTGAGTGAATCAACAAGTTTTGATACATAAATAATATCTCAAATAATTAGCAAGAATGTAAATAAGCAATAATAATATAAATTTAAGTAAATTTAGGAACAATCTTACAGTGCTATAGAATCATGCAAAGAGCGTTGTCCTTAAAGGTTGATTCGTGCCACCCAAAGTAAAACTTGGTGCGATTGCTTCTCTTGGCCAAACAACCCCCCAGAATTAGACTATAGCGTCGACCTTTGTGATGTATGCACTTCCACTCACAAAAGGTTTAAGAACAATCTTCTATTGCCTTTCCTTAAAAAAATATTCTTGTAGAAAAATATGTGAGAGAAAAATATAGTAGAGTTGTGTATATCTTAATATATAGTAGTCAAAAACCTATCGGGAAGAGTGTGATGATGGGTATTATATAGGCTACTCATGACAATAATAACCCATAGTTATTAGTAACTAATAACCCATAAAAGCCCAATGACTATATTATCCATTCTTGCCCAACGACTATTTTTCTCATAATTGCCAACGGCTATTTTACTCATAAATTTCCAACGGCTAGAAAATAAATAATAATAAAGTGTTTGGAACACACACCCACACCAACAAATTCTTTTAGTCTTATGTGGGGCCATTGAACTTTGTTTTCATTGGAAAAAGACGAAAATGTGCTATGTACTTATACAGGACGTTAGATTGCTTTCTTTTAGAAGCAGAGAATTCTTCTTATTTATGCTAGGGGCAAAGTTGAGATAGAAAAATTTTGTCAGGGGCAAATTGCTTTATAGGTATTGATGATACTCGGAAAACCAGTAGACTAGATGTTTCGGACTTGAATGATTTGAAGGACCTGAAAAAGGAAAACAAAGAATCAAAGGAGACTGGGGTTGACTGGCCACAGACCCTCCGATGATAAAGTTAGTTTATCTCTTTGAAATCTGTAATTCCAAATTTCTGGGACTTGTGTAAAAGGAAAAAACTTGCCTCTTTTTGTCGGGAATGGGTGTATATATAGTGCTATGGAGGCCGTTACTTGTCTTATAACTTCCCCCACGTTTGTAGGGGTCGAAAGATTCGGAGTTAACCTCCATAACTGCCATGGAAATTATATTTCTTGGTCTTATTTTTCATAACCACTATTGGGAGCATTTTGCAGTAATGAACCTTGACTTTTATTTGTGTTCCGCAATAAGAACCTGGAGGTTGTCCAAAGCATACATTGAATGACATGCTTTGGGATGCATGGAGGTTGTCCAAACAACTTTTTGGATGGACGACCTTATATGGACGTGCACTTTACATGAGGCGTTTTTCCATTCTTGTCTTGGACGACCATCATGGACGAGTTTGGAGTTAATTTTATCGTACACCATTAGGTATATTATATAGGAGTTTTTGGGAGGTCAAGGGGGCACTTGCCCCCTCTCACCCTCCCTTGGCTCTGCCAGTGGTTGGAATATGCTACTTGTGTTAGTGTAAAACATTACAAGCACTTCACCATTAGAAAATGGTCGATATGCTTTGGGATTGGCTATTTGTGGTTAAGTTTGTCAAACTCTAGAGCCTGCACACCTTAGAAAAGGTTTAGGCTTCAAAATTGTTGTTTTCACTCATTTAAATTTCATATTTAGGTCCTTTTTAGTTATTTAAACATGACTTGGTTTAATATGAATTTATCATTATCAGCTTCAATTAATGGGTTAAATGTGTTATTTTAGCTTAATTAATGGACTATGGGCTAACAAGTTGGGCATGCCTAGGGGAAGTAGATAATGGGGTTAGAAAAGCTACAATTTGATTGGTCCACCTCTAACCATAAGATTCAATCCAATGGCAAAAATTCAAGTGAGCCAAGTCTAAATGCCTCTTAAAGTAGTACTCATGAAATGAAAACTCTATAAAATACCACAATGACTTGTCTTAGGGCCACAAAAGCTTATTTCAACACAAAATATTGTCAAAACAAACCGTAAAAGGAAACAATATGAGGTTTGTCGTGAAGGCAATATTCATTCCCTTCCTCTTGTTCTGCCTATTCACAACAGGTACTATTGCAGCAACTATCCCTAACAAATGTCGTCCAGTGACTAATGCAACTATCAGGAGCTGTACATTATTCAGTCACCATCTTCAACCACAACTCCAGCAGAAGTGTAATGTCAGCTTTGGCTTTAGCTTTGATATTAATGCCCCTTGTTAAAATTATTAATGGGCCATATATTAATAATGTTGTTGTTGTATATTGTTAGTGATATACCAATTTCAATCGTGTCAAAGCTCCAAATTCGAGGCTCCATTGAGTTTCCACCTTGAGTTTGAAAGGAGATTATTAGAGATATATTAGTCTAATAGTATAGGCTCGAACCTAATCATACTCTATGTACAAGTCAAGTCTTATATTAGTACAACAAGTCTATTAACCATATTTAGTAAATGGTTAGTCTTGAGTCTATACTATTGGGCTAATATATATGGTATGACAACAAAAACATTGGCTTGCTAGATGGCACTAAATAAATGGCTCTCTAAGGATGCCCTTTGTACCTCTAGTAAGACTGTAATAGCAGTTGTATCAACATCAACTAAGAACAAACAATAAATAAAAAGATAAATTGCAAATTACACCCCTAAAGTTTGGAGGTGTTTGGATTTTACACTCCCCAAATTCTGAAATTTCATAGTGTAAAATCCAAACACCCTTAAATTTTAGGTGGTAAAATCCAAATTCGGAAACGTTAGGGTGTAAAATCCAAACAACCCCCAAACTTCAGGGGGGAAAATCTAAATTCTGAAATTTCAAGGTGTAATATTCAAATACCCCAAACTTTAGAGGTGTAATTTGTAATTTACCATAAATAAAATTGCTTTTGCCTTATTGGGCATCACTATTGAAAAAAAAATTCAAGAACCTTAATTTCGTCCCTCATTGTGTGTGATTGTAAGAGAGAGTGAGAAAGAAAAATATTTGCAATTAACAAACTCTACAAGTTCTAGTACTTTACATGGAAAGTAAGCCTTAGATATGCACAAAATTGATCTAAATTGGGATTGGGAACATGCAAGAGAGGTAAAAAGAAAAAGGCTCAAGAGCATACCCCTCTTTTTTTCGACTAAATTTCGCTCAACCCCTTCATCTCCTCAACATTGTTAATACATATGTCGGAACATTTTAATATTAATTAATTAAAATGAATAAATATTACAACATAAATATAAAGATGTGGGAGTGAATATGGAAGATGAGGAGTTAGTGAAAATATTTAATCTTACATTGAAAATGAGAGAGACTATTTTGTTCTTTTTAATTGTGATGATTAATAGGCTAATATAAATTGACTAAAATATTGAGCTAGATACGTGCGCAAGTGGGAGCTGAAGCTTGGGGGAGACATATATTTTCATGAGTTATGCTACTACTATAGTTGTGTTCAAGGCAACACAGTCCAGCAGCTAAACAATATTATTTTATGTTTTGATTCAAATCACTCATGTCATTTAGATTATATTAAGCTGTCACCATTCATGTTTACATGTCATGTAGAATTGCACATAGACTTCTTTTTTTTTTTTTTTTTTTTTTTTTTTTTTTGGTGAAAAGGAAGATTTATAAACTAAACAACAGAAGCAGGAGTAAAACTCCGCTCATACAAAACCCCCGCTTTGTCTAAACTCAACAACATAGCAACGTCTGCTGGGGGAGAGTAAAAAACAATAAAATTACAAGGAAGCAACGCACCCCTCCTTGCTAATGCATCCGCACACTTGTTGGCCTCTCTATAACAATGTTGGATATGAACCCTAGGAATTCTAGCCATACCTTCTCTGCAATCAGCAACCAGATTGTTATTTCCATTTGGGTTGTGGTTTGTACTCCTTAACAGATCAATAACAAGCAAAGCATCCAATTCAATTATCACCGCGGGAAGATTCAGCTCTAAACATAACTGAATTCCATCTCTCAAAGCCCACAATTCAGCAGCCACGCTAGTCGTATTTCCAATAGCCCTCGCATACCCCTTAATCCACTTGCCCTCGGCATTCCTGATGATACCTCCTCCACCCGCACGCCCCGGGTTGCCCATTGAAGATCCATCTGAATTGAGTTTGACCCACTACACAGGGGGCAGAGTCCATCCAACCTGTATAATAGTTCTCACCTTATCTTTCCTCCCATTCACGCCCAAAAAGGCAAATTCTGCTGCCTTAGTGATCACTTCATATCTGTTCAGCTTAGGGGGGTTATTGCCTCTGAAAACAACCTTATTCCTGTGCAACCAAATACTCCAAACACCAAAAGGAAAAATAATATTCCAGAAAATTCCCAAATGAGAGCAAGCATTAGAGTTACAATTGGTACGCAGCCAGTTCACCAAGGATGATCCATAGAAAGAATTTAAAACAGAGGGTGGAATAAGGGAGTCCCAAACCTGACGGGCCAACGGGCAATCTCTCAACATATGGATGATTGATTCAGCTTCATTATTGCATAGAGGGCAGAGGTGGGAAATGTTCATTCCTCTGTAAGCAAGAATTTCTCTGACAGGGATACTTTGGTGGCAGCATTGCCAAAGAAAACACCTGATTTTTGGGAGTGTAGGAATCTTCCAAACCCAACTACCAGTGTCAAAATTAAAGGTATGGCTACCATCTTCAATACAAGCAAGCTTATAAGCATCTTTCAAAACAAAATCTCCATTAGGGGACAAAAACCAGGAAATGCGATCTGAGCTATTAGTCATGAGAGGCATAGGATTTGCTTTAATATCCTGCAAAAGACTCAAAGGAAAAGCGAAGGAGATGCACCCCAACTCCCATCGGCCCTGTTTAAAGACATCTTTAAGCTGGAGATTTTCTTCCTCTCTATTAAAAGGCCCGGCTATAATCTCTCGCAGTCCCTTGATTGAGCCACTTATCGTTCCAAAAGGATAAATTGCTCTCTTGACCCGCAATCCACTTGGTGCCTTTCTTAAAAATAGATTCCCCTTCCTTAATACCTTTCCACACAGTAGAGCAGCCATTAATTCTTCCCACACTAGTCCGGAACCCCAAACTCCTACGATTGATGTATTTATGAGTCAACACCCGAGCCCACAAGGAATCTTTTTCACGGTGCATACGCCAGTTCAGTTTAGCAAGCAAAGCAGTATTCTTTTCCTTCGCTGCCTGCAAACCAAGACCCCCATCTTTCTTGGGCTTCGTTACCTTCTTCCAGTTCACCATATGGATTTTCTTTTTATTTTCAGTAGACCCCCATAAAAAGTCTCGATTAAGCTTGTCCACAGTTTTGATAATTTTAGGGGGAAGGACAGAACACTGCATGGTATAACTAGGGATGGCCGCGGTAACAACTTGTGTGAGCACAAGTCTTCCAGCAAAGGAAAGCAGATGGGATTTCCAACCAGCGAGCCGGCTTTGGACCCGTTCAATGACAAACCCAAAATCATGAGGCTTCGAGGTATGCTTGATGGGGAATCCTAAATACCTCCCTAAATCTGGAGTAGATCGGAACCCAAGAGTGCAGCATAATTCCTCACAAGCTTCTCTAGAGATATTCGGGGAAAAGAAAACACGGGATTTTTCATCACTCACCTTCTGCCCAGAAAGCACACAGAAAGTCTCAATGGCATCTTTTATGGAAATACAGTTCTTCCGATCAGCCTTAGCAAAGAGAACCAAATCATCCGCAAAGAATAGATGCGAGAATGCTAAACCCCCCGAAGCAACTTTAACAGGGTCCCAAAGTTTGGCTTCACACTTCTCAGTAATTAACGCACCAAGAACTTCCATACACAAAATAAAAAGATAAGGGGATAAGGGGTCCCCTTGGCGAATTCCCCTAGATGGCTGAAAATAATCAAGACCCCCACCGTTAACTAGCACAGAAATGGATGAAGATGACACGCAACTCATAATTAAAGAGATCAGATGATTAGGAAAATTAAACAACTTCAACGTGTCACGAATAAAGCTCCATTCAAGGCGATCATAAGCCTTTTCCAAATCAATTTTTATAGCCATCAAACCCGTCCTACCTTTCCTCCTTGACATGGAATGCACCAACTCCTGGACCAGAATTGCATTGTCCACCCCTTTTCTGCCAGGCACAAATGCAGTTTGGAGGGGAGAAACTAGCGAAGGTAGCAGATGTCTTATACGGCCAACAACAATTTTTGTGACAAGCTTGTAGACTGTATTGCAAAGACTGATAGGCCGATAATTATTGAGAGACTCAGGACTCTTGCACTTAGGGATCAGCTTGATAAGAGTTTTATTTAATTACTCTGGCACAATCCCAGTGGAGAATATAGCTTTTACCTCTGTTTTAACAGAATTCCCAACAATGAGCCAGAAGTGCTGGAAGAAGCCCGCATGAAGCCCATCCGGACCAGGTGCCTTATAAGGCTTGAAGGTTTTAAGAGCATCAAAAATCTCACCATCCGTCACTGGAACTTCTAATCTGTCTTTATCCTCATTACCCAATCTGCATTGCCAGCAAGGGGGGATCCAATCTTCCATAGGCACACTAACTTGCGATGAGGAGAAAAGATCAATAAATCCTTGTCTTATGAAATCAGCAATTACAGATTCTCCATTAAGCCAATTTCCCATTCGATCCTTAATGCAGGTAATCTTATTTCTTCTTCTACGGACAAGGGCCGACGTATGGAAAAAGGCCGTGTTTCTATCTCCTTCAATAACCCAGGTGATACGCGACTTCATACTCCAAAACTCTTCTTCAAGGCGCAAGACCTCCGAATACTCAGCCCTTAACCCCCTCTCCAGGTCAATGAGAGAGCTGCTAGGACTATCCGCAAGAGCGGACTGAATGCCCTTAATCCTAGCACCAAGTCTCCGTTTCCTGTGAAATATGTTACCAAAATGATTCTTATTCCACTCCTTTGCCTTAGTGGAAAAATTTGTCACCGCGGCATCCAAGCTGTTAGAAACACTCCACGTTGCTCTTACCACACTAGGGAAAGAAGGATCAGACAACCACATTGGCTGGAATCTAAAAGGACGAGGCAGATGCACTCCAGCTTCATGCTTCAACTTAAGAACAATGGTACTATGGTCCGAATGAGCTCTCTCCAAGTGAGAAACACTCGCTTCCGGATAGATGTTGTACCACTCAGTATTCACAAACACTCTATCAATTCTCTCCTGAACTAACTGAGAGAGAGGGCGGAGGTTAGACCAGGTGAATCATGGTCCGGAGAAGCCAAGATCAATCATTCTACAGTTATTTAAACACTCCTGAAATTTCATAGCTCTGCTAAGATTCACTCTTCTGCCTCCAAACTTGTCTTCACCATCTAGCACTTCATTGAAATCACCAGCCATAACCCAGGGCAAGGAGTGAAGCCCAGCAACAGTGGAGAGATTCTCCCACAAAAGCTTCCTTTCAGCAAATCTGGGACTAGCGTAGATAGCTGAGAGAAGCCAGGAATTACCCAGAGACAAATCCTTAACGATGGCATGAATTTCCTGTTCAGTGGACGATAACTCAATCACTTCAGCCTGACCAGAATCCTAGAGAACCCATAAACCTCCAGTCAGACCAATATTATTAGCATGGATGGCTCCATCAAACGGTAATCGATCAGTGATATTCTTAGCCCTTGTACCACTAACCTTAGTTTCAGTTACAATCAAAATAGCAGGAGACAGATTTTGAACTAAATCACGAACAGAATTATTAAAGGAGGGGTTAAGAGCACCCCGACAATTCCAACTAACAATATTCATTAATAATAAATAAAAAGGTAGTAAAAAAACTTAGCAAAGTTGAGAATCACTTCCCTCATCACAGCGCATTTCATCGTCATCTTGGCCATTCCTGCTTTCGGCCTGCACTTGGTCTTCACTATCATCAGTAAGCTGAGGCTCATCTTCTTCATTGTTCTGCCTAGCATCCGGTTTAGCTCTCAAATCTGGGTCAATTCTTTTCAAAGAAGCCCTTGAGATGTTCACAGCAGCGTCGGCTTGAACACCTTCCACATCCCCACATCGGGCTTGATCCTGATGAGTAAAGTCTCGCAACGAGTCTTTTGTTGGGGAAGACGTCAACTCCACCTCATCAGAATGAGTGGCGATACCTCCGATATCTACTCCAATGGATTTGCTAGGATCCGTAGAGCCCCCAGCAGTGAAAGCTTGAAAATCAGGAGATGTTTGGTCGGAAAGCCTCCAAACCTTCATCGGCATCCTGTTGGGCTTGCTGCCAGTCCGATCAGATCTTTGGGGTCCGGTCTACTTGTCAGCGGAGCTCATCAGACCGCCTCTAGTCTCAGCAAGAATCCTGGCTTTTTGTTTACTTTTCAGCTCTCGAATATGACCTTTGCTTGGCGCATGGTGTTGTGTCAGTCTAGTCTGAACCTTGCTAGCTGTATGGGTCACGTGATCACGCACTCCATCACTTCTTTCAGCCTCTGGAAGCACAACTTTTAGGCAGGTTGGGCTCAAAGTTTGAATCGGGCCATCTTTCGATGGGCCTTGATGGCTAAAATAGGAAGGTTGGGTGGTCTCTTTACCAAAGTCTCTGTTAAACTTCTTCTTTCGAGCTACCAAAACCCACGCCCCAAAATTATCATTTTTTGGGTAGCTTTTATCAAGAGGCGTGGCCTCTTCTCCCTTTAATATTTCCCCATTAGCATTATTCCCACCAGCCATCTCCGGCGTGCTAACTCTGTAAGGACAAATTTCTTCCCTGTGCCCAGCACGACCACACGAGAAACAAAGAGAGCTGAGTCCTTCGTATTGAACCGGTTGGGCGATACCCCCGACTTTGATAAGTTTGATCAAAGGCCTATCATAACTTATTTGAATGCATAATCTTGCAAACCTTCCCCTTGTTTCAGTTGCAGTGTGTGTATCAATTCGCAAAACCGGACCTATGGCTTTGCCAATGTCCCGCAAAACAGATGGCTCATAGTACTCTATCGGTAAGTTTGGCAGACGAACCCAAGTTGCAATAGTTGCAACATTCGCCTTAGCAGGATTAAAATTGGGCTCCCAGTTTCGGATGGATAAGTAATGACCGCTCACAAACCATGGACCGTCTTTAAGAGCTCTACCATAATCCTCTTTGGCCGAGAACCTGATAAGAAAAAATCCCTCACCAAGATCAACGCAATCCATGCGGCCAGATGGCTTCCATAGACTTAATAACCTTGTCGACATAATCTGGTACCCCATCGTCTTCCCGATAACTTTCACAATCAGTGCATTGGACCAATGGGCTCGGATGCTAGCCTTTCTTTCTCCTGACAGGTTCACCGCAGCAATACCCGCCTCTATATCTGAAGTTTCGTCATCTGACTCTACTTTGGTTTCCATATCATTTTCAAATGCAAAAGCCTGTTCAAAAGCTCCCGGTATCTCCCCCACTAGTTTCTCCTTGTAGGAAAATCCCCCTCCCCTCCCATCAGTTCTCGGTGAAGCGGGGCGACTAGTCGTGCCCTGAGAATGATTCTCTTTAACCTTTTTGGTGCTCCTTTCCAGTTCCTCATCTTCCTCTCTAGATCGTACCGCTGCCTCCTGAGTCATGTGCTCTCTATCTTTGAAAATACACATAGACTTCTTTATGCATGCTACTTTTTACTTTATATATGTAGTCAATTCATTGCTAATCTCACCTTATTTTCTATGCCAGTTGCTTTCGTGAATCACGCAAGCTTGGACTATAGTGAATCATTTTTATTGACTTGTGCACCCTAGAAGACAAAACTAGGTTGGGTAGGGTGGGAGAAATTATACAGTGTTCTAGTGGACCACATCATCTATCCATTATTTCACTAAAATACTCTCACTTGTTGGGAAAATTATACAGTCCTCTAGTGGACCACGTCACTTATCCACCATTCCATTAAAAGACTTCCACTTGTTTAAAATTGCTGAGTCAATAATCAGTTTCTATTTAAAAAAAATTTCTAACTCAGCAATTTTAAACAGGTGTGAGTTTTTTTAGTGAAATAGTGGACCACGTCACTTATCTACCATGTGAACTTTATAATTTCTCGTAGGGTGGGGTGCTAACACATACCTTCTCATGTTCGAAGCTTAGCCCTTCAACCGTAGCGGTCCTAAGAATTTTTCCTATGGTAATTAACTAATTATTAAAAAAATTTGAATTAATAAAAAGAGATCTTGAAAAAGCAAAAAATAATTGATAGAACTGAAAAGGCTGAGTTGAGAGTAATAAAATCCAAGAATTTAAAAGAGAGAGAGGAATATTTCTCTTTGACTGGCAAAAACAATTAATACTAATGAATGGACTTTTGAGGTGTGTACCGCATTTCTCTTTTTTTTTTTTTTTTTTGCTAGGTAATTAGGGAGATAGAACCCCCGAGCTCATAGATACACGTGGTTATGGGTACCACCGGGCTACAAGACCCGGTGGTGTGTACCATATTTCTCTTTGATAGGCAAAAACAATACCTAGACATTTATGGGCATTTGAATTATAGTACAAAATTACAAATAGATGATGTGCAACCACTGCTCTGATTCGTTGTATAATCCCGAGAGAAGTTAAGAATTTTTTTTTTGTCTGTTTGTGTACTTCCATTAACTTAACACTCAATTTTTTGTTTATATTAGTAATATATATTTATAAGAATCTCTTTACACAATTTTAACTATGATTAATAAAAAAATTAACTAATAAATTTAGAATAAAAATGTAAAATTTATAAAGCACCAAAACACACTTGCAATCGCAAATCTCTTCATAACCCGTTAAAAAAAAAATAATAAGAAAAATTCACACAAAATATTTTAAAATACACTTTAATTAAAAATTAAAAATTAAAAATTTTAATTATAAAATAAAATAATTTTGAAAATTTGCCCTTAAGCAAAGGGCATGTTAGTACACAACTTTTTTAATATTAATTTAAAAAAGTTTGATCAATCAAATGTTAAGGGGGGAAAGTGTTTTTTTGCTTCAAGTTTAGAATGAAGTGTCATTTCTCCAAACGTCAAGGAAGGCGAGTGTAATTACGTCTTTAAAAAAAATTATTTGACTCTGTGATTTTATCGATAATCCACTAGTTGAACTGGTGACTAAGTGACTCGACTTATAAACTGGGTCAATGTATTGGGTTTAATATATATGGTTCAATGTAAGTGGAATTTGTCTATCCTCAAATAATTAGCTGCTCCTCAATGCTACCTTTTGAGTTCAAACGACATAAAAATGGAGGCAATCTTCTTTGTATCCGATTTGAAATGTTTAGAGAATTAGGGCCCGTTTGGTAAGAGATTTTTAGCATCGTTGTTTAAATGTTGTAGAAATACATATGGGTTAAAAAGTGTTGTGGTAATATGTGTTTCAGTGTATAAACACTGAAAACTGTTATTTAAACAAGTGTACCAAATTAACATCTCAGATTGTGTAGATGATAATAGCATTAAGAGACAAGCATCTGGGTTTTGGAACGAGTTTGCTATAATGTAAATGTGAGGGGCATTGTATCAAGGGATCATAATTTTTTTTTTTTTGAGAATCAAGGGATCATAATAAGGTTGTGTTTGGAAACTTGGATTTGGATTTTAAATTAATAGATTTAAAATGTCTTGATTTCAAATCCATTGATTTTAGGAGTTATTTCAAACCCAAGCTCTTTAAAGGTATCATTTGTGGATTTGTCAAATCGAAATCCTTGACATTTTTTAAACCATCTAAACTCTTTATTTGGATTTCAATCACCCAAATTCAAATCTAAATGCCCAAATCATATCATCCAAACACACCATTTATAATAAAACTTTTTGCATCTCTTTGAAATTTTCTATCAAGCATGGCCTCTTGTTTTTAATTTTTATATTTAGCATTTTATGCAATGTTATGCCAATCATGCTCAAATTCTTCGTCTTGTTATGTGAACTATTTAGATGAGTATAATTGGCAATTTGTCTTTTTTTTTTTTTTTTTTTGTGCCACTAGCAATCGCTATAAGGGATTTTTTTTTTTTGGGTACCATGGGGATTGGGGAAGGGGCTATAATTAAAAAACTTGTGTAGCTCTTGAATGGTAAAAGACAGTTGTCAGTATTGTACGATACGTATCGTATCGTGTGTAAAAAGTTCCGTATTGTATCGGCGTATCGTAAGTGCTCATGAATATCGTACGATACAGTGTGTGTATCATATGAATCGTATCGTACGATACATAGACAAATGCTTTAAAATGAGATTTTATTTTGTTAAAATTTGTACTTTTATTTGAATCTAACAAGTTGTTAGACTTGTTTTAAACATAAAATCATTAGGATACTTAATTTAACCTAATAAAGTAACATATTCATAAGTTTCTTTTCCTCTCTTTCTTTTACAAAATTTGGACTACACAGTAAACACTTACATTTCACTTTAATATTTACAAATTTATTTTCTATACTATGAATAAGATATTAATTGAAAATATAATTATTTTTTATTTTTTTCATTATTGTTATAAGTCCAAGAAATTAGAATGCCAAGAAGATTTTTTTTAATTATTAAAATAAAAAGAACAAGAAAAGATAGTAAATGTTAATGACGATGAAGAAAATGTTAATGAATAAATAAATTTGCAAAATAATAAACGTGATGATAACATTGACTTAGATGGGGTTGATTAGCCAATATGATGAATATGATAAAATAAATTAATTTTTGGGTCATTTATAATATATTATAACTTTTGAATTTAAGCAATTTGAATGTGTATGTTATAAACACGTGCTAGTTTGATTTATTTAGTTAGCTTGTTAAATATTATTACATAAGTGATGAATAAATTACTCGTTAGCTGAATATATTCAAAATTTATAATGAAAATACCATTTATATATGTATATCTATAATTTTTTATAGATTTTATTAAGTGTTTGTGTATTTTACGATACACGATACGATACAATACACAATACAAAAAAATCAAAAATTGATTCACGATACAATTCATGTTTTGACAGCTATAATAAAAGTTGCATTCAATGTAAATCTTGAATTACCAAACTTATGACACGTTACACTTTTTTTTGGCTTAACTTTATTGAGAAGCATAAATGGTCAAGAACAAAGGATATGCGATTTTTACAGAGATTACAATTTACAACTTGATGCTAAAGAATGATTCTCCAAAAGGATGATTTGCTCTCCAAAAAGAAAAGGGAATTCAAAACAGAGAAAATAAAATATCTTCAAATATTGACTTGATGGACCAATGGGGCATTATAGAGGAAATTCTTGTGAGCCCTATAGCATTCAAAGCCTCCTGGGTCAAACACATTCATCCAAGTCTTAAGATTTCCTCCTCGTGATCTCGGAAAATCCGAGAATATCATTGCCAGTGCGACTAAGGACTCCAAGTTTCAAACTTTCAATGTGATTATTGGGTCAAAGACATTCCATTGAAATCTTAAGATTTCCTCCTTGTTATCTCCGAAAATCATTGCTAGTGCAACAGAGGACCGAGGCAGGCTCAATGTGGTAAATTACCCTTTGATACTGTGATAAATTAGCGATTTTTCCAAAAGTTTAAGCTATTAGTCTATTAAAAAACAAAGAATTTAATTATTTAACCATAATTTTAACACAATACTTAGTTAAACTCCAAGTGATTCAAGGATTTACTCAATCTTGAAATCTTATGTGCTCAATCGTATGAAAACTTAAGAATTTGGAGAATTTGGATGGATGGTTGGCTTCATGTAAATCATGTTGGTAGCTAATGTGATGTGTTGATGTAGGTAGGGCAAATGCCATATGTATTTGTAGGTAGATGGTGAGTAAAAGGTCAAATAACAGATTTGCAAGGCCATGGGCATATACTTTGGACTACGGATTAAAGAGGTGCATCATTATGAGTCCGATGATAAATCACTCATGATAAAATACCTCTACCGAGCTAACAACGTCAGCTTAAGTTCTGAGCCCCAGATAAATGATCTCATAACAAATGGGATTATTCGATGACGCTTTTTTAAAACTTCTAGATAAATCTACAATAATCTGTCTGACAAACTTGCATTATTTGCTATATAACTGATCAGGATAAGACAAGAAGCCTCAAAAGTCTCTATTCATCACAACGATGACGAAAGAAGAGCCCAATAGGACAGAAGGTTGTCCAGTTGAACAAGGACATCTCATGTTGGAGAAGAAAAAAGAGCAAATACAATAAAGGATAAGGATGAAGAAGGAGAGGAGGGTGAAGTATAAAAGGAAAGAAGCTTATAGAAAGAAGGGGATTTTTTCAGATTCGGAGAGAAAAAAGAAAAAAAAAAGATACACGGTGAGAAATGTTTTGAGAAAAACTTGATGAATAAAGCTTTGATCCTATAGTATATTAAAAAAATTGTTAGTTCTTACTCAAATCTCCCATTGTGGATTATTACAAACCCATAATATAAATTAATTGTGATCATACGCCCAAGTTAATCAACATTTAATTTCACGCAACTACAGTATTTATCAAGTAAATTCAAGTATATAAAATTGTCGTCATGAGTCGTAGGAAACTTTAACATCAAAACATCAATGATTAATGATCACCTCTACCAAGAGAGTTGTAGTTCCATGGGCAACTTTTAGTATTTTAGCGGAAATGTCGAAGGTTAAAATCTTCCATCCTCTAATTGTTGTAACTAATTTACTATAATTGTGTATACTTTTATATATATATATATATATATATACTATTTGACTTATTTTTTTTAAAATATGTTAAAGTATTATTTAAATTTATTGTAACTGTTGTCTTTAAGACATTCGCTAACTAAAACTTTTTATTTTTTCATTAACTTAAACTTTTTAAGAATAAAAGAAGGGAAATGTTAACAAGCATCGTGCGGTGCTTGTTAAGATTTTTCTATATGAGTCTCACTTAAAAAAAAAAAAAAATTATCAAAAAATTGTCAAAAAAAATTACCTAAAAAGATAAAAAAAACTGCCAAAAAAATTGTTATACTGTTAAAAGCTGCCAAAAAAATTATTATTATCAGGACCTTAACACAACCCGTAAAAGAATAATTAACTATTATAGTCACTCTCTTTATTACATGTTTAGTGTACACACGCTGCCACATTATCGACCGCGTAAATATGAAGTGTGTAATAAAGTGTGTTATGGGCCCACACTGCGACATAACACACACGTCCTGTTTGCCGAACGTGGAAATGGTAAGGCAGTTGGCCAACCCACCATAATTATATATTAATATTCCACAAAGTTTATTAAAGAGCCAATTGGACTGCACAGTAAGATAAGAAGAATAATAGTGTGATGGTTTGTGACTTTTTCGGCATCTACGAGTCTGCCTCTCTCACTCTTTTCTTTTTTATTCTTTTGCAATGTGTGTGACTCATGGGCTTGGAGAATTTGGACTTATAAGTCCTTTTATTTTATTTTTTTTGAGAATCTTAGACTTATAAGTCTTGGCCTCTACTTTAAGCTCAATTCAATATTGGCTGTTTTCATTAAAAAAAAAAAAAAAAAAAAAAATTCAATATTGGCTGGCTGGCATAGAAGTAAAAGAGGACCCAGATAGGACAATGAATCAATGATAGTACCGAAGCTTAATTGGACTTGTCTTTCTTCTCTTCCATCATATGCCTTTGAGTAGAGCCAGAGAGAGAGAGAGAGAGAGAAAGAGAGGGATGACTTTGATATAGTGGTGATGACTTGACCTCACCTCTTCCTAAGTTTATCATCAGTCTTCTTGTCTTCATTTTCTCTTTAACTGTGAGCTCTCTCTCTCTCTCTCACTCTTTCTCAGGTCGGAAATAATCATAGATGCAAGTTTTTTTTTTTCTAAAAAAAAATATGGTGATTGGGATAGACCCATTTGAGTTTTGGAGAATCTGAAACAAACCCATTTCATCTCTGGTCTTTTCAAGTGTTATGCATGCTTCTCAGATGCAATAATTGAAGAATCTGAGGCAAACCCATTTTGGTTCCAGGTCTGATTCTGTTTACTTTACTTTTACTGAATTAAAATAAGACTGGATTTCTAAGAGTTTCAAGGGTGCCCAATTACCCTTTTTTTTTATTGCCAGTTACTAATGATTGTTCATTTTAAGATTTGGGGGTTGTGTGTGTGTCTATGGTGAAGTATGCAATTTAGGCAGTCAAAACATATAGAACTGTGAATCAATTTTCATTTGCTTGACAAAAAAAACCAATTGTTAGTCGAAAAATAATGTTGTCTGAACCCTGCGGGTCCAGCTTGCTTCTAGCTCTGCCTTACGATATATTTGCCATAGTTTCCTGGTCCCTCTCCCCGAGGGACCTATGTAATCTCAGTTTATGTTGCCGGAGTCTGTGTGCCCTCATGGCCACTGAAAAGGTCTGGCTTACATGTTGTGAAATGATGGGCATCTTGTCCCATAGAGACCTCATTGAGTGGCGAAAGGGAGTGTCGTCTTACAAGGCGCTTTGCCGCTTCCTCATTTGTGTTGAGCCATTGATTGGAATTTGGGTTCACCAGAACCCTGAGCTTGGCAACGTAGTCTATGTCATGCCCGGTTTTATTTCAGTTGTTGGATGCCGGATAATCCCCCAAGAGCTTGGTCCACTAGGCATAGAAGATGGCCCCATCCTATGGGCACCTGTCTTTGAAGTTGTTGGTAATTCTGATGGTTCCGCCACATTTTTTCTACATGGAAGAGACAAGGGACAGGACTTCTTTTATCCTGGTTCAGTCAAGCCTGTGGAGAGGAATTGTAATGTGCTATTGCTTGAGGTTGAGACTAGGCAACAGGAAAACGAGGATGAATTGTTGCATGGTAAGAGTTTTGCTCACCTTTCAGATAAGGATCTAAGAAATGTTTGTAGGTTGAATAGTGGAATTTCAAGGTCTCAAAGGGTGCTTGGACAGAATGAGGTGAAGGTGCCATTCGGTCGACTGGGCTTTTGTGATAGAAGAAAGTTGTTGCATGTTGTTACCACCCAAGTTCGACAAAAGGTTCCTGAGTGGGCAAACGGGCCACTATTTCCACGGTTAAGGGATGATGAAAAGAACTTTCAGAAGGATCTGGCGCTCTTATTGGAACGGAGATCTCTGCTTATGCATATGGATAGGCATGGTGGTTGTCAAATTGATTGGAAGGCAAGTCCCGAACTGTCAACTGATCCTACCCAAATGGAATTGAGCCAGATTAGAAAGAGTCTTGATCATCCAAGTGGCTTTTGCATTTCCCATAGTGAAGATGATAGTCATACACAATGCACCAAGAGAAAAGGTCTTGGTGGATACTTTAGGGATAGCCTTAAACATATCCTGGGGAAGTCCAGCTCAACAAATGGTAGTGATGCAATTTCAAAGAATGGCTCTTCAAGCAGTGAGAATAAGCACGCACAACTTCATGAGTTTTTGAGGTCAGATGATACAATTAGACTTGCATTGCATGCAGCCACTGTTAAACTATCTTCTTATCGAGCATGGCCAAACATGCATGAAAGTCGGTTTGCCCTTTACAAGTTGCCCATGCGGGTCCCAACAGCTGACCACGACTATGCTGGTTTGTGGGGAGGGACATTTGGTTGGCCTCCTGGGAGGCCTAGTAACGACAAGCCTGGTAAGGCTCTCTTCTTTCTTCTGCTCTCCTATGAGGAGTCCCAAGGGCAGCGAAATCTTATTGCGACCAAAATTTTGGAAGGCACCCACTATGTTCTACATCCTAACGGTTCAGCAATGTTTATAGTGAATATAGATGAACCTTCGCTGGATCCATTTCCATTTGAAACTGATGCAGATTCTCTTCCTGTGAATGTTAAGCATGCTTTTATAGGAGAGGGCATTGCAAATGGCTATGGATTTAGATATCCTGGATCAAAGCCTGGTTCCCTCTTTGTTTTTCAAAATGGTCTTCTTGCCTTTATTTGGAAAGAATCCAGGGCAATCTTGACCTTGCAGAGACTTAACTTGCAAGAGCTACTTAAGAAAGGTGAACGAGTGCCGCCACTACCTCCAATTGCCAATTTTTCATATTTGACCAAGTCCTACTCAAACGTGTTTGCAGGCTTCCCAAACAACTCAACTTGTTTGTCTTCACCAAGGTATGGCTTACCCCTTAGATGAATTCTTATATTGCCAATCTCTCATTTCATCTTTTTTCTCTCAGTAATTGATATTTTGTCCTTGCAATATGCATTCGTTTATTTATTTTACTTAATTTCATAAAATTTCTTTTTATGCTATATTTACTTCATAGATAATAAATGCATATTGACATTCGTGGTGGTTAGTGGTTACTCGTGAGCGTTCTTTCCTTATGCTACTGTGGTGGGGATCTATACTTTGAGAAAGACTTGAGTATTTTGTATGTGCTACAGAAGTTTGAATTAGTATGTCATTGTCATTGTTGACAATGATAAGGCCAACCCTGACTAGCTGGATATTTTGAGGCTTTTTATTTTTGTGCAAAAAACATGAGAGATAAGATTACTTTTGCAATAGACATTTGAAATAATGAGACATTCAGAATATATGAGAGATCATTAAATCATATTTTAGGATTAACTTTATAATATCAACATTTATATGTTTCTAATACACAACCTCATCTTCGACGACAACATCTCTGCTGTACCTTGCTAACTTTTGTCCTTTCTACTCAACTGATTTTTTTTATGAGTGGGATCTGCTGATGCAGGACCTTTAAGGAGATATCTTCCTAATTTTGAGAGGATGGGAAGTGTTATGGAAGTTGTGGATCATTCATTTGATGTTATAATCACTCAAAAGCAGTTCTCTATTTCTAAATGGTATTTGTGTTGTTCTTGGTACTGATAGGACAAACTGGGGGTGGTTTTGCTATCGTGAGATGGGAATAATTCTTTTTTTTAGATCTCAAGCTTAGGTTTATCTTATCGTAACTTAAGACAATTAGGTACAACTTGGCCTAGTATAGTTAACTATTTTAATGTTTTTGTATTTATGTACTTTGAGAGCCTAAAGTGACAAGTTTATGGTGTTAAGATGACTTAAAGAAGCTGAACAATTAAATGACAATGAAACCACACTTTAAATGGGTTAATTTTTTGAAAAAGTTGTGTGACTCATTAATCGTGGGCTTTCTCTATAGTTATATCATGGTTCATCGCTCGTAAGCCTGATCTTGGGCTAAGCATATTATGAATTGAACTAGTATTGTCCGTGCAGCATTAGTTGATACAACTTCATCTATTAGAGAGTGTTTGTGAAATTCAGAATTTAATTTCGAAAAAGAAAAGTTGTCACCAACCATAGTTGCAAATCTGATTTCTTAATCTTGGTTTACTTATTAATTTAGGAAATTATAGCCAATAAGCTCTAGATCATAAGGCCTTCATCTACTCCTCTCCTCCTTAATTACTTAGCAAATATATATATATATATATATTTTTTTTTTTAAAGAAAAGAATTTTTTACTTACACCTTTGGAAAATTTTTGGGAATCAGTCCATAAAAATATAGTCACAGTTTTGGGATCAATTTGAGAAATTATCAGCAATTCTTTTGGGGAGATTGTTTAGAATCTATCATTTAACTTAATATTACACTAGCTGTTGATTTTTATAAACTATGTTTACTAAAAATTAACTTATCAATATCTGTTTCTAATTATTATCTGCCCCCTAGAGGAGCTTCAAGTTTTTTTGAAGCTAATAAGGGTGCTGGATGATATCCTGCACATATGCACAAATACTCCATTTTCAAGCCTATATCAAACTCCTTTTTTTTTTCTTTTTTTTTTTAATAAGTAATAAAATTTTATTGAAAAGAGACTACTTTATGCAAAATAAGCATAAAGTAGACTAAAGAATTACAAACAAATACCAAAGATTATATACAATGAGACTAAATAAACATTGGAATAGAATCACTATTCGTGAGTCCCCAAGCTTGATACCAATCAAACAATGTACCAACAAAATGAGCTAAAAGATGGTCCCTTGTGCTCTCCAAATCGTCAAACATCCTCCTATTCCATCCTTAAATGTCCTTCTATTTCAAATATCCAACGAATGTTTACCCAACCAATTCCTCCAACCAAACAAAAGTTCTTTCACACTCACTAGTAAGACCCAGGAGATACCAAAAGATCTAAATACAAAACACCACAATTGATAAGCCTCTGTGCAATGATTCAAAAGATGATCCACCCCCTCCCCACCTTTCCTCCTAAGATTTTTACAAGTAAGAATCTTCCTCCATGCTGCCTTCCAAACAAAAAAGACACTATCCATGGGGCCTTTATGCCCCAAAACCCTTCCAAGGGAAAGTGACAAAAGAGGACACTCTCCCACCTATGATTACTTTTTTTTTTTTTCGATAAATAATAATTTATATTTTTCAAGGAAGAGGACAACTTTATTTACACTAGGTGTATAACTCCTATCTGTGATTATGTAGTAGTGATTCTGCCAAAAGATGTTTGGGAAATAAAAGTGCAGGTAGATTATGAGACCAGAAGAGATTATAATTTTTGGTTCTGCTTTTTGATGCCAAACATTGTTTGATCTTTTGGCTTTTGTAAATCATGAGTCTTCCAATTTTTGACCTTTAACATTTATACCTCTAATTCATGCTTATGACCTACCGTTGTAATTTACGGCCTTATGATTATTGTTTTCTGTTCACTTGTTGTATGAGTTTGAATCCATTAGTTTGCTATATGCTTTTGATAGGTCAAGAATAATTTGACTCAGAAACAGAAGTATAGGGTGTTTGAAATTTTCTGGACTTTTGTTGTATAGTCTGATTCATTAGGCTTTAATAAAGGAAAGCCAAGAGAGAGTTTCTGGTACTTTTGGTGTAAGAACATGTTGTTGAGAGCAATTTCTTTAGCCTCTAAGATAATGAAATTGGCTTCCTAAATTTTGTTTCTTGCCTTCTTTGATTATGTAGATTCCCACAGTGCAATGACATACGGACATCACACTTGCAACAAAACATGCCTTAGCAAATTGACTACATCACCATCCTTCTTCTAGGAGATTTTATTTCCGAAATAAGGAAATGAGTTCTTGATAAATTTAAGTAGGCCTTCTGGAATCAGAGACATCTTTGCTACTTAGGCAGTAATAGGTTGCCCCTGGAATCAGACAAATCTTTTCTTCCCAATTTGATTGATGCTACAGTGAGAATCTCAAATATGATGTGTTTCCTTTTCTCTAGAGTTTCCAAATGAATAAACTTTTGAGGTGTGTACCAGGTTATTCTTTGACTGGGAAAAATGGGAAAAACTATACTAAGACAGTAAGACATTTATGGGCATTTGAATTACAGTACAAATAAATGATGTGCTACCACTGCTCTGATTCCTTGTATAAACTACATAAGGTTGCCTTTGGCTTCTATTGATGGTTCAATGACATTGGACTTTCATCTATTCATCAAATCATTAGCTGCTCCTCAATGCTGCTGAAGTTCAAATGACGTAAAGATGTAGGCAATCTTCATTGTATCTGATTTGAATGTTCAGAGAATTTAACATTTCAGATTGTTGAGATGATATGATAATAAGCATTAGAAATTTAGAGATAAGCATCTGGGTCAAAAAGTACATCACCCAGTTTGCTATAATGTTAATGGGAGGGGATATTTGTATCAAGGGGTCCTAATAAAGGTTCTAAACGCATTGATGATAGAACTCTTTCTCACTTCCAAATTTTCTCTTAAGCATGGCAATATTTATATTTTAATATTTTCTTCAATGCCATGCCAATCATTCGCATTTCAACTTTATGTAAGCATGGTTACTATTTGGTCTACCAAAATGGTGGATAATGCTCGAATTCATTATTGTCTTTTTAGAAAGTTTTAGTAGATGTTGTATGCCTTAATTAATTCTTGGCGAAAAATATCTTTTAGTCCCTACATTTTGAGACGATTCTCATTTTATTTTTATCGCTTTGAGTCCCTATCTTGAAAAATGCTTTCCGTTTTGGTCTTTGCCGTTACATCAGAAACGGAGAAAGCTGATGTGGCAAATGACAGGAATAAATAATACTAAATTAATATCCACGTGGACTAAATTAATAATAAAAAATATTTTTTGGCATTAAAAAATGCCACGTTAGCATCTAAATTAAAAAAATAATTTATTAATTTTAACTAAATAAAAAAATTAAAAACTAAAAATCATATGAATTGAGATCTAAGTGTGTCTTGAACAAGAACAACAAGAACACAATCTCAGATCCAAGAACACAAACCCAGAAATAAAAAAAATAAAAAAAAATTACAGATTTAAGCAAATTGCAACAAAATACAAATTAGATCTGGAAAAATCAACAAATTAGAGAATTCAAGTCTCACAAAAATAAATAAATAAATAATAAATCAAAAGGATTGAAATGCTCATTGCCTCTATTCATGAAGAGCAAAACCTTCCTCTGGCTCCATTTCGATCGGTGGCGGAAGCATTGGACCGTCGGAGCTGAAAACATTGTCATCGATGCCGATGCCGATGCCGTTTTCACTGAAACCACCGTAATCGTTCTCGTTCCCATTTCCATTATCTACGTGGATCGGGTTGAACGGAGATTGGGAGTAGCCAGGGTTTGGATCGTAGAATCTGTAGATCTTAGGTGATGCGGAGGCATGGTCGATGGCCACGTCATCGTCAGCTGGAAATCCCCCGGATGGGAAGCTGGAGTAAGAGGCATAGCCTTCGCCGGCGGCGGTGAAGCTCTGTTCATCTTCGTCGTCAATGAAATGACTATTCGATGCGTTCACGTTAATCTCCTCCTTGCCATCGATGCCGTACACGTTGAAGGAAGACATTGCTCTCTCTCTCTCTTAAAAAACAAGGAAGACATTTATTGGTTTTTTTTTTTTTTTTTTAATTTCTGGGTTTGTGTTCTTGGATCTGAGTTTGTGTCCTTGTTCAAGACACACTTAGATCTCAATTCATATGATTTTTAGTTTTTAATTCTGTTTTTAATTTTTTTTATTTAGTTAAAATTAATAAATTAATTTTTTTAATTTAGATGCTGACGTGGCATTTTTTAATGCCAAAAAACATTTTTTATTATTAATTTAGGCCACGTGGATATCAATTTAGTATTATTTATTCCTGCCGTTTGCCATGTCAGCTTTCTCCGTTTCTGATGTAACGGTAGGGACCAAAACGAGAAGCGTTTTTCAGGATAGGGATTAAAAACGGTAAAAATAAAATGTAGGGACTAAAATGAGAATTGCCTGAAAATGTAGGGGCTAAAAGGTACTTTTTGCCTTAATTTTTAGATTGTATCGTCATGAAATTTATGTTGATCTTTAGAGTTTTAAGTTATATTCAACAATTCACTGTTTGTTTTTATTTTTGAAAAAAAAAAAAAAAAAATCAAGCTTAATAATTTTACATGGTTTACTCTTCTTTTTTCTTCTTTCTAATAATTAATATTTTTTTTCCTGATTCATATTGAAATATTGAAAAAGAAGAAGCCCTTTCTCCATTCTAAATAATAATGATAATAAATTGGTTTCATGCCTAATAATTTTACATGGTTTACTTATATAAAAAAATGGTTTACTTATATAATAAAAAAATTGGTTTCATGCCTAATAATATTGAAACATTTACTTAGGTGATGTTTCTTATATTCTTCTCTTAAAATTCTGCCATATGGATTTTTTTTCATGAAATGGAAGCGTTTTTTTTAGTTAACTATCCACATGGCTAAATCTTAAGAGAGAAACTTAAGGAACAAAAACTAAGGTACTGTACCTAAGTTTTGTAAAAAAAAAAAAAAAAACATAGTCAACTATTTTTTTTATTCTTCTCTCTAATAATTAGTAAACGTTTATTTGTTTATTTCACATTGAAATATAATAGATTTTAAATAATTAAAAAGGGCAAGGATTTTATGCAACTTGGGTTGCATAAGTTCTTGCAAACACCATTAGGTGGCACACTAAAAAATTAACGAGTGTCCTTGGTCATGTGAAAAGCACATGACCAATTAAATGAATTTTTTGACCCAAACAAACCCTTCTTCTCTCTCTCCCTTACAATCTTAAATTACCTCTCTCAACAATCCCCTATCCTTTCTTCCTCCATTAGCACCTCCATCCTTGATCTTAGGCCCCCACAACCCAATTCCAAACACAGAACCTAGCACACCCAAACTCAAAGATTTACATAAGAACCATATCCAAAATATGTTTTAATCAAACTGAAAAAAAAAAAGAGAGAATTAAAAATGAAAATTGGAGTAGAAAGGACGGCGACCACCATCAGTGGTGGCGTCACTGGCAACCACTTCGTTGATGGTGGTGCTAACAGCGCAAGTCTTGTTGTGGTGGGGCTCAAAACCAAGAAAACCAAGATGGAATGGAAAGGAGGATGACAGTGGAGGGGTTTTGTGGCGGCTAGGAGGATAGACTAGCAGTGATCGATAATCTTTGCCATGGAGGTTGGCCATGAGATCTTCCATCATCGAGGAGGATGAAGGTTGCACCGGTGGATGGAGTTTGATTGAGGATCAGTGGCGAGAGAAGTGGGAAGGTTGAAAGGGCAGAGAGAGAGAGAGAGGTGGGAGGAGAGTAGGGTTTGTTTGGGTTTTAACACTCATTTAATTGGTCATGTGCTTCTCACATGGCTAAGTACACTTGACAAATTTTTAGTGTTCCACCAAATGGTGTTTGCAGGAACTTATGCAACTTATGTTGCATATTATTCTTGCCCAATTAAAAAAAATGTGTATTTTATTAACAAAGAATCCCAGCTAGCAAGTACTTAATCCATATTATCTATAAGAGGATTCTCCTCTTTATATTAGACTTTTATGTGGTTTAGAAATATGTCTAAAACATACGTTTAATAGGGAAAAAACTTAAGGACAACTTAATAAGAATATATCTCTAATTTCACTTAAAATGCCTACAAAATAGGAAACTCTCTTACTAATCCATGTTTTCAAAACAAACTTATCTAAAAAAAAATTTTAAAAGGAAAATTATGATATTAGATTAAAAAAAAAAAATTTATTGCACGCGCAAATCACATATGATAAGGCTAATAATATAAAAATTCGATCTAGAATAGTCAACGCTTGAATTAAGTTTTTTAATTAAAATTTACTAGTAGTAAAATAAAAATGGATTAAAATACCCTTTTGACATTGATTTCATTTTCTTGGACATACTACTATCTATTTATGTTAATACTTTGGTAACATCTACCATCAATGATCAAATGAGTGATATGGCTTAATGGACGCCGCTTATTTAGCAGTTTATAGTTAGATTACTAATAAATAAAATTGGATAACATAAACTTAAGGTTCAGTTTAGTGATTTTTAAGATTGCAAGGGATCTTAGCTTTTGAACCTAAGATCAACATCTTAAGATCACCCAAAGGATTTTTTTATTTTTATTTTTTTTAATAACTTGATATTTGCAGGGCTGAGGCTACACACATCCAACAAGAAAATAGTTTTTTTTTTTAATAGAGATAATATAATATGCTGCTAACCTTCCCTAGACCATGCACAATCAAGGCCCTTGACACAAGAAAATAGTTAAGTATAAGTATATGCATAGCCTTATTTCAAATAAATAAATAAATAAATGGCATGACCAGTACTATTTAAATGGAATAAAAAATTGAGGATGTGTTTAGATACTGCTTATTTTGTTAAAATTGAAAAATTATTGCTGAAAGTAGTGTAGATAAATGTAAAAGTTAGTTGAAAGAGTACATTGGGGCTAGGGGTGGCAATTTGTGTTCATGTGTCGGGTTCGTGTCGTGTCAACTCATACATATCCGACTATATGGGTCAATACTAACCCGACATGTTTATTAAACGGATCAAAATTTCTCAACCCTAACATGACCCATTTATTAAACGGGTTAGTTGTGTCGACTTGTTTATTTGGTTTTATCAAAATGAAGAAAAACATTTATGAAAAAAAAAGCAAATAAATATTTTAAATATAAAATTCAGAACTAATGAGTAACTGCATCACAAATAATCATTCAAAACTAAAACATATCTCAATATCATAAATAATCAAACACAATATGTCAAAGAAAATAAACTACAACAACTAATAAGTTTATATACCTAGGGTTTGAATGGTATATTGGTAAAATTTCATTTAATTAAACGGGCCAGACAGGTCAAACGGGTTCCATAAGTTGAACCCTAACCTAACCCGTTTATCAAACAGGTCCGTCGTGTCAACCCAAATATAACACGAATCCATTAAGTCTCAGCCCATAACCTGCTAATTTTGTGTCGTGTCGTGTTGGGTTCGCGGGTCGTGTTCAATTTTGCCACTCCTAATTGGGGCTTATGAATAGTGCCAAAAAGCGCAGTAAGGTTTATGAATAGTAGCAAAAATAAGCTGAATAGTGAAATAATTTTAGTTTTTAATCCTAACCCAAACCCACACTGAGTGTGCAATTAGATCCAGCTTAAAAAACTAATTTATTTTACTATTTAACTTTTTTTGCTACTATTCATGAGCCCACTATACTTTTTGATATTATTCAGCTAACTTTTACTTTTATCTATAATACTTTCAGTAAAAAGTTTTCAGTTTTAACAAAACTAGTCGCTAACCCGTGCGATGCACGGGATAGTTAAATAAAAAAAAAAAAATATATTTATTTTGCTACTATAACTTGGCTTTAAAAAAAAAAAAAATGCTATGATGATGTCTTCATACAAAGCTCAATTGCAATTAAATTTACTATTCACCACCAATATAATCTATGTTTTCTTGCATATTTGTTTGCATAACAAATGGGTCATTTTCACTTTTATAATAAAACAATCTAGGAAAGAGATAAAACTGTTCCATTGAAGGATGCATGATGAATGTCAACTTTCCCAACTTTTTTAGTGTAGAATGATGTTCTGTTTCCTCTTCTTTTGCACTGCACTACATTTGGGTAGTGTTCAGCCCAAAGGATTGTGCAAAACTTCTCCTAATCACATATGTTTTGGTTGTAAACCTATGCACATATCATAAAGAGTAAATCCTACTTTGGATAAATATATTATACAATTATTCAAATGGTTAAATTAAAAAGGAAATAAAGAAGAAAAGTTGCACCAGCCACAAACTCAATTAGATTTCTTTTGAATAAAATGGTTTTACAAAGTGTAATAATAAAAAAAAAAAAACAAACAAACAAACTGAGAAAGGGGAAGGAATACTTACACTTGAAAATAGAAAAATTGAAAATCTACAACTTCAATGCTTGATAATAGATCTACAAATTGCATTCTCATATCCTCCATCTTCTGCAAGTTAATTGGATATAATTAAAAAAAATTCCTAACAGAACGCTCTTTTCTTTCCATTACGCTTTGCATATTTTCATCCTAATAAAGTTTAAGAAGTGCTCTGTGGTCACTGCATAAAGAATGTGTACACAAGTTCAAAATCAGTAATAGAATTAAGGTTAATCATTAAAATTCCTAAGAAAGTTGATGCTGTAGATATCCAAGACTTTCGGCCTATTAGCTTGGTGGGTGGGTTGTACAAGATTATCGCTAAAGTGTTAGCCAATCGAATGCGAAGGGTGGTTCATGGTCTTATTTCAGAATCTCAGAATGCCTTTGTGAAAGGTCGTCAGATTTTAGACTCTTTCCTTATTGCTTCTGAGTGCCTAGACAGTCGTTTGAAGGCAGGGATTCCGGGGGTGTTGTGCAAGCTAGACATTGAAAAAGCATTCGATCATGTGAATTGGGAGTTTCTCATGTTTTTGTTACAGCAGTGTGGGTTTTCTGAAAAGTGGAGAAGGTGGATCAGGTGTTGTATTTCAACTGTCAAGTTCTCCATTTTGATCAATGGATGTCCTTCTGACTTTTTTGGGAGTTCTAGAGGACTTCGGCAAGGTGATCCTTTATCCCCATTTCTCTTTGATATTGTCATGGAGGCCTTGAGCCGAATGTTGGTTGCGGCTACTGCAGCTGGTCAGTTTTCAGGTTTCTCAGTTGGGAATGAAGTTGGTTCCTTGTTGTCGGTGTCTCATTTACTGTTCGCGGATGATACTCTTGTTTTTTGTGACGCAGACAACACTCATATTACAGCTCTACGTGGGATTCTCTCTAGATTTGAGGAGATGTCAGGGCTGAAAATCAATTTAGATAAGTCTGAATTGGTTCCAGTTGGGGATGTGTCTAATCTTCATGAGTTAGTGGAGATTTTGGGCTGTAGGGAGTCTACTCTTCCGTTGAAATATTTAGGTCTCCCGTTGGGTGCTTCTTATAAAGATAAGACTATTTGGAATCCTATTTTGGAAAAGATGGAGCGTAGGTTAGCTGGTTGGAAGAGGTTGTATTTATCCAAGGGGGGTAAAGTTACCCTTATTAAGAGTACGCTCTCTAGCTTACCTACGTACTTCCTTTCTCTTCTTCCTATTCCTGTTAAGGTGGCTAAGAGGATGGAAAAATTACAAAGAGATTTTCTTTGGGCTAGTTTTGGGGATGATCGTAAAATTCATTTAGTTAATTGGACTAAGGTTTGTAGGTCAGTGAAGAATGGAGGGTTAGGCATCCGGTGCTTGAGAAAGTTTAATTCTGCCTTGTTAGCCAAATGGTTGTGGCGTTATGGTTGGGAGAATGATGCCCTTTGGAGAAGGGTCATTGGGGTGAAGTATGGGAATGAGTGGGGTGGTTGGCGCACAAAATCTGTGTCGGGGGCTTATGGTGTGTGTTTGTGGAAGTGCATTAGAAGTGGCTGGTTGATTTTTTCCGAGTGCCTTCGGTATGATGTGGGTGATGGTACTCGTGTGAAGCTTTGGGATGATGTGTGGTGTAGGGATCGTCCTCTTAAGGAGGAGTTCCCAGACTTACATAATATTAGTAGGACAAGGGAGGCGTCGGTCTCTGAGGTTATGTGCTTCGCAAATGGGAGAGTTTCTTGGGATATTCAGTTCCGTCGCTTAGTGAACGTTCAAGAGTCACTTTCTTTGGATTCGTTTTTGATCTTGATTTATTCCGCAAAGGTTCGGGGTGTTGGTCCTGACAAACTTTGTTGGAAGCCTGCCTGCAACCGAGGTTTCAAGGTGAGTGGGTATTATCATTTTCTATCCCCATCTACAGTATTTCCCTTTCCTTGGAAAATGGTGTGGCAATCGAAGGTTCCTTCTCGGGTTGCCTTTTTCTCTTGGACTGCGGCTTTAGGCAAGATTTTAACTATTGATAATCTATGGAAGAGACACTTTGTTGTTCTTGAGTGGTGCTTTATGTGCAAAGGGTGTGGGGAATCTGTAGATCATCTCCTCCTTCACTGTTCTTTTGCTTTTGAAATGTGGAGTATGATTTTCTGCTTGTTTGGTATTTGTTGGGTGATGCCGCAAAGGGTAGCGGATTTGTTGGATTGCTGGTCTTGCAACTTCAGGCGTCATCGTAATTTAGTTATTTGGAGGATTGTGCCGCATTGTTTGATGTGGTGTATCTGGCGAGAACGGAATTCGAGAAGCTTTGAGGATCGTGAGCGGTCCACTCTTGAGTTTAAGTCTTTTTTGTTTTCTACTCTTCTCGAATGGTGTTTGGTTTTACCTTCTTTTTCTTGTATTTCCCTTTCTGGGTTGCTTGATCATTGTACTTTGTTTTCTTCATGTTCTTGCCTCTTTCGTACATTTCCTATGTACGGGGCTGTGTTTTTTCAATATATTTTTATGTTACTTATCAAAAAAAAAAAAAAACCTGCAAATTCCATAAAAAGGATCAGTATGGATTAGTTTAATAATCAACCTGCAAGAATCACCAGTAAAGGATCTTCTTCATCAGCTTCCTCTTTCCAATTACTGGAAGCACAAATGGGTCACTATGTGCAAGAAAATCAGCAATTGTTATGGCTGGATTGAGGCATTAAAAGATAGACTCCATAAGAAGCATCTTTCCAATATTTGGGTCCCAATAGTACAGTGCAAAGATGGTGACCTGTTACACAATGTTTTTTTTTTAATTACAGTGAACATCCTAAAGCTGTTAACCAATACAGAAATTTGTATCCAATGATATATACCAAGTGGGCTAAATGCCTCTATATCATCTAGAGCCCCATTGTTTTAAAGCATTTTGAATCGCAAGAGCATCTGATGGCTAAAGTGCTTTTGCCAAAAATGATCAAATAGTTTGAAGCAACAAACTTTTAATATGCAATCATAGTTCTTGTAAATCTGACAATTTTAGGTAACTGATACTGAATCAATGCATTATGGATCATCTTTGCATACAATCTATAATAAATAAACAGAAAAAAAAAAGGGGGGGTTTAAATTAATCAATAAACAAATTAGGCTAACTAAGTTGGAGAAACACGTTTCATAGAAAGAGAATCTTGTATTTGCTAATTAAACTTTCATGGTGCTACCTCAATACACAACAAAGATACGTAATTTTCATTGATCCAAATGCTCAAAGAAATAGAGAGTTGAGAACTATTATATCATTTAATTATGTGCGTCTCAAATTACTTTGTTTCTATAAGGTTTTGATCTTCACTACTTACATCAACAGAAGAATTGCTAAGCATGAACAACCATTAAATTTTGGCATTTATATGCTTATATAATAGTGGCTGTGAACATTAGAGAGTGCTGACCATTATAATAGTGCATTCTTCTGCTTCCCTCTACTTCTCTAGTTCCATCAATAGACTCAATCTCTATTTCATGCAATTCAGCCTCAACATTGCAAAACATTACTGTGCCTGCATAGACTCAATTCATCTTTATTCTGCAATTAGAAGAGTCATCATTTCAAGTTCTTTTTTTCGTCAACAATATTAATACCACCACACCCAAAGTAATTAGAAGTCTAGAACAAAGCTCTATTGAGTTTAATTCATAACATTTTCATCAATCATATAACCAATTTACCAGAGTATGAGGAATAAAATCATTAAAAAGGTTTCCAAGAAATTGAAGCCAAAAAAAAAAAATTATTAGTAAGGCGGTTATCCCTTTATTAACAATGTGACTAAAAGTGAAATTCAAAGTGGAAAAGTCTTTCAAAAAAAAAAAAAAAATCAATGCGGAAAAGGAACATTATATATAAAACTATGTTGCAAGAAAATAGCCTTACCAACCAAACATGAGATGTTTGTCTTCTTGTCCTCATTTCCTCCATGAAAGCAGGATTATAATTGAATGGAGTTATCCACTTTTTGTCTATTCTAAACCAAGCCTTTCATACCTCTAGAAAATATCAGCTACCCCTTCAATTAGAACAACAGTCCCAATTATTTAAAGCAAATCACCAACACCCTTTTAAAATGATTGGAATGTGCAAACTGCTTTTAAATTAGAATCTATATATTTTAAAATTAGAATCTATATTTTCTTAAAGGATCATCCAATGGTGTTTTTTCTCCAAGAGTTTGTTATATATTTTCAAAGTCAAATTGGAGCTTTCCCAATGCCTATGATGTTGTCAAGAATAACCACATATGGTAGTAGTATAGTGTAAAATTGTGAGAGAATGACTATATAAGAGATCCCATGCTTACAATCTAATAATGTTGTAAAAATTTAAATATTTTTGCTTTCTTTCTTCTCCTCTTTCGTGACATCCATGAAAGGCTTTCAAATTTGTGGCTTAGCCCCAAAATAGCCAACAGTGTAATTTATTTTGAGATTCTAATTTCAAATATTCACTTTAGCCACTACGTTCCTTGATTTCCTTTAGCAACCAAATACAATCTTTTTGGGAGGAAAAAAAGAAGAAGAAAAAAAAAAAAAAAAAAGCCCAAACAGCTATATAAAGAAGATGCCCAAATCTCAACCAAACTAAATAAAAACCTAAAACTATTCATATGTATTTCATTGCTACACTTTCTTAGTAACTAAACACAAATCATTATTAAAAAAAGAAATTGTAATGGCACAAAAAGAGAGAGGGTTTAGAAGAAACCTCATATAATACGCAAAGGTACTCATTAGAGTCCATTGGCAACCCATGTAGAGAATACTTGTAGTCAACAATAGTGCAAGGCTGCAAGCAATCTGCCATACAGATTAAGATCATTCCCCCAAGAAAATATTTATCTAAAATAAGAGAGAGAAATGGGAAGAGACATAAATAATAAATTTGAACATCTTGTTTGGACTAAATGATCTATGTTATTAATTTAAATATTCAAAGTTTCCTGGCTTTCATAGGAAAGGTTGCTAGAGCAACACATCAAGGAATTTAGGATTTTGATAATAATTGAGTCAAGATTTGTATCAACATACAAAATAGTCATCAGATTTGTGTAGAAAAATAATCAAATTTAAAACTTAAAAGGTACTTGTAGGGTCAGATTCTGCAGCCCAAGCCCAAGAAGGTGTGGATTTGGAGCCCACTGAACCCAAAACAATAAATTTGTAGAGAGTGGGTGAAAGAGCTAGGCTAATAATGAAAATAACAGTATTAAACAGCAACACTAGTGGGAGAATTTGAATTAATGTATGCTCGGACGGATGTAAGAGTCTCGTCCGAAGAGGTGATTCTCATTAATGGACTTAGGTTACAATTCTTGGAGCTACAGTAAAATACTACACTCTCTCCTCTTTCTGATTTTTCGATCCCCTTCTATTAGAGACACCTCTCTCTTATATAGTACTGCCTTTCCACATCTTCACCGTCCACTTGTTCATCATCTAGGCGCCCACTTGAGTGCATGTCCCATCACATCCCCCCCTTTAGCCCTGTCTGAGTGGCGGTAGCTGAGAATGCACTGTTCAGGGGTCTTCTCCACATAAATGCGGCCAGGAAGGTAGGTGCAGTGCATTAAATGCGGTGGTTGAAGTCTGTCTCCTTGATATTTCTCTGTTCCTGTTACCTTCTTGCGTGTCCGAGGCTTCTTTCTCTCTTAACACTTGTCGAACAGATCACTTGAACCTCCCATACACGTGTCGGGCAAAACTTCGTCGGATCCGAGGATATTGGACTCCTCGGACATATGAACATCTCCTCGGATAGTGCACGTATTCATCTCCAGACATTCTCCTTTTACATGGACCTCTGACTGAGTGTCTTAATCTCCTCGGACGAACAGTATTCCTCATATAGGGCCTTGGGCCCAATACGTTGGGTTGGGCTTTTTCTCCCCCCACAATAGCCCCTCGAAATTGTAGTTTTTCCCTCGCATCCGAGGAGAAAAAGTAGGATTTTGACTTGCCACGGAGCAAAAGCTTGGAAACACGCACAACCGAGCTGGCACGTGTGTAGACGTGGGAACAGACGCCTCATTAATGCCGCTGCGGTTTCCTTATTCCCAAGGCGCTGCATTAACTGCACCAGGCGGCGTTTTGTCCTTCGTATCCAACGGTGGTTGATTGATCCAACGACTGTGATTTTTCTTCAGGATTTGGGCGGGAGTGCCCCTGACCCTTCGCTTGACCCCGTATAAAGCTTCTGAGGAAGTTACTTCTTCCTCACTTTGCAAATCTTCAGACGCTCCAGCAAGAACAGACGTGCCACTCCGTCCAAATCTCTCCGTCGCCGATCTCAGACTCCCCAAAATCATCACGTACCCTCCTACGAGCCTGAAATCTTCTCTCCGATTTAGTCCTGGTGAGTCATCGTTCACCATATCACTTAGTTCTCTCTTCGGCCAGCCGTTTCGCTCGAGCACCATGGGAAAACTCGAGTACATGGTGGATAGCCCTGAACAACTAGAGGCGTTTAGGGCCGCGTATCGCATACCCCCTAACGTGGGTGTGAGGTATTGCCCCCCAGAAAAGATATTAACAGACCGGAAAACGGGAGAGGTGGTTATCCCCCTCATTGCCTTCAAAGAAGGGGGAATAACAATCCCCATGGGTCCCATCACCTCTAGTTACCTTCGGAACCATAGGCTCACTCCCTGGCAGTGCGCGCCGAATATGTTTAGGATCCTAGGAGCGATTGAGGACCTTAACCTTCACATGGGATTGGGACTCACCTGGCTTGACGTAGTACATATGTACGAATGCCACAGCCAGCAAGACGCTGGGTATTACTTAAAATCCCGGTCGGATGTTGTCAGGCTCATCTCCTGCCTTCCCAAATCCAACAAAGGGATGAAAGACGATTATGTGATCGTCTCGGGCGCATGGCATGACGGCTGTGGTTGCCCAACCAAGCATGGGAAGCCAGGTGGGACATGTAGATTTAGGCACACTGACCATAGGCTTAGGGTTCTCGTCTTTTAACAGTTTTTGATTCCTCTTCGGTCACTATTTCTGAGTTTCTAACCATTTTTTTTTTTTTTGACTTGTAACAGATAAGAGACAAGTTTCTCCTCAGCTCAGCCTCATGAATATTGCCGCCCTCAATCACCTTTTAAGGTCAGAGATCTTCGTGAGCGAGGACGGGCAACTACGATCTGCTCCTCTCATTCTGGGATACACAGGGAAGCCAAAGGGTTTCCAACCGGTCGGCAACGCAATTGTCCAAGGAGATCATCGCCTTGCACGTATAGACGTCGGTCGGAAAGGTTTCTTGGCACTAGACGATCTTCCACCCGTGCCCCATCCAAATCCTCGGGCTATACCTCCCCTTGTTCAACCACTCCAGCAAGTTCCCCACGGACAAGAGATTGAAGGTGAGGGGGCCGGCTCTTCCACTTCCTTGCTAGAAGAACAAATAGACGGATTTCAGTTTGAGGGAGAAGCTTCAGGAGTAAACCAGGTGGTAGAGGTCTCAGACGCCGAGGAAGAAGCCTACGAGCAGTCAGGCGCCCACCTTAATTTACTAGCCACTCATTTAGAAGACTCCTCGGACGACGATATGGATCTAAGGAGTTTGATGAAGGGCAGGGGCAAAAAGCCCGATCCGAAAGATGCTGGGACATCTAAAACAGGGGTGACACTTCCTCCAGTGCCTATCCAGGTCCCTGACCCAAATTTGAAACCCATGCCAAACCTGCAGAAGAAGAGACCCCACAATGAGGTTGGGGAAAAACAGGTGCCACCAACCAAGGGGGCTAAGCAGCAAAAGGTGGCGAAAGACAACCGAACCCACAGGGCCTCATCTACTGAAAGCCGAGAGGAGGCTTTAGTGGCAGATGTACGCCAAGGAGGAGGACCGCGAGTCTGGTCTCCGAAGTTGGAGCTGGATGGCGCTCCAATCCTGTGGGATACCTCCCTCAGGAATTATGACGGAAGAAGGGCAGGCTATGTCGCCGAGGCCCTGCAGCAACCACTCCTTCTCCCACATGATATGGCCTCCTTCAAGCGCTTCACCCAGCAGGAGCTATTCATGTCCCTTAAGAGGGATTTGGCCATGGTAAGTGCACCATTCCTGAGTTTAGGTTTTATCCTTAATTGGCTTTGTTTCTTTTCTTAACCTAATACTGGAGATGTTATTATGCAGATTACTCAGCAGGTTTACGTGGCCGAGGGGTTGAACAAGGAGTCCTGGCTCAAAGCCTAAGCAGCGACCCAGTCCTAGTTTGAGGCAGAGGCATCTCTTGGCAAGCTGAAGGAGGAACATGCTCTCATGTCTGAGGAGCTTAAAGAGGTGATCTCTCAGAAGCGAAGCCTCGATGCCGGGATCAAGAATGCTGAAACACAAGCCGAGGAGCAGCGTAAACGATTACACATGGCAGAGATCAATCTGGCAACCGAGAAGGAGCTGGTGAAGGGTCTCAAAGCTGAGCTGCAAAAGGCCAAGACGAGCGCCCAAGTGGCTGAGCAAAACGCTAGACTGGCCAAGGAGGCAGTTGAAGCCGAAAGGAAGGCGGCGTACTAGCTGGGGGTAGAGACGACCACATCCCAGCTTCTAGAGCAATTCGCCTCGGTCAGCCGAGATTACTGCGTCATAAGTTGGGGCAAGGCCCTGGATGCAGCTGGAGTCCCTGCCGACTCGGAGCTGAGGCTGCCTGGGAGCGTATATTATGATCCTGATATCCGAGAGCTCCCAGGAACTGATCCCCCTCCTGTTCCACAGCTTCCAGAGGCTTCGGAGCCAATCTTGGTCAGTCATGCTCCTCCACCTACTCTTGATGCACTCCCAGGGGCTAGTCAGCCAGGTGACAAGGGTACACCAGTTGAGCCAGCCAAAGACAAGGGCCAAGGTTCGGGCACAGAGAAGACAACTGCTGAGCCCAAGGACCAAGCCCCTGAAGCACCTGATCGGACAGGCCAGGTTGCTGACCCTGTGCTTCCTCCAGCGAAAGAGTAGATACATAGGGCTTCTGTTTTGCACTTGTACTCTTTTGTTTTCTGTATAAGGAGTTGTAACTTTTCCTTTTTTGTTTTTGTTGACCCTGTATATAAACTTTTTTAATGGAATGGCTCCCTATTTGTTTTTGATGTTTTTGATACATGTCTTATTACTTATTATTGCCACACACATAACTATACATTGCAATTATGACATAATAATGCAAATAACTTGATTGATACATCATATTGATGGTGTGAGTAATCGAAATTATCATTGAAAAGGATAGGCCAAATAAGAGTTACTGATGAATAATGATTGGAATGAGTACTTATGTGAGTTTCGCATACCTTTCCAAATTAGACATAAGTTATTATCCCTCGGTATCAAATTAAACACAACTAAGGAAGACATTTATAAGTTAGAATCAATTTAAACGCAATCGGGAATTTTAGAACTAAGCCCCAGCGACAATAGCCGCGTGGGGGTATTGACCAACCTGTCGTTTGGTTCAAGGGTTATGGGATTCGTATGTATTCGAGTGTTAACTAACCCTAATCATCTGGTCCGATGACTACAGGCATGATTGGGTTTAAGTTTAAACACTTAGAGGACTGCACCGGAGTGTTAACTAACCCTAGTCATCTGGTCCGAGGACTACAGGCATGACTGGATTTAAGTTTAAACACTTAGAGGACTGCACCGGAGTGTTAACTAACCCTAGTCATCTGGTCCGAGGACTACAGGCATGGCTGGATTTAAGTTTAAACACTAGAACTGTAACTGAGTGCTAACTAACCCAAATCATCTGGTCCGAGGACTACAGGCATGATTGGATTTAAGTTTAAACACTATAGAACTGTAACTGAGTGCTAACTAACCCAAATCATCTGGTCCGAGGACTACAGGCATGATTGGATTTAAGTTTAAACACTTGAGCTAACGGTGTTAACTAACCCTAATCATCTGGTCCGAGGACTACAGGCATGATTGGATTTAAGTTTAAACACTTAAGCTAGTGGCGAATGAGTGTTAACTAACCCTAATCATCTGGTCCGAGGACTACAGGCATGATTGAATTTAAGTTTAAACACTTGAGAGAAAGCGGTGAATGAGTGTTAACTAACCCTAATCATCTGGTCCGAGGACTACAGGCATGATTGGGTTTAAGTTTAAACACTTGAGAGAAAACTTTACGCAGCGAATTGGTATATCAGTTGAAGAAAAGACTTGATTAATAGAAGTACCTCTTGAGGTTATTTACATTCCAAGGGCGAGGGATTACATGACTATCCAGGTCTTCTAAGAAATATGCTCCAATACCAGCGCCTGAAGTGATACGATATGGTCCTTCCCAATTGGGTCCTAGTTTTCCCCAAGTCGGGTTCTTTGCGGTGCCCACAACTTTCCTCAGCACTAGATCACCAGGCTCTAGAGGCCTTAGCTTTACGTTAGCATCATAGCCTTGCCTGAGTTTCTGTTGATAATGTGCCAGCCGAACCATTGCATTCTCTCTTCTTTCCTCAATCAAGTCTAAGCTCTTCTGTAGTTGCTCATCGTTGTCGGCTGGGCTGAATGAGCTAGTTCTTATCGTTGGGAACCCGGTTTCCAAAGGAATGACAGCTTCAGCCCCATAGGTCATTGAGAAGGGGGTTTCCCCAGTAGACCTACGAGGCGTAGTCCTGTAAGCCCAAAGTACGTGCGGCAGTTCGTCTACCCATCTGCCCTTTGCATCATCTAGCCTCTTCTTTAAGCCATTCAGTATGACCTTGTTGACGGCTTCTGCTTGTCCATTACCCTGGGGATAGGCTGGAGTGAAGTATCTGTTCATAATTCCCAGCTCACTGCAGTAATTCCTGAATGCCCTGCTATCAAACTGCAAGCCGTTTTCCGAGATGAGAGTGTGAGGAACTCCAAACCGAGTGACAATATTCTTCCACACGAACTTTTGCACATCAACGTCTCTGATATTGGCTAGTGGCTCGGCTTCAACCCACTTGGTGAAATAGTCTGTTCCGACCAGGAGGTACTTCTTGTTTCCTGCAGCTTTAGGGAATGGTCCCACAATATCCAAGCCCCATTGGGCGAAGGGCCATGGGCTAGATAGCGGATTAAGATTTCCCCCTGGTTGGTGAATGTTTGGAGCGAAACGCTGACATTGATCACACTTTTTGACATATTCGTGTGCCTCCTTGTGCATGTTAGGCCACCAATAGCCTTGGGTGAGGGCTCGGTGAGCCAAGGACCTGCCTCCAGTGTGGCTCCCACAGATTCCTTCGTGCAGCTCCTCTAGCAATGTCTCAGTCACCTCGGGATGTATGCACAACAAATATGGTCCCGAGTAGGAGCGTTTGTATAGTTTCTGGTCCTCGGATAACCAGAACTTAGTCGCCTTCCTCCGAATTTTATCAGCTTCTCCCTTCTCTTCGGGCAATATATCTTCTTTGAGAAATTTGATTAAAGGGTCCATCCAGCACGGCCCAACCCTGATCTGGTGAACCTGGACTGCCCCTGACTTCGCCTCTGTAGGCCTGTGCAAGTCCTCGACGAGGATGATCCTCGGCAGGTCTTGTGCCGAAGAGGTGGTAAGCGTGGCCAAGGAGTCAGCATGTGAGTTGCCACTCCTGGGGATGTGCAGCAAACTGAAAAAGTCGAACTCTGATTGCAGATGTTTAACACGACTCAAATACTCCCGCATTCTTTCGTCCTTTGCCTCAAACTCGCCTTGTACTTGACCTACTACCAGTCTTGAGTCAGAGAATAACTCCACAGACTTCCCACCCATTCTACGTACCATAGTTATTCCCATCAGTAGGGCCTCATATTCCGCCTCATTATTCGTTGCTGAGAAGTCCAGCCTTAACGATTTCTCGATAATGATTTTCTCAGGGGATATCAATACTAGCCCAACTCCAGAACCTCTCTGATTTGCCGCGCCATCAACGTACACTTCCCAATGGGAGGGATTCTGTTGGGAGATCATGCCAACTGATTTTTCATCCATGCCTGACATGGGCTTTACCTCTTCTAGCTGGGGCTCCGTGAACTCAGCCACCAAATCTGCGAGGACCTGTCCCTTGACCGATGTGCGGGGCATATATCTTATATCGAAAGCCCCTAAGATTGTACCCCACTTGGCAATCCGACCAGTGTAATCAGCACTTCGGAGTATAGCTTTGAGTGGGAGTTGTGTGAGAACGATGACCGTGTGGGCTTGGAAGTAGTGAGGTAGCTTCCGCGTGCCAAGCACTACTGCTAGGATAGCCTTCTCCAGTGGCAAGTAACGAATCTCAGCCTCATGCAGCGACTTGCTTACGTAATAGACGGGCCTTTGTACACCAGAGTCTGACCGTATCAACACCAGGCTCACCGCAGAGGGAGCTACAGCGACGTAGGCGAACAGTACCTCATCTGGCTCAGGACTGGACATGATTGGTGGCCGAGCCAGATAATCCTTGAGTTGCTGGAATGCCACAGCACATTCCTCAGTCCATTCGAATCCCTTCCACTTATTGAGTAGAGAGAAAAAGGGGCGACACCTGTCTGCTGACCTAGAGATGAACCGATTGAGGGCAGCGGTCATTCCGGTTAGTTTCTGAACCTCTTTGGGATTCCGAGGAGCTCGTAGATCGTTGATGGCCTTTATCTGGTCAGGGTTGACTTCAATTCCTCTGTGCGTGACCATGTATTCTAAAAACTTTCCGGACCCTACCCCAAACGAGCACTTAGAGGCATTTAGTCGTAGCTTGTACCTTTGTAGAATCTCAAAGGTACTTTCAAGGTCCTTCACATGCTCGGCTATAACTTTGCTCTTCACCACCATGTCATCTATGTAAACCTCGATATTATTGCCCAGCTGTGGCTCGAACATTCTCGTCATCATCCTCTGGTAGGTAGCTCCCGCGTTCTTCAAGCCGAACGGCATCACTTTATAGTGGTAGTTGCCAATAGGGGTAACAAAAGCAGTTTTCTTCTGGTCCTCCGGGGCTAATGGTATCTGGTGGTAGCCTTGGAAGGCGTCTAGAAAGCTCATCCGAGGGTGGCCGACAGTGGCATCGACTAGCTGATCAATTTTCGGCATAGGGAACGGATCTTTGGGGCATGCCCTATTCAAATCCGTGAAGTCTACGCATACTCGCCACTTCCCACTCTTCTTCTTTACCACCACGGTATTCGCTAGCCATTCGGGATAAAAAAACTTCTTTGATAGCCCCAACCGCTTTGAGTTTGGCTACCTCGTCTCTCACTGCGTCGGCATGTTCTTTGGATGGGCGCCGAATAGGCTGTTGCTTGGGGGTGACCAGTGGATTCACCTTCAAGTGGTGGCATATAAACTCCGGGTCCACCCCTGGGGCTTCGTAGGCACTCCAGGCAAACACATTGAGATTTCGCTTGAGGAACTCTATCAGCTCTTCCTTCTCTTGAAGAGGCAGCTGAGATCCGACTTGAAAAAACCTATCAGGATCATCTCCAATGATCACTTTGATCAGATCCTCACATCGAGTGCTTTCATCTGGTTCTTCAGAAGGCACTCCCCGAGACTGTAGTTGCTATAAATCCCTCCCAGCTACGTCCGAGGACTCGGCTGGGGCCTTATGTTGAATGGCGGCTACCAAGCATTGTCGAGCAACAGACTGGTCTCCTCGGATCTCATGTATCTGCCCTCCTGATGGGTATTTGACCTTCTGGTGCAAAGTAGAGGGGACAGCCCCAAGTGCGTGAATCCAAGGTCTGCCTACGAGTGTTGTGTAGGGCGAATATGCGTCCACAACAATAAAGTCTAGCTCCACCACCTCGGAGCCGGACTGCACAGGTAGGCGTATCCGGCCTTTCGGGATGACAGGCCTTCCTTCAAAGCTAAGGAGGGGGGAATCGTATGGCGTCAGGTCCTGGGGTTTTAGGCCTAGCCCCTTGTAGAGGTCCGGGTACATTATCTCCACGGCACTGCCCTGGTCCACCATCACCCTCTTTACATCGTACCCTCCTATTCTGAGGGTGATGACTAGTGCATCATCATGGGGTTGGATGGTGCCGATCATGTCTTCGTCTGAGAATCCCATAACCAGCGGGGCACCAGACTTAGCTCTCTTCGATCCTCGGCTTGACTCCCCTGCGGATGGTCGACCTACCGACATAACTTTGAATGGCCAGGACCCTGTTCTCCCCGGCGCAGCGAAGACGACGTTTATAGTCCCTAGCGGCGGCTTTGAGGGGTCGTCCCTGCGTGGCCCCGAGCCTGTCTGCCCTCGGCCGCTGGAGGGGTGCAGAAGGTGTTTCAGTTTACCATCGCGAACCAATTGGTCCAGGTGATCCCACAGGCTCCTACAATCCTCCGTGTTATGCCTGTGGTCTTGATGGTACTGGCAGTAGAGATTATGGTTGCGTTTCTCGGGGTTTCCTATCATCTTGTTCGGCCACCTGAAGAATGATTCGTTCTTGATCTTTTCCAGGACTTGGTGTACTGGCTCTTTGAACACGGTGTTGACCGATTGAGGATTCATCGATCCTGATTGTCCGGCAAAATTCCTCCGCGGTTTATTGTAATTGTACCGGTCCGACCGTGAATCTCTCCTCTCCTGAGGGATAATCTTATCCTTTCCCTTGCCCTGCTGCTGATCTTCTTCAACCCTCTTATACTTCTCTATGCGGTCCATTAGTTGACGCACGTTTGTGACCGGTTTGCCAGATAGGGATGCCCTCAAACCGTGGTCAGTAGGGAGGCCGAGCTTGAACGTGCTGAGGGCCATTGCATCGTTGTTGCCCTCCACCTCATTGAACATCTCCCAGTATCTGTCTGAATATGCCTTTAAGGACTCGCCTTCCTGCATGGACAAGGATAGCAGTGAAGAGAGAGGCCTGGCCACTCTTCGGCATGTAACAAAACGGGAGCCGAATGCCTGAGTGAGCTCTTTGAAGGAGTTGATGGAGCCTGCCTTCAAACCGTCAAACCACCTCATGGCAACAGGCCCTAGGCTGGAAGGGAAAACCTTGCACATTAGAGCTTCATCTCTGGAGTAGACAGCCATCCTCTGGTTAAAATGACTCACATGCTCCACGGGGTCAGTTTTACCATTGTATATGGTGAACGTTGGCTGGTTAAAGCGCCGAGGGAGTCTGGCCTCCTCTATCCTGCGCGTGAAGGGTGACTTAGATATCTGATTTAAAGCCCTGTTCATAGCATCGTTCTCCATGTCCTCGCGTGATGGGCTCCTACGCTCCCTTTTACGATGGGACTCCTCTACATAAGTGTAGGACTCGCTAGCTGGTGTCTTAGATTTGTGCTGATAAGAGACGTCCTGCTCGTCGTCAAGATCATCCTCAGAGTACGAGGAAGCCCGTTTCCTCTTTGCGTGGCGCAACTCCCTCTTTAATTTTTCCACTTCCAGTTGTAAGTCACGATTCTTCTCTGCATGGGACATGTGACTTCCGCCCTGTGATTGGCTCTGGCTAAGGCGCACAGTGTGTACACTGCCCTCACGGTTTTGTCTCCTCTCTAAGTTGACAAAATGATCCACGTGTTGGGATGCCCTGGATTCTGCTTGTTGTTCACCTTGTCCTGCCATTATCAACTGTTGTTTTCACTCTTACACAAGCTCTTCCCACAGACGGCGCCAATTGTAGGGTCAGATTCTGCAGCCCAAGCCCAAGAAGGTGTGGATTTGGAGCCCACTGAACCCAAAACAATAAATTTGTAGAGAGTGGGTGAAAGAGCTAGGCTAATAATGAAAATAACAGTATTAAACAGCAACACTAGTGGGAGAATTTGAATTAATGTATGCTCGGACGGATGTAAGAGTCTCGTCCGAAGAGGTGATTCTCATTAATGGACTTAGGTTACAATTCTTGGAGCTACAGTAAAATACTACACTCTCTCCTCTTTCTGATTTTTCGATCCCCTTCTATTAGAGACACCTCTCTCTTATATAGTACTGCCTTTCCACATCTTCACCGTCCACTTGTTCATCATCTAGGCGCCCACTTGAGTGCATGTCCCATCACATCCCCCCCTTTAGCCCTGTCTGAGTGGCGGTAGCTGAGAATGCACTGTTCAGGGGTCTTCTCCACATAAATGCGGCCAGGAAGGTAGGTGCAGTGCATTAAATGCGGTGGTTGAAGTCTGTCTCCTTGATATTTCTCTGTTCCTGTTACCTTCTTGCGTGTCCGAGGCTTCTTTCTCTCTTAACACTTGTCGAACAGATCACTTGAACCTCCCATACACGTGTCGGGCAAAACTTCGTCGGATCCGAGGATATCGGACTCCTCGGACATATGAACATCTCCTCGGATAGTGCACGTATTCATCTCCAGACATTCTCCTTTTACATGGACCTCTGACTGAGTGTCTTAATCTCCTCGGACGAACAGTATTCCTCATATAGGGCCTTGGGCCCAATACGTTGGGTTGGGCTTTTTCTCCCCCCACAGTACTAATTCTGAAACTATTGCATCAATAGGAGGAGAAAATTGAACTTTAAGAGCATGAAGGTAAACTCACTCTTCGGTGTTTTGGTCAAACATTTAACCTCTTTACTCAATTAGAAATTTTTTCAACATACCATCTAGCTACCACTTCTATTCTGGGTTATCATCTCTAACCACCATCTAAAATTTTGTGGTTGACATGCTTCCCACCCAACAAAAAATTATGTTCCCCACCATTAAAAACTGACTTCTCAATTTCGCAAGTATTATGGCTTCTAGAATAACAGCAAAAAATCTCTAAGAAATTTCATCAAACACCTTGTGCGCATGTAAAAGAAAAAACGCTTAATGAAAGTGGACATTATTAGAAATTGTCTATTACTCTACTTTCAAATAGTAGCATAACAGTCATAAATCATTGCAAAACTTCAATTTAACAGCAAAAATTCCAAAATATGTATGTATCAGTGATTCCAAATCTACTAACTAAGCCAATATCCTACCGATCAAATTGCTTGGACATTCAAGTGCAGATAAATTTTATGCAATGGATTTTAAAATCTCCAATGTTCTACCAAGGGCCATATCTTCAGTGTTATGACATGCAATCATGTATCAATAACCCCAACGTTGTTAATCCTTTTATTTTTTATTTTTATCAATAAGTGACCCTCTTAGTCCTTTCCTTGGTCTAAGCACCCTCAAATTTCACAGTAGTACTTGTTAATAGTGAAGTAATCAGTTCTTACAATTAAATTAATTGTGAAAACTGGTTCCTGCAAAGCAAATCCCCCCACTTTTCAAAGGCAAAAAAGCAATGAAAAATAACCCACTGGTGTCACCTGAGGTTAAGGATTTGGGGGAATGTTAGAGATTTAAAGAGAGAGGGAGTTCTTTGCATTAGGAGGGGAGTCGGGAGAGATATAGAATATAGTCGGGTAATTCACTTAAAAAAAATTAAACTTAAATAAATAAATAAATAAAAAATCTAAAAAAAAAAAATAGAGTTGTGTGTTCAAAACCGAGCAGCAAACCATTACTACCAATCCATATAACAAAATATAATAAGGGAAACAAAAATCATCAAGCAAAAGAATGGAGAGATACCTCAACCGAAGCAGCCACGTTCTGTGAGGAGAGGAAGACAGGAAGGAACTTAGATAGGCGAGGAATGAAGGAACTCAGATACACTGTGAGAAAGAGAAAGGCTCTTCTTCGATCCAGAGAGTTTGCGGTTGTTGTGGGTGGTGGTGGTGGTGCTGCTGCCTGCTGAGTTGTGGTGGTTGTGGGTGAAACGGGAAAGGAGAAGGGGATTAGGAGAAATAAGGTCTGAGGAAGGCGAAATAGGGTTTGTGGGTATTGATTGAGTGGGTTTTGCGCTAATCGGGTTTTAGAAAAGTTTTATGTTGTGTGAAAAGTTTTTTTTTTTTTTTTTTTTTTCTTCGCATCAAAAAAAAGTTTTTATTTTATTTTTTTTAAATTGTCGGAGATTCAAAAACTTAACTTATATATATATATATAAAAACGGATCTCAAATAAGCCCAACAGTCTAAATGAAAATATTTGGGCTTTTTAAGAAAATAACTATCAATCCCAAACAATATCATTAGTTAGGCAAACTTTCAAACTAATTTCATTTTTAACAATTCGAGTGAACTGGAGTCGATTTCCCTCTGGTTGTTCAGACACGTAGGCATAAATCGACCCCAGAGGAGATGATTTCTATGTACAGAAATCGACTCCTCTGGAAACGATTTCTATGTATAGAAATTGTCTCCTCTGGAGTCGATTTCTGTACATAGAAATCGTCTCCTCTGGAGTCGATTTCTTTGTATATATTTTCAACCACTGAATCAAGCTGTGATGAAGAAGAACGAAGAAAAACACTGAATCAAGCTGTGATGAAGAAGAACGAACCCAGGCGAACGAAGAAGAACGAACGAAGAAGAACGAACCTGGCGCCTGGGTTTCTTGCCGACGAACCCAGGCGCCGATTCTGACCGACGAACCCAGCAACACCGACGAGCAAACGAAGAACCCAGGCGCCGATTCACCAAACTCTGACGAACCCTAGCAACACCGACGAGCAGTAGAGGGTTTGATTTGTTTTGGATTTGATTTTTTCATGGGTTTTTGGGGCTTGGAAGTGGAGAAACCCAGGCGCATTTTGGGGAGGACGAACACGAAAAAATCGTGTAAGTTTTTGGGCTGGGCATATCAAAGAAATCGACTTCATTGAAGTCGTTTTCTATACAAAGAAATTGACTTTACTGAAGTCGATTTCTTTGTATAGAATACGACTCCAGATAAGTCGGTTTCTGTGTAAAAAAAATCACAAAAAATAGGCTATATGAACAGTAAAATCGACTCCTCTGAAGTCGAATTGTTAGAAATGCAATATGTTTGAAACGTTGGTTAACTAATAATATTGTTTGGGTTTTGTAGTTATTTTTTTAAAAATCCCAAAATATTTTTTCAAACATAAAGCATCAATTTTAGTCTGGTCAAGAAAATTGAAACAAGAATGGTGTGAGGATTGACTCCAATCTATCAGATCAGACAAGCTACAAAATAAGCAAAGCTAACTCCAGATAACAACAACAATAACAACATGGTCTCACCACTCAGCTTATCCTTTTTCACCTTCTTCCTCTTCCTCTTTTTCTCTCATCCTCAAGCCCAAGCCCAATCTCAATCGGATCCCCAAAAAAGCCCAACAAATGACCCACCAACAATCTGCATCATCGGCAGCGGCATCGGCGGCTCCTCCGTGGCCCACTTCCTCCGCCTCTACTCTTCCTCCTCAAACTCAAACCCGTTCTCAATCCACATCTTCGAGAGAAACGGCGTCGTAGGTGGCCGCATGGCCACGGTCAACGTGAGCGGCCAGACTTTCGAAGCCGGAGCCTCAATTCTCCACCCGAAGAATTACCACGCCGTGAATTACACCCAACTGTTGGGTCTCAAAAACAAGGACCCTCCTTCCGATTCCTTCTCTCTCGGCATCTGGGACGGCCAAAAGTTCGTTTTCAAGACACTCAGTTTCAGTTCCAACATTCCCTTTGTCGACAAGATTGTCTCGCTCGCCAACTCGCTTCTCATGTTCGTGCGCTACGGCTTCTCGCTCCTCAAAATGCAAACCTTCGTCGAGGTATGCCTTTTGTTTTCACCACTAGTTTCTGTCTCTGTCTCTGTTTTTTAACTTCTGTTTTAGTCTTATGCCCACATGTTTTACTACATTTTTTCTTTATGGGTAATTATAGGTTTACTTTGTATTAGAAAAACATCGTACACAATTGCAAAAAAATATGTTCAATATTGTACACATTTGTTAATCTGTAATGTGAATCTTAATTAGCTCGTACAATGTAAATTAAGACTTTTCCTTTCTTTTTTGTAGCTCTAGACTTGTTGTTTGTTTTGGTCTTAAATAGATTTGTTTTAGGAAGGGAAAATGATAAAATACTATAAATTTTTACTGCATAACCTTTACATATATGTGGCAAAGATATGATTGGTGGGTTTTGAAAACATAAGAAATGAATGTATGAATTACTTTTTTTGTGATTGGTGTCACATTGACTTTTTAGTAGAATTTATAGTATCCTAGCATTAGTTCGTGATGTTTGAAGTGATCGCTTTTAGTTCCTTAAATGACATGGCCAAACTAAAAACTATAATAATCATTTTAAACTACAGATACTAAAATCACTCTGGAGGTAAAGTTTAGGGACAGTGTTTATTTTATTAAAATGCTTATGTTGATTAAAAAGTTTGTCCATTTGTCGGTATCTCTTTGAAATGCTTTTATTGCTCTATGTTTGAAGAAGAATAAGCTTCTTTCTCTCATTGTTGATCTAAATTCTATATTTTGTGGTGTAGGGTACTGTGAATAACTTCTTGAAGTACTATGAAAGGTTTGAATCCAGACCCGTTTTTGAGACAGTGGATGAGATGCTTAAATGGGCAGGTTTGTACAACCTCACCACCCGGACTCTACAAGAGGAGTTGATTGATGTTGGGTTGTCTCCCTTGTTGATAAAAGAGCTTGTCACTGTAAGAACTAGGGACTGTTTTACTTCAATGTTTCTTTCAATAATCATCTTTACTTTTTGCATATTGGTTGATTGAGTGCAGATACAACAGAACTACTTTTTTGGTACCTGATTTGGAAGGTTGAGTGTGGTTATGCTTCTGGGTTGTTTTGGATTTCTTAAATGCTTGCATACAGATCGAGAGAACTATAAAATGATAAAATGATTTGTTATGATTTATGAAACATAAATGGACCAGTGAATATATTTACTCGTTGAGTATAGTTGAAATGAAGATTTTGAGATGGTTGACTTAAGAAACAAGAAATTCTAACATCTTAATTGAGTGAAATTGGTAAGACTTTTAATCTGCCTGCATATACTGTTGGATAGTTAAATTGTCTTTAGATATATGTGAAGGATACTGGTTGGGATAGTGATTATGGTGAGACGGTCGCATATGGGTTTGAGATACTATAGTTGGGATGGGACGCTTATATATGCACCTTGAGCTATTAAAAGAAAAATTCCAGAAGAAGCTGTTTGCCAATACCGAAGACTTAACTGTAGAAATTCACATAGATTTGGGAATTCACAACCTCATATCAAGCATGAAAATGTGGAAGGCTGCTTGCCCTATTGAAATTTCCCAGCTTCAAGTTTAAACATCACTTCCTTTCCATTGGCTTTTGCTGTTTGCAAAGAACATTCTGGGCTAGTAGGTGACGATGAGACAAATGTCTACTGTTGCATTTGGTTTGAGTTAGGCCATGCTATATACTTTCCTTAGCAGCTTTTATTGCAATTCTTCAAATTAGCAGTAGTTATCTTCAACCTTTTGTCTTTTCAGTTCTTAACTGGTGAATGTCTGAGGAGAAGCATCCTTCATCAGTTTTTCAGTATTAGTATCTTACTTATTCTCAGTATAATGGAAGATGATGTAATTTTGATCTGTTGAAATATAAAATTGACCTGGAACTGGATCTTTTTTTTTATAATAATTTTTCAAGATTCATCATAATTAAAATTCTGTTGATTTATGCAGGTCATCACAAGAATCAATTATGGCCAAAGTGTCTCTATCAGTGGACTTGCTGGTGCAGTTTCATTGGCAGGATCTGGCGGAGGATTGTGGGCTATTGAAGGAGGGAATTGGCAGATGGCTGCTGGACTCATTAATCGTTCTGATGCTGCATTGCACCTCCATGAAGAAATAGATTCTGTCTCTTATCTTGGAGAATATTATGAACTTAACTCCACGAAAGGAAATAGTTACAAATGTGAAGTTACAGTGGTTGCCACTCCTCTGGATGAGTTGAATATTCAGTTTACTCCTCCAATTTCAATTCCTAAGAGAAAATTACAGCACACACATGCAACTTTTGTAAGGGGCCTTTTAAATCCGGTAAGTACCCTAGCAACTGTTAATACCATATATCAGACTTTTTGTGTGTGTGTGTGCATAGTCCGTACTTTATTTTCCTTTTTCTCAAATTTTGATGTGTTGTTATGTCAAGGGATATTTTGGCCTGGATGCTGTATCAGAAATCCCAGAACTGGTGGCCACTCTAGAGGATCCTGACCTTCCATTCACAAGCATTTCAGTTCTCAAGAAACATGATGAGAAAGATTTTACTTACAAGATATTCTCCCGGGAACCCATGGCAGATATCTTACTGGATAGCTTCTTTAGGTAATATTTTAAATTCACAATATATATATATATATTCTTTTTTTTTTCCTTCTTCTGTTTTTGTTTCCTTTCTTTCTTCTTCTGTCTCTGTTTTCTTTCTTTTGGGATTGGATTTTTGAGACAATTTACTGTTTGGGAAGTTGATTTGTATCGATATCCTTGTGATCCACTACAGAAGTTACTCACTTGCACCTAGTAAGGTTGCTGCTAAAATCAGTAATTATGCGGGATCTGGGTTAATGTCTTGATACCTAATTAAGATGTGGGAAGTTGATTTCTGTCAGTTTGCTTACTTCTAGTTGGCAAGGCAGTAATAAAATAGGTGTAGTTGACAAGTTAAATGAATTTGATTTTCACCATTTATTGATTATCACAATCATTGAACTATGAATGAACTAAATGCCGAACCCTTGAATGGATAGATACTAATTGCTGTTTATTGCTGCTACTGTCAGTGTGCGGCAGGAGACCATTCGAATTGATTGGGGTGCTTACCCTCATTACAATGCTCCTGAAGAATTTGCACCATTTATCTTGGATGATCGGAATTTGTACTATGTGAATGCTTTTGAGAATGCAGCTAGCACAATGGAGACAAGTGCCGTTGCAGCCGAGAATATAGCTCGACTAATCCTATCAAGGTTTTTTAGCCAAGTACTCCTGATCTCATCTAACTTGGGCTCAAATTCTGATGGAGAAATTTTGCATGTGGATCTGTGAATTTTGTATGTAGGTATACATTTTAAGTGAAACATTTTCAGATTCTAGTTAAGACCATGATGTAACATTTTGTACAATGTGATTCATGAAAACAAATCTAAGAATGTACAAACGCATACCAAGTAAAATAAGTAACGTACGTCTAGCAAAGAAACTTGTATGGGATATTTTTGTATAATATATGATTTTATGGGTTGGTGCTAATCTATATCTATATTTTAATATTTAAAAATATAAAAGTTGAAGTGTAACATTTATTGTTGCTTCTGTTTATGGTTATCAGTATCTCAATCCGAATCTTAAGATTCTAAGATCCTACATTCCTAAAACGTCCTGGATCTCAATAGGATCTCTACTAAAGTAAAAATCTCAATTCGGATCTTATAGGATCCTGATCTCATAGCAATACTAAAGATCCTGTGCTATAAAGGAAAAAAAAAATGTTTATTTTGGGTCTCCAAGTGGAGCTCAAAGGCCTCAGTCTGATAACAAAATAATAATAATAAACAGATCAGCCCAGTGGTCCTAGCCCAAGTTGATTATAAAAAAAGCAAAAAATAAAACCTAAGGCTCACGTCAGTCGTCACCTTAACCTAATAAACAAAATCACAAAAGCTAGAAGAGACTACTAGAGAGTAGATGGAGAGTGAGAAACTGAGAAATCCAACAGTCACACCATTGTGAGAGAGACCATCAATGACGAAGGTGATTTTTATTTTTATTTTGTAATTCTTCTAACAATGACGAGAATGTTGTATATAATGATCAACTGTACTTTGAGGAACCCATCCAAGATAACCAAAACTTTGGTCTTGATGATTGAGTGTGTTTGTAGTGTTGTTTGAAACACTGTTATTTACTTTGTGTTGTTTATGTGAGACATTAGGTATTGACATTGTTATTTGCTTTGAGCTATTTATGTGAAACATTATGTATACTTTTGAGTTGTTTAACTTAGTATTTGTGAGTTGTAACTTTTGAACTTTGAACTTTGTTTATGTATTTGTAATTTAGTACTTTGTCTCTTAATAGTAATTTCACTTATTTGTATCAATTTTTTTCAATGTTTCTTCAATATATATTATGAATTATAATTATAGGTTTTTTTAGTATATTTTTTTTAATCGGAAAGTAGGATCTTACGATCCTCTTGTCGATCCTATGATATGATCCCTGAATCCTCTCACCGATCCTACAATATGATCCTCGAACCTTCTCACTGATCCCAAGTAGGATCTCGATCCTGATAACCTTCCTCCTGTTGAGCTATATTAGTATAGCATTTTAGTCCATTCAGTCTACTTTGATCCATTCAATTTATTTTTGACTAATTAGACCATAAATTGATTCTTTTTGTAATTGCCTATTTAGTTTTAGGCTTAAAAATTCAATATTTTTTCTTAAATTTTAGGTTGAAAAGTATGAAATTTTATTTTATTTGGGCCAAATTCTTTAGTTTTAGGTTTAAAAATACAAACAAATAGACATTAGAAATTAGACATATGGGCCCTAAAAAAGTAATAAAAATATTAATATTCAAAAGAAAACCTTAAAATTCAAGTTTCAATAATATAGACAATATATTTATATTTGGAAAGAAAAAAATTTCTATGATTCTAAACTTATATAATAATTTAAACTTTTTGTCAAAAAAAAAAAAAAAAAAAAAAACCTATGTAACATGTTACATGTGTTCTACAAAATGAGAGTGTATATATATATTTTTTTAATATTCTTGGATATATTCAAATTAGTTAACCAATTAAAATATTTTTTTTATAAAAATAAAAAAATATTTTAATTGCATTTTCTCAATTTATATCAAACAATATTATAATTATATAATTCAAATCTTTTTATTAAATTAAAATTTTCATATGTATATATATGACACATTTTAGAATTGAGAATTCCCTTTTATTAACATCAGTTGCAAACTCATACGATGCATGAGAAAATGTAATATAATTATTTTATAAGAATATAATGTAAAGTTTATAGGCTTGATAGTGCATGTGTTATAATGTGTTTTTCATTCAACAACAACACACAATGATAATATGACATATTCAGTTTCTTTTTTTGATCAGAAAAGATGAATTCCAGCTATACACAAGTCTAGCCAAATACAAGTTTTGAGTCATTGAAGGGGCAGACAAAAAGTAGAGGAAAATCCTACAACACAATCTATAGATCATTATACACTTTGTGACGCTAATTTGTTCCACATTTCCGTATTATCTTGAACAGTGACATATACAGGTTATAACAGCATGGATCTGAACTTTATAATGAATAGATGAAAAGGCATATAAACAATTTTCTCTGCTTTCCAGCATAAAAATTACATCCCTGAGCTTGTATTCAACCTCTATATTTGGAAAGTCGCGGCCCCTCGCAATGAACTACTGCAACTTGAGAAACAAGAAATCCGTTTTATCTGCACCAAGATTACAAGCCAATTTCCGTCATCAGTTCTGATAAGGATAAAATTGTAAATATGAACACTCACCGATGGAAAGGCATAGAGCGACGTTCCAAACAAACCTGTCGGTCTTACTTGTGTCCATTGACGAGTGACAACAGTAGGGAGTCTACAGCTCTGAGCTGACGGGGTCAACTTGGGGAAGATGAAAAGCTGATCAGATTCCCCAACACCATCTCCAGTAGAGGATCTTTGAATAGTTCTTGCTTCATCTCCAAAAGATGAGCTTTGCATCCCATCTTGACCAATGGAGCTTGGAACAGATTCTTTTGGTTCTTGCTCAACAGACAATAATGAGTCAAAAGCAGGTGTTCTTTCTTCCTCTGTACTCTTAATAATATCCACCAAGTCGTCATAGTCCAAATTCCGCAATATTTCTGGAAGTGAGAAACCACTGCCCTCCAAACGCTTAGTTCCCATTTCAATGTCAATTTTCTCCTTTGAGCTTATAAAAGATTCCCCATTGTTTGGAGTCACAGATGCCACCACCTTATGTTCTTGCTCCTTAACAAATGATCGGAATTTATTCATTGAAGGGGGTATCTTAGAGAAAAAAACTTCTCCGAGGTTTCCCATCATTCCCTTGTTATATGGATTCTCCTTCTTATCATATCCGTAGCGGAAGTTCTCATAAGTAGTCTGGTTTGTGCAAATCAGATAGAAATGGAAAATTTTAAGGCCACCAACAAACCAGACAGCTATGAAGCAGTACACTACGAGAATATCCGATGGGAACTCATGCGACACAGCATTCCAAAAACGGCCTTTCTTTTGAAGAGTGTTGGTCAAAGAAAATGCAAACACATAAATGCACAAGATGGTTGAAGTTGATATGAACATGAAGAAGAACCGATAGTTACGTAATCTAATGCATTGCCCAACCCATGGACAGTGATGATCAAATCTCTGGACACAATTGTTGCAGCTGGAACAATGAGAAGTACAAGGCAGGTGATAGAGCATACAAGTGTCACAGTACTTCACTTTTACTGAGTGACCATTCACAATCACATTTGTCCGGGGTAGTTTCAAGTGAGGTGTTCTCCCATTAACCCACACCATCGATGGGGTAGTTACATCAAATGCTTCATCTGATTCAGGAGGGCTTAAATTTCTAGGACTATTCCAGGATCTCTACTAGAGGTCAAGAAGAGAAATGCTAAATCCAAAACAGTGATGAATAAACCCACAATCAATACAAAATACCAAAGAAGGTTATCGTTGTTCTTCATATCCTTGATTTTAAGATAAATCTTTATAGAAAAAGTAATTGCAGGGACGGCAATAAGGAGTGTGGACAGAAACAGGGATGCCGCATCAGGCCCAAAGATTAATCTCCCACCACAGAAAAATTTATTACTGCCCTTCCAAACTTTGTACAGCCGTCTGGGTTTATCATTCGGGTCCATACTGTTACTAAGAAGAAGAAAAACCCAGAACCCAGATTAGAATTTCTAATCAAAACCACAACAGAACCCTCTCTTATCACAACCCCACTTTCTACTCCTCACTATTCAATGCATATATCACACCAAAACCCACAAAAATCTTCACACAAAACCAAAAAAATTCCCATCATTTGGGTACACAATGCATGTGAAAGTGAACTGGAAGTTGAAAAATCCAGGTGAGAGAGAGAGAGAGAGAGAGAGAAGGTTGCTGGATCAAAAGAAAAACCAGCTGCCTCTCTGCTCGCCCAAAAAGCTTTTAATTTTTGTTTTCTCAGATCGATTATACCAACAAAGAAAGATGCTATCTTCCTGTCTCTCTCTCTCTCTCTCTTCAGTTTCTTAATTATTGGGAAGTTAGCTTCGTTTCAATAAAAATTAGGAAGATAGAAAAACATGATTGATTTAGGGGCATCCCATTTGAACATTCTTATAGAATATGGCTGTACCATACAGGAATCTTTACCATCTTAAGACACCAACCAGTCTTAGTTTTACCATGGTGGCATTGAAAACATAGAAGTTAGATTCCCCAGTAGTAAAATGCATCATATCCTGTCGTGTGATGATGTTCTATCATTAACCCATCTATTCATTTTTTTTCCCGGTATTTGATTGTCGTATCAACTCCTTTCCCTCTTCGTGTAGTTGCTAAACAGGTGTGGCGATTGAGCACCCAGGAAAATTCTTTGTTTTATAAGGTGTTCAAAGCGAAGTTTTTTCCTGACTGCTCTATTATAGAATGTGATACGGCAAATAAGGGTTCTTATGCTTGGAAAAGTCTCTGTCAAGCAAGACAAGTTATAAACTTAGGCACGGTTTGGAGAGTTGGTAATGGGCAGTCAATCCAGATAAGAAGGGATAGATGGTTACCAAAACTCTCGGGCTCAAAAATTTCTTCCCCACTTTCGGTGTTACCCCTTGAAGCTAGAGTTTGTGAATTAATTAATGCCGACACACGAAGACTGAATTGGTTGATCAAGAATTCCTCCCCCAAGAAGCCAGCATTATTCACGGCATCTCTCTGAGCTACCAGGACACTGCAGATAAACATGTTTGGCTGCCTTCTCCTCAAGGTAATTTTTCCACTCGAAGTGCTTATGAACTCCTTGCTGGCTCTGATAAAACATTGCTACCTTCGTGCTCAAACTCAGATCGTATCCATAAATTTAGTCAATGCTTGAATTAAGTTTTTTAATTAAAAATTACTAGTAGTATAATAAAAATGGATTAAAATACCCTTTTGACATTGATTTCATTTTCTTGGACATGCTACTATCTATTTATGTTAAACGAGCGATATGGCTTAATCGACGCCACTTATTTAGCCGTTTATAATTAGATTACTAATAAATAAAATTGCATAACATAAACTTAAGGTTTGGTTTAGTGATTTTTAAGATCACATGAGATCTTAGGTTTTGAACCTAAGATCAACATCTTAAGATCATCTCCAATGATTCTTAACTTCTCAAAACTTAAAAATGAACATCTTAAGATCACCAAAAGGATTTTTTTTTTTTTTTTTTTGTAATAACTTGGTATTTGCAGGGCTGAGACTACAGTACACATCCAACTAGAAAATAGTTTTTTTTTTTAATAGAAATAATATAATATGCTGTTAACCAGTGGCGGTTCCAGGAATTTTATTTAAAGGGGTCACAACAAAATTTTAATAAAAAGAGAACTTGAATATATTGAATTATCGAAAAAAAAATAATAATACATAAAGTTTTACAATTTTATTTTACAAGTTTTCAAATTTTGAATGTTACATGATAGTTCATTATGAATATCTATTACTAATGTGGGTAGCTATGAGTCTATGATCATTTTATTTTGTTAAGTTTGTCTAACATTTTTATCTTTATACAGTTATTATTATCTATTTGACTTTGTTTTCATAAAAATATTTTAGACTAAATGACTAATTTCAATTCATTGGCTCCGTATTAATTATTAACACACACAATCATACTTAACCAATTAAATGCTTGAATAATCATTTTTTTGTATACAAGACAAAAATTCTACTCTAGCCTAATTTGAGTGTATATGTGTGCGAAATTCCCTCCTAGAAACTTGAACCTCGACCCTTGCCCCCTACACTCCACAAGCACTTATACTTGTAGAGTGACCATCGCACCAAAGGTGTGCGGTGCTAATGCTTGAACAATCGTTAACTTTACAATTGTTTTCTTGAATTTTACTAATTTTATTACAAAAAGTTATTATAATATGATAACAATACACACACATGTAAAAAAAAAAAAAACCCTTTCTATTTCTTAATTATTAAATTATATAAAGTTATATTATATTTATATTGTACATACAAACATCCACACACATTATAATTTACACAAATACGTAACATTATAACAAAAAGTAATATACACAATTAATATTAAACATACTCACATACATATAATATAAATTTATAATTAAAAAAAATTATACTTACAATTCACAAACACTTACTCTTTATTTGGTTTCTCAAAAAAAAAGGAAAGAAAAACTTACTCTTTATTCTTAAAATCAAAAATACTTATAATAAAGATGTGTAAAATTTAAGTTAGAGTGTAAATTTTTTTTTTAAAATAAATTAAAGTATTAAGCTTAAAAAAAAAACTATTTTTTATTTTTTTATTATTATTATTATTATTATTATTTTATATATAGCTTTTTATTTTGAAGTCAGGGGGTTCATTTTGAACCCCCTGAATTTGCTTTGGCGCCGCCCCTGTTTAACCTTCCCTAGATCCATGCACAAACATAGTTTTTTAATGGTGTGAGGATTGACTCCAAATCTATCAGATCAGACAAGCTACAAAATAAGCAAAGCTATAAGCTAAAAGACATAGAGAGTAAACTAACTTCAGATAACAACAACAACAACAACATGGTCTCACCACTCAGCTTATCCTTCTTCACCTTCTTCCTCTTCCTCTTTCTCTCTCGTCCCCAAGCTCAAGCCCAGTCCCAATCGGATCCCCAAAAAAGCCCAACAAATGACCCACCAACAATCTGCATCATCGGCAGCGGCATCGGCGGCTCCTCCGTGGCCCACTTCCTCCGCCTCTACTCCTCCTCCTCCTCCTCAAACTCAAACCCGTTCTCAATCCACATCTTCGAGAGAAACGGCGTCGTAGGTGGCCGCATGGCCACGGTCAACGTGAGCGGCCAGACTTTCGAAGCCGGAGCCTCAATCCTCCACCCAAAGAATTACTACGCCGTGAATTACACCCAACTGTTGGGTCTCAAAAACAAGGACCCTCCTTCCGATTCCTTCTCCCTCGGCATCTGGGACGGTCAAAAGTTCGTTTTCAAGACACACAGTTTCAGTTCCAAGATTCCCTTTGTCGACAAGATTGCCTCGCTCGCCAACTTGCTTCTCATGTTCGTGCGCTACGGCTTCTCGATCCTCAAAATGCAAACCTTCGTCGAGGTATGCCCCTTGTTTTTAGCACTAGTCTTGTGTCTCTGTCTCTGTTTTTTAACTTTTGTTTTAGTCTTATGCCCACATGTTTTACTACATTTTTCTTTATGGGTAATTATAGGTTTACTTTGTACTAGAAAAACATCGTACACATATTTTCAACCAAAAAAAAAAACGTCGTACACATTTGCAAAAAAATATGTTCAATACTGTACACATTCGTTAATCTATAACGTGAATCTTAGTAAAATATTTTCGAAGTAAAATCATTTTCAAGTATTTGGCAAGTGTTTGGTGTAATCTAAACATTTGGAAATGCAAACGTAAACCAACCACCACTAACAGTGGCAAAGCAACCACAACATACATAGCCACCACAAACCCAACCAACACAGTTACCGTCATCCACCAACCACTCCATACCCAGCCACCACCAACCATTGCAAAGCCCGCAGCCACCACACTCACCGTCATCCACCTACCCACTGTTATCCCATCCAATCAGCCACTGTCATCAACAACCCAAACACACAAGACCGACGAAACAAACCCAAACACCGTCATCGGATCTCTATTTCAGATCATGCCCAAAAGCTACCTTGACCACCACCAGCATCACACCTCTCAAGAAGCCTCTTTGTGACTTTCTTTGTCTGTTCGAGATGGGTAAGAGAGAGTGGCAAGAGCCCCGACGAGCCTGAGAGTGATGAGCTCCTTGGTGGCTCTGGTTTGTGGGAAGACAGAACTTGAGAGTGAAAGGGAGAGTTATTGTCGGCAATGACCAGTGCCGGCGGAAGCTGGAGCTGGCAGGTGGTGCTATAGACCTGGAGCCTGGGATTGAAGGGAGAGGGGATCGGAGGTGGCTGGTTTTTTTTTTTGGAGAGAAATCTGATTTGGGAGTGAATGGAGTGGTAAGTATCGGGTTAGGAGGGAGTGAGCAAATGTAAAATGTTTTACCAAAATTTTAAGTGTATAAAATTTTACATAAATTTGCTTAGTTGATTTGGTTGATTGAAGAAATTTTACTTTTAATCAAATATTTTACTACAAAATAAACACCGTAAAATTGGAAAATATTTTCCTGAAAATATTTTACATTAAAACAAACGGAATGTTAATTTGCTAGTACAATGTAAATTAAGACTTTTCCCTTCTTTTTATTACTTGGCATAGTTTTTTTTTTTTCTACTAATAACAACTTGCAGTCTCGGCAATTATGAGATTTTTTGTAACTCTAGACTTTTTGTTTGTTTTTGGTCTTAAATAGATTTGTTTTAGGAAGGGAAAATGATAAAATACTATAAATTTTTATGGGTGCTGTTAACGGGTGTCGTACAACACCCGTTAATGTGATAAAATTTAAAATAAACTATTCACATTTTTTTAGGGATGTGGAAAAAATTGAATATGTATTAAATGTGTGTCAGTTTATATGGAAAAAGTCAAATTATTTTGTAATAAACTACAGCTAAAAAGTAAAATTTTGTCAATTTCTTATGTATTGGAATTTGTGATATATCATAAATGAACCACAACTGGTTCATTAATAGGTGTTGGCCGGCACCTGTTAACAAAGTCCAATTTTTACTGCATAATCTTTACATATATGTGGCAAAGATATGATTGGTGGATTTTGAAAACATAAGAAATGAATGTATGAATTACTTTTTTTGTGATTGGTGTCACATTGACTTTTTAGTAGAATTTATAGTATCCTAGCATTAGTTCGTGATGTTTGAAGTGATCGCTTTTAGTTCCTTAAATGACATGGCCAAACTAAAAACTATAATGATCATTTTAAACTACAGATGCTAAAATCACTCCGGAGGTAAAGTTTAGGGACAATGTTTATTTTATTAAAATGCTTATGTTGATTAAAAAGTTTGTCCATTTGTCGGTATCTCTTTAAAGTGCTTTTATTGCTCTATGTTCGAAGAAGAATAAGAGGCTGTTTGGTTGCTTTGTTTCCGTAACTCAATTCTCAGTTTCCATAACTCATAACTCAAAAATAGTGAGACCCATAGCTCAATATCCGTTTGGCTGCACGATAACTCTATTTCCATAACTTTGTTTCTATCACTCAATTCTCTGATTTTTGAGTTATGAGTTATGGAAACTGAAAACACATTTTGCCTGTTTTCAGTTTTCATAACTCAATGACATTTTTGTAATTAAACACACATGGAGACTCACTTGTCATAACTCAGCCGCACCTTTTTGACCAATCTACCTTTTTTTTTTTTTATCAGCTCGTCTTCTTCTTCAGTTCTTCCTTTTTTTCTTTTTCTTTTTTTCCTTTCTTCTTTCAATGGGTTCGGTCTTCACCTGGGTTTCTTTTTTTCTTTTCTTCTTTTAGTGGTTCGGTCTTCACCTGGTTTTTTTATTTTTTTTTTCTTCAGTGGGTTCGGTCTTCACCTGGGTTTTTTTTTTTTTTTTTCACTGGGTTCGGGTTTTTGGATACTAAAAAAAAAAAAAAAAAAACTGCACCAGTGACAGGTATGGGGCCCACAAACAGTGTGAAAAATATTGAGTGATGATATTTGAGTGATGGGGCCAAACGGGTGTTATATTTTAGAGTGATGGGTGATGAGTGATGAGTGATGAGTTATGAGTGATGAGTGACAAAAATTGAGTGATGAAAAAAGTGGTGCTAAACAGCCTCTAAGCTTGTCTCTCTCATTGTTGATCTAAATTCTATATTTTGTGGTGTAGGGTACTGTGAATAACTTCTTGAAGTACTATGAAAGGTTTGAATCCAGACCCGTTTTTGAGACAGTGGATGAGATGCTTAAATGGGCAGGTTTGTACAACCTCACCACCCGGACTCTACAAGAGGAGTTGATTGATGTTGGGTTGTCTCCCTTGTTGATAAAAGAGCTTGTCACTGTAAGAACTTGGGACTGTTTTACTTCAATGTTTCTTTCAATAATCATCTATGCTTTTTGCATATTGGTTGATTGAGTGCAGATACAACAGAACTACTTTTTTGGTACCTGATTTGGAAGGTTGAGTATGGTTATGCTTCTGGGTTGTTTTGGATTTCTTAAATGCTTGCATACAGATCGAGAGAACTATAAAATGATAAAATGATTTGTTATGACTTATGAAACATAAATGGACCAGTGAATATATTTACTCGTTGAGTAAAGTTGAAATGAAGATTTTGAGATGGTTGACTTAAGAAACAAGAAATTCTAACATCTTAATTGAGCGAAATTGGTAAGACTTTTAATCTGCCTGCATATACTGTTGGATAGTGAAATTGTCTTTAGATATATGTGAAGGATACTGGTTGGGATAGTGATTATGGTGAGATGGTCGCATATGGGTTTGAGATACTATAGTTGGGATGGGACACTTATATATGCACCTTGAGCTATTAAAAGAAAAATTCCAGAAGATGCCATTTGCCAATACTGAAGACCTAACTGTAGAAATTCACATAGATTTGGGAATTCACAACCTTATATCAAGCATGAAGATGTGGAAGGCTTCTTGCCCTATTGAAATTTCCCAGCTTCAGGTTTAAACACCACTTCCTTTCCATTGGCTTTTGCTGTTTGCAAGAAACATTCTGGTCTAATGGGTGACGATGAGACAAATGTCTACTGTTGCATTTGGTTTGAGTTAGGACATGCTATAGACTTTCCTTAGCAGCTTTTATTGCAATTCTTCAAATTAGCAGTAGTTGTCTTCAACCTTTTGTCTTTTCAGTTCTTAACTGGTGAATGTCTGAGGAGAAGCATCCTTCATCAGTTTTTCAGTATTAGTATCTTACTTATTCTCAGTATAATGGAAGATGATGTAATTTTGATCTGTTGAAATATAAAATTGACCTGGAACTGGATCATTTAAAAAAAAAAAATTTTTTCAAGATTCATCATAATTAAAATTCTGTTGATTTATGCAGGTCACCACAAGAATCAATTATGGCCAAAGTGCCTCTATCAGTGGACTTGCTGGTGCAGTTTCATTGGCAGGATCTGGTGGAGGAGTGTGGGCTATTGAAGGAGGGAATTGGCAGATGGCTGCTGGACTCATTAATCGTTCTGATGCTGCATTGCACCTCCATGAAGAAATAGATTCTGTCTCTTATCTTGGAGAATATTATGAACTTAACTCCACAAAAGGAAATAGTTACAAATGTGAAGTTGAAGTGGTTGCCACTCCTCTGGATGAGTTGAATATTCAGTTTACTCCTCCAATTTCAATTCCCAAGAGAAAATTACAGCACACACATGCAACTTTTGTAAGGGGCCTTTTAAATCCGGTAAGTAACCTAGCAACTGTTAAGACCTATATGTCAGACTTTTTGTGTGTGCGCGCACGCATAGTCCATACTTTATTTTCCTTTTTCTCAAATCTTGATGTGTTGTTATGTCAAGGGATATTTTGGCCTGGATGCTGTATCAGAAATCCCAAAACTGGTGGCCACTCTAGAGGATCCTGACCTTCCATTCACAAGCATTTCAGTTCTCAAGAAACATGATGAGAAAGATTTTACTTACAAGATATTCTCCCGGGAACCCATGGCAGATATCTTACTGGATAGCTTCTTTAGGTAATATTTTATATTCACTATATATATATATCTTTTTTTTTTTCCTTCTTCTGTTTTTGTTTCCTTTCTTTCTTCTTCTGTCTCTGTTTTCTTTCTTTTGGGATTGGATTTTAGTTACAATTTACTGTATGGGAAGTTGATTTTTATTGATGTCCTTGTGATCTGCTACAGAAGTTACTCACTTGCACCTTTCAAGGTTGCTGCTAAAATCAGTAATTATGCAGGATCTGGGTTAATGTCTTGATACCTAATTAAGAAATGGGAGGTTGATTATCAAAAAAAGTTGATTTCTGTCAGTTTGCTTACTTCTAGTTGGCAAGGCAGTAATAAAATAGGTGTAGTTGACAAGTTAAATGAATTTGATTTTCACCATTTATTGATTATCACCATCATTGAACTATGAATGAACTAAATGCTGAACCCTTGAATGCTTAGATACTAATTTCTGTTTATTGCTGCTACTGTCAGTGTGCGGCAGGAGACCATTCGAATTGATTGGGGTGCTTACCCTCATTACAATGCTCCTGAAGAATTTGCACCATTTATCTTGGATGATCGGAATTTGTACTATGTGAATGCTTTTGAGAATGCAGCTAGCACAGTGGAGACAAGTGCCGTTGCAGCCGAGAATATAGCTCGACTAATCCTATCAAGATTTTTTAGCCAAGTACTCTTGATCTCATCTAACTTGGGCTCAAATTCTGATGGAAAGATTTTGCATGTGGATCTGTAAATTTTGTATGTAGGCATACATTTTATGTGAAACATTTTCAGATTCTTGTTAAGACCATGATGTAATATTTTGTAAAATACGTAATGTACGTCTGGCAAAGAAACTTGTATGGGATGTTGTATTTATAGTTTGTTTGGAATGTGATGAAAAGTTTAGCTTATTTGAGTTTTTAGTTTTTTAGTTTTTTTTGGTACTATTCATAGATCTCATTGTACTATTTAACTAGCTTTTAACATTCTTTTCTACATTTTCAGCAAAAAAGTTTTCAATTTCAATTAAATAAGCTGTTCTCAAACGGACCCACATATATGATTTATGGTTTGGTGCTAATCTATATCTATATAATAATATTTAAAAGTTGAAGTGTAACATTTATTGTTGCTTTTGTTCATAGTTATTAGTATATCAATCCTTATCTTTAGATCTTAAGATTTTAAGATCTTACATTCCTAAAACGTCATGGATTTCACTAGAATCTCTACTAAAGTAAAATCTGTGTGGGATCTCGATTCGGATCTTATTGGATCTTGATCTCATAGCAATACTAAAGATCTTGTGCTATAAAGGAAAATTCAAAAAAATTTTGGGTTAATTTCGGGCCTTTAAATGGAGCTCAAAGCTCCAAACTGATGAAAAAAAAATATATAAAAAATAGATCAGCCCAGTGGCCCTAGCCCAAATTGATTACAATATATATATATATATATATAAAGCAAAAAATAAAACCTAAAGTTCATGTCAGTTTTATAAACAAAATCACCAAAGATAGAAGAGACTACTAGAGAGTAGAAGGAGAGTGCGAGAAATTGAGAAATTCAACGGTGACACCTTTGTGAGAGAGACCATTGATAACGAAGGTGATTTTTTTTTAATTTATTATTTTGTAATTCTGCTAATAATGACGAGAATGTTGTTTATAATGATCAACCGTATTTTGAAGAACTTATCCAAGATAACCAAAACTTTGGCCTTGATGATTGAGTGTGTTTGTGGTGTTGTTTGAAACATTGTTATTTGCTTTGTGTTGTTTATGTGAGACATTAGGTATTGACATTGCTATTTGCTTTGAGTTATTTATGTGAAACATTATGTATACTTTGAGTTGTTTAACTTAGAAGTTAGTATTTGTGAGTTGTAACTTTTGAACTTTGAACTTTGTTTATGTATTTGTAATTTAGAACTTTATCTCTTATTAGTAATTTCACTAATTTGTATCAATTTTTTTTTTCAATGTTTCTTTAATATATATTATGAATTATAATTGTAGGTTTTTTTTAGTATATTTTTTTTAATTGGAAAGTAGGATCTTATGATTCTCGTGTCGATCCTACGATATGATCCCCGAACCCTCTCACCGATCCTACAATATAATCCCTAAACTTCTCATTGATTCTGAGTAGGATCTCGATCCTAATAAGCTTCTTTCTACTGAGCCATATTAGCGTAACATTTCTGTCCATTTAGTCTATTTTAGACTAATAGGACCTTAAATTGATTCTTTTTATAGTTGCCTTTTCAGTTTTAGGCTTAAAAATTCAATATTTTTTCTTTAATTTTAGGTTGAAAAGTATGAAATTTTATTTTATTTGGGCGAAATTCTTTAGTTTTGGGTTTAAAAATACAAACAAAATAGACATTAGAAATTAGAGATATGGGCCCTAAAAAAGTAATAAAAATTTTTAATATTCAAAAGAAAACCTTAAAATTCAAGTTTCAATAATATAGGCAATATAATAATTTAAACTTTTTCTCAAAAAAAATTTAAACTTAATTTAACATGTTACATGTGTTTTACAGAATGAGTGTATATATTTTTTAATATTCTTGGATATATTCAAATTAGTTAACCGATTATGATATTTTTTTTATAAAAAAAGTTCTTTTAATAACATTTTCACAATTTAACATTAGTTGCAAACTCACACGATGCATGGGAAAATGTAATGCAATTATTTTATAAGAATATAATGTAAATTTTATAAGTTAAATAGTGCATGTGTTGTAATGTGTTTTGCATTCAACAACAACAACAAAGTGATAAAGTGATAATGTGATATATTTAGTTTCTTTATTATTGGGAAGTTAGCTTCGCTTCAATAAAAATTAGGAAGATAGAAAAGAGTCCAAATCTTTTGTCTCATTTTTCCTACTCTAATATATACTACAGTTATTAATTAATAGTAATATTTAATTAATTAAGTGGACACGTGGCAAGTATTTATTGGTGGAGTATAGAGTGGAGCAGGAAAAGTGAGACAGTAGATTTGGACTCGATAGAAAAACATGAAAACATGAATGATAGGGGCATCCAATTTGAACATTCTTTCTGGCTAGCTGTACCATATAGGAATCTTAACCATCTTAAGACACCAACCAGTCTTACCATGGTGGCATAGAAGACATAGAAGTTAGATTCCCCAGTAGTAAAATGCATCATATCCTGTCGAGTGATGGTGTTCTATCATTAACCCATCTATTCATATTTTTTTTTTCCCGGTATTTGATTGTCGTATCAACTCCTTCCCTCCTCGTGTAGTTTATTTACCACTTATATAATATTCTCATGCCATTTGGACAATAAGTTTCAGATTTTTTTTCTTCTTCATTTTATTATTAAGTTGGACATAAGAAAGCAAAAACAAAAACATAGACTTAGCGGTGGCATTTGGGGGTACGGTCTGCCATCAGGAACACCCTTTCGGCTAGGGTAGTGGCCAGAGGGCGTGCCATTCTTCTCTCTTGCCACAACGTCTTCGTAGTAGTGATTATTTATGAGAGTGAAGGAATTGTTTAAGGTCAACTCAAAAGCCCCGTGCAGTGCATAGGCAAGGAGGGTGAGGCTTAGTGGTGGGAATGAAGTAGATGGACAGACTTTTGTTTTGTATAATTCGGGTGTGATTGTGACTTTGTTGAAGGTGATCAGTATTTGCAACACCATTATACATGAAGAACATTGTCGAGATACAGATCTGTACAATCCAATATGGAAATATTTGTGCTGAAAAAACACACGTACACAATTGCAAGAATCCATTAAAAAATATGCAGTACATGTTTAGATGCAGGTTGCCAGGAGATGGTTCATTAAAGTTAGCATCCAACTTGACATGATGGCCGATGCCAATCTCAGTGGACCGTTTTTCCCAATCAGGCAGGCAATGGTTCCTCCATAACTGTTTCAAAAAAATTTCTAGAATTAGCGAATACAAATTGAGAGAGAGAGAGGGAGAGAGTGGTTACTCCATAACTGTTTCAAAAAATTTTCTAGCATTAGCGAATACAAATTGAGAGAGAGAGAGAGAGAGAGAGACCTTTTCGCTTTGTGGAAACTTCAGCATCATCTGCAACCACTTCATGTGTGACTGGTGCTTTGGTCGGTACATCTGGAAGGTCCAACTTTTCATCATGTTCTTCAGGAGATTGTATTGTAGTGGGAACATTAGGAACGTTAGGCAGATCTTGAACAGTGATCTGAACAAATGAAGGGAAATTTCTTTTTAAGATAAGGCATAGCTACAATTTAAGGGGACAATGCCAATGTGACCATACAAAGTCAAAATCCCAAAAGATGAAGACCATAAGAGACTATATTGTCTCGAATGAATGTTCAAGCTACAGATGGAAATGGAATTAGTTCAAATAAATTCAATTAGCTGCACAAAGCAATAAAATTAGGAAACTCAAGCTCAGGCACAGAGACTTCCAACATTTTTAGTCTTCTATTTGATTTTCTAAAGAATTCATTGCAACAACCATAAAATTAGTGTGTGAATTATGAAACTCCATTTTCTTTGCAGTGAATTAAAAGATCTAATGCCAAGGGCCTAATGACCAACATGGGAAACTGCACAGATTAAAGCTCATAATTCATCTTGGATTTGTTTGATGGGTAATACATGAAAAATTGTGGAAAGAGCTAAAACATATTTCAAATGTTGATAGCTTGCAAAATACAAACTGAAAGGAACTCTTGCATCTGAAGGCTTGTATAGATCTGGGGAAAAAATAATAGTAATAATAGTGATAACAATAATGCATACTATACCTTTTCTGGTAAATGTGTCCAAATGCATTAGCAGGACAAGAAAAAGACAATCATTAAATGCTACAGAATTTGTTACATTTCTAAAGGCTGTACACAGAATACCCCACAAGTCAGCCCCATCCCAACTCCCAACCATGTTTGGTATGCACCAAATGCAAATTCTAGCATTTTAGATAGTAATATTGCAGGAAAATGAATGATACAGTGCCACAATGCAAAGCCTTGATGGTCCTAATACAAGAACTGGCTGCTACATTTAGAATTGAGAAAAAGTGAATTCCCCAAGTATAAATTCTAATGACCAAACAGGAATAAAGATTTGAACTTAAACAACTTAAATACAGCAAAATTAGTCATGGTATGGACAACAAGACAAATACACAGGAGAAAACATTTATCACATTTAAACTGTAAACTTTATACAAATATAAACAACTTCAGGCTGGATATGAACCAGTTGTCCGAATAGAAAAATATACGCACCTGACTTTCCAAGTTCTCAAATTCTGCTAAAATCTCTTCTTCATCTTCTGCTGATAATTTCTCCCCCAATATTGCATTAATTTCCTTCAAAATTGTATTTAACATGACAACACATACATTAGAAATTAACTATAAATTTTCAAAATATAATAAGATACAAAGAATGGGAAATAAGTAGCTGAATAAGAAGTAGTTATGATTCATAATTAAAGCAATCAGATTAATACAAGCAAGTGCCATAAAAAGCATGGGATGAACAAATAAAAATGGTCCCCTTGTAATTACAAGAAGCAGTGCAAATTAGTATGTAGATGGATCCTAAGCAAATAAAATGCACACCATAAACATGATAAGGGAATGCAAAGGGGGATTATCCACACACCTTTTTAGACAGGAGGCCTAATTGGCTAAATTCAGTTTACAGCACAGTTGTTCGGAAAACAAAGCTGAGATATGATCATCTCTACGTCCAGCATCTTTTTTGAACAAACCAAGTTATGAAATTCATGGTAAAGAGAATATCCGGTGTATTTATTAGGAGAAACTATAATAGGGAGATGCCCATCAAATTGATGGAACCACAATCCATTTTTTTTTAAAAATAAAAGTGAATTTTTTTTCTAATTTAGACTATTTAGGTTAAGTATCTCTTATACAATAGATAATTGAGTGGAAACACAAATTTAACTCTTATTTTTACTAGAGAATCAAGGCTATTTGTTTGCTCATATGTGCATTATATTCACCATACAAATAACGGTAAAGATATAGATCACTTTATATTTCACCTGATTCGAGTGAATTTTGAAAAGTGTGTACCCTCATGCTTTATGGATTTGTTTGAATGGTTTAGATCAATAAATCATATGAATATTACAAATAAAAAAGGGTGCAAATACACACCTAGAAGATGCCACTGCTTCAATTTTATGTCAAGTGAACTTAAGAGGGAAGAGCTAAAGAATATCCTAAAATAATTAGACAACCACCTCATCATATAACAAATAGTCCTACATCTAATAGAGCAGGGGTAGATGAAGAAACTAACCAATTCCTGAAGTTATTTTGAGTAGACCAAAAATATGTTTCTCATTTTAAAATTGTATTGTATCAAAATTAAGTCATATGCTAATCTCCACCATGCAGTAAAAGAGAAACAGAGAAAATAAAAGAGCCAGGGTGAAGCTCACATCTTGATAAGCTCTGGCTTCATCGGTGTCATCCATAAGCTTTTGAACATCCTCCAGGTTTATCTCACTTTGAATGGCTTTAATTGCATTATTACCAGACTTCAAACTGTCAAAGACAGCTTTCTGCTTGCTTGCGAGTTCAATATCTGCCAGCTGAAACAAAATTTTAAGTTGGGATATGTACACGTTTTTTTAAAGAATACAATCATAAGACGCTTGAAAGCAATTTTTAAAAATATCTGCAATAAATAAAAGCCAGTAATTCATTTTACATTGGAGAAACAAAAGTTAAGCCCATCCTATTGCAATTGAAAAGGCACCCAAATTGGTTGAGTGCTCTTGGGTTGAACACTTGAACAATTGCACCAGGAAAAACAAAAGGAGAAAAAAAAGTGAAAATTTTCAATAAAAGAAATAAGCAGCAAATGGTATAATTACTTGCTGCTCGACGTTAATAAGCCAGGCATCAACTTGCTTCAATAATTCTTCTTGCGTTTTTTTCTTCTTCAATGCTAACAAAGCTCTGTCCTTTCTCTTTTCACGAATCAAGTCTTTTGCAGCTTGCTTTTCTGCTTCAATGACAGCATCAAGCTACAAGAAGTAAAACACAAAAGGAAGCAACATAAGGGCATAATCACATGAAGATGCATAAAAGGCCGCACCAGAGCACAAAACAGCAATCTTTTGTAGGGTCTAGAAGAGATCTTTGGTAGGCAGCCTTAACCTTATGAAGATGCATAATAATTCAAATTAAAGTTTCATTACGACTTACCGAAACAAGTTACAAATCAATTAACTTAACAAGATTGTGATCTTTCAAAAGATAAAACACACACACACACACACACTCTTATACTTCTAATAATTTACATCTAAAATTGTAAACATAATGTTTCAGTTGTCTACACTTCACTTCACGCACAAGGTTTATAAAACAAATTGACCGAACTGCATGAAAGTAAGAAAAGGTTTATAAACCCTTAGTGAATATCTGTTAATTAAAAGTAACGGAAAACCACATGAAATTGCACCTGACACCAATTGGGCAGTGAAAAATCCTACAAATGAATGCCAAACAAAACGATAGCACCTTCATTAAATCCGTCCCACGATGATTGCTCTTTATCATCAAGTCTCAAATCACCAATTGGAATTTGTCATAAGCAGGATTCAAACCTAGGTCCTTTATTCGACGACAAGAAACTTTAGCAGTAGAGCTAACTTAAACCCACGTCTTCGTTAAATTGTGTTTATCTGTTAGCATGTTTACACATGATTTCACTATTCTATAGTCACATGATCAAACACCCAAATGGGTTCCAAGCAAAACTTTCATATGTTCCATTAAATTTAAGTTATCAGAGATTTTCCAAAAAAACATAGATTGCCCATTTTCTAAAACCTATTGAAACTTCAGAATTTGAGTTGAAACTCTATCATTTGTCACGTAGTTATCAACAATTTGTGATCATTTAATTGAGTTTATCACACAAAAAAATTCCCTAAATTTCGAATTGAAAATGGAATTGCAAACCAATAGGATTCCCTAAACTTGAAAAAAAAGCAAATAGAGTTAGGAAAAATTAGTGGGGTACCTGTCGTTGATAATCGGCGAGCTTGCGGCGTTGGGTCTTGAGAGAGAGAATTGCTCGATCTACTTCTGTGATCTTGGGCTTCTTCACAAATAAATTCCCCATCTAATCTATTCCTATTTGATTTTGTTTGTTTTTTTTAGGCTTAATTTGATTGGGATTAGAGAGAAAAATGAAAGGGGAAACAGTAACTCCTTCAGGTTTTAGAGAGCTGAGAGCTCCCTTCTCCGTTCAAAACTCCTTTCCCATCTGTGACCTGTCCACCAAGCTTTCCCAGTTCAACCGTCCAACTCGAATATTCTAAATGTTTTTACTACTCTATCTTAAATTGTTAGTCTATTTAGAAAATCCAAATTTCCAACATTTAAAAAAAAAAAAATCTTATTTAATATCAATATATTTTTAGTTAAAAAGTGTATAAACTTCTAAAATTATCTTCGTTAATTTAAACTAGAATAAAACAGATGGTATTGATTTTTAAATAAAATAAAAGGTAAGTTATAAAATTTAGGCAAAAATTATTTGTTTCTGCCATTTAACTTTCATTTAATTAAATTGAGTTCTCTAATTTATTCAATTCAAACATTTCATCAAATTTCGTTAAAATTTTTCCATTAAAAAACTATTTTTCTCACATTAAAAAAATTTATAAAATTAATTAAAATATTTTATTGATTTTTTAAGAATAATTTTTTTTTTAAAAATTTTCATTAGTTAATTGCATATTTAACAACAATTTTTCAACATATTTGGAATTGGATAAAAAGTCTAAATTGAATAAATTTGAAACTTAGAGAACTCAATTAAATGAAAGAAAAGTTAGATGGTTAAAATGAATTTCAGTCTAATTTAGAAGGTGCGATTTGCATTTTAACGTAAAATTTATTAATTGATTTTTTAAAAAGGATTACATTTGGGACATCCCAAAACTAAATAGGGGACCAATAATTTATTGAAAATTTCCCTAATGTTACATAATGAAAGTCCAAGGGTTCGAGTTGGATCAAGTTTAGCACGAAGATCAATTCGTCACTCAATATGATCTTGGGAGAAACTTTCTTACCTGTTACTGTTTGATGAATTGAATGAAACCATCCAATGAAACAAACGAAATCATTAGTATCCAGTCAACAATTGAACCGTCAGACTTGGACAGGTCATCGGTTACAAGAAATCATTTTTTGCAAAAAAAAAAAAAAAATATATATATATATATATATAACAAATATCAAAATATGATATTCTTTATTATCTGTCTATGTCCATGCTTAGTGCCATATATTTTGTTCATAGAAAAACCTAAGTCTAGAAAAAAGAGGAGGGTTATAGTAAGTTGATGGCCAATGTAAAATTTAGTCACTCTTTTGTGAATGAATCTAATGTAGATTATTGGAAAGATCGAATTCAAAATGAGGAAATTCACTTAAAGATAGAGGTAATCCCCATTGATAAAAAGATGAGAGAGAGTCGCTTAAGATGGTTTGATCATGTTCAAAGGAGAGCAACTAATGAACTAATAAGAAAAAATGAGTTGATCTAAGTTGAGGGAACGAAAAATTGTAGAAGAAGGCAAAATATATATATATATATATATATATATATCACATTAGTAGATGTAACAAAAAAGGACATGTCAATTATGGGAATAACAGAAAACATGGCTTTAGATAAAGTAAAATATTTGACTTTGGGTTTGAAGTATGCCCTATTTGTCAGTGGCTTATAGTGTTTAGAGGAAAATAATATATATGACTGACCATAATAAATCTGTCGAGAATTCAGAGTCGATCCCAAAATTTTGAGACTAATACTTTTTTTTTTTTTTGTTACAGTTTTTGTATGGTATAATAGACATGTATTATTATTTTGCTTACTATTTTTTTAGGAAATTATTTTGTTTACTTTAGATTTTTATTAATATGTGTGCACTCTTTATTATAAAATATATATATATATATATATATATATGCATAAGCACTCGTGAGCATTTTAAAAAAGGAAAAAATTTGGCTCCTGACCTGTTTGAATCTATCTTGCTTAAACTTATTATGAGGCAATTAAAGAGATTATCCATGTCTAGTTTCATTCACATGACTTTTTAAAAAAGTCATGTGATTTGTTAAATAATACACTTGGATAGACTTATAATTTGTCACGTAGTGAATTAGAAAAGATGACTCCAAACTAATTTGGAGCCAAATTTTTATCATATAAGAAATGTTTTTTTAAGTATAAAAATGTTTTATTCTTTTTTTTTAATCCTAAGCATGTACTCGAAAATGAAATGAGAAAAAAGAAATAAAAAGAGATTGAATGTAATAATTTTAAAAACCATATTTATGAAAGTTATGTTTGTACATGAAATTATCTATTTTTTTTTATCATTTAAAAAAAAAAAGTGGAGGGAGATTCTATTAGAGCAAGTAAATAAAGAGGATTATAAAAATCTTTTTTTCTTTTAAAATTAAAATTCTTTTATCAACATCACAAATGGCAACGGACACAATTTTTTTCTTTTCTTTACCAAGGTTTTTGGCAGGGGTAGTTCCATGTTGAAGGCAGGGTGGTCACAGGACCACCCTATCCTGGAAAAAAAATTATTATATATAAATATTTTAAAAATGTTATGATTTGTCTACTTTTAATAAAATTGTATCTGTCCTAAATATTTTTAGGCCTAACAAAATTAAATTTTGGCCCCCTTAACAATATATTAGACCCTTTCAAATAAAAAAAAAAGTCCAAGAAATATTTTATTGAACTAAAATTTTTAAAAAATGTAGCTTGCAGTATTAATAATATAACTATTATGCAATGATTTCAAAATATCAAATCTCGTAGAAAGAAATTGTAAATTTTATGTATTTGCGTGTTTTTGTTGTTGTTGCTAATATATAAAATTTTATTTTAATTAGATTTTGTATAATTTAAGTTTCTTGATGACCACCTTGGGAAAATTCTTAGAGCCGCCACTAGTTTTGGGGATTACACTTGCCAGCCATCGCCATTTTTTTTTATTATTATATATAATTATTCTACATTTTTTTTTTGTCTCTCTCCTTTTAGAAAAATTATCTTATGAGACTATCTTATGAAACATCACTCTCACAACATGTGAATTGAATAGGTGTGTGGAGTCATAAAATGCGAGACGGTGTTAGTAGTATACCAATGCGATGAAGAAATTTAATTAAAAAAATTATATAAAGAAAAATTATATTTTAAAAATATTGTTGAAACTTTAGTGAGCCATTTGAAATTAGTAGAGTTCCATCTCCATTAAATTATCAAAATACAAGCTACTTAGAATGTGGATGGAATATAATGGATAAATTTTGTCATATTAGAATACAAAATTATGATTGATAATTAAAAAAAAAAATTAAAAATTTTCTTCATCTGAGAATTAGTCTCTTCCAAAAGGGGAAGGGGGATAAATCTGCCTACTATGTCCCCTCTCAAACATTGTAAAAGTTAGAGTTTTGTGTACCGATTACAACATTTATTTTTTATTTTGAAATTTTTGGTAATATAATTTAGATTAGAGTAGGATCTTAAAATTCTTGAAACTTATCTAATAGAGTTTGACCTAAAGTGAATTATCCTAAATTCCTAATTAGTGAGAATGTAATCATTTGTCGCAAAGAGAAGATAGCTACTTGGTGTAAATACAACTTTTATAACTCTACTTTTATCATATAATATATGATATGATATGATATAATTTATATGGAACTATCCATATAGCTTTTATAATGTTTTAAAATTCTAATGGAGGATGTGAATATTGAAGCTTTATAAGGAATATATATATATATATATAACCTACTCAATTAAAAGAAATGCATATTAGAATAATAAAATGCAAAAAAGAGCTCAATTTCAAAAGCCTAAGTTTATCATTATAAAAAAAAGGTCAAAGGCTTTCATTTCATATTATAATAGTTAGTGACTTATGCAACTCACGAAAAATTTTCGAGCTTTCATATCATATTATACTAGTCAATAGCTTGTGTAACTAATGAAAAAAATTAGAAAAATACTATAATTATTCTTTATCTCTCTCTCTTTTTTGGTCTAACTATGAAATATAAAAAGGGTAAATTGCAAAACAAACTTCTAAAGTTTAGAGGTTTTTAGATTTTATATCCTAAAATTTCAGAATATAAAATTTGTCCCCTAATGTTATATGTTGTTGGGATCGTTAGCCCATCCATTAGTTTTTATTTTTATTATTATGATGTATCCATTAAGTGCCACGTTGACTTATGATGTGTACTAGTAGGTCCAATCAAATTGTGATAGGTGGACTTGTTTAAATAAACTTAAAAAGCTTTTTAAAAAATAAATAAATCCTAAAATCTATAAAATAAAATAATTCAAATATTTTTTTCTTTTTTAACATATTTTGGAAGAACTGAAATTCCATGCCAAGACTTTTGACATTTTCTTGGCATCCAAACAGAAGCCAAGAATCCTAAATCCCCAAGAGCCAAAGCCAAACAACCGAAAAATTGAAAAATTCACTTTTCAAAACTCACATGAAGACCCAAAAGTAGATTATCAAAGCTTCTCTCGCATAAAAAATTCAATAATCTTACTTTGATGCATATGCCAAACAAAAGCATGTATGTTTACCGTAAAAAATTCAGATTCAATAATCGTTTTGTATTTTGCTGTTGATGCTGTATTTCTTTACTTTGCTATGCTGATGTGATGAGTACGACAACATTTACATATAAGCTTTCGCCCACATCCAAACATGACAAACAGTGACGGACCCACTAAGGGGCTGAGGGGGGCAATTGCCCCACCCCCCCAACAATTTTTTTTAATTTAAATAGTATATAGGATAAACAAAAAATCTCCAATTCACCAATATTTTAAATTCAATAATTCATAACCAAAAAAATCTCATAGAAAAAAAAATTCCCTTACGGGGTTACAACAATTTATATGACTTTTGATTTATAAACTATGAAAAAGTGAATTACAATATTTATATTTTTTTTCAAAAGATAAAATGCCAAAATTATTTTAGAAGCCAATATTGATGACGTAGCATTATCAACTCTTAATATATATATTGATATCCTAATTTTTTTTTTAAATCCTTAAACAAAGTTTTGAAAAACTTCATTAGTGTGATTTTCAGTTGCATCCAAAAGTATGAGATTATCATATTGGTGAGTTGGTCAACATGATAAAATCAACATATTAATTCTAATTATCCGAAATTTGGAGATCTGAACTCCTCTTCTTCTTCGAAAAACGTTAGAATATCATATTTTAACTTTCAACTTTTTTGGTTTATGTTATATCCTTCTTGACTTAAATATTTAGGTACTAAAGTGCAATTTTTTGTCTACCATGATTTTTTTTTTTTTTTTTAATAAACCATGTCACATGAAATTTTTTTTGTTCATGCTTTGGCCCCCCCTAGGTTCAAATCCTGGTTCCGTCCCTGATGACAAAGCAAGTTCTCCTCTTTACCTGTATACAGATCTGCATACTAATGAATGTGCTAGGCAAAAGAAGACTCTCGAATCGATAATCTACTTCATTGATGCCTTAATTGAATAGATACTTTCTGATTTCTCTATAAATTATCATCTAAATTTACTGTTGGGTGAAATTGTTAAGCAACAATCAATCAGATCATGGTCAACCTCTCAAACCATTACTGAACAACAGACAATTACCCTTCTCTTCCCTATAGAGATAATATTTAGCATAAATATCACTTGGAATTACCCTTCTCCTCATCGTAAAGACCTACGCCATAAGCAAAAATGAAGACATTTATGTTGGATGTACTTATTGACCGATACAAGGTTGGTGAATTTACTGGTTTGCTAACATCTGATTTGGATTCTCTTAAAGATGTGAGTGAGAACATTTCAAGGGATTGTGGATTCAGGGCACTTTTTGAATGTTGTTTAAAAATGCAATTACAAGGCTAATTACTATTGAGATTTGGGTATGCACGCTATTAGTCTTGTCCTCTGTTTCAATTATAAAAAATCTTTATCTTGGATTGTACTTCTATCTTTAAAATATTACTAATGTGTAACTCCATTCATATGTACGAGTACAATTAAAACAGTCACAATTACATGATTTAAATTATACATTTTTTTTAGAAGATATTCAAATTATATATACATGGTATTAGTTTACACATTTTTTAAACTATATATTTCTAAAATATGTAATGATTTCTCATTTTATATGTGTGTGTATATATATATGATTTAGAATTTAATTTGATTTAAATTTTTCGGTTTTTGCACCCAATAATTCACTTGCCACAAAAAAAAGAAAAAAAAAGAAGAAGAAGAAGATGGACACATTGTAAAAAATTGGATTCCAATTGAAATTCAATTTAGAATCTAATTGGATTTAGACTCTTCATTTTTTTACTTTCAATAATTCACTTGGTACAAAAATTAAAAATTAAATGGGATATGTGGCGCAAAATTGAGAATCCAGTTAAAATCTAATTGGATTTTTTCTTAGTTTTGGCTTTTAACATATAGATATGAGTTACTATCACTACAAAAAAAGGGGTCTATAGTCGCGTTTAAAAAACGCAGCTATAGACCAAAAAAACGCGGCTACAGCCTATAGCCGCGTTTTTAAACGCGGTGTAAGCACCGCAGCAACAGAACTATGGCTGCGTTTTTCAAAAACGCGGCCATAGGTTATCCCTATAGCCGCGTTTTCCCCCCTGTTAAGATGTATTCGGAGCTCTAGGCCTATGGCCGCGTTTTTCAAAAACGCGGCTATAGGTCCCTCTTGAGCCGCGTTTTTAAACGCGGCTACGGCTGCGGACATATAGCCGCATTTTGGAAAACGCGGCCATAGGTCACGCTTGAGCCGCGTTTTTAAACGCGGCTACGGCTACGTACCTGTAGCCGCGTTTTTCAAAACGCGGCTACGGCTATGGACCTATAGCCGCGTTTTTCCTATAGTCGCGTTTTTGAAAAACGCAGCTTCAGTCCCGCTTGAGCCTGTAGCTGCGTTTCTACTGAAAACGTGGCTTCTTCAGCTACATTTGAACAACCTATAGCCGCGTTTTTCAAAACGCGGCTATAGGTTTTTTTTTTTTTTTTCCCCCCTCCCCTCCAACATCACAACTTCCTGCCATATATACATACAAGTTCCCAACACTCCCTGCTATCACAACTTCCTGTTACATCCCAACATCACAGGTTCCATAAACTACTCCCATGGGACCAGGGAAGTCGATACCGTACCGGTACCGGCTGTACCGGCCGGTACGTACCGTACTGGTTGCATACCGGTATCGAAACATTAACGTTTCGTACCGATTTAAATACCGGCCGTACCGGCCATACCGGCCAATTTCGGGCAATACCGGCCGGTACAGGAAAAAGTTTTTTTTTTTTTTTTTTTTTTTTTTTAAGTTTTTTAATTTTTGAATTTTTGTTAGAGTAGAATGCTAACTTATTTGCATTAACTTATTAGTATTATTTGTTTTATTAGTATGCAATGGTAACTTTTAAGCTTTCTATTTTTTATATTGTGTGTTTTTTTTTTTCTTTTAATTGATACTAAAGTCTAAAATTATGAATAATTAGTTTTGAATTGAGGAAATGTTTTATGGTAAACTTTTATATTTATTATAATATATATACACACACATACATATATATATATATATATATATATATATATATATATATATTTAAAAATATAAAAAATAGCGGTAAACCCGAAACGGTACACCGGTATTGACCGGTATCCGAAATATACCGTACCGCTGGGTAAACCGGTACAGCCTCCGGTACCGTATTGACTCCCTTGCATGGGACACAAACTTGCCAAAAGATAATATGAAAGTTTATATACATCATAAAAAATATACAAGAAGCTAATTAGTTTTACATCACAAATAAATATACCAAGGCAGCAAGCAGCAACATTTGTGTTTACAAAAATATATATATACAACATGCTTAGAATGTCCGGAGGGGTTGAACGGAAACGCTTCCTTGTCCACTTCATGGTAAAACTGCACAAATTATTCTTTGTCAAGTTAAATTTGCCAAATGTTTGCTTGCAATACAGAATAATACTCTAAACATGAATTCGAAATTGTAATTCGACAATGCTTAGATGCACATTTGTATGAAAAGAATATTATGAGAAGAATGTTATGAGGGAATGAGACATAGCATTATTTTTTGCCTAATTATGGAGTGATTTGGCTTTTCAAATGCCAAAATGAAAGGGAAAACTAAAAGATATTATATATGATATATGCGAGACTACGTACCTAGATAATTACAAATAGGGAGAGCTCATCACTGATCTAAAACTGTAATACAATACAAAGAGTAACATAAGAGGAAAGACTAAAACAATAGTTCAACTATTCATTAAAACAATCTAGTCAAAACTTCCACTTTAGTCAAGTTCAGCAATACAATAGTTCAACTATTATTTTATAGTTCAAACAATAGTTCAACTATTATTCACCAGCAGAAAGTTTTCTTTACTCTTATACTGACTACTGACTACTATTTTTAGAGAAATTTTGTTTACCTCAGGATTCACGGATTCATTCCCATCAGGCATTGCGATCCTAAAATTTCTTAAACATATTAATATCACATAACAATGCATTGCAAAAAGTAGTGTTTCGGTAAATAACATTTGTTCACTACCTGAGAAGGATATATAGTACGAAACTCGTGGCTCCATTCCTCAAACATGCTTCTCATCGACGCCCTCAGTTCGGACATTTCTGCTTGGTGCCTTGCCTCAGATTGAGCTAGTTCCTCTCTATGCCTCGTCTCAGATTGAGCTACTTCCTCCCTATGCTTCGCTAGTTGCTCCCTAGATTGAGCTAGTTGCTCCCTCAGCTCTTCATGACTCGTCTCTAACTCTGACATCCTTTGGTGAGCTCTGCTTGACGACGGAGTTGAGGTAGACTGGGAAGAGTTTGTGCCACTTCTTCCTGTTGGGGTGATTCCAAAACCTACTCCCCCCCGTACACGCCCTGGGCACTTTGGACGACCCATCACCCGAGCATACGCGTCGTCGTTGGACCAGAGGATTCCATTACCAATCGCTCCTTGTAGTCGTATGCCCTGCTGGTCATTCAAAAGTGCTGCCATCCTATCCTGTTTTCCCACAAGAACCAAACAACATATTTTGAACCATAATTAATACAAACACAAAATACACTAAAATTCAATTCGATCAAATTGTGCTTACCATGTTATCTTGCACACGGGCACTAACAGAAACCCCATCTTTGGTGCGGTATACTCATTGATATACATCCGCGCATTCGACTGCCGCCCCTTTAGCTTTCGCCTACATGATGAACAAACATAAATACAATAAACACTAGTGCTTACCATGATGTTATGCCACAATTAACACAAATCCACAATGAAATAGTCATAACATAGCAAATCTGGGAAATAAAGATAAAGCTGAGAGAGTTGTAAATAAATGAGAGGATTTAGCTAGCTTCCAAATACATGTGGGCTTGTTAAATGCAGAGATTAAAAATAAAACTGACATGGGGAGTTAGAAAATAGGCATCATAGACTTTCTATAAGGACATTATTTGAGATAAGCTTGAGATGCCCACTTTGCAATGGCTGGCCAACAATCAAGGAAGTTCAATGGCTGGCCATAGAGATGACCCGAAACAATATCCATATCATAATGGTATATTAGTGTGGTCTTTTTGTTATGTACCAAAGATTTAAAATATAAGAGCTTTCTTTTAAGATTGAGATAAAAGACAAAGACAGGTATGATACGTTAATATTCTAATGGAGGGTGTAAATATTGAAGATTTATAGGAAATATTTATAGAACTTGAACTTAATTAAAAACCTAGTAATATACAGAAATGAACACAGACAAGGATTCTTATACAAAACTCATAATCTTGATACTTCAGTTCCTTGACGTATATGTACGGTGATGTCCTCCTTTTCTTATGCATGTTTCTGGGTTTTGGGAATTTTGGAAGTACTTCTCTTGCTTTTGGAATAAAAAAAAAAAAAAAATTGCATTGATATCAGTTTTCTGAAAGAAAGATGAAAGTAATTTTGAAATATTAAGGTTAAACTAAAAACTTAATTAAAAATTTTATATTAGAATAATGAAATAGAATTTTCTCAAAAAAAGAAAAAAAAAATTGCGCTGTTTTCAAAAGCTTATGCGGTAACATTAAAATAAATCAATGAAAGAGCTTTCATTTTATATTATAGTACTAGTTAGTAAACTATGCAATTCATAAAAAATTATAGTAAAATGCTATAATTTCTTTCCCTTTTCTTTTTTGTCTAAATATAAAAAATAAAATTCAATAATTAATGTAGTTTTGAATAGGCATTTGTTATGATTGTGTTTTGTATATCTATTCTATCATTTAATAAAAATATGATTATAATGGGATTTTAAATATAGAAAAAAATTGATATATATATATATATATTAGAACAATGATGTCTAATTAAAATTGTGAGGTTTTCACAGACACTCTCATTTTGCAACTTTTGTTTAACTTCACTTATTGCAAAACTGATGTTTATGACCATTGGATTTCCAACTTCTTTGTTTAAAACAAATCTAAAAATCCTAATGATCAAAACGACATATCATGAGTTTCAAATGGACTACGGTATAAAAATATTAAACTATATCAAATTTTAACAATTAAAATGTACTCTTGTAAATTAAAGTTAAATTTATGATATTATGGTTAACTAATTTTGATTTTTTTTTTCCATTAAAAAAAAATTGATTGCTTTTTTTATCACCGGCGATTACCCTTTCTCTTTCACCTAAAGACCTGTGCGATTAAAAAAAAAAAACTGCTCAATCCCAACTTAAGCGATACTAATCCCGTAAAAAAAAAGAAAAAAAGAAGAAGAAACGCTACTAACGCCGCATCCAAACGGTCATAACAAAATAACGTCACATCTCTTTTGGAGTCTTTAACTGTCGCGTGCTTCTTACAACTGCAACAACAAGAGTTTTCCATTCTTAATTTCTGTTCTTTTTCCATTCACTGTTGTTTAAATTTAATCTTCCCGATTAAATTCTGATTCCTATTTCCTTTCTCTTCCGTCTTATTCTCCATTCGTAGTATACAGTATTTCTGTGCCAGTCATTGGGTCTTCTGCCAAAATAATTAATGAATGAAGGCTAAAGGTACACTAATTTCCCTTTTATTTATTTTTTCAATTTCTTGGGTTTTGTTTGTCGATTATTTTTTTCTGGTTAGAATTTTGATCCTGTTTGGAAGTTTTTTTTTTCTTCGTTTGACCCTGAAATTAATTTCTGAATTGTTTTTTTCTTTTTCTTCTGTTTTTTCCTCCAGTTGCAGAATACCGTTTCCCTGTGCCAGATAAAGCCATTGGGACTTATGCAATAAGAGAATTAAAAGGTACAGTTAGATTTTAATTTCTTTGGTTCTTGCTAGAATTAAGATCTTTAATGAACGCAAATATTGAAGCGTTCTCTTTACATTTGAACTCACATGACTCAGTTTGGATGGTGACTTATCATTTTAAATAAGAAAAAATAAATTTTGAATTGTAACGTAATTAATATTTGCATTCATTGTTACTAGTTGTCTTTTCCTATATGTTTGTTTGATGTTTTTGAGTTACTTTCAAATTCCTGAGCGAATATTTTTGGTCCATTGGTATGTTGTTGAGACCCAACAGTGGTGTTTTTTTAAAGCAAGAGGAATTGAATAACACAATCCAAAAAAATTTAGAAGAGTAATGAAAGTTGGTACTAAAGACAGAAAAAAAGGAAAATCGAAATGTTACATTTTGATGCTTCTGTAATTACTCATTTGAAGTTCAAACCGGTTCCAAAAAATTGGTTTTTGGTTTATAGCATTTCTATTTTTACTGATTGTGTAATTCCCTGTACCCGTTTTTTAAATTTTGGTTTGTGTTGTCTTTCATTCCAGTTTTCGGTATATGTGGATTTCTCTTCTTCTTTTTTTTTTGCTAGCTTTGAAACAGTATTTTGCCAGATTTGGATCCATACTACTAGACTGATTGTTAGTTACTTAAAGTTCAGTGGTGTATAAAAGAACACGCATTTGAAACTTTTGATTAGATAAGTAAAAGAACATGAATGTTGCCTAAAGTAAGCACATACACTTTTTTACTTTAAACTCTTGGAAGATGGTATAGCTTTTTTTTTGTTTTTTGGTTACAATAATCAAAAGAGCTTATAAGTTAGCCATTTCAAATAGAAGAAAAATTGAAAAATCATCTTCTAAAAATGGTCCTTCCCAGTTCCCACAATTTCTTTGGTTGCTTAACTGTACTTTCTATAAAGAATAACATTTAAAAAAAAAAAAAAAAAAACCAATCTCCTATAAGAGAAATTCAAATATGAGTATATGGATTAAAAAAAAAATTGTTATTAGTTGTAACTGTTTTCCCTTCAATCCTCTGTATAATTGATACATGCCTTTGTATAATTGGTATCAAAGACATTCTTTCTGTTGGTGGAAAACCCTTTCGGCATTTGACACTTTTGTCAAATGTAGCACCGTGTCCTTTTTATATGTTTAATATTCAATGATGGAAAAAGAAAACTTAAAATAATGTTATTGCAGTAGAGGATGCTGTTACTTTACGATTTGTTTCTTCTCTCCAAATGGTGCTTCACAATTAAAAACAAGCATTTAGGGTGTAGTGCTTAATAATGGATTATACTTCTAATATCACTAACTTTATGGGCGTGTCCTAAGCTGGATGAGGTCTGGACAGATTCGATCCAGTGGGGTTTTCGCCGCAACAGGAGGTTCTTGGACTTCAAAGAACTGCTCTCATGGGTGATACAAGAACAGAGGAATGCCGAGCTATTCGCAATGACGGTGTGGTCGGTCTGGACTCAGAGGAACCAAGCTCGACTCAACAAGCCACACAGCTCACTGTCTCAGATTGCTTCCTCGGCAAAAGCAAGACTGGACGAGTTCAGCGCAGCCCAACTCGTTTAACTCGTTGCAAGCCCCTCTCAGCGCGGCCCATCTCGACGTAACCCACATGTTTCCTGGCAGCCCCCTCCTAGAGATCTGTACAAAATCAACTACGATGCAGCCACTTTCGAGCATGACGGAAAATCTGAGGAGTCATTATCCGAGACTCACACGGTGCAGCTATTGCTTCTCTGTCACAGCTGATCCCTTGTGCGTATAAGGCAGCAGATATGGAGGCTATTGCTGCTAACAGGGCGTTGGAGTTTGTAAGGGAAATAGGAATCAATGATGCTATTCTGGAAGGAGACTCTGCATTGTCCATCTAGCTTTAAAGAGGGGTGAACAATCTTTATCTCCGCTTGGGTTGTTGGTGGAGGATATTAAAGTTTCTTCAGCTAGTTTTCGTACATTACTTTATTCTCATACAAAGAGAGAAGGTAACAAGGTAGCTCATGGATTAGCTAGATACGCAATTCATGTTTTAGATTATGTAGTGTGGATCAGGGACGGAACCAGGATTCAAACTTAGGGGGGGCCGAAGTTTTTTGTTCTTAGAATTTAAAAAATTGGAATATTAATGCTAGAGGTTGACAAAATTGCATTATTAGCATTAATTTATTAATTATTTTTTGTATTTTTTCTTTTGAAAAAAATTTATTGATAGGATTTTATAATCAAGAGTTTTTTGCAAGTCAATTGGCACGTCTTAATTTTTTCAAAGTCTAACTAATGTGTGGATGAAGCAATTAATATGTGGCATAGGAGTTGTCTTTATGGCTATAAGGGTGGAGTCATTTGAGAGGGGCATAGAGCTCTCAAGAGAGAGGGAAAAATTGGGTAAAAGTTATTGGGTTTTTGTGATTTTTTTTGTTAGGATTTGTAATTAATTTGTTATTATTGTTTTTGCTTAGATTAGATTTATGATTTGTCTAGAGATTTTTCTTATTATCTAGGTATGTGCATTTTTTATATATATAGATTTTGCTTGTTATCTATTTGTTGGATTTCTTAAGTCAATTTGTAAATTTTTTGAGGAGGGGGCAAGTATATAAATTTAAGAGTAAATACACATACTAATATTTTTTTTTTCAAAGGTTGGGGGGGGGGGGGGGGGGCAATGGCCCCCCTCTGCCCTTGAATAGTTCCGTCCCTGGTGTGGATGAAGTCTGTTCCTCCACTTTCTTATGATGTTTTTCAAGCTGATTTACCCAATATTGTTCGATAAAAGTCCTAACAAGCTGGATTCTCAAAAAAAAAAAAAAAAAAAAAAAAAACTTTATGTTATACTCAATATGTTTCTTGAGGAAAATTAAGAAATGAATTCCTTTCATTAATTTATATATCTTCATCAACATTCTTAATATGACTCACTCATCTAAGACCACAAAAAAAAAAAAAATTAAAATCTTTTTAAAAAAAGTAAATTCATTCTCTGTCATAGTTATTACTATTATGAATACTACCACCACATTCCCTTGGTGCAATGGTCATTCTATAAGTATAAATACTTGTGGGGTGTGGAAAGGCAAGGGCCAAGATTTAAGTCTCCAAGAAGAAGTTTCAAATATATATACACTTATATTAGGCTAGAGTAGAATTTCTATCTTGTATAAAAAAAAATACTATTATGGATATTTATATGAAGAAAAATACCATCAATTTTATTAAAATGTTATAGCACTGTCACAAATCACTAAATTATGTGTAAATAAACATGATGTATTGCAGAGAAATTGCTTTACTACTTACTTTCTCCATTTCAGTTCACCTTCCTATTCTTTTGTGGCCTACCTTTCAACTTACAAGTATTTTTTTTCAAAATTTTGATTTTTTTTGCAGGATTTTGTATAGACATAGAGTTAGAGGGTGCTTGTTAATAAGACCATTGGTTATACTTCAAGAAGAGTTATTGAATTATTTTGAAAGGTCAGAATGGCTTAACTTCTCTTCTGTTTCATTTAATTTTTAATGAACTTCTTTCTAATTTATTATTGCCTAATTACTAAACAAAAAAAAAAGTATAAAAAATGACACATTTGATTATGTAAGTTTAGCTGTCTATATTCATTCATTTAATTTAATTATATTCTTTAGTAGAAAAAAATGTAGTAGATGATAACATGTAAATATCTAATTATCATTGATCTTACACATACAATCATTCTGTGAAAAGAAAGTCATTAAACTTTCTTTTTGTCCATTACAACTGTAAAGTAGGAAAAAAAAAAAAGGAAGATGCAAGAGTAGCACGACAAACAAGATGGGTGATAATGTATGAGAATCGTGCGAAGAAAAAAGAAGACATGATGGACTAAGAAATAAAGAAAGTGTTACTTTTGATGTTGATATTGTAGAAATCCAGGATTTAGCCGATGTGGATAGTTGTGAAGAAATTCCAAGTAAATGATCGAACTGAATTTATTTAGCGAATAAAAAAACTTGATTTGTATCTTTTTTTCACACATTTAATTTTGTTAACGTATATTTAAATTCATATATAGGGAAATCTATCGAACCTTGGAATTTTGGTACACCTTCTTATGTATATGAATATTGTGGGGCAATATTATGGTATGAAGAAAGAACAATAAAATCTAAGAAGCCTAGAAATCCTAAATTCTCTTTGTGTTGTATGGAGGGTAAGGTGAAGTTTCCTTTGCTCAAGAAAGTCCCTCATCCTCTTAATAAGTTGTTAGATTCTGGTGGTGCTCAACGATTAAACAATTTTTAGGACACAAATAAGAAGTTATAATGCATTGTTTGCAATGATATTTACGGGTGGTAAGGTGGACAATAGTGTTAATGATTGAAGAAGCCCTTACATTTTTAGACTCTATGGTCAAAATCACCATAAAATTGGAACTCTTCTCCCTGTTGATGGTCAGAATCCTCAATATGCACAACTATATTTTTACGACATTTAAAGTGAAGTTAAATATAGAATGGATGTATTCCATGATAGTCAAACTGATAGTAGCATTGACCCTTTTATTGTTGTTGCATTGGTCCGAATGTTAGATGAGTTAGACAGATTAGAGAAAATATTTCGCATGGCTGGTGATTGTTTTAGAGAATGTGATATCCACCATTTACAATTACGACTTATTAGCTCCTAAACCATTGATGCAAAGAGAATCTAATATTCCTACATGTTCTCAAATTGCTGCAATTATTGTTGGTAATATTGGAGTCAAGAATGCAAATCATGATGTAATTGTTGAGTTAAAAGATGGCCCATTACAAAGGATCAATGAGTTACATCCATCATATATGGCATTGCAATATCCTTTTCTAAATCCATATGGTGAGGATGGCTTCAGACTTGGTATTTTGTATAGAAATATAGATGTAATTGCCCTACCACGGATGATTTTGTTACAATGAGAGAATATTATGCATACCGGTTGCAAGAACATGAAGATGAGGGAGATTTTCTGATATATTATGGTAGATTATCGCTACAATTTTTTTGTAGAAGCTTATGCATGTATAGAAGCAATTCAGCTTATGCGGGTGAAGAGTAACCAAGATAGATTTATGATTGAATTGTATAGTGGATTAAAGGATGCAGTTATGAGAGTATATACTACCCCTACATCTTCAGAGAGAAGAGTTGTTTTACATTCAGAAGTTCAAGATTTAAGATAGAGAATTATCCAAATGCAATGGCATTTTATAGATTAGTAGGTTATCCAGATTTATTTATTTTATATTAACATGCAACTTGAAATGTCCTGAGATTGAACTTTTTCTATCTAGAACGCTAGGTCAGAAAGCTGAAGATCGACCAGATGTAGTTGCAAGGGTGTTCAAGACTATTTATGATTTAAAGCATGGTTGACACTTTAAACCAGGAAATAGTTTATCAAACTTTATCTTGATTACCCTTGCCACACATTTGGTCGATCTTCGACTTTTTGACCTGGCATTCTAGATAGAAAAAGTTCAATCTCAGGACATTTCAAGTTGCATGTAAATATAAAACAAATAAATCTGGATATCCTGCTCATCCACAAAATGTCATTGTATCCTTATAATTCTCTATCATAAATCTTGAACTTCCCGTGAAGCTTGAATGTAAAACAACTCTTCTCTCTGAAGATGTAGGGGCAGTATATCCTCTCATAACTGCATCCTGGAATCCACTATACAATTCAATCATAAATCTATCTTGGTTACTCTTCACCCACATAAGCTGAATTGCTTCTATACATGCATAAGCTTCTACAAAAAAATTGTTGTGATAATCTCCATCATATTTCAGAAAATCTCCCTTATCTTCACGTTCTTGCAACCGATATGCATAATATTCTCTCATTGTAACAAAATCATCCGTGGTAAGGCCGATTACATCTATATTTCTATACAAAATACCAAGTCTGAAGCCATCCTCAACATATGGATTTAGAAAAGGATATTGCAATGCCATATATGATGGATGTAACTCATTGATCCTTTGTAATGGGCCATCTTTTAACTCAACAATTACATCACGATTTGCATTCTTGACTCCAATATTACCAACAATAATTGCAGCAATTTGAGAACATGTAGGAATATTAGATTCTCTTTGCATCAATGGTTTAGGAGCTAATAAGTCGTAATCATAAATGGTGGATATCACATTCTCTAAAACGATCACCAGCTATGCGAAATATTTTCTCTAATCTGTCTAACATTTGGACCAATGCAACAACAATAAAAGGGTCAATGCTACTATCAATTTGACTATCATGGAATACATCCATTCTATATTTAACTTCATTTTCAATGTCGTAAAAATATAGTTGTGCATATTGAGGATTCTGACCATCAGCAGGGAGAAGAGTTCCAATTTTATGGTGATTTTGACTATAGAGTCTATAGATATAAGGGCTTCTTCATCATAAACACTATTGTCCACCTCACCACCCGTAAATATCGTTGCAAACAATGCATTATAACTTCTTATTTGTGTCCTAAAAATTGTTTGATCGTTGACCACCACCAGGATCTAACAACTCATTAAGAGGATGAGGGGCCTTCTTGAGCAAAGGAAACTTCACCTTACCCTCCATACAACACAAAGAGAATTTGGATTCCTAGGCTTCTTAGATTTTATTGTTCTTTCTTCATACCATAATATTGCCTCACAATATTCGCATACATAAGAAGGTGTACCAAAATTCCAAGGTTCGATAGATTTCCCTATATATGAATTTAAATATACGTTAACAAAATTAAATGTGTGAAAAGAAAATGCAAATCATGTTTTTTTATTCGCTAAATAAATTCAGTTCAGTCATTTACTTGGAATTTCTTTGCAACTATCTGCATCGGCTAAATCTTGGATTTCTACAATATCAACATCAAATGTAACACTTTCTTTATTTCTTAGTCCATCGTGTCTTTTTTTTTCTTCGCACACTTCTCATACATTATCATCCGCCTTGTTTGTCGTGCTACTCTTGTAGTTGTAATGGACAAAAAGTAAGTTTAATGACTTTCTTTTCACAGAATGATTGTGTGTGTAAGATCAGTGATAATTAGATATTTACGTGTTATCATCTACTACATTTTTTCTACAAAAGAATATAATAAAATTAAATGAATGAATATAGACAGCAAAACTAACATAATCAAATATGTGTCATAATTTTTTATACTGTTTTTTTTTTTTTTTTTTTTGGTAATTAAAGAGTAATAAATTAGAAAGAAGTTCATTAAAAATTAAATGCAACAGAAGAGAAGTTAAGCAATTCTGACCTTTCAAATTAATTCAATAACTCTTCTTGAAGTATAACCCATGGTCTTATTAGCGAGAGAGAGAGCCTTGTAACTTTGTGTCTATACAAAAGCTTGCAAAAAAAAAAACTATCTTTAAGTTGGAAAGTGGTCCACAAAAGAAACAAATTGTGAAGCAACATTTGGAGAGAAGAAACAAATTTTAAAGTAATAGCATCTTCTGCTGCAATAATGTTATTTTAAGTTTTTATTTTTCTATAATTGAATATTAAACATATGATTGAAATGTTACATTTTTGTTGTGGCTTTATTATACAATCTGTACAAGTTGAGGTCCAAACTATTATTTTCTTAGGATTTTTATGTATCTTATAAATCGTTAGAGGTATATCACAGATCAGCCATTTTTTACCTTTCAATTCTAAATTAGGAACATTGATTTAATTTTTTAAATTCTTGCAGAGTTTGAGGATGATCTTGAACTTTATGTGCTAAAGCCAATAAAATATGTGGGAATTGAAGCATGGCAGGTAGGCACCAAGATTTCTTGTTCTCCTGGACTCCAGTTAATATGCATTTTTATTTATTAGGAAAGAACAATCTATTGCATCCTTCATAATCAACTAGGTGAACAACATTGCTGTTTTCTATCCCATGTTGATGAAGAGAACTGCAGGTTTTGTTAATCTGAATGGCAAAGTGTTTGCACGTATAAATTTTAGGATAGTTATGAAGAAGGTTTAAAATTATAGTTGTAATTGATTTCCTTTTACTTCTTTTTAAATGAATAATTTTTAGATAATAATTTTCTTATTTTGCAGATAATATTTTCGAGTATAGATTAGGAATTGTGTACTAAAGAAGTCCATTCTGCCATCGTTTATCACAACAGTAGGTGAAAATTACATAATATCCTTCAAGTGGGTGGAGTGCGATGGTGCAGTCTATGCCTTAGGTCAATGGGTAATGAATTATGAATATAAACATGAGAATCTTATTTCCTTAGGAATTTCTTATGCTTGAAAATTCTAAATATAAACATGAAAATTTTTTTACACCTATTTTTCATGAAAAAAATCTGAACATATGTACTTGAGAGACATATAATGTTAATGAATTGAAAAATGATTTTGTTTGAGATAGAGATGATGCATTTATTATGTACTTTGTTCTGATTTTGTAAATTTCTGGACTCTTTTGAAAGAGGAAGAAGAAAAAAAATTGTAATCTAATTAATTCTGTAATGTTTGCCATTTATCAATACAATAGTTGCTGATGAACAGAAAATTTTGTTGTTTTTAATCTAGAACTCTGAATTTTATGAGTTTTAGGAAGAATTATCTTCTGGAACTTAATATTTTAAGCATCAATAACAAACAATTCAATATTATTGAATCTTTCCTTCCGTAAGCACGGGTTACAATCTAGCGATGATTATGGGTTAAGCCCTTCATCCCTTGTTTAAAATCTTTGTACTTGGGTATTCCAAGGGAAACCTACCTGGTTTGTTTTAATGAATTTTTGAATTGTTGCTGTACTAAATTTGTTTATGCTTATCATAGACTTCAGAATTACTAGGGCTCTATTGTATGTCCAAGACTAGGCCACTTTGATCTCTTTTATATAATTTGAACAGCCTTAATGAATATCAAACTTTTGTTGATGGGTGGAGCCTGATCAATTTTTTTGCAGGTTGAAGCTGGTTTAGTTTATGACTACATTTTGATTTGTGATGACCCAGAGTATGTAAAACAAGTATTAGAAGATTTATCTGCGAATAGGGAGATGAGCTATTGTTTGACAGTTTTGTCATCTCTTACCTCAAAGAAAATGCTTAACCTGCATCATGTTTATTATGCTTGAAATTTCAAGTTGAAAAAGAAGCCTTAGAGGAAGCAGAGAGAGAGAAGGGCTAGGGTAGAGGGGTTATTGAAAATAACGCTTAAATGCTTTTGTCTCATTGTAGTTTCACTGAGCAATGCTCTTTTGAATGTTCAGTTATTGACCATGTAATTGAATGATTGTATAAGAAGCTAATAGAGCAAGAGAGGATGGTGAGCGGAGTAAGAGGGAGAGGGATCGTCGGTATGGAGATAGAAGGTGCAGAAGAGTAGTCTTATTGATGATTTTGTCTCATCTACCTTATCTGTGAAATATATCTTTTGCATATATTACTAGTTGCTATGGATTCTGAATAGTTTCCTTACTTACAATGGAGGTGTTGATCTGATTTACGGAATTTAGTTACATTTATAATTTGTTCTTTTATGTATGAAGCCTGGTTTTCTCTATTAATAATTTGGACATTTCAAAATTGACTAATTGGGAGCCGTGGTCGTTTCTTTATGGCTTGTAGCTGTGGTTTGTGAGCCTGATAGTTATAGATTTTTATTGGTAGATAAAACAATAAAAGCATTCAGCAAACTAGAAGGAAATTTTTTTTTTAATTTGGATAGTAAGTCTCCTCACACACGACTGAAGATAGCACTGAGCTTGGACTCCAGAGCAATAAAGTAATTAGTTTATAGGGTGACATGGAGAGAAAACATATGCAGTTGATGAAGTTGGATCTCTATTTGTGTGTCCAATACTGGTTTTCCATCTAAGGGAGACGTTGATGAAGTATAATGACAATTTGATTAACATGGTTGCTCAAAACAAAATGACACCATTGAGGCCGAATTCGGATGTGGATGTGTATATTTTTGCATTGTTTAATGAAAATATGAAGCCTGTACCCACGTCTAAGAGGAATTTTGGGCTATATCAACCTAATGGTATGCCAGCGTATTCTCATTCGAGTCATTGGTGGATCCTTTTGAGTCATCGGTGGAGTTGCTAGTTCTTTTGCTGTTGAAAGTTATAATCAAATTGGGTTTATGTTAATTTGGCACAGCTCCAGAGCCGATTGAATTGATAAAGAATGTAGAAGGCGGAAGTGCGTAGAATCTAAAGCTGATTAGTTTGTTATTGAAAATTGTACTTTTTTTTTTTCCTAGAGGAGGATGAATAGAGAGCACAGAACATGTAAGTTTGAGGAAATTGGACATGTTATACTTGTACAACATTGTTTTTTTAGGTTGTCTGGCACATTGTTAATTTTCTACTTTGTACTTCGATTTTCTTTTAAATTGTGATTGTTAATATTCAGTTGCTTTTTCTAAGTTTTACTATAGTTTTCTCCTTTACTTTTCTAAAGGTTTCTACATCCTCCTATTGGAAAGAATGAAAAAAAATTGATTAAAAAAAAAGAATCTATAAACACGTGCATAGCTTATGTAACTTAACTAGTGTTGATAATTCTTTTGCTTAGATACAATATTGTTCTCTGTTTAGTTATTACTTCACACCCAAACACTTTTTTCACACCATCCATAAAATATGTACACCATTATTCACATTCTACACATAATGCGAAAGAGTGTGTGCAACTGTATATTGTTAAATTTGAAGTACTCAAAGCCCTTGTTTCTCTAAACTTTAAGAAAACGTAGTTTTTGTCCCTTAAGTTTAAAGTGTTTGCTTTTAATCCCTTAAATGACACGACAAAATTAAAAACTGACACGTCATGATTCATGAGTCCAGAAGGACTAATGACTTTTGCTTTCAAGTTTCTTAGGGATCAAGATCTAATGTTTGATGGTTCCCTTATAATGTAAGATACAAGATTATGGCGTAATTGGTTTGTGAGTCACATTCCCATCAAATTCTATTCCAAGAACCTGACATTCTAATATTTGGTTTTTTTAAATAACTATAAATGGTTAATTCATAACAATCTTAGTAATAATAAAAATTTAAACAATGAGTTCTCCCAAAATACTCACAAAAGTAAGGGAAATCTTTCATTCTTATGGTTTCACCATTGTAATGTGGGGTGTCCGAGGAACGAGGAGAATAAGGAGTGGGATGTCCTGCACCCACTCATTTGTAAAGCGCATTTGAGAGGTTGGTCTACCCGAGAAGAAGATGGGGAAGGTGCTTAGAATTTGATGAGCGCCTGAGTGGGAGAAATAGCATTCTAAGAGAGGATTAGCATGGTGGGAGGAAGCTTCTTGAAGGGTATACCTTCCACCTCCGCATTGAATGCTTTGTAACAACCTTATCAGCTACATTAATGAAGAAGTGACCCCTGAACAGTGTTTTTACAACTAGCAATCCCTTATTCCACCTTCAGCAGAACCTTGATGGGACAAGTATCCAGGGAAGAGATTTGGGGCGTACAAGTGGAGGGCCAGGATGCCAAGAAGGAGGATATATAAGGGGAAAGAAACTCTACAAGGAGGGGGGGATTTTTTGATTTGAGAGCAATGGAGTGAGAGATAGAAAAATGAACAGTGTATTGCTTAATAAAATAAAAGCAAGACATATATAAGAACTTTTCCTCGAAAGTGATCGAGGAATACTTTTTTCAACAATTGCTTTGCTCGTTCTTCCTTATCTATGAACCACTTCATTAGCCCTAAGCTTAGGTAGCTACTCTATTGTAATCGCCTTCCCACCTCTACACAAAAACAATTCTATTGTCTGAGCTTAGGTTGAAGTGCGAGGCACTACTAATCTAAGTGGGCTTGGGCTTCCAAATCCAGTTCTTACAAATAATAATAATAATAATAATTTATTATTATTGTTGTTGTTGTTTATATCTTAGTTATTATTTTTATTAGTTTCATAATTATTTGTTATTACTATTAATGGCTTCTTATAATAGTAATTAATTCTTTAAGTTTTCATCATCACAAAGCACAAAATGATAATGCAAAAAAAGAGAGATCAAATACATATCAATAATCCTAGGTTAAATTGTAGTTGCAGCTCTAAGCAAACTTGGATATGGCTAGAAGCCCTTAGTTGTTTGAGAGGCACTGGGGTAATTTTTTTTTCTTCCTTTGATGGGCAAGATAAATATGCATTAACCCTTGGTTTGGGCAACATGTTACTAAAGAATGCAAGGAATGTTCAGTAACTTTCATCTAGATGGTGTGTGGCAAACCCAGAATTATTTATCATCATGTAGGAAAACCTATTTAACTTGCCTGTAGCTGATAGAATACGATTGTTCTCTAGAGATGTCCAAAATTATTCTAGGTATTTGATTGGCTTATTTATCATGATGTAAGAAACTGATGATGCCGAAAATCGATCAGTAAGCTACACGATCCTCACGTGCTTGATAACGCCTTAAAATGTATACTTGTTATATATTTATGTAGGCGTTATCTCCTTATTACTATGCTTAATTTGTATAATTAAGCCATGATTTGCAATAGTCCCTATTATTTATCTTTACATAATTTCTTGAATAAAATGCTATTCATTGTGTGTAATTTTTTACTTTCAGGAAATCATGTAAGAAAGATGAGTTTACAAGAATTTGTGAGAGAATGGAGGCCAAACTAGAATTAAAGTGGAGCTAAAAGACCATGCTTAAATGTCTAAGGAGGTGCAGCTGGAGTGCTTGGATCATCTACCATGATTGGAAGATTCAAATAAGGAAAGAAATCAAAGAGGCAGAATCTGAAAAGGAAAAATCTGATTTGAGCACTGATCAGTATTTTGGGCATATCTCTCTCCTCAAAAATCCAATTGATACAAGGCCAGATGGGTTCGAACCGTGACTTATATATCTACAACTTTTCAGTTTTAAGGTTTTCGAAATTCCCAATTTTTGAAGGCCGAAATCAACTCACAATTTACTGCTGTAAACCTGGACGGAAATTAAAAATTGTAAAAGTTTTATTTTCTTTGGACACTTAGACGTTAGGGTTTTGGAAAGGAAGGTTGTGTAGAACGAATTGGGGAGAGAAAACCTTGTATTTTCCTTTCTCTAATGACAGCCTAAACTCTTTGCTAGGGCTAGGGGTTATGTTTATTCTATACGGTATGAATATTTAATGTGATTCTTTCTAGGATTTTATCAACGACATATTTGATTGTTCAATTAGATTTCTTTTAATGTATTAGTTCTTCTATGCTTTCAATAAGTTCAATCATGTTTTTCTTATTGTTTAGATGAATTTCTAATAGTTTCAAATAGCAATCAGGTTTTAAAGTGAATGGGTTTTTCTGAAAACTTTTCTAACCGCATTATTAATCGAGGTTATCATGTGTTCTTGAATTGTCTCAGTTCAACTGAATCATAAGTTTTTAATTGTATAAGAACAATCAATTATGAAATATATATTTTCTTAGATCACAAAGAATCTCATATCAATATAGGGAAACGCCCCGATGCCCTGGTATTTACACTATTGATTTAAATCATTTTTTATTCTTATTCTTGTTAACAATTACCAAGCAAAATTACTTTTCTTCTTCACCCAAATTGTTATTTAATTAGATTGTCTTTGAATTTACCCTGTTCCTTGTGGTTTGACCTCGGTATTCCGAAAATTATATTACTACGATCTCCTGCACTTGGGAGTGAGCAAGCAGTGCTCCTAAATAATGCTTGCGCAACAAAGAAGAAGAAGAAAACCTTGCAAAGAGTACTGGTGTGGTACCAGCCAAATACTTTCCGAAGGTTAAGTTAGAGAATATTCACAACTGTAGAGTGCCAAAGCTGGGGTAAATTATGCGTACCTTATTTTTTGAGGGCTTTGGGTTTTTATAGTGGTGTAGAACTGACCTTTATTTCTTGAGTAAGAAGATGTTTCCTTGTAGGGAAGATCTTCATAAATGTACGTATTGTACGAGATTCTTCCCATATAGGGATTTCATTGACTGGGGTCAATCGTAGGGTGCAAGATATTTCCATTTAGGATTCCTTGGAGTCCATTTAAGCCATGTGGGTGCCACGTGGACTTGATATCCATCTACCTTGTGTTTGTGTAGCTAGAATCCGTCCACTATGGAGGATCATTCATCATGTAAGCTTTTTGTTCGGTGTCTCAATTCGTCGTCCTGTTCCTGTGTTTTGACACCCATTATCTTAGTACCGTTGCCTATGGCATGCTTATTTGAACGAGTCTGTCTACCTTGACTTTTATCCTCTTTAGTTGCCCCTTCACTCTATGGGTTCGTCGCCTTATCCAACGGACGGACCCGTGGAGTGACGGTCTAATTCATCTCTTGGGAAGCATGTTTTGATTTGACAGGCTAGTCTAGAGCCATTAATGTAGCAAGGGTGTGTGGCATGTTTTTGGTGGTTAAACACTCAGACCGAAGCGTCCTTTCGTCTCCCGTGCCATTCCCTCTATATATATGTTGCTTCTCCCTTTCATATCTTACTTTTCACAACGAATTTTTAGTCAGAGTGCTACCGTCCTCTTTATTAAATAGTTATTCCATCTACTTGGTGCAACCATCCTCCACGCATTCTCCGTCGTGTTTAACTATAAGTATCCTTTACCTTATGCTAAATTCTCTCTTTGTTTTGCTGTTTATTTAAATATCACATGCCTGTCGCCTGCGTAGACATCTAGAGTCTTAGGGTTTTACCCGTCACGTGTAGGTGATAGATGTCTAGTGAGGCATCGAGTGAACAGTCGTGTGTCCATGAAGGAGCGGGCTACGATGAGGTGTTTTTTTCAGGTCAAGATGACCCCGACACCTCTTATGATGAAAGGGTTTTGTCTACCAACTCACCTTCCACGGAGGAGGATGAGGACTTGGATGTGGACGGGTCAGAGGGAGATTCAAATGATGATTATCTAGACAATGAACCCCCCATTCAATCTATCCTAGGCCCTGATGGTCTTAGGGAGTTCATCATGCTTTCGTTGTGGATGATAAACGATTTCAACTCTTCCATCAACTGAAAACACTTCGTACATTTAGGGAGAAATACCAGATTCCTGTCGGCATCCCAATGTGTCTACCCTTTAAGCACGAGAAGTGTTACTACAAGGATGCTGAAGACGTCGGAGTGTATGAGCAGATGTTGAAAGCGGGACTTAGATTCCTTTTAGGTGCTCTTCACCATCGTCTTCTTCAGTATTTGGGACTGGCTGTCACCCAAATCTCTTCGAACGCCTGGAAAGTCTTCCTAGGTGCGGAAGTTTTGTACGGGGTGATGTTTGATTGGGCACGTAGGATGACGGTTGAAGAGTTCTTCCATTGTTACCACCCATCCGAGATTACTCAATCAAAGGGTATGTACAGTTTCTTGCCAAGAAATCTGTCGCTTAGGCTAGTGTGTGATACCCCTGACTCCAACATAAACTGGAAGAGTCGTTACTTTTTCATCCAAGGGGACGACTGGATATGTCACCCTGGTGACCAAGAGTATATGCCTGTGGACAAAACTTGGGGTATAATGCCCTCGTCTGGTATGTGTCTGTCTATCTTAGGTTTTTATTTCCTATTGCTTATTTCGTTTGATATTCTAACCGTCTCTTATTGCAGCTCGGAATCGTACAAAAGTCACTTTCAAGGAGTGGAGCTTCTTGGAGAAGATCTTCCCAATTACCAAGCTATCGGAGAGATCGTGGACTAAGCTGGTTACCTTGGACACCCCCCATTGGTACTGTGACGGTCTTGAACCCACTGAAGCTGCCCGTTGCTACGACAGACAAGTACGCAAACCTAAGTCCGTTGCCCATTACTTGCTTTTCTGTTTAGCTTTTAGTAGCTTATCTAACTCCTTTTTTCCATCCATATTTGTGCAGAAATGGAAGACAGCAAGAGGAGAACTTTTATCAAGCAGCAGGCTGCTGCTAAGAAAAAACTGGAGGAGAGTTTACCTCCTAAGGTGACGGGTCAGGCTAACCCATCTATGAAAAGGAAACCGTCCAAAAAAGTTGACCGTCCACCTAAGAAGCCTAAGGTGGTGACGGGGTCAATTGTTGGTGAGACCCCTACTACCAGCAAGTTGCCCCCCAAGCCTAGTTTGGGGAAGAAGGCTTGATGACAAGTTAGGGTCCTGTCACCAAGAAACCTCCCGTCCTCCTCCGTGAAGACTCTCAGTATGCCCTCAAGAAAATTTCTTCAATTATTAAGGATGAAGTCTATGAGGACCTGGGCAACTATGCCACTGAGGCTATGGGGGAGATGGGCCTCTTTAGCCTGGCTCAGGTGCATATCCGTCCTCTTTTCTTTTATCCATCTTGTTGCATATGCCTTTCTTTCACCTTTGGTGTGTGATTATTGAAGGGGGTTCTCATGATGAAGGGCTTAATGGATCGTTGACTGTCTCAGGAGACAGTGGTAGAGCGTCTAAGGGTGAAGGCGAATGCGACGGAGGTGGAGCTGGGGGAGCTGAAAGTATGGAAGGTGGTCCATGAGAACAAGCTTAATACGTCGGAGCAACTCTGGGGTGAGTTGGAGAAGCAGGTTGAGGTGCTGAGAAAGGTCCTTGAGGACAAGGATGGTGAGATCAAGGATGCAAAGAATAAGCTCCGTCAGGCTAAAGAGGATGCTATACGCGAATATTGCGACTCCAATGAACTTATAAAAGAGCTGGACATCTCCTTTGTCGATGGCTTTGTCGATTGCTTCTATTAGGTCAAGGCCTCCTTTCCAGACTTGAACCTTTCTTACATCACTATTGATGCTGAAGGCCAGATCCCAGCTCGTCCAATTGACTTCGAAGGAACCGACGAGCTTTTTGCTGATGAAACCAACCCCGACCCTCAAGGTGACAGGGAGGCCACTCATGCTAACCAAGAAAAATCCGTTGAGGACGGTGCCCGTCAACTTGAAGGGGACCAGATGGTTGAGAAGAATGAAGAACCTCCCACCATCCAGCAATAGTTTTTTTTATATTATTTTATATTATTATTTTTTTACTTGTATATCATTAACTTTTTATTTTTGGGAGAATAGTATCTATCCATTCCGCCACTCATTGTTTCTGGGTTTCTTTGGATGTAAACATTTGCCTTTCATAGTCTTTTTTATCTATCGTTTCTATTTTGTCCATTGTTTGAATATGTACTTTGCATATATCCATATGTTAATCTTGATGTTTCTGTCCTTTATTAATGGACCTGTTTACTTGTGGACCTGATACTGGATTCGTCCACTCAGGGATTTGATAAGCTCATACCGTCCCACAGGATGAATCAGTCCCTTAGTTGGACTTGACATTTGTAGCTCAACTTTTGGGATGAGCTCATCCATTATTGGACTCGTCCACTTTTGGACTTAATGCACTTCTTGAATTAGATTCATCAATCTTGAATCACCCGTCCACTTAGGGACCTATTAATTTTCAGCTCACCCCTTGGGATGAATCCGTCCACTTATGGACTTTATAATTCTTAGCTCACCCCTTGGGATGAATCCATCTACTATGGACTTAATAATTTTTAGCTCACCCCTTGGGATGAACCCATCCACTTATGAACTAAATGATTTTCAGCTCACCCCTTGGGATGAAACTGTCCACTTATGGACTTAATGATTTCAGGTTACCCATTGGGGTGAATCCGTCTACTTATGGACTTAAGGATCATACCTTGGGGTGAACCCGTCCACTGATGGATTTTAACAAGTTGCAAGGCATCCATTCACATAAGAAATTGGTTGTAGACATGGTTTTGTAGAGATGCATATATGCACATGATATTTCTAAATAACTTCTCTTATTGTGTGATAAATACACATAGAAATTGTTCTTAAAAAATGAAAAATTGCTTAAAAGTATTGTAAATAGTAAAAATAACTAAAAGGAAATAAACTGGAAATGAAGAGTATAGTTGTTCGTGCCCTTGTCTACTGGTAGTACTTTTTCAGGTGCTCTGTGTTCCATGGATGCTCTGGGTGATAGGTTCCCTTCCTATGCCATGATGCGATCCTGTATGGTCCTTCCCAATTAGGTCTAGCTTCCCTTGGGAGGTATCTTTTATGGCGTCCGTCACCTTTCTCAAGACAAGATCTCCAACTTGGAAGTCCCTGTGTCTGACTTTGGAGTTGTAGTTCTTGGCCATGAGGTCTTGGTACCGTGCTAACCTTTGTTCAGCCGTTGCTCTGACCTCGTTCACCAGATCAAGCTGTAGGCGTATAGTTTCAGCATTTCTACTCTTGTCATGGTTTCCCACTCTATAGCTTGTGAGTCCCACTTTGGCCGGGATGACTGCCTCGCTTCCATATGCTAGTCGAAACGCTGTCTCTCCTATAGGCGTCCTTGCTGTTGTCTTGTATGCCCATAAAATGCTTGGTAATTCTTTCGGCCATATACCCTTTGCCCTTTCGAGCCGAGTCTTGGTGATTTTTTAAGCAAGGATCGGTTCGTGACCTCAACTTGTCCATTGGCCTAAGGGTAGGCAGGTGATGAGTAGTGATTCTTGATCCCTGGTTGTGAGCAAAAGTTTCTGAATGCGTAATTGTCAAACTGCTTCCCATTGTCTGAGACCAGTACTCTAGGTATATCGTACTTGCAGATGATGTTCCTCCATACAAAGTTTTGCACATTCTTCTCCATGATGGTGGCCAGGGCTTTGGCTTCTACCCACCTGGTGAAGTAGTCTATACCGACCACCAGGAATTTTAGTTATCAAATTGATATTGGGAACGAACCCATGATGTCCAATCCCCACTGAGTGAAAGGCCATGGAGCCGTCATTGGGGTGAGTTCCTCTGTTGGTTGCCGGATGAGATTACTAAACCTCTAACACTTGTCGCAAGCTTTGACATATGCAATAGCGTCCTTCTGCATGGTAGGTCAATAGTATCCCGCCTGGATTAGTTTGTGCACTAAGGACTGTGATCTAGAATGGTTTCTGCAAACTTCTTCGTGGACTTCTTGCATGACATAGTTTGCCTCCTCGGGGATAAGACACCTCGAGTACGAGTGGGAGAAGCCCCTTTTATATAAGACGTCTTTAATCAACATGAATCGTGCTGCTTGAACCTTCAACTTTCTTGCAGCCTCCTTGCCGTCAGGTAACATGCTGTCTTTCAGGTAGGAGGTTATTGGTGTCGTCCAATCATTCTCGGAACCTATCTCCTGCACGCTGATATTGTCTATTAATGGTGATATTTGAACAAAGGACAGTACCTGATTAGGAATAAGCATATGCTCTGTTGATGTAGCCTTGGTAAGACCGTTAGCGTGCTCATTCTCCTCATTCGGGATTTGAACAAACTTTGCTTGAAGGTCGTTTACTCGATCCATCACTTGCTCAAGGTACTTCCTCATCCGTTCTCACTTGCACTCATAATTGCCGTTAACCTGACTAGTGACTACTTGAGAGTCGCAATACATGACCACATTTGCGGCTTCTGCTGCTTTTGCGAGATCCAGCCTTGCTATCAAGGCTTCGTACTTCGCCTCGTTATTGGTCATGGGGAAATCGAGTCGGACCATGTATTTGACCTCATCCCCTTGTGGACTGTGGAGTATCACACTAGCTCCACCTACTTGTCTGTTGGACGATCCGTCCGTGTGGATACTCCACCTCGGACACTTTTCTGCCCCCTGTCCTTCCATGTTGGTGAATTCTACGATAAAGTCAGCAATAACTTGTCCCTTAACGGCTATGCAAGGGAGATACTGTATGTTGAATTCGCTCAACTCGATTGCCCATAGTGCCATCCGTTTGGTGACTTCAGGGCTGCTCATCACTCTCCGTAGAGGTTTGTTTGTTAGAACAATCACCATGTGCGAAACAATTCTTCTCCTGGATTGGATGGGCTTAGCAACGACGGGGAAGAAAGATATGCCTTTAGGTCTTCGAAAGCTTGCTGACATTCGGCCGTCCACTTGAAGGACTTCTTTAGTGTGTGGAAGAAAGTTAGGCACTTATCTGTTGCTCTTGAGACGAACCTGTTCAGTGCAACTATCTTACTGTTTAGACTCTGTACCTCATTGACATTTTTTTGGTGGAGCCAATTCCATTATGGCATGTATTTTATCTAGGTTGACCTTAATACCTTTCTGGGACACCATGAACTAGGAATTTTCCTGCCGTCACCCCGAATGCACATTTGTTTGGATTTTGCTTCATGTTATAAGAACGAAGGGTATTGAAGGTCTCATTGAGGTCGTCTAGATGGTCATCCCCCCGAATGCTTTTTGCCAACATGTTGTCTACGTAGACTTGGATATTCCTCCTAATTTGATGTGCGAACATCTTGTTCATCAACCTTTGATACATGGCGCTAGCGTTTTTGAGTCCGAACGACATTACTTTGTAGCAAAAGAGACCCTAGCTGGTGACGAATGAAGTCTTCTCTTGATCAACCTCGTCTAGCTTGATCTGGTTGTAACCAAAAAATGCGTCCAGGAAGCTCAGCAACTAGTGTCTTGCTATTAAATCCACTAAGATGTCAATTCGCGGAAGTGGGTAGCTGTCCTTAGGGCGTGCCTTGTTTAAGTCCGTGAAGTCCATATGCATCCTCTACTTCCCGTTGGTCTTTTTGACTATCACTACGTTGGCCCGCTAGTCGAGGTAGTATACTTCTTGTATGAACTTTGCTTCCTGTAACTTGCGAACCTCTTCCGCTATGGCCTTGTCTTGCTCTTGCACGAATACCCGTTTCTTCTGACAGATGGGAGGAAAAGAGGACGATACATTCAACTTGTGGACAATGACCGAAGGATCAATCCCAGGCATGTCTTCAAGGCTCCAAGCGAAGACGTCCTGGTTCTCCCTTAGAAATGCTGTGAGCGCCTAGCGTACTGGTGGGCTAGCGAGAGTGACGATCCTGGTCGTTCGCTCAGGCCTAGAATTATCAAGGAGTACATCTTCCAGTCCTTCCCTGGGTTCTGCCATCGTCCGCTGCTCTTCTATACACATAGTTTGTAAACGATCATCCATCTCCAACATGACAATATAGCACTCGTGCGCCGCTACTTGATCTCCTCATACCTCTCCCACTCCATACTCGGTGGGTAACTTGATCATCAAGTGGGAAGTTGAAGTTACGGCCTTCCACGAGTTAAGGGTAGGACAACCTAGGATGGCGTTGTAAGTGGACGAACAGTCAACAACCAAGAATGAGACATCTTTGGTAATCTGTTGAGGGTAATCACCGACTGTCATGGGCAAAGTGATCGTACCGAGGGGGTATACTCTTGTTCCTCTGAATCCAACGGGCGGTAGTTGGTTGGAACCAACCGTTCTCTCTCAATCCTCATCTACTGGAACGCCGGGTAGTAGAGGATATCAACAGAGCTCCCATTGTCCATAAAGACCCGGTGGGTGTTGTAGTCCCCCACCCGTATGCTAACCACGAGTGCATTGTCGTGTGGGTGGTAGAGATGCCGGGCATCTTCCTTTGTGAACCCAATTACAGGGTTGTCGATCTGTGCCATCTTTGGGATGAAGCTCATCAGCTGGACGTTATACACCATCCGTAGGTAGGTTTTGCGTGCCTTCCTAGAAGAACTGGAAGTTGTGGTTCCCCCTATGATCATCCTTATTTCTCCTAGGGGGCCTAGGATGTTCGTTTTCCCTTCGGGCAGCCTGCTCTTGTGGTGGGTCCATCCTCTCCTTGCTAATAAACCTTTGCAGCTTTCCCTGTTTGATAAGAGCTTCTATCTGCTGCTTTAAGTCGTAGCAGTCGGACGTATCATGACCGTGATCATGGTGAAAACAGCAGTACTTGTCTCTGGACCTCTTACTAGGATCTCCTTTCAGCTTGCCAGGAAATGTCAAGGCTCCTTCGTCCTTGATCTGCATCAGGACTTGGTCGATTGGGGCAGTTAGTGGGGTGAAGCTTGTGAACCTCCCAATAGGGGGTTTGGAGTGCCTGTCTTCTCGTCGGTCTCCGATCCTAGCCACCTTTCGTCCCCTATCTTGCTGTGCATCCTTTTGTCTTTCCCTTTTCTTGGGCTTCTCTTCTCGAGCTAGTAGTGCGTCTTTCGCATTCATGTACTTAGTAGCCCTGTAAAGTACATCAGACATGGTTTTTAGGTCATTTTTGTATAAGGAAAACAGAAACTTCCCCTTCCGTAACCCATTGGTAAATGCAGCCACTAGTATCTTGTCGTCAGCTTCATTAATTGAGAGGGCCTCCTTGTTAAAATGAGTTATATAGGATCTCAGTGTTTCCTCCTCCTGTTGCTTAATGCTCATTAAGCACATAGTGGACTTCTTATACTTGTGCCTTCCTATAAAGTGCGAGGCAAACTGCACGCTCAGCTCCTTTGAGGTATTGATGGAGTTGGGCGCTAGCTTGCTGAACCATAGCCTCGCAAGACCCTTCAGCGTAGTTGGGATGGCTCAGCACATGATTTTGTTTGCCACACCTTGTAAGTGTATGAGGGTTTTGAACGACTCCAGATGGTCTAAGGCATCCTTTGACCCGTTGTAGGCTTTTACTTATGGCATACGGAACTTCGATGGAAGGGGGAACGACATGACAAGTGCGGTAAAAGGCGAGTTCGTCTGATGGACTAACTCGTCGAGGACGCTTGACACCCATCCTCTGAGGGCGTTCATCATGAAGTCCATCCTTTTCTTCATCTGCATTTCTGCGACCATGTATGGTGGAGTAGTATCTGCGGCGGATGGACGGCTTGTATCCTGTTGCTCTTGTCTACTTGGGGTGTTGCTGCCTTTCGGCCCCTCTTGGTTCCTTCTCTCAGCACTGGTACCTTCCTGGTCCTCCTCCTGGGTGTTAAGCACTGTGTTCTTTTGGCGCAGTTACTCCTTTAGGTCATGATTTTGCTTGGTGAGGCGTTCTCTTGCTGCTGCAAGAGTTTGAACCTATCTCTCAAGGGCGGTGGTATGTGGTTCATCCCCTTGATGGTTATTGGTGGTCGCCATCGAGCGAGTAAGTACCATGCAACTTTTTGTCCAGGATGCGGTAGTATGGCTTATTTCCTCTTTTTTCCCACAGATGGCGCCAACTAATGATGCCGAAAATCAATCAGTAAGTTACACAGTCTTCACGTGCTCTTAGACAATGCTTGCGCAACAAAGGAGAATAAGAAAACCCTGCAGAGAGTATCAGTGTGATACCGGCCAAATACCCTCCGAAGGTTAAGTTAGAGAATATTCGCAACTCTAGAGTGTCAGAGTTGGGATAAATTATGCGCACCTTGTATTTTGAGGGCTTTGAGTTTTTATAGTGGTGTAGAACAAACCTTTATTTCTTGAGTAAAAAAATGTTTCCTTGTAGGGAAGATCCTTATAAATGTACGTATTGTGCGGGATTCTTCCCATATAGAGATTCCATTGACCAGGGTCAATTGTATGATGCAAGATATTTCCATTTAGGATTCCTTGGAGTTCACTTAAGCCATGTGGGTGCCACGTAGCCTTGATATCCGTCTACCTTGTGTCCATGTAGCTAGAATCCGTCCACTATAGAGGACCATCCGTCATGTAAGCTCTCTGTCCGGTGTCTCAATTCGTCATCTTGTTCCTGTGTTTTGACACCCATTATCTCAGTACCGTCGCCTATGGCAGGTTTATTTGAACAAGTCCGTCTACCTTGACTTTTATCCTCTTCAGAAACAGAGTAAAAGCTTATGTAGTGAACTATTTATATATAATTTATATCCACACTGGCTCTCTCTTATTTCAAATGGGTATACCTGTCTATTAGAAATTAAGAATTGCAATGGAGCTACTTATCTTCACGTTGAAGCATGATTTGTGATCATAAGACACCAAAAGGCAAAACAGGCCATAGATTTGTGAACTGATGGGCCATGGTTCTGCAGTGCATCTATATGGCATCTCAACTGACTCAGATGTATCTCTTTGCATAAGACATCCATTAAATGCAAAGTTTTATAGTTGAATGCAGAAGTGAATCTTTTAACTACTCACAGAAAACCTCCTTATTTATAGAAAACAGAGGTTAGAATCTTCTGCTCCTTACCGTTTGGTGTTTCAACATACAAATATTTATTCTGTCTTTTTATTTGACAAGCATCAGCCCCAATCTATTAGGACAAGCATACTCTGCTGCCCTCCTCCCTGACGGTGATGCATCAAGTTGAAGGGCAACATCCGTCTCCACGACATGCCTTTCCTCAGTGGATTACAGGCTTCCAATGAACCAGCAGTAGCGAAAACCTACAAATACCAGGATTATGCATATCACATATTCACATGCACAGCCACAAGTAATGGCTAAAGTACAAGAAATCTGCGTGATGCTATAACAAAACCTGTAAATTATTCTGGTTAGTGCTAATATTACATCTAAAAATATCATGTTATTCCTAAAGAGTATATTTTGTATCCGCTCCCCCTCTCAAGGGGGGAAAAAACTAGAAAAGATTAAGGAAAATATTCGTGGAATTATAGTAATTAATAGGTACAGAGTTATTGCTTTCTCTTTATTTATGTGATCTTTTCTGAATTATATGGAATTACATATGTTAGCGGATTGAGATGGAGCTGGTCAAATTACAAATTTGCATTAATCGGGCGGTAGAGAGGGAAAATTCCCGATTTTTCACAACCTGACACATCATACTACCAAGTTCACAACGTATGGCCAATTACAAAGCGCCACGTACTACTACTAGTTTCTACTATCACCATTCAGAAACCAACAGAAATTTGTCAAGTGTCACTAAAATAAAAACATAAAAAACATGCAAAATGCCGACCACACATTGGCACATGTAAGCAATGACATAAGCAGTTTAATCGGGTGCTGAAATGTGTCACCTTGAAAATTAAGACATTTCGGCCAATCAAACAATGTCATGTGTCTTGGAGGAAAAGTCTTAAAGCTCCTCCAATCAAGTTGTGACATGTGTTACCAATCAGACTCTACCATGTGTCACTCACCCACCCCCAAACTCCTATAAATAGAAGCTTTCCTAAGGCATTTCGATACACCAACACATCCACACTTCAAGCAGCATCAAAGAAGATTTAGCAACATAGAAGCTTTGCTGGAATCAAGCCCTAAAGCCTCTAGGAACTTTGAGAACTTCAACCTCAAATACGAAGAACATTTGAAACAGAATCATTCAAATCATCTTCCTAGATCTCAAAGTTCACTGGAATCAAGCTCAAAAGCTTTCAGAAACTTCAAGAAACCACAAATTAGTGAATCTCTGTGGATTCAAGCCTACAAAGCCCTGAAGAATTTCCACCACAAACCTTCGAAGATGAAGAACACGCGAAGAACAAAGAATTTCTAACAAGCTCATAGTCAGAGATTCATTGTAATTCCGTTTCAAGGGTCTTCGATCCATCCTTCAGCCAAATTGAAGGATAGAAGATTCAGAAGCATAAAAGCTCTGCTAGAATCAAACCCTAAAGCCTCCAGGAACTTCAACCTCGAATACAACGAACATTCGAAACAGAATCATTCAAATCATCTTCCTAGATCTCAAAGTTCATTGGAATCAAGCTCAAAAACCTCTAGAAACTTCAAGAAATCACTAATAAGTGAAGCTCTATGGATTCAAGCCTCCAAAGCCCCGAAGAATTTCCACCACAAACCTTTGAAGATGAAGAACACATGAAGAACACACAAAGAACACGAAAAACAAAGAATTTCTAATGAGCTCATAGCTAGAGATTTGTTGTAATTCATTTTCAAGGGTCTTCGATCCATCCTTCAGCCAAATTGAAGGATATTTGGTGTTACTGCAATTCCAATAAACAAGTCTTTCAAGGAGATCGAATCAGAGGATCACTCTTTTGTAATCATAGAGAATTGTACTACACATTCATTAATACAAATTAAAAGGAATTACAACGAATCTTTGGCCATGAGCTTTTTAGAAATTCTTTATTCTTTGTGTGTTCTTTGTGTTCTTCGCGTGTTCTTCATCTTTGAAAGTTTGTGGTGGAAATTCTTCGGGGCTTTGGAGGCTTGAATCAGTAGAACTTCACTGATTTGTGGTTTCTTGAATTTTCTTGAGGCTTTTGAGCTTGATTTCAATGAAGAATGAGATCTATATGAAGATGATTTGAATAATTCTATTTTGAATGTTCTTCGTATTCGAGGTTGAAGTTCTTGAAGTTCCTAGAGGCTTTAGGGTTTGATTCCAGCAGAGCTTCTATGCTTCTGAATCTTCTTTGATGCTGCTTGAAGTGTGGATGTCTGATCTCCAGGCTAGGTAGATTTGAGACTACAAGAGACAATAATGCGGACTATGTTATGTGAAATTTTATGAACAAATGGGGTCGTTAAGTAGGGAAACAAAATTTGTTTGGATCTCAAATTACAATGATGTAGTGAGAAGGTTTCTACTAAACCATGGAAAGGTTAGGTTCAAGTTGATTATGAAGCAATGGTGGTTGCCAGGCGTTGAGAATGATGAAGCTATAGCAAGAAATGGTTGTGAGAAGAAGGATCTGAAAATTTGAAAGAGCAGATCTTCATTTCATGATTCAATGTGTTTTTCTTGATGAGCTTCAATGAATTCGAACCTTCTATTTATAGCCGAGAGATGAAGAAAGGTATGTTAGATGAGAATGGTGGATGAGAATTTTTGGTGAGAATAGTAGATGAGAATGTTTGGCATTGAATGGAAATGGTAGGTGCCAAGTGTCTCTTACTATTTTCAAGGTTTGGTGGCACAGTTTCTTTGAACAATATGTTGCTCTTTGCCGACCTATAACTTCTTCCAAGGCCTAGTGCAATAGTTTTTTCTAGATGACATGTTCCTCTTTGCCGACCTACAAGCATCTTCTAAGGTCTAGTGCAATAGTTTCTTTTGGACAACATGATACTTTCTTCCACTGTATAAGCACTTTCTCTAAGCACTTATTTTTTTTCAAGGTTCGGTATCTTTTGGAAGCATAGTATTTTTAACTGCTTATGTCTCTTTCTCCTTTTGTCCGTTAGTTTTAGAAGTTCTCTATTTAACGTTACCTTGCAATAAAGTACTTATTAAAGTGTGGTGTCCAATGAGTAACAAAAGTGGGTTGGCCCACTATGCTTCCTAATTTGAATTTTGGTGAAGAACCATGTGAAGACTGGGCCTGTTTGGTCATCAATCTCAAACTCACATTTTTATATTTTAAACAACATTACACACATTTTCACACACATTTTCACCTACATGTATTTCAAAAAACTACAAACAACATTACTCAAACTACTCTACCAAACACCCCATCCTTCCATCTTTTCTTTTCTTTCCACCTCTTTTTTTTTTTTTTTTTGGGTGTCTTGTTTTGTCTCCATCCTTGTCTTGTGTATGGGTAGCACACCAAACAAACAGTAACTTTAGGCAGAAGGGATGATCACATGAAAAAGGTGGGCGATGCCTTTCAAATTTGACATGATTTTTTTTTTTTTTTTTTTTTTCAACCTTTGGCTATGGCTATAAAAGCGGAAGGTTTGAAGCCAACAAGTACCTTCAGCCATTCTTCTTTCACCTTTTTTTTTTTTTGGTTTAGACGTGCCGTGAGATTTTCTTCTGACATTTTGTTTTCAGCACACTTTCATTGTTATTTGGACTTTGACAACAAGCTTTGCAACAACTTTCTTAGAGTGGCGCCCGTTTTCACTTGGTGATCTTGTATTTCCTTGATAGCAGTGTTGTTTGCCTTCATGTTGTCGCACAACAATCCCTTGGTGACATAAATTTTGAAATTTTCATTGTGGCAGTCATCTAGGCAGCCATGCTATCACTGGTGTTCATGATGCAACGATGCTATCACTGGTGAAGCTGTATTGGCCTTTGTCTTGGTAATGAAGCTGCACCAACATTTTTCTTTACATTGAAACTGCGTCAACACTTGTCTTTGCAACATAGCCACATCAACTGTCTTTACCATGAAGCCGTGCCAACATTTTGTCCTTGCATTGAAGCCATATTAACACCTATCTTGCAATGAAACTGCATCCACATTTTTTTTGCGCTGAAGTCACATCAACACTCATCTCTGTCATGAAACTGCGTCAACGCTTGCATTTGCATTGAAGCATCAACTTTTTCTAATGAAGCAATACTAGCACTTGTTTTTGTAATGAAGCCTTATCAACACTTGCATCTGCCATGAAGTCGCACCAACATTTGCCTTTGCCATGAAGTCACATTAACACTTGTCCTTGTAATGAAGTTGCACTAGCACTCTTCTTTGCCATGAAGCTGCATCAACACTTGTCTTTGCACAAAAGCCATGCCAATATTCAACTTTGTCATGATGCCACGTCAACACTTGCAATTGCACTGAAGCCGCACCAACATTCATTGCCATGATGCTACCACGAGCCTCCATGCTCGGCCACAAGCTTCGGAGATCGCGGCCTCCTCCTTCACATCTATCAAAATTGGATCACCAATTTAGATAACAAACACTACCACTCGATCTAGCAGACCTCGATTTACAAAACCCAGAAAAATCGGCCTCAAACAACCATACACCCACCCCCACGCACCGCTAGAAGCTTTAGGTATCACTCCCTCAACGCTCACGTGCTTCCATGTGCCTCCGTTTCGGCACACACACTTGCACGTGCCTCCGTGATTCTTCAAGTTGATTATGAAGCAATGGTGGTTGCTAGGTGTTGAGAATGATGAAGCTATAGCAAGAAATGGTTGTGAGAAGGAGGATTTGAAAATTTGAAAGAAGCTAATCTTCATTTCATGATTCAGTGTGTTTTTCTTAATGAGCTTCAATGAAAACCTTCTATTTATAATGGAGAGACGAAGAATGGTAGATGGGTATGTTAGATGAGAATGGTGGATGAAAATTGTCAGTGTGAATGGTAGATGAGAATGTTTGGCACCAAATGAGAATGGTAAGTTGAATTGGTAACTCAATGTAACTTCAAGTTTAGGATATGCTTGTGAGGATTCATTTGATCTTTGAAAAGGAAGCCTTGATGAAGTCTGGAGGATATCCCTGAAGGAATTTGGACTAAATGGATGAATCTCAAACTTTGATTTTGAGGGCTTGAGTTTTGGACAATGCACGATCGGCATAATATACTTGGAATTAATCATTGGAGAATTGGAAAGCAACGTTAGAAGATTTAGAAGCATAGAATTAATCAAATGAATCCTCACAAGCATATCCTAAACTTGAAGTTACATTGAGTTACCAATTCAACCTACCATTTCCATTCGGTGCCTATTAGGTGTTGTTTGGATTTTGCCAAACTCAGTTAACAAAACTGAGTTTTGTTAACTCATATCCCAAAAACCGTGGGCCCCACATGGATGATGTTTGTTTGGCTTTTTTTTTTTCAGATGTTAACTCAGTTAACAAAACTGAGATATTTGGGTTTTGAGTTAAGAAATTTGGAAACAAGAAAAGGTTGTTTTCAAGTTATTGAAATATGAGTTTTGTGGCAAACTTGTAAATACTAAACCCGTGTAGGCCCCACGACAATGTCTTGTCCCATCACTTGCTCAATTCGCACGCTTGAACCAACGGTCACATGCCTTTAACTCAACCTACCCTCTTCACTCTCTCATCAACGCCCTAAACAACAAAGCTCACCTCTCATTATCCAAACCCACAGCAACACCAATTGAATCCACAAACTCCGATCTTGCACACCCATCTACGATCTTTCAAGCTCCGGCCTCTGAACAACCCAAGCTCCGCTGCTCCAGTTCGTTGCTAATCACCGAAGCAGATCTCCGATTTGAATGACATTGAAGATTATTAAAAAATAAAATGAGTCAAGGGGTCCAACAGTACTCCCTTCCCACTTGAAATCCCTTACGAATCGACAATACCACATGGAAAACAAAAACCCAGGACATAAACAAGCTTGCAACAAGAAAGAAATAAATTTATTCAACACCATGGCATACCCGGCAAATTTATTTTCATTTTTTTCCGAAAATTGCATATATAAAATGAGGGAAAAATTGACACACACTGGTGTTGGTAATCTTCAGAGAAGTCGTCGGATTCGTCGTGCCCTTACCCTCTGCCGATTAGCCTTGAGGAGTAGAGGAGCGATCATGGATTTTTGGGCTCGGTTTCAGGAACGAGACTGGAGGATGGAGGTGTTGTGGAGGACGGAGGTGTAGCGGCACATAGTGGGTTCGGTTTCAGGGACGAGGAATGAAGAAGATGACGTACAAAGGAACCATGGCGGCGGCGCAGTTGGGCGAGGATGGATGAGGTGAGCTCAAGTGTGGTCGACGGCTTTGGGGTTTGAGAGCTGAAGTGTGGAAGTGTAAGGAAATAGGGTAAAGCATTTTGAGAGATGAAATGCAAACAAAAAATCAAATGCTAACTGCGGGTAACCGTTCTGACTTCTGTGCGCACTGTGCAGTGTCAGTCCGTGGGTCCCATAAAAATGTGAGTTTTTAAGTAGAAAACTGAATCGGGTTTAGTTGCCAAACAAGGTTGGGAGTATTTTGAGAATTTTTGAGTGATCAGTGATCAGTGATGAGTGATGAAAATTGAGTGAAGAATGATGAGTGAACAAAAAAAAAAAGCCAAACAGGGCATTAGTCTCCCACCTACCATTCCCATTTGGTGCCAAGAATTCTCATCTACCATTCCCACCGACAATTTTCATTCACCATTCTCATCTAGCATACCCGTCTATTGTTCTTCGTCTCTCTGCTATAAATAGAAGGCTCGGATTCATTGAAGCTCATCAAGAAAAACACACTGAATCATGAATTGAAGATCTGCTTCTTTCAAATTTTCAAATCCTCCTTCTCACAACCATTTCTTGCTATAGCTTCATCATTCTTAACGCCTAGCAACCATTATTACGTTCGTTCTATAAGCACTTATTTTTTTCAAGGTTCGGTGCAATATCTTTTGAAAGCATGGTATTTTTAACTGCTTATGCCTCTTTCTCCTTTTGTTCGTTAGTTTCACGTGAAAAACACGAAGAACAAAGAATTTCTAACAAGCTTATAGTCAGAGATTCGTTGTAATTTTGTTTCAATGGTCTTTGATTCATCCTTCAGCCAAATTGAAGGATATTTGGTGTTTGAGTCAAAATCACATTACTATAATTCCAATCAACAAGTCTTTCAAGGAGGTCGAATTAGAGGATCACTCTTTTGTAATTTCAGAGAATTGTATCACATATTTATCAATACAAATTCATATTTGTGAAACTATTTTACTTGTTTGATTTATTTCAAACTTGAAATTTAGTCGTCCACAAATTCTAGCATGCCTAGTGGGACCTCTAGTGAGCATGTGAAATCTCATCTTTTGTGTTCTCTACGGTGGGGGAGAAATCAAGCGACCAACTTCTTATGGAGGAAGAAGAGGATTTGCCTTGTTGACGACCTTGTTTCTTGCAAGAGGGTCTAAGGAGATGATTGTCTAGACCTTGGCTTCCTTGGTTGATTGAGGTCGAAGTTGATTGCGAGTTTTAGATTGGCTATGAGTGATTGCCCCAATGTAGTTGTCAGTGGTAACAACACTAGGTCTAACTTTAAACAGGAAAGGTTTCTCCCAAAAAAAACTTCAAACTGGAAAGACTACAAATATGTGGGATAAACTAATTATCCCTAATATATATATATATATATATATATATAACCGAAACCTTTAACTTTTTATTGACCTCTCTAGAGCTTGCCACATCATTATCATTTTTTTAAAAATAAAATTATTTTTGTTTAGTCCAAACTTAACAAGGAGTGAAACTTTATTTCTCTAACAAGTCCAACTTAAACTCAAACTCATCATTATCATTTTTTTAAAACAAAATTATTTTTGTTTAGACCAAATTTAACAAGGAGTGGAACTCTATCTCTCTAACAAGTCCAAGTTAAACTCAAACTCAAACGTTGATAATTTATCTCCAAATTTGCGAGGTTAATCATGAATACTATAAAAGTAGTGCAAACCCCAATATATTTTTTTTAAAGCCGAGTAGATGTATGATCTATTCTTCTATTATTTTCTTTTCCTCTACTTTGTTTAAAAAAAAAAATTATGATTTTTCATGTATTTTTTAAAAAGTAATTTTCGTACATGAATCACCAAACTCTTTTTAGCTGTTTTTTACAAGATAAAAAAAGCTTGCAATAATTGAAATTTAAGGTTGCTGCTACTGCATATGTTTTTGCTTCACCCCACGATATGAAAGTATGTTAATTTCTTGAGAAGAAAGCTTATGTACAATATATTAAGAGGAGGTATGACTTTCATTATTTCAACGTGGGCTCTTACTTAACATTTTTTAGCATGGGTCACATGTTGATAACGTTCGTTTAAAGTTTAGACTCGTTAATTTTAAAACTTATTGCTTTATGGGTTCATATACCTTTTTCTTTTTCTTAAATACTCCATCTGTCCTAGTTTGTTTGTCTTATATTCCATTTTGGAATGTCCCAAAATATTGTCCTATTTCTAAAATTAGAAGTCATTAATTTACTAATGTTTTTATTATGCCCCTACTTTATTTCCAAAATCATTTGAAAAGAAAACCAATAAATATTTAAAAAATCAATATTGATTAAAAAGATAAACTAGAATTTGTATTTGAAGTAATCCAAAATTACTTGGAGCCAATACCCAGTTGTTTTTATATTGTGGTAGTTGTAGATTTTTCAAATTTGATTAAGAGGATAAGTTACAATTTGTGCTGTGTAATTTCAAAAATGCTAATACTGGTAAGGAGCAGATTTTTGTGCTTGTAATTAAGATTTAATATTCCTATTTTTTGATAAAATTATTTAAGGATAGTTTTGAAAATTTATACATTTTTTTAACGTAGACAAAATAATAAATGATGTTCCCTTAAAAAGTTTGATTTTTGAAATAGGACAAACAAATTGGGACGAATGAATTATCTTTTTTGAATTGTTTCAATAACTTATTCTTTAATTATATATCTTTTTTGGCATTTTGGAAGTTTTAACATCTGAATTTATAGGCTTTGAAACTTTTGATTCTTTTCGATAGTTATAGTCATGGATTATTCTTTTGAATGTAACTCATCTTTCTCTTATATTTCTCTATTGTTTAGTTATATATATTTTATTTTGTTTCAATAATTTCTAAGCAGTGAATCATTTGATTTTTTAATATTTTTTTGTCTTTCAGAAATTTTAATATCTGAATTTTTGAGTTATTTTTTTACAGTATATTGCACGTTTAAGCAATGACTTCTTTATCAAATTGCAATACAAATTGAAGTCATACAAGAGCAAATCATGCAATAATGTAGTTTCTTAATTAATTTAAGATTTTATAAAATTATTTTAGTCTAACTTACAAATAGATAGTTCTCGTATATAGCACGGATCAGCGACTAATTACAAATATTTGGGATTTTAAGCCCAAACCCAACATTGAGTCGGAAACAAACAAAAAGCCCAAAGTCGATTGTTACTTTGGTTTAATTGGCGCAAAAAGGTTTCGATTTAATTTTCGAGGCTTGGGTTGGGTTTCCGCCATTTATTACTTTTTATAAAGTAAATATCTGATAATTTTATTTCATTTTCCATTTCTTCACACAGAGAGAAAGAGAAACACAGAGAGAGAGAGAGAATCAGAAGAAAGAGAAAGAGAGAGAGTGAGAGAGAAATGGCTTCGGGGTTTAGGGGAAAGAGAAAGGAGGAGGAGGAGTACGCATCGGAAGGCGAGGTTGAAGGCCAAGCGCCCCCAAAGAAGAGAACCTTCAACTCCAACTCCAACTCTAAGAAGGACTCTGACGATGACTCTGCTGACAACATCGTCGTTTGCGAGGTCCCTATCTCTTTCTCTCTGCTTTCGTATCTTTGTTTCTATGTATGTATATATTTCTAGGGTTTGTAATCTAAATTGCTTTTGTTTTTGAAATAATGTGTTTGTTTAGATATCGAGGAATAGGAGAGTGACGGTGAGGACTTGGCAAGGCAAGGTTGTTGTGGACATTCGTGAGTATTACAACAAAGATGGCAAGCAACTCCCTGGCAAAAAAGGTCCCTTTTTAATTGTCATTTTAGGATTAATGTTTCAATATTTGGTTTTGTTGAACTGGGTTTGTGTTGGATTCTGTTTGTTTGTTACTGTTGGTTATTTATGTCCAGGTTGACACTTTTATATGCTTTCCTATAAATTTGGCTACTGCTTAGGGTTTTCAATACTGTTTTGTGTGATGGGTTTTCTCTTAATTTAGTAGAAAGTATAGGGACACAGCTTCTGTGCCATAACTTTGAGGTGCTTGATTGTGAGTGGTGGAGAAAAAGTGTTGGGTGCATGTGGAAGTAATTGTTCATCACTGACGGTCGACCACTTCATCAAGTTGTGGTAACTGGTGTTAATTTGGTGAACAAAATGGAGTCTTGTAGCAGTAGAATTACTTGACATCCTTTACAAAGAGAGCTCACTTGCTGTAACAATTGACTTATTTAAAAAAAAAAAAAATCCATTGAGCCAACCCTATTTTAGAGTGCAATCAATCACTTACTTTTGCCTAGGAGACATCCTGTATAAAACATCACTTCTGAATTACAATCCTTTTTCTAATAATGTTAGAATGACTTTATCAGAATGTGTAATGGGCAATGCGCTTGGCCTTCTGCGACCATTAAATATCAATTAGTCACAAGGGATAGAATGGCTACATGGGGTTAAAAGGGTGACATGCTGTTTTTATTTATTTATTTGGTATAAACAAAATGTAATCAAGAGATCATATCTTTTTAATGTTCTGTTACGAGGAGAATGTGGAGGGAAATTTTGATCAAATGTTGTTGTGATAGGCTCATAGGCAGGTTGACAGCTGAAGTGATGAGCTAAATTGGTTGAACAACCTTAAGGATGATAGTTTGCAAACTCTAATAAGTAAATTAGCTTGGGTTGTTTAAATTTATCATATTTGGACAGATAGGATTGCGACAATACATGATGGGAGAAATAGAACTGAAGTAGAATTGTAGAAATAGTTAACTCAATCGTGCAAGATGTTTGAGGAAGAGTAACAGCTAAGAAGAAATTCAAGATTTCATCTTGGAATAGAATTCTTTGCTGAATTTGGAGAATTCTTTTAGATGTGCTGCTCAAGTAGCTGTTGTATTTTAATGTTAGGTATGGTTTTGCTTCTGTAGGTTGAGTTGTGGGTCCGGCTTTATTTTGCTGGTTTCTTGCTTTGTTCTTGTTCTATGTGGTAGGTGCCCTTTGCAGCTTGGTGTTAGTTTCTACTTGGGTTTGTTCGGGGTTTTGAGGGCAGTTTAGCATTTTCTTGTTGGTTAGCCTGGACTCAAGTTTGTGTTTGCTGCTTATGCAGCTTGTACTGTATTTTGATCAATGAAGTTTTTTCATTCATAAAAAAGGAAAAAAATGGCAGAATGCCCTCTTATTCCTATAGATGACCCTCCTTTTGATCTCAACATTTACCGATGTTGGCAGTATGTTGTTCCTTGGCACCAATTCTTATATGTTTAAAAAGCTCTCTCGTATTACATATCTTGGAAAATTTATAAATAAAAATAAACCAATTACAGAGACCATGAAAACTTATATTGTATCATGATATATCAGTTTTTTTACATTCAATCAAGCTTACCATCTTCCAGCACATATTGTAGTACATTGAACTTTCAGTATCTATATCTCCTGAGCATTTCACAGTATTGCTCAACTCTAGCATAATCTTGGAGGAGAGCACTGCTGGTTCTGATCAATAATTATCATGAAAGTATACAGATCTTTTTTATTTTTTAATTTATTTTTTCATTCTTAAGGCATTTGCCTTTATTTATACTTTCCATTTTAGACTCCAATCCAATAGCATCAGGTTTTGAATTCATACATCGAGTTGGCAAGGAGCACCCTGGTATTTCTTTGTTGACTTCCTCTAATTGGACTCAGTTATTGGGACTTCAATGTTGTTTTTACAGGGTAGGGGCTGGGGGGAGTGTCATTTTTCTTTCATCCCTCTAGTGTACTTCCCATTTTCATCATGGGTTGTCTTTCCATATTTCTTCCAATTAATTTTATTAGTTTTCAGGGGGAAAAAAAATATTAAGTCAGGTATTTCATCTTGTCACCTGACCCTGTAGAATGACAATGTCAGCCTATAATTATAACTTGCTTTCTATGAAAAAGTCACAGACCTTGTGAGTAGCCAATCTTAATTTAGGGTTGTTCCTTTTTGTTTTGTTTTCTTTTAGTGATTGGGATTTGTGACTGATGTGTGTTTTGGTCGGTTTTTTACTCCTGAGGCAAGTATTCATTAAAATTAATCAAGAAATAACGACACTTTTTTTACTATCCCAAATTGTTTTACACATGATTAGCATCTAGGAAATACATATTTCTCTCTTTTGGAGAGCCTAATAAAATTTAAGATGCCTAATAAAATTTAAGATTGCTTGTAAAGCACGGGGAAAAAAAAATACTTTTTGAGTTAAAAAAGGCTTTCTCATACTTTTTGTCTTACACATTGAGTACAACACATCTTCCTTTCAAATGGGCTTTGCCACATTATGTTTCTTTTTAATAAGTTGTGAGTTGTCTTAAGTACTTTTGTGTTTTCCTGTTAAAAAAACTACGACCCACTTTGATGTTCTTGTACTTGTTTTCAGGAATCTCACTTACCATGGATCAGGTATGTGTCACTTTGCTTTTGCTTAGTTTAGTGGTTTATGAAGGCAATTCACTCATTGATTCTTTCTTGTGCAGTGGAATGTACTCCGAGATCATGTTGAAGAAATTGACAAGGCTGTTAATGAGAGTTCCTAGGGGGGGTTTTGTTGATATTAGGAGAAAATGTTAGCCTGTATTCTTTTGTTTTTGGCGACCAGAAACTTTGGATGAAGTATTGATGTTTTGTGCTTGCCTGGGGATGATAACTTGGATTGTGGTTGCCAACTTTATGGTTGGATGTAATGGAAGTGAACCTTTGACTGATGTATGTAATTACTTAATCAACTATTTCAATGAATAGTTTATCTATGTTTAATGGTTGAAGGAGTAAGTTTAAACAGTTATTAGTGTTTAAACATTATTTGGATTCTTGAGAATTCAGGCATTTACAATCTTATGATTTATTATAAGTCCATACAACCCTAAGGGGTTGGTCTGGTGGTTCCAAAGGTCTTGGCCTTAGGTTTGAAATATTTAGAATCTTAGACGGCAACTTGGGTCTACTCCCATGGGATCCCTTCTTGTAATATGCGGTGTGTGGGACAAGGGATTGTACATATTGAGAGAATAGTTAGGTTTTTAAAGAGAGTTTTGGACACCCCCATTACCTAAAAAAAAGGTCCAAGCATGTTCACTTTTTAATGGGAATGTGTCATATCTTTTAGTTTGACATTATATGTTGCCAAATTGGTTTTTGGTAATGATTTTTATTTTTGCATATTCGTTTTGTGTCATGCATTTTTCATATTTTGTGAGATAAATGTTCTAAAAAAATATGACAAATTTTTTAAATTTAGCTTATCTTGTAACAATACATTTCTATGGCAGTTATAGACAATTGCATGGCAAGTAGACTGGTGATAACGTGTTAATTATGGAAATAATGGAGTGGGGCTTTGAATAGAATGGAATGATGAAGAATGATATAGTGAAAGACTGAATAATATGTTGAAAATTCATAGTTGGCCTAAAAGAATATGGTTGTAACTGTAAGGTACAGTTAATGAGTTATACAATGTCTGGCTCCCATTAATAAGAGTATGCAATATGCTCAAAAAAATAATGATAATAAAGAATTCGTGCAGAACACCCGACTCATTTGTTAGCAAACAAAATACGCTTTAGGTGTTGAGCAGTATGTTTCTTAGAATGAAGAGTCTGTTATTTCAACTAATGTAATTTATTTTCTTTCTGTTTAATGAAATTTTAATCTTTTTATAAAAGAAAAATAAAGATTAACTTTTATAATTCGTGTCGACTATACCAGCAATAGCTAATTTCAGTCTACCAAATACAAAGATCAACTCCCGTTAGCCAAAAAAAAAATACAAAGATTACCCCGGACTGGGAGATAAATATTATTAGTTTATTACCAATAGTCATGTTTTGCATGCATATCTGTTAGCTCTAATAATCATGCTTTCTTAATAGCTTCAAAGAACTACAAAAATGTAGTTACGAAATAATGCTTTCTTAAAAGAAATGTTTTATTATCATTATTATTATTATTATTATTACATAACTTTTCTTGATGAATAAGACTTACACTGCAGCAGACTCAAAAGTCTAGGTTTTTTCCTGTATAATTTCAGAAGACCAGTTGAGACAAAGTTTTACGGCCAAGTATCAACTGAAATTGCTCTAAAAAAACATTAAAAAAAAAATAGCAACCGAAATTCCCAAGCAAAACACCAAAGTGAGTCTAAGATCTGACTCTTGCATTGTGTGTTTAAAACACAGCCCAAGTGCCCAACCTGTAAGTCAGCAACAACATAAAAGTGTAACCTGGGTCACTTAAGAGAAGCTGGGAGCTGATGAGTTGTGGTGAAAGAAATCAATGAAAGAAGAAAAGACAAAACATAGAAATGCCTCCTCACCCTCAGCCCCCAATTCCCAAACCCTAAAACCAAAACCAAAAAAACAAATTCTACTTCTTCTACGGCCACCGTAAACCCTCCCAACACCGCCCCACCGTCTGCGGCGGCCTCTTCTCCAACCGCCAATCCATCTCCCTCCACAAACCCTCTCCTCCCCACAATCCCCAACCCTTCAATCTCCACCACTAGGACCCACACACATTCCTTCACCACCACTGAAACCCGCAACGCCAACACTGGGACTGCCCACACCTCTCTCATCCGCCTCTCCCCTATCACCCGATACATCACCGACTCATTCCGCAAAAACCAGAACCATTGGGGCCCACCCATCGTCTCCGACCTCAACAAACTCCGCCGCGTCACTCCGGACCTCGTCGCCGAAGTCCTCAAATCCCAACCCGACCCGAATCTCGCCTCCAAGTTCTTCCACTGGGCCTCCAAACAAAAAGGCTTCCGCCACACTTTCGCTTCCTACAATGCCTTCGCCTATTGCCTCAACCGCTCTAACCATTTCCGCTCCGCCGATCAACTGCCCAAACTCATGATCTCCCAAAACAAACCCCCCACCGAAAAACAATTCGAAATCCTTATCCGATTCCACTCCGACGCCAATCGGCCCCTTCGGGTTTTCTATGTGTACCAGAAGATGAAGAAAATTAATTACAAGCCTAGGGTTTTTTTTGTATAATAGGATCATTGATGCTTTGATGAGAAATGGGTATGTGGATTTGGCAGTTTCGGTTTATGATGATTTTAGGAATGATGGTTTGGTTGAAGAGAGTGTTACTTTTATGGTTTTGATTAAAGGGTTGTGTAAAGTTGGAAGAATTGATGAAATGTTGAAGGTTTCGAGTAAAATGAGGGAGAATTTGTGTAAGCCGGATGTGTTTGCGTACACGGTGATGGTGAGGGTGTTGGTTGAAGCAGGGAATTTGGATGGGTGTTTGAAGGTTTGGGAGGATATGAAGAAGGATAAGGTGGAGTCGGACGCAATGGCGTATACTACTTTGGTTACCACGTTGTGTAAAGGTGGGAGGGTGGAGAAAGGGTATTACTTGTTTAGGGAGATGAAGGAGAAAAGGTGTTTGATTGATAGGGTGATATATGGATCGTTGGTTGAGGCGTTTGTGGCAGATGGGAAAGTGGGGTTTTCTTGTGGTTTGTTGAAGGATTTGGTGGATTCTAGGTGTAGAGCTGATTTGGGAATTTATAATTCGATTATCGAAGGTTTGTGTGGTGTGAAGCGAGTCGATAAGGCTTATAAGATTTTTCGGGTCACGGTTCAGGAGGATCTTGAGCCAAAGTTTGTGACTGTGAATCCAATTTTAGTTTTGTACACAGAGATGAGAAGGATGGATGAGTTTTGTAAATTGTTAACCCAAACGGAGAAATTGGGATTTTGTGTCATTGATGATCTTTTGATGTTCTTTGCTTTTGTGGTTGGGAAGGAGGAGAGGACAATGATGGCTGTGGAAGTGTTTGTGGACTTGAAAAAAAGAGGTTATTGTAGTGTTTCCATATACAATATTCTTATAGGGGCACTTCACAAGAAGGGGGAGTTCAAAAAGGTGATATCACTCTTTGATGAAGTAAAGGAATCAGATTTTGAACCTGACTCATTGACTTATAGTATTGCAATTGACCTATGGAGTTTAAGTATACACTTTCTGTTGTCCATGCCTGTAAATCAGGTGGTGCTGAGAAGGTGATTGAGGTACTGAATGAATTGAGGTACTGAATGAAATGATGCAACAGGGTTGTCCTCCTGATGAGGTTATATACTCTGTTATCATCTCTGGCATGTGTAAGAATGGGACAATAGAGGAGGCAAGGAAGGTTTTTTTGAATTTGAGAGACCACAAACTTTTAACAGAAGCCAATATGATTGTCTACGATGAAATGCTAATTGAGCATATGAAGAAGAAGACCACAAACTTGGTGGTGTCCGGATTGAAGTTTTTTGGTCTAGAGTCCAAGTTGAAAGCAAAGGGTAGTACACTATTGTCAAGTTGAATGTATGTTATCAAGTTCAAGTTTCATTGATTTGCCTTGCTGGTAACTAGTCAAATATATTCATAAAAGAAAGAACCTGCTTGAGAGAGCTCAACTCTCTATTTCTATCCCTTTTCAAAAAATGTGTCACTGAATGAAAGTTCACCAATTTGCCTCTGTCCAGAAAGTGGTGAAAGATGCGTTAGCCCTCTGATCAGAGAGATTCACATTGAGAGGGCAAAGGTACGATTCATTCTTGGTTGCACCTTTGGAGCTTTTCTGTGGTTTCCTCGTCAGCTGTGTTTTTACTCAAAAAGAGTAATGCCAAGGGATTATGTTGTGATCGGTTCTAATAAAAGTGGTTTTAATATGAACACCCCTAATTGCTACTCCTTAATTTCTACCCTTTTCGTCCCACAGTTCTTGAATTTTTAGAATTCAAAAGGCATGTTGTATGAATAGATAATTATGAGAATATTTTATTCTTAGTGAATTAGTTCAAAACTTTTTTTGAATTCTTGACGCAAAAAAGGGCAAGGCCTAACTCCTAAGTATTTGGAAAGGCAAGGACCCCAAGAAAAAGGCAAGTTTGAGGTCAAGAAAAACGGGCTCAAGATTAGGAGCCAAAGCAGACCAAAAAAAGAAGAAGTAAATTCACCCAATAAAATAGAGAGTAATTAACATATCAAGTAAATAGTGCAAGCAACAGACGTGACTTACCAATGGAGCTTAATGGAGCTTACTGAAGGCCAGTACTATGCATCAAAAGATGAAAACATGGACAAGCTCCCCAACTTCAGAAAATTCATTGCATACTATACACTAAGAAATTCATTCTTGGTATACGCAACATTCAATCTCATGTCCCTTACTTTAACAACAATACTAATAAAGGTAATAAATAAAAAGCTGTCGCATGAAAAATTATTAAATTAAGGATAATTAACAACTCCAACATGTTATTCTGTAGCACATGTTACACAGCCAAGCAACCTTTCTGTTGATGTCATGGAACATCAAGATGACGAAATTGCTCGAGAGGGGTAAAACTTCCACTGACCACTGCAAATCAAGAAGCATGCCATAATTAAAATGGGGGAAAAAAAAGAACTTCTCATCAAAATGATGGGTTAAATGTCCATAGGAGTCCCTTTTTAAAAATTAAAAAAAAAATTATGTTATATATTTATTTATAAATTAATGCTGCTAAACCTGGGTAATTAGCCATTTGATGTCCAAAGAGCCCTGTTTTCTTCCACAAACGTGCATTTGAATATGTAAGAGCAATTGCATCAATGCTTCTAAAATACAAAAAAGTGATAAATTTACACAATATAACATGAAAAGCTCTCACATCAGCTTATCTATAATTATGCAAATATACAAAGCAGCTACAGTTCCTATGTAAATATACACGGTTACTGTAGTTTTGTACAAATTATTTTATTAATTTCCTTTACTTCTCTCTTTTCGCTCTCTTCTTGCCATAGTCCTAAAATAATAAAAAAATGCAAAAGAATGAATATTTTATTGAAATAAATGTTTAGAATAGATAAACTGATGTAGATGTTTTGTAAAAGTGATGATATAAAATAGCAAAAGTAGGTTTTTTTTGGTAAAATAGATAGAAATTTTTAGAAGCACTAATGCAGTTGCTCTAATCATACGCTTCCCAAAGCATCTAGGAGGAATTGAGGAAAAACTCGGGAGAAAGGCTTTTTTACTCTGTACCAATTAAGTCCAGAAAAATTCTTCTAAAAAAAAAAAACTAAGTCTAGAAAATAAAGTTTCAAGATTTTTTTTCACAACTCTAAAGTAACATGTTCTAATTGGTGTTGATATAGGTTGGGTTAGTAATAGACTCAAACAAAAGGGTAGTTATTACAATCACAACTTATCACATAGCAATCATAAAAAAATAATTATTTCATGTCTATTTGCTTACGCTGTTTTACATAACATTTATGTGCGCACCAAAAACTGAAACCCGTTGGGCTGGGCCTCACTTGGACTCACAAATTATTTGTATAGTGGGTTTGGATTTCCCACACTGGGTCGTTCTAAACACCAAGGCTCAACCGAAGCGCTTTCCTCTCCTCGGGGACCTGATTCACTTCCTTACTCTGCTCTTTCTGTTTACACTTTGCCTGCCCTCAATTCTCCCACCCTCGCCTTCTCGAGACTTCTTGTATTTATAGCTCACGAAGTAGTGGAGAGGTCATAAATACTCGCCAGTAAGTGCAACCGGCGGTCCAGTGTCATCGATCGTAAGTGGGTGGTTAGGTGGGCCTGGGAAGCGGTGAGGGTGGCGTTGGAACTTGGTTCCTGCCTCCACGACAGTTCCCGGCAGCGGTGCATCTCCGAGATATGGCCGAGTAGGTACAGGGCGGAATGTTCCGCGAGCTACATGTTCATCACGGCTCGGGAAGGGGCCTGCCGAGAAACGATGTAAAAGCAGATCGTGGATTTGCATCCCGCGGGGGCTCGGGGTGGGAAGCTTGGCAAAGGGAGACCGGCCTCATGGGCCACATACCCGGGCCAAGGTATGAGGCCCACTATGGGTCATGGTGCGGGGGCCGTACAATTTAAAATAAAACAAAAAACAAAAATATTCTTCAACACTCATTTTACTTACAATGTTTAACATAATATCCACAACTGCAATTGATAAGCTGATGTACACATTTTAAAAGGTGAAAAATGAAATTTTCATATTTAAAACATGAAGGTATATGTGAAAAATGGATGTCAAAGAATCATTAGTCTTTCCTATAGACATGATCACTTGCTACATCTATACATGTCCATTTGCATAATAAAATTTATAGCTAATTGACAATTAGTAATTGTGTATGAAAACGTGTTCGTTTGATATAATTTTTCAATAATGTTCAGTGCGAATATGAAATAGTTCGAGCATCTTACCTGACAAAGCTCGCATCCAATAAACATTAGTGCCTCTGCATTCGAATCCTATGTCGTTGGACTTGATGGATTTTTTCCCACCTAAGGTACAGCTGAGGAAAGATCCTGAAAAAAATGTCATCAGCATGTTTGTAATACCGTATCCTCCACCTCTTCCAAAGCACAAGCGGCCCAATGACCATCCCAAAGCCGAAAACAAATCCCAGTTCTACACATAGATAATTCCAGTCAATCAAAGGCCCAGATTTTGAGTGAATATCTTCAAATGGAGCTGGCGGTCTTCTGTTTGCAGATCCGCATTCTGCCTTCAAAGGGTGCCCACATAATCCTTTGTTCCCTTCATAGGAATCTTCTGAAAATGTTGCAAATTGCTTGATATATGGAATTGGCCCAACCAATTGATTAAACGAAAGGTTTAAGACTGATAGGAAAGTGAGACTATCTGCAAGTTGCATAGGTATCCCACCGGTAAGCTTGTTGCTTGACAAGTCCAATGACTCAAGTTCACTTAATTTTCCTAGAGATGGTGGGATTCGGCCTGTGAAAGCATTGTGTGACAAGTTGAGAAGATACAACGATTTAAGTACTTCTATTTCTTCTGGTATTGGCCCATCAAGATTGTTGCATGAAAGGTCAATTGAAGTGTAAAGAGTCGAAATCTTCCCCAACTCCCTCTCTAGACCCTTAATGAAAATTGCTATTGCATCTTGATACTGATAATTCATGTAGGATCTTTTATAGATTCCAAGCATATTTACACTAGCCACAAAATGGAGGTAATTGAGCTCTGACTGGACTTCATTATTAGCTATCATTGCCTTTGAGTTAGAGAAGGATTTTATTGATAACTTACCACTAAAGTTGTTTGAAGCAAGGTCTACAATTTGAAGTATCAACCAAGTTGTATTCAGCCCTCCACAACCAACAGAACCATAAAATTTGTTTGATCGCAAGATAAGGACGCGCAAACTAGATATGTTTTTCAAGTGACATGGGAACTCATCTTGTATCTGGTTGTTCCCAAAGTCCAATAACTCCAAATTTATGCAATTGGCAAGAGAATTTGGTACCATCCCTTCTAGTAGGTTTCTATTGAGACTCAAAGTTTGTAAACCACAATTGCTTGGAAATATATCTGATATTTTGCCAGTGAGGTTGTTTCTCCTTAGATTTAGAACCTTTAGAGTTTCACTCATTGCAATGAGGCAGTGGGGAATTGTGCCACTCAAGGAATTATTAGACAGATCTAGAATTTGAAGAGATGTAGCATTGCATATTGCTTCAGGGATATGCCCATTGAGTTTATTGCTTGAAAGAGATAAGAAACTAGTGTAAGAAAGAGAGTTACCAATGCCAGTTGGTATAACGGAGCTAAAATTATTCCATGACAAGTCCAGATACAAACAAGATGGTAGGGGAGTTGGGAGTCGCCCTTGAAATTGGTTGGACCGAAGGTCTATTATAACAAATGATGAAAGATTGAGTATAGGTCCTTCAAGGTAGTTATATGAGAGATTTAACTGTAAAAGATCAAGTTCCCAAATCCAGTTTGGTATCTCTCCATGTATCTGGTTATTAGAAAGGTCTAAAGTGGATAAAGTGGTTTGGTTTCTCAAGAAACTAGGAAATGTTGTTAACTTGAGAGAAGCCAATCGCAATGAGCCAATTTGGGGAAATGAGGAAAATGAAGAATTAGTTCCATTATATTCAATCAACAAGCTGTTGTAGGAAAGATCAAGTTCAAAAAGATTTGTCAACTGCTGAATCACATTAAATTGGAAGGTCCCATTAAAATTATTTGAGGAAAGTAATAGGTTTTGAAGATGTTGGAGTTTACCAATAGAAGTGGGTATGGGCCCTTCCAAATAGTTCCTACTCAAATCGAGGTGAGCCAACAGGAAGGAAGAATTGGAAAATTCATGGATTTGACCAGACAATTTGTTGTTGGACAAATGAAGGAACACTAGACTTGGAAGCTCTTTCCAGTGAGTGAAAGTAAACTGACCTGTCAAATGATTATCAGAAAGATCTATCGTGTCCAGATTCTTTGCCATGTTGAATGATGGGATTGGTCCGATGAAGTTGTTTGATGACATATCAATTGTAACCAATTGAGTAAGATTTGCCATGAACTTTGGGATAGATCCAGTGAAATTGTTTGATGATATGCGCAAATCAAACAATCGGGTAAGATTTGTCATGGAGTTTGGCATTGATCCAGTGAAACTGTTTGATGATAAGTCCAAATGAACCAATTGAATAAGATTTGCAATGGAATTTAGGATAGATCCAGTGAAGCTGTTTGATGATAAGTCCAAATAAACCAATTGAGTAAGATTTGCCATGGAATTTGGGATAGATCCAGAGAAGTTGCACCATGAGAGATCTATTTTGGACAACCTTTTAAGGTTGCCAATAGAATCAGGAAGCGTCCCTGAAAATGTTGTATTGCGAAGCACCAGTGACTGAAGAGAACCATTTGGATGAAATTCAGGCAAAGAACCACCAAGTTCATTATATGATAAGTCAATCGTCTCCAATGTTGGAATCTGGAAGATCTTTTTCGGAAATTGTCCATTCAATCCACAATTACTGAGACACAAGGATGTTAAATTTCTGAAATAGGAAAAAAATTCTGGAACTGGAGCAGAAAAATTGTTATCATTGAGATGAATAATTGAGAGAGACTGAAGCTTGAGTAAGGAGGAATCCGGAGGCCCCTGTAGATTACAATCTGACATGCTCAACACCCTTAGATTTGGGAGTGAAGATGATACGGACTGGCACCACTCATTCCCTTGAGATGATATATTTACACCATCCAGATAAAGTTCCGTAAGCCACGCAAGGTTGTGAACTAACGAAGCCAAATCTGGGTTCTCAAGTTTCAGCTTATAGTTAGACAAATCGAGAGAAACCAACCTTGTGAGACGTGAAATCTCAATGGGAATCTGCCCTTCAAAGCCAGCATATGATAGGTTTAAATACCTCAAATTCGTTAGATTTCCAAACTCTGGAGGAATTGGAGAATCGAGTTCGTTATCAGCCAAATTCAGGTTTTGGAGATACTGCAAGCGGAAAAGGCTACTTGAATTGTCAAGTCCGTCAGAGATTGATTCGCTGGCCAAGTTGAGGCCAACAACAAGTCCCCCATTGCAGGTGACCCCTTCCCACGAACAGCAATCAGTACTTTCATTCCAATGCACCAGTTTTGTGGACCGAGTACTGTTGAATAAGAAGAGGTTTTTCTTCATATCGAGCAAATAGGATTGCTGATCACCACGACATTGGCCAGACACCACAAAGACAGGAAAGTTGACAAAAAGTGAGCATATTGGTATCAAGAAGAGCCATGAAAAGAATGGAATTTTCATTGGGAGGTTGTAATAAGAAACACTCATACAATCAAGAATTGAAGAGGTGATGATATTAATCTCTGGCTTTGGAATTTACATATAGCCTTTTTGAACTGTTGCTCAAGTCTTGGAAGACCAAAAACCACTCGGGTTTGGCACGGCAGTCAACAAGAGTGTAGAATGGGAGGTAGATGACAGCAACATCGCTTCAATTGGAATAATGGTGACAAGCTCGTGATGTTCAAGAAAAAATTGGACCTCATCATTTATTTCTGACGAATTTCATATTCAACAGAATCAACACGTAGGTGGTTCTAGCGCACACAATGTTGTTGAGTTGTTGTCACTCATTGCTGCTGATTTTACAAATCATTCCTAAACATTTTGCCTGCCTACATTTTTTTTTTTTTTCCTATTGAAATCTTATTAACCAAGGCTTAGGATAGTTTACTTTGTATGTGTTTGGATCCTGCGTCTGGCGTTTTGCGTTTTTTTTTTTTTTTTTTTTTTTGCACGCGTTTCAGCTTTATGGGACAAAGTGCACTGTTCACGGGACCCACAACCACTTTATTCAGGAAAAAATATTAAAAATGAGACCCACAATATTATTCACCCAATTAATAATTATTTTGCTACAGTATCTTCATTTTTCAATTTTCAGTTTTTAGCGAAATAAGTTGTATCTAAATGGAGCCTTTATTGATTATTAATCTTTAGTTATGGAGTGTGAAGACTAAAGGCCCATGGAAGTGGCCTTTTAAACCTGTGGCTGAAGTCTTGGAAAACCAAAAACCACTCAGGTTTGTCACGGTCAACAGAGTGTAGAATGGGAGGTAAATAACAACAACTTTGCTTTGATTGAAATAATGAGGATAATTTCTGACGAGCTTCATATTCAACACGGTGGCTCTAGCGTAGGCAATGTTGTCAATCATTGCTACTGATTTTTACAAATAATTCCTAAAAATTTTGCCTGCCTACAATTTTTTTCCATTGGAATCTTATTAACCAAGGCTTAGGATAGTTTACTTTATTGATGATTAATCTTTGGTTTTGAAGTGTGAAGACTAAAGACCCATGAAAGTGGCCTTTTAGACCTGTGGTTGAAGTCTTGGAAGACCAAAAACCACTCGGGTTTGGCACGGCAAATCAATAGTGTAGAATGGGAGGTAGATGACAGCAACTTTTTTTTGATTGGAACAATGAGGATAATTTCTGACGAGCTTCATATTCAACACGGTGGCTCTAGCGCAGACAATGTTGTCAATTATTGCTACTGATTTTTACAAATAATTCCTAAAAATTTTGCCTGCCTACAATTTTTTTTCTATTGGAATCTTATTAACCAAGGCTTAGGATAGTTTACTCGTGTGCCAAAACAACAAATATCCATATCAAGTGATATATATAGTGTCGGTTTTCCGTGAAATATGATGTATAAAAAAATGGTGAAGAATCTATGAATCCCTTAAATTTTCAGTGGACTCTTGCATTTGAGGTTCTTCTATTCGTTAATTAAATCATTTATTACCTACTTAAAAAACACACATTTACTCATACAAGGAAAATAAAAAGAAGTCACTATATATCCACACATAAAATGGTGTATTTAACCCTTTACAGAAGGCAAATTGATAACTTCAAAATAAAAACTGCTTGAAGAGGGCTCCCTATCTGACATGACCAAGAATTCTGATTTTTTTTAATAAATCTTCCTCGTCCCAATAAAAATCTAAACCAGTAAACTAACAAATATTATTTTTTTCAATGTTCTAAAGCAGAGATAGAGATGCTTTTCAATGGTCTCATTACAAAAAACTTTTCACTTCAATCTTCTCCACCCTAGACCAACCTTAAGACATAAGAGACTTACAGATCAATGATCAATACTTTCTTCCTTTCTTTACCCAAGAATTGTATAAATTTTCAGGCTGTAGGCAATATATTTTGACCAAAAGAGGTGTTAATAAACCTGTAATTCCCAGTATCTTGATGTAGCCTTTAAAATCTTAAGGCTCATCTCTGTCAACTGAACTTGTAAATTCATGGGAGGGTGGCTGTGTCCTGCATCATTTCTGAATGCCAAGGAAATGAAAACATTATCCCATTTAAATGGCTCATTAAGTCAGATAACCATCCTTCAAATAGAAGTCATCTGTCTTGAGAATGATAAAAGAATAACTTAACAATTGCAATTAATATTAGTAATTTGCTGAAACCATTCCAAGTCCATGTGGTGCCCAACAACCATCAAAATCACCATTAGACGAAAATTATATTTATGATTCAAAGGTGCCTCATTCCAAGTATAATCAAAGGAGAGCAGGGATACTGAGAGATCCCATGTCAATAACTCTTGGCAAGATCTGTAACAATACAACGAAAGTAAGCACTGATAAAGCCAATAACAGTGTGTAGAACTAGTGGGCAAGATGATCTCAAGAAACTATACCTCTCCTAATCGGGCATTGATTTTCAATGGCACAATATCATCAGCCCGGGTTACTCCCACGTTCACAATTGCAGTAGCTGCACCTGCCTCATGAGCAGCTCTGTGGAATTCAATGTTAAAAAAGCCTTTCAGCTAAAGAATAAAATACTAAGAGAAAAATGTGTGGGTGGCTCCTTCTCTATCAGCTTTATTGCTTTCTAAATCAGAATCTTGATACTAAAATCAAACAGTCTTCTAGTACTTAATTAATCTGAGCTATGCAGGATATCAAGAAGTGATTATAACATATATGTACATGGAAACGACTTATCAGACATCAAACTGTATATTTACTCTAGCCCAGATAAACATTGAATTCGAATAGAAAATAATCATAAATTTAGTGCATTTAATTCTTGCAAAAATACATTTGCAACTGCTGAACTATGATTATGTGCTGTTAATTCAGATATTGTTGCTCACTCTCTTCTTGACAGTGGTCCTTTATTCAATTTTATATGCTGCAGGTTTTGAATACTAATTAGGATAGACCAAGCACAATAGAGAGAAGATATTTCTTTATGTAGAGGTATGCAGCAAGCATTGCCTATGTAATATTAAACTTTTCGCTCACTTCAATGTGAAACATGTGTACAAAATAAATATGTACCTGAGAAGCCGGAAAGCAGACATGGTCATCAGAGATGATCCTAACACAAGAAATGCGTCACATCCTTTTGCAGCTTCCATTGCCTTATCAGCTCTATCCTTGGGAACATTATCACCAAAGAAAATAACCTTCAAAGTTACCATGTAAAACAAAAGTATCAAAAAGACCACCTTAATTGAGTTTCCAATGTACTTAAGAAAAGTTATGAAATGTGTGTAAAACTGCTGGGTGCAAATGAGCAGTACCCAAAAGAAAAAAAAAAATTGAACAACACAAAAAAGAAAAATGGAAAAAATGGCCCTCATTTTATTGCATGTAATGTAATCACCCAGCTTTCAAACAATTTAAATAAATTTATAGACCTACAATGCATACTCAAGATGCAATCTCCCCTTTATTTGTAAATCAAAATATATAAGAACTTTTCCATAGCTTAAAGGGGACAATGTGTTCATTTGAAGGGTATAAACAGTATCAAATACTTATTTTCTAGCATGAAGATCTAGGCCATTTTTCTGAAGTTGAAAACTGCTTTTGGATCTTTCTATACTTCTTAATTCATTTTTTTTTTAACTAACAATAACTATAATGACCAGATCCAGTCAATTCCATTATAGTTGTGTGATGATGCCTTTGCCAGCTTGTCACATGGATATGCACCTGAGGGCCACATTCATGATCCTACTTCTGTTAAATTATGAGTGCTTTCAGAAAATGTAGACTGAAAACTTTTAATTTTATAAAAGCAAAAAAAAAAATCTTACATCAGGTTTGAGGACACTGTTGCATTTTTGGCAAGTAGGGATATGAAAATCCTCTTCCCAAAACTTTTTGTCAATTTCAATATCACCATCAGGTCTTTGCTTCATGCCAAAACTATTGTCCGAACCAGGGTTACCATAATCAAAACTTTCAATTGCTGCTGCCCACTGCAGTAAAATTGAAATCTTGCTAATCAGTCATGCATGCCAAATAATATAAGAGAAAGAAAACAAGGGTTTGTGGCCAGATGAAACATTAGATTTTATTTTCCAGGCATAGACAGACAGTTAAAGGATACATAAATTAGAAGGCCAGAAAATCTAAATTTACAATGCAAAAGGATAGATCTTGCCTACAATTATATTTTTAGATCATGAATATAGCATTGAATTCTTCACAGAAGAACACAGCCTTCCATTGGACATAGATTAAGGCTCACTCACAAATCTCCCTTCTTAAGCATAAAGAGAAGATGACAACGTTCTGAGCCAAAAAAGGTGACAATGTGAAAGTAACCAATGATGGGATATGAGAAGCCTAGATTGTTGCGACTCCAGGAAGAATAAATTACTCAAAATTAACCTTTGGATTGAGCTCCTTCACTTGATCTTGAAATGAATTCCGACAAAAAGAAGATCCACAATCTAGACAAACTACAGTATACACAGTCCCATGTAGTTCAAGTGGGTTGCTACCAGCACGATGATGCAGCCTGAAACAGAATAAATGATAAAATTAACCCCATTGGCTTTGCTCCTGACACAAGTAGAGTTACACATTTGAAAGAAAAGGACATACAACTGCTAGTTACCTGTCAACGTTTTGTGTAATCATAAAATTTATCCGGCCAGCTTTCTCTAGAGATGCTAAAGCAATATGAGCCGCACCAGGCTGTGCTGCAGTAAACCGTCTCCATCCAGCATAACTCCTTGCCCAATACCGCCTGCGGGCCCTACTTGATCGGAGAAACTCCTGTTGAGAGATTCACAATACTAACTTAAGAAAACTTGATATTTAGAAACACAAACAGCAGTAATTTACAAGATGATCATTCAGAGCTTTGATCAACTGCGTCAATGTTTTGTGAATTAATTTTAACTCTTCTTCTTCCTCCACTCAATCTTAAAAACAACGGCATGTCTTTAGAAAGGAATTGGAAATAGTCACTATAAAACATAAGATACCAGTATCATAATCCAAATTAATACTCCCTTTGTCAAATAATGAGTGACCCAGTTGGAACATGTACAAATTTAATAAAAAACAGAAGAAAAAATAAAAATCTTTCTGTATAACTTTCCAAATTTTTCCTATTAAGATTAATCAACACATAAATTGAGAGACATGCATTAGATGTATTGTGGGAAAGAAATTCCTTGATAGTTGGAATGGAAATACAATATGGGACAAGAAAAAAATGCAAATTGAGCACTCATTATGGAATGAAGGAAGTAGTAACTAATGAAAATATGCCAAATTATTGGAGCCATTGGTTTGAATAGATGATTATGTTCAAGTTCTTAGCATGTTCATTGAGTTTTGAATAATATTAAATTTATCCAAATATAACTTATATGCTACTAAGCCTCCCTATTTAGTCTTGCTCTTTTCAATAAACCTTCAAAATTAAATGTGTGACCCCTCCTTATTAAAAATTGATTTAGGGTGTGACAACTTGCGGCTGAATATATAGAGGGAAAGAAATTAAGGAGAAGAAGATTTAATGCCAAGAACATTGTAGCTCAACTGGCGCCTTTTGTTGTTTCCAATGCAAACAATTAAGGCTCAAATCCCTTCTCCTCCCAACTATTGATTTATCAAAAATAAATAAAAAGGGAAGATTTAAGAGAGAAGATGAAACAGGTTGGAGGGATGGAACGGATCAGAATATAAGAAAAGCAAGAAAGTAGAGAGGAGACTATATCTGAGAGGATTAGGGGTATAGAAAGCGATGAGATATAGAGCAATATCATACCAAGAAAAAGAGAGCAAGATGAATAAGGGAGCAGTGCACCAGAAAAGAAGAAATGAGATAGCAAGGCAAGAGGGGAGACCAAAAAAAAAAACTAAACACATAGAAAAGTAAAAAAAAAAAAAAAAAAGTACTCATCTATTTTACTCCAAGATGCCTTCTAAAGGCTTTGCAGTAATCGGGGAACAGGAAAGTATACTCTAGATCTATAAATTGTCCTTATAAAAAGATACATCAAGACTTACATCTCCTACTTCAAGCATTGAAGAAAGTTTAAAAATATAAATATTACAGAAATCACTAAAACATTTTCCTAATATATCTAAATACTTTTGTGGGGTAAACGTAATACATAAAAAACATACTGCTATAAGGGATAAATATCACGGCACATGCCTTCAGATCACCTGATGAGTAATTGGTTTGAAACCAGAACTATAAGCACCATTGGGGCTGCAACATGATAAAAAAAAAAAAACCGATATTATTTAAAAAGTAGAAAAATATTACCATTTAGGGAAAATAAGGAAAAAAAAAAAGATTTGGCATTTGATAAACTTTAAAAGGAAGCATCACTTTACAGGTATGATTAATTCCACCTCAAAGGCTTAAAAATATATTTAGTGTGACATATTGAGAGCAAGAACACTTTAATCAACCCAAAGCCCACTCCAAAAAAAAAAAAAATTAACAATAAGGTTTGTCTTTTTTTTTTTTTTGCTAAACACAATAAGGTTTGTCTTGGGACTTGGGTTAGTGCTAAACCGCATAATTAGATGAACCAGAGGCTTATGCAGTTATGTATATTCAATTTAACAGAAGAGTGATTTTTTTGTCCTGTGATAAAATCACAAATGAGAAAAAAAAAATATTGAGATAATAGGGAGTCTTCCTCTAACAGGGGCTTGCTGAACAAATTTGTATGAAAACTGAGATAGCTAACTCTATTCATTTTCTTTGCTGATGACAACCAGCCACCAAAATGCAGCATGGGCCACAAACATCATATAAGAGTACACATATTAAACAGTATCGGAAGCCTATAAAACTTTTGATATTCATATGGATAATTAATATGATTTGAAAGGTACAGAAATAGTCAAAAGAAAATGCGCATTGACTGGATCAATGAGACAATTGAGAAGAAGTATCAACTATTACAAACAATTATGCAAAATAATTGAAAATGTTTTGGGTAGAGTCTATATATGCCAACGAACAAAGAGCACATGCTTAATGTGATCAATATTAGGTGCTGCATCAGCAATATTAAAAGGTCTTTATTAGAAACATATAAAACACAAAGGTAGAAACATCCTTTAGTTCTGTCTGCTTATGTGAAATAGTAATTTGGGAAAAGTTTCAAGAAATTTGTGGATCTTATAAGCTTAGAAGAACCAAAGAGGAGGTAGAACCTTCTATAATCAGGAATTCCACAGTCTGTACTGATTCCAGCCCCAGTTAATACCATGAGCTTGTTACTGCATAATAGCAAATAACCAATGAAACAGAATCTGGCAAGAAAACTATTAAAAAACAGAGCTTAAAAACTAAGCACTAGGATTCATAAGATAAATTTCATAAGAACCTGGAAGTTTAAAATATAACTATATATGAGAACATCTAAGATTGACCTTTGATCAAAGAATTGATATAAAAGGTTGACATCACTAGTGCTAGGAGGATCTGAATCAGGAACCAACTTCTTGTCCCTCAAAAAGTTTGAAGGTGCTCTTTCTCCTCTCCCTGATGAGGTCCCAGGAAATGAGATCCAGCATGAAGTTTTAACAGACTTTATAGAGCCCTGAAACAAAATGACTCTTCTTCCTCCACTTGGAGATTTCCAATTATTGTGACTTGATTGAAGAAAACCTAAAAAAAAAAAAAAAAGAGTTTGCTAGCACTTAATATCACCCATTTATACAGAACATAAGTAAGAAATTTATCTAATAACGCTAAAGAATTTGGTGGATGGCATGGGCATACTTGCCTGTCATAATACTCCCCAGCACTTCACTTGCACTTCTAGAGGTCTGCTTATCCAAAGTGAATAATTCAGTATTAAAAAAATTCAATCCACAACTGAACAGATTCATGGAGAAATGATGCCAAAATTACATATAAAACAGCACAGACTACTTTTCTTGTAGACTCCAATGCAGAATGGTAAAGATTAGAGGAAATTAAAGAGAAGAAAGAATTGGAACTAACAGAGAAGAAGGGTGGGTGAGAATGCAAACGCATGAGCATAGAAGCCATTTGGTTGGTTGGCGTTTTGAATATCTGATTATTTCTTCAGCAAAATTTAAGGTGGTTGGATTATGGCAAAAGGAGAAGAGGTTACTACGTTGAGTTTGTGGTTGTGGGTCTATTTTTATTATTATAAAGATGTGTTTGTTTTTTATAGTAGAAAGAAGCATTGGGTGACACTTGTTTTCCCACGCTGCTTAAGTCTCCACCCATCAATTTCGAAAAGTCAGGGACTTGTAATTATGACTTGAAGCTGAATTAGAGGTCTGTTTGGATAGCACTTATTGTTGTTGAAAATTGCTAAAAGCTGATTGTTGTTGAAAACACTGTAGCAAAATAATTTTTAAATGTGTGAATAGTATTGTGGGACCCACTTTTAATATTAAATATTGCGTGAACAGTGCATGAACAGTGCGTGAACAGTGCACGCACAGTACATGCACAGTAAATCTTGTCCCCCCAAAGTCAAAAAAGCCGGCCAAAAAAAAAAAAAAAAGGAGAAAACGCACAGCCTAAGACGCGCCGCAACTAACCATTGTATCCAAACCCACACTAGGTTAGTTTTTATTTTTATTTTTATTTTTTTGGCTGAATTAGGTTAGTTAGTTATAGTAAGGGCATGTTTGGTAAAGTATAATAGGTACTGTAATGTAATAGTTATTCTTATGGTTTAGATATTCTTTAATTTAGTTATGTTTTTATTACAAGGAATAGTCATTCCTTATGAACAAGATTTTTAGACCTGGACTGGATCGGACTGAGAGGTCAGACCGTGAAAACGGAGAACCGGATTGAAATCTGATTTTTTAAGCATAGAGAATCGGGCATATGTGGCAATTCCGTGAACCCCTAAAACCGGGGTTGGACCGCACGGTTCATGCAGAACTAGTGGCAAGAACCATGCGGTCCAACCCCTTAGCAATTTATTTTATTTTATTTTTTATGTTTATAAAAACAACTTAACACAATTTCATTCTACTTAATTAAATTATCTTATCCATCTCTTACAAGGAATAAAAAAAAAATTATAATTAAAATCCTTCAAAGATATTCAACTTTACTTCAAAAATTAATCATAAATTTTAATGTTTTCATGGTTATTATTTTATTTTATTAACTTTCTTATTTAATTATTAAATATATACTTGAAAATCATTAAATTTCTCTCACATATATAGATATATTAGTCAATTTTGCTAGTGTTATAAATTTAATATTATATTTAGGCTTTAGTTAATTATTAAATTAATTATGACGTCATCACGATTTGACCCCGGTTCAACCTCGGTTCAACTTCAAAAACCTTGAACTTCTCCCTTTTATGGTTCAATGAACAGTCCGAATCTGAAAACCTTACTTATGAATAGATATTCTTCAAAATGAGGAATAACTATTCCTCCTTAAAAGAGTTGTATTAGCTATTCCTTAGTAAATGCAATAATTTCAAAACTTAATATATTTCCAAATAAACAAACCTTCCATAATCCATATACATCTAACAATAATAAAACTAAAAAATCATAAAAAATAACACATATCTCTCTTAAATTTAAAAAATAACAATTTTTAAGGAGATATAATTGTATGAGTAAGATATTTCCTAAAATAAATCTTAAGTTTTATTCTAATGTTATAGCTCACAACCAAACTTATGAATAGGTTTAGTTATTATATTACAACACATTTAATTCTAAGTAATAAAAATTACAATTCCTGTCATAATTCTCATTCAGTGTACCAAACGTACCCTAATAGTAGTATATACAATAAGAATTGAGACGAGTTTTCATGTTGTAGTATGAGTTTTGCATTATCTACTAGAGACCAGAGAGCTCATTTACCTTAACTAAATTGTTGTATAAATTTTTTTTTTTTTTTTTTTTTAAATCGTACTTTACCTCTCTAAACTATATTTTTCTTACACTTTGTAGTGGGCCTTTTTGTTATATTGAGTTGGGCTGCCTCCTGCGGTACTAAGCCCTAAGTGTTTGGGCTGGGCTACCTCTTGCAGTATTAGGTCCAAGTGTTCTGAGTAAGGGAGTTGAGACCAGTCCAACTGAAACTCAACTTGGTCCGGCTTGTGCGCAAAACTATGCCTCGTTTCCCAGGGACACGCTTATAGCAGGCAGAGTTTATTTTTAGATGAGTTGCGGCAGGCAGGTATGATGATAATAAAATAACAAAAATAGAGCACTTCGGCTTCTTAATTAAAGCAGAAAAAGTAATCCCTAATTAAGAGAAATAATCACAGTTTAACAACAATAGCTTTTATAAAGAAAGCAAGGGGAATAAATGAATAGCATATGGGTTAATCAAACAAGAGAAAGAAATCTAATCAAGTCTTGATCCGCAGGACCGAAACCAGAGAGAGAAGAACGTTTCTTCTCAAAGCAAATAATCTCCCAGGGAAATCTTGCTGTGGAAATTGATTACTTTGAGGGAAACGGACCTAAATGGTTAGTGCCCAAGGGAAAACCCTTTTTGCTTTTGGTAGAGAGCAGGATGTTGAGAGGGAGAAAAGGAATCAACCTATTGGTGCATGTCTGCCGATCTAACGCTCTATTTTTTCTTTCTTCCTTTTTAATTTTCTTCTTATCTTTCCTTTCTTTCCTCCACACTTGTTTTCTATTGTGTGGTTTTTTTCTTAGAAGTGCTTGTTACTTTCATTCTAGTGTCATGTTCCTGTGCACAGCAAAGGCCTCTTTTTATAGTGTCTGCCGTGACCAAATTTTACTGTTTTAGCCCTTAACTACCTTTGTCTGGTCTAGGTGTACTTGCCGACCACCACTGGTCCGTTTATGTGCCACCCCCTATCTCCAGAAAAAAAAAAACAATTTTGTTTGTTAGTCTGTTATGACGCCCTTTCCTGCCACGATGTGGGTACTCTCTCTCTCTCTATCCCTCATGGCATGCACCTAGTGGTTCCAACTCAGTCTTACTTCTTTTGGTTGGTATGTCATCTCAGCAGGACGTATCCCCCAAAAGAGCTTGAGCAGGAACCCCAGAATAGGTTTTCCTCTTTTTCCACTGCCAAACCATGCCCTCTTACCTTTGACCCATGACCTCACCATGTCCCATATTGGTTGAGTACAAGTTGGTGATGTCTGGGCCTTGTTCGTACCTTCCTTCCATATGTGTCCAAAATTTGCCTGCTGCTCATGCGTCCGCCGTGGTCTAGAGGCTTGTCTGCACAGTCTGCCGTCCGTTCTTAACCTTTTATGTGAGCTGCTTTTTGATTTCCCACTCTCCTTAGGGGCTGGGCTTTATTTGATACTGGGTTTTACATTTCTTTTAGCATATTCCTTGATTGCCATCATTTCCTGCCATACTACTCTGTTATTCCTGTTATAATGACTCAATCATGCTGAACCTCTTTAGGCCTACCATTTATTCTTTCCCCAGTGGCTTAGCATGGCCATGAGTTTTCTTACTTATAGGCTCCTGTGTCCCTTTGTTTTATCTTGGGCATCCTTGGCCCATTTGTTTTTCTTGGATTTCCTTGGCCCTTTTCCTAATTCTATGTTCTCATGGGCTTTTACTAACTTCATTGGACTTCCTTGGCCCAATTACCTTATCCTCATCCTTGGGGTTCGTGGGCTTGCCATCAACCCTTTACTTTCTTTGTTTGCATTGGTTTGGGCCTGCCGCGGCCCATTCTCACTTTTTTACATCATATATTGCCCATAGGTTTGCTATTTGCTATTTCTCTCTTTCCAGGCTCCTTTGAGCCCATTTGATTTCCTCAAGGCCCATTTATTTATTTTATGGACCTGTGATCCATTATTCCTGCTACTTTGACTTAATGGTTTTCTCTATCTGTTTGTCAACTCCTTTCTACCCATGTTACTAGGCTCCTTTCTTTCTCTATGACTTCTAAAAATGGCCCTCAACACACTTACCTTTCTAAACTATATTCTTTTTTACATTTACCCCTCTAAATTATGAGATTGCACACTTATTTCTATGGGTAATAGTTTAGGCAAGTAAATATGCAATCTCATAGTTTAGAAAGCAGTATTACGCGGGTAATAATTTAGGAAAATAAGTGTGTATTTTCATAATTTAGGAGGATAAGTGTAAAAGGGTATAGTTTAGGGGGTGAAGTATAATTACATTTTTTTAATGAGAACTCTAATAGGATTTGTTTTTCTATTGATTATGCCAAATAAATATATATATATATATATATATATATATATATATATATATTTTTCCTATTCGATTGTTAAATAAAAAGATATTTTTCTTTTTGTTTACCTCTATAAAAAGAGCTAGGCCGGTATTGTTAAGCTAAGAGGGAACATGTATTATTATTATTATTTTTTTTTTGGGTTAATATTGAAATTTGATTTGAAGCTTGGAACATATAACATCTTGATTATTCATTTTTTTTAAAACTACTTTGAGGAGTAATTTTTTTTAATAAGTTTGTGGTTATGAGTGCTTTTTTAATATATGTGTGTAGTTCGACTTTATTTTTTAAAATGTATAAAAATTTTATTTAATAACACATTTTAATGCACTTTAACCACTGTCTCACAAAAGCCATAAAAGACATAGGAGGAAGTAGAGCATTCATATCAATTCGTGCAAATTTTTTTTGTCTATTTTAGCATAAGAACCTACTTTTTCTATGTTACTTAACCATTTTTCAAAAAACACACGACATATTATCTATTTTAAACTCTATTTTATTAAAATATTAAAATATTTTAATTTTTTTAATTGTTTCTATTTCTTCACACACTACAACCACTCTCTTCTTTCATCGTCAAAAAACATATAAATTTTTTTTTAAAAGAAAGAAAATTTGAAATGTACAACAACTATGCTTGTGTATATTTACACAACATGCTATTTATGCGTATGGACAGATTAGGGCTAATATTTTTTTTAGCTGACCAATGCTAGAATAAAAAAAACTTACACAACTTTTCATATGACGAGTTGTGAGTGACAGAAAAAATATGGTGGATTCATGTAAATCCAGAATTTTATTACTCAGTTATGATAAAAATTATGTAAGTTTTTTTTTTTATGTTACTAGCATTTTCCTTAAATCTGTGGGCAGGCTAAAAAGCCCAACAACTTGTTAAAAAGGCCCTCAACATCTCCAACGAACGAGTAGAGTAAAAGAAATGGCTTTGCAAATTGGGTTCCCTCTCTTCAACCATTACCACAACCACAATCTCTGTAAACATGATAGATATGGTCCAACATTAATGTCTTCTCCCAGAACCCTCTTCTCAGTTTCATTGCCCAAAGCTTCTCTTTCATCAACTCAACAACACAACCCAGATACCACTCATTATTTGAATTTGAATATTAATAATAACAACACTCACAAAGCAACTCAACTTGGTTTTTTGAGCAAAAGGAGGAACCTCAACCTAGTAATTCTTGCATTGTTTTCAAATGGGTTTTTGCCAAACATGACAACAAAGCCCATTTTGGCTGAAGAATTGCAGCTCCAAAGGTACATAGATCCCAAGGAGGGTTTCACTCTCCTCAGACCCTCTTCTTGGATCAAGGTACTACCTTTCTTAGATTAAATTATTAAATTCGCAATTTTCTAAGAACTTAAAGCTTTTGGAATGGTTGGTAATTTATTATGGTTTCATAGCAAGAGGTTCCCAAAGCCTATTAAATTCATCATTTCCTAATAGCTTAAGTTTTGGGACAATTGGTAATTTATAGTACGAGCATACAAACCAACAGACAGACACACTTTCAGTAATGTTGTTTGTATAATTGAGGTTGGTTTTGTGTGGATAGGTTGATAAGGCAGGGGCAACTGTTCTGTTTGAAGAGGCTGATAAGGGAAGTAACAATGTTGGGGTTGTGGTAAACCCAGTTCGTCTTACAAGCCTTGGAGAGTTTGGGACTCCTCAATTTGTAGCCGAAAAGCTTATACAGGCCGAAAGGCGCAAGGTAACTTTTTTTGTTTAAATGCTGCTTTCTGGTGGGTATTGTATGTAATTGCTTCAAATGTGGAAGAAAGGAGATTTAAATTGAATGAAGTTCTTTGTTGACTCTTAGTGAAATGGTAAAAGCAAATCCAAATGGACATATGAAAAAAAGAATAGGATGGGCAATAAAAGGGTAAAACCACATTTTTAAAGATTAGATATTTTCATAATTAGAGGGAGACCTTGGCTTTAGTTTTGTGCGAGCACTTATGGCTGTTGTTTCACTTTTTCACTAGGTTAATTAATATTTCTGTGTTTTTCTCGCTTAATTAACACCTCAAGGACAAGGTGTTCCAGATGTTTTCATTTTGGTTTATAACTCTAATTGCACTGCCTGCTTAAGATTGAAACACAACTTGATATTTTTTGTTGTGTGTAAACTTGATCTTTTTTGTTGCGTGTAAACTTTTGGTTGGTAATTGAAGCACCACTATGGCTCTATCCATCTCAATGAGCCATCAAATGCAAATATCTATTATTTGGTGTAAATATTTTCAACTTTTGAATGGAAAGGATTTTTAAATAGATGGTGGGTTTAAATAAGAGGAAGAACTTTCATTTGGATAACTTGAAATGGTTAATTGTTTTTATCATAGCCAATGAGCTGTAGCTCAATTGGCACCTAATTCCCTTATAAGTTCCAAGGGGAGAGTGTGCGGTTATGGATTCAAGAACCATTAGATGCTTGTGTAACTTTCCAGTCCAAAATCATGTTTCTTTTACAAGTATCAGTTGAAACAAGTGGAAGGGGACAAGCAAAGCTTCTATGACAGAAAGTTTACATTAGGTTCTTTCATCAATCCAGATATTTTCACTTATTTTACCCATGTTCTTTTGAGCATGATTAACCCTTATTTTATACCAATTCCACTTTGGGGACCCAAAAGGCTTCACTGGTCTGTTATCTATCATTTGACTGCTTTTGGGTGTAAAGTGCTATATATGACTGATTGGCGGATTGAATGTCAGAACAGAACATAGGAAGTTTCAGTTGGAGAAACAATTAAAGTCATGCATGTGCCACCTCAGTAATAGTCCTTGGATGTTTTTTTATGAGTCATGGCTAAATTATGCTTGGTTGAGTTTGCTGCATCTCTTCTCTCTCTTTTTTTTTTTCAACAGTTCTCTTGTTGTATAAGGAAATTCAAGGCAAACAGTCATGAGTCCTTTTCTCATATAGGAAAGTACAAATGATGCTGAGGTGATTTCAGTTGCGGAGAGATCTGGCCAGGGAGGCTCACAAGTGTATGAGTTTGAGTATAAGGTTGACAGCACCAGGGGAGGGATGAAAAGGATCTTCTCAGCTGTATTTGTGGCCTCTAAGAAACTCTACCTCTTAAATATTACTCACTCAGACAAACCAGATAGTCCTCTTGATGTCCACACCAGAATGATGTTGGAGCAAGTTCTTCATTCCTTTGATGCAGCACCCCAGACATAAAATCACAACATGTGTCATGGAAACTTCATTTTTTTATGTCTTTGCTTGATCTTCAAAAGCAAAGGTAATGCCAATCACTTGTCTTGTATTCAGTTTATGTTGGAAGCAAGGATATTGGAAGCTTGCTTGATGAAGTAGTAAATGAGTGTTCTGAAACCACATTGACATGATTAAAGCCTACTACACTTTTTCCCCAGTTCAGTTCTAGCTTAAATATTCATTACTGAAATCAAAGGAAAAAAAGATGAGGTAGTGTTGAAAACTTGTTGCCAATGTTCTTGTGGATTCCACTAGTGAGATCTAGACATACATTCATAGATAAATATAACTGATACATATATGCATGCATATATTCATAGTTATAGCAGTTATTGGTCTACTTCATGATTCATTCACTTGGGCCATGAAAATAACTTAAAATATGTGAATAATCACACTACGTAGTCGACCCCATTTGGAAATACATCTCGGTTCACCAATCGATTTTTTTTATTCAGATGGAAATGCTCTAGAATGGAAGTAACCTTTGCTGGTGGATTCAAATGGCAGAAAAGTATCTTTTGTGGCATTCATCGTGAGTAGAATCATCCTTTAAGGATTTAACCATCCTTTCAAGTTATGAGAAGGCTATGTTGGGTATCACTAAATCCCTGATTATTCATTTTTGTTAATAAGAAATCAGTTAAATGGGCTTAAGTTGTAAAGTAACACAGGTGTGCTATTTTTGTCTAATATTTCTTATTCAAGATTTCTTCAGCAAATGCCTCTAGGCTTTTTGTAAATTGTATCATGTATTCCAAGTTTATTGGCCATTCTTTCAACAACAACAACAACAACAACAACAACAAAAAAGGTTTATTTCAAGTTTGTTGACTCGTGCTGTGGCGGTAGTTGTAACATCCATATTTAGAGCTACTAGTGCTACTATTCCTATTGTTATTATTGATGTAGAACAAGTTTGATATTAAACTGATGCAGTACAAAATTCTCTAAAGAAGTTTGCAAGAAAAACAAAACTGAAAAATATGATAAATTAATAAATCAACACCTACGCTTATTTGGAATCTGCATCAAGTGGGATAGAAAACCTAGGAATTGGCATCTAGGGTTGGCTACAGTTGAACCATTAGAAAAATTCCAACTTAGATTTTATTTTTCATAAACTTGTCTCCATCTGAGTACATTAACACGCATATATAGACTATTAGGACTAAATTCTAATTCTAATGACTTGGGTAAAAGCCTAATTATTGAATATGAAAGTAATCTTGGTTTAAGAAATTAAATAAAATACTAAAACCTAATTAGTCAATAGGAGCTAAGAAAAAAAATATATAATTGACCTCTAAAATAAAATAAAACTAAATCAAAATAAAATCCTATTTGCATTTCCCACATCAGATTAAGTATCTAGTGCAACTTGTTGCCTAATTGACCATGTTTTAATTATGTCAAATACCATTGCCGACTGAAGTTATATAAAGAAGACTTGTTTTGGGCACACACGAGGATTAAAAGCCTGGGGGACCATTGGGTTTCACATTGCACCAAGTCTTGTCTCAATAATTGAAGTATTCAAATCATGTGCTTAAAGATTAAATATAAGATCGAATATGCAATAAAGAATCAAAATCTTCCCAACCCACCAGTGACATTAAAATTACTCAATTGGAAAATTTATTAATTGAAGAAAGATCATTGCATCTTCGGATTCTAGCAAACCAAAAATATCCACAAAGTCTAAGTTCCAATTTCAAACGATGAAATTTTGATACAATTTTCATAAGAATAAGGAGGTGCCTTAGTTGATGAGCCAAATAGAGCCATCAAGCTGAGGAGACATCTAATAGAATACTAATAAGTAATAAGTAATGAAATTAACTAAAATGTAAATTGATTTTTTTTGAAATTTTTAGTAAATACAAAGGACTCGTGGCAGAAACTTAGGCCTTCAGTAGTTTAGTTTAGTATAACCAAATGACATGCAATAAACAGTTTTTAGGGTTTGAACTTCTCTGAATTTTGACTTAACTATAATAATTAATGAGATTAATTATAATATTAATTTATTTTTTTAGATTAAACAATATTAAAAAAAAATTAAAGGACAATAGTGGATTTGGGCCTTTGAGCTTCAATTTTTATATTTTTACTAATATTAATTGAGTTTTTTAGATTAAACAATCTTAGAGAGAGAGAGAGAGAGAGAGGATGGATTTGGGCCTTTGAGCTTCTCAATGTTTATATTTTTACCATCAGTGTATTTGTGTGATGCATTGTTTAAATAATAAAATGAATGTGTTTCACAAATAATAATAATATGAAATATATATATATATATATATATATTAAAGTATTAGCTAAATTAATACAAATTAGATAAGACTTTTAGAATTGCTTTGCATTGATTAGAATTTTTGGAAGCAAACATTGAAATCAAATAAATTAAGTGGCTTTTCTAAAAATTTATAATTTTTTTGCTAGAAGGGAGTAGCGGTTGGAGCCTACATTAAGTTCTGGCACAAACTAATAATTCGTTCCATGGCATAATAAACTATTATTTCGTTTAGATGAAATCAGATTCTATCTTATTATAATAAATATAATATGATTCATTGATCATGCTTGATCTTTTTCAGCAGTGTGCAAGTACTGGAACTTCCCGAATGACTTTTCTTGATGGACTTGAATAAAGGTTTAATTTATATGATATAATATATAGCCTTTATGAATCAGTGGCATCCACTTCCTTCTGATCAGGCTTAATTAGTTTCAAGATTCAATCTCTCGTGCCTTAGAATATATGTATGCATATCCTAACAGCCAGCCTCGTGAGTTGACTAATGGCATAAGATGAGGAGAGATCCCAGTAACACTGGAATGACATGCTTTGATTTATACATTTTCCCCCCCTTGAAATCATGAGAGTGTCAACTATCACCAGTATTTTGATATCTCTCTTTTGTTAATGGGTGTCCTTATGTATCCGTTAAGGTTACATTAAATATACTAAAATACTTTTACTTATTATGAGTTCGAGATAAAAAAAAGAGTGGCGAGACACTTGTGTTGTGTGTCATGAAAGTATAGAAAAATGATTGCAGCTTGACTAATACATTAGATGCTTCCTTATCGAATAACTTAGGAATTTGGACACCTATAAAATGGACCCAATCATTTTTTTATATAGTAATTACCATTTACCACCGGTGCTTTGACATAATATGCAACAGAATTAAGCAATATCGCATGTTCTATTTTCTGCCACAATGCATCTTCAAGCCAATGGAAGGAGCTTTGCATGTGCCCCAGCCCTCAAGTCATGGTGCATGCATATATATATATATATATATTGGATTTTCATGATTTTTAAGTAGCTCCACTACTGTCTGTTTTCCATGTCTTGAGGGTTATGGCTAATCACTAATGCACGTTTGTCCATGCATTCTACTCCTTCATGATTATGAAGATTTCTTAAAGAATTTAATTTCCTGGCCGAGAGAGAGAGGGTTTTATTTATTTATTGATACAATAGATTAAACCTACGATGTACACTCTGTGATATTTACACTTATTATTAGGCTAAGCAACTAATTGATTTTTGTTGTTGGTAGGATTTGAACCTCAAATCTGTTATTTGAAGACAATAGACTTCACTAGTTAAGTTAACTAAAACTCACAATTTGAGAGAAAGGGTTTGGCAAATTTTGCAATTATTAGATAGTCATCTTGAAACAAAAAGTATATTTTTTTCTTTTTGGAACACAACATGATTAGGAAGATATTTGTAGGTTTTAGTTAACTCGGTAAAGTTTCTGTTGGTTGAATAAGAAATCTAGAGTTCAATCCTGTTTACACCAAAAACTTATTGGTGTCTTCTGTCTTGATCTAATGATAAAGAGAAAAAATCATAAAAACGGACGCCATAAGTTGATATAAAAATAAATAAATAAATTAAAGATAATCTAAGTTGATTTTTGGTCTTAGGGTGCAAGCTTTAGTTAATTCTGTTTTTAATTCTGGTTCCCACACGGCTGAGTAAGATAACTCAGATTCTTGCCAGCTCTTTTAATTGAAACGGACCAGTGAAAAGTATGCATTGCATGATAACAAATTGATAGTGTTCAAAGAAATTATGTGTTTGTTCTCAAAAAAACAGTGTCCCAAAATTTCAAATTCATTCATGCCACATCTTGTTAATATAAAATTTGATGGGGTTGGTTTGACTTCATTTACATCTCAAAAGGAACAAGAAAAGGAAAAGCAAAAACGATTAAGTAATTTTGTTTTTCATTTTCTAATCCTTTAAAGACTCAAAGACCCAATGAGTTTCCACGTGAATTCCAACCCCAAAAAAAAAAAAAACAAAAAAAAAAAACCCAATCTGTATGATTTCATTATGATTTATGAGATGAATGAATTTAGTTATAATATCATATCATATTATATATCATATATCATTATTATATAATAAAAGTTGGATTTAGAAGTTGTAATTGCGACAAATGACTACACTCAAAAAAATTACAGTAGTTTTTAGATAAAAACAACAATTTGTTTGTTCTTATCAATTTCTTTAGATAAAATAACAAAAAAGTTTTAACAAAATATGCAACCTACATTCAACAAATGTAAAACTTAAAAAAATATTAGCACGTGTATAAAAATGATTTTAATCGTTTGCACTATTTCATTATCTTAAAGACCTATATCAATTTGGTCTCATCTATCACACTGTTTGCTTATCAACAATTTTTTATTTTCATATTTATCTTCAAGTATATCTACAACTTAAGATTAGATCATAGGGAATAATTTGATGAGATTTTATATTAGAGTTTAACTTCAAACTCTACTGTCTCTTCAATAAAATCAGTCAGAAAAAAAAAATTTATAAATATTTGCATTCTTTAAGGGTGCCTACAATGAAAGCTACAAGTTCTCCTTTCCTCTCCCAGGTTATTTAACTTTATCATTTTTTTTTTTTTCATTATGTTCATGAAATACATCATTTTTTTTTTAATCCTATAAGTAACTATATTGGAACTCTTTGAAGTTTTTAGTCCATAATAAGTATGATCAATCCTCATTACTTCTTGCACATATTCTTTATTCTTTTGCCTAAATTTTCTAAGGTGAAAAAAAAATGAAAAGTATTCTTGTTATTAGAATTTTGAAAATTATTATTTACTGTAAGCTTGAATTGTCACTTAGGAACTTGATTAATTAGATCTTCGTCAACTATGATCTATTGGGATATGATTACAACAAAGGATTCTCAAGAGGGATAAAAATCATAAAAATTAAGGTGTAGTCGGCTTAGCAAGTTTGGGGGTCTAAGGAGGGAAAGAGTTCAAAAATAAAAAATAAAAATCTTAACCAATGTTGGGAGATGTTTTATTAACAAATGAAAGTGATCGCAAGTTGCAACTAGTCAAATTGTTTGCGTGCATATTATTTCCTGCCCGTTAAAAATTCAAAGCTGACCACATGATGAGATATTTATTCAAGATAATTGGCCGCAATCTTGGACTTCCTGGATTCCATTGGAATGGAGATATTCTTCAAGACTCTTGGAATCTTTCCATCTTTGAGATTTCCTGTTCTATCTTTGATATTTCCTGTAATAGTTGCATATAAGATCCACAGTGATGTGAAAAGATATTGTCTTTTACATGTGGTAAATTGTCATTTATTGATAATGATTGATACTAAAAGTGACATGGTACAGGTTTAAGTTTAAAAATTGCTTTTTCAAAAAATAGTTATAGGTAAAGCAAGGCCGCCTACCATGACTTTTTTTAAATCCTACAAAAGTGGAAGTTTTAGTTTTGTGTATTGGGAAGCGAATTTTTTTTTTTTATTGTATTATACACTCTTCACATAAGAGTTCACATATGGTCTTATGCATGGAACCTATTCTTAGGAGAGAGAGAGAGTGAGGCGCAGTATGTGCAGAATATAGTAATTTCTTAAAAACGGCACACTTTATTATTGCAGCTTTTATTTTACTTTGCGAAGCAATATAGACCACGCAAAACTCAAGAGTGTGAACTAAGAAGCGTATGGGAAAATAATCAAATAGAACACTTGACAGTTGTTATTAAAACTATTATTGGAGGGAACTAATTAACGAGAATTCAAACTTGGCAACAGTTTGACTTATATATCATTATATCTATCAGCACCCTTTTCCGAAAGCTGGATCCTTAAAGATTCTAGAGCAGAATATACAAAAGTTTATAAGTCAAACCCTTTCTTTCTTTCTACTCTCTATTTCATATTTGTTAAACCATCTTTGAGATCAATTTCCAAGTGATATCTTTGATATCATGAGGAACCACCAACAGGAGCCTCAGGTGCCACAAATCCCACAAATGGATTCTGGGGAGAAGCGGCTCAATGAGCTGGGTTACAAGCAAGAACTCAGAAGAGAAATGGTAACTATTCCTTTATTTGGTTATCTTACTACTATATGTATTTGTTTTTTTGCTCCTTATAAAGTTCTTTTTATCATTGCATGGATTTTCTTCTTCTTTCTTGTTTGATTTGCTCTTATATAGACTTTTACTAATAGGGTTGCTCTAATTTGATGCAGACTTTGTTCAAAACACTGGCAATATCATTTTCAACAATGACCCTTTTCACTGGGATTACTCCCCTGTATGGTTCAAGTCTTCAATATGCAGGTCCTGCAAGTCTTGTTTGGGGGTGGGTGGTTGTATCATTCTTCACCTGGTTTGTTGGAATTGCAATGGCTGAGATCTGTTCCTCTTTCCCAGTTAGTACCTTTCCATCTTCCCCTGTTCATTTATTTATTTAAATATTACTATTTGAAAATATTAGGCAAAAATACATTTTTGGTTACTATATTTTGCCATGTTTTCAATTTGGTCCTCAAGTTTTTGTGATTTCATTTTGGTCCTTATATTTTTATACTTGTCGTTATTTTGGTCTGTGCCATAATCTCGCTTATAGAAAATGCCTACGTGATTAATGAACTGCACTGCTAACTTAAAATTACTTTTTTTTTTGTTTTTTGGTAAGTGAGATAATGGTAAGGACTTAAATGACAATAAGTTTAAAAATATTAGGACAAAAATGAAGTTATAAAAACTTGAGGACCAAATTGAAAACATGGCCAAAATATAGTGACCAAAACTGCCATGGAGATTTGTTCTATTTAATCATTTGCTCCTGAATTTAATATCTGCTCATTATCCAAATGCATATATCTATAAAAGCATAAGAAAGGAAACATGATGCAACTGATGGGCTTATTAGAAACTGAAACTTGATGTTCCCTTTATGGAAATCAAAATTAAAAAGAATATATGAGGATGATATTCACATCAAAATTTCCAAAGCCATGTTAAATTCTATTGAGCATGACCTTGTTACAACTTAAACCTGTTGAGAAATCAAGTAGCTTTCTTATTTTCATCACAAGAGAATAGTTGTCCAATGTATGATCTTTACTGAGTGAAAACCAAATTTTTGGCTTTATGCACGTTGCAAGTATTTTACAAGAAACATGTTTATGGATCAGAACATTAACGATCCATGTTCAGTGCCCAACACAACAGATAAACTCATAAAAGTTTTACTTTGTTTAGTGAAAAGAGGATAGCAATTAAACCAGTTTCAGGATAGAACTCAAGATTAAATTTGAAGTAATCTTGTTGCAGAAAGTAAATTTTTCTGTCTTTACATCCAAAAACTTGTTTTGAGCCTGCTTTCTCAGCAACATTGATAGAGCTACCTTATATGATCCAATTTTTTTTTCTCCTGGCTTGCTAATATCTATTACAAATCATTATTCCCTTAATAATGGCTATGAATGCATTTTGCTGAAGTTTTAGATGACTGACTTTCTCTTGGTTGTGTGTTAAACAGACTACTGGTTCTCTCTACTTCTGGGCTGCCCATTTAGCTGGCCCCAAATGGGGTCCATTTGCATCATGGTGTTGTGCTTGGCTAGAGACCATAGGGCTCATTGCTGGCATAGGCACACAGGTACCTTTTTTCCAAATATTTTATAGAGTTTTTCTATTAATGTTTTTGGTATATGGTAAATTGGTAATCGTATTTAACTTCTTTTTTCCCTAACTGGGTGGAGAAGGCTTATGCAGGATCACAAACAATGCAAAGTATCATTTTATTATGCACTGGCACAAATAAGGATGGAGGGTACTTGGCTCCTAAATGGTTATTTCTATGTATGTACATAGCCCTGACTCTTATATGGGCATTTCTCAACACTTTTGCATTGGAAGTGATTGCCTTCATCGATATAATTTCAATATGGTGGCAGGTATAATCTATATAAGCTTGCTTGTATGCCTTTTACAGTTTATACTCTAGTTGATAATCAAGATGTGAACCATTTATACTCTAGTTGATAATAAAGATAATGGTGTTAAAAAAAGAGACAGTGAGCAAACATAGGATACAATCATTTTCACTCTTCCCAAGAGTTGTTCCTTTCATCCCTGTTTATGGGAACCTAATCTAGCATCACCTATGCTCCATTTCCTGTTAAAGAAGTTTTTAGGCTATGCCGGAGACTAATCAAATTGGAAAGCGATTGAAGTGCAGAAAAAAATATATAGTAGTGTCAAAGTCCATTTATCTTATAGCAGTTAAATTATATACATTCCTCTACTATAGTGTCATTACCAGAAGAGAAATCAAAATACAAAAATAACTGAAGTAAAAAATTGGTTGTAAGCCAAAATGATAAAGAAATTAAAAGTTTATTTGCATGAAAAATTAATAGCATTTCTAATTGCCTCAAAAAATCAGAAAAGTTAGTCCGATTTTTAGTTGTGATACATAAACAATCATAAACTAGTCAATTAGGGCCTGTTGCAGTGGCATACGGACAAATCTTCAATCCTAAAGTGGGCTTTTATGACCTCATGCCTTATTTGGTTTCCAAAATTGAGGAAATGGAATTTTAAAATTTTCTGGGATGGAATGGTTGTAAGTTTCTATTCTTTTCCCAGGATTTTCTTTCCAACTATTTGTGTATCCTAAAAAAGATCTTCTTTCCTGCTGTCTCTATCACGGCAAAGTTAGGCGTTAGTAATTAATGGAGTTCTAATCAGAAAATCTCATCCAGCTCAGTAAGCCTGACTGGCAGAACCTAGTCTTCCAATTTCTACATCAACTTTTATGGAATAATTAACATGTGAAATGTAATATTTTCAGTTCTAACATTTGGTTGCAATCCCTTTTTCAGGTCATTGGAGGGACGGTTATTGTTATAATGCTGCCCTTGGTAGCACTGACTACACAATCTGCTTCATACGTGTTCACGAATTTTGAAGTAGCACCTGGGACAACTGGAATATCAAGCAAACCTTATGCAGTCATTCTATCTTTTCTAGTCAGCCAGTACTCACTATATGGATATGATGCTGCTGCACATTTAACTGAGGAAACCAGAGGGGCAGACAAGAATGGCCCCATTGCAATTCTTTCCAGCATTGGGATCATTTCAATATTTGGATGGGCTTATATTTTGGCCCTTACTTTCAGCATTCAGGTATTTGTCATGATGACTAATTTTATCCTGTGATTTTGGCCCTTACTTTCCAAACAAGTAATCGGACACTACTGCAAAGTTCAGAACTCTGGTTGTAATGAGTTATTTCAATTCCTCTATTTCTTTTATTCATTTTTTTGGCCCTAAATAATACTCCCTCTGTCCCATAATATAGATGATAACCTTAACCTTTTAGGTCATCCTAAGATATATGAAACTTTCAAAAAATGGAAGTTCATTTTCCTATTTTCCCCTCATCTTATTTCAAAAATCAGAAAGGATTCTTGTCAAAAGTTATGCCAACTCTAATATAAATTAGAGGACATTTTAGGAACATCACTATATTTTTTTCCCTTTTTTGATAATAACTTTGTCATTTCAAAAGTTCTGTCTATTGTGAGATGGAGGGAGTAGCATAAACAACAAAGTGAGGGTGTTCAAAGTTGCATTCAATCTTCCTCTTGTCATAAGTACTTGCTGCTTCTAGAAATTACTATGCAATGATATTAATGCAAATTGAGTAGCATAATCTTCTCACTTTCTGATATGAGTAAAAATAAGTCCACGTACACTGTATGTTTTTATATTGTCTTTTAGTAGGGTCATTACCTTCTTTTTTTTTCCAATTATTCTCTGGATATTTTTCTTATATGATATGCTTTGCAATTTTTCACTCAGGATTTTGGCTACCTATATGATCCAACCAATGAAACTGCTGGAGCATTTGTGCCAGCTCAAATACTCTATGATGCATTCCATGGTAGATATCAGAGTGCTACTGGAGCTATCATTTTACTATTTATCATATGGGGTTCATTCTTCTTTGGGGGGCTCTCAATCACTACTAGTGCTGCGAGAGTGGTAAGTGGCTATCATTTTTTTACATAGTTATTATTGGCATTGGGAAGAATGGGGATTTGGAGGGGATGAGGGCTCATTTCTAGCTTGAGTTTGGGGAACCACTACCAACACCTGTTTTGTAGTGGCAAAACAAGTGAACTGTGAACTTTAGCAAGAGCCTTCTATTGTAGTCCTTGTGCCAGCTTATATAAATCATGTGAAAGTATGTCATTACATGTATTACCATTGGGCATCTCCCATATATCTGCTGCTAAGCCTCAGTTTTGCGTGTTATCCTGTGAACAATAGCATCTCAAGTTGTCCACCTGCACAGGAACTATGTTATGAACAATAGACTTTGAGCTTCCAATTTTATACTTAAGTGAAATCATTACATTGTTAAGGGTATAACTATGGTATTTTATATATTCTCTAGAATGAGAAGCAAATGCAAAAACATTTAGAAGTTTTGAACTGTACTTTCTTGTATGCACAAGACAACATTACTTTCTTGTATACACATCTAAGTTCTATACTTCATATTGTTAGAAATGTCAAGAGCAATATCCATGTTGAACTATCTCTTAGAATTTTTCTGTTTATATTTCTGCATAACCATTTCACTGATCCATGTTATCCTTCAGGTATATGCTCTATCAAGGGATAAAGGAATTCCCTTTTCAGCCATTTGGCGAAAAGTGCACCCAAAACACAAAGTTCCTTCAAATGCTGTGTGGCTCTGTGCAGCCATATGCATTCTTCTTGGACTTCCAATCTTGAAAGTGAATGTAGTCTTCACTGCCATAACATCCATATGTACAATTGGTTGGGTTGGCGGCTATGCAGTTCCAATCTTCGCAAGAATGGTTATGGCTGAGAAAAACTTCAAGCCTGGGCCATTTTATTTGGGCAAAGCAAGAAGGCCAATTTGCTTGGTTGCCTTTTTGTGGATCTGTTATACCTGCTCAGTCTTCCTTTTGCCAACTTACTATCCAATTACTTGGAATACTTTCAATTATGCACCAGTGGCATTGGGTGTAGGTTTGGGTCTAATAATGCTTTGGTGGATGTTGGATGCAAGAAAATGGTTTAAGGGACCTGTTAGGAATATTGATGGTCAGAATGGAAAGGTTTAACTTCCCTCTTGTATTGAAAATTTTTGTTCGAATTCTTCCCATGAACTCCTTGTTATATAAATGTTTACCAATAAAAAGAGTTCCAAATTTACTGGTCAATGTGAATTTGTAATTACCAATTTCAGATTGTCCAGTCACGCCCCCAAGAAATCTTATTGGTCACTTTAGTCAAGATGCAAGAATAATCTGGCATTGCAATTCTTTCTACCAGAAAGTGAATTTGGTGTCCCAGTTACATGTTTGGCAAGGAGTGCCAGAGATGAGGAAAGCCAATAAAATCAACAGCTAAGTTTAAACTAATTGAATTTTATCCTACATGTAGTGACCCACTAAGGAGCACATACCAAAATATTTGATCACAGCCCAAGTATGGAAGTGCTTCTCTGTCGTGGTGGCTCATACAGCTCTTTGTGGTAAGAAATATTATTGCATAAGAATCATAAGATATACAACTTAATAAATATGAGTCTGCATAAGATATACAACCTAATAAATATAAGTCATGTACCTAGGATACAATTAGCATTGTATCAAAATGCGCTACAATGCATTGTTATACTGAATTATACACTAAGGAACTACTTCCCTATTCACATAATCTGGAGACTCGGGGAATTGCATCAGCTGTGATTTCAACTCACTCCATTCTACCACTCACAAATTATATCTTGCATTCTTTGACAGAACATCTGTAGACACTTCCTCATTGTCAACCAATTTCCTTGCATGCTTTTGAAATGCATCAATATTCTCCGAATCAAAAGCCAGCTATCTTGGGTCACCTGCTGAATTGTACACTAAGGAACTACTTCCCCATTCACATAATCTGGAAACGGAGGAGAGAATTTTTTCAGCTGAGATTTCAATTTACTCCATTCTTCCACCCACAATTTATAGCTTGAATTCTTTAGCAGGACATCTCTAGAAACCTCCATATTATCAACCAATTTCCTTGCATACTTTTCAAAAGCATCAATATTCTCCCAAAGAAAAGCCCGCTTTCTTGGGTCACTTTCACTTCTAATGTTATCAAGCCACTCCCTTGCTTCCTCCACCCTTGCCCAAAAGCATGAATCTTGAGTTAAACTTGCAAGCTTGCTCCTCTTATTATTTTCATCCATACTTACCTTTCTCTCTCTCCACCACCTATCAAAAATCTCATACCTCCTCTCCCTTCCATGCTTCAAGTAATGGCCCTTGACAAGGTGCATCCCTGTCCGATAGTATTCTGCAATGTCCAATGGCTCAACCAGGAGTTTATAGAATTGTGAAGTATTGACCCATTTTGCTCGCCTATTAAAATCATAAGGCAGTTCATTGTTATCCAACATTTTGATGACATTATTCCAGAAAGCAGCAAGCTTGTGCCGGTTCAAGTTAACTTTAGAGCCCTTTTTTGAATTATCCCTTAGCTTGAAACAATCATAGTACCCCATGTGGTCATCAGACTCATCACAAGATGCTTTATACCATTCTATCTGAGCTCTGTATGGATTAATTTTCGCTAAGCTAACAGCCAGCTTGGCAGCATTCAGGTTTGGTCTGAGACCCATTCGCCTTGCCGTCTTCAAGCAGTCTTTGACAGGTCTGGCAACTGTTTCCTATAGGTAAAATAAAAGGAGAAATGGTTAATTCAATTCAACTCAAAGCAAGGGCAGTAAGATTCTGTATGAACATATTCAGAAACCACTCTGAACATATTGATGTGGTATTCAGATAATGATTGGCCTTTTGAACTAAAAAATAAAAAATCTAAAGCTGCTTGTCCATGTCATATTTGATGTTGTTTCTCAGAAAAAATTTAGGGACCTTTAGGGAGTACCTGTAATGGAGCTGAAATGAATTATATGAATGGTTTCAGTTCCTAAAATATATGACACTCGGAGAAATTTTTGAGATTGATAGAATGCACTACCTGGCTATATATCCCCAAGGACTGTAGTGAAATAGCAACCCCTGATTCATAGCTTGACTCAGGAATATCTGCTTGCATGAAGCTTCCCTGGTTCAAATACTGTAGAGAAACTTTCTCCACATAATCTCCATACTTGAGATGATCCTCAACACAACTATATGGAGAACCAGTCATAAGCAACAAATGCATCATCTTGATAACAGACACAGCATTATCCACACAAATTGCTCCCTCTTCAGAACAAAACAAGTAGCTTCCTAGTGGCCAAAATAAACTTTTTGCTACCTCTTCTCCTGCTTGTGCTATCACTTCCAAATGACACAAGACCAAGCGAAAGAGCTCTGCTTTATCTTCGTCGTGTAATTGGGCAAGCATGCCAAAGCGAGGACAATTCATGGACAAATGCCAATACTGCAGTAGGAAATGTAGCTGAGTAAAAGATGCTTGAGGAGCAAAGAGCATTCTTGGCATGATGTCATGTTTTGAGACTACATTACAAAAGTTACCACCCCATCTTTCTCTAAGGATAGCTTTGGAAAGTGACTCATTGCCAAGCATTGGAGAGCCAAAAGTGATGCATAGGACTTGTAAGGGAGAAGAGACAGATTGGAAGTAAGAGAGGAGCCAAAGTGTACAAAGTGTGGCAACTGTTCCTCCTAGAGAGTGGCCAGTGATGACAATTGACTTGCTTTTTTCCTTTAGTGCCAACATCTGAAGAAATCATTTGCATGTTTTAACTTTCTTACATGAGGCTTAATCATGCAATTAATAACCATAGAAAATTAGAACTTGGGAACAATTTACTCATTCTGTAAAAGTTAGGAATATTACCACGTAATGGATTAGCTGAACTTTCCTTCCAACCAGTTTGAAGGGTGATTCTAACTGTTTTTAATAGATTTAGCATAAAGTAGGACTAGTATTATACTTTAATTGATTCTACTTTAATGACCAACTGTGTAGAGATTTGAAAGATTCAAAATTTTCCTCCAAATCGGTTTGGAAGAATTTCCTCTACTTTATTATATAACAGCTCATAACACCAGTAACGTATATTATTTGAATAAATCATGCTACTAAAAGTACATCTCATCAATCGCCACCTAATTGGTTGGAAGAATTTTCCTGGGTTTTGTGATAATCGTATTCCTCTTTGAATAGGTAATTAATAATTACTTCCTATATTTTGTAATATTAATTGGAGTGGTGATATTCGGCAAGGGAAAATGAAGAGCCGCAAAAGATGAATGAGAGAAGTCAAGAATGAATGCATGACGGTATTTTTTTTTTTTTTTAATGCATGACGTTATTAATAACACGTGGGAAGCAAAAGTTGACCAAAGCGTGTGATTCAAGTTCTTTGACTATAGCATAGTTTATATATATATATATATATATATATATATAAGTAATAAAATAATGATGCTCTAGATCAATATGTGCTTTTGCAGGTGATATGTACACGATCAAATTAGGTGAGCTTAAGGAATCACGTATTCTTAAGGGAAGAGTACCATATGAACCAATCAGTTCTTCACAATGTTTCTTCTCAAAAAAAATAAATAATAAAAAAATAATTAAAAGTTCTTCATAATATTTATTATTATGCTTCTAGCAATTTGAACAAAAGGGGTCATTAAATCAGGTGATTGGGCTGATATATATAATATATTTTGCAAACAACTTCTAAAGTTTTTCAATGTTTTCCATTGCTTGTTACACTACACTGGTTACACTAATGCTATGTTTGGATGTTGGAAAAATGAGGGGGAGTAGAGTAGAGGGAGGGAGAGTGATTAAATTACTTTGTTTGGATGTTTTTTAAGGAAGAAGTGAGAGGGATTTGGAAGGGTTTGAACTACTTCTAACCCCTCATTTTTAATTCCCCCAAATTGGAGAGATTTGGAGGGAGAGTGAAGGATAAAAATCTTTGACAAAATGAATTACCAAATTTGTCCTTACTATATTAACAAAATTACAAATGAAAAGACTAATTACTCCCCTCTCTCTTACTAAATTTTAAAAACATCCAAATAAGGTGGAGGATAACTATTCCCCTCTACTCTACTCCCCACTACTCTTCTCCCCTCTACTCCCCTTTACTCTCCTCCCTCTTTAAAACTTCCAAACATGCCATAAGTTTTAGTCTCATCAGATATGTGTTATTTAACATACAAAAACATAACGAAAAAAAAAAAGCATAATGAAAAGAAACTCATAAAAAGAAAAACATACCTTTATGTAATGAGATTAAGTTATTGAATTTGATGATAAACAATTATTAGAATGCTAACAAGATTTCCTTTAAAAAAAAATATAAAAAAAGAAAAGAAAAAGAATGCTAATAAGATTTCCAATTGCGTTTGACTTGGTCCAAAAGTCCCACTGACTGAGCACTTGGTCAATCAAATTTCTCTATGTTCAAAGTGGTTGGTTTCTTTTTTTTAGTGGCTTATTGCCCAACCTAAAAATAAATAAATAAATAAAAATTTATATAACCAAAAAGAAGTACTTTACCAAGTTTATACATTAATAACAACTTGGGCATCGAAGAAGAAAGTTTATAGTAACTACAATGGAAAATATTTTTAACAAAGTGTTCGTAAAAATTCAAAAGGATTGGTTATAAAAATGAGATTTATTAACGTGTGTCATTTGAACATACATGTAAACCATTTTAAAAAAAAATTTTATGAAAAAACGAAAAAATAATTAACTATTGTATGTTATCCGGACCCTATAAAAATTGCTTCTGCTCCCTGGAAGCTTAACTTTTCCACTATTTCAAAGGGTAGACAAGACTATGAAGAGGCTAATCTGGAAAGTGGAAAGTGGCCCCAACCAAACAGTACTTAAGATTAAGAATAAAAACAAAACAAAAAAAAAAAATAACCACGTAAGTGGTGGCCACCACTTACGTGCCATGGCCCATGGCATCAAGTAAATACAAAACGATAACGGCACGAAAGGGGATCGCCGACACTAATAATTCTTTTTTTTTTTTATGAACAATTATAATTTTTATTTGTCGCCGCTTGTTGGTTTGTTTTTATTTGACCCTCGAGACAAAATTAAAATTGGAATTTTCATGACATTTTTTGTTCTTTGAGAAAATATTCCATAACATTGCACATAGACCGCATAATAATCTTGAATTTCGTACAAAAAAAAAACAAAGAAAAGTGGGAATTGTACCATCTTTAGCATCGTCATTGAGAAAGAGAATTTTATATCACTGTTATGAGTAATTCTTAGATATTTCTGAGAATCTGAAGCACAGAGAACGATACGCTATTCTTTCATATTCATGGTGAGTCCACCTCACATTCATGGTGAGTCCACCATGAACATAAAAAGAGAGAACATCATTTATTCATACTCTAAGAGTACTTAAGAATTTTTCTACTGTTACATTTATAATAGTGACACCAAAAATCAACTCCATTATTAATTAAGGGATTCTTAATGTTTTAAATAAATAATCAATCATAAGCAATCCATTTAATCACAATAAGAAAATACATAAAATTATACACTACCAAGGAAGGAGTTGCATTTTTTGGTGAATGAAACCAATGCTTGTAATTTGACCATGCTACCAAATTTAGCAAATTTGATAAGTTTTGATCATAATATTAGAATTAAGTTATACTTTATGTAAATATTTTTTTAATTTTATATTATTAAAAAAATAAACTATTTTTAAAATTCTATCATTGTGTTATATGTTTTTTTTGTTTTTAACATGTACGGTCAATTTTGTGCTAATTAGACTATTAGTGACTATCTTATCTATAAACTCATAATTTGTGTTATTTAATTGAATTTTTTTTATTAAAAAAATCTCTTAAATTCAACCTTTTATATATGTGATATTTATTGATTTATAAGTAGACAATAACGGAATAAAAAAATGATTTCAAATTTTCAACAAAAAAGACTAAATAACATAACATTAACAAAAATTGCATCAAGTCAAATGTAACTAAAACCTATATTGTACCATGTCTTCCTCCACCAACTGTATTTTTATTCAAGTTTTTAATTAGGAAATTCTAAGGACTGAATCTGTGTGCGCATGCATCTATACATGCAGTATACCACTTCCTACCATTCTCACCTTACGTAGATCTGTTTATTAGAAAAAGTCTTAGAAACCCATCAAAAACTTTTGACCATTATATAAAATTATAAATTAAGCACGGGGAATTGAGAAAATTTGTACCAAATAGGAGTTAAAAAATTAAATTGAAGTAGCTGCTGAATTTTTTTTGATAAATTTGATGATTACCCGTTACAAAAAAATAAGGGATTTGAATCATTTATGTTTTTTTGAAAAATATCAACGAGTTAAATTATAAAACTTTTAGCAAGTAACTTCGAAATTGTATGCTACATTTACACCCCAATAATCTTTAATTTATTCAGTAACATATATAAATGATGATAACACACACATCGCCACCAGTATACAAGATATAAAGCCATGTGAATTTATTATAAAATACTAATAAAGTTTGTAACCCAAATCAAATCAAAGGTCATATAAAGTTTCTGGGAGCATTCTATCAAGATAAAATAAAATAAAAGTTTGTGGGAGCATCCACCAATTGAACAGACTCCATCCTTCTTTATCTTTCTAGTTACACCTAATTAATTTGTATTCTTCAGGCAATTAGATTGGCCACTAATGTGTGGCATTATTAATAAGGGTAAAAATGAAAGGAACCTTTCATAGTTATTCTTTCTAACATAAAATCACCCCAAAAAAAAAAAAACAAAAATGGAAGTAGACAACACGGAAGAAAAGGCTCTTTCCTGCGAAGAGATTGGATTGAAGACTGAATTTGACCTCCCAACTACAATTCAAACAGACAAAGAGAATCGAATTGGGCTCAATGGCTAAATTTTTTTGTCACAACTATATAAAAATTGTGACAATCACTTGGCCAAAAATGTGATGGTACAAAGATACAATCCAATTTTTTGCCTTTATGTGGTGATCATGGACAAAACAAGCTTTGGAAGTCACCAAGCAACATCTTCAAGAGGCTTTCAAAGGAAAATTGAAATTTGGTGATGAGATACGACATTTAGAGTACATGAAAATATATGACTCGTGTCCTAGACGGAAAATTATTAGATACTTCTTGACAGTATTTCAATGTCTTATTGGCTGCTGTCTAATACAATAGGGTCTCTCTCTCTCTCTCTCAAAATTTACCAATTACCAACCTTGCTTTTATGAGTGGCTTGCATTATTGAGATATCAATGCAAACAAAAGTTAAAAGTCTTTTTAAATAATTAATTCTTGTATGTTTTTTGTTCACCATTTTTTTTTTTTAAATTTGCACGTTTTATATAATATGAATAATATGAAAGGAATATCTTGTGAGGAGGGTCCTCTTGGAGGATCAGAATTCAGAAATCAACTCTTTCAAGTTCACATCTCTACTTCCCTTTTCTCACACACTTTCACTAGATAGTGCTTCTCTTTACATTTATTTTTATTAGCATTATTTTCCTATCTTCAAGTTGTTAGAACCTTCCCTTTTCACACCTTTATGATTTTATGGTGTTAGATGATTACTTAACAGTTTAACGTTAAAAATTTCCTTTTGGGGCAACCTTATTAGTAATGCGAGGTAAAAATATAGAGGGCAATAGAGTTAGCATGGTTCATATTATTTCCATTTATAGTAGCCCTTCTGGACCCAGATACCTTTTTTTGTTTTTATTTTTTTCAAAAACTTATCAGTATCTCACCCTAGTTCAGTTGGCATTGAAGCCTCTTCTATCAGCATATATAGTCCAAAGACTACAAACCAAAAAACAAAAACCTGCCAAGGTCTTTTATGGCTAAAACTTTAGTTCCTTAGAAATTATCAAGACGCTAAATATATAATGACTACCAATTAATTTGATTATTAGCATATGAAATTGAAATGTTATGTAATACATATCAGCATGTAATTAACTATTCAATGAGAAGAAATACTAAATGGATGATCAACACAATGCAAATGCTCACACTTCAAAAATGGCGAAAACATAGCACTCAATCTAATTATCTTAATCAAGACCAACTTCAGAACAAAGAAAATAATGGTCCATTTGGATTGAGGCTCTCCTCCATCCAAACACTCAATCCAAACAGGCTCTAATAGTCTTTTAAATTAATGATCGTGTTAACGGTCAAACACTAGCCTTGATTAATTACTATTTTTTTTTTTTTTTTCTGAATTCATTCGGCCTATAAATCATTTCTGCTTATTTTGTTTTGATTTACATGGCAATACAGATTTCTGATTTACCGAATTATACACCAGCAATCGCATACAAAATTTCAACTAGTAGTTATTTAATTTCAACAACAGAAACAACTAACCTGGTTTTGGAAACTTGTGGAGCTATGCATAGAGAGGAAGAGCTGTAACAGGCCTGCATGCACCATGACAGGCTCCTCGCCTTCGTTGAGGCGGTGCAGCGGGATGAACAAGGCGTTTCCGTCGCTCTCCATTAATGGCACCAAGTTTCTGCAGCTGGGTTCCGACGAGTTCCCAACCGTTTGGATGCCTGAGAAAGCAATATACCCAACATCTCCAGTTTGCTCCGCGAGAAAACCTCGCGGCGTACTTGTGTTGGAGATGTTGCAGAGCCTCCATGACTCCGATAGCAATGGTGTGGATGCTAAAAACGTTGCCAACATCTCACTCGTCTCAAACCTGCAGTCAAATATGGTTAATTAATTGCTAATTGGAGCTTGGTCAAAAATTCATAGTGTTTGGAAAGAAAGGAAAAAAAATAATAATAAGGTACTAAGGTGGAGTAATTTACGATGAAGTTTCGGTTCCCATGGACCAGTTGCTGTTGTTCTCTCTTTGTGTCACAAAGTTTGAAGTCTTTGGTGATAAAAGAAAGTTGATGAAAAGAGTAGTGTGAACTCTTGAAGTTGTTGGACGGGTTCAATTAGATATAAAGTGGGGTTGATTTTGTGGTGTTATTTTTCTAATGTTCGTACCAATATAATGACTCTTTTTTGGGAAGCAAAGATAACGATTCCGAGTAATTTTAGTACCAAAAAAAATCTCAATTTTGTCACAATTATTTTATGTGACAAACACGGGCGGAACAGTTGATTTTTTGTTTTGGGTCCTAGAATTTTTGGTGATTCTTTGATAGGAGTATGGAGACTTGTACCGGGTTGGGTCAACTTGTCATGTAATGTGTGGGGGGTTCTGTTTGGAGCTATGATTAAGTCTTCACTTGGACTGGAAATTGCCGCGTGAGATTGTTAGCGAGTCAATGGCACTTTTCATTGGGTAGACGAGTCTCGAGTGTGGGGTTTTGCTTTGTTTATAAACGCGGTTGCGTTTGCGTTCTGTATGGGACTTCCCTATATATATATATATATAATATGAGGAAAGATAAAATGTTGACGTGTTTTTTTTTTTTTTTTTTTGTGTGGGAATTTTACAATTTAATATGGGGTCAACTATTTTTTTTTTGGGAGAAGGAAGTAAGTGCAATGGTGAAATGAAATTAGTGATCATCGATAAAAAAATAAATAAACAATTGATGGTGGGTGAGTCATGACTCACGAGTGACGCTAGCTAATACCACTTGGCAAACAATTAGAAGAAGAAAAAAAAAATGCATTTTTTAAAACTTTTTGAATTTATTGACTGGTCTAATAAAATGAAATAAAATAAGAAAGCTTTCTTTATCTTTTTCCACTTACCGCAAATATCATTCTTGAAATAGTATTTCATATCAAATATCACTACCTAGCCATCGTTTGGATATTGCTGAAAAGTACGCATTTGCGTCTGTCTTTTTTTTTAGATGCGTGTTTACATAATTTTTATGCTTTTTTAGTGGGTTTTGTGCATTATTTGCGGGACTTATAAACCTCTTTTTTCAGTAAAATTTTCATTAAAAATGGGTCACGCGATACTATTTACACATTTAAAAATTACTTTACTACAATATTTTCAGTTTTCAATAATAAACGTAATCCAAATACAAGTGTTCAATCCCTTTTCAAAGTGTTTGGGTTGTATTTTTGCATGGATGGGGATTAATTTCCTGTCACCTAGACACAAGTAGAGAACAAATTGAAATTCGCCAAGGGTTTTGATGACATTTACGAAGTGGTAGTGTGGTACTTGAGCTTGACCACCACTGACTTGAGTCTCTCACTCCATGAGATTTTAGGTTTTAAATTTTTAGCAAAATACACTATAAATGTCAGATAGACCACCGCCACCACGACAAATGACAACTACAGTAATAGGCATTATGTTGCAAGTTGCAATAATGTTATATACACAATAAATTTAATAATTATTTTAATAATTTATTGAGGTAATAGACCATGATTAATGCAATATCATTTTTATTAGATCCACTATTAATATTATGTTTACTGTACATCAAACAAAACATGGCACCTTGATGGTTGTAAAAAATATTGTGAAGTTTGTTGCCTTTATAACTTTTCGTTGTTGATTACATTACTGCTTCAAGTTCTATAACAGTAAAATAATTCTTAAATTCAAGTTACAAATTTCAACTTAAATAATAAAACCCAACCCACAATATTAAGTATTGGATATTGAAATTTTGTTTAAACTAGATTGTAACACGTGCTTATGTACGGAAATATTCAACAGCAATATTTGATGATGGTGAAAATTGTGCGTACCTTATTTTCTACGGGTTTTAGGTTTTTATAGTAGTGTAGAATTGACCTTCATTTCTTGACTAAGAAGATGTTTAATTGTGGGGAAGATCTTCATAAATGTACGTATTTTGCATGATTCTTCCTATATAGGGATTCTATTGACTAGGGTTAATTGTAGGGTGCAAGACATTTCCATTTAAGGTTCCTTGGAGACCACTTAAGCCACGTAGGTGCCACGTGGCCTTGATATCCATCCCCCTTGTGTCTGTATAGCTAGAATCCATCCACTATGGAGGATCCATCCATCTTGTATATTATTCGTCTGACGTATTAATCTGTCGTCTTGTCCTTATGTTTTGATCATCCATTATCTCAATACCGTCGCATATGGAAGGCTTTTTGGATGAGTCCGTCTACCTTAATTTTTATCCTCTTCAGTTGCCCCCTCACTCTATGGGTCCTTTGTCTTATCTTATGGACGGACCCGTGGAGTGACGGTCTAACTCAACCTTTGGAAAAACGCGCTTTGATTGACAGGCTAGCTTAGAGTCATTAATGCAGTAGGGGCACGTGACATGTTTTTAGTGGTTAATCATTCAAACCGAAGCATCCCTTCGTCTTTCGTGCCATTCCCTTTTATATATATATATATATATATATATATATATATATATATATTGCTTCTCCCTTTCATTTTTACTTTTCGCAACGAATTTCCAATCAGAGTGCTACCGTCCTTTTCAACAAACTGTGATACCATCTACCTGGTGTGATCGTCCGCTACGCTTTCTCCGTCTCCTTCTTTGCACCGTTCACCTATAAGTATCCTTCACCTTATACTGAATTCTTCCCCTTATTTTTTTCTATTTATTTAAATATCGCATGCCCGTCGCCTATGTAGACCTGTAGAGTCTTAGGGGTTTACCCGTCATGTGTAGGTGACAAATGTTTAGTGAGGCGTCGCGTGAACAATCGTGTGTCTGCAAAAGAGCGGGCTACGATGAGGTGTTTCCATTAGGTCAGGATGACCCCGGCACCTCCTATGATGAAAGGGTTTCGTCTACCAACTCACCTTCCGCGGAGGAGGATGAGGACCTGGATGTGGACGGGTCAGAGGGCGATTCCAATGATGAAGAAGATATAGGCAGTGCAGAACCTCCCATTCTATCCGTAATAGGTCCTGATGGTCTTAGGGAGTTTATCATGCTTCCATTGTGGACGAAGAAAGACTTCAATTCTTCCATCAAACAAAAACACTTCAATATGCTTAAGGAGAAATACCAAATTCCTATTGGCATACCAATCCGTCTACCCTTCAAGTTCGAAAAGTGTTACTACCAGGGTGTTGAAGACGTCGAAGTGTATGAGCAGATGTTGAAAGCGGGACTTAAATTCCCTTTAAGTGCTCTTCACTGTTGTCTTCTTTAGTACCTGGGATTGTCCGTTACCTAAATCTCTCTGAATGCCTAGAAAGTCTTCCTAGGTGCGAAAGTCTTATACGGAGTGTTATATAATGGGGCACATAGGATGACGGTGGAGGAGTTCTTCAGAGTATTATTCACACATTTAAAAAATACTGTACATCAAACAAAACATGGCACCTTGATGGTTGTAAACAATATTGTGAAGTTTGTTGCCTTTATAACTTATTGTTGTTGATTATATTACTGCTTCAAGTTCTACAACAGTAATATTATTCTTAAATTCAAGTTACAAATTTTAACTTAAATGATAAAACCCAACCCACAATATTAATTATTGGATAAGGAAATTTTGTTCAAACTAGATTGTAACACGTGCTTATGTATGGAAATATTCAACAGCAATATTGATGGGGTGATCTTGCCTAGGTAAGTGAAATGGTCACCTTGACTTTCATGTTGAGTATCATGAATGGGTCATTTGGTACCAAAATTAAGAAAATTAAATAAGACATTTGGTGCAAAATTATACTATAATTATAAACTAATTTGGATTTTGATTATGCTTTAACCTATTATATGTTATATATGATTTATTAATTTAAGAGTTAGTCATATATAAAATATTAAAGTAGAAACTCAATTAAGAATCCAAATTAGGTTCTAAGTGCACCCTAATTTTGTGGCAAATATCCTTCTGATTAAACTATAATTTAATACTAAGTGTCATTCTAATTGAATTATAATTTAATGCCAAATATCTTTAGATTTCTTGTCCACTTCAATTTCATGCCAAGTTTCTTTCCAATTATACTATAATTTTCTGTCAATTATATTCATATATGCAAATTCTATACTTAGAAATTATAAATAGACTCAATTCAAACTTTATAAAAAAAATGTTTTTATATAATACTGTGAATGTGTATAATTGTGGTTATTTTTAATTGCATTAGTGTATTCATTTATTAAATGATGGACAATCATTTATTGTCTCAAATACTAATCCCTTCAAATTAGCTGGTTTAATTTTTAGAATTGCTATAAATTAAGTTGGATGACTAGCAAGATCCTTGTAGCTCAAATATTTGCCCAAATCCAGCCATCCTTAGAGTCTGTGTGGTTTTGGGTGGAAAAGTGCGGGTGGATAGAACATGGAGAAGGAATGAAAAAGCGAGAGAATAGAAGATATTTTAGTTTTTTCTTATGATGTTTAGTTGGGTTGGTATAAAAGTGGAGAGATAAACGACTCTTTTGTTTGGTTAAAAATAAAAAAGAGATGATAGAAAATGCAAATTATATAAATTTACTCTTATACTCCTAATACTAAGAAAAAATAATAATAAATGGGGAAAAACTTATCGTAATATAGAGTGAAAAAGAAAGAAAAAACAATGTTGAATAAGAGAGAATGGGTAAATGAGTAATTTCTCAACTAACTCACTCCCTCCCTCCTATTTGGGAGAAAACCATTTCACCCCAAATGGTAGAACTGGAAAGAAAATTCCTAAAACTCACTATTTTTACTGTCTCCTCCCCTCCCCTCCTTGAACAAACACACTTTTTTCCCCTACTTTTTCTTCTCTCCTCTCTTCTTCCCACTTTTCTCCCCAAAAATATGAACCCTTAATAATTAGTTTGGTTTAGAATTAGAATCCTAATGCATGTTAAGTCCTAACTTGGGCTAATTAATTTGGGATTAAGGTAGAGTACACAACGAGCTATAACTTGATAAAATATCCGGTGGGCCATTGCACCAAGACGATTTGCGTCCAAATCTGACTAAGACCACATGATGTGCGGGCCACGCATCTTTCACGCCTTTTACGATGTTACCTATAAAAGGCTTTTTTTACTTTTTTTTCTTTTTCTTTTTGATTTTGGTGCTTGCTTGTTCGTACCCTTAAAGTATCTCATTGATTTTATTTTTACTTTTCTTTTTTTTTAATTTTTTGTTTTAAGAATGAATGAATAATAAAAACGCCATACAGAAGGACCATGCATTTGACACAAAATTTTATAAACTTTATACGAAATTACAACCCTATATAAATTATTTTTAAAAATACTCTATGGCTTCATAAACGTTTTACACAAATTCAAATCTTTACTAACCATTTAAGAAAATATGCTACAATTGACTTTAGGTCACAACAATATTAGCTGACTTCAAGTCACAATCTTTATGATTATTTAGCAGCTTGTGCCTTGAATTGGATAGGAGTATAATGAGTGCGGGCCGGCTCAACAACTTTGAGGGCTCTAGGCAAAAATTTTAAGTGAAGTTTTTTATATTTAAACATTAAATTAAATAATTTTTATTGAATTTTTATATATTTAAAATCTATTAAAATTAATTTATTATATGGTTCAATAAATTAGTATCACTATAATATAAATGAGTTGATATAATATACATCAAATTATTAATTGGTGTGATAACTTATAATAATTGATAAAGTAAGAGTCCATTTAGGATTCGCTTATTTTACTGAAACTAAATTTTTTTTATTGAAAGTATTGTGGATAAAAGTAAGAGTTAACTGAAATAGTATAGTGGGGCCCATGAATAGTACCAAAAAGTGCAGTTGAACCCATTAATAGTAAAAAAAAAGCTGAATAGTAAAAAAAATAAGCTGAATAGTAAAATAAGTTGGCAAAAATAATCTTTGCCAAATGGACACTAAGAGTTTGCCAAATGGACACTTATTAATTAATGTATGGCCGTGTGGCGTGTGGGGGCCAACTATGAAGTCAGAAGTGTGAACGATGGACTTAGCTTATGGCTTTATGATGTGCTGTGGCTTGTGGGCAGACTATGCACTGCAGTGTGCATTGTGCAGTCTTGTCCTATCAAGCTGTGTGCACTGTCACTACTATGGGTTGTGCATAACATTTTTTTTTTTTTTCCTTTTTAATCTTCTACATTTTATGATATAACAGGGTCTTTTTAATGCATTTTATTGACCAATAAAAGTACTTAAATTTTTTTGTAATTAAAATATATAAATAAATATATTATATATATAATTTTTTTTTTTTACAAGTAGGGGCCTTCTTTTATTTTGAGGCCTTAGGCGATTGCGTATTTATTGTTCAGCCGACCCTGAATGAGTGCCATATTTAATCATGATTTTAATTTATGATTTTAGTATCAAGAGAATTGTAACTCAATTGGCACTTCTTTCTTGGTATTTTTAACATAGATGTCCAAATACAAATCTCACTTCTCCCAATTATTGAATTAAAAAAATAATAATAATAAAAACTCCAAATTTTAGTTGAATAAGTTGAAATTGTCGGTAACCATAGGCTAATCTTAATCAACAAAACACATATTTCAGATTGAAGTTAAGTTTGTCCAAATCGGACTTTGAAAAAAGGAGGATTCATCATCGGAGCTCACGCCTATAAGTGATTGTCATTGACCTAATCTGCTAGACACAATGTGTGTTATTGGACTATATCAAGGGGGTTACTCATTTGTTGATGCAGATAATATTACTTATTTATCATTATTGGAGTAGCTTTGCTATTGATAGAATACTTCACCAGCAAGACCCCAAATAAATAATAATAGTAATAATAATAAAATTCTGGTTGGTCTCAGAGAAATGAAATTCTGTAAGGATGAAAATCACATGCAAGAAATTTGATTAGAGTGAAAAGGGTTGCATTGTCTCACTAATCAAATTTCCTTTGATCAGGCGTGAATGGATTGCCCTCTATTATAGACATCAATATGCTTCTTCATGGAGAGTTAAAACACTTTGTGAGCTTCTCTTAACACCAATGCAAGTCCTCTTAAAGGGTTGCATTTTGTCCCTAATCAAATTTCCTGCATGAGAAGTTATCACCCACTTCTGCAGAAGGAAAAATTGGAAATCGAGTGTATAGATACACCATTGTCAGGGTGTGATCACACCTACAACACTAACATTTCTTCTGTGTGAGAGAGAGAGAGAGACGCATGGGTTGCTGTTAGGGCTGTAAACTGATTGAATTGAGCCAAATATTAAAAATTCAAGAACAGTACATTTAATTTTATTTGAAAAAGTGTCAAGTTTAAGTTTATCACTAAATAAAATTACATGTTCAACTTAGTTCATTTTCTATCAAACAAATTCGAGTTTGTTTACAAGTAACTTAATTAACTTATTCTTTTTCCACAGTAAACATTACAAATTTTTTTTTTTTTTTTATAACTCTTTACAAATCTATATTAATAATTAATAACTAAATTATAGTTAAAATCATATTTTTTGAGTTAATTAGATAAAATGATTTTTTTTGTTTATGAAACTTTGAAAATTAGATTCATCAATATTAATTGCATTTAAAATACTAAATGAACTATATGTTGGGTTCTAAGACTTTAGGTTTAAATATATTAGAACTTCATTTTGTAATGTTGGCAAACCATGATCAAAATATTTAGTTTTGTTTTAGACTTGCTCAAAGTAGGTTTATGTGTAAAGTTGGAATCAAGTGTACCGCAGGATTTATTGTGTCAATCTGCCTGGCTAGATCGATCGAAAATTAGACTCGATCAATCGAAACTCGTGCAAATTGTTTTTCTGCAGAATTTTCCAACTTAGTCCAAGCCCATTTGACGTGTAGGGTTTTATGTTTTGCCCTAAGTATAAAAGGGAAAACCCTAGCCACGTTTTGTAGTTGTTGCACTTGTTGTTTATGCTGCGTATATGAATCTCTTGTGAGATCTAGAGGTGTTTGCCTTCACATATACTTAGGGTTATCAAGAATCAAGATTTATGTCAAGAGCCTGATAATCATTTAGTTGCTGCATTAAGAGCTTAAAGATACACAAGCGGGAGTTCTTGTACTTGCTGCGAATCCAAGAAAGAAGTAGTCCGTGGACTCGGAGCTGTCACGTGATCGTGGTAGTAAGTTTCCTACTCGAGGTAGCAATATGATATTAGTGGTCTAAGTCGCTATTGTGTAAACTTCAATTCTTTCATAGTGAATTTGTTTTACCTTGAGGATAGCTAGGTTAAATCCTCACTAGGTTTTTTACTGGTTTGGTTTTCCTGAGTTATTATATCATTATGTTATTTATTTTCCGCACTGTTCAATGATATGATTTATTTGTGTTAACCTACATCTGCATAATTTACCTAAGTTAATCACTTGGCTAATTAACTAGGTTAATCTGTTTGTGTTAAAGGGGTCTAAAAACGTACACTATATATTTATATTATCAATAAATCACAAATAATAATTTAATATGTTATTAACTTAATTTCAAACTTTTAAATTTAATCTCAAGTATATATTTATATATTTTTATACACGTGTACATATAAATATATAATACTATATATATATATATATATATATATGTAAATCGTGCTCTATGCTCATAAGTGTATTCACAAACACATTGTTATGTTTGAGTTTGACTCGTTTAATAATCAAGCTTAAACTTGATTTTGAAATCAACTCATTTACTAAATAAACGAATATAAATAAGATTTTTCCCAAGTTAAGTCTATATGCTATTATAAACGGTTCAATTCATTTACATTCATAGCTGTCATTTACCAAAAGCACCATCATTGATGGAGGAGGGTTGCCTAAAGATGGGGAGGGATGTGGGGTAGGTGTCAGACAGAATGGGGCACAGGTGAAGAACAAGAGATGTTAGAGAAACAAAAAAATGGTTCTTTCATTCAAAATGAAATCATGACTTCCACCTCTTAAGTTCAATTTTTTCAATTTAAATTGTGAGTTGAAGTCAAGTTTTCAAATGTGACACACCTTTCTATTTACCTCAGCCTACCACGTCAGCATGAAAATCTTAAATTCAAGCCATGATTTCACCAATGGCTTACTTCAAGCTGTTCACAAAGCAAAAGTAAATAAATTGATAGTCCAATGACAATGATATCATTTGTGGTGTATTTGTAACTCGAACCTCATCCTACCCTCCCCATTATCTACCTATCTCAAATAGAAAAATAACTTCTAGGCTAGACCTCCCCATACATCTTAGTCTATAAGCATAAAAAGAAGATGATGCTTCAATTTCTTCGTGTAATTTTTTTTTAATAATATAAATTATTTCTTGTAGCTAAAGATTAATTGCATGCCTTCCATGGAATGGAAGAGCTTTGATTTTTGAGAAAATATGGAGACACTAGGCAAACATTTTTTTTTTTTTTTTTTTTTGAGAAAACTAGGCAAACTTTGATAGTTCATTTGTCCTCATAAAGGAAGAGGAGGCTCTCACTCTGTCATTGTAAGAGCCAACTTCTTCGGCTTGCATGGTTAGACTTGATTCAGTCCAAAACTTTTGTGTTAGAACCCCTAAAAAGAGGTGGATTGAGATATAACTTATAAAATTACAACTACTGTGCTTTAAAAAAAAAGTTGTAACTACTACAGTAATTTTATCTTTTAAAAAAACAAAACAAAACAAAGTTATTATTATATATAGTATAATTTCATACTACAACTTTTTTATTTTTCTTTTCTGGTTCCGATTGTACAAACACTTATACAGAAAACAAAGCAATCAACAGAAAAAACTGATTGTTTTCACTGCTACTATCATAAAAAATTTAGCCTTTTTTGACTTCCTGAGGATGAATTCAAACATCAAACCGGATTAAGAGAGAGCAAGTCAGACAAGCATGAAATCTTGAGATGTTACTTTAATGCGTTCAGATATCAATTCAATATAAGAAGAGTTTTGTAGAGCTGTAATAATGGTTTCCTTATCATAGTCTATTATGATTTTTTTTTTTTTTTTTGAGAAACATAGTCTATTATGATATGATTAGCTGTGAGAGCCTTTAGTAAAAACTAGCCGTAAACCCACGCAATTTGTGAGAATATAAATATTATGTAATGAGATGCAATATATAAAAAGTAACAATTACTTCAGGTATTGTCTATTTTTTTTATTAAAAAAAATAGATGTCTAAAAGTATTTTTTTTTTTTTTTTATCTTTTTATCTTTACAAATATATCATTTTATTATTATTATTATTTTATGTTTGATTAATATTTTTTTAAGGTGAACCATATTCTTCTAACTTCTATTATAGTGTATTATTATATTTGCTTAATATACAACTAAACATTATAAGTTTCAAATTTATTATTCAAATTTCTCATCTCTTAAGGAATAAAGAAATTATCATAATAATCAAAACTCATTACAAAATTATAATGTTATTTTAACCAAAATTAAAATGAAACTAAAGGAATAAATAATAGGTTTTATAATAATTTATTACTCAAACAATTGGTAGGCATATTCAAATTCATGTTTCCAAAAAAATAAGTATTAACCCAAACTAAAATTCAACCAAAGTTATAAAAGGGAAAGAGAAATTTTTTTTGATGGGATATTAAAAAAAACACAATACCAAAACACATATTAAAAAAAAAAACTATCAACCTTAATTAGAGTTATAAAAAATAATAAAAATTCACCAAAAGAAAGTAGAGAGAGAGAGAGAGAGAGAGAGTACTCACAGTTTTGTGTGGGAAAAATATGGATTGAATGGAAAAACAATATCAAATTTATACAAAATAAAATGGGTAGAAGAAGAGTTAAAATATAAAAAAGAGGAAGGAAGTATAACGGTAAAGTAGTGGGGAGATAAATAGACAAAAGGAAAGGGAAAGTTTGGAAGAAGTGTAACAGTAGGTGTGTGAACTAATAGGGAGAAGAAGATTTTTTTTTTTTTTTTTTTTTTTTTTAATAGGGGGAAGAAAAGTTTATATAGAGAAAAGAAAATATAAAAAAATAAATGAATGACGTGATTGCTAATGTGAGTCAACAAGAGCGTAGAAACAATAAATGCTACGCTTAAACTTTTAGTAATACATAGATTTACTTCTCTAATTGTTAGAGCATACTTCTCTAATTGTTAGAGCGTACTACCAATGATGACAAGGTTGAAATTGGGTATATGATTCCTTGTAACAACTACAGTAGCTCCAGTTTTTCTTGTGGAATATAAAACTACATCAATATTAACCTCCACTCAATTGGATGGAGGCTACTTGATGAAGACACAAAATATAGGCCTTCAATTATACATACTTAGAGCATTAGCATTGGGGGTGTAAACACCCCCTGTTGTTATTTTACATCCTAATTCTTTAAAAAAAAAAAGCTTCACCCAGTTGCTAACCCAAATTTTTTCCCACCTCACTGTTCACAAATTGTATAAAAAGTATTATTATTTTATTAGCCCATTCTTCTCTCTCCTATGACTCTACCTCATCTTATTATTCTTTTTTCCCTTTCTTGCTCTCTCCCACTCCTTTCCATCCGTCTCACTTCTCCATCTCTATGTCTTCTCTCTCTATTTCTCTCTTCTCCATTTCCCACTCTTCTCTCTCTATTTCTCTATTCTTTTTTCCCCTTCTTGATCTCCCTCTCTCTAAATCGGTGATTGCTGGTTCAGTGGTGGAGTTGAATCAGTGGCTAGGTTTGGTGGTGGCAAATCGACGTGGCTCGCGTGGGTCGTGGTTTCTTGGTCATTCTGGATTTTGAAGATTGGTCTTGGGTCATGGTGTTTGATTGAAGGTGGTGGCTGGTGATTCGGTGGTGGGTTTGGTAGTGGCAACGGGTGTGGATCTCGGTGGTTGTTTGTGGTTCTGTGGGTATGTAAATTTTGTTTAAATTTTTGGGTCTATGATGTGTTAATGTTGTAGTGGTGGTGGTTACTGATTTGTGGATTGTTGTGATTTGGCGTTGGTGGTTGGAGTTTTTTTTTTTTTTTTTTTTTTTTTCTTCGATTCTGTGGTTTTCAGTGGTAGTGGTGATGATGGCTTTCGTGGGTTGCTGGTGGTGATGGGTTGTTGGTGGTGGGGGTGTTTGCTGGCCATGGGTTTAATGGAGAGAGAAGAAGAGAGAAGTTTGAAGTGTATATTATATTATTATTTGATAGTTGGTTTATATTATTTTAATGGGTTAAATCTAAAAAGAGAAACTAGGATGTGGGGTGAGTTATGAAATGAGTTGGTAAAATAGATAAAGTGGTGTTTGAGGATGTGTCGGGGACATTTTGCGACAAAGGTTGAAAAATGCGAGAACGGCCCAAATCTCCCCTTGGGTTCTTTAGAGGTGTTTATTGTGGAGAATCAAGTCCAAAATTCCAAATGTATAATGAACAAAAGGTTAATGGTGCTTTGACAAGAGAGAATCAAAATGCTAATAACAAAAGTACAAGAAAATGCATAAAAACATAACAGGTCTGAAACTTTGACCCACAGTCACCGAGAAGAGGAAATTGAGAAAGGTTGTGAGGAAGAAAGGGAAAGTTCCCATGTACCCATATTTCCACCCCTAAGATTCAGAATTGTGAGAATGTTTCCTGGCTCAGTGGATTTTTGCACTCAAGTTTCAGTTTTATGGGGAAAACATGGTTTAATAGGTTTGAAACTTCGACCCACAATCAACAAGAAGAGAAAATTGAGAGAGGTTGTGAGGAAGAGAGGGAAGGTTCCCTTGTACCCATATTTCCACCCTCAAGCTTCAGAATTGTGAGATTGTTGACTGGCTGAATGGGCTTTTGCTCTGAAGTTTTAGGTATGTGGGTAGAACGTCCTCCCTCTCTTGTGGGCCGGTGATGAATATTTATATCAAGCTTTAGGGGATGCTTGTGACCAGTTTTTTAGTTGGGAGGAAGGCCTTGGACCTTTCAGATGCTATTTCTATGACTTGGTGTATTATGTTTTATACTTAGGGAAATGTTTGGCTGTTTTTTACATGATTTTGGAAACAAAGTTGTTTCCTCTTCATGGTTACTGTCTTTGGTCTTTGCAGGCCTTGGAAAACTACATTTGGATGGCTGAGTGGGCTAGGCTATTCAGCCTTTTTCTTAGAGTCAGCTGTGTTTTGGTGTGGAAAATGGAGCTACGCTAAAAATTAGGAGCATAGTCACCCAGAGCATAAAAACTCTTTTGAGGTGAAAATTTTGGATACAAGACCTCCTCCATGAGTCGGAGATGCTACCAGTGTCCCTTGCCCACTTAGTAGCACGTATGGGCTGGGCTCATACAAAATGTCTGAAAGGAACAAACCCATACATTCCAAACCACACTTCCTCAATTTTCCTAATAAGTCACATGGGTTTGGGCCATGCTTAAAAGAATAAAATAAAATACAATACATTAATTGAGCCCACAATGAAGTCGGGCTTGGTTGAATCGGGCTTGTAAAAAATGTGTCGCAAAAATGGGTATCAACATTAGCCCCCCGAGCATGCGTGGCGCTTGCGGCGCGCGTGTGAGTAGTTGATGTTTCCCATTGCTTTGTAGATGTTGTGAGTTTGAGAATTAGTCCATCCAAATGCTTCATTTTTTGTTGAGAAAATACACGTCGATGAAGCTCGTTTGTAGAAATGTCGTGCGTCATGGCGCCCACGAGCGAGTCCAAGAAAGTCAAGTTGTAACCAAGTGATAATATTGGATATGACACCCAACTTGGTGAGGGTTTTTTTTTTTTTTTTTTTTTGGTTCTTTGTCGCTAGCTCTTGGATGTATTTGGCAACATTTTCAATAAATTGTGCCGTTGCTTGCGTAGGATGGATCTTCTTTCGGAAATTATAAACCCACCATGAGATAAAGACCTATGAAGCTGAGCTATTGCGATAGTTGAAGTCGAATTTCATATCGAAGTCGACTCTCCATTGATTCTGATAGTCGCAAAACATGAAGGTGGTGTGGTTGTGCTTAAACTTGAGTTGGCTATTGTGTTGAAAGTAGTATAAGTAACATTCTTGGCTGTGAATTCAAAAGAGCAAAGCCAATACTCAGCTTGGTTCCATATGAGATGATGACGATTTAGTGAGAGCCCATCTTGAATAATTGGGTCATATTGGGGATGCTTCAATTTTTTAAAGTTGCTTGCTTCTTGCTTGTTAGACAGTTTGGTGAGATTTGTTTGCCAAGAGTAGTTCCGATGAAGTAGAGTGATGAGCAATACTACTGGCTGCCTTAGGACAGCTTACTTGGGATGGAATGAAGTGAAGAATCACTTGGCGATGTAGTATAGGGGTGTGACATAGCTAATGTATATGCTGCCAGCCCGCAGTATTGTTCCTTGTGGCAAATGGGAATAATAATGCAAAGTTACAAGTTGTTGGCGCTTCATGCTTGTTGTAATGATGAGGAAATGTTGGTTGAGACGCCATTGGAATGGGCATTAACATTAAGACATTGAAGGTGTTATTGATTATGTGACGTAGAAGACAAGGTTGTTGGCAACTATAAAAGGGTTGGAATTTCAACTTGCATCTCTTGGCAACTGGATTTTGTGAAAAGGCGGAAACTTCATAGAGAGATCAATTGCAAGCGAGTGTTCCAAACACGATGGCTTCGAATATTTTTGCTAGTCTTGATCTTCTTCAAGTCCCCCTTTCTTTTCATTTATTTTATTTCTTGAATTTGCTAAAACCTTGAGAACTCGAGTTGGTTGTAATGTATAACAGGGGCTGTTATTTTGGAAACAGATTCTCTTGTATTTCGCTTTTGTGGACAGCCCACTTATATGTATAAAGCAGCTCCTATTTATTGGTATTTGTTGAAACTTTGAACTTGTGCTGTCATGGTTAGTAGATACAATTTGTATTTTGTACAAAGAAAAAAATATATGATGTCCCAACGTGTAATTTGAATTTTGGAATGAAAAGAATGATTTGTACCTCAAGGATATGAATAGTTTGTATTTTGTACTTTGAGAATGAGTTTCTACCTTTCTTCAATAGGCTATGAGCATGTTTTTGTTGCGAAAACAACTCTTGTATGGTTGTGACCATTTGAATATGTTGAGAAAAGCTCGCTTGGAAGCGTCAAGTGCACCTTGCAATTAAGTAGCATAATTTTGATAGATTATATGCACTTAGTCTCTTGAGAATGACTTGTGGTTGATTGAATAATTTGTGAATATGGCTTTGGCTTTGCCTTTGCAAGGGCAAGTCAGTAGACATGTTGCTTGGTTGTCATGTCTTTGTGAACAGGCTTTGGCTAAATGCACATCTCGCCGTCTATGCACCATTTTTTAGTGCTCTATTGACGGGAAAATTTGGTTTCACATACAGCAGCTCATATATATTGAAGCTTGACTTGCTGCTTGGTAGTCGACTTATTTTCGACATGTATTAGGTTGCTATTTCATTAGTTTCAAGAAGCCCCCACATATGGGCTGCGTTTTCGCAAATTGTGGCTCATGGTGCATTTGTTTGTCACCATTTCATAGGGCGATCACATTCTCACATACAATGCATAGGCTTACAATGTGGCAATGAGATAATGATTTGTTGCGTCGATTTTCCCATAATTTTTTAGGGATGATTATGTCCACCATGTAATGGACCACCATGCTTGAATTATAAGATGTTGTGTAGGCTTCAATACCGTTTCATAAGGTTTGCTTTTATGAAAACGTTGGTTTTCCCTACCTTGTTGAAAGCGTTGCACCATCGCAAGTAGGGGTCTTACCATGTATGAATAATATGACATCTCACCAGCTTCCTAATCATTCGGTAGGACTTACCTTTGAGTATGTATTGACTTTCCTACCTTGTTGAGGGCTAGTTATGCCCTTGTAAGTAAGGGTATTGCCATAGTGAAACTTCCCATTGGCTTTTCCCAACCATTTGATAGGGCTTACCATTGAAAAAGTATGTGATTGGCTTTTCCTACCTTATTGAGAGTATTTTCACCCCCGCATGTAAAGACTTTGCCAAAAGAGTAATTTGTTGGCTTTCTTGCCACTTCATAAGGTTTTTTATTAGGAGAAAACATTGGCTTTCCCTACCTTATTGAAGGCATTGCACCTTCGCATGTAGGGGTCTTACCATACTTGGATAATATGATAGTTCGTTGGCTTCCTAACGTTTCACAGGGCTTGCATCCAAAAATTGGTATAAGGGAAATGTATTGTTGTCACTTATGAGTGAGATGTCAAAGCGACGAATAAGATGCTTCTTGATGAGTTTAGCTACGACCATTGTCATTGCTTTTATTAAGTGGAATTGCTTCCACCCACTTAGTGAATTACTTAGTGCAGCAAAGACTCGAATGCACCCATTCAAAGGTGGATGGATAAGTCCGATGAGATCAATCCCCCAAGTGTGGAACGCTTTGGAACACTCATGTCTTTAAGGCTTATAAGATATGTGAGAATTAGGAATGGCAACGGGTCGGGTTCGGGCCAGGTTTTTCTATACCCGGACCCGACCCGCAGGTCTTTCCTAGAAACCCGAACCCAGCCTGTTTATTAAACGGGTTTTTTTTCTTAACCCCGAACCCCACCCCATCGGCATTGGGCCTCCGTGGGCCCCATCCCCTCATGCCCAGCCAAGCCCAAAATCAGAACCACAAACTTCCATTTATGATTTTTAGGCCCAAAATCACAAACACAAACACAAATCCAAACACGATCACAAACATAAACACAGAAATCCCAAACATAAATGTCAGATCTGTGATTTTCCCTTTCAAAATCACAAACCAAACACAAATTTTAGATCTATGATTTTCCCTTTCAAAATCACAAAAACAAACACAAACTCACATTGAGACGAACTGAACCCAAAAAAAAAAAAAAAAATGGAGATCGAGGTGAAGCGACGCCGTGAGGCCGTGGGCAAGGAAGATGAGAGGGGCAGAGGGCTGTGTTTCAGTATGAGATTGGTGACAGCGAGGACGAAACGGAGTTGAGAGCTGTGCCTGACAACCTGTGCTTGACTGCTTGTGGGCTCCGTGTGAGTGAGAGAGCTGAGAGATGAAGAGGGAGAGGCGGCCGTGTGAGACAGTGAGTGAGAGAGCTGAGACAAAGTGAGTGAGATTGTGAGTTGGAGATGAGAGGTGGAGGTGTGAGGCTGTGAGGTGAGGTGAAATGAAATGAGGGTGAGGAAGGACTGAGGGAGGCGTGAGCTCTGCTGTCGAAAAAATGAGGGATAGGGTTAGTTATAGCTATATATATGTAGGGTTTTTTTTTTTGTAATTTTAGGGTAACCAGGTTATATTCGGGCCGGGTTTTAGGTCGGGTTTTGGATTTTTTTGATAAAACCCGGACCCAACCAGGACCCGCTTCGGGTTTTTTTTTTAAACCCATACCCAACCCTATTTCTAATCGGACCAAGTAAAATTAGGCCCATTAGGATCGAGCCGGGCCAGGTACCCGCGAGTCGAGAAAAAATTGTCATCCCTAGTGAGAATGAGGTTGGAGTGCTTGGAGGTGCGGTGACTTTTAGCGAATTTAGTTGCGTCAAACCAATGGTATCCCATTGCCAAGAGTTGTTGGTGGGATTTATTCCTCCCTTAGTACCCTCCATATTCCTCTAAGATGAATTCCAAAAATGTGGTCCCCAAATCTGCTGTATGGAAGGCAGAATATGATTCTCCTTTGACGAAAAAAATGTTGTGCCGCAAACAGCAACTCCATACTTTGCTAACTCGATTTCTAATTTTGGGACAACAATAGGCTAAACATCGGAGATGTTGGTATATGGTTGTTTCATTCCCAACACAAATTTTTTTTTTTTCACGCTTTGGTTAGCCTCTTTGTCGAAGATACATAGTACCACAAACAGCGGCTCCATACTTTGCTTGCTTGGCTTCTAACTTTGGGATAATGATGGGCTGAGCATTAGAGACTTCGGTGTAGGATTGCTGCATCTCTAGCACAACAATTTCTCTCGTTAGCCTTTATGCCGCTTATTCCAAGTTTCCACATTGTACCAAGATTCCACTCCAAAGTCTTCGGAATGGATTTTCAGCAACTAGCATGTGATTTTTAAGCTTTTTGACTTCAATATCTAAAGAGAGGTCTAGCAAAGAAGTCTTCAAAGGCGCACGCGCGAACCCTTTTTATTAGTTGGCTTAGTTGCAGATTTCATTTGCAAGAGTTAAGTGACAATAATAATTTTCTTGAGGATGGCAACATTGGTGCTTCCCTCTTCAAGCATAATCTTGAATTCAAGAATGATTAAGGCATTGGCATGGCTTGGAATGCATGTGCTTGTCACGACTTGAGATATATGAACATGTCATGGCTTGGCTTGCGCGGATCGACCATGACTTTGGATGCGTGAGCTTGTCATGGCTTATAGTGCATGAGCGTGTCACGGCTTCGGCGAGAGGGAATCGAGTCCGGCTTTCCCTCTTTGTCGGATGGTCCGAGAAGGTTTCCATTTTGTCCCCTAGAGTAATTATGATTTCTATTAGTAAACGATAGTCATGGCTAAGCTTTAGCACAAACGACTTATAGAAAATATTTTGATTACAAGTCTAGAGTATCAAAATGGTTTAAACAATATATATAAAAAAATGATTTTGCAAAGATAATGCTTGAGCGGCTTAGCTTAAGTGTGCTTTGACGATTGTTAATCGCTCGTATGACTTCAAGACATGACGATTGAAACGTCACTACCTCATGGCTTGGTATATGAATTATCTTGTGACTTGCGGTGGGCAATTTAGCTATAGCCTTTAGCTATTTGGTGAAGACTTCATTTTGCAGTGATGCCAGAAAAATTCAGCTGTAAAGGGATGCACATAGCAGCATTTATATTGGCCCCAAAATGACTCAATCACCAATGGCGGCTCCATCTGCTCAGCGCGTGAGGGGTTTTTGGGTTGAAATGGAAATTTAGAACTTGATTATTGAACGGAGCCTTCCTTCCCTTCACGATCGAACTTAAGGCTTACCATTTTTTGCATTTTCAAGCTTTTGAGCTATTTGACATCAATATCTTAAGTGTGGTCTAGCAAAACATTCTTCAAAGGTGTGTACCGAGCCTCCTACCATTAGGCTTACTTAGGAATTCTCCTTCCAAGAGTTGAGTGACAAGAAAATTTTTCTTGAGGATGGCAACATTGGCTCTTCCCTCTTCAAGAATAATCTTGAATTTAAGAATAATTAAAGCGTTGGCATGGTTTGGAATGCATGCGCTTGTCACGACTTGAGATATATGAACATGCTATAGCTTAGTGTGCACGGATCGACCATGATTTTGGATGTGTGAGCTTGTCATGGCTTAGAGTGCATGAAAGTGTCATGGCTTCGATGAAAGGAAATCGAGTCCGGCTTTCCTTCTTTATTGGATGCTCCGAGAAGGTTTCTTTGTCCCCTAGTGTAGTTATGATTTATATTAGTAAACGATACTCATGGCTAAGCATTAGCACAAACAACTTGTAGAAAATATTTTGATATATAAAAAAGATGAATTACCAAAGAGAAAGCTTAAGAGTCTTAGCTTAAGCGTGCTTTGCCAATTGCATATCACTTGTATGACTTCAAAACTTGGTTTATGAAATGTCGCTACTTGAAGACTTGGTGTGTCGAATATCTAACGACTTGCGGTGGGCTTAGCTATGACCTTTAGAAATTCAACGAAGACTTTATTTAGCGGTGACGCAAAAAATATTCAGCTCCAAAGGGTTGCACACAGCGTCAACTATACTCGTCCTAAAACGAGTCAATCACCCGCAACAGCCCCTGTATGCTTGGCGTTAACTCAGCAGCAATACAACTCATCAATAAAGGACACACGTGTTGAGAAGATGTTGAGGATGAGCTTTTAGCCATTGTCATTGGGGTTTTTGGTTTGAAATTGATCTTTAGAGCTTTGCATTGTTGATTATTGGTCAGAGCCGTCATTCCCTTTGCGGTTGGACTTATGGCTCACCATTTTTGCATTTTCAAGCTACAACAAAAAATTTCACAAATATCATGTAAAGCAAGAGATATAGGACGATTCGTCCATAAGAATGATAGCTAAAAAATAATATAGATGAGTGGAAGAAAATTTTTCCCTTGAATAAGAAAGTTGATTCTCCCTCCATCCTTCACTTCTTAGGTGGCTTCCGGAAGTCGGAGCGATTTCGTCACATGATTTTGAGCATCTCCAACAGCTCAATGAGCTAAAGATAGAACTTATTTCAACTCAACTTCACCATGCTTTTCTTGCGTGGCAAAGTATCACACGGTTTCTCTTAGAATGACAAGTTGGTGCGAGAAACGTCATCTTTTTGCTGGTTTTGCATCTTCGGATACATGACTTCTCTTGTTTCAGCTGCTTGACTCCCCAGCGGAGTCGCCAAAATGTTGGGGACGTTTTGCGACAAAGGTTGAAAAATGCGAGAACGGCCCAAATCTCCCCTTAGGTTCTTTAGAGGTGTTTATTGTGGAAAATCAAGTCCAAAATTCCAAATGTATAATGAACAAAAGGTTAATGGTGATTTAACAAGAGAGAATCAAAATGCTAATAACAAAAGCACAAGAAAATGCATAAAAACATAACAGATCTGAAACTTCGACCCACAGTCACCGAGAAGAGGAAATTGAGAGAGGTTGTGAGGAAGAGAGGGAAAGTTCCCCTGTACCTATATTTTCACCCCTAATGTTCAGAATTGTGAGAATGTTTCTTGGCTCAGTGGGTTTTTGCTCTTAAGTTTCAGCTTTATAGGGAAAACGTGGTTCAACAGGTCTGAAACTTCGACCCATAGTCACCGAGAAGAGGAAATTGAGAGAGGTTGTGAGGAAGAGAGGGAAGGTTCCCCTGTACCCATACTTCCACCCCCAAGCTTCAGAATTGTGAGATTATTGACTGGCTGAATAGACTTTTGCTTTGACATTTCTTATGTGGGTAGAACGTCCTCCCTCTCTTGTGGGCTGGTGATGAATATTTATATCAAGCTTTAGGGGATGCTTGTGACCAGTTTTTTAGTTGGGAGGAAGGCCTTGGACCTTTCAGGTACTATTTCTATGACTTGGTGTATTATGTTTTATGCTTAGGGAAAGGTTTGGTTGTTTTTTACATGATTTTGGGAACAAAGTTGTTTCCTCTTCATGGCTATTGTCTCTAATCTTTGCAGGCCTTGGAAAACTACATTTGGGTGGCTGAGTGGGCTAGGCTATTCAGCCTTTTTCTTAGAGTCAGCTGTGTTTTGGTATGGAAAATGGAGTCAGGCTAAAAATTAGGGGCACAAGCATCCAGAGCATAAAAGCTCTTTTGATATGGAAATTTTGGGTACAAGACCTCCTCTATGAGCCAGAGGTGCTACCAGTGTCCCTTGCCCACTTGGTAGCACGTATGGGTTGGGCTCATGCAAAATGTCTGAAAGGAACAAACCCATACCCTCCAAACCATACTTCCTCAATTTCTCTAATAAGTCACATGGGCTTGGGCCATGCTTAAAAGAATAAAATAAAATATAATACATGAATTCAGCCCACAATGAAGTCAGGTTTGGTTGAATCGGGCTTGTAAAAAATGTGTCGCGAAAATGGATATCAATAGGATGTAAAATAGAAACTATTTTACATCCTCGAATGCTAAATGCTCTTATGGGCGTAAAAGCAAAAACAAGACGGCCGACCCTATGGTCTTATGAATGAAGCCTACTAATAATTGGGCTTGAAATCCCATAGAGCCCAATCATTTAATAATTAGGGTATCTTTTATGTAGTTTGTTATTCTATATTTAAGCATAATTTTCAAGGTAACTTTTTGGATTGATTTTCACTCCAGCAATGCTTGGTGTCCTACGCTTTATTCCCTTTTTTTCCGTTGGGTTTTTTTTTTTTTTTTTTTTGGGTTAAATTTGTTATTGTTTAATTTTGGTATCATTTAATTAGGGTTTTTTTTATTATCATATTTTGGTATTTTTTTTTGGGGTAATTACACTCTTCTCTCTTGAGGTTTAAGAGAATGACACTCCATTCCAAACTTGAAGGTAAAAATCACTTTCCTACATTGACATGACCAAATTTTGTTAAATTAATATTAAAAATGTTGTGCACTAACTTTCCTTTAACTTAATGACAGGCTTCCAAAATTATTATCCATTTCGGAACTAAAATTCATTGTTTCGGATTTTAAAATATTCAAAATGACTTTTGCTTTTTGCTTTTTGCTTTTTGCTTTTTTTCTTTTTTCAACTGGCTAAGAAGAGATTTATTGTTGTAAATTTTTTGGTGATTGATAAATTTTGCATTTTAATTATAAATTTATTAGTTTTTTTTTTACAGTTAAACTTTGCTAAAGAAAATCTTATAAAATTTTAAAATATTCCATTATTAATATATAAACAAAAAGGCGAAGTGTTATTTTCTTCAAACCAAGTGAGGTGAATGGTTTTTTCCTTCTAGTTTGAGTGGAGTGTTATTTCCTCAAATTTCAAGGAAGTGGAGTATAATTACCCCTTCTTTATTTAAGCACAATTTTCAATTTTGTAAGAAAGTGTTTTTCTTAATGGTAATAAAGTTTTCTTCAGTTTTATGATTGGTGCCGACTCAAGCTATTCTTGGTGCTAATTCCAAGTAATCCTAGGTGAAGACTCGTAGGTTTTATCCCCTATATGATATTTCAATGTTTATTTTCCAGTAAAATTTGTTTTCTGTTGTCCAGCTGCGTCACTGCCAATAAGTGGGAGAGGTTGACAAATTTCTTGTGGTTTGTTGCAGGTTGCAACTGACTTTGTTTTTGCAGAGATGAGGCACTTGCTTGAGAGTATGCTACATAAAGTTTTTGAGCTCAGTTAATTCATCACAAAATGAAATTGATTTCTACCCATACATCTTTAGTCCACAATTTAACATAAAAGAAAAAGATGCTTAATTAATGTTTACCAAAAATTTTATAAAAAAAAAAAAATTCTCAATTAATGTTCCTTTTTCTTCTTTTAATTGTATATATGAATAGACTACTTCTTGTGGGCAAAGCATTAGTATGATACTTTTGAACGAATAGCTTGACTTTTGAGACAATTTGCAGACTCTGTACGTGGTTTCCATGGTTCTTTTGAATGCACAAAGGAAGATCAACTTGATGAATTTAGATGAAAAATCAAGATTTATTTTATATAGACAATCAAATATCATAGTTCATGCATAAAATTTTACAAATAAGAGTTTTAAAAAAATGCCTTTTAATTTACCAGACTGGGGATTCTATTTGAAACACAGTCATCTGACTTAATGAGCCATTTTAATGGAATAATGATTTCATTTCCGTGGCATTCGAAAATGATGCAGGACAAAGCCACCCTCCTATGAATTTACAAATTCAGTTGAAAGAGATGAGCCTTGAGAAAAATTTATACGATTTTTGGGTATAAAGATAGGAAGGAAGTATTGACCATTGATTTGTCAATCTCATACGACTTCAGGTTGGAGAAGATCGAACTTGAAGTGAAAAGTTATTTGTAATGAGATCATTGAAAAGCATCTATATCTCTCCTTAAGATGATTGAAAAGCATATTTATTATTTACTTGATTAGATTTTCATTGAGACGAGGCAAATTTGTTCAAAGAATTAGAAATCTTGCTCATAATAGACATGGAGGCCTTTTCGAGCGGTTCTTGTTTTGAATTTATCAAGTTGCCTTCTCGAATGGGTTAAACACACTATTTTATGTGTGGATGTATAGTGACTTCTTTTTATTTTCCTTGTATTGTTAACTTTAGAGGCGCAATCCGCTGTCCGGATCCATTATAGCCTTCTTAAAATTGAAACTAATTGGTTTTAGATAGTTGAATTTTTTTTTTTTTTTTTTTTTGGGGGGGTGTGTAAGGTGTGGATCCGTATATGCTGTTGAAAGGCGAGGCGAGAACTTGGAGAGCAGACCAAAAACTTCCGGCACCGAAGAGAGGGATAATGTGTTGGTTCTAAGTTCTAACCGTTTCTCTCTCTTCTTCCATAGGGGTTTAGACTTTTGGTTTTGGTATTTTAACATCAAGTGCGTTTCAGGTGCATATTTTGTTAGTATTTTAACAGCAAACTAATAGATGTAATAAATTGCTAGATGTATAAAATTTGAGTAAATTGGCCAAAATAAAATTTTAGGGAGTGTAACGGCCACTACCTTAAAGTTTAGGGAGTGTGTGAGCATTTTTCCCTATATATTATGAGTCAATTCGCTAGTAATAGAATATAGTGGGGATTAAGTTTTTCCAATTATGACAATTTTAAAGAAAAGAGAAAAATAGAGTTTTCTCACCATTAAAAAACCTTCAATTGAGTCCTTATCAGCCTTTGAATTTCTTGGAAGAGCCTGTCAGCAGTTTCAACAGGTTGCACCAAGGCCTCAATTGAATCCTTATCAGCCTTTACTTGAGCTAAAATACCTATATGACCTACAACAGATAACAGCCATGGTTGGTGATGAAACACTAAACCGTTAAGACTTTTCGAATTAGCTAAATAAACAAGCTTCAACAATAATAGAAAGTTAAAATAGCGGGCAGGGGCTTCTTGATCCACTTTCGACCTTCCCCATCTGTTCTCACGCACAGATACTACTACTTATAATCTTTCCGGCCTTAAGAAGAGAAAGAAAGAGAGAATTCCCTAATAAGAACATAACAACATATTAAATCAATGTAAGGAAACCTCATCCACGAGGCACTACGCAGACAAGTTACAAAAAAGAGGAAAGAAGTTTATTACTTCATTTTCAGTTTTGATTGTACTCTTTTTTTCTTTTTTTTTATGCAAGTGATATGGATTCTAGTAAAATGATAACAACAAACTTAATGCTACTACTAATACAGTCAATTACTTTTGTGCTGGTGGCAGAAATACTTTCACACCATTCTGCTCTATTAAGGGGTGTGTCATCTGTTTGATCAAAAGCAATGGCATCATTTCTCAGTCTCAATCGACTACTTTTACTCCTTGTAGTGCCTCTATCTCAAATCAAATCACCCCTTAATTTTATTTCTTCTCGAACTTGACATGATCTTTGTTGTCATCTTAAAACATGAAGCAACACAGATCTTTTTTTTTTTTTTTTAACTGCTCTTGACTGAAGTACTAATTTTTTTCTGTTTGTTTCAAAAGAAATGTACCCCCAGCCTCTCCTTATGGTCTTCCAAAGGTTCACATCATATGACCCATTAACTATATCCAAGCATCATCCTTCCCAGATACTACCATATTTTATGTCTATGCTGTAAGGGAAAACACAGTATTACACATAGAACTTCATTGTTTGGAGGTTGAATTATAGTGAACAGGTACGACACATGCTTCCCTCAAAAGTCGACAATACTCAATTGGAGAGAAATTACCAGAATTGATAATTACATCATCAAGGGCCTGTGACTTTTGATCCAGCTCGAGTCAGCTCATGCAAATCTTTCTCAGTATTAGGAATTGCCTCCTTTCCAATTTTAACATATTCTTCATAAACCATAAGGAGCTTGTCCAACTGCTGAAAATGAGAGTCAGCACTTGAGGGATCCACAGCCAGCATTTTCATATGCTCAACAGAACCTGCTGCCTTCACTCGTTGCTGTAATTCACGAGAAAATATAAGCCACCAGATTTAATGGGCATCCTAGTGCAACACCAAACATTCCCCAAAAAAAAAAAAGAACTAGTGTGTGCTACAGTCCATTACCAGAATTGATAATTACATCATCAAGGGCCTGTGACTTTCGATCCAGCTCGAGTCAGCTCATGCAAATCTTTCTCAGCATTAGGAATTGTCTCCTTTCCAATTTTAACATATTCTTCATAAACCATACGGAGCTTGTCCAACTGCTGAAAATGAGAGTCAGCACTTGAGGAATCCACAGCCGAAACTTTCATATGCTCAACAGAACTTGCTGCCTTCACTCGTTGCTGTAATTCACAAGAAAATATAAGCCACCAGATTTAATGGGCATCCTAGTGCAACACCGAACATTCCCAGATAAAAAACAAACTAGTGTGTGCTACAGTCCAATGATTAACCTAATGATGAAATAGACCAACCTTTTTAACAAACTCATCTTCCTCTTCCTCGGAGAGAGGGCATTCACAGCAAGGGCAAACATGATGAGCACGGGCAACCCTTTCAAAGGGATCAAACATTACCGCATACCAACTGCAATGTTGTATTTGCTGCAGGGGATGCCCCATAATACCATTAGTACCTCTATAATCACAAAAGTGATGCATAAACATATTCATTCAGATATGCATCAATTGATAACATCTGTGAAGCAAATGTAAGGAACCTTTTCTGGACATCTCTTTTCTCTTTAGCTGACTCCAAGACTTTGAGATAAGAATCAATAAGAGATTGTCAATCCAAGGACTGAAGTTTGGATTCAATAAATCTCTTCCTTGCTGTATGAAAATCAAATATGAAGCATTATAGAGAAAATGATTTTGACACAGTGAACTATTTCGCATAACAACTTGCTTCTTGAAATAAAAGCCACTCCTATATCCTTTTCCCCTCGGAGTGGAGTGGAGACTGCATTACTTGGTTGTCTTCCCCAAGTGGGATATTCGAACTCAAGGAAGCTTACATGTTAGCAAATATAGAAGAAGAGGGATGCCAGACTGAACCGTTCAGAGGGGATTGGATCTGGAAAGTCCTAACCATTCCCAAGGTGAAATGTTTTTTTATGGCAGTGCTATCATAAGAGTATTCTGGTTCGAGCTACCCTAGCTGCTAGAAGGATGGAAATACCCCCCTTATGACCGATTTGTAATGAAGCCCCTGAGTCTATAATCCATGCTTTTAGAGACTGTCGTTTTGCTCAATACTTTTGAAATTCTTTCCCTTCACCCATACAAGCCACTCTGTTTTTTATGGAGCTAATCTTCTTGACTGGCTAAGATTAAACTGTTGTAGTTCCAAACCTTCTTCTTTTTCGGACATTGACTGGGGCATCATGTTTTCCTTTAGAATCTGGTCCTTATGGCTTCAAAGGAATAGTGTTGAAGCTCCGCTGTGGCCATTGAGAGATGGAATCCGACTATGTATTTCCCTTGAATTGATGTCATTGTTGAAGATTGTAAGATCGGCTTGACGGATACTCCTATGGTTAGAATTCAGCATTGCTACAGGAAGCCAACAAATGTGATGGTGCCCTTGCAAGAGGGGGAGCTTTGTTATCTCAAGATTTTGATGTTTTTTTGGAACCCTGCGCTGTTGCTTAGTTTAGACTCTGCTGAGTTGCTAATGAATTGCCTTTTCACCAAAAAAAAAAACATTTTTGTACTCAGGGAATTTGCACCTGGCTTCCTGTAATTTTGAGTTTCATTGAGCCAAAGGAATGTGACAGTCACCATTACCAAGTTAAAAATATATAATTTGAAATATATATATGTGCGTGCCTGTGTTTGGGGGGGGGGGGGGGGGGGGGGGTTGTGGAAGAAGTGACTATTATAGCTTTATATACCTACAGGCTACACTTATCTTATTAGTGATTCCTTTTTATAAAAAAAAAAATCTTAGTGAGGAAAAATATTTGATGGCTTTTAAAATAAGAAGTTATATTGCAAATGAAATAGACCAGCAAGTCGAGAGTAGAGAGCCACCAAAACAAGACAGGAACCTAAGGAAATAGCAGTCCTTTTTTTTAGGTTTTAATAACAAATGCAACAAAAACTCAAACAGCATTAGTCAATAATATATTCCCACACAGCCCCATCCTACCCTTATTGAAACCCCAATTGGTCTTCTTTCAACAGAGACCAACCAATTTCTTTCCTCCATAACATCCACCACCAAACACAAAAGCCCCTACCAAAAAAAAATTCAAAACCTAACATCCTAATAAAAGTCATAAATTTGTAAAAGAAACCATCAAGCCGATCCAAATATATAATATCTTGGTTTTCTCGATATGCCTTGTTTTCTTGACTCTTCTCAGTACCTGTAGTGAGCAGGCTTGTATGGACCCTCCACAGGGATACTAATGTAGTCAGCCTGGTCCTTGCTGAGCTTGGTGAGCCTAGCCCCAAGTTTGCCAAGGTGAAGTGCAGCAACCTTCTCATCAAGGTGCTTTGGCAAGACATAGACCTTCTTCTCATACTTCCCTGTAGTCCTCTCCTTCCACAGCTCAAGCTGTGCAATCACCTGGTTTGTGAATGAGCAAGACATCACGAAACTTGGGTGCCCTGTGGCACAACCCAAGTTCATGAGCCGACCCTCGGCCAACACAATGATGCCTGAGTTTGTATCAGGGAAGACCCACCTGTCTGTTTGGGGCTTGATGGTGATGCGCTTCACACCTGGATAGTTCTCAAGGCCGAGCATGTCAATCTCATTGTCAAAGTGACCAATGTTGCAAACAATGGCATTGTTCTTCATCTTCCTCATGTGGTCGACCATGATGATGTCCTTGTTACCGGTGGTGGTTACAAAGATGTCAGCCTCAGATACAACATCCTCAAGGGTTAGAACTTGGAGGCCTTCCATAAGGGCCTGAAGGGCGCAAATTGGATCAATCTCAGTCACAATCACACGGGCACCAGCTTGCTTCATGGCAGCAGCACAGCCCTTGCCAACATCACCATATCCAGCAACAACAGCAACCTTGCCGGCAATCATGACATCAGTAGCCCTCATCAAACCATCGGGGAGGGAGTGGCGGCATCCATACAAGTTATCAAACTGTTCCAACAAAAGATCACGCCCACTATTAAATCAATCATGACATACAGATCAATCACTAAAAAAAACTTGTAATGTTTAGAAATCAATTTAGGACTTCAATCCGGACTAGATGCACCAACTACTAATTAAGATTGTTAACGTATTAAAGATCTGCTTTTTAAAAAATGATGGATCCGTCCAACAATTACAAGTAATCTCACAAAAGTAACAAAACACATAAAAGCAAACCCAACATTGGATTTTAGATTCGAAATCCTACAAATACAATATAAATAAATAAGATCCGCTAGAATATGCATTACTAATTTATTTTTAGACTACACTATTCATTTCTGGTGTTCTATTTTCAGTCAAGTTATCAAAATAGCTAAAGAGTAAACACGAATAGAACACAGAGCATTTCCATATCAGATCTGATGCAAAACCCAAAAGATAAACTAGATCTAGCACTTAAATCAAATCAAAATCTAATCTAAAAAAGACAGACACAGATCTAAACGAAAATTGACAAAAGGCAATGTTTTTTTAGTTATTACCTTGCTCTTGGTGACGGAATCGTTAACGTTAATAGCAGGGAACAAGAGGGTACCATTGGCCTGCATCTGGTAAAGCCTCTTAACTCCGGTGGTTGTCTCTTCGGACACACCAACCAATCTTTGCTTCATCTTGTGGTACCTCTTGGGATCTGTCTTCAACCCATCTCTGATAATGGTCAGCACAATCTGGAACTCGGCATTGTCGGTGGAAGCTGGGTCCGGAAGGGTCCCATTCTTCTCAAACAACTCCTCGGCCTTAACGCCCTCGTGGATGAGCAGAGTGGCGTCACCGCCGTCGTCGACTATGAGATCGGGCCCACCACCGGCGCCCCAGTCGAGAGCGCGCTCGGTGCACCACCAGTACTCCTGGAGGGTCTCCCCCTTCCAGGCGAAAACGGCGGCGGAGTCACGGGCGGTGGCGGCGGCGGCGTGGTCCTGGGTCGAGAAGATGTTGCATGAACACCAACGGACCTCGGCGCCGAGGGCCGTCAGGGTCTCGATGAGGACGGCGGTCTGGATGGTCATGTGGAGAGAGCCGGTGATTCTGGCTCCCTTGAAGGGCTGTGAAGGGCCGAACTCGGTTCTGCAGGACATGAGACCTGGCATCTCGACTTCGGCCAGCTCGATCTCGAGGCGACCGAAGTCGGCCTGAGACATGTCCTTCACCTTGTACTCACGACCGCTTGTGGTTTTCTCTACCGACAAAGCCATGGTGAGAATGAGAGCGAGTCGAGAATTGGATCTGAAGAGATTTGGGGGGGGTCAGGGGGGGGAGAGAGAGAGTGAGACACGAGAGACTGAAGGTGCGAATGTGGGGGTCTAAATAGGTTAAGAGTGTATGAAATGGACGGTGTAGATTGGTTTTAGAGAGTTGGTGGATGGATCTTTGGTAGGCTTGATGAGTTTTGGCGTAGGACACGGAAGCTCATGCGGGGACCCGTGTGGCTAGAATTAGAAATGAACTAACGATGATGATGCGGGAGAAGCGTGAAGACAGACAAAGTCTTAATTCATCTCAATTAACTATAGTTATGCACATCTGATTTACAATGAGATATTTGTGAAGTTCAAACTTGCAATTGTTAATGGCAAATCTGATGGGATAACAAAATAGAAGCAATCAAATCTGGGATATAGTCCGACTGTGATCCATTAGCCAAACAAAGCCGTCAATCCAGATATTTTTTCAAAAGTAAGATCAATTACAATAATAATATTGATTAAAAAGAAATTTAAGTTGATAAGAGTAAAAAGAGACCTTTGATTAATAGGAGTGTTTTTGTTTTTAATCATCTCATTAGATAATGACATCAATAGAAAGAAATATTTTATTAAATACCTTGGAACTCTGTTTGCTTGGCTGCCTCCATTCATGCTTCTCACTGCTCTTAATGCTTTGAGTAACTTAGGAAGAATGGAAGATTAGCTTCTTGTGTGCTTGTTTTTTCGGAATTTGCAGGAGACTTGAGGATAGAGATTGGACAACATTGTAACTATTTGATGATAACAGGAAATTTGAAATTGTGAATTAGGCTGCGTTTGGTTCAATGTAAATCGAATTCCGAGTGTAAAATGAATGCATGGGAAAGTTAATTCCCGTAAGGAAGATAAAATCCAGGTGTTTGGTTGTGCAATGGAAATTAGTCCGAAAAACGATTTTCAGTGTTTGGTAACATTCTAAAAATGCTATTTTCCTACAAATTTTTCACATTTTCTCAGCATCCAAACAAATTTTATTACAGAAAATTTCAATATATACACTTAAAGAAACAAAAATTTGCTCAAAACAATTCATTAAACTAAAAAATTTAGTCAAACTGAGAGACGGAGGAAGAGAGAGTGATCGAAAACTGAGGGAAAGAGAGAGATCAGTCATGGGTCATGGGTCATGGGCGACAAGATTGAGATGACGAGATCGGTCATAGGCGACGAGATCGGCGGCGTCGATGAGCTTTGGCTCGAGAACGAGAACGAGAACGACGACATCGATGAGCTTTGGGTTGAGAACGAAATTAGTTTTGGGTGGATCAATCTTGGGTGATGACGATCTAGATGGCGGCACCGGTGCTAGGGTGCGATCTCGGCGGGACGATCTCGCTGGCGCGCCTGGGGTTGAGGCGCGATCTAGCTCTCTCTCTCTCTCTCTCTCTCTCTCTCTCTCTCTCTCTCTCTCTCTCTCTCTTTGCGCGTCTGTGAGCCCGGAAATGATTTAAAGGTAAAACATAAGCTGCATTCATTTTCCGGGTCAAAGGCCTTATTTTACAGTCAAAGTAAATGATTTTTCGGAAAACTCTATTTTTCATGCACAACCAAACACATAGAAAGGTGTAAAAAGATTTCCTGAAATCGTTTGAAGCCAAAACAAACGCAGCCTTAGTGGAAAACTGAACGTTTAAATTTCAATTTGTAAACTAATGAGAGAGTGCAACAGTTTTATAAGGCATTTTTTTAGGTGGAGTTTGTAGACGCATTTTTATTGCTTTTTCCTCAATTGTTTACACTTATTTAACGTTGGGTGTGTGGGTATTTTAAGGTAAATTTCAGTAAACTACCATGTGGTTTGGGCTAATGCTAACTAGGTCTAAGACTTTTCAAAAGTGACCAACTTAGTCCCTTAACACAATTTGGTCCTTAAACACTGTTAGTTCTGTCATCTATTCTCAGCCTCTCTTCCTACTAATAACAAATTCTTTGTTTGGGTTTCACTTTTTGGTGTACCAAAAATATCCTTATATAAATTCTAAAATAACATACCCTTTAGTTTTTTTTTTTTTTTTTTTTTTTCTAAAAAAAAAAAAAAAAGATTAAAAGAGCTATTTAGCATTCTTAAAATTTACCGAAATTTTTGCTACCAATAACAAGCACTCCACCAAAACCCACTACCCCACATACGCTTCATCAACCTTCTACGTCGGAACTAAAAGAAAAACGGTTACTTCTATTTGTATTCAAATGTTTGCTTTCTATTTCTATTTCTTATCTACTTGAATTGAAATACTTTAACTACATACAGTTACTTCCTTTTTTATTAAAAAAAATTAAATTAAAAAAAAAAAAAAACTACTCTTTCTTATCCCAATCCATACAATTATCGTAACAATTAGATAGGTTTAACTATAAAAAATTAAAAATTAAAAAAAAAAAAATTCCACCTATCCACTTCTTTTAAAAAAGAAAACTACTCATTCTTCTACCAATCCATGCAATTATAACAACAATTAGATAGTTTTAACTATATAAAAAAATAAACAAAAACAAAAACAAAATTGCCCTCATTTGAAAATGTTAAAAACTGAAAATTGCATTAATAATAGGGTTAACAACGAAGCTTACTACTCCAAAATACCTAAAGTTATCTCACCACCCACTAGCCACCACCAAAGAGTCTGAAACAAGGGAACCACAAGCGTGTCACTAACTCACTATCTCAACTCCCACAAGTGTATCACGTCTCCCTTCCTCACTTCACAGACTCATTCAAATTAAACAAAAGACAAAACTTAAGTATAGTATTTTAGGTGTTGTTCATTAGGTTCCCCTCTTAAGATTCAGTCATATGGCTACTTAACTAAAAAATATACTTTCTTCCCATGAGAAAAAATCCACATGGCAGAATCTCAAAATGGGAACCTAAGGAACAGCATCTAAGTACTGTATCTAAGTCTTGCTCTTAAACAAATCCACCAGTTAAATTGCATTAATACGCAAATGTTTGTTTGTTTCCAAATATTTTTACAACCTTTGTTTGATTTGTTCTCTAGATGCTTTAGACTTTTGTTTTACTTTTTTTTTTTTTTTTTTTCCTTAGTAAAAGTTGCGTATCAATGTTGAGGTTGAGATTTCCAATATTTTCTATCAGCTCTTTGTTAGCCTTATTGATATTACCAGGCTTATATGTGGGATTTTTACTTTACATTTCTCTTTTGCATGTTGTCAAAATTTGGTATATGTGGTCAAATTTAAGCAACACTTGGTTAAAGTTAGCAGTTTTCCTTTTGGTTTAATTTCATTATTAATGATTTTTTTCTTATAAATGCAATGATTATTTTTCTCAGTATATATATATATATATTAGTTGTTGTCGTTTTTTCCACAAGTTTGATACTTGTATGGGGCAAAAATCCGAGACCCAAAAAGGATTTCCACTTGGATTAAGGTCCAATGTAATTAATTTATAGAGATGGGACTCCAGACTAACAGTTAAACTTTCGACGACAATTCTTATTCAAAGATATAAATATGACAAGAAAATAGTTATGGGATTACTCATAAAGTGTAAATTATATCGTATTATCTTCCTTGGAAATGGCTAAGGAACTGTTTACATTTAGGAAAATACAAGCATATGAGCTACTTTCTCTCAATTTCGTAAATCAACTTTCTTTCTTTGGGATTCCCTCCTCTGTTCACTAGGGATCTCTTACCTTTTATAGTAATCTTTTTTTGATCATTCCAACGAATAAACCGAAACAATAATTTTTTTTTTTTTTTTAGAAACAAACACACACACACACACAAGGGAGAGGGAAATTGGTTCTAAATTTCTAATATAAAGACATGCCACAACTCCACTCAAAAGTCATGGTAACTTTTAGAACATTGGTTTATATTAGATTTTGAATAACTTTGTTGTTGAAATGGACCTATCATGGGCTTTAGCCACGAATTGGATCATTTTATTGTGAGTTTGTGTGGGTTTCTGTTTTCTTTTGGGTGGCCCTTTTTCAATTGGTAGCACTTGTGGGTGAGAGTGAGACCCATGATTGGATATTACCTTCTGGGACACCAACCTACCCTTTTTCTTTATTTTTTTATTATTATTATTGTTTTTTTTTCTTAAAGGAATGCACGACAGCACGAGTACATTGGCCTAATTTCATTCGGTCGCTGATTTGGGTCTTTATGTTTTGACATGTAGTCAAAATTATTATTAATAATAATAATCTTAACAAAAGACATACTTAAACAAATGTAAAAAATTTAGGACTAAAAGTAAAAAAGAAATTTCAGTATCATGACAAAAATCAATTTGGAGAGTGTAATTTGGATTTTGTTTTATGGGTATCTTTGGCGATATTTGTCTGCATTGAAGATTCAGAAACCAAGATATAGTTTAATATTTCAGATTTTCCTACAATTGGTCCCCCCACCTTGGGCAAAGTGGGTGTCCAACTGTCCAAGTCTAGATATGGAGTTTGCAATACCTACAGCTGAAAAATACGCGAGTTGTGAAATCAAAAAAATAAATAATAATAATAAGAGTTGTATTGTAAACTGTAAAGCCATGTTCCTATCAATAAATTGCCTAGCTAAATTTAAGCATTTCTCTGGACTTTAATTTGACTTGCATATATTCCAGCGAATGTACCTATGAAAAAAAAAAGGGTAGCTAAGAATATGACATCTGAAAATTCTAGAGCTAGACATCTTACTTAAGAAAATGACATCTCCTCATCAAAAAAATGATTAGCTTTTACTGTCTTTTACGTTGTAATTGTATTTTGGTGGAGCTGAGCTCCTGAATGGTAAGGAGAGTGAAATAATTTTGGTTGTTTTGTTGTATGTCATATAGCAAGTAGCAAGTAGTAACCAGCAAGGCTCTGAGTACAATGGACTAAACTGCTTAACCTATGTACCAAAAAGACAAAGGAAAAATAAGTGGCACTTATCATCCGTGAAAGAGATGACTCATATACAAAATTTGTGAAGGAGAAGACTTATATACCCTATTAAGGACTCAACATATGTGAGAGAGAGGACTCATATACCTTCTCCTAAAAGGGAAAAAGTAGATCGAATGCCAGCAAGTTATATAGTACTCACTACTCAGTACTCTCTCTCTCTCTCTCGTCTACATATATGATGGTATCAAATTGTAACTGAGTGAATACCTGAACACACAGATAATTTAATGAATCAAATTATGCAAGAAACCCAAGGACCTTCGGCTTTTGTTGGTTGGCCATTCAAAGATTATTTATCATGTCGACTGGATCTTTGGGCCTCTAGCTGCTATGATGCAACTTAATCAAATTTGTTCAATGCTACGTACACTGCTAGTTTACTACTTGGCGGAGTCAGAATTTGAATTTGGGGGGGGTGGGGAGAGAAGATTAAAAACATAAGATTAGAAGCAAAATTTATCAAAGACATCTCCAGTTCAAATACCACTCTCCTCCTCATTGTAAACTATGAATTATACTAGACAATAGTTTAAAAATAGGACCCACTGAGCGTTTTTTATTTTTTATTTTTGGATAAAAATAGCAAGACTCTAAGTAATAAAAATAAAAACATTGCTAGTTCAATAAAGCTTGGATATGAAGCTAATACATAAGATTTAGAGGGTTAGAGCATATCTTGCAAGCTAGCAGGGGTATCCTCTAACTTCACTTTACATTCAATGCTTTGGATAACTAGGGATGCCAACTTGAAAGCACCCCGTTACAAAGGCTTTGAAATATAGTGTTTCTCAACTTCTAAAACTATGCAACAATAGTAAACACTCAGGAACGAATGGATCAATCAACAAGAGTCCCTCATATAATTGAATTCTAATTAATTATTGTTAAAGATCAAAGTTCCGTGAGTCATAATATTTTATCAAAAAAGAAAACACTCTTGTTATCTGCTAGTTCTTCTCAACTCGTCTCTTACTAAGAGCATTCGCAGCAGTGGAGCTAAAAATTTAGCTTTTTAGCTCTACCAAAAGTTACTTTGTCTATTATACCTACACACCTACTGCAGCAGTGAATCTAGTTAAAGCACTAACCACAACCTCCTCCACAATCAGCCACAGCCACAGCCACCACTACCATGCACCACCACCACCACCAACACAGACACAACCAAACCCACAAACAAAATAAAAAACCAAACAACTATCATAGTCACCAATCCACCACCACAGCCACCAAGCCCACAAGAAAAAAAAAAATCAAACACCGTACCACCAAACCATAGCCACAACAACCACCATCACCACCACCACAACCATCAAACCCGCAGAAGAAAAAAAAAATCAAACATCATCCCTCCACCACCACAGCCATCAAACCCACAGAAGAAGAAAAAAAATCAAACATCATCCCACCACTACAGCCATCAAACCCATAGAAGAAAAAAAAAATCAAACATCATTCCACTACCATAGCCAGTGGATCAACGGCGTGGATTGATGTGGATCGATGTGGATTGACGGCATGGGTTTGGCGGTGAGGATCAACGGTGGCATGGATCGGCAGTGTGGGCTTGGGCTGGCAGCGATGAGAGAGTTGAGAGAGAGAGAGGTGAGATGAGAGAGAGCTGAAAGAGTTGAGAGAGAGAGCTAAGATGATCAGAGTTGAGAGAGAGAGAGAGGGGTAATATTTTAATCAGGTAAGGATTAAAATATTATAATTTTTTTTAGCTCTCATGAACAGTGCACATTTATTTATAAATGTGTACTGTAGCAATGGAGCTAAAATTTTTAGATTTAGCTCCACTACTGCAGCAAGACTTTTGTGTTTGTGGAGCTAAATTTTAGCAATATAGTATTATACCTCCACTGCTGTGAATGCTCTAAGGGAGGGCAAACTTATCCAAAATATGTTAAGGGGGGCAAGCTAGATGTTAGACTCCTATATTAAAGGAGTTTTGGGGGAGGTCTCGGGGTCACTCGCCCCCTCGGCTCGCCCCTCCTACTGCTACCGTCTGATTGTCTCTTTGTCTTTGGCCCCATCACCAAAATGAGGGAGTATAGTCTGACTATTAACATTTGGGTATAAAACCTCCAAAATTGCTATTTTACCCACTAAATCCATAAAATAAAGCTCCAGCCGGATTGCTATAGCTAAAATAATTTGCAACCCGGCTACAGTAATGTTGTATTTGAGCACTAGCATCCGGGGATGCCAAAAAAAAAAAAAAACTATTTTATATCATCAAACACTACTTTATCTATTTTACCAATCTATTTTACAATTTACCTTACATCCTAATTTTTATTTGTACATACTACCCAATAAAATAATATAAATTACTTAATAAAGTAATAAAAAGTAATCTTATCTCTCTTTCCTTCCACTCTCTTTTTCTCTTCACACACAACCACAAGATTAAAAAATTAATTTTTTTCTTTACAACCTGTGTAGCACTAGCATTGGGGTGGGGGGGGGGGGGGTGCAGTTGTTATTTTACAACCCAAGACAACCAAAACTCTCTCCATCCGGGTTTGTATACTTAAAAAAATTTGCAACCTATGAATAGGGTTGCATATATGCAACCTTACTATTCATATGTTGTAAAGAAAAAAATAATATTTAATCTTGTGGTTGTGTAGGAAGAGAAAAAGATAGTCCGAGGAAAGAGAGAGAAAATAATATTTTTTATTATTTTATTAGGTAATTTATATTATTTTATTGGATTGTATGTAAAATTAAAAACTGGGATATAAGGTGAGTTGTAAAATGGGTTGGTAAAATAGATAAACTAGTATTTGAAGATACAAAATAGGTCTTTTTTTGCATCTCCAAATGCTAGTACTCATTGCATAGAGGTTGCATATATGCAACCTTACAGTAGCTAGTGGGTATAGTTTTTTGCATCTAGCAACCCGGTTGCGGCATGCTTTTAATGGTTTGAATTGTAAAATTGCAACTTGGGGGGTTTTACACCCTCAATGTGCATACAACCTCACTGTAGTAATTGCTTGACTTTTTTAGTTCTTTTTTTCCTTCTCACTTTCCCCTCTCTCCTTCTATCATTGGCTACCTCCCTTTCTTGTCTCATTTTTATTCTTTTCTCCTCTATAGTAAATAGTGTTTATATTATTTTATTAAATTATATATAAAAATAAGAACTGAAATGTTGATCATAATATAAAATGAGTTGATAAAAAAGATAAAGTGGTATTTGAGGATGTAAAATAAGTTTTTTTTTTTGAGTTGCATCCATGCTAATGCTCTGAGTACCCATTTGGCCATTTGGATACAGCTAATAAAGGCCAACGTCTGCGTTTTGGCCTTTTTTTTTTTTTTTTTTGTTGAGAAGAGCGTTTCACATGCACTGTGGCAAAATTATGTTTTTCCAGTGGGTTCCGTGTACTGTTCACCGAATCCGTAAGTACTTTATTTAGGAAAAATAAATAAATAAAAAACTTTAAAACTGGATCTCACAGTACTATTCACACATTTAAAAATTATTTTGTTACAACATTTTTTGTTTTCAATTTTTAACAAAATAAGTGGTATCCAAAGTGTAATCTCAAGCAGCGTCGGTGGGTGCTATGAAACCGTGAGGTGAGACCATGTGTGGATGGTCCTGATAGTTTAGGGAATATTAGCATGTGCTATGTGGGCTCGTGGTTTGCACTTATGCACGTAGTAAAGGCACTTTGACAGAGGGAGAAAATCTAGCTTTGTCCCACTCTTATAATCTATTATACTATATTATGTCATCATATATATTATTAACGATTCTTCATATATATTTTTTATCTGGGAAATTTAAATCCTAATATTCTTATTTGAAAATATAAAAAAATGTCAGTTGATTTACAATTTAAAAAAAATTAACTTTAATAATACTTGTTTGAAATGAACTTCTCATATCCTCACAGCATAATCCAAATAAAGATGAATAAATGTTGTTAGAAAATGGATATTTTTATCAAACTTAATTTGATGCTTAGCACAAAATATACAAATAGCTATATAAAAATACTTCAATCTGAGATCCAGATTTATTATTAACAAGTTATATATATACATTTTTTGTGGTTGAGGAAAGGTACGGTAGCTTCCGACACTTATTGGACGGGCCAAAAAGGTTTAAAAACTACGCAAGCATCTATAATTATAAATGAGGTGGCTTGGGAATTGGGAATATGAATTTAGAAATTAGTGTCCATTTGGCATGATTAATTTTGCCAATTTATTTTACTATTTAGCTTATTTTTGCTACTATTTGTAGATCCTATTGCACTTTTTGGTATTATTCATGAATCCTACTATACTATTTCAGTTAACTTTTTATCTTTATCTACAGTACATTTAGCAAAGAGTTTTCAGTTTCAGTAAAATAAACGAATCCCAAACCCCAAACATGAGTCTTGGCCTTTGACAATTAATTACTACTACTTGTTTATCTTGGCTGCTTGCTTACTCTTTACAAAATTTCAATCACAACAACACTAGTCAAAGACCAACTTAGGAATTTGGAGAAAATTTTGACCTCAACCATTTTATTTTATACTATCTGTATCAAATATAATTTTCTCAACACTTCCATAGAATTTGGAACATTATGAAATTAAATTAGGAAAATGGTAGGGGTAGCCGGAATTGAGGATTGACTATTGAGGGTTATGTCCTACCTCTGTGAGTACTAAAAAATATAACTGGAGTGCCTGTTTATATATAGTTGTTGATTAAAAAAAATAAAAATCAGGTTTGGTATACCATTCAATGAAAAGCAAGCCAAACTAGACAAAGCCCTAGTTTAGTTTATGATGTAATAAGGATATAATAGGATCCAGGTAGGCCAGGTACCTCATTTGAATATCCTACTTCTCATATCATTACTCTCTCTCTCTCTCTCTCTCTCTCTCTCTCTATATATATATAAGTTAATTATTTGCTTGTTATATTATGTTCCTAAAAGATGTGGTGCATAGATATAAGCTGCAGTAGGTGTATACTCTTACTCGTCCAAAAAGGCAGTCCCAGCTCTAAGTCTCCAACTGGGTTGGTGGGTTAGGTGAGGGTGTTATCGGAAGTCCGAAATTTAATAACCACGACACTGACAGGGTGAAGATTGAAGACATCTATTAGAATAATGGGGATTGGTGAAGAGCGATTGAGCGAAGACATGTATCAAAAATATTCAATGCCTCTAAGAGCATCCACGGCAGCTGTTGCATAAAAAATACTATTTTGTCATACCAAAAACCTACTTTATTATTTTATCACATCATTTTATAACATCCTATTTATCAGATGTTTTATCATTCAATTCTATATATTAAAATAATATATACAACATATTAAAATAATATTTACAACTCATCAAACACAATCAACAGCCACCACGCTACTGCCAACAACCAACAGCCACCACCACACAACCACCACCTCCTCCACAACCCAAAATACAATTCAAAACAAACTCATAGCCCACCAACACCAAATCGGAAGCTCCACCACCACCTCAACCACAAACCTCAAAAAACTCATCGCCTCCACACCCTCACCCAGACCCACTTCCAAACCCAAAACCTTCATAATCCAAGTCAACCCAGACTCCAAACCCACCGCCTCCACACCCTCACCCACACCCACTTCCAAACCCAGACTCCGACCTCGTCATCGCCGTCATCGACACCGACATTACTCCCAACCACAAAAGTTTCAACGACCAAAACCTCGGACCCATACCCACCTACCGCTGACCCATCCATCAGAACCCATAGCCTAGCCCATTCGAACCCACTCACCTTTGTCGGAACCGAACCTAGCCAACACAATCTGAACCCAAACATCACCGTCTAAACCCACCCATCAAACCACAGCAAAAAAAAAAAAAAAAAGAAAAAAAAAAAAAGAAGAAAAAACATTGCTAGAGAGAGATCAGCGTGGAAGTGATCGTCAGCGTCGGCGTCAGCGTCGATGTGGAAGAGCAGTGAGGGTGAGAGAACAAAAGATGAGAGGTTGAGAGAGATGAGAGAGAAAGATGAATAAAAAAATAATAAACCATATGTCATTCGATGTCCGTACCGTGCCAAACTTGTAAGGGCACTGTTCAATGTTGCAAAAATTTGACACATTTAACACATATGATAAAGCTCCGTTTTTGGTGTTTGGTGTGCCAAATGTGTCATATTTAGCATTTATGCAACAGCTGCTATGGATGCTCTAATATGATTAAGGTTGAGTGTTTTTTATTGTATTGTAATGAATCAACTTTAGTTAAAAATAAATAAAATAGGATTGCTTTCCATTACAGTGGAACTCGATAAATTTTTTCTCGACATAAGCGTTAATAAAAGCCATATTTCAATATATATATATGGAGGCATGAAAGGAAACTAGTGCCCGTTTGGTTCGGCTTTTAGGAGGAAAATAACACGATGCAGTTTCAAACCGTAATTTTTTGAAAAATCACGATTTGGTACTGCACTCTTGGAGGATCAATGCAAAAACACAGCGGAAACCCAATAGGCTACCGTGGAAAAGTTTCTTTCATATTTTTTAATTACCCTTACATTTTTTTTTCCCAAAACCCAATTTTACCTTTTTTTTTTTTTTTTACCTTAAACTCACGCCACAACCAAAAATGCATATGACAGATAGTTACGTGGAACGAATTATAAGGCAGGAAACACACATGCACCTGATGTGGGACAATTTTTTCGATAAACCTTAAACTCACATGCCACAACTAAAATTGCATGCATAAATTAGTTGCGCGGAGCGAGGAAACACACACATGCACCTTTTTTTCCTTGATAACACAACACAACTATCACCAAAAAAAAAACACACAGACACACTATATCAAATCAAAACCTATTCTTTGAAAGTCAACACAACACAACCCATCCTCATAATCGTAAAATTGGTGTTGTTGGTGACCAAAGCTATTTCTAATTCCAACTCAAGAGTCGTCAGTCCCTCCAGAGACTCCGTGGTTCTCACTTACCTTTACATTGCGATGAAAGAGACATGATAGTTTCCATCTGAGATGGAATAAGGGAGAAAGAAAGAGAAATAGAAGCATGCACGGTGAAAAATGAAACTAATTACTACCTCATTGACGATGAAAACAAAGATGGAAAGGCCATATTAGATCACTGACAGGGGAGTGAGATAGAGAATGAGAGAGGGAAAAAAAAAATAGACGACTTTAGAGTCTTTAAGCAGAGTAAAGATTTAGCTTTTTGTTTTAAAACACTAAAAGATAAGCTCAAATAAATTATCTAAGTCTTTGGAATGTTTGAGAAAATGATAAAATAATTACTTTTTTTTTATAAATTTTATATATTTTTTATGAAAGTTGTGTTAGAAATTTTTTAGTGTCTGTTTGGGAATAATTTATCATGCTTTTCACTAAAAATTTTTTACTGAAAGTGTGCTAAAGTATACTCATATCTTGATAAATATTGAAAAAAATGAAAAAAATGCGGGAAAAAGTGAGGTTTTAAAAGCTGTACATAAAAGTTAAAAACTAAACTTATAAGCTGATGCCAAATAAATACATATGATTTATTAATAACTATTCCAAGGACACCCGTTAACATAATCTTCCACACGTATGGAAGCATGAAAGAGAACTGAGACTTCGTTTGGGAGTTCATAAGGGAAATGGAATAGAATGGAATGATCGTAAGGGAATAGAAAAGAATGGAACGGAATTGAATGTATTTAAGTAAGGGAAATGAATGGAAAAGAAATGAATGAAATGAAATTAAGTATCCTTGATTGAATGTTTTAAAATAAAAAAATGGAAATGAATGAAATGTAAGTAATTTTGTTTGGGAGTAACATAGAGGGAATAAAATGAAATCGTTTTATGACAATATTACTTTTAAACCCTTATCTTAAAATAAATTGTTGAATATATAGGGGTATTTTAAGAGTTTTAGTAAAAAAATCATTAAATTTAATTTCATTTCCTCCTATTCCTTCCAATTTTGGGAGAAATAAAAATTTGAGGTTTTAAGGGAATAAAGAAGAATGAGTGTTCCCTCCTATCCATTCAATTTCCTCTCACTTAAACTCCCAAATAAGAAAATAAATTTTCTATTCCCTCCATTAAAACTCTCAAAAAAAAAAAAAAAAAAATATTCTAAAATTATTATTTCCATTCCTTTCCATTCTAATATTTCATTCCATCCTCCCGGGCTAAAGGTTATTCGTGATGTATAGAAATTGAAATTAAGGCCATGTTTGGATTTTTTTTTTTTTAATCACTCATCACTCCTCACTCAATTTCCGTCACTCATCACTCATCACTCATTACTCATCACTCATCACTCATCACTTAAAACACCCTACCCCGTTTGGCATCATCACTCATTACTCATCACTCAATATTTTTCACACTGTTTGTGGGCCCCATACCTGTCACTTGGTGCTTTTTTTTTTCAAGTACCCAAACTCACCGAACCCAGTGAAAAAAAAAGATTGGTCAAAAGTTGCGGTTGAGTGGGTCCCCCATGTGTGTTTAATTACAAAAATGCCATTGAGTTATGAGTTATGGAAACTGAAAACAGCCAAAATGTGTTTTCAGTTTCCATAACTCATAACTCAAAAATCAGAGAATTGAGGGATGGAAACAGAGTTATGGAAACAGAGTTGTCTCCTTGCCAAACAACCTTTTTGGTATGGGTCCCACTATTTTTGAGTTATGGAAACAGAGAATTGAGTTATGAAAATCAAAAATCCAAACACCCCCTTAGGCACCAAGTCCAACAACCACATAGGCTGCTAAACAAGTGTAGTGGGGGGAAATGATTAAGATGTCATTATCAAGGGGGTTGGTATTGTCAAAATGAACAAATTACGTCTCAACAACCCACAAACTTCCAACATCTCCTTTTTATTGTATTGTTTTGTTTGAGTCCAATTCCAAACCACAAGTATCATCTCCTACCATTTACCAACTCTAACAAGGACATAGTGACTGAACACATCATTCCCTTCAAGAAAAGTCTCTCTTTCTTTTCTTTGGAAAACTAAATAAAAAAACACACATTACTTATTAGACACGTGGCCGAGATTACCTTCATTCACTATTCATTACCTATTTTATTATTTTGGCAATTTACATTCGATTAAGCCCAAAAGAAGTCTTTTGGGCTTTTAGATCTTAGATGGAAACTGCGTTTTTGTTTTCCGAGCAATTCAGCGTGCTTTGTTAAGCCCAAAAAAAAAGTATTTGGGCTTTTAGATCTTACTTTGACGGCCCTGCACAAACCCAAAAACCGAAAAACAAAGCAAAACAATTTCCGTTTTCCTTTCGTTTCTACTGTATTTTCGGTAAATAAGCCATTAGCAAAGTGCATGCAAACGTGCTAACTGGGCATATTTTATTAAAGGTGCTCCTAAAATATTTATCACTAAACCATTTTTAAAAGATTTAACTACTTATAGTTTTTTTTTTTTTTAACCATAAAAAGTTTTTAAAAATTGTTTATAAACCAATGCTAGGATATCTGTTAACTTTTCACTTTATTAAAAGTGAAACAAAAAAAAAAAGGGCCTTGAAGCTAACTTTTTCAAATAACCTAACTTTTTATCCTAAATTCACTTTTTATCTTACATTTAAACAAATAAACTTGTCATTCCCACTGTTACTTACACCATGAATGAATGAACTACAATCTTCAATGTAACATGCTGCCTTTCATATATTCCATGTCGTTCGAGACCTCTACTTTTTTTGGTTTGTTGAAAATTTTTCTTTAGAAAAATGTGAGTTATAGTTGATGATGCACGAAAATCAGTAAGCTAAATGCTCCGAGTTATAATAATGACTTGAAGACCTGAAGAGAAAAAGAAAGACTATCAAGGGTGACCAATGTGAACCGACCAAAGACCTTCTGACGGTTAAGTCAATTTTCTCTTTAGAACACAAGGATGGTGAATTAGTGAATAGTAGAACCTACCTCAGTAGAATGAGATTTGATCCTTTTATAGAGATCGAAAATGGAGCGGATTTCGGTGAACCCTCCCCACGTTCTGGAATAACAGATCATTGTCTGATTGCATAGAGTTTATAGAACAACCCTACCCAGTCGTCTATACCCCTGTATGACATGGACAACTGGGTTGTCCTGGACGATCATGAGATTTATAGACAAACCTTATTCATATTCATGATACTCTTTGATGGCCCCCCTCGTGGATTTTTCTGGACGTGGTTTGGTCATGGACGAATTAGACTTTACTCAACTCACCATCAATAGTCATTAGGCTCTCTCTCTCTCTCTCTCTCTCTCTCTCTCTCTCATTTATTGAAATTTTATTTTAAGAAAATGTTTGTTATAAGAGATTAAATTCTATAAGGACGTGATGTAAAACCCATGTTTTACCCCTCAAATTCCAACATGCCACATCATCTTATCAAATATTTAAGAATAAACACAATCACACTCAATCAATTCTAATACCCATATATAAATCCAACCAAATTGGGAATTTATTGAGATGTTATTAGGTGTGGTAGGATGTATTGCATTTTAAGTAAAATGCTAATGTGACAATCACTTATTGGATGGTGTAAAACATGGGTTTTACACCTCATCCTTACAGAATTTAATCTCTTGTTATAATCATTGTAAGTTCACATATACACTTGTTAAAACTTTTTCTTTAGGAAAATCCTAGATGACTTAAAAAAAAAAGAGGATCCAACCAATGATAAAACAAAATTTGGAAAGATAATAATCTTAAATGTATTAAAGGCTAAAAGATCTTCCCATAAAAGATGATAGATAATTTAAACTTCAAATTTGGATCTAATCAAATTAGAAGGAAAAGTCCTTACAGTCTTAATTACCTAATTAAATATTAAAATATTTTCAAGTTTATATCAATCAAGCTTTAATAACATAAGCCAACTAATTTAAAATTTGAATTTTAAAGTTAATTAAGGAAAAGACAAATCAGTGTATCGTGAGATACACAAATACCTAAGAAAATTATTAAAAAAAATTATAGATATACATGTATAAAAGGTATATTCATTATAAATTCGAAATATATTCAACTAATGACCAATTTAATCATTACTTATGTAATAATATTTAACACAACTAACTAGATATATAATATTAACTTATGGTTATAACATATATATTCAAATTAATTAAACTTAGAAGTGATAATACATGATCTTGCCTAATCAACTCCATCAAAGTCAATGTTATCATTGTAATCAACATCTTGCAAAATTATTTTTTCATTGACATTTTCTTCACTATTATCAACATTTACTGCCTTTGTTTTTGTTTTTCTATTCTAATAATTTTTTTCATTTATATTTTTCTTGGCATTCTACATTTTTAGACTTATAAAAATAATAACAAAATAAAAAATAATTATATTTTCATTTAATACATTATTCATAGCATAGAAAAAGAAATCTTCAAATATGAAAGTAAAATGTCAAGTGTATAGTCTAAATTTTGTAGGAGAAAGAAAAGATAGGGAAAAAAGAACTCACATGCTATTTTATTAGTCTCAATTAAATTTCCTAATATGTTAAAAAAAAAAAGTCTGACAACTTGTTTAAATCAAATAAAACCACAAAGAAAAAAAAACTCATTTTAAACTCATATGTCTATGTATCATATAATACATATAATTCACCGATATGATACAATACGATTAATACGATATGCACTTATGTAGTATACAGTTCATGAGTATTAACGATATGTCCTTATGATACGAAACTTGTTGTACACGAAAAGATACGTCTCTTACGATACTGACAACTATGATCAAGAGATCAAGTTGCCTAAAGAATTCAAGACAATCAAATTTATATTTAAAAACAGATTAAGAAATGACAAGACAATTTAATGACTCAATGAATATGAGCATCCTTCCAAAACACTTTAAGGGTTTGTTTGTTTGGGTGAGTGAAAAACTGAGACAAACAGAAAATGGCGAGGGGATGAAAAAGTAGGGAGATAAAAGAGACTTTAGTTTTCCCTCAAGGTATTTGGCTGGGGGTGGAAAAGTGAGGGGATGAAAGAATATTTTGTTTGGTTAAGAAGAAAAATGAGAGAATAGAAAATAGTGTTTGTATAAATTTATCATCGTGTCTCTATTAGATTAAACAAAATGTAACACATTATATGTTTTTTATTAAAAAATTATGTATGAATTGGTACTTCATTTGAAAAAGAGAAAAAAATTATGTATGAATTAGATTAAACAAAATGTAACAATTGGAAGTTCAATAACCTAAAAATGTTTTCTCAAAAAATAGAAAAACAAATGAGACTGAACATAAGAGTAAGACCCAAAAAAAAAAAAAAATGAGAGAGAGAGAGAGAGAGAAGTAAAACATTCAAAAGATGATCGTCGCTGTTTGGGGTAATTTGTCCAAAGTACAAGGAGCTTTTGCTTCTTGTTTTCAATCATTTGTTGGCCATAATGTTTAGATGGTTAAGTTTATGCACATTCCCCTTTGTTTCTTGTCTTATAGTTAGATTCTAAGGTTAGGGTGCATGTCAGCATGTGTACGTGTGAGGGCCTACTAACACTAGAGTAAAGTGGCAGCCATAAGCATGGTAGAATGAGAAGTATCCAAATAAGCTTACAATCCATTCCAATCAAATTCTTAAGCCCAACCAAAGTGATTTTTAAGCCCAGCATATAAGTCCATTATTTTGAACAAATTTCCCATCAATTTCAGAAGATATTTAAGTTATTTTTTCCAAGAAGTCAAAGAGCATTTAATTGGAGTTTCCTATTGTTGATACTACCTTTTGTTAGGCTCTAAATTTTGATTTAAAGGATTTCATGATTTTAATAGCTAAACTCCATTTTTTGTTGATTCTAATAAATTTCTATGCGGTTGGCTAAATTTAGTTGAGTTTTAACCATGTGATTATATTAAATTTAGTGCTATATTTAAGATCATGAAATTCTCTTTAATTTAGTTTCTCATGGACAAAAAATTGGATTTGAATCAAATAAAATGTCACTTAGTGTCTGTTTGAGAATAACTTATTTAGTTGAAACTGAAAAACTTTTTATTAAAAATATTATAGATAAAGGTAAAAGTTAGCTGAATAGTGCAGCAGAATCCATGAATAGTACTAAAAAGTGCAGTGAGACACATGAATAGTAGCAAAAATAAGCTGAAAGCGGAGATAAGCTGAAAATTCAGCTCATCCCAAACGCACCCTTAATCAAGGAAATTGCCCTCCTTGCATTTTACTTGTGAAAAAGTACATAGTTTTCTATGTGATGTGTGCTAAATTGTTAGTATGATTTTCATGGAAAATTGGTACCATTTTGGGACTTGTTAATCAAGCATGACATTAAGGATCACACACCAATGGCACTATTAACCACAACAAACAACAACATCAAGGATACATGCAACAAAGGTAGCAACATACATCAAAGAAAAGGAAGAAAGAAGATAGAACAGAGCAGAGACATCCTAACAATATTTTCTCACTCTCTCTTATTTCTTTTCCATTTTAGCTAAATGCCTAACCTAAATTTTGTTCCTTTTTCAGCTATCAACAGAGTACAAAAACATAGCATAGTAAAGAAGCTAGAAATAAAGGGAAATGACAAAAATAAAAGAAAGTAATGCTGAACCTTTTCCCATGGCCTTTTTACTTACTATCTATGCAATGCTTGCTAGTCTACATGTTCAAACATCTAGATTTGTAGATAAAGCTACACAAAACATGTATTTATCAGTTTCATTCTCATAAGCATGCATTTTTTAATGTAAAAGGTCATATTTTTTTGTCTGTTTCATTCATATAATGCCTATGCTTGAACACAAGAAACACACGTCACAAGGCTACATTACAAACATAGATCACTAATACATGTTCATAAACATAATCACAAATACCATATCAACATCTGAAAGACCTAAAACCCAAATCAAAATCCCATTTTTATAACCCCAAACCCACGACCAAACATTCACAACCAAAACCCTTTCACGTTTTAAACTCCAAACCCCAACACATCAACCAAGATGCAACAACCAAACAGAAAAATAGGAAGAAAATATAAGAGAAAGATCAAGAGAGAGCCACTTTGGCCGTGAACCGCGGTGCCATTTGGTGGACCCTTGGAGGCCATGAACCTTGAGCGCTGAGAGAGGGAGTTTTAGCTTCGGTTATGGTGGGGTGGGGTCTTAAGATTTTGGCCTTGGAGGTCTTGAGATTGAAAGCTATGGTTAGGGGTAAGAGAGTGAGAAAATTTGTCATTTAACATTATTTTTGGAACAATTTAGTTAGTTGTCAAGTTTGCAAAACTATTTTGTAAACTAGCATCTCGAGGCTTGGAAACTTGAGTTTAGTGGAGGAACTCAAGTCTTTAATCCTCGAGTTCCAAGTGGTGACAATCTGATGTGGAAGAAAAAAATCTACGTGGAACTCAAGTTTCTAAGACTCAAGTTCCTTCCATTGGTTTTGTGCGTGTAGGGGTTTTTCTTCCTTCCTCTTCAGATCTTCTTCTTCTTCTTCTTCTTCTTCTTCTTCTTCTTCTCAGTCTGCTTCTTTCTCTATATGCTTTATGGAACTCGAGCCTAAGAAACTCAAGTTCCACATGAATTATTTATTCACATCAGCTTGAAACTCGAGTATTAGAGACTTGAGTTTCTTCACTAAACTCAAGCTTCTAAAGCTCGAGATGCTAGTTTACTAAAATGTTTAAAAAATATGCCAACTAACAAAATAGTTGTTAAAATCTTATTAAATGACAAATTTCCCCTAAGAGAGTTTGGCTTAGGCTTAGAGAGAATGAGGTTAGGCTTGAAATTCAAGGAGCAAATAAATAATTTGAAAAGGAAATTAAAGAGATAAAGGATAGGTGAGGTGGCAGAGTCTCATTGGGTCATTAGAGATTTTCCTGGGAAAAATTGCAAACTAACACCAATCCTCAAACAATTTTCTTAGTTAGCAATGTTTCTAAACTATTTAAGAAACTAACATCTCGAGTTTGAAAGAGTCGATTTCACTATAGAAACTCGAGTTTCATGTTGAACTTGATTATTAAAGAATCGATTTTCCCAACCAGAGAAGTCAAACTCAACGAAGAAGAACTAGAACTAGAGAAGACAAGAACAAAAACGAAGAAGAAATAAAAATAACGAAGCAAGTTAAGCAACAAACCCAACAGCGGCGGCGGAGACGAAGGGCGAGGAAATCAGCTTAAATTTAATGTGGGTGTTCTTAATTGGCTCAAATTTGGGTTTGGTTTTCTTCTTCTTCTTTCTTTTCTCCTTCTTCTTTTGCCATGTGGGTATGGTTGGTCTAGAGAATGATGGGTTTGGTTGGTCCGGGGAATGAAGACTGGTCTGGAGAATGAAGAATGAAGGAAGAACAATCGGGTCAAAGAAAAGAAAGGAAATCGAGTGTGTAAAACTTGAGTTCCATAAATCTCGAGTCTTAGACTTGATTTGCTACAGTGAACTCGAGTCTAACATACTCGAGATGTTAGTTTGCTAATATATTTTGAAAACCTGGTAACTAATGAAATTGTTTATAAAATAGTGTTTTTTTTTTTTTTGATTTTCCTAAGCTATGATTGGAGGATGGAAAGGAATTCTAATAAAATAAGATGGTCCTAGTTCAACATTTAAACCCACTTCAAGCCCAACCCGTGTCTACACCTACCCATTGGGTCTTACATTTTTCACTCAGCCCAAGTCCTAAAATACCCAAGGCCCAGCTACTCAAATTCCCTTAGACCCCTATACTTGGTGGCTGGTGCCCTCAATAGTCAATAGTCAATACAATTTTTTTTTTTGATATTCAAACCATAACCAAATTCATTAATTGGGTTAGGGCCCATAGATAAAACATCCATACAAATTTGGTTAGCAATCATGGGTGGGGTATCCTCAACCCATATAATACAATCATCAATATTACAAGCATGCCTAGCAAGTAAGTGTGCTGCAATATTACAATGTAGGCACATGGTTTGTCTCCCACATCCTGAATGCCTTCAGCCTCGTTCTTGCACCTTCCATTATTTTCTGAATTGAGCTTGGGGAATTGTCAGGATTCACGAGTGCAGACATTACTATTGAAGCATTGCCTTCTACCATTACTTCTCTGAGTTCCAGGTCCCTTGCTAATGTAATCCCTTCCTGTGCCGCTCTTGCTTCTGCCTCCAACGCCCCTAAAGGGAAAGGAATTTTCTTGCACATTGCGCCCATCAACTCTCCCTTCTCGTTTCTGATTACCACTCCCACTTCGCATTGCCCTGCCTCTTTAAACACAGCCCCGTCAACGTTGACTTTGAACCATCCACGCTTTGGGGGACACCATGTTGTTTTATTCTGCCCCTCAGCTCTGCAATTGGTGTCATTGTGAACATTGTTCCGACGAAACTCCTCCACGTAGTTGGCTGCATCCCTGGCTATTGTTTTGGCTAGTTTGCACCTACCTTCATGCTTGACCAAGTTTCTATTCTTCCAAATTCCCCAGACCGTACACGCAAATAGTTCCCAATCAATTTCCTTTGCATACTCCTTCGTCAACCACATTATATCAATGAAGTCTCTTTGCGATGATATTCTAGAAGGGAACTTAATACCTAATTCCTTCCACACCTCAGTAGCCATCGAGCAATTCCATAGAGTGTGACCTGATGTTTCCTTTTCGCCACAGAACACGCAACCATCTATTGTCCCCACTTTCCTTCTGGTTAGGCAATGATTCGTGGGTAGAATGTTCTTGCAAGCCCTCCACAAAAAATGTTTAATTTTGTTTGGACATTTCATTTGCCAAATGGACTTCCATATATTGGCCATCTTTGAATTATCCGAGCATTTCCCATTGTCTTTGTTCTATTGGCCTTCTTTGAGGACTTGAAGAGCTACCCCATACGCACTTCAGACTGTAAATCTCTCATTATTAGTCCAAGCCCAAATTAAGGAATCCTCGGGTAGACTGGGGCAGATTGGGATGCTCAAGATCACATTAGCCTCATGAGGGAGGAAGGTGTTATTCACTTTATCCATATCCCATGTACCCTTTTCACAATCCAGCAAGTTAGTGACCTTTTCCACATCTACACCTTGTCTTCTTGGGCTGCATACTTTGAAAGAAATAGGATTTGGGAGCCATCTGTCATCCTAGATATTAACCTTCCTCCCATTCCCAATGATCCATCTCATGCCCTTCTCAAGTATACACCTTGCAGCCAAGATACTCCACCATGCGTAGGAAGGGTTCCTCCCCAAATGGGCCTCCATAAAACTGGAATTCTTGAAATACCTGGCCTTGTAAACTTTGTGGAGAAGGGAGGAGGTGTTCTGAAGTTGACGCTAGCCCTATTTAGCAAGAAGAGCTAAATTGAATGCTTTTAAATCCTTAAAGCCCATCCCTCCATTTGTTTTCCTGGTACACATTCGTTCCCATGATACCCAAGTCATTTTCCTCTCATTTCCTTGTCCCCACCAAAATCTACTCACCATACCATTTAGCTCTTGGCATAGGGAATCTGGGAGCTTAAAACAACTCATAGTGTATGTGGGGTTAGCTTGGGCCACCGCTTTGATGAGAATTTCTCTACCCGCACTTGATAGGAGTTTACCCTTCCACTCGGCAATCCTTCTTCCCACTTGGTCCTTCAGTCTATTAAATGCTTTCTTTTTTCCTTTCCCTATCATTGGAGGCAGCCCCAAGTATTTTTCATGTTGCTGAATGATTTGAGCTCCAAATAGGTCTTTCACCCTCTCTTGCACATCCTTGTTCGTGTTTTTACTACAGCTTTAAGGCCACAAAAGCCTACATCTAAATAAGAGAGATTCACCAACACAAATCCAAGGTTCGGCCCACCATCAAATGAATTTACACAAAATTGCACCTTGGCCCTTCCAATTGCTAGGAATCAAATATCAACCCCCAATTTTTTTTAATTTACATTTTGGTCCCCAATCCTTTTCAAAATACAATTTCATCACCAAATCTTTTCCAAATTAAAATTTGACCCCAAAAGATTTCCAAATTCACTTTGACCAAAAACTTTGCAAAATTACAATTTGACCCAAAACTTTCTCAAATTATATTTTGACCCTAAAGTTTTTGAAATCACAAATTGGCCTTTAAAACTTTCAAAAATTGCACAAAGGTCGTTTAGGTCATCAAAAATGCATTTTAATCCTTATTTTGCCAAAATAAAATGTTTTACTTCAAAATTAATAAAATTGCCAAATGACATTTTTGTTAGACTTTTTAGGAATTCAACATTTTTGTTCTTGTTCGATCAAAAAAAAAAAAAAAAACATTTATGTTCTTGTTATTATTAGACTTTTCTCACATGTCACCTTAAGGTAGATTTATAAATGTAATGCATTTACATGTCACACTAGGGTAGATTATATATGCCATGCATTCACATGTCATCTTAGGATAGATTATACATGTCATTCATTTACATATCATCTTAGGATAGACTATACATATCATCCATTCACATGCCATTATAGTTTAGATTGCACGTGTCATTCTAGGGTAGATTAAGTGTCGTTTTTACATGTCATCCTAAGATAGATCACATATCAATATCATTTTTACACGTCATCCTAGGATAGAATTTATCATTGTTTCATTATAACATTTGTATTTTTTATGATATAATTTTTCTGTTAAATTGATCTATACAACTATTTTAGAATTGTTACCATATAATGTTTTTGTAATTAAAGTCTAAATGTCTAATGATGGTTTAGTTGAACAATCAGTTAAATTATACAACATGCCCTCAACAAATTTTAATGTATTTTATTGTATTATTATGTTAAGTTGATTGTCTTTTAATACGTAAAATGATTATGAGAATTGCTCGGGTCAAACACTAGTTAGTTGACTAATGGGTTAAGCAATTGGATACCTTTTGCATTTTTCTTAAAACGGTACGTTTTGATTCTCTCACATATATTATTTCATATTCTTTTTTCATATCCACTTTTATGTATTAAAATGTAAACATTCTTATATTAATTGTGGATTTGTATGTGAAATAATATTTTACAAGATATATCCTAAACCTTTTTTCAAACTAACAATATCAATTTTAAAATAATTACTTTTTATCATCAAATTAAGTATCAGAATATTAAATTTTTTTTTTTATATAGACGGAGATTGAACATAAATCCCCTAACTGTAACCCACATTTAGCTGTATCCTAGAGTCACTAGTCTTTTGCAAACTGCTACGAACAAGTTGACAGGGTTTAATTCCTCGCACTTATAGCGGTATATAGCCTACAAGGTCTGACATGACACGTCGGGGGTTAATTGACACCACATGGCGTGTCGGGTTCTATTCTGTATCTGATTTATGAACCATGCCGTGCCCTCAGGCTTTAAAGTTTGAACTTTAAACCTTAAATTCTAACCATTGCTTCTATAAAATGAGCTGGTTGCTAGGTATTTGTACTCTATTTATTGTTTTCTATGCTTTGAATGTGTTGCATTCACGATTTCATTCATTCCAAGAAGGAGGAGAGAGGTTCAAAACTTTTTTCCATCAGTCATTCAAGTCTAGGAAATGTCCAAAACAAAAAATGACAGACCACAAATGAAAGAGATGGATATTGAAAGCTAAAGCTCACCAATCCGCCAATTAAGGCAACAGTTATGGTCTATGATATCCTCCACACAAAAAATCATCCTATTTTGATTACAATAGATAATCTTTTTTTTTTTGAAAGCGATTACAATAGATAATCTTTGAAACAAGAAAAAATAGATTATCTAATAATTGACTTCGGATACCTTTGTGAATCATAATTGAAGTGTCGTGTCATAAATCTTGAGATGAAATCTCGTTCTCAATGACAAAGTAAGAACATAAACCTAGCACAAACACGACAAATTTGTCTCATTCATTCCATATTATGAATTTAAATTGCTGAGAAGATTCCTAATAATGTCTCATTAATTCCATATTATGAATTTAACATTAAGTTTAACTAACACAAAGCTTTTCATGATTGCTTAAATGGCTTTTTGGAATCGATACACAAACCAAAATATATGAGAGTCCAAATAAGAAGTTGTGACATTAGCATTATTGTATTTTTGAAGTTTATAGTATTCAAATATATAGGAGAGAGATTCTCAAAAATATATATATAGGAGAGAGGTTCTGCTTTTCTTTTCAAAATATATGAAAGTCCAAATGAAATAAGAAGTTGTGTACTTGTGTTCTGATAGACGGAGTGTTAATTACAAGTTCCATAATTTTGTGGTTGGCCAATGTATAGTTTCATTTTGGCAAAAAGTTTTTTTCATCTGGGATGATTTTGTACGATCCAAACCCATTAACTTAGTTAAACTAGTAGGTTATAAATAATTAAAAATTTATATACAGTTTCTTAGGTATCATATATTAAAATTTTCAATTAAATTTAAACACACGATTGTATTGACCAATGAAGGACAAATAGTTATTTCTTTTACTCAAAAAAAAAAAAATAGTTATTTCTTTTTCAAGAATAATTAAATTTCATTCTTAAAAAAAAGGAATAATTAAATTTAATGGAGTTATATGTTTGAATTTAAGTATTACACTTAAGTAACTATACCTAAATTTTACCCTTAAATAATAATTTGTCCAACTAAAAAATTGAGCATAAGAAAAACAACCCATTTTTAACTATTTAAAATAGGTATTAAAGCATTTTAAACCAACTAAGGTTGGGATCCCTTTTAATTACATTTCTTTACTAATTGTTATCGTAAGTGGAGGAGAGGGATTTGAATGCTAGTTTTCTCATTATACGGGAGACCAAATATGCCACTGTGCTACAAAGGCTCTTGGCGTGGTCCATTTCAAATTGGTTTCTTTACTATGAAAATTTATAATTTACATCCTTGAGTATTACAACTTCAATATGACCCTGCAAAAGTTTGTCACATTTTCGCCATTAAAACACAATTTTTTTTCTAGGGTAAACAGTTTAAAATAAATAGGCAAAAATAATTTTTAAAAATTACCCTATCTCTCTCCTTTCAACCCTTTTTTTTCAAAATAAAAAATTTGAAAAAAAAAAAAATCCCCAAACATACTCACGGGTATCAAGGAAAGTTTACCTAAAAAAACACTCATATTCGTCCCAATTTACATCCATAAAAATTCAAAAGTCATCCAAAAATTTCCTATTATAAGGGAAGATTGACCTAATATTCAAAACATATCAAAAGTCATCCAAAAATTTAATTTTCTCTCAATTCTCTAACAACCCCCTGATCCTACATAAGAAACCAACTCAGACCATGCTTCTTTAGCATGAGTTTTTTCACTTAATTTTTATGTACATTTTTAAAACTTTACTTTTTAAAATTAAAAGTATGTTTAATCTTTAGCCCATTTTTAAAAAAAGAATTAACAAAAAGTCAAATAAACTTACACCAAACAAGCTCGACAATTTGATAGAATTATTAATTCCCATCTAACCTATTACCTATTTACCTAGGCATGTTGAATGTTATAAAAGTAAAACCAATATCCTGAACTACTTTTGTACCATATTACTTGTGGGGCCTAACAATCTGGCAACCCCGGCCCATCTTATGTCTGGCCCAAGGCCCATGCCGAGGATAAAGAAACGTCCGAGGAGGAACATTGAGGGCCCAAGTTGCCAAGGAGCATCGCCGAGGACGGCCACGTCCTCGGCCAGCCGAGATCACAGAAGGAAGAGCAGCATGCTACCGGAGGCAGCTTCCTCATGCATCCCAAGGAAAAGACAAGTACAGGGAATTAACCAAGGAAGCACGATGGAGGAGCTGTTCAAGGGAAAACTGTCACCTCCCCAATAAATGCCCACCATTGGCATTCTAGCCGCATTAATGGGGAAGTGACCCCTGAACAGTGCTGTCTTGGTTGCTGCAACTAACAGGAGGATTGGTGAGGCGGCTGATGGGACATGTAGTCAGGTATAGGCCTGGATGATCAACAAGTGGAAGGTAAAGATCGTCCAGGAGAGGAATATATAAGACAAAGAACAAACCACTGAGAAGGGGGACGATTCTCATGGGAAAAAAAAGATGACCACCAAGCTCCTCGGATCGGGCCGAGGACAGACTTCCTAAGATAACTTTGGCTCATCTACGTTCGACGGCGGCGAATTCCAGATTGGGCGTTGTCCGCTTGCTAGGGCCTATCTCTTGAACCCACTCTCTACAAATTCATTGTATTGGGCTAGCTGGGCTTGAGTCCACTCACTCAACAGTAGAAGTGTTCAAACCCAGTCCCTACATTACTCTATAGCTGTATAGCATCAATTATTGCCGGCATTTTGGTAGTTTAGAATCATGTGTTGAGATCAGTCAATTGTTTTAGCTCACTCTGTAGCCCAATGACTAATTGAAATTTCATTAAAAATACTAAGCTTCGTTTGAATTAAGGGAGAGTAGAGTAGAAATGACCAAAATTTAATTTATTTTTAGCTAATTTTACTTTACTCCTATCTACTCTCCTTCTCTCCTTCCTCAATCCAAACGGGCCTTGAAGAAGCAGCACCAAAATCCCTCTTCCACCGTTTCCGGACAAAATGGAAAAGGGAAGAAATATTACAACATAAAATACAATGACTTCTTTTGGTGACATGATAGGAAGGATTCTCATCTTCTAACTCAGTCTTGCTTTACTTAGATGGAGATGGGTCTTCTTCTTTTTTTTTCACTCATTTTATCAATAAAAGTTTCTCATTATTTTGGAACAAAAAAAATAATAAGCAAAATAAAACAAAACCTGGACAAGTTGCTGCCCTTTCAAAATGTCTAAGACCGCATATTTGCTTACATGCTTTTACACAACATAGATATGTGATAAGCGATGATTAAATTACTTTTTATTAAATACTATTATTAAACATGTGTATAAATAATGTAATCCAATCACATATTAACAAATTAGCATGTTGTGTCCAAGTGTATGGAATCTATGGATAAATATTTGTACGTTAAAAACCGACTTTTGGTGGAAACATCTTGCAATTGGCTGTCCTTTCAATTTTTCTTTATTTTTGTTGCACGATGCCTTTCAATTATGATGACAAAATCACCCCTGCTATCCAAAAGGTAACTGAAGGCATCTCTTGGTGGTTAAAGAAGTTTGACAATTGGAAGATCTCTCATACGAGAAGAAGCAGCAATACAGCTATGCACTTAATGGCTAAAGAAGCCAATTCAATCCTAGAAAGTGTAATCTGGGTGGAGGACTCTCCCCCATCTATTGCTGATCAGCTTATGTACGATGTACTGTCTATGGACTCTTGTCCTAGTTATTGAATGAAAATTTATGAGTTTCTCATAAATAAATAAAAGTTCAAAGCACCATTGAAGATGAGAGTGATAGATGCGGTCATTGAAATCTTGACACAGAATTCAGAACAGATAATAATTGTTCGGCAGTTCTTTACATTTACTCAATTAAATTGAAACTGCATACTATAACTACTCGTATGAATGTTGTACGAGACTTTTATTGAAATGGAACCATTGTCTAGTAGCTTGGCATGCCAATTACATAATTGAAGCTTTTCCTAAATTTAAAACTTCAAATCTATATTGAAAACTTTAAGTTGTGATAGAGGGCTTTTTTTTTTTTTTTTTCCCAATTATATACGTGTGTGTATACACACACTAGAACTACTAATACAACCAAGAGTGTTATAATTTTTCCCAATTTTATAGTGTCATAATTTTTCCTTCATTCCAATTTGAGATGTACATGTTTTCTCATTAATATTACGCATTTAGAACTACTAATACAACCAAGAGTGTTATGAGGCTAGATTCAAAAGATGAACAAATATTACACGTTTATTTTGTAGCAAAAAAAAAACTATATTTTTATTTTATATTTATAATTTTTATTTTGAGAATCTAATTTATAAGTGGAAAAAGCAATTTGAAAATTAACAAAAGAGTGGCCTTATTTTTTAGGCAATGTTTTAGTGAGAGTTAGAGTTGTATTTTTACTGGATTGTTCTTTAGTTTTGTCTCTACTTAAACATAGAAATGTAGGAGTATTTTTTAACCAAAAAAATGAGGAATCCAAACTGGAGAAACCCCTTAAATAGTAGTAGTATGTGTATATATATATATATATATATATATATATAAGACTAGTTTATTTCTTTTTGGAAAAAAATAAAAAGAGTTATAGTACCCGACACTTTTACAACATTTTGAGAACAAATTTTAAGTGACCGACTATTAATAGTAGATATAAAAGTGACGTCCATAGTAGGCCTAAATTATAATTAGCAACAATTTACTACATAAAATTTGTTATGAAAATATTGTGGACGAAATATTATTCAGGCCAAAATTTTGAACATTATTCACAATAACCAAATGTTGGAAGAAAAGAAGTATCAGAATTTGGGAGTTTATTTTGTTTAAAAATGATTTGGACAAAAATAAAATTATACCTTAAAAGAAAATTATTTTAAATAAATAAATAAGAAAAATTAATTCAAAAAATAAATAAAAATCCTGCCGAGCCAATCTTATAAATAAGTGGCTTGTAATTTGTGATGAGAGGCATTGATTGCATGACGTATTTACAGTCGAATCCTATTTACAATAGCAAATGTCATCAACTATGAAGGGTAGAAATGAAATTCGAATTATCATTTGGGTTTTCAACTTTTAGTTCAAAATTTTTTGAATAAAATATAAGCAGTACAAATTGTTTGTAAAAATTAAATCCATTATAAATTTAAATGACACAAATCTCTTTTCTACTTTTCTTCTAACACTCAAAATAATTATGAATTGTTGAAATTTATATGTCAAACAATTATACTTAAAATTATTGTTCAAACCTCTTGAATTAGATCTTTTAAATCTAACTAACTTTAGGGTGTAGTGCAATTTGATAAATACAGTCTAAAGAGAGACAGGAAGCTATGTACTAACTACAAACACCGAACACTCTTTAAGTTTTAAATAATATTGGCATAAATACACTTTTGGTCCCTATATTTTGGGCAATTTCTTGATTTGGTCCCTAAATTGATTTTGCTCCTAAGTTAGTCCCTGATTTCAGAAAATCGTTTTTATTTTAGTCCCTGCCGTCAACCCAGTAACAGAAAATGCACACGTGGCAAACGAAATTTACTGTTTGCTGACGTAGCTAATAAAATAATAATAAAAAATTATATTTAGCATTTTTTAACTGACACGTCAGCATTTAAATTAATAAAAAATGCCAACTCAGAAATTAAAAGAAAAAAGTAAATTAAATTAAAAAAAAAAACCTTAAATCTAATTTAAACTAAAATCATTTCTTAAAAAATCAAAAATCATTATCTTTTCAATTCTTTTTGATTTTGTTTTTATTTTTCTTTAACCTCATCACTCATCAGCTTTAAAAAAATCCCTACATTCAAAGACTAATCTCAAATTCTCTCACTCTCCACTGTCCATGGCCGGAGCTCACTGAGCCTTCTTCTCCACCACGTGCCGGAGCTCACAAGCAGACCAACGGCGAGCAGATCAAGCTTCTTCTCCCTCTCTCTTTCTGCGAAAATCTGGTTTGAAGCTCGCTCTCTCTCTTCCGACTTTTCCTCGGATCAAGATCTATCTCTTTCGGCTTTCTCTTTCAGATTTGGCTTTGATCTAGGTTTAGAGAGAGAGATGGGCTAAGATCGGTGGTAGTTGTTGTGAAGTGGTGGTTGGTCTGGTGGTGGGTGGGGCTGGATCGTTGGATGGGTTTGTTGTTGGCGTGGGTTGCGGTGGCTTGATGGACTGATCGATGGCAGCGGTGGTGATTGGTGGTCTAATCTATTCATGTGAGTTTCGGATTGCAGGATCGGTGGCTTGATGTGGCTTGATCAGTGGATTTCTGATCTAGGTTTATGGGTTTGATTTGTTGAAGGTTTCAGTGGAGGATAGAGATTTTGTATGTATTTTAAGCATCGGTTTGATAAATGTGAGTTATTTTAGTGTTTGGTTTGAAAGAAAATCTTGATTTTTTGGGGAAAATGTTGATGATTGTTCAAGGAAAATTTATGAGGTTGGTTGGGTTTGTTGTTATTGTGAGCCGAATCGACTAGGTTTGTGTGTGTATGTTTGTTTTATGAGAAAAATTTTGGTTTTGGGTGGAAAGAAAATGTTGTGATGAAAATCTTAGGCATCAACTTGTTAGATGTGAATTTAACAGTGTTTGGTTTGAAAGAAATTTTATGGGAAAGATGTTGAATACCCAGATATTTTTTTTGTTCCTGAGTTCTTGTGATTTGGGTTTATATTTTTGTGTATTCATTTTCAAATATGAATTTATGTATTTTTATGTTTTTAATTTTTAAAATTTTGTTAAAATTGATAAATTATTATTTTTAAATCAAATGCTGACGTGGCATGCTGATGTGGTTTTATTAGTATTATTTTATTAGCCACGTTAGCATATAACGCGCCAACAGTGCATTCCATTTGCCACGTATGCATTTTCTATTACTGGGTTGACAGCTGGAACTAAAATAAAAACGATTTTCTGAAATCAAGGATTGACTTAGGAGCAAAATCAGTTTAGGGACCAAATCGAGAAATGACCCAAAATGTAGGGACCAAAAGTGTATTTACGCCAAAACATTTTACATAAGAGACCATTTTACAAGCAAAAAACAAAACCTAAATTCATAATTTCTTAATAACATAAGTTATTGAGACAAACAACTATTTGTCACGGTATTAAAGTAGACGGCCATGAGTTTATACCATATCTCAACATTTATATGATTATATTCATTATTTTCTAATATTTTAAAGTTTTGAAACAAATGAATGTTTATTATATACAAGATATTCACATAATAGGTTATGTAGGGATGTTAGGCCCAAAAGTTTAATGTAAATTTATTATAATGGGCCCATAGCCCAAGTCGAGGATAGAGATTGTTCTGAATAGGAATAGTTTCCATCATAGAAGACGGTGTTAACAAGAAAAAAGGTTTAGTTTTGGTTACTGAGACTCAAGGTGGTATTGGCCGAGGATAATATCTCCTCGGCAGACTGGAGCCGAGGTCAGAAGAAATAGAAGAACCTCCCAGGAAGTTCTGTCAGTATGAGCAACCATGGAAGGGACATTGGACCGAAGAAAGTCCTAAAATATCTTAAGAACAAATCTGTCATCACCGCATTTAATGTTCTGCAGCTAATTTCCTAACTGCATTAATGTGGAAAAGACCCCTGAATAGTGTAAAATTGGTTACCCCAAGACGTATAAGACCAAAGAGGGTGTCTGATGGGACAGACACTCAAGTGATGACTCAGGAGTTTAACAAATGTAGGATTAAGATGCTTTAGAAGGAGCTATATAAGAGAGGAAACCCTTCATGAAGAATGGAGGAAAAAAAAGGAGAAAGACACGAGGAATCTAGAATCAAACCTATAACTCTATTTGAGATCAATATACAAGAACAAATATCCTCGGATATTGCCGAGGATACTTATTACCCACTCTATAACTGTCCTTTTTTAGTCCTTCATTAACAACCTACTCAATTTGTTGTTTGATTAACTAAAACCCAGTTTTTCCAACCCACTTCTCTACAAATTCATTATTTTCAGGCTTTTTGGGCTTGAGTCACTCCACATAGTGGGCTTCGAACTCAAAACTGGTCCTTACAGGTTATATGTGCATTTGAAATATTATCTATCAAAAAAAAAAATATTAAAATTTGTTTAATAGAAAATAATAACATATTTAATGCATTGTTTAAACAAAAGAATGAATATTGAACAAAGGTTTTCACCACTTTCCTTGTTTTAACGGTCTTCATGGGTAAAAAAAAAAAAAAAAAATCTTCATGGGCACTATAGGTTCAATTATATTTAAACTCTAATACTTTTTTTTTTAATATATATATAATCTGCTTCCGTCCACGAACACTTCTAATATTATTGAGTTGAAAACATTTTTAGGAAAAACATTAATTTTTTTGATGTTTGGTTCCATTCTTAAAATACTACAAAAATCCTTTTCAGTTTTGGCGTGACCAAAAGTAAAAAAATTTCCTTCACAAAACAAAATTGAAATGCAACCCAAAAAATTTCTCAACAACCATTCACAATAAAAGAGAATTTTTTAGAAAGGAAATTATCTACCAAACAAAAACAATGTAGGAAATTTCTTGTGCCTGTAATAAACCAGAATTGCCACCACCAATACTCCTACTAGTGCCACCACCGCTAAATGCAGCGCGCACATCCATTGCTCACTCAATTTCTCCTCTACATTATTAGCTACTAGCTAGCGAGCAAGGAGAGAGAGAGAGAGAATTGTTTTTGGTGAGATAAAACAATAAATAGAAACATGACCACTGCGGCCCTAACTATGACAGTTAAAACCACCCCACCAACCACGAAGAAGGGAGAGGTGGTGGGGCAGTTTGTGAGAAATAGAGAAGAGAGGGGAGGGCCACGTGAGGATTTAATCAAAGTTCTAATCTTTATGAAAAAAAAAGTTCAGTGTGCTTTAATAAATTTCTAAAGTTCAGTGGTCTAAAGTTCTAATCTTTAGACCAAAAGGCAAATGTTTTATGAAAGAAAAGTCCTTTTTTTTTTTTTTTTATAAATTTTGTTCAATGTGCTTTTAGTCAACCCAAAATATTTTCAGCTTTGACCAAAATTTAGTAATGAAACAAACATTTGAAAATGCCAAAAATATTTTTCCAAAAAATATTTTACAATTAAACAAATAGTTAATCATTTAACAATCATTCCAATAAAATATTCAATTTTTCACATCTTGCAGTTATCTATACAAGAAATTAAATAAAAGTTCAAGACATGTTTGTATCCCATTCTTTTTTACAATTCCTTCATGTGCCTTATTGTATGCACGAGCTATTAATTTTAACATTTTTACCCAAAAGAGCTAATTTTACTCTTTCAACAATTTTTTTTAATCTTTTTTTATAAATAAATTTTTTTGGGGGGTATATTATGCTTTATATGCAATTGATATGAAAAACATTATTAATTTGATTTAAAGTAAATTCATCTTCATTTTTTAATTCCATTAAGTGATTTTATTGTTAAAAATTTTTTAAGTAATAAACAAAATATAATAATAAAAATTAAGTGAATATCTAACCCAAAAAAAAAAATTTACTCACCTTAAAATTATTGTCTTACACCTAAAAATATATCAAGTTGGCCATACAATATTAGTAGAAATAACAACATATTAGCCTCTTCACATGTGTTCTGAGACTTTTGTAGTGCTTTAAAACCAAAATTGACCAAAATAACCTAGAAACCTAAAAATGATCAAAATAGCCCCTAAACCTAAAAATGACCAAAGTACCCCCTAAACCTAAAAAATGATCGATATACCTTCGAAACCTAAAAATTAACTAAAATACCCCCTGAAACCTAAAAAATGACCAAAATACGACCAAAATAACCCTTAAATCTTAAAATGACCAAAATATCCTTAAAACCTAAAAAATGACCAAAATACCCCAAAACCTATAAAATAACAAAAAAGCCCCTTAAACCTGTAAGTCGATAAAAATACACCCTTAAACCTAAAAAATTACCAAAATCCCCCGTAAAACTAAAAAATGACCAAAATACTCCCTAAACATAAAAAATGACCAAAATACCCATAAACCTAAAAAATGACTAAGATACCCCAAACTCCTGTTTTGGTAATTTTAGAGGCTTCGAGTGTATTTTTTTCATCTTATAGGATTAGTTGTATGTTGGTCATTTTAGATATTTTGAGGGGTATTTTAGTCGTTTTATAGGTTTAGAGGTATTTTGGTCGTTTTAGACGTTTCAGGGTATTTTTGGTAATTTTAGAGGTTTCACGTTGTTTGTGGCCATTTTAGCGGTTTTGGGTTTATTTGGGTCATTTCAAAGGTTTAGGGGTATTTTCGTCACTTTAGAGGTTTGAGGGTATTTTGGTCATTTTTTAGGTTTAAGGGGTATTTTGGGCACTTTTTAGATTTAGGGGGTATTTTGGTCATTTTATAGTTTTAAGGGGGTATTTTGATCATTTTTAGGTTTCGAGGTTATTTTGGTCATTTTTAGGTTCCAGGGTTATTTTGGTCATTTTTAGGTTCCAAGGTTATTTTGGTCATTTTTAGGTTTCTAGGTTATTTTGATCAATTTTTAGGCTTCTGGGTTATTTTGGCCATTTTTTAGGTTTCGAGGGTATTTTACTCATTTTTAAGGTTTCGAGGGTATTTTGGTCATTTTTTAGGTTTTAGGGTTATTTTGGTTATTTTTAAGGCTTCGGGGTTATTTTGGCTATTTTTTAAGTTTCAGAGGTATTTTGGTAATTTTTAGGTTTCTGGGGTATTTTGATCATTTTTTGGATTTTAGAGGTATTTTGGTCATTTTTAGGTTTCGGGGGGTATTTTGGTCAATTTTTGGGTTTTAGGGGTATTTTGGTCATTTTGAGGTTTTTGGGGTATTTTGGTCATTTTTAGGTTTCGATGGTATTTTGGTCATTTTTTGGGTTTCAGGAGTATTTTGGTCATTTTTAGATTTCAGGGGTATTTTGGTCATTTTTTGGGTTTTGGGGGTATTTTGGGTTTTGGGGGTATTTTGGTCATTTTGTAGGCTTAGGTGTTATTTTGGTCATTTTTTAGGTTGAGGGGGTATTCTTGTAATTTTAGTAGTTTTGGGGTTGGGTAATTGGGTACCCAATTAAAACCCAATAAACATTAGTGTTAATTGGGTTTAATTGAGTTAATACCCATATAACCCAACTAATAATTGGGTGGGTTTGGGTCTATTTTAAGTGGGTGGGTTTAGGTGGGCAAATGGGTTTGAGTTGATTTTGCCACCCCTAGTTCCAATGGTCGAAACCGTCATTCCAACGGTTTGGTGGCCAAGGAGGCAGCTCCAAAGGTCAGGTCACTAGAGTCGTGGTTTTGACTGATGGACTGTCAATTTGATCACTAGACCTCTTACTCTAGCGGCTTTAGTGGCTGAGTTGTGGTTTGGTGATTTATATTTGAAAAATTTTACATGTCACACTAAACATATAAAAAAACTTTAGTTCAAAACAGAAGGACCCTTGAAACAGTAAAAATTTTAAGACTATGTAAAATGACACAATTTATATTATAACTGTTTACATGGCAGATTATGAGTAATAGAAAAAAAAATTAGTACATGTGAAAATGACAAACAATTAATTACATTTTGACACATAAAATAGTATTGACAAAAATGATAGCAGCATTTTGCGTGCGCTAGAATTACTGTACAAAGTTGAAACAGATGTAGCGCCGAAAGTCAAACTCTGGTTTCACATGGCGTTGCACGTACATGAAGTGAAATATTAAAAAAAAAAAGTGGGACCCGCAGCATTGAATACCGTTGTTTCTCATAGTCTACCTGCCCTATTTCATTTCTTAGTTTCTTCTATTCACCTTCTCTCTCTGAGTGCTGTTTGGAATTTGGAGTCTGGCCGTACTGTATAAATCAATATGATAGTTGAAAGAAATGACCGAGTCGCACATGGTGCTATCTCCATCACCTCCATAAATCTCTCTCTCTCTCTCTCTCTCTGTCTCTAACTGTGCCTCTAACTGAATAGTTTTATTTTTTTGTTTTGTCGCATCTGGGTCTTTGTCCTTTTCCTCTAAAACATACATAAGAAGGCTTGGTCTGAAGTTGAGGAAACCAAATTGGAACATAGGAAGGAAATGGCAGAGGAAAGTATGAGTGAAGTTACTACTCCAGTTCGTCAGGTTCTTCTCATTTCTGCTGGTGCTAGTCACTCTGTTGCTCTTCTCTGTAAGCTTCCATCCTTTTAACAATTGTTTACAAGTTTCCTTTCAAGTCATTTTGATTTTGATGGAATGGTGGATTGAATTGTTCTCACTCTTTCTAAGGTACTGAGAATATTCTGAGGAAAATGGAATGCAATATTGATTGTTCAGTGGCTTGTGTGGAAGTTAGTGTTTCTTGGATTTTTCTAGTAGTGGAAATTCTGTAATTCAAAGTTCTAGAAAAAAAAAGTGATCTTTTTTTTTTTTTTTCCAAGAGATAATCTCTGCAACCATTTTGGGCATATCTTTTAATGAGATATTTTTGTGGTTTTTGTGGACAATTCTCGTTTTTCATTGCAAAGCTCATTTGGGGTTCTTCTCTTCCTATCTAAAAGTCATTATGGAAACAACTTTCAAACTGTTTGTTTTGTCTTTTTTGTTTTTCGTTTTTCGTTTTTTGTTTTTTGTTTTTGTTTTGTTTTTGTTTTTTATCTTGTTCATAAAGTCCTATGATTGATTAACTATTAACTATTTTTTCCTTTTTTTTTTTTTTTTGCCCGTAGCTCACTTTGGATTTAGAAATCTTTCTCTTTTGATAAGTAAAATGTGATAGCCAATCCTTAGCATTTAAAATTTCATGGAATATTGGGATGGTGCAGGGACTGCTCTATTGGCAACGCATTGTAGATTTACAAAGCAGATTGCCATCCATTTACAAATATTTCCTTGTTTTATTTGATAAAGCCAGATATTTTTATGGACAGATTAATATGTGCTAATATTTCATCATTTGATGGACATTAACAGATTAACCGCATTTATGACTATACTAGAGTTCAGAGCCTACACGCACCTTAATACATTTTGTTATAGACTACATTATCATTTAGTCTACAATGGGGCAAAAGTCAAGGAAGAGTAATCATGATAATCTTAAATCTGTCAATGTTGATTTTTTTACCAAAGAAAACATTGCCAAATATATGTTGATGTCATGGATTGTTGTATACAACATCAGCATTTTCTAAGTATTCTGTCATTCTCTTAAATTTCTAGGTTACTTGTTTCCTTAATGGGGGCTTCCTAGTAACCGTTGTCTGATCCTGCATGGATTTGACCCTATCTTTCAATAGATTGGTACTTGATTTGGCTATTGGATCAGAATTGATTTTGATATCTTGCTTCATTTTGCTGTGGGGGCTCTTATTCCTGATCTGCCACTAAATAGGGTAGGCACATGTGAGGGGAGGATTTTTGTTTCAAGCAACTAATTCTACAATAATATGCATCAGAATGAAGCAATCAAATAACATCAAATTGATTTAGAGTAGATTTGGTTGTCAGTTAAAATTAAAGGACTTGGTTGCATACCATTTAGCATCTCAAGGGTTAAATCTATAAAATTAGAGCTTAATCACAGCAGATTTTATTTTGATGAATTTACGGATTTTAGGAAATGTGGTTATACCAAAGTTTTTCTGTTTGTAATATTGGCTACCATTTAAGTGCAACCCTGTATATATGGATCTATTTTTAGAATTATATAGAATGTACAATGAATAAATTCCGTGCAATGGGAAGCTCAATTCAGCTGGTGTTATTGACATGGCACTCTTCAGCTATCCCTAATCTTTGAATATAATATCAAATTGATGTCTGTTGCCTTCTTAGATAAATCATTAGGATGGCTAAGGTTGAAAGCTTAGAACTAGTAATCGTTAAATGGAAAAACATTATCAAGCACCTTGTTTTAGGACCTCTGGTAATCAAATTTGCTTTCCCAGTTAATTAGAGCCATTTACAGCTTTATTGAAGGAGAAAAAAAATACTATTACTGCTGCCAAGCAATTTGCTTGGCAGTATTTTCTTTTCTGCAATGAAATATTTTGTGAAGCCATGTTTGTTTTGTTGATCTTCAAACTTGCTGGCTTGACTGTTGCTTCTGTGAATGACTTGTGTGCCCATAATTTCTAATATGACTATCTTCCTTCATAGATGTATATATATAAGGACTGCCTTCCTTTATTCTTTTATTTAATATATGGCTCTTTTGTTGGCTTCTAGTTCTTTGTGTATATATTCAGTTGGTGCCAGTTCTCTTCTGGAAACATGTTCAGCTTCATTCTCATACCTATGTTATAAATTTCACGCATTTGTTTCTTGTGCTTTTGTTAATATTATACAGCTGGAAACATTGTTTGTTCTTGGGGACGAGGAGAGGATGGACAGTTAGGCCATGGCGATGCTCGAGATCGACTTTTACCTACTCAATTGAGTTCATTGGATGAGCATGAAATAGTATCTGTTACATGTGGAGCTGATCATACAACTGCATATTCTCTGTCACGTGTGGAAGTATATAGTTGGGGATGGTCTGTTTATCTTCTTTCAATTTGGTCTTTTGAAATTCACTTTGATTGCATTTGGATTTGAAAATTTAAAATCAAGGGAGTTGAAGAACATCACAAGTATAAATTGCTATATATATATATATAAATATAATATAATATAACAACACATGATGATGTGGGTTTTGAAGATTTTGTCCAAATAAAAACAATTATGATATTATGGATTTGAAAAGACATCTTAAGATTCTTAACTCTACTTATTTCAAATCCACTATTAACAGAGCTCAAGTCCATCCATAAATTTCATCAACAGAAAACAATCTGGCATTTTGTACTATATTCAAGCCATTTAAACCTGACATTGAAATCCAAATCTTTCTTTTGTAACTTCCTCTATCCAAATGCACCATTTAGGTATTTTACCTCAAAATATGTTGTCTTTGCCACATTGTTGCATTGATTTTAAATTTAAAAACTAAACATGTTTTAAAAGTTAGCTAAGATCTTGTTTAATAATGTTCTTCGTTTATTTGACTCTTCATGAAAGAAAGTGATTGATCAGATGGTTGATAGTGGTACTATTATGGATGAAAATAAAAGAAAAAAAAGTTGAAAGGGGTATAAGAGAATTTGGTCTCTTGTCCTGCTCTTGCCGAAGGGAACTTTTATTTTTCAGAAAGGTTTCCATTTATTCTGTTCGCCCTCCCCGCTTGTAAGATTTGAGAGGGATATGTGGCTGTAATTGAGTCCTTGAGGAAACCTGTAGGTCTTGAGTTGGGCTTTTGGGGCCACCAGTGGCCTTAGGTTGGCCAAACAACCCTTTCTGTTTTACATTAGGTAGGTCATGCCTGGGCTGCCATGCAGTTCCATGGTCAGCATGGTGTGTGGGGCTTGTTTGGGCCTTTTAGATAAATCACCTGTTGCGATAAACTCTGAGGGGGTGTCAGCAATGCATAACACTTGGTTGCCAACACTAATATTTTGTCATATGCAAATTTGTACTTGCCTTTTGGTTTTTAAATCACACTATTTTTAGCTTCCTGCTTGATTGCAATATGGCTAATTTATAGTCCACTTCTTGGTTTGTAACTTCAAATGGACTCTTTTTTGAATGGTTTCCTTCATAAATTATGGCAATGCTTAAAGATTTGTGCTTGTTAATGTTCATGAGGTTAAATTTGTTTTAGGAGGTGGTGAGAGATGTATATATATTGGTTTTTATTTATTGTTTTATTTTATTTTATTTTTATTTCCTAAGAGAAAAACATATAAGTATTCTATAGTTTTGCAGTTACGTTTCTTGCTTACTGATTTTCATATATAATTCTTATAAAAAATATCATATATCATCGATTGTGTAAACAGCATGACATATTGTAAGATCCTTTATGTTGTTTTACTCATTTACAGAACTCTATTAGTTTTTCTACTCTTGGCTGGATGTTCATGTAACATGGCTTCTTACTCATTGTGTTATTTAATAATAAATGCGAATGTATGTTGATATTTTTTTGGTTTGATTTTCATGTTGTTTGTGTGCATTTACCTATTTTCCAGGGGTGATTTTGGGAGGTTGGGTCATGGAAATTCTAGTGATTTGTTCACTCCTCAGCCAATCAAAGCATTGCATGGTCTAAAGATAAAGCAAATTGCTTGTGGGGACAGCCATTGCTTGGCAGTGACCGTGGATGGCGAGGTGCAGAGGTTAGAAATCTATCCTAAACTCTAACCCAAATTTATGTTTTGATGAATGCCTAGATTTTAAGTTATTTCAATATAGCTATAGTAGCGGTCCAATCAAAGGTGGTTGCTTCAATGTCTTAGCAGTATTTACTAAAAGTCCACTTTGGCCAGCCTCCCTTCTTTTTCATCTTACATTTGAATGGAAAAAATCATTTTCAAACTGAAAGGGACTGAAAAATTTTGCTTAGTAGTAGTACATCACAATTCACAACTCACTTGGGACACTAGTATAGCAGACCCAGGATAACAGACCCAATGCCTTAGTAAGCATCATCCAACAAGTCCCATGAACCCTAAGAAGAACAAACACTACGCTTGATCTCTGTCAAAAGACGAGAAACATATGATCACAAATGGGACCAAAGTTCCACTCTATGAATATCATGTTTGAGCTCCCATCTAGGAAGGTAATTTCGTGCTTAATATGTACATGTCTCTTTAGAAACTTATAGGTTTAGAAACATAGACGATAATTTGCTATGTCTACCTATTCCCTTGATGCCTAGCTGCAGTGGGTTGTCTATGCTAGATCAGTCTATGTAGTTGAAGTGTGGCTTGAATTGCCGTAAAGTCGGTCATGATTGATCAAATTTGAGTAGAAAAAGGATTCCTTATTACAAAGGAGAGATTTTCCCTAGGCTTGGTTGTTTCTGTAAGGGAGAGCTATATGTATGTAATTGGATTTAGGTTTCTTGAGAGTGCCTTTGTGCTACTAATGTAATCTCCCTATTTTTGTAGTGAAACTTTCTCCTTTTTGTCGCCCATGAATGTAGGCAATATGCTAAACTACGTAACTTCTTGTGTTCTCTATGTGTATGCTTCTTGATTTATTGTCTTTTATTGTTTTGGTTTGAATCTTGTGAGTGCTATCACATAAGAAGTGGTATCAGAACTAGGTAAGGGTTTTGATATCTTGATTACGGTAAATATGCTGAGCATCAACTATGAGGTGGAGAAGTTTTGTGGCAAAGGAAATTTCTCCATTTGGCATAGGCAGATGAAAGATCTCCTAATATAACAAGGAGTTCCTAAGGTGTTCCTTTGGAAAGTAGGGAAGCTTGAGAATATGAGTGACGAATACTGGGAAGAGATGGAAGAGAAGGCTGCCAGTGAAATTCGTCTCAACCTAGATGATGAGGTCCTTCACAACATTACAGTAGCATAGACAACATAGTAGATTTGGAAGAAATTAGAAGGTCTCTATGTGAGAAAGAATTTGATGAATAAGTTGTATGTAAAGAAGTAGCTTTATGGTTTGCAGATGAAGGAAGGCTCAAGCTTGTTGGAGCATCTCTGTGTGTTTAACATTGAGATTTACAAATTTAGACCTTATGTCAATTTTAAGCTAACTAACAAATTAAGCCCAATTGTTAATGTAATTAGCCAATTAACATATGCATGGATATAAACACATAGCAGCAAGTCCCAACTAGAATACAAACACAACAAATTGTTTACAGAGAGAAAAACTTGAAACTGGGCAAATTACTCTTCAGGCCCTATAGCACCAAATGATCCACTAAACAAGAATAATTGCATTGTTTTGTACAAATCATTTACAAAACCCTCCAAGCTAAGTAATGACTATGTACTTGAGCCTCCAGCTCCTGCTAGTGCCCAATTCCTCAAATCTTTTCTTCTTGTGAATCACCGGATTCGTGTATTGAGCCTCCAATTGCAAGACCAAGTCTACTTGGCCATTCCAAGGCCCCTTCGAGATTTTGGGGCTATTCATAATTCCCCAACACCAAACAACACCAAGAACTTTCAAGGTTTCTTTGTGTGTATTGGATTTAATTGGAGAGGGAGAAGGTAGAGAGAAGAAATGGATTTTTGCTCTAGGCTTTTAGGATTCTTTCTAGCTCTTCAATATGAGAATTCTTTCTGAAATTTCATGAGAAATGAGGGTTATATACAGGATGTGTCTTTAGGTTGGTATTGTAGAGGACTTTGTAACTGATTTCTCTCAAGTTGCAGAAATATATGCTTGAGCGAATGAGCGGAGAGAGAGGCAAACTTGTTGTTAACTTTTTTTCGAACTCCTGATTTTCCTGGCACATTGCTTGACACTCCAAATTTCACTCGAACTAAATTCCCTAGCCTACAGCTTCAAAATTTAATTCTTGACCTCTTCAACCTACTACAAGTTAACTCACAATAGTACAAAATACATTGAAATAAAAAGATAAAAAATTACATGCAAATTTGGCACGGACTATGCCAACACACTAAGAATCCTAACATGTTCAATACTTAGTTTTTGAATTTGGGGTAAAGCTTGGGGAGGAAGACAAAGCGATACCCCTTTTAGCATCCTGTGACTACGTTGATGTCTAGAACTCAAAAAGGTGCATAATGCTCTCCTATCACATGTAAAGATGAAGTTGGATAGTTAGATTCCTAGGCCAATGGATTTCTTGGAAGAAGTAAGTCAAGGGGAAGGAACTCCAATAGGAAGTGATCTCAGTCCAGATAATGAGTAAAAAAAGATGTAGAGGGTGCTAATATTCCTAATAAACAATGATGTTGTGTGCTTGGTCATTTTTTGGTGAATAATAATATTTTACCAAAAATCCTTAGTATTCAAGGCCTATAACTAAGAGAACAAATTCAACAAACAATCAAGAAAAAGAACAACTATCAATGAAAGGAAGAAAAGGAGATGAAAGGGTGGACAACACAACCATCCACTCGTATAAAACAAGCTGAAAAACTAATTTTAGCTTTGTAGAAGGCCTCTCTAAACCTCTAAACGTTCGACTATTCCGTTTCCTCCATACCATCCACATCAGACACAAACATACCGCATACCAAATATTGTCATTACCCCATAGAACAAAACTCCCTTTCCAAGATGTCAACATATCAATGATACACTCTGAGGCATAACCCACTATACCCTGAATAAACAGAAGACTAGGGACCATAGCTCACTAACATACGTACATTGGAGGAACAAGTGATCAGCGGTCTCCCCATACTATTGTATTCGTAACACCACTCAACCACACAAACCGTTTGGCAGCAGAGATTAACAATTGTGGGAATCTTACCCAAGGCAGTGGTCTAGGTAAAAAAGACAGCCTTAAGAGGAACCTTAACTCTCCATATGCTCTTCCAAGGAAATGGATTGACACTCCCCTTTAATATAACACTATAAAAGGAATTTACTTCAAACATATCACTCTTATCAGGCTGCTAACACAACTACTCTTATACATCCTTCTTGTTCTTAAATAGAGAAGATCCATAAATGTGATCATCTCCCATCTCCTCCAACTCCCATTCATGTAAGAACCCTGTAAAGGTAAAATCTCAAAACATGGACCCTGTTAGAATTATATGGTTAAATAATTAAATCTATCATCTCCTAACAGCTTAAGCTTTTGGGAGAATCGGTAATTTAATAGACCCATCTTGCCAACACAGATAATCCGCAAACCGCTTATCCTGAGCAATGCTAAACAAAGCAGGGAAAATATCCTTCAAAACCCCATCTTTGCACCACCAATCAAGCCAAAAACGAACATTGGCTCCTTTTCCTACGGTAAAAGATACAAACCTAGCAAACCAGTTCCAACTTGCTCAAATATACTTCCATAAGCAAACTCCATACCCACCTTGAACCTCCTTGAAACACCACCCACCCCAATCACATCCATATTTGCATTCCACAACCTGCCTCCATAGAGCTCATTTTCTGTAGAAATCTCCATAACCACTTATACTATAGAACTTGTTTAAACCGCCCCGTCTACCTAACTCCCAATCGTCGCTGTTTGATCGGGGGTACACATTGTCTTCCAGTTCACAAGGTGATACTTAAATTCATCCCCCCAAGCTGCCCCAAAGAAAACCCCACTGCACATTCTCAATATGACTTCCAATACTAGCTGGGGGAAGGAAGATAGAGAGAATGTAAGTGCACAAACTAAAGAGAGTACTCTTAATCAGAGTAAGCCTACCCCCTTAGACATATAAAAATTTTCTACCAACCCAAAAGCCATTTCACCATCTTTTCCAGAATAGGATCCCAAACCTCTAAAGGTTTAAATTGAGCTCCTAAAGGTGGTCCCAAGTATTTCATTGGAAGACTAGAGACCCTACATCCAAGAATAAGAGCCAAACCCACCACCTCAGAAACAGAACCAACTGGAACTAATTCAGACTTCCCCAAGTTTATTCTTAGACCTGAAACTGCCTCAAAACACAACATAACACATTTCAAGTGAAGGAGTTGATTCGGATCCGCACCACAAAAAATCAGGGTATTGTCTGCAAACAATAGTTGTGAAACCTGTTTGTTCGTTTAGACCCCTTAAACCAGATTGTTTAACCTAATATATTAACCAAGTGATTACTTAGATTAATTATTCAGATCTAAGTTAAACAACAATATATCATATCATGCAAAACAGTAGAAAATAAATAACACCACGATATGACAACCTAGGAAAACCAATGAAACGAACCGTTTCAAGATAAAAACTTATTGAATTGAAGTTTTTACAATCAGATTTAACCCTAAATCTATTGCTACTTTAAGTAGTAACTTACTGACATGACCACATGCAAGCTCCGAATTCACGAACTCCTTCTCTTCTTGGATTTACACCAACACAAGCAACCTTACTTGTGACTTTGAGATCCCACTCAAAGGTTTAGCAACACAAACTTTCCAGTTTGTCACTCCAAGACCACCCTTGAAGGTTTAGATCATCAGCAGTTGTTGATCTTGTTGCAGCAACTTTAGATCTACCAGATCTAATGATATGAGAACGATTTCCGGTAGTGACTTTGATAGAGGAAGGCACAATACCTTTTAGATCTCACAAGAACACCTCCAAAGTCTCTATAAAACGTGACTTAGGGTTTCCTTTATATACTATGTGAAATAGATCTGAAACCCTAATCACTTATTGGCCCAATGGGCTGTTGGGCTTAATTAAAATTCTGCAGAATCTGATTTTCTACGATTTTCAATCGGTCGGATCTAATTTTCGATCGGTCAGATTTCACAGAATTTGAATTCTTTTTTTTGCAACTTTTATGTTCTCGTGTTTTGACTTGTAACATCTTGAGCATTGTCTAATCAAACCTATAGATATAGGAATCTATATTTAGACAAGTTTGTCCTCATGGTTTGCTAATTGTTCTAAACTTTTAGAACCTAACAAAACCATCAAAGGGAAATTATCCCTGCCTGCCACACACACACACACACACACAAACCCTCAATAAACAATCTGTATGCTACTTTATCAAACAAGTTACTCACAGCCTCCATAACTATCACAAATAGTAGGGGCGGTAAGGGATTACCCTGCCAAAGCCCTCTAAAGCTACTGAAAGCCCGCATGTGCTACTAGTAACTAAGACAGAAAAATATACAGTGGAAATACAAAAATAAATCCAAACCCACCACCACTCCCAAAACCACATCTTCTTAACAGATGAATTAAAAAATCCCATAAAAGTCAATTAATCATGACTGAATTTGAGTTGCAAAAGGAGTCCTCATTCCTTCAACCTTTTGAGCTCCTTTGCTTGTGCAGAAAAACCAAGTGTCACCTCCTCCAAACTCAACTTTTGTGTGCCTATATACCTGGTCTGTTGTTTAATTTTTGTGTGAGAGTTCCAAGCCATGGCAAGATTTTAAGCTATCTTGTGTAACTGAGAGTGTCACAAAGAAGAGATTGTCTCTAGTTTTGATCATTTGTGTGAGAGAGAGCTCTTTGGGTGTATTTAGGTTTTAGGTTTCTTGAGAGTGCCTTAATGCCATTTTTGTAATCTTTCTATTTTCTTAGTGAAATTTCATCCTCATCCCTGCCTGTTAATGTAGGTAGTTTGTCAAACCACGTAAAAATTCTTGTGTTCTCCGTGTGTATGGTTGTTGATTTATCTTATCTTGACCATTTTTCGTTTCAATCTTGGGAGCGCTATTGCACAACATATTTAGTTTGAACTTCCCACCGCCAATTGAAAATTCTATTTAAGGGATATTGGGGATACACTCGTAACAATTCCTGATGTAGAATTACTCAAAGGTTTCTTTTTACAAAGACCCATTATGGAAGCAATAACTATAGGTCTATTGGCCATCTCCTTTGAGTGATGAACTTGCTTTCCTCATAATATTGGTTAATTACATAGCAGGCTCATTGATAAACACAAAATTTGGTATTTATCTTATGTTCGGTTGGAACTGTCTTCAATGTCTTTACACCAAATTAATTTTGAGCAGAATTGTCTTGAGCGTTGTTAGGAAACATGAATCCTAACCCAGGATATATGAGATGTGAATACCATAAAATAGACGAGAAGTGATCAATCCACACACACAAACCCTAGATTTACATGGTGCACCAAAACTAGGGCTACATCCATGAAGTTGTTGCATTTTATTATGATGGCTATGGAGTGCTAAGGATTATATATCACCCTACTCAACTATTTTTGGGGCTACATGTATAGAAATTTCAATGATGGGCTTAGGCTTCTAATGTAATCTAAAGCACTAGAAATACCCCCAATAATTGTTGGGCAAATTTTGCATGATCTGGGGCTGGTCCTGAACCACCAACATAATAAAAAGAATAGCCATCATGTCATGTGAACTTACGCTACTATTCCAATGGATTCTATGTCTTAATTATTCTTGCTTTCTGCCGTCATTTATTACTTATGCATATAAGCTCTAAATTTTAGGAAAATGATATACTAGTGAATTATCTGTCTTTATTTTTATGAAGTTGGGGGCGGAACCAAAATGGTCAACTTGGTCTTGGCACCACGGAGGACTCTCTTGTCCCACAGAAAATTCAAGCATTTCAGGTACTTAAGTCATTTAGTTATTTTCAAGAGACATTCATTATATGCTCTATTTCACCTTCCTCACTTTTAATTATCAACATTTGAAGGTATAAGACCGTTCGTTGTCAAGACAGAGCGAACTTGCTTTTTCTTTTAACCCTTTTTTTAACATATAATTTTAGAACATAAATATTAGGAAGATGTGTATTTCTTGTAGTTTATGATTTGGTTCTCTGATAAATTGTTATATTCTCATTAGTTGTCTGTATCTATGTGGGATAGTGTTAGGATATTTACTGACTTCTGATCCAGTTTTTCAATTTACAAAAACAAGGGATGTATCCAAGTAAAGAATATTGGAGGTTTGTAACCGGAAAGGTCTAAGATCAAAAGGGAACAGATCTCCAAAATCGATGCAATCCTTTTAGCATTTTTCAAATCCCACTTTTTGTAGACCAATGAGTTAATTAATATTTGGATACAATCGTTTGAGAGATCAATACTTAAAAAAAAAAAAAAAAAATCATCTGAGAAATCATTATATTTCTTTAACAAATTGATGAATTTTCAAGGCACAAACAGTCATGGATGAATATAGTACGATATCTTTTCAAATGGGATGAGACCAATCCTATTTTCTCTTAATTGAAGAAATAATTGCAAATAAAAATTAGTAATCCAGTAGAGATTGGTATGATTCAAATTCCACATTTTGTTTGTTTAAGTATCATTGTGTCATAGCTCTATGACTCAGATTTGGTTCATCCTTAGATGAATTGCACTATATTGACTCAGATTTGGTTCATCCTTAGATGACTTGCATTATATTGACTCAGATATGGTTCATACTTAGATGAATTGCATTATATTGACCCCCATAAAAGAAATGGTAAGTATTAAAAAATAAACAAACAAACAAAAAAGAAGATTACAATTTAACAGAAATTTCACCACCAAGCATTGTGACTGTACATGCTTATTTCACTTTATCGATATTCTTTTGTGCTTGTTGCTTATTTTTAATAGAAACTGTGGATGTCACAACTTACAAATGCTACCAACAATTTTGAAAGTTCAAAATAACTACGTCTATCTAATAACTACGTTTATTGAGAGTTCAAAATATTTCCATCAAAGAAAGAGAAAAAATCAGAAACAAACGAATTTATCAGGATAAATAATTATCCGGAAATATGATGTTATTTTTCAACTTCCTGTATCAAATGACAATGTAATTTATGAAATACACAAACAGAATTTTTAATCAGGTTTTCATACATACACTTTTATGAAATGATTGATGCATCTAACTCATGTATCTCTTGTTAGGGAGTATCTATTAAAATGGTTGCTGCTGGTGCTGAACATACTGCAGCTGTTACAGAAGATGGGGAGCTATATGGATGGGGCTGGGGCCGATATGGAAACTTGGGCTTAGGTGACAGAAATGATCAATTGGTTCCCGAAAAAGTTTCTGCTGTTGATGTATGTGAAAATATGGTATTATTTATTTCTTCTTCTAAGATGAGATAATGGTGTAAATAATCATTTAAGCTATGGTACTGGCAAAATAGTGTCATGCGTGCATAATTCATTGGACTTGGTTATAAAATATTAGATCTTTGGGGTTAATAGGAAGTGGTTGCGTTGGTTCATGAATGAGTGGAATTCCAAAAAAATTATTGCAGCTGTCTATGTTGTTGATAGAAGTAAAATTAGGATGTGTTGAAGGGCTAGCCCTTATGGCTTTGATCTTTTTGACGGTATTTATTCAAGCTGGTTTTTCTTTGAGAGTGGGGTGTCATGGACAATGGTACTGGGGTTTTGTGATGATAAGTGGCATGGTTGTCTTCAACTATGGTTGGAGTGTTGAGTTTCAAGTACATTCTAGCTGTCACAAATGGGGAATTGGGTAATCTTATGGAGGGAAAATAAATATTTGGTTGTTGTTAAATTACCGATTGTCCCAAAGCTTAAGTTATTGGGATATGGTAAATTTAATAATTTAATCACACAATTCTAACACTCTCACTCATGTGTGGGCCAAAACTACCTTTTAATAGGTGAGGCCCAACACGTGGGATTTCAAATGGGAGGTAAAGTGGAGAAGACATAGATCAAATTCAGGACCTCTTGCTTTGATACCATGTTAAATTACCGATTGTCCCAAAAGCTTAACACTTTTCATAGAAATCTTAGATTGGGATGGAGTCTTTCAACAAACTGTTAGGCCTCTTAATAGTCCTAGGTTGGTGCTAGTGGTGGGGATTAAGATGTGTGAGATCATTATAGAGTCTTTGCTATCAAAGCTTGTTCCGTTCTTTCTTGGGTCATCAGGAGGGATTATTCATGAAAATTTTCATTTGGATAACTCCCATGCAATAGAAAGTGGGTTTTTTGAAGGAAAAAAAATCTTTAGATACCCGATATTTCTGAATATGATTGACCATAGATGATTTCATGGCATGCAGATGGATGACCCCAAAGAATTGTGAATTAAATGTGAGGGATATTGATTTGTTCTGTCATCCATTCATTTGGGCTGTATTGTCCCTTTATATTGGCATTTGGTCCATATTATTGGGAAGATCTAGATTATATTAGGTGACACTTCATCACTTTGACTGTTCATAGATGAGTGGTGACAGAAAGCTTGATCTCTTCTGGGGGGAGTTGCAGATTTTTCTGTGTGCATTCTTGTTGTGTATGTGGAAAGAGAGGAATAGAATATGAGGATGTTAAGGCAAGGGGAATATAGTTGACAATTGGATATCCTTTTGTTGCTATTGCTTTTCTTGATTCGTGTCAATTTCTTATGAATTTTCATGGTGCTCCATTGGCTTTTCTATGTTGATTTTCCTCATAGGCTTTGGCTCTGATCCTTGTTTGGTATCTTGTACATATTGTATATGATATTCTTTGTTTCAATGAAATTTATTACAGTTATAGCAACTGTCTTGTGTCCAAATAATTCAAAATAATTGGGAAAACATATACAAATTAATTATCAAAATTTTATACATCAAAAAAAAAAAAAAAAAAAAAAACTAGATAGTTTGGCTCATAAAGGTCTCCCTTTAATTGTTTCCAAATGAAAAACTAGGCAGGCACCAGATTGAGGCATAGCTGATACTGTTACAAACCGGTATAAGCTATAAAGTCAATTGAGCTGTAGGAACATTGTGGGAATTGAATGTTACCTGCTCTAAAATCTTGGTCATTATTTTCAATTCTAATTTTTATTATTCTTTAACCCGTCAGGGTGCAGCCTAGTGATTGGAGGCTTGGGATGAGCTATAGACCTAGACATCGTAATTTAGATCCCCACTAGAAGTTCCCTTGGATTACCTGATACATGGTTTTGGCTGGTGGGATCGTGTATCCATGGTTTATTCACTAAGGTTGGGTCCAAAGGGCCCTACCTTGGTGAGGTCCCATGTCATAAAAAATAAAAAATAAAAATCTTGGTCATTATATCCAATATATAGATTTATTGCAATATGTTAAACACATGGTGTTTCATGCTCATATCAAGATATAGCCACTCGAATGGAAGGTCAGTACAACAAGAGCTATATCAAGTTGTAAATTAATAACACTGTCATTTCCATTGATATACACTGTCTATATGGTTGGAGTATCCTAATTTGGTCATTGTTCTTCACTCCCAATGAGATATGTATATTAAATGGATTTTAAAGAAGCTTTGTAAACTGTCTGGTGCCCAAAAATAAGTAACTTGTTATTTAGATGAAAATTTGGGAGAAGTCTGTAACTGGTGTTATATTTTTTCACCTGGTAGGTTACGTTTGACATGAACATATTTTTTTCAATTCAAACTCTTCTCATGAAATTCTTAGTTTCTTTCATCTTGAAAGATAAATATCTAAGTTTCATTCTCCAAAATACTTGCCATTTTCTCCCAGCTCTGCTTTGTTTCTCATGCCCCTTCCCTCTCATCATGTGCTTCACCTTATAGAGAGAGATATATATATATATTTATGTATATTTATATATATATGTATATATTTAATTTTTTTTTTTTTTTAAAGATCAGTTTTCTATCAAATAATGTTACAGGGTGTGAAGATGGTTACGGTAGCCTGTGGATGGCGGCATACAATATCTGTTTCCGCTTCTGGTGGTTTGTACACTTATGGCTGGAGCAAATATGGTCAACTTGGACATGGGGATTTTAAGGATCACCTTATTCCCCACAAGCTAGAAGCCTTGCATGACAATCATATTTCTCAGGTGATCTCTTACTCCCATTTTCTTGGTAATGATTTTTGTTTAGAATTGAAATTCGATATCCTACAACTTTCTGAGTTTGGAATGATAATTTTGAGATTCAAATTGTTTTGCAACCTCCATTGCCTGGGCAGCAAATTAAATAATATTGATAATTCTCAATAGAAGTTCTACAAAGGCATATTCTCAACTTATAATCCATTTTCAACAAGTCAAGCTGTCCTATGTATATTCAATTATACCACTGAATAGAATTCTCTTTTCATGCTAGAATATGTCATGCATCTCAACTTAGAATCCATTTTCAACAGGTCAAGCTGTCCTATGTATATTCAGTTATACCATTGAATAGAATTCTCATTCATGCTAGAATATGTCATGCATCTGAAAAACGTAATTGAATTTGTGATTGGTATGAGCTGGATAATGCTTATCAAATTACATCTATTTTATTGTGTGAGATCTTCTGCTCAGAACAATTTTTTACCACAGATTGGGAACACTTCTCTCTATATTTGGTTATATGTAAAGTTGTATCTAGACCTTCTAAGAAAACTGTGTCAAAAATACTCTTGAGCCAGCTCTTCAATGTTTAGAATAAGTAGTAACTGGTAAAACTAAATGGAAAAAATTCTGTATCTTTATCTGTAGCAGTCGAACTGTATGTGCAGTTCTAAATGGGGTCAAGACATATTCAAATAATGAGATGAGTGTCAGTCTGTGCACCATGCTCAATGCATATAACTGGCCCAATAAAGACTACTGTGTGTACCTTTAATAGTAAAGAGACCCCATCTGTTTCTTCCCAAAGTAGAAAATGAAATATAGCAACGGGTGTAGGGAGAGCTCTGTACATGCATGAGTGTGTGAGTTGTGTGTGTGCATTCTGTTCCTAAGCATCAATAAAGTTCATATTTACTTCAGTAGAAGATTACTTCACCCATCATTCCCTTCACCTAAAAGAGAACGAAATATAGCAAGGGGCATTGGGAGATCTGTAAATGTGTGTGTGCGCGCGTGCGTGCGTGCATGCATTCTGTTCCTAAGCATCACTAAAGTTCATCATATTTACTTCAGTAAAAGATTACTTTTATTGTATTTTATTGTATCATGGACCATATGTTCAATTTATGTTTGATTCTTTTATGAGAATAATTGATGCCTGATATATGTTGAATTACATATGGTGGACTTAATTGTGCTGCTAAGTCCATTTTGTCTGAACTTTTCTTGGCTTGAGAATTTTCAGATATCAGGAGGTTGGAGGCATACAATGGCAATTACATCTGATGGAAAACTTTATGGCTGGGGCTGGAATAAGGCTAGCTATCTACCTTCTTCTTCTTTTTCAAATTTTATTGTCTTTAAAATATTTTGCAAAAGCTCCCTTGTTCATGAATATATTTTTTTTCAACCATTTTGTGGTGTCAATGCCCATATCCTAACTCATGCCATGTTTGTTCAACGTGGTAATAATATTGTTACTAATTTTCTGTCATGAAAATTCGACAACTTCAGCTGTCACTCTTTTTGAAATTTTACATCTCTTAAGTTGTACTTCACCTGCACTTGCTAATTTATTTTTTATGTAAAACCTTTTGGTTGATTTTATTTCTCTGTCTCTTTTATGTACAGTTTGGGCAGGTTGGAGCTGGTGACAATGTTGATCATTGCTCTCCTGTGCAAGTTAAATTTCCCCATGAGCAGGCACATTATTATTACTGTAGCACCTAAATTGGTTAAGATATTCTGTTATAAAGAGATTTTCTTTTTTTGATTTCTTGTCTTAGTGAGATTCCCCCCCGCCCCCATGGGGCCGGTTATTCTCTTATTTCTTTGTAAGTACTCTTTTTCGTAGTCTTATTTTTCAATTATTCATGCATATTTTATTTGGCACTTGGCAGAAAGTAGTTCAAATCTCTTGTGGGTGGAGACACTCACTTGCTGTTACCGAAAAGCAAAATGTATTTTCTTGGGGAAGAGGTACCAATGGACAGCTTGGGCATGGGGAATCTGTTGACCGGTAATAGCATTTAGATCTGGATCAATATCTGGATTTGCATGCATTAATGATTGTTACTCTATTTGCTCGTATGTAGAAATAATAAGCTATGCATGAGGAAATGAGATGATTTGGATTCCTTCTTGTTTTTAAATATAGGTCCTGCTTAATTATATGTTTACTCTCAAATTAATGATGTTTGTCTCTTGTAATCCAAGGAACATTCCAAAGATCATAGAGTCCTTGAGTGTTGATGGATCTAGTGGGCAGCAGATAGAATCCTCCAATGTGGATCCACCATCAGGTGCTGTATTCACTGAAAATACATACATACATATATACACACACACACACACTTATATAGGCTAGTAATTCAAGAATTTTTGTCTTAATTGTTGGATTTTTGTTTTTGTTTTTGTTTTTGTTTTTTAATGTTCCTTTTATATGTTTCCTTGGACAGGCAAAACCTGGGTCTCACCATCAGAGAGATATGCAGTTGTTCCTGATGAAACTGTAAGTTTCTGTTCCAATAAGTTTAATAGCAAAGTTGGATACTTTCTGTTATGGACGAATGATGATTCCCGCTAAGATTTGAGTTGTAACTTGACTAGAGTAAAGACTCATAAGCTTGAAAGTTTCTAAAATTGAGGAAAATAAATTTATTACTCCTATTAAAAGGCTTCTGTGGTAGTAATAACAAAGAACAGTGACCCAAAAATATACAATTGGACCTTGTAATTTTTTTTTTTTAAATTATTAATTTTGACAGCATACCTCTTTTCAAGAATTACCAAAATATTTAATTGTGTGAATGTTTTCACCACCTTTTTAGCACTTTAGCTGTAGGGAAAGAAAGATTGGCATCTTTTCCGTGTGTCTCTCTCTGTGTGTTTATGTGTATGTGTCTGTTGGTAGCTTGGTAGAATGAGAGTCACATTTGTATTGTGGAAAGTCCATATGACATTAAGGTTGATAGCCTTGCAAACTGAAGTTTACAACAGGTCATTGACTTTGTATGCTTCTGCAGGTCCAAGGGCAAGCATCTGTCTTGGTCAGTGGTAATGGGAATGATGCAAGTGTTCCTGAAAATGAAGTCAAACGGGTACGACTGTGATATTCCAGACATCAATGTAACAGTCAAGTTACCTGTCCTGGCTTCTGAGTTACCAAGCATCATTTTGTGAACTAGGCAACTACATGATTTCTGTAAATTCTTTATCATTTCTTGGATTTAACACTGGTTTATGCGTGGAGGGTATCCTTTGAACTCTACTCGATCATTTAGAAACAATTTTTGTTTGAATGCAATAGTTGTGTCTTGTTTCTTTCCTTGGCTATGGAAAAGCATTTAATGATGCTTCTAGGGGGCATTTGGTCATGGAGTTCAAAAATTGTTGTTTAAAAAGATGTAAAGATTGTGGTTTAGAAAGTGTTGTTGAAAAACGTGTTTATAAAACAAAAAAATGTGTTTGGTATTATGGTTTAAATAATATGTTTTAGTGTTTAAAAAACATAAAAATGTGTTTAGTATGTGTGTTTAATTTTGTAAAAAAAGCTGAGCAAAGTACGAAATAACATTCTTTAAATGAGGAGAGAGAATACATTATTCTCGTTGCTCCTCTCTTTCTTTCTTTATCCCTTCTCTTCCCTGAGAGCAGAAAACCAAATCCACACAGTCCTCATCTCCATCTATGCCTCAGAAGATCCACGGCTGGGCTTCACGTTCCTCAGATCTCATCTCCACTGTCAGCACTCCAAGACCCAGCAACTAATCGAGCTTTTGTAGTCGCCGACCCATCACTCCAAGATCCAGGTTCGAAGTCCTTCGCACTGTTTGGCTTTTGGTTAGCAACCAAGATTTGTAGGTGAGGGTGGGATCTCTTCCTAGGATTTGGGCATGGAATTATTGCAAGTTGAGCAAGTGGTTAATGTGATTGACTGAAATGGTTGGTGATGCGGTGTAAGCTGAGTGTATAGAGAAGACGCGTATATGGTGGGTCGGTGAGGATTAATGGAGATGGGTTTAATGGTGCTGGGTCGGTGAGAGGAGTTATGGTGGTGGGTGAGAATTTTGCTGGCTTTGCTCTGACTGTGTGGGTGAGATGGAGATCTTGGTACCAGGTGCTTGATTCGGCGTGAAGAGAGATGAGAGGAAGAGAGGAGACAGCAATTGAAAAAAGGCTGATCAGGTGGGCCCATAATAGTTTTCAAGTTTATTACTGAAGTGCCACTGAACATAGTGTTTGTTGTTTTAAAAACAGCCCGGAGTATGTTTTCAAAAGCCCATGTTTTTGAACAATGTTTTTCAAACTTCAGCTAAACAGGGATGGTCCACCAAATGCTATTTTCTGTTTTTGGACACTGGTGTTCAGTGTTTAAACACTGAACACTATGTTTTGAACTCTATGACCAAACGCCCCCTAATCTTTGGGATCTTGGTTTTTTATCAAGGAACACGAAAGATTCACTTCTGGTCAATGAGACGAGTAATTGGCTCAAAGGCAAAATCTAAACTCTAGTTTTGCAACAAAAGACATACAACTTTATAGTAATTATAAATCAACCTCATTACACGAATCTACTCTTCCCCTTTCGTTTTCAAAATACTGTTACATTCATTGTCTCAAAAATTTCTAAAATTACTGTAGCCACATCTATTCTATGTACTAGGCATTTATTCTACACAAAAGCCAGTAGTGGATGTAAGAGCTATCATGTTTGCTTAATTTTATGAAGCGATCCACGTAATAGTCCAAGAAGAGCCCAAGTCCAAAAATGTATTAATTTTTACTGTAAAAGCAAAAGCAAGAGAACAAAGGCCAAGAAGAGCCCAAGTCCCATCAAAGATCTCAATTTGTACATCACAACTTCCATAATGTTAGGAGACTGGTAGGAATACCGAATACGAATATCCATAAAGAAGTTTCTCTGAAAACTCATTATCTTTTACACCAGGAAAATCCATTTGTATTAGAAAGTAGGAAGCACTATAGAAAATAAAATACGTATTTATCTAGGTAAATAAACACCTAACAATTAACATGGTGTAACTGTCATTACAGTACAGGTTTTGCTTCATCAGCATTAGAATTTTCTTAACTATTTCTCACTAAAACAGTGACGAATTATTTTTAATCAATCAGATCTAATGAGACCAATGAAAGCATTTCTTTATGTGGTCTTTTGTTTTACTTTGTATTTGAATTCTTACCTGTGAAATAGTTCCAATTCCCTTAGCTCTTCAGGATATCTTTAATCTTTTTGACCTATAGTCCAAATTTGGTAAGGATGGGGTGTAAAACCTATGTTTTATACCATCCAATAATATATTGTCACATTAGCTTTTTACTTGAAACTCAATTCATCTTATCACATATAATAACATCTTAATAAATTTACAGTTAAGTTGAATTTTCAAATGGGTATAGAATCCAAAAATATAGCAGAAGGGTTGATATATAAAAATAAATAATTACGGTATCAATTGACAAACTAAAAATATAACATATTCACTCAGGAAAAAATATCAAAATTAATAAGCAATTGATGACCGAAGATTGAAGAAAAATTATTTGTACATCTTTGTAATAGGAAATTGATGAAATTTTTAAAAAGCCTTTTTATTTTTTGGGATTTATTAAAGCTTTTTTTTATTATTATTATTTTTTTTTGTTATTGATGTCAGTGTAAATACTCTACGCAAGGAGGTGAATGTTTTATTCTGATGACCGAAGATTGAAGAAAAATTATTTGTACATCTTTGTAATAGGAAATTGATGAAATTTTTAAAAAGCCTTTTTATTTTTTGGGATTTATTAAAGCTTTTTTTTATTTTTATTTTTTTTTTTTTTTTGTTATTGATGTCAGTGTAAATACTCTACGCAAGGAGGTGAATGTTTTATTCTAAAATTAGAGGGAAAGAATGTGTAATAACAAAAAAAAAAAAAAAAAAAAAAAAAACTAAGTTTAGTGCAATTACCTCATATATACTTTAGCCAAAAGGTTTTGTCATTGTCACTGTCATGAACCAATGTCCACTATGCAATGAAGTCAATAATGTATCAAAGATTGTTTCGATTTGGTTAGGGAAACAAAATATTTTGATACTAGTTAAAACTAGTGTCGTTTCGAAATTATTGCTAATATATACAGTTATTTATTTATATCTTCATTAATCAAATTCCATATAATTTAATAACAATATTTAATATTATAAATCCATACTTTATTTAATATCTTAATTTCTAGCTAGAATGTTATTTCATTGACAATATAATAATAATAATCAACATAATATATGTTCAGATGGGTTCAGCCAATCAGCCAGATACAAATGATAAAGACTAAATCATTGTTTTATTAAAGAGTAAGAGTCTATTTGGGAACAGTTTATTTAGCTGAAACTGAAATTTTTTTGTTAAAAGTACTATAGATAAAGCTAAAAAGTAGCTGAAATAGTACAGTGAGACTTATGAATAGTACCAAAAAGTGCAATAGGACCCATAAATAGTAGCAAAAATAAACTAAATAGTAAAGAAAAAAGGCTTTTTAAGCCAATGCCAAACGCAACCTAAGTCTCTTAACACAACCATTCCCACAACTTGTCCACGTGAAGAGAGTGGTGGAATTATGGACCCACATAGACTCATCAATTTCTTCTATCACTTATGTTAAAAATTTAGACCCCTTAAACCAACCAGATTAACCTAGTTAATTAGCCAAGTGATTAACTTAGTCAAATTAAGCAATTCTAGGTTATCATAAACATACAATCATATCAAAATTATAAAGCAGCGGAAAGATAAAAGACACAATGATATGATCACCCAGGAAACCACACGGTAAAAACCTGGGGAGGATTTGACCTAGCTATCCTCAAGGTAAACCTGAATCCACTATGCGAAAGAATCGAAGTTCATACAAAAGGACTTACAAGCTCCCCGCTCGACTTCCTAATGCTACCCACCAGTAGAACTTACTGACACGATCACGTGCAAGCTCCGAATCCACGGACTCCTTCTTTCTTGGACTCTTCAATCAAGTACAAGCACCCACGCTTGTTATTCTTTAAGTTCTTGAATCTGCAACTGAATGATCACCAAGTTCTTGACATAATCTTGAATCTTGGAAACCCTAAGTATATGTGAAGGCAAACACCTCTAGATCTCACAAGAGATTCACACACACAGCAAAGTATGAGCAACAAAGACTTAGAGAGGTTTGGGTACAAAACCCTAAAAATAAAAGGAGGCACAAGAGGCACTCTAATCTCTCTAAAAAGCTCTGAAAACCCTACCTAGGGTTAGCTTATGATGTCCTTTAAATACTGGAAAAAACGGCTCGCGATTTGGGCTTCAAACGAATAAGTTATGGCCTTTTTACGTTTGCTGATTTTGCTGATAAGTGACTTTCGATCGATCGAGTCTAATTTCTGATCGATCGAACCAGGCCGAAAGTCACTAATACTTCTGCAGCCACTTGATTCCAACTTTACATAAAAGACACAACTTTGAGCAAGTCTAAACAAGACTAAACATATTGTTTTGATCATGGTTTGCCAACATTACACATTAGAGTTCTAAATACATAAAATCCTAAATCTTTAGAACCTAACAAACTCCCCCTTTGGAAATCCGTGACAAAACACAAACTAAAAGCTCAAAGTTTACAAAGTAAAAGCCCATTACAAAAATGATGCTCATAACAACAAATCCAACCTAACTACTATCCATCAGTTGCAAGTATAGATAGCAGCTCAATTGAATCAACATGCATATTTCCTGAAACACTAAACAAAATGCATAAACGCATGTGTGACAGAAAAATAGTAAGATGGAAATATGCAAACTAACTCTCCCCCTAAGTTAGATACATCCAAAAACAATGTTAACTCCCCCTAAACAGAACATTCTTGTATTTTCCACACAAATTCCGAATATGGATTTCATCTAAATCTCCCCCTTTTTGTCACGTATTGACAAAGATAACTCAAACAAAGAGTAATAACTCAACAAAGAATAAGAGGAAATAGAGAATTAACGGAACACAAAACAAGATAAGTCTATAGAAAATAGAGACAACTCCCCCTAAGAACCACAAAGGTTTAAAAAAAATTTCTCCCCCTATAAAAAATAGGAACAACAAAAAAGTTTTGGGAAAAACAGTTTTGGGGAAAAATAAAGGAGGGGGGTGGGGGGGAAAGACACACAAACCAAAGTTAAAAACTAAGGTGAGGATACACATGAAGAAAAGATATTCTCTCTTTCAATAAAATGCAAACATGGCACTATGTGACCCATAAACAGTTGCATGAGTAGAGAAAATATTTGCACATTGATTATCCATCATATCTCTTAAGAAAAATATTTTCTACAGTTCACACATAAGAAATAGCATATACTAGAATGTACAAAACTCAAAAATTAATCAATCAATTTTTAAATCAAGTTGAGTACCCAATTTAGCAAAGTGTATGCATGTGATGTGTGAAAACAATGAGAGATATGACTGCAAAACTGCAAGATGGATACAAAAACAATGCAATGCATGTGAATCCTAAACACAAATGATGCATGAAAAAATTTTTGGTCAAAAACATAGAAACTGAAAATTTTTCAGTTTCGATCGATTGAGAATCGATCGAACATCAATCGAGTCAGGCAGACTCAAACCAAAAATTTTAATCGCAATTTCGATTGATCGAAAAACAGGTTTGATCGATCGAAAGTCTGGAAAAATCAGATTTTTGAAAAACAGAGCATTTAAATGCAGAAACTCCTCAAAGCACATTGTTTTATAAAAAATGCATGAGTATGAGACGAAAAGTTTTTCAAAAACACTTGAATTTAACCCAGATCTTCCAAAATCAAGATTTTCAATCAATTTGTCCTCAAAGCGCAAACATTATACACATTTTGCATTAAAATCAAGGAACTTTTAATCTTGGATGGCCACAACAAGATCACACACAATAAAATGTACAAAGTTTAGCAAAGAGTAACTTGTGTAGTATGTGTAACTAGCAAAAACTTGATATACATGTGAGGTGATATGTGAATAGCAATCAATCACAAAGTCTACAAAATTCATCACATAGAATTTAAAAGAGACTATCACCTAAAGAGTTACATCATATAACTCCCACATCTCCTAGAACATAAGCTTGCAATCATGTAAGTTTCTTGTATTTAGCCTCTTAATTATGTGAATTGGCATCAAGCCTAATAGTACACACCAGTTTTAATTAAGTGAATTGGCATCAAGCCTAATAGTACACACCAATTTTAAGCATTAAGCAATTAAAGCCGAGGCTACACCTTATGTTATTTTTGTGCATGTGCTACACTTTCTCGAGCACAAAATCTTATGATATGCACTAAGGTGTTCATGATTGGCTAGTGAACAGTGGTGAGATGGTTATTTATGCCTTTCTCAAAAGGATCAAGTCCGACAGTCAAATATGTGACTTCAAGATTAAGACAAAGTGATAAACACCATAAACATCTTTCCCACACAACATGCACTACAAAACTTCAACTAGTAAAGTGCAATAAATAAGCTCATCAAAGCTAAACAAGGTACATAAACTTGTTATGTAAATATAAGGTGGCCAACCTTGATTTCAAATCCATGATATGTAATACAAAACTCAAAAATCTTTTTGGTTTAAAAACAAACTTTATAACCACTTGTTGAGATTTTGAAAAAAATTTATGACCAAAAACAAAAAACACACATTGTGCTAAATGAGCAATGCAAATGCAATGCATGACAATGCTTAACTAAGCTATAGAGGGTACACAAACAAGAAATATCAATTTCTTAATTAACTCTTGAGTACATGTACAAATTAGTACATACTCACACAAAATCAGAAATAGCTTAGCATACTATTCAAGTTTCTCCACAATGTCAAGCATGTTCTAAATCAAGAGAGAGATATCATAACCCATGTAATCCTCAAGAACAATAAAACAAGACACAAAATAAAATATTTTTGTCTTTTTGAAAATTTTCAATGTTTTTGGATTTTTTTTTAATAAAAACAACCTAAAAAACAAAACAACCAAAAACAAAAACAAAACATGTCCACAAATAATTGAAAGAATTAAATTAGGGACAAGTTAGCAACACTCATCTTGGAGAATCTTTTCTCACCCATATAGCACGAGTCTTCGGCTTTGTAGGTGAAAATCCATGTGAAGCAGAGTGTATTTGAGAGATTATACCAAACTTCTGAGAAAGATTAAAATCCTGCAAATTCCTTTCACAAGCCAATAAGCTCAAATTTTTCAAAAGCATATGAAATAATTTATTTGAACCTATGGCAGGAGAAATATCATCACATATCCTAGATTGAAACATAGAATACTTAAATTTCAATTTATGACAATTAGGACGAATGTGACCACAAACACCACAAAAGTGGCAGGTAGGCACAAAAACAGATTTCTTTTGCACACTAGCAGCAGGTTTAGACATAGGTTTAGAAACTTCGGCGTTAACATCAGAACTTTTACCTTTGTCTAACCTAGCAAAATAAGCCTTCTCTTTATTATTCCTCTTGAAAGGAGGGATATAAACTTTTTCAGTCTTAGGCTTAAGAGAAACAGAAACACTTCTGTTATCAACAACAGGCTTGGTACTAGTCAAATTTTCAATTTTATTTTTAGATTCAACTAACTCTTGTTCCAAGCTTTTCATCTTCTCATCTTGAGAGGAAATTTGATTTCTCAAAAATTCATTCTTTTTATTAGACTCATCTAATCTCACAATCAAATCATCTTTTTCAAGATTAGCCAATTTTAACTCTTTTTTAAATTTCTTAGCAATTTTCAAAGATTTAGATAATTCCTTACGAAGAGTTTCAAAAGCATCAAAAAAATCAACAGAAACAATAGTGTCCTTTTTATTCAAAACATCACAGGCATCAATAAAATCAGCAGAAGCATGAGCAGAAAGACACTTCAAATTATCCATGATAACAGGGGTCAAGGATCAGCTCTTAGATCAAAAGATCTAAAACAGAAGAGCTACCCGCTCTGATACCACTTGTTGAAAATTTAGACCCCTTAAAACAACCAGATTAACCTAGTTAATTAGCCAAGTGATTAACTTAGTCAAATTAAGCAATTCTAGGTTATCATAAACATACAATCATATCAAAAATATAAAGCAGCGGAAAGATAAAAGACACAATGATATGATCACCCAGGAAACCACACGGTAAAAACCTGGGGAGGATTTGACCTAGCTATCCTCAAGGTAAACCTGAATCCACTATGCGAAAGAATCGAAGTTCATACAAAAGGACTACAAGCTCCCCGCTCGACTTCCTAATGCTACCTACCAGTAGAACTTACTGACACGACCACGTGCAAGCTCCGAATCCACGGACTCTTTCTTTCTTGGACTCTTCAATCAAGTACAAGCACCCCCGCTTGTTTATCTTTAAGTTCTTGAATCTGCAACTGAATGATCGCCAAGTTCTTGACATAATCTTGAATCTTGGAAACCCTAAGTATATGTGAAGGCAAACACCTCTAGATCTCACAAGAGATTCACACAAACCGCAATATGAGCAACAAAGACTTAGAGAGGTTTGGGTACAAAACCCTAAAAATAAAAGGAGGCACAAGAGGCACTCTAATCTCTCTAAAAAGCTTTGAAAACCCTACCTAGGGTTAGCTTATGATGTCCTTTAAATACTGGAAAAAACGGCTCGCGATTTGGGCTTCAAATGAATAAGTTATGGCCTTTTTACGTTTGCTGATTTTGCTGATAAGTGACTTTCGATCGATCGAGTCTAATTTCTGATCGATCGAACCAGGCTGAAAGTCACTAATACTTCTGCAGCCACTCGATTCCAACTTTACATAAAAGACCCAACTTTGAGCAAGCCTAAACAAGACTAAACATATTGTTTTGATCATGGTTTGCCAACATTACACATTAGAGTTCTAAATACATAAAATCCTAAATCTTTAGAACCTAACAACTTACAACCACTACAAAAAATTGGGACTATCCTGGCGTTTTTAAACCATTGGGATAGCCCCAAAAAGTGCTGATATAGTCCAAAATGCCCTATCCGGGCGCTTTTTTTCCCGGCGCTTTGTAGCGCTGCACAATGAGTGTGACAATAGGTCCAAATGACCTACATTGGCGCTTTTAAAATTGCCGATATAGGTCCCGGCGGTTTTGAAACCCTATCCTGGCGCTTTTTAAACCACTACTATAAGGTATTTTTTAAAAAACAAAAAAGGCTATAGCGACGGTTTAAAAGCGCTGCTATAGGTCTTTTTAATATATCCTATAGTGGTAGTTTTAAAAGCGCTGCTATAGGCCTTTTTAATATAGGCTAAAAAGGCCTATAGCGAAGGTTTTAAAAGCGCCACTATAGGTTTTTTTATACTGGCTTTAATGGTGGTTTCAAAAGTGCTCTATAGGCCTTTTTAGAGCTTTAGCGGCGGTTTCAAAAGCGCTGCTATAGGCTTTTTAGGCTTAAAAGGCCTATAGCGGTAGTTTCAAAACCGCTATAGGTCCTTTAAAAAAAAAATTTGGGCAGAAATATTTTCCCTGCATTTTGTTTTCCCAACCTATTTATAGCTAAAGAAAAATCAAAATTAAATAAAGGACTAAATCTAGTTGACACACGCCAATATAAACCCCACAATAATCAAACATATTCAAACTATGAAATTAATATAATACAATAATACAATTTTTAGCTATAATAATTGTTATGCCTAATACAAGACATTCCAAATATCTAGAATGTTATATAAAAGTTGCAAACTAAAAAAAAAAAAAAAAACCACAAGCTTGATGATTGATTTTGCGTTGTAGGAGAATGGTCACTCGCATCATCACCAACCTAAATATTTAACAACAAAGTTACTAAATAACACAATAAGACATCCATTACCAATTGAATACGTTATATACATATTCTAATAAAAACATCACATGAAAGATGACTTTGATACCAAATGTAAAAATAAATTTAGAGTTGCGGAAGAAAATAAACATACCTCCAGCTATAGTTGTTTAAGTGTTTTAGAAAAAAGAATACTCAATATAAGATAGTGTATAGATAAACCTTAAAACTACATTTGTTAGCATATATTAACAACTAGGAATGCAACTCATAACCTTATATAACAATTATCACAACCAAAATTTAAGTAATCCAATCTCATAACTCATAGAGGTAATTTACAAAACACTTGGCATGCAACAAGCATAATCACATTCACATATGTCAAAATCATCTCAAATGCAAATGAACACACTTTAAAATAAATTTATCTCAATACATGAGACAACAAGACCCATATAGTTGCTCTAGGAAACCAATCCTGAAATACTCGTTAGTAAATTAGACAACCAAATCCTTTTATCAAAGGAAAAAACCCCCCAAAAGATATTACAAAACCATCTTAATCCCAAAATCACTAAGCTTTTTTCTTGCTATTTCAAGCAAAAATCAATGCAAATCTATTGTGAAAAATTATAAAGTTCAATACACACATTTGCATAATAGCTAACCAAATAATATGTTGTCTTTTTTTTTTTTTTTGGTGGTAAATAGTACTATGAAACAAAGAAGACAGACCTGGCTTTTAATTGCAAATTCCATGTATTAATGACATAGTTTCCTAACACTAGGAAGATACTATGAACATGGGACTTAAGTTCACATCTGAATCAACCACCGCTGTACACAAGTTCCCTGAATTTTCATTAAAGACATTAACAACGAGAAGACTACCTTGCCAAAAAAAATGGGGACCTCAACACATGCCAAGAGCTTGATATTAATTGGTAATTAAGACCACTCATCTAAATCAAAATGGGCTTGATAATGTACTTGTACTTGATCTCATGCTCACGAGCTTGATATCCAAGCTAATGCCAACCCAAGCTTTTAGACTTTTTGATGAGCTTGAGTTCAAACATTGCTCCTAGGCTTGGTTTGAGTTCAAATTGAATTTAAACATTTTACTTTTATTGCCAAGCTTCACAATTTGACAAAACTCGATTCATTTATTGCCCTAGTAATGCTCACTAAGGCATCTATTTTATTTTTTATTTTTTTTCCTAGTGTGAATTGTTTTTACTTGTTAGTTAAAACACATATGTTAGAGCATTCACAATAAAGTTGCTAAAATTATAGATTTTAATAACTCAAAACACCACTTTATAATACAGCCCACATCAAGTGTCTTACCTAGTGTCATCCAACTTTTATCCATGTTTGACTACAAACGCAAGATGAATGTTACTTCAGCAACATAATGACAACTCATGCATAATATTCTATCATCTAAGGCTATAATCTACTTAGATAAAGTCCTATCTCATTCATGAATGCACAAGTCTATATAGACCTTAATACTTAAACAAATATACATAAAACAATCAAACATTCCCAATATGAATTTAATCCACCTTATAACACCATGTAAACCACCTGCTTGCTCCAACTCAACAACCCGCCACAAACCAGTTATCAACATTACAATATAGAATTTTACAAGAATTTAATAAGTTACTTACTATACTCAAGCTAGCACACACCTCTACCAGAGAAATCCAAAGTGACCATAAACAAATAATGTTTAACCTGCCAAAACTAGAAAAAAAAATTATAATAACCCAAAACAAATTAAAAGTGGGAAGCAATGATTGTATTAAGTTCAGACACAAGAAAAATCCTACTCAAAATTAAATAAAATAACAAATCTTCCATACATTCACACATTCCGGTAATGATGCAAATAGTGGGCCTACCAGATAGAACCGTTGGTAACAGTGTCATGAGTTTGGCCAAAGTTTGTTAAATTTCGCTATAAAATTTGCCGGTAATTTCTTTGGTGGGAGTTTTTGAGACAATTAAAATAATTACTTGACATTTTAACCAAATGACAAAAGTAGCAGAAGAGGAAGAAATAATTAGTAGGAAGAAGTTATCCTTTATTGGTTCAGACTTGCAATGCCGAATCAATCCAGGGATGAACTTTGCTCATTATCATCCTGCCTAAAAGAAAACCATATGAGTTATTTGAGATTAGTTTACCACAAATGAAATAGAAAGAGGCAGGCATTGAGTTTTTTACCACTTCATTTAAAATAATATAAACTACTCATTAAAATAATAAAAAACAAGCGCACAAAAAACTATAGCAACCACCTCCTCCACCACCACTACCACCACTCCACCTACCATAACCACCATTGTAGCAACCACAACCCACTACAGCCACCACCACCACAAACCACAGGCACCACCATGGCAACCACAACCCACTGCAGGGAGAAAAGAAAAAAACCAAAACATAACCGCAACCATCCACCAAAATCACAACCAACCACCACCCAACCACCACAAAAACAACTAGCCACTGTAAAACTAAAATCTCAGCCACCTTCCTCTTCCACCAAATTTCAGTGACACACTCACCAATAACATTCCTATCCACTAGCGCATCCTAGCCAAGCACTCGTCAGTGGTCGATCTAACCCACTGCAGGAAGAAGAAAAAAAAACAAAAAAACAAAGCAAAACCACAACCATCTACCAAAAACAACCAGCCAACAAAACAAAATTGTAACCCAAAGATCCAACCCACGCACTCACTGATCTCACCACCATGCCTCACGACCGATCTCACCACCGTGCCTCCACAATTTTTTCTCCACGACTCATAACTCATCATATGGCATGTTATGACAAAAGTTATATAAAATATTGTAGTACCAACATTTTTCACTTTTTTGTCATGACAAGCATACCATAAAATGGGCAATCGGACCTTAGTTTTTACTTTTTATAACTAATATATTTATATTTTATATTAGAGTTATATGATCAGCACATAAAGAGAATGAAGATAAAAGCTGGTCAAGTAAAAGAATAGAGAAATGTTAATGCATGGGGAGTGGTCTCGCGTGTGGGGATAGATACTATATTTAGGACATACACGGAATGCCCACAATTTCTATTGTCTTGCGAAGCTGTTTGAAGTTTTGAGAGCAAATGGCAAGTCCGTCACATGGCATTGCCTAGTATAGGAGGCTGGACAATTTCTCTCTTAGAGATCGTTTTAGGCAATGGAAATAATGCTGCATTTGAAGTGCAAACCTACAATCCCTAGCTATATAATGGATGTATATGGTTTTAAAAGAGCACAATCCCTGGGAAGCAATTATATTTGCTTACATCTACCACAATCACTACACCAAAAAAAATCAAGGGTTAATACAACAAAAGTACGTATAGTAGTATTAGAAAAAAAATATCACGTCTACAAGTTAAAATTGTTCCAATAGTAACTTAAAAGTATTAAATTATTACATCAACAATAATAAGTTGCAATAACTTTTACAATTTTCGGTTGCAATAGAAGCTTTAATATATTAGGAAAAATTATTGCAATAACTTAAATTGAATAAATCGTTGCAATAAATTGATACCAATTATTTTTGCAATTTATTGCAACAAAAATTTCGAACTAATAGCTTATTGTAATGAAGTTATCATTGCAATAATTTGATATTAATTCTTTTACAATCTATTGCAATGACAAATACGAAACTGCAACGAATATATCATCGCAATAACATGATATTAATTATTTTATAATTTATCTCAATGACAAAGTGAAGTAATTATCTATTACAATGAAGATATCATTGCAATAATTTAATCCGACTTATTTTGGTTAATTATTTGCAATCTATTACAAAAAAATTCGTAAAGTATTAGCCTATACCTGCAAGATATTCGAATCTGCAAATTATTTATTACAACAATATATAAATCATTGCACCAAAGTTGTCATTAAAATATTTGGAATTTGTTGCAACAAAACTTTTTGTTGCACAAATCTATTACCTTAAATTTTATTGCAACACCCTGTATCAACTATTGCAATGACTCTAATGTTATTGTAACGATTTTTTTGGTTGCAATAAACATTTTTCCTTATAGTGGAAAATGAAAAAGAAAAACTAGGACAAAGGATTTTTATTCGGTGAGAAATGAAGACCAATGAGACTAAGAGAGAGACTCATGTTCATACTTTTAGTTTGCTTCTTGTAAACCATAGTTGGTAATAAGCTATGCATGACTTGCATGAGCCACGAGGAAATGAAATGATTTGGATTCCTTCTTGTTTTTAAATATAGGTCTGCTTAATTATTTGTTTACTCTCAAATTAATGTTGTTGGTCTCTTGTAATCCAAGGAACATTCCAAAGACCATATGAGTTCTTGAGTGTTGATGGATCTAGTAGGCAAGAGATAGAATCCTCCAAGGTCGATCCATCATCAAGTGTTGTATTCACCAAAAATGCATACATAAATACATACACACATACATACATACATACATATATATATATATATATATATATAGGCTAGTGATTCAAGAATCTTTGTCTTAATTGTTGGATTTTTTTTTTTTTTTTTTAAATTTTAATGTTCCTCTGATATGTTTCCTTGGACTGGCAAAACCTGGGTCTCACCATCAGAGAGATATGCAATTGTTCCTGATGAAACTGTAAGTTTTTGTTTCAATAAGTTTAGTATCAAAGTTGGATACTTTTTGTAATGGACGTGTCAAGATTGATTCTAAAGATTAGAAGAGGAAGAAAGATCAAAAGAGAAAGAAAGAAGTTCAGAAGGGAAACAAGCTAAATGATAGAGCCTAGTTAATTGTTAGCTATACCACAAGTAGTTTAGATAGTTTATTTATTCTCACATGTAAAACACACACGCGGCTTATCACACGTGTTGTAACTAGTTTTGTTATAGTTTGGGTAGTTAGTTTCTTTTCTATTTTTGGTAAATAACTCAATTCTTGTACAGATTCATTCATTCAATGTAATATACAGAAATTCCCAAAACTCTCTCTAGCTCTCAGGCTTCTTTTATCTCTCTAGTTGTATCTTTTACATGGTATTAGAGCACGAGCTTTCAATGGCATCCAATTTTGATCCAAGTTCTTCTTCTTCTTCTTCTTCTTCTCAGCTTTTTCTTTCACCAATGGAGGATCCTCAGAGTCCATTCTTTATACATCACGATGAAACACTTGGTGCGATTCTGGTCTCTTAGCCTTTGACTGAAGACAATTACCCTACTTGGGCTAGAGCCATGAAAAAGGCCTTGGATACTACAAGCAAGCTCAGATTCATTGATGGAAGCATCAATGCTTCAATGGCAATCACTCCACTCGAAAAGCAAGCTTGGTCGAAGTGCAATTCCATGATTTCCTCTTGGATCTTGAATTCAGTTTCACCTCACATCACCGCTAGTGTTATCTACAGAGACACAACATTTGAGGTTTGGAATGTTCTCAAGAATTGGTTTTCTCAAGCCAATGGACTGAGAATTTCACAGCTTCATAAGCAAATTTTCACTGTGATGCAAGGCAAGGAGATTCAACAGCGACAAACTTTTTCACAGGTCTCCAAACCTAATGGGATCAATTGCTAAATTTCAGGCCTTTACCATCTTGTTCATGTGGTAAATGCACTTGTGGTGTGAATGACAAGATTAGCAATTTTCAGCATCAAGATTCAATTATGTAGTTTCTTAATGGATTGAATGTTTCCTATTCACAAGTCAAAACTCAGATCCTCATGATGGAGCCTATTCCTTTGATAGATAAGGATTTTACATTGGTGATTCAAGAAGAAAGGCAGAGATATTTGGAATTCAATGTAAATCCTTCAGTTGAATCAACTGCCCTTGTTGTCAAGAATCAAGGTTTTAATCAAAGTTTTGGTTTTTCGAGCAATGATGGCAAGAATTATGAGGGGAATACTAGGAAAGGAAGGACTGTGTGCAGCCACTGTGGCAAACTTGGCCACATCATGGAGAAATGCTATAAGCTAGTTGGTTATTCTCCTAATTATAAGCAAAAAGGAAGACTTGCAATGGCTAATCAGGTCAGTGTTGAAGTGATCAATGCTAGTCTAAAACTGCACAACAAAACAACAACTTCTTTCCTTTCACTTCAGAATAATGTCAACAACTGATATCCATGCTGAATTCTCATGCTTTTTCATCTTGATCTAATTTTGCTATGCATTCAGCTAATTCTGCCATCAATCCCAATGTTCTCTCAGGTATTTCTTGTGATATTTTTCAAGATTCCATGTGTTTGAGTATGCAATATTCTGTATTTGTTGTTAATCCTACAAATAAGACTGCCTTTGATAATGAAATTTGGGTTCTTGACATTGGGGTCATAGACCATATCATTCACTCTATCACTTTGTTTACCAATATCATTAGTTCTATATCTACCTTTGTCTAGTTGCCTAATGTTGAAAGAGTTATTGTCACACATATAGGAACAATTCAAGTGACATCTACTTTAGTCCTTGAGAATGTCCTGTGTGTTCCTTCTTTCACATTTAACTTGATATCAGTTAGTAATTTGACCAAATCCCTATCATGTTGCCTTGTTTTTCTTTCCAACTTTTGTTTCATACATGACTTTTCATGTTGGAACACAATTGGAGTGGGTAAACTGCACAACAATCTTTACTTGCTACAAAACTCAACAAATTGCAAATCCATTTCAGAAGCTTCTTCAATTCTGCAGTCAATTTTCAGTTCTTTTGCTCATTCTGTTTCCAACATTCATATTGTTTCTAAGCCATATATTTGGCATCTTAGACTTAGGCATGCATCTGATAATAAGCTCAGTGTTTAGCACAATGCTCTTCCTGATGTAATCAATTTTCATAGTAATAAAGATTATATTATTTGTCCTATTGCTAAGTAGAAAATGCTTCATTTTCCTTCTTTTAATCACTTATTTGATTATGCTTTTGATATCATACATTGTGATGTTTGGAGTCCCTTTTATAAACCTACTCAAGAAGGATTTAGGTATTTCGTTACCATTGTGGATGATGCCACTTGATCCACATGGGTCTATCTCATGAAATCTAAATTAGAGATAAGATTTTTTCTAGTTTCCTTTTATAATATGATATGTGCTTAGTTCTACACCAAGATCAAGGTCTTTAGAACTGAAAATGCTCCAAAAAATTTCTTAAAATATTTTTTTCCTGCTAATTGTATTATCAATTAGCACTCATGTGTTGCCACTCCACAACAAAACTTAGTAATGGAGATGAAACACCAACATATTTTGAGCATGGCTAGAGTACTTAAATTTTAGTCTAATATATCTCTTTATCTATGGGGTGATTGTGTTATTACTGCTGTACATATAATCAATAGGTTGCCTTCACCTATTTTGCAAACCAAGTCACCCTTTAAGAAACTATATAAACTATATAACAAACTTCCTTCCTATGATCATTTAAGGGTGTTTGGATGCCTTTGCTTTGCCTCTACTTTGGCCCATAATAGGTCTAAATTTGAACCTAGATCCACCCCTTGTGTTTTCATTGGTTATCCATTTGGTGTTAAGGGCTACAAGCTGCTTAATCTACTTTCCAAGAAAATTTTTGTTTCCAGGGATTGTTTTTTCATGAAACAATTTTTCCCTTCATTTCTTCTACCTATTCAGATATTTCTTTACCTCATCTTTTTCCATCTGTGGCATCCCCTCTAGATTCTCTATTTCATTTTGTTTCTCCATCTATTGATTCTTAGCTTATTTCATCTCCACCTATTCCTACAACTAAGCTTATTCCATCTCCATCTATCCCTACAACTGACCCTATTCTTCCATCTGACCCTATTCCTCCAACTTCTTCAGTTCCTATTCCTTCTGCAGATGATGCAACACCTGCATCTCTTCCTACAGCAAATTCTGCTAAACTTGTGAATACAGATCCACCTCTAAGGAGATCTCAAAGGATTTCCAAGCCTCCATCTTATTTGTAATCATATAAATGCAACTCTATTGCTTGTGATTAGTCTGCTCATTCCAATTCTTCCAACAAGTCTGGTCATTCTCTAGCTAAAGCAGGTACCCAATATCCCTTATCCAATTATCTTGATTCATCCAAATTATCTCCATCTTGTGCCTATTTTTGTTCCCTTACTACCAATGTTTCTAAGCTTAAGTTTTATCATGAGGCTGACAAGGACCCTAAGTGGCAGGAGGCAATGGATGCTGAAATTGCTGCCTTGGAGTCTAATCATACTTGGACCCCCACTCCTTTACCTCCAAATAAGAAAGCTATTAGATGCAAGTGGGTGTACAAAGTGAAATATAAGTCAGATGGGTCTGTTGAGAGGTACAAAGCCAGGTTGGTTGCTAAGGAATTTACTCAACATGAAGGTCTTGACTTCACTGAAAATTTTTCCCCTATGGCAAAGATGGCTACTGTCAAGACACTACTTGCTATTTCTACTGTAAGGTTGGCACTTGACTCAGCTTGACGTGAATAATGCTTTTCTTCATGGTGAGCTTCTTGAAGATGTCTATATGCAGCTTCCTCAAGGCTTTCACAGCAAGGAGAAGTTGGTCTGCAAGCTTAACAAGTCTTTATATGGACTTAAGCAAGCTTCAAGGCAGTGGTACTCCAAGTTTTCAACCACCATTTTGAAGTGTGAATTTCGACAGTCTAGATCAGATTACTCTTTATCACTAAGAAGTTCCAGAATTCATTCATAACTTTATTATTCTATGTTAATGACATCCTCATTGCAAGTAATGATGTCAAGGCTGTTGAAGAACTTAAAGTCTTTTCGGATCAGCTGTTTAAACTTAAAGACCTTGGAAATTTAAAATACTTCCTTGGACTTGAAGTGGCTAGATCAGATAAAGGGATAACCTTGTGTTAGAGAAAGTATGCATTAGAGGTGCTAAAAGATGTGGGATGATAGGTTATAAACCTTCCAGAGTTCCAATGGAACAAAGCCTAAAGTTGAGTAAATTTCATGGAGAGTTACTACCTGATCGAGGGGTATACAAAAGATTGGTTGGTAGGTTGTTATACCTTACCATTACCAGACCTTATATAACATATTCAGTGCATAAACTTAGCCAATTTATGTCTAAGCCTAGAAAACTGCATTTGGATGCAGCCTATAAAGTTTTACAATACATCAAAGGGTGTCCTAGTCAAGACATTCTTCTATCTTCCAAATCAGATTTACACTTAAAGGCTTTCGCAGATGCTAATTGGGCGACATGTGTTGACACTAGAAGATCAACTACTGGTTACTGTGTGTTCTTGGGAAAGTCTCTAATCCCATGGAAGTCTAAAAAGTAGTCCATAGTCTTAAGATCATCTGCAAAGGCAAAGTATAAAGCTATGGCTGTGACTGTGTGTGAGATAACTTGGTTGTTAGCATTGTTGAGGGATTTTGAGGTTTATCATCCACAACCAGCTCTACTTTTTTTTGTGATAATCAAGCAGCAATGTATATAGAAGAGAACCCAGTATTCCATGAAAGAACTAAACACATAGAGGTAGACTGCCATGTGGTTAGGGACAAGGAACAAGACAAAGTAATTAGATTGTTTTACACTCCTACACACTCACAATTGGCAGACTTGCTTACAAAGGCTCTTCGTAGCCAATAGCTTGTTTCTCTACTTACCAAGATAAGCATTGTTAATATTCAAAATTTTGGCTCTTATGTTAAGGGGGAGTGTCAAGATTCTAAAGATCAGAAGAGGAAGAAAGATCAAAAGAGCAATAAAGAAGTTCAAAAGGAAAACAAGCTAAATGATAGAGCCTAGTTAATTGTTAGCTATACTACAAGTAGTTTAGATAGTTTATTTATTCTCACGTGTAAAACACACATGTGGCTTATCACACGTGCTGTAACAGACTTATAGTTCGGGTAGTTAGTTTCTTTTCTGTTTTTGGTATATAACTCAATTCTTGTACAGATTCATTCATTCAATGCAATATACAGAAATTCATAAAACTCTCTCTAGCTCTCAAGCTTCTTTTATCTCTCTAGTTGTATCTTTTACAGGACAAATGATGATTCCCACTAAGATTTGAGCAATGACAATTTTTTTTTTTTTATATAAGATATAAATTCTACTCTAGCCTAATCTAAGTGTATATATATGTAAAGTTCTGATGTAGGACACAATTTACTATTTGATTATTGTAATTTATTAATTTCGGTATTTAATTTGTAATTTGTGTTATTTTAAGTTTAGGGTTATTATTTCCTTGTTTTTAGGTGCTTTTAATGCTTTTTAGGTCAAATTTGGTTCTCATTATAGTTAGGTATTAATTAAGAGTTATTTTAGAATATATTTTCTTGTCTGTCAAGTTTTATAGAGCCATTAAATAGGCCCCTAGTCTATACACATTTTTTGAACAATTATTCAATCAATAATATTCAGGCTTTTGTCTTTCTATTTTTGGGTGGATTCCAGACCTTTTCTCCTTGTGGATTCAAGGAACCCTTATGGATTCAAGGTTATTTTCAGAAGCAAGCTTGTTTTGTTTCTTGTTTTTCTAGAAGTAGACGTGTTATGCTTCTTGACGCTTCTGCATCCCACATCAGTTGGTATCAGAGCGTTGACTTATCCTGGTCTGGTAGCTGAGGTATGAGACGGTAGTAATTTCGGTGACAAAAAACTTAGCAAGTAGTACGTGACGTACAGCTAGCACTCACAAATAACTTTGCTAGGATGCCATCGTTGGAGCATAGAAACAATAGGATTTATTTGACTTTGAGAATATTTATTATGAGAGAAAAGTTAGGCATGCTTTGTATAAATTTAGTAAGTATGCCTTACGTTGGTGGGAACGAGTTCAATCCGATAGAATCCAACAAAGTAAAGACAAAACTCGTTCATGGCCAAGGATGAAAAAGATGGTTGCTATCAAATTTTATCCTTTGGATTGTGAAGAAATCTTGTCATATACAATACAAGATTATTATTGGCCAAGAAGTTCATACTTGAATTATTTTGAAGAGCCAAATATTCCACCATTAAAGGAAGAATTGCATGTTGAAGAAAATATTGTTCTTGAAGAATATGTAGAAGTCAAAGAAGAAAATATAAAGATTTCTGAGAAAATTAATGAAGGCCTTGTTATAGAAGAAGAACCTGAAATCAAGATTGTAGAGGAGATTAATAAAGACCCTATTATAGAGAAAGATCTTGAAGTAGAGATAGTAGAGACCATTAAAGAAGAAATTATAGAGGAAGTTGTCAATGATCTCGATAAAGTCAAGTTAGATGATTGCAACATTCAAGCTCCTATTATCTTGGTGGGAGATACCGAAACAAAGTTTACTGATTTTATTTGGGTTGATAGATTTGATTCAATTGTCAGTTCTTATTTGGTAAATCTCTACAATTACATGAAGACTACGAAAAAAGAAATTCAAGTTGATTTGTTTATTCCATTGATGAGTTGCAAGTACGGAAAGAAGATCAAGGGGCTCAAGCATTCGAAGTATTTGTTTATTTGGAGCGGAAGAATTTAGATTTCAAAAATGAACTTGAGGACGAGTTTGTTTCAAGTGGAGAGGTCTGACGTAGGACACAATTTAATATTTTATTATTGTAATTTATTAATTTTGGTATTTAATTTGTAATTTTCATTATTATAGGTTTATGGTTATTATTTCCTTATTTTTAGGTGCTTTTAATGTTTTTTAGGTCAAATTTGGTTCTCGTTATAGTTAGGTATTAATTATAAGTTATTTTAGAATATATTTTCTTATCTGTCAAGTTTTATGAAGCCCTTAATTAGGCCCCTAAATCTGTACACGTTTTTTGAACAATTATTCAATCAATAAAATTTAGACTTTTGTCTTTCTATTTTCTGGTGGATTCCAGACCCTTTCTCCTTGTGGATTCAAGGAACCCTCGTGAATTCGAGGTTATTTTCATAAGCAAACATGTTTTGTTTCTTGTTTTTTTAGAAATAGATGTGTTCTGCTTCTTGACACTTCCGCATCTCACATCAAAAGTTCATTCTTGGAGACTTAAACCATGACCCTTGCCTCCCACACCCTACAGGTCACAAGCACTTATACTTGTAAAGTAACCATCACACCGGTGGTGTACAGTGGTGAGCTATGACAATTTTAACATTACTAGAGTATAGACTCATAAGCTTGAAAGTTTCTAAAACTGAGGAAAATAAATTTATTACTCTCATTAAAAGGCTTCTATTTCTATAGTTTGTCATAACAAAAAACAATAACCCAAAAAATATACAATTAGACCTTGTATTATTTTTTTCTTAAATAATAATTTTGACAGCAGAACTCTTTTCAAGAATTACCAAAATATTTACTTGTATGAATGTTTTCACCACCTTATTAATACCTTTGCTCTAGAGAAATAAAGAAATTGGCATGCATCCTCTCTCTCTCTCATTGTGTGTGTGTGTCAGTAGAATCAGAGTCACATTTGTCCTGTGGGAAGTCCATATAACATTCAGGTTGATAGTTGCAAACTGAAGTTTCCAAGGGCAAACAGCTGTCTCAGTCAGCAGTGGTAATGTAAGTGTGATATTCTAGACATCAATGAAACAGTCTGGTCACCTGTCCTGGCTTCTGAGTTACCAAGCATCATTTTGTGAACCAGGCAACAACATGACGATTTCTGTAAATTCTTATCATCTCATGGATTTAAGTAACACGGGTGTATGCGCGGAGGGAAAATACTTTGAACTCTACTCATTTAGAAACAATTTTTGTTTGAATGCAATAGTTGTGTTTGGTTTCTCTAATTCCTTGGCTATGAAAAAGCATTCAATGACGCTTTTAACAGTTTCTTTGGGGATCTTTTTTTATCAAGGCACATGAAAGATTCACTTCTGGTCAATTAGACGAGTAGCGTCGCTTTAAAGTATAGACTATAGAGGAAATTTAAAATAAATAACAAAGAAAAGAAAGAAAGAAGGAAAAAGCTGGTCTCAGTAACACTGGAATTTCAATAATTGAGTTTAAAAATCTTAATGGATTCTTGTACTGGGAGCTTCACATCACAGAGCAAACTATATGCAGATATATCTGTAAGGGCTCGTTTTTTTTACATTTTTTTCCTTGATTCATATATGCATGTTGATTTTAAACAAGAAACTGCATGGTACACGCACTTTGCAACACAGGAATATGCACCAACCTCACATTACTATATTAGTGATATGCTTTGTCGATCCCTTGTAACGTTTGATGTAAGGAACACAATTGATTATAAAAAAAAAGATGTAAGGAACACAATTATGGATAAGTGTTCCTCAATGATTCAGCACGATTCTTGATGGTTGAGTTGCTAGAAATTGGTGTTAAGGATCTTAGGATTGGGTATGTATGGCTAATCACAAACAGCAGAAGCTGGCCTTGTTTGGTTTTGTTGTTTTCATCACCCATATCTCAGTTTTCATCACTCAAAACTTAGAAAATGTGGGGTCCACTGAGTTATAGTGTGTTTGGACAAATTCTTGGGTTCAATTCTTATAACTCAAGACTCAAAAATATGAGTTATGAGTTATGAAAATTGAAAACATATTTTATGTGTTTTCAAGTTATGAGAATTGAGTTTCAATGGCTGAAGAGGATAAAAAGGATGTAGACGGTCTCACTCTACTAAATTAGTCACGAGCGACGGTGCTTTAAGCTCAAAGTAATGGAGGGAGACGGTGCGCATATGCAAGGAGATGAACTCTCCATGACAAACGGATAAAAAGTAGACGGACACCAAGTGGACGGTGGCAATGCCACGTGGCATCGAAATGGCTTAAATAATCTCCAAAGAATCCTATATGGAAATATCTTGCGCTCTACGATTGACCCTAGTCAAGGAACCCCTATATCCCTATATGGGGAGGATCCCACAAAATACGTACATTTATTAGGGTTTTCTTCATAAGGAAATACCTTCTTGACCAAGAAAGAAAAAGTCGGTTCTACACTACTATAAAAACCCATAACTCTCAGGAATCAAGGTACAAATAATTCATCCCAGCTCTGGCACTCTAGAGTGGTGAAAAGTTTTCTGACTTAACCTTCAGAGGGTCTTTGGCCGGTACCGCACCGGTACTCTCTCAAGGTCTTCTTGTTCTGTGTTGTGCAGGTGCTGTCTTGAGCACGTGAGGACTGTGCGGCTTACTGACGATTTTCGACATCATCAGTGGGCGCCGTCTGTGGGGGATCGAGTTTTGCAAACCATACTATCGCTTCCAGGACGAAGAGTTGCAAGGTACTGACTCGCTCGATGGAAACCACTAACAATGCTCAAGGAGATGAACCACATACCGTCGCCCTCGAAAGGCAGGTCTAGACTTTTGCAGCGGCAGTAGAACGCCTCACCAAGCAAAATCATGACCTAGAGGAGTAGCTACGCCAGAATAACGTAATGCTTAACACTCAGGAGGAGGACCAGGAAGGAACTAGCGCTGACAGAAGGAATCAAAAGGGGCCGGAAGGCAGCAACGCCCCAAGCAGACATGAGCGAATGGACACAAGCCATCCATCCGCTGCAGATACTGTTCCACCTCACATGTTAGCAGAGATGCAAATGCTCAAAGAGATGAACCATGTACCGCCGCCCTCGAAAGGCAGGTCTAGACTCTTGCAGCGGCAGTAGAACGCCTCACCAAGCAAAATCATGACCTAGAGGAGTAACTACGCCAGAATAACGCAATGCTTAACACTCGGGAAGAGGACCAGAAAGGAACCAGCGCTGACAGAAGGAATCAAGAGAGGCCGAAAGGCAGCAACGCCCCAAGCAGACATGAGCGAATGGACACAAGCCGTCCATCCGCTGCAGATATTGTTCCACCTCACATGTTAGCGGAGATGCAAATGATCAAAGAGAGGATGGACGTCATGACGAACGCCTTCAGAGGACGGGTGTCGAGCGACCTCAACAAACTGGTCCATTGGACGGACTCGCCCTTTACGGCACCAGTCACCTCAGTCCCCCTTCCACCAAAGTTCCATATGCCACAGATAGAAACTTACGACGGGTCCAAGGATCCCTTGGATCACCTAGAATCTTTCAAGACCCTGATGCACTTGCAAGGAGTAGCAGACAAGATCATGTGCAAGCTTCCCTACTACGTTGAAGGGTCCTGCAAGGATTTGGTTTAGCAGGTTGACACCCAATTCCATTGGTACTTTCAAGGAGTTAAGCACCCAGTTTGCCTCACACTTCATCGGGGGACACAGGTATAAGAAGTCAACTGCATGCCTGATGAGCATTAAGTAACGAGAAGATGAGACGCTGAGATCTTACATTGCCTGCTTTAACAAAGAGGCCCTCTCAATCGATGAAGCTGATGACAAGATACCCGTGGCCGCGTTCACGAATGGGTTACGGAAGGCAGCAACGCCAGAATAACGCAATGCTTAACACTCAGGAGGAGGACCAGGAAGGAACCAATGCTGACAGAAGGAATCAAGAGGGGCCGGAAGGCAGCAACGCCCCAAGCAGACATGAGCGAATGGACACAAGACGTCCATCCGCTGCAGATACTGTTCCACCTCACATGTTAGGGGAGATGCAAATGATCAAAGAGAGGATGGATGTCATGATGAATGCCTTCAGAGGACAAGTGTCGAGCGACCTCAACGAACTGGTCCATCGGACGGACTCGCCCTTTACGACACTAGTCACCTCATTCCTCCTTCCACCAAAGTTCCATATGCCACAGGTAGAAACTTACGTCGGGTCGAAGGATCCCTTGGATCACCTAGAATCTTTCAAGACCCTAATGCACTTGCAAGAAGTAGCAAACAAGATCATATGCAAGCTTCCCCACTACGTTGAAGGGTCCTGCAAGGATTTGGTTTAACAGGTTGACACCCAATTCCATTGGTACTTTCAAGGAGTTAAGCGCCTAGTTTGCTTCACACTTCATCGGGGGACACAGGTATAAGAAGTCAATTGCATGCCTGATGAGCATTAAGCAACGAGAAGATGAGACGCTGAGGTCTTACATAGCCTGCTTTAACAAAGAGGCCTTCTCAATCGATGAAGCTGACAACAAGATACTCGTGGTCGTGTTCACGAATGGGTTACGAAAGGGTAAGTTTCTGTTCTCTTTATACAAGAATGACCCAAAAACTATGTTGGAAGTACTCTATAAGGCTACTAAATACATGAATGCAGAAGACGCATTGCTAGCTCGCGAAGAGAAGCCTAGAAAGAGGGAAAGATAGGAGGAACCCAAACAAGACAGGGGGCAAAAGATAGCAAGGACTGGAGATAGAAGGGATGATAGGCGCTCTAAGCCTCCCACCGGAAGGTTCGCAAGCTTCACCCCGCTGAACACCCTGATTAATCAAGTCCTGATGCAGATCAAGGATGAAGGAGCCCTAACATTCCCTGGCAAGCTAAAGGGAGACCCTAGCAAGAGGTCCAAAGACAAATACTGTCGTTTCCACCGCGACCACGATCATGACACATCTAAATGCTATGACTTAAAGCAGCAAATAGAAGCCCTTATTAGGTAAGAGAAGTTACAAAGGTTTGTCAGTAAGGAAAGGACAGACCGGCCCCAAGAAACACCTGCACGGAGAGAAAACGAGCATCCCAGACCCCCACTAGGAGACATAAGGACGATCGTAGGAGGAACAACATCTGGCTCGTCCAAGAAGGCACGCAAAACTTACCTACGAATGGTCCAAAATGTCCAGTTGATGGGATTCGTCTTGAAGATGGCACGAATTGACAACCCTGTCATTAGGTTTACAGAGGAAGATGCCAGGCGCCTCTACCACCCTCACGACGATACGCTTATGGTTAGCATTTGTGTAGGGGACTACAACACCCACTGAGTCCTGGTAGATAATGGGAGCTCTGCCGACATCCTTTATTACCTAGCGTGCCAGCAGATGAGGATTGATAGAGAATGGTTGATTCTAGTTAACGCGCAACTTGTCGGATTTGAAGGAACCAAGGTACACCCACTAGGAGCAGTCACTTTGTCCGTAGCAGTCGGAGATTACCCGTAGCAGATCACCAGGGATGTCACATTCCTAGTTGTCGACTGTGCGTCTGCCTACAATGCCATCCTAGGCCGTCCTACCCTTAACTCATGGAAGGCCATAACTTCGACTTACCACCTGATGATCAGTTCTCGACTGAGTACAGAGTGGAAAAAGGACGGGGAGATCAAGTGGCAACATGCGAATGCTACATTGCTATGCTGAAAATGGACGATCATTTACAGGCCATATGCATAGAAGAACAGCAAACGGTGGCAGAACCCGTGGAAGGATTAGAGGAGATAACCCTGGATGATTCTAGACCCGATTGACCAACCAAGATCAGCACTCTGGCAAGCACGCCGGTCTGCCAGGCGCTCACGACGTTTCTAAAGAAGAACCATGACATATTCGCCTGGAACCATGAAGACATGCCCAAGATCGATCCTTCCATCATTGTGCACAAGTTAAACGTGTCGCCATCATTCTCTCCTATCCACTAGAAAAAACGGGTATTCGCTCAGGAATGGGACAAGGCCATAGCTGAAGAGGTTCGCAAGCTATAAGAAGCAAGGTTCATACGAGAAGTATATTACCCCGACTGGTTGGCCAATATGGTAATGGTTAAAAAGGCAAACAAAAATTGGAGGATGTATGTAGATTTCACGAACCTGAACAGGGCATGCCCCAAGGATAGCTATCCACATCTTTAGTGGATTCAACTGGTAAGACACCAATTGCTGAGCTTCATGGACGCGTTCTCTGGGTACAACCAGATCAAACTGGACGAGGCTGACTAGGAGAAAACTTCATTTGTCACCACCAGGGTCTCTTTTACTACAAAGTAATGCCATTTGGGCTCAAGAACGCGAGTGCCACATATCAAAGACTAATGAACAAAATGTTCGTACAGCAGATTGGGAGGAATGTGCAAGTCTACGTGGACGACATGCTAGTGAAGAGCATAAAGGAGGACGACCATTTGAACGACTTCCAAGAAACCTTTGACATCTTTTGCTCTTATAACATGAAGCTGAATCCAAACAAGTGTGCGTTTGGGGTGACGACAGGAAAATTCCTAGGGTTCATGGTGTCCTAAAGAGGTATTGAAGTCAACCCAGACAAGATACGAGCAATATTAGAGATGACACCGCCAATAAACATCAAAGAAGTATAGAGCCTAAATGGTAAGGTTGCTGCACTAAATAGGTTCATATCAAGAGCAACGGATAAGTGCCTACCTTTCTTCCGAACATTGAAGAAGTCATTTGAATGGACAGTTGAATGTCAACAAGCGTTTGAAGACCTGAGGTCATACCTCTCCTCCCCACCATTGCTGAGTCCCTCCAAACCCGGGGAGGAATTATTCCTCTATCTGGCCGTCTCCCCGATTGCGGTCAGTGTAGCCTTAGTCTAGGAAGAAGACAAGGTACAGAAGCCTGTGTACTACACTAGCAAGGTGCTCCGAGGTGTAGAAGAAAGGTACCCCTCGACGGAGAAGCTCACCTTCGCGTTAGTGACTACAACACGTAAACTCAAGCCATACTTCCAGGCCCACACTATGGTCGTTTTAACAGACAAACCTTTACGGAGGGCAATGAGCAGCCCTGAAGCAGCTGGACGGATGACACTGTGGGCAATTGAGTTGAGTGAGTTTGACATACAGTATCACCTGCGAATAGCCATAAAAGGGCAGGTCGTCCCTAACTTCATCGCAAAATTCACCAACACGGAGGGTCAGGGGGCAGAAGCACAGCCGCAATGGAGCATCCACACCGACGGATCTTCTAATAGGCAATTGGGTGGAGCTGGTGTGATACTTTACAGCTCAAAAGGGGACAAGGTCGAATGCATGGTCCGACTTGATTTCCCTACGACAAATAACGAGGCAGAATATGAAGCCTTGATAGCAGGGTTAGATCTAGCCAAAGCAGCAGGAGCCACGGATGTGATAGTGCATTGTGACTCTCAAGTAGTCACCAGTCAAGTTAACGGTGACTACAAATGCAAGGGCGAACGCATGAAGAAGTACTTGGAGCAAGTGAAGAATCGAGTAAACAACCTCCAGGCAAAGTTTATTCATATCCCAAGGGAAGAGAACGAGCCAGCCGACTGTCTTGCTAAAGCTGCATTAGCGGAGCCTATGATCATCCCCAGTCAGGTACTATCCTTCATTCAAACCTAACCACTAATAGACAGCATCAGTGTGCAGGAGGTAGGTTCCGAGAACTATTGGACGACGCCAATGACATCCTACCTGAAGGATGGAGTGCTACTTGACGACAAGGAGGTTGCAAGTAAATTAAAGGTTCAAGCAGCGCGCTTCGTTCTGATTAAAGACATTCTATACAAAAAGGGCTTCTCTTAATCGTACTTGAGGTGCGTTATCCCTGAGGAGGCAGACTATGTCATGCGAGAAGTCCATGAAGGAGTCTGCGGAAACCATTCGGGATCACGGTCACTAGTGAACAAGCTAATCCGGGTGGGATACTATTGGCCTACCATGCAAAAAGACGCCCAGGCGTACGTCAAAGCTTGCAACAAGTGCTAGAGATTTGCCAACCTCATTAGGAAATCGACAGAGGATCTCACTCTAATGACGGCCCCATGGCCATTTGCTCAATAGGGGTTGGATATCATGGGACCGTTCCTAACATCGGTTAGACAGTTGAAGTTCCTAGTAGTCGATATAGACTACTTCACCAAGTGGGTGGAAGCCGAAGCCTTGGCCATCATCGCGGAAAAGAATGTACGTAGCTTTGTACGGAAGAACATCATCTGCAGGTACGGTATACCTAGAGTACTGGTCTTAGACAATGGGAAGCAGTTCGACAACGATGCCTTTAGAGAATTTTGCTCGTAGCTAGGGATCAAGAATCACTACTCGTCACCTGCCCACCCCCAGGCATTTGGGCAAGTTGAGGTCATGAACCGATCCTTGCTTAAAATCATCAAGACTCGGCTCGAGGGGGCGAAGGGTATATGGTCGAAAGAATTGCCAAGCGTCTTATGGGCGTACTGGACAACGGCTAGGACGCCTATAAGAGAGACACCGTTTTGACTAGCGTATGGTAGCGAGGCAGTCATCCCGGTTGAAGTAGGACTTACTAGCTACAGAGTGGGAAATCATGACGGAGGTAGGAATGACGAAGCTATGCACCTGCAGCTGGATCTGTTGGACGAGGTCAGAGCAACGGCCGAGCAGAGGCTAGCACGGTACCAGGACCTCATGATCAAACACTAAAACTCCAAAGTCAGACACCAGGACTTCCAAGTTGGAGATCTGGTCTTAAGGAAGGTGATAGGCGCCACAAAAGGCGCCTCCCAGGGGAAGCTAGGACCGAATTGGGAAGGACAATACAGAATCGCCTCATGGTACAGGAAGTGAACTTACCACCTAGAAACATTGGATGGACAAAGTTTGCACCACCCATGGAACACAGAACACCTGAAGAAGTACTACCAGTAGACAACAACATGGAAAATAATACTCCTCATTTCCAGTTTATTGCTTTCTAGTTTAATTTTATTATCTACAGTTCCTTTTAAGCCCAAAGGGCAGGTTTTTATCTTTTAAGAACAATTTTTATATGCATGTTTACCACAATAAGAGGAGTTATTCAGAAATGTCATGTGTATGCTTTCTACGTTTAAACATATTCAAGTGGACAGGCTCATCCCAAATGGGGTGATTTGAAATGTTAAGTCTAAGTGGAAGGGCTCATCCCAAGGGGGTGATTTGAAATGTTAAGCCCAACTGGTCGGGCTCATCCTAAAGAGGGTGATTTGAAATGTTAAGCCCAAGTGGACGGGCTCATCCCTAAGGGAGTGATTTTAAATGTTAAGCCTAAGTGGACGGGCTCATCCCTAAGGGGGTGATTTGAAATGGGGTGATTTGAAATGTTAAGCCCAAGTGGACGAGCTCATCCTAAGGGGGTAATTTGAAATGTCAAGTCCAAGTGGACGGGCTCATCCCTAAGGGAGTGATTTTAAATGTTAAGCCCAAGTGGACGGGCTCATCCTAAGGGAGTGATTTGAAATGTTAAGCCCAAGTGGACGAGCTCATCCTAAAAGGATAACTTGTGCTTATTAAAGTCCACAAAGTGGACGATTACTCCTAAAAAAACTAACCAAGTCCATAAAGCAGGACTGATCAGTCCTAAAAGGGTGACTTACATTCACCACATCCACAAAATGGACGGATAACTTGTATTCATCAAAAAGGAACGAGTTCATCACATAGGGGTACTTAAATCTGATCAAGTCCACAAGGTGGACGGGACCATCCGAACTAACAGCTTGTAGTTGTCAAGTTCACAAGAGGATGAGTTTGTCCCAAGAATCCATTTACAAAAATTAAAGTCCAAAATAGACGGATGTATTGCAAAAGGAATGTACCCAAAATAAAATACATACATGCAAAGTCTAGAGTAGGCAAGAGAAATATTCATATAGATAAACAAAGCTAGAAGCAATAAATAAAAAGCCCATGCAAGACAAATTGTTTACAGAAAACCCCAAAAAAGGGGGGTGACGGTTAGAATGATACCAATACTGTTCTTCCAAAATATCGTTACATTTGAAAAAGAAAAACTGAGCCAATTAAAAAAAGAAGCAAACTACTACTGAACGGGGGGAGTTTCCTCATTCTTTTCTTCAACAATCTGCACATCTTCAGGTTGACGGGTACCATCCTCGATGGATTTTTCATGACCAGCATGAGTGGCCTCCCCATCAACCTGAGGGACAGGATTGTCTTCATCAGCAAAAAGGTCTTCAGTTCCTTCTTATTTAATCGGACGGGCTGGACTTTAGCCTTCGGTGTTGATGGAGATATGAGATAGGTCCAGGTCCGGGTAGGAAGCCTTAACTTGACGAAGGCAATCATCGAAACCATCGGTGTAGGAACCTCCCAACTCGGATAGAAGCGTGTCAGAGTCACGGTACTCCTTTACTGCATCTTCTTTAGCCCGATGGAGCAGCTTCTTGGACTCGGTGATTTCGTCCTCCTTGTCCTTAAGAACTTTTTTCAGTGCCTCCGCCTCTCCTAGAAGCCTCTTCGTCAGGTCAAACTTCTCTCCTAGACAGACTTCTAGGCCTTCAGCTCCCCAAGCTTGGCCTCCGATGCCTCCGCCCTCGCCCTCACACGGTCTACCACTATCGCCTGGGACACGCAACGGTCCATCAGGCCCTTCATCATGAGCACCCCCTGAAAACACCTAAAACCATGTTAAAAACAATAATAATAAATAAAAAGAGGGGCAGACGAAGAGAAAAGGTAGACGAAAACATACCTAAGCCAAACTAAAGAGACCCATCTCCCCCATGGCCTAAATAGAATGGTTGCCCAAGTCTTCATAATCTTCGCTCGAGAGGATGGACGAGAGTTGCTTAAGAGCATACTAGGGGTCTTCACGAAGAAGGATGGGGTGTTTTTCATCAGCAGGAACTTGACCCGTCATCAAGCCCTTGCCTCTCTCCTATGGATAAGCGGAGGAGGAAGTTTCCCTTTAGTAGGAATAGCAACGACGAGCTCTTTCACCACCTTGGGTTTTTTAGGTGGATGATCGTTTTTTTCGGACGGTTTCCTCTTCGTGGACAGGTTGGATGTACCCGTACCCTCCTTCTTCTTAGCAGCTGCCCGCTGCTTAATGTAAGCCCTTCTCCTTCCGTCTTCCATTTCTGTATAAGACGGACCAAATAAAATTATAAGGAAAGAAAGAAACAGACTTACGTTGGCGCATTGAACGATTGTGGCGACGGGCGACTTCTGAGGGTTCAGGACCTTCGCAATACCAGTGGAGGGTATCCAAGGTGACGAGTTTCACCCAAGTTCTCTCCAACAACTGGATTTTAAAAATCCGTTCCAAAAAACTCCACTGTTCAAGAGAAACCTCCGGACGGTCTCGAGCTGTAATAGGAGACAGTTAGAACATTATATAAAAAATGTAAAGCCAAGTTTATTGCCGACGGACACCTACCAAACGAGGGCATTATACCCCAAGTCTTGTCCACTGGCATGAACTCTTGGTCTTGTGGGTGACGACTCCAGCCGTCCCCCTCAAGGAAAAAGTACCAACTCTTCCAGTTTCTATTTAAGTCGAGGGTATCACAGACTAATCTAAGAGACGGCTTCCTTGGCAGGAAGCTGTACATCCCCTTAGACTGGACGTTCTCGAATGGATGGTAGCAGTGGAAGAACTCCTCCATTGTCATCCTACGTGCTCCTTTTGAAAGGAGCCCATACAGAACTTCTATGCCAAGAAAAACCCTCCAGGCATTTGGGGAGACTTGGGTGACGGCCAACCCAAGATATTGCAGGAGGCAACAATGAAGGGCACTTAGTGGAAACCTAACTCCTGCTTTGAGCATTTGTTCGTACACTCCAACTCGTCAACCCCTCGGTAGTAACATTTCTCAAATTTGTATGGAAGACGGATTGGTATGTTGTGTGGAATTTGGTATTTGTCCCTAAGGGTATCAAAGTGTTTCTTCTTGACAGTAGACCTAAAGTCATTCACCATTCACAATGGTAGGAGAATGAACTCTCTAAGGCCATCCAGTCCTATAACGGATTGGGGAGGGGGTTCAGCACTGACAAAGTTGTCATTGGAGTCACTCTCTAACCCATCCATGTCCAAATCCTCATCCTTGTAGAAGGTAAGGAGGCCGACGGATTCCTTTCGTCACTTGAGGTGCCAAGGTCATCTTGACCTGACAGATTCACCTCATCGTAGCCTGCTCCTTCGCGGACCCACGATTGCTCACTCGACGCACTAGGCATGTCACCTACACATGACAAATAAACCCTAAGACTGATGGTTTCACATAGACGACGGGTGTTCAGAATTTAAATAAGTTGCAAGGGAATTCTACATAAAAATACTTACTGGTTGAAAAGAATTGCAAGGTGTGGCTGATGGTTTCCCCAAGTAGACGGAAAGTAGAGTCAATAAGGTAGACAAATGCGCTCTGATTGAAAATTTGTTGTGAAAAGTAAAAATGAGAAGGAAGGAAGCGCATATATGTAGAGATAATGGCACAGAAGACGAAGGGACGCTTCGGTTCGAGTGACTAACCGCTGTTGAGGGTCATTTCTTCGAAATAGACAAGGGTAGCCCAACCCAGCGACGTGGGCAGCAGATCAAGTAAAAAAAAAACCATTGGGCCCAAGCGGCATGAACAATGGATCACAGGCCCATCAATACAAATGAATGGGTCTTGAGGAAGTAAGTGGGCCTAAAAGGCCCGGAAAGAGAGAAAATGGCACCCATGGGCAGTATGTGTTGTAAAAAAGAGAGAATGGGCTGCGGCAGGCCCAAAGTAAAGTAAGCAAAGTAAGTAGGGGATAATGGCAAGCCCATGTACCCCAAAGATGAGAATGAGGAAATTGGGCCGGGGAAGCCCAATTGAGTTAGTAAAAGCCCATGGGATGCGGAGTAATAAACGGACCAAGGATGTCCAAAGAAACGGGCCGGAGAGGCCCAAGGGAAAAAGGGGCATGAAAGCCCATGCGCAAGGACACCAGTGGCCACCATTGATTGGGCCACTGGGGGAAAGAATTGGAATGGCAGGCCTAAGAAAAGGCCCAATAGGAAGAAGTCACCGCGGCAGGAGAGGCTATGCAGAAAGAAAGCAAAGGCATTTAAACGAATTGGGCTGAAAAGAAAACAAAGCCCAAACACTGAGTAAAATCCCAGATCTTGAGGGAACGGGAAATCAGAATAGCAACTTGTGAAAAGCCAGAAACGGGCGGCAGGCAAGCAAAGTCTTCACTCCACGGCAAATGCATGAACAGCAGGCAGGATTCAGACGCAAACACGCGCAAGGCCCAGGCACCACCAGCCTGTACCCAGCCAATACAGGACATGGTGGGGTCATGGGTCAGAGGTAAGAGGGCACGGTTTGGAGGTGGGGAGAGGGGAAGGCTTATTTTAAGGTTCCTGCCCAAACTCTTTTGGGGGATACGTCCTGCTGGGATGACATACCACCCAAAAGAGGCAATGCTGAGTTGGAACCAATAGGTGCATGCCACGAGGGATAGAGAGAGAAGAAACGTCACCGCGGCAGGTAGGAATGCCGCGGCAGACTAACGGACAAAAAATGTCTGTACCCGTAACAGGGGAACCACAGACGGAACAGTAATGTCGGCAAGTACTCTCAGACCAGACAAAAACGGTTGGAGGGTAGAATAGTAAAATCCGTCCACGGCAGGCACTATAAAATGGGAGCCTCTGCCGTGAACAAAGGGGGACAAGAAGTGTGGAAGGCAATACAAAAAACAAAAAAAGATACTCTGTAACACACTTAGCAAAACAGGGGAAGCATAAACAAAAAACACTAAGGGTGGAAAATCACTAAGAAAAACGAAAAGAAAGAAAACCAAGAGAGGAAAGATAGAAACAAAAAAGAGTGAGAGCTAGTGGCATGCACCGATAGGTTTCTTCCCTTCTCTCCCTCTCAGATCCTTGCCCTCTTCCATATTCATTTCGGGTATTGATCATTTGGGTCCACCTCCCTCAAACCCATTAACTTCACGGCAGGATTTCTTTTCCTCGGAAGTTAGTTGCGTTGAGAAGAGGTGTTCTTCCTCTTTGGCTTTGCCCCGCGGACGAAACCAAATTTATTCCATGTCCCTTGATTAATTTTATAGCCATTCTCATCACTATTTTTGCTAAGTGTTATTATGGTTGTGAATTATTTTATCATTTTCCATTAAAAGAGTTATCTGGTCATTCCAGAATGTATGTTTATATTCATCAATAATATCTGCCTGCTGTAAGCACTTTTCTGAAACAGCTCTGCCTGCCGCAAGCACTTTTTCTCTAAAAAAGGGCTCTGCTTGCCGTAAGCTCATCTCCGAGTCAACTCAGCCCGCGGTAAAGCGCCCCCGGCAGACGAGGCACAGTTCGCGCACAAGCCCGGCCAAGTTGAGTTCCATTTGGCCCGGTCTCGACTCCTGCAACCCAGAACATTTGGGCCTACGATCACAAAAGGGCAGCCCAGCCCAACATAGCAGAAAAGGCCCCCACATTAAATTGGCGACTTCACTGGGGAGTTGAGAAACAGACGGGGACGAAAGCCCACACGAACGAATGCCTCCGAAATCCAGGACTACACGCAACATGAGTGTTGTACCCTCACAAGCAGAGTCCAGGCCTACAACACCCCACCAACCACAGCCTAATCAGGCAGAGGGTGGTAACGAGATGGGGGCTGTACCCCAACCTCCTCCGAGGATCCCCACGGACAATGCCAACACCTTCATTGAAGTATTGCAGGCTTTACAGCACTCACAACAGCAAATGATGGAAGAAATTCGTCAGCTAAAGACAGATAAGACAAAGGAAAAAGGAAGCCAACATGATCCGGAGCATGGGGCGGAAGAGACACTGGTGGGTGGTGTCCCACAGAATACGGATCAACGTTTTATTACTATGGCAGAAGTGGCAGCTCTCCTGGAGCAAGAGAGAGCCAGAGGACCAAATGAGAGATTCTACGCACGTAGACCCCCATACCCGCTAAGGGTGCTCAGTAAACCATACCCCGAGAGGTATGAACCGCGAGTATTCGCACAATACGACGGCAGGAAAGGAAGTGCTGTTGAGCACGTAAGCAAGTTCATTGATACGCTTGGCCCTTATGCAGCAGACGAGGACTTGTGTCTTCGAGAATTTTCCAAATCATTGTGTGACCGGGCTTATACCTGGTACATTGGCTTGAAGCCAGGGTCGATCCCAACATGGGATGATATGGTAGATGTATTCTGCACCAAGTACTTTCACGGAGAGGAAACGGTGACACTTGCAACATTGCAAGCAACTAAACAAAGGAATGGTGAAGACTTGATGGAATACATCAAGAGATTTAGGGACATAGCACTCGACTGCTATGACCATTGCGAGGAAAGGACGCTGGTGGAGATGTGCATGACGAATATGATCAGGGAATACAGGGCAGTCCTAGAAAACCTTGAAATCTCCCAGTTCGCGCAGCTGTTACAAAAGGCAAGAAAAACTGCCCAATCCGTAAAGCCAAGCACGGACAAAAGAAGTGCCCTGCAAGCCATAGCGGTATCCACCGGTGAGCGGAGGAGGAAGACGGACGGGAAAGAATACGATACTCCTCCGCCAATACCATGTACCGCAAAGGAGTTGGACGTACTGCTAGACAAATGGATAGCAGATGGCGTATTCAAACCCAACCAAGTTGCTAGGGAGCCCACCGAGGAAGAAAGGAGGGACCCGCGTTTTTGTCGCTTACACAACTATGTCCAACATGCCACCGCAGAATGTTGGGCACTCCGCAGACTAGTGCACCGTAGGATAAAAGAAGGAACTCTAGAGCTGAGCCAGCAGGAGGTCCAGAGAAACCCACTCCCGAATCACAAAGGGAAGGGTGTAGCGGCAGTGGTGATCTGTGCGGATCCAGGGGATGACGAAGGAGAGAATCCGGCCTTGCCTGCCGCAGCGATTACCACTTTACAACAGAGTTCCAAATTCAAAAACTTATTTGATCAACTAGGCCTCACAACAAAAGAAAGAAAAGTAGCTACCGAGGCTCTAGTAAGCATTGCCTCCGGGGCGGGGGTGGAATGTTTATCAGCGGAAGTCCAAGATGACAGGGCTCTTTTTCAGGAGTCAACCGAAATCACCTTCAGTGACGAAGATATGGAAGTGGGGTATCCAGACCACCGGAGATCTCTCTATCTTGCGGCATCCATAAATCAAATCCCCATAAAGAGAGCCTTAATAGACACGGGCGCTTCCGTAAACCTCATCCCCTTGAGCACTCTGCAAGCGGCGGGGATTTCAGAAAGAAAGATCCAAGGGTGTCCAATGGAAGTGACAGGATTCGGTGGAAGAGGAGAGTACACCGCAGGCCATATCCAGTTGTGGTTAAAAGTGGGACCCATAGCTTCCCTAGCTCGGTTCCACGTGGTTAAAACAGAAGTCTCATACCACGTCCTTTTGGGACGACCATGGTTGCATAAGCACAGATTAATTCCATCCACCTACCACCAATGTGTGAAAGGGCGGATGAACGGCAGGATGATACGCATAGCAGCGAATCACTCACCATTTGAGCAGGCGGAAGCTCATTTGGTAGAAAAAATGTTCTACGATCAATGGGCTCCATCCGGGGAAAACTCAGTGTCAAGGCCGCAAGGTACCTTCGTACCTAAATGGAGAGACATCCAGGATGATCCCGAGCCTGACCTAAGGGAATTACTAGCCAGAAAAAAGAAGAGGAAGCACGTGCCAGCCGAGGACCCAGAGGATACACCCCACTGTGTCAGGATCCGAGGTCCTGACGGCAGGATTGTGTATAAGTTATGAAGGGGCGCGGGGCCCACTAGTGAAATGCAAGAGGGCCCCACCCAGGAGTGGCAACACAAGAACTTGACGTGTTGCGTGGTTCAAGAAAAGTCAGAAGAAGAAAGTAGTGAAGAAGAGAACGAGAAAGTTGCGACGAAAAAAGAAGTACAGGTTACGGCAGAAGAAGAAATGGAAGAGGTTGACTTGGGGTCTGTTTCCCAAGGGCCAAGACCTATCCTGATTAGTGCAAGTTTGGCTGAGGCAGAAAAGAAAGAACTGATGTTTCTCTTGGAAGAATTTAAACATGTCTTCGCATGGGAATACAATGAAATGCCGGGGCTAGACCCTGGGCTAGTCGCGCACACATTGAATGTAGACCCAGAGGCCAGGCCAATAGCTCAGCCTGCCAGGACATTCCACACGGAAATAGAAGGGCAAATAATCAAAGAGGTGCAGAAATTGCTTGCCGCAGGATTCATCAAACCTATCCAACACCCGCGATGGCTGTCCAACATCGTACCCGTGAAGAAAAAGAGTGGCCAGATAAGATGTTGTGTAGACTTCAGAAACCTCAACAAGGCCTGTCCAAAGGATGAGTTTCCTTTGCCAAACATGGACTTACTGATAGATTCTGCGGCAGGCAACGCCATGTTCTCATTTATGGATGGGTTCAGCGGGTACAACCAAATTAGGATGGCACCAAGGGATGCAGAAAAAACCGCTTTCAGAACACCCATGGGCAATTTTTATTACACTGTAATGCCTTTTGGGTTGAAAAATGCGGGTGCCACTTATCAGAGAGCAATGACGGCCATATTTCACGACATGATGCATTGTGAACTGGAGGATTACGTAGACGACATAGTAGTAAAGTCAAGAAAAAGAGAAGAACACTTCCAAGTGTTAAGGAGGGTATTCGAAAGGTGCAGAGCCTTCAAACTAAGAATGAACCCTCTCAAATGCGCATTCGGAGTGTCCTCGGGGAAGTTCCTCGGCTTCTTGGTTCATAGTAGGGGAATAGATGTTGACCCAGCCAAGGCTACGGCCATTGCAACCATGAAACCTCCGAGCACGGTAAAGGAATTAAAGAGCTTCTTGGGGAAAGTCTCGTACATTCGAAGATTTATCCCCGGGTTGGCATCAATCACTGCCGCTTTCACCAAGCTGCTCAGAAAAGGGCATGATTTTGAGTGGGGGGAATTGCAGCAGGCAGCCTTCAAAAGGCTACAGCAGATCATGATGAACCTCCCCACAGTGCAAGCCCCGATTCACAAAAAGCCACTGTTGCTCTACTTGGCTGCCAACTCATATGCCATTGGAGCAATGATTGCCCAAGAGGACGTGGGCGGTACTGAGCAGCCCGTATATTATATCAGCCGCGCCTTAAAAGATGCAGAAACTCGATACCCGAGGGCGGAGAGAGCATGCTTAGCCATTGTATATGCTTCACAAAGGTTGCGCCACTATTTCTTGGCCTACGAGGTATGGTTAATGACCAAATCCCACGCCATCAAGGCTTTGCTGCGGCAACCGATCCTCTCTGGCAGGATATCCCAATGGTTGCTACAATTATCGCAATATGATTTAAGAATGGGGACGCCCCGGGCAGTGAAAAGCCAGGCTATAGCAGGCGAGGAAGAGTTCCCACTGGATGATGAAGTCCCCGGGGAAGTGGCCATGGCAGAAGGAGCCGAAGAGCAATGGGTAATGAAATTCGATGGGTCTTCTACCGCCCAGTCTGGAGGGGTGGGAGTAGTTCTATACCATGAAGAAGATAAAGCAGTAGCACTGTCATTTAAACTGGAATTCCCCTGTTCGAACAACACCGCGGAATACGAAGCCTATCTAACCGGGCTGGCCACGGCTCTAGAAATGGGAGTTAAACACTTGAGGGTGTTAGGCGATTCAAATTTGGTGGTCTGTCAGGCCAACGGGAGCTTCTCCTTGAAAGAGCCTAGTCTAGCCCCGTACAGAGCAATGGCTCAGAAAATGGAGGAAAAGTTTTCAACTTTTGAAATAGAGCACTCTCCCAGGAATGAAAATCGGTTTGCGGACGCGTTAGCCGCGTTGGGATCTCAGGTAATGTTTGAAGGAAATAGCACCCAAGTAGAGGTCAGCAAAAGGAGAGAATCGATAATCGATACGTTGAAAGAAAAATTCCAAGAGGAACAGTGCGACGAAGACTGGCGTTTTCCCATAAGGGAAGCTTTGATGAATGAAGATGATGCCGCAGGACTCAAGGTGCTAAAAGATTACGCACTAGTAAAGGGGGAGTTATACCACAGGATGCCAGGTGGGGTCTTGGCCAGATGTGTAAGACCAGAAGAGGCCCAGAGGAAACTGAAAGAAGTACACGACAAAACTTGCGGATCCTGCGGAGAAGTCAGTCTCTACCGCAGGCTTCAAAGGGCAGGTTTTTATTGGCCAAACATGGGAAAAGATGCGGATCAAGCCCAAATTCAGTGTGGGGCTTGCCAACTTGCGGCAGACAGAGAAGAAAGTTACGTTGTGTCCGCCTGCGAAGACTGGAGAAGCCCATTTATCCAATACCTGACAGAAGGTATCCTGCCGCGGAAGCAGAGTGAAAGATATAAACTCAAGCGGCTGGCAACACGCTACTTCATGCACAATATGGTCCTCTTTAGAAAGGGGTATGATGGGGACCCCTTAAGATGCCTAGGTCCTGAAGAAGCAGAGAAAATGGTGAAAGAAGTACACTCAGGAGAGTGTGGGGAACACCAAGGGAAGAAAAGACTCTACAGGTGCCTGCTGCAGATGGGTTACTACTGGCCTGCCATGAAGAAGGATACGGCAGAATTCGTAAAGAAGTGCCACAGTTGCCAGGTGCAGGCCAACTTAATTCACACCCATCCACAGAATTTGCACAGCATGGTAACCCCATGGCCCTTCCACACTTGGGGGCTTGATTTGGTAGGACCGGTTAACCCACCGTCACGAGGATATATATGGATATTGGTAGCTACAGAATATTTTACTAAATGGGCAGAGGCAGTGCCTCTTCGCAAAGCCACCGGAGGAGCAGTGGCAAACTTCATCAAGGAGAACATAATCGTGAGGTTCGGGGTACCCCACAGAATCATCAGTGACAATGGCACACCTTTTGTCAACAGTGAAGTAAGGAAGATGTTAGAATTCTATCAAGTTAAGCATCACCGGTCATCACCTTACTACCCTCAAGGGAATGGGCAGGCGGAGGCAACAAACAAAACCCTTATAAAAATTATAAGTAAAATGAGTCAGGAGTACACGGGAGGATGGGCAATGCACCTGCCGGACGCCCTTTGGGCTTACAGAAAATCGCCTAAGTCAGCCACAGGTTTTTCACCTTTTTCTTTGGTCTACGGGACTGAAGTGGTGAGTCCAGCGGAGGTAATGACCCCGTCCTTGAGGGTGCAAGAAAAAGGAGGAGAGGAAGAAGAGGTCTTCACGGCAGAAAGGTATGAAGACCTGGAGGGACTTGACGAAAAAAGAGAACAAGCCCAGGAACACAGCCGTAGATATCGGCAAAAGATGACTGAAGCTTACAGCAGGACGACTAGAGAACGAGTGTTCGTGGAAGGACAGCTTGTTTTGAAAGTGGCAGACTACGTTAGAAGAGGCCTGGCAGGACCATCCAAATTTGCACCAAAGTGGGAAGGGCCCCTTGTGATAAGGGAAGCACACCCAAGTGGGTACTACCGTCTGACTCAGATGGATGGCAAAGACTTAATGGACCCGATCAACGGGAAATGGCTGAAGCAGTATTATGCCTGAGGAGAAAACTTACATGATTGCCTCTTTTCTTTCCTTTGTTATATTTCCTTTATGTTTCCTTTTACCCTATCATTTTTCAAGTGACTGTGTCACAACATGAAATTGTAATTTTGCTTTCGGCAGGATGTAATGAAAAAGCATCAAGTATTATCATCATATGTCATAGCAAAATGTAAAGTGTAGCGTCACAAAGATAAGTTACAAGCCCAGGTCATGGCAAACTAGCCAAATAAGTGTTACAACAAAATATAATGTAATAAATAGTCATAAGCAAAAGGAAACAACGAAACAAGGAACAGCATCAACGAAGCCCGGAAATAAGAGACTGATCTCCAAAACGATCGGATCCACCAACACTGGAAAGAAGACGCTCACGATGGCCCTCCAAGTCTGCCACCTCCTTTCTCAAGATCTCAAGACGCGAGTCAATAGCATCTACAGTGGGTCGCACTCTCCTCGTGAAAACAGCCCGAGCAATCTCCCGAAGGTAATCCAAAAGGAACTCCACGGCAAAGCCTACGCTGACAAGTTCCTGCACCGCGGCCCTCCACTGCAAAATCCTCTCGGTAGAGACAGTGTCAACAAAGCTATGCTCTATGTCATTCAATACACTCCCCAACATCTTCAAGAAATGCTCTCTAACAGAACGACCAAGTCGAAAGCCCTGCATGAAGTCCCCGCGGTTGCCATAGATCATCACCAGATGAGAAGCACAGTCCCCCGGGACTCTAAAGCCGTGAAAGTCCACATAAGGAGGGCCCGAGCCCCAGAAAGCTGCAGGATCAAGATCATTGACCTCAGGTTGGTCAAAGCGGGTGAAGAAGGCAGCAGCCTCGTCCTCGGGACCTGGAAGGGTGGTGGAACTACTACCCGCTTCAAACTGGAATGGGGCTATAGGAGGAGATCCTACCAAGAAAAAAGCACAGCATGAGATGAGGAATTAAAAAGGGAAAAGGGGAAATGAGCAAAGCCCACGGGGCGCAAAAAAAAAAAAAAATAATACAGACAAGGAAGAAATGAAACTTACCAGAACCAACATCAATGGGGGCTGTGGGAAGAACTGAAGCAGGCACAGAGGGCACGGCGGAAGCTGACGCCGTAAGTATGGCAGAAGCTGGTGCAGAGAATACGGCAGGAATAGGCGTGGCAGGATTAACTACCGCAGGCGTCCCTACGCTGACCGCGATGCCTAGCCCTTCAAAAGTCTCTGTGCACAAAAGAGAATAGACATGCAAATGAGAAAAAAGAGAGAGAAGAGTGGGCCCCGTGAATAAAGAAAGAAAAGCAAACCCAACAAAAGAAAAAAAAAAGGGGAGTGGGGACATACCCGTGAATCTAGCCTCGGGTGGGGCATCCTCTTCCTCGGACTCAGAAATCCTCCTCGGCAGGACGGGCTCACTATCAATATCTTCGGGAGCATCCTCGGACTCCTCGGACGATAGATCAACATCGGGTCCGCGAATGGCCGAGCTGGGAATGGAAGAAGGAGTGATTACTGAGGAAGAACCATCCTTCGCGGCCTGAGACAGAATCGCAAAAGGATCAATGGTAGAAAGGACGAGAGGAGCAACAGGTGAAACAGCCTCGGTCTGAGTCATGGCAGGAGGAGCAAATCCCCGTGGAGAAACGGGCATCTCGGCTGAAGAGGGAGTGGCCTTGCTAACCCCCTCAGTATGAGTACCCTCTCTAGGTACCGGTCCGGTAGGAGGGCTAGGAGCCTCGGCAGGAATCCCAGGCGCAGCAACTGGAACAATGGACATTTGGGAAGCTTCACCAACCCCGTCAAAAGAATCTGCCACGGGTGTGCCCATGGAGGCGGGCAGCTCCTCGGCTGAAGGACGATAGATGGAAAGGGGCTCGGGCTGACCCTGGAAAGCAAAAGAAAGAGAAATACATATATACACGTGGTAAAGAATAAGGGAACCGACGGCTAATCCAAACAAATGAAGGCACGTAGCAAATGAAATATATGTAAAAGGAAAAAATAATAATAAAGAAGAGGAAAGAAGGAAATAGAAGAGATTACCTCGAATTCAGGCTCGTCAAGGTCAATGGGATGAGCAGATGACGTGTCTTCCTTATGCTTAGACTGCAAAGAGAGACATGAGGCAGTATTAAGGAAGGGAATCAGTAGGCGTGACATGGGCTCACCGCAGGCAAGTTAAAATCAAGACACAAAAGACAATGTATGTAACATACCCTTCGCTCAGCAGCAGGCATGGGATGGGGGGTTGTTTTCCTCTTGCTACCCCGTGTCCTGCTAGAAGGAGCATCCGTGGGTGGCTGTGGTGCAGCAGGCTTGGGCTTACTTGCAGACTTGTGTTTGGCAGGGGTCTTCTTATTTGGTGCAGGGATGTTGATTACCTTAACTTTCTTCTCCCAACCAGGGGGAAAATCGCCTGCGAGCCAACACCATCCCTTTTTCTTCTCGTCCCACTCAAAGACAGCAGAGCGGCTCTGTTTCTCAACATAATCTAAAACTGACCTGGAGGGCAAGAGCAACCGAGGATTGGGAGACACTAACATACTTAGCCCGTCAGGAGGAATAAGGGAGAAGCCACGACTGCCTGCCAACTCTTGCCCGAATGAAGTCATCACTGCCTGCCAATAGCCATGCATGGCAGGAGTGCAAAGACCTTCTCTCGACGAGCCAGGAATGGTAACTGCACTAAAGCGTGATCTCCAAAAGTCATAAGCAGTCTGCCGCAGGAAAGGCCGAACAGAAGTAGGAGATTCCATGAGATAAGAAAGGTCATCGGGAACGTCCTGGTCCAGCCCAAACTGCCTCCTCACCCGGTTGGCAGGATAGTGAACAAACCTGATACCCTCATCAGTCAAGTAAGGCAGCCATCCAACATTGGTAGCCGCCAAATAGGTGATCCCCACCTCATCAAAACTAGTCAAAGGAGTGGTGGTCCCAATAATATCAACAAAGGGACCCATAGCAGAATCGGTACATGTGTAACCCCTACCCAAATTTCTGTAAGCTCTCCAAGTAAAACCAGTGCCGCTATCGAAAGACTCAACAACTGAGTGACCAATGGGTTTCAGACCAGACCAACGAAAAGCTAAAGGGAAATCGGATTCAAACCTGCCGCAGAAGTCAGTGATCACCCGCGGGCATGCTTGGTACTTCTCTCTCGCGAAGCGAACAGGCCTACACTTCGCCAAGTATTGAGCACAACGCTCAAACAATAACTGCTACAGGATAGTGCTGTGTACAGAAGAAGCAACTATATGGCAGGAACCAGCCTGACTCTCATCACTCCGCAGGATGTCCAGTTGCACATATAAATGCCCCAAAAACATGGGGGCCAGCGGCAGACTAACTCCGGTAGAAATCTTAATGGCCAAACGGAAGTACAAAGGCTTGATGGCGTAGTGGGGATGCGAACCAAAAACGAATTTACAAAGCCAAAAGGCAACAAAGGCCGCGCGGTGGGCAACAACGGAAAACTTAGAGGAAGAACTAACCCAATAGGACAACTTAGCATTCCCCGTCATCCCCTTTCTCAACTCGGCCTCAATGGCCTCTTCCTCCGGAGAAAGCTCTATGGTGGCAGGATCCACGTCACCAAGGATTGGCAAGAGCAGTTGGTTGGCCACGTCCTCAAGGGTCACGGTCAGTTCGCCGCAGGAGAAGAGGAATGTGTGGGTGGTGGCACACCACCGGCGAACCAAGTGACGGAGGTTGTAAGTGTCTCGAAAATTGGAAAGACTCCGGGATAGAACGATGGATTTCAGAACGCCAGCCTGCTGCAACAAACCCATGAAAACCGAGTCCGATAACTCTCGGTCAACCCACTCCTTCCAACCCGAGGCGGTTCCTGACCCAAACACGAAATGAATCGGCACCGGAAGAGAGACACCTTGACGGATGACCAAATCGGAAATGGAGGAAGACACCGGAGCCCAAGAAAAGTTGGGGTTTCGTCTACACATAGAAAGCCACACACGGCCTGGCGGCGGCGGCACATAATCGCCGGAAACTTCAGGGAAGAGAGGATAAGGATGATACCAAGGGTCGATTAGCAGCGCGCACTCGCTGTTGGGGTCGTGCGGCGCATCTTCCTCGACGGAATGGTTGGAATCGGAGTACATAGCCTCCTCGCCTACTTCTTGTCCGGCGAGTGGTTCAGAAGCTTTCCCTTTCCCTTTGCGGTGAGAAGAAGAACCTGGGCTTTTCACCGGCGCCATTGTGCGACGGTTTGGTCTGAGCAAAAGAGATGAAGGTGTTTGAAGAGAAGAAGGCGATGAAGGAAGAGGGACAGACACGATTCTTTGGAAAAGATGGTGTTTATGAGGGATTTTCGAAAGGACTCTTTTCTTAAATACATGGGTAATTAATGCTGGCCTGAAGGAAGGCGACTAATCAGCCATCAGAAGAAGAATGAAATAAATGAAGCGGTAGTTGTGTCTTAGAATAACTGCCATTCTGGGAAAATCGAAGAGTCAGCACTGTTCACCGCAGGAAAAGAAATATAAGTACACGTAAAGGGGTCCACAGTTTCAAAAAGCCCGCGAAGAAAAAGAAAGAAAGGAAACAGAGGACAGAAAAGTCTTTTATTCACATATGGACCGCAGGAACGTTCCATATGTTCAGGGGGCTAAATGTTGAGGGTCATTTCTTCGAAATAGACAAGGGTAGCCCGACCCAGCGACAAGGGCAGCAGACCAAGTAAAAAAAAAAACCATTGGGCCCAAGCGACAGGAACAATGGATCACAGGCCCATCAATACAAATGAATGGGTCTTGAGGAAGTAAGTGGGCCTAAAAGGCCCGGAAAGAGAGAAAATGGCACCCATGGGCAGTATGTGTTGTAAAAAAGAGAGAATGGGCTGCGGCAGACCCAAAGTAAAGTAAGCAAAGTAAGTAGGGGATAATGGCAAGCCCATGTACCCCAAAGATGAGAATGAGGAAATTGGGCCGGGGAAGCCCAATTGAGTTAGTAAAAGCCCATGGGATGCAGAGTAATAAACGGACCAAGGATGTCCAAAGAAACGGGCCGGAGAGGCCCAAGGGAAAAAGGGGCATGAAAGCCCATGCGCAAGGACACCAGTGGCCACCATTGATTGGGCCACTGGGGGAAAGAATTGGAATGGCAGGCCTAAGAAAAGGCCCAATAGGAAGAAGTCACCGCGGCAGGAGAGGCTATGCGGAAAGAAAGCAAAGGCATTTAAACGAATTGGGCCGAAAAGAAAACAAAGCCCAAACACTGAGTAAAAGCCCAGATCTTGAGGGAACGGGAAATCAGAATAGCAACTTGTGAAAAGCCAGAAACGGGCGGCAGGCAAGCAAAGTCTTCACTCCACGGCAAATGCATGAACAGCAGGCAGGATTCAGACGCAAACACGCGCAAGGCCCAGGCACCACCAGCCTGTACCCAGCCAATACAGGACATGGTGGGGTCATGGGTCAGAGGTAAGAGGGCACGGTTTGGAGGTGGGGAGAGGGGAAGGCTTATTTTAAGGTTCCTGCCCAAACTCTTTTGGGGGATACGTCCTGCTGGGATGACATACCACCCAAAAGAGGCAATGCTGGGTTGGAACCAATAGGTGCATGCCACGAGGGATAGAGAGAGAAGAAACGTCACCGCGGCAGGTAGGAATGCCGCGGCAGACTAACGGACAAAAAATGTCTGTACCCGTAACAGGGGAACCACAGACGGAACAGTAATGCCGGCAAGTACTCTCAGACCAGACAAAAACGGTTGGAGGGTAGAATAGTAAAATCCGTCCACGGCAGGCACTATAAAATGGGAGCCTCTGCCGTGAACAAGAAAAACAAGAAGTGTGGAAGGCAATACAAAAAACAAAAAAGATACTCTGTAACACACTTAGCAAAACAGGGGAAGCATAAACAAAAAACACTAAGGGTGGAAAATCACTAAGAAAAACGAAAAGAAAGAAAACCAAGAGAGGAAAGATAGAAACAAAAAAGAGTGAGAGCTAGTGGCATGCACCGATAGGTTTCTTCCCTTCTCTCCCTCTCAGATCCTTGCCCTCTTCCATATTCATTTCGGCTATTGATCATTTGGGTCCACCTCCCTCAAACCCATTAACTTCACGGCAGGATTTCTTTTCCTCGGAAGTTAGTTGCGTTGAGAAGAGGTGTTCTTCCTCTTTGGCTTTGCCCCGCGGACGAAACCAAATTTATTCCATGTCCCTTGATTAATTTTATAGCCATTCTCATCACTATTTTTGTTAAGTGTTATCATGGTTGTAAATTATTTTATCATTTTCCATTAAAAGAGTTATCTGGTCATTCCAGAATGTATGTTTATATTCATCAATAATATCTGCCTGCTGTAAGCACTTTTCTGAAACAGCTCTGCCTGCTGCAAGCACTTTTTCTCTAAAAAAGGGCTCTGCTTGCCGTAAGCTCATCTCCGAGTCAACTCAGCCCGCAGTAAAGCGCCCCCGGCAGACGAGGCACAATTCGCGCACAAGCCCGGCCAAGTTGAGTTCCATTTGGCCCGGTCTCGACTCCTGCAACCCAGAACATTTGGGCTTACGATCACAAAAGGGCAGCCCAGCCCAACATAGCAGAAAAGGCCCCCACAACCGTTAAAAACATGCCACGTGCCCCTACAACATTTATGACCCTAAGCTAGCCTGTCAGAACGCATCTCCCAAAGTAAAATTAGACTGCCACTCCACGGATCCGTCCTAACATTATGCGACAGACACATGGAGTGAGGGGGCAACTGAAGAGGATAAAAAGGATGTAGACGCTCTCACTCTACTAAATCAGTCATGAGCGACGATGCTTTAAGCTTAAAGTAATGGAGGGAGACGATGCGCATATGCAAGGATATGGACTCTCCATGACGGACGAATAAAAAGTAGACAGACACCAAGTGGGTGGCAATGTCACTTGGCATCTAAATGGCTTAAGTAATCTCCAAGGAATCCTAAATGGAAATATCTTGCGCTCTACGATTGACCCTAGTCAAGGAACCCCTATATGGGGAGGAGCCCACAAAATACGTACATTTATTAGGGTTTTCTCCATAAGGAAATACCTTCTTGACCAAGAAAGAAAAAGTCGGTTCTACCCTACTATAAAAAACCCATAACTCTCAGGAATCAAGGTACAGATAATTCATCCTAGTTTTGGCACTCAAGAGTGGTGAAAAGTTTTCTGACTTAACCTTCGAAGGGTCTTTGGCCAGTACCACACCGGTACTCTTTTAAGGTCTTCTTGTTCTGTGTTGTGCAGGTGTTGTCTTGTGCACGTGAGGACTGTGCGGCTTACTGACGATTTTCGGCATCATCAATGGCAAAGTTGTAATTATTCAGCAACTGTGGGACCCGTGGTAGTGAGTGGTCACGTCAGACCCATTGAGACTGTTGGCTTTTTACTCTATTGGCTTTGTTTCATTTGCTTTTCCTTTCGGACACAACACTCTTCACGCTTAAAGCATCACACACCCACATTTCACTTTACTCTTCCAACTTCTATCTTCCTCCTCTCACTTTTCTTCCCTTGAAAAATTTGGTGCATCTGAAGTTGTGAAGCTGTCTAGCCGAAGACACGAGCTAACCGTCGTAGAAGGACACAATCTGTCACCGGTGGTCTGTTCTGCCAATTTTGCCATTTTGGGTTTGTTCTTCACTTTCTCCCTCTCCCTTTTCCATGTCCATTGTTGTATTTGTTGAGATGTTGCTTTGTGATTTTTTTTTCTGTTAAAATTTATTTTTCAAGACTTTGTTGAGTATCGAAATGTACGACGGTGCTGGGTTTGTAGTTTGTGTGCTCTATCTAAATCTTATTTCCTACTATATACTTCACAATACTGGGAAAGATTTGAAAATGTAAGGTTTTTTTTTTTTTTTTTTTTTTTTGTGCAGTTGCTAGCAAAAGAATTAACATGGTGCTTGAGCTGGACGAAGCAAAACCAATATCTACAAGACTGTAGAGAGCAGATAGGATAGGATTGCAAGAAGTTTTCATTGAGGGAGATTCCATAAGCATGATCCATTACGGGCCATCTTATAGAAGATGCCGAAGTGCAGGGACGGACCCAGGATTTCAAGCTAAGGGGGTCGGAGATAAGCGAATTTTTTTTTTTTTTCAACTACGCATTCATATAGTATTAATAAACTATCAACCAAGACAAATACTCAAATTTCATCACGTTGATTAACACGATATTCTCATATTTGTTTGCGTGTTCCGGGATCATAATCTAAAGAATCAAGATCAAATCTTTCAAATTGTGTTTGAGAGATTGGAACATCAACATTTTCCGGAATTGGGGAATGCATATTTTCTAGAATTGGAACATCCACATTTTCTAGAATTAGAATATCAATATTAGTTGTTGGCAATCCCACGTTAACTTCGGAAGAATTTGAATATTTTCTTTTGAAAAAATCAAGCATTGTAGTTCACTTTTTCATGATCTACAAATAAAATAAGAATCATATATATTAAATTTGTGTGACAATTTTCTTAAATTTGTGACAATTTTCTATATTATATGATTTTTTTTTTCTTTTTGTCTTTGGTCTGCCTTTATTTATCTTTGTCTTTGTGTTATCTCCATCTTTTTGACATTGACCCACTAACCCAATCCCACTACGACACTACCGACACTACAAATTTATTCTACACTACTAACAAAAACTTTTCTTAACTTTACTTCTTCTTTTTTTTTTTTCTTTTTTTCTTTTTTTTTTTTTCCTGTCACAGTGTCACTTGTCCCTATTATGCCCATCCACCAGTGAACAAAGATGAAAGAACAAACAAACAGTCAAAGTAATCTCTACAAACTCTACTCTCTCTATCTCTCTTATCTATATAATACAAGAGAGAGAGTCACAAACACACACAGAGTGATAGAGAGTCACAAAGCCAAAAAGCCCAAAAAAAAAAAAACCACAGGCCACAGTACAGATTCAATTCACAGGATCACAATCACCAACATCAGTAATCAATTCATCACCCATCAATAAAAACACAAACACTCCACAAGCAAGCACAAACATTTTATTTATTTTTTAGGTTTTGAAGGAAACTAGGAAAGGATCATAGATTAAATACCTGTGAAGGCTCAAGCAACCGGTAGCGGCGGCAAGATGGGGCTTGCGTGGGCGGCGGTGACAGCTGAGACTCTCACCGTCTCGTGTGAGCGTGATGATGGCGGCATCAGCGTGGGTACTGCCGTACTGGGTCTGGATAGACTCTATCATCGGTGTCGGCATGGCGTGGATACTGCTGTAGCGACATCGGCATGGGTACTGCTGTAGCGACGTCGGCGTGGGTAGTCTCTATCTCTCCGTTTCGCCTCTCTATCTCTTTGTCTCGCCTCACTATCTCTCTATTTCCTTTCTTTTTATTTTTCCTTCGTCTTTCACTTTCTCCGTTAGGTTTACTGCTGAGTTTTCTTCTTCTTCTTCTTTTTTTAATTTATTTATTTACATAGGTCATGGGCACTTGCCTCTTGGGCTGGCCGACAAGCTTGGAATTCAGGATTTTTGAGAGGGGGGCTGAGCTAAAAACTAAGGGGCCCAAGCCTATATATATATATATATATATATATATATATATATATATATTTTTTTTTTTTTTTTTTTTTTTTTTTTTTTTTGAAAAATTAAACTTGCTAAATTTTTTTTTTTTTTTTGGACCCAAGCCCCCTTATGCCCCTACATGGGTCCGTCCCTGCCGAAGTGGATGTGCCAATTTAACAATAAGAATGATTGCATTAATTTAAAGAATTTAACAAGAACCAATTTCCTATGGAAGTTCAAGACTGGCGTGAAATGAAAAAAAAAATGAAAGAGAAGGAAAAGACCAAACAAATTTTAATTCCTATGGACCGATCTAAGTTCTAACGCAGTACAGTAAATGGGTCCCACTATTTTGTGCAAAATTATGAGTTACAGGAACCAAGATATGAAACCAAACAAGTTTTATTTTGAGTGGGTGAAAAAATAGAGTTAGAGAAATGAGTTATGTGAATTGAGTTTGAATTATGATATTTGAGTTATGAGTAATGAGTTATGGATGATGCTTAATCCAAACAACTCCGCCTTTGTGTCAACCCTTTGTCGTAAACAAGAACTCTAGTCACATCCTTGCATGAGTACACTTGCGGCTCCACATGCAAGCCAGGGTGGTCATAGGACCACCCTGACTTGCACCTAATTTACAAAAAAATGTATACATATATTTGCTAAAAAAATATTATATGCTAAACTAACCTGTTGTAACTACTATAATAAAAATGTTGAACACCTTGACTTGAGAATTACAAAAATTTGGGTTCAACAAAAATAAAAAATAATGTTACATTTACAACATTTTTACAATAATTTCACAACAAATTCAATGTAGTAAATTGTTAGTAATTCTAATTTGACCCAAATAACGATATTATTTTTTTACCCACCAATAACAGTTTTTTGTATAAAATTTATTGTAAAAATGTTGTGAACGTAACATTACTCCAAAATTAATTCTGCCCCCCCAAACATAATCCTTAATCCCTTTTATAAATTTAAAAAAAAAAATCTTAAATAACAACAATAAATATTAGCCCAAATAACAACAAACATAAACCAAACAAAAACAGGACAAGACCAAACAACAACAAATGAACATTTTGTTCAACAAAAAGCCTACTATAAAATAAAAAGATAAAAATCGCTAATCATTTAAATTTGTAGATTGTTCAACCAATTTAATAAAATAATCTCTAATTTCATTTTTCCTTAAAAAATGGTACTAAGAAAAATATTGTGGTTCTGAGTTCTTTTTTATGGTGATGATAGTTATACTTTTTTTGGCTTTACAATCGCAACAATTTTGCTCTCCTTAGTAACTTAATTCACAATTGTAGTAAATATTTAAGTTATCGTTTTATTAGATTTTATATTATTTAAATTTCTTAATGACCATCCTAAAAACAATTCCTAGAGCCGCCGCCATTGCATGAGTACGAAAAAACATTATTAAAAAAGTACAAAATTCAAGGGGAAAAGAGGAATAATCAAAGATGTCATACCAAGTCAATTTTTCAAATTTTTTTCCTTAAGTATTTTATCTCATGCAAAAGCACAATGAATGAAATAACAAGGGACATTAGAAAAGTTAAATCCCAATAAAGATGCGAAAATGTCATTTAACAATCTTATTATTTTTGGAGGAAGATTTTTTTATTTTGGCACAATATGAGATTTAAAAGGGATTTCTGTGGCCCAAAAAAGGGTCTTTGAGCAATTTTTTTAATTTTGGGGTCATTTTGTAATTTCTGAAAGTTAGGGCTATAATATAATTTTAGGAAGTTTTAGGGTGGGACAATTGTATTTTGGAAAAGTTTTGGGTCAAAAATATAATTTTTTGAAATTTTGAGGTCATAAATGTAATTTAAAAAGGTTTGTGGTTGACTTGTAATTTTGAGAGGTTGTCATTTTCATGATTTTGTATGGATTTGGTGGCTGATGGGTATCGGACTGGGCTGATGTTATCATGGGTTAGCCTTAATTTGTTTCACAGTTTGGGCTAGAAGAGTTTAAGTGAATGTGCTGGAGCTTGTTGGGTTCAACTTGGGGTTGAGTGTATTTTATTTTCCGATTGGGCCTGGATGGGGAAAGATGGATTAAAAGTTGAGCTTGGGATTTTAAATGAAGTGGGCTGATTTTTTGTTTTTTGTTTTTTTGAGATAAAAGATAGAAGTGGGCTGATGTTTGAGTTTAAATGAGGTTTGTGTTTGAGATTAGGAATAAGTTTTGAGCTTGAGAAAGTTTCAGTTGGGTTGTATCAGGTATGGGCCGAAGGTTGGGTTTGGACTTTCGATTATTTAGTGAGGCTGATGCTTGTTTTTATTTGTGGGCTTATGATTTTGGGTTAGGCTTATTTTTAGGTTGGGCTTCAGTGGTTTTTATTTTTGGGTTGGATTGAAGGGAATTGGGGGATGTGGATTTGGGCTTAAATGACCTCGGCTCAAGAGGTGTGGGGTTCTTACATTTCATTTTACAATACACTCTTCATCTCATCTCCTATTTTTAACATATAATTTATTAAAATAATATAAATAACCCAATAAAAATCTTTAAACCAATGCATAAAATACACGCCCACTATGTTCATCACCTGCCTAGACCCGAAGAACCGCCTGAACTCAAAGCTCTTCACCCAATAACAGGCCAATCCAAGCGGTGGTTCGGTCAGTCGTGGGTCGTTGGCGCAAGGACTCAAAACTATCGATTCAAGTGGCGGTTTGGCTGTCTGAGAAATCGACAAATCTGACCCACCCAATGACTTGTTCTCTCCTTGTCTAAAATTGCGACTTTCGGCAAAAATCCGATAAGCCCGAACTCTAACTCCATCGATATAAGGAGATCTCGGCTAGATCTTGACAGATCCAACGAGATCTCGTCCAAATCTCAATAGATCCAGAGGAATATTGGCTATATCTTGTTAGATCCGGCCAGATCTGACGAGATCCAGCAAGATTTTGGCCAAAATCCGGCAAGATTTGCAAACCGAAACCGATAAGACCCAATCCGGCTGATCCAAAACTCCATTTGGGTTAGTTGCGGGTTAAGATTTTTCCCACCCGATGCTGTCGGGTCGAGTCCAGGTTGAGCACAAACCCGACCCAAACCGACCTGTGGGCAGCCCTAACAGCCACAATAACCACCGCCACAACCACTGGAAAAATTTGCCAAACCCAAATATCAAAACTAATCCCATCAAACACCCAACAACCATCACAAAAACTAATCCCAAATCGATCTCACCAACCCCTAATCACAATGGAGCCAAAAACACCAATCAGTGCCGATCTCACAAGCCACAACAAAAAACAAACGTTGATCTTCACTACAACAACAAACAATCTCACAACAACCTCTATAATCGCCATAACCACACCAATTCAAACCCAAAAGTAACCCAAAATCCACCATAATGACCCACAACCACCATAACCATCACTGCAAACCCACGACTGATGATGGTGACACCCCAAAGAGATTAAGCCGTTGACAATCTTCCATTGATGTTTGGAGGATCTCAAGGTTAGGGTTGATGAGTTTAAGGCTTTTGGAGGGTGGAGAAAAAGAGGTTTGAGAGAGAGAGAGTTGGGAGTAGTTAAAAAAAATTAAGATTTGAAAATTTTAGATACAAACAGCATTGATGTAGGTTTTTTTTTTTTTGGCTAAAATAGTTTTTTTTTTAGCTATTTTAGCATTACTAATGTGAATGCTCTTTAGTGTATATTGAAAGGGTTGGGTCCACGGGTTGTGTCACAACCCAAACCTGTACTTCAGAATTTAGAGCATGACCGGCATGTTAATATCAAGTTTACCTTAATACTAACACAAACCAACATAAATTGAAGGTGCTTATCAAGAATTGTTTCCTGTATTCCTGCTTATTATCCTGCATAAAAGCCACAATATACAAAAATGATGAAAACCTTGAAACTTCATTTCATTTGAACTTTGCAAGATTACCACTTGGCTGAAACTTCAAGTATTCATGTAAATATTACATAGCTAAACTTTTAGTAAAACTCTTATTACGAACCTAACCCCAAAGACATACAACTAGGGTTCAAAACAAACTAAGGTTCAGAATTACATATGTGCTCAAAGATCAAGTACATCTTAATTCCTCCTATACATCAAAAGAGCTAAACTACTATACAACAAAAACTATACATTCTAACAAACGAGAATCACAGAATCCTTGCCACCTCTAATACTCTCGCTGCTTCCAAGAAGAACCTGTGCACTGAAATATAATAGGGTGAGCTGCGAAGCCCAGTAAAGTTTTAAGCTCAATGGGCCTCTAATAAGAATGCATGTAAATCAAATATTTTATGGATATGTCAGCTTTGATAAAATAACCTTCATACCATTCACATTGTTCTTAAAGTAACTTATGAACTTTCAGATGAAAATACTTCATTTTCCTTTCATATAATAATATAAGGACATAATAAAGAACTTAAACATAATTGAGAAACCTTATCTTTGAATAGACTATAAAATACTTTATCATAAACTTCTCATCAGACTTATAACACATTTAACGTACATTTCTTATCATCATACTTTTCTTATAATTTTCAAATAGCTTAATAGCTCATTTATAATACATATTAGCCAGTCCAATTGTAAGTCTGTCACAACTTTGGGAGGCTTCCAGCACAATATGCTAGACATCCAGCATTCCTCACAATGCTAGGTAAACTCGAGATCATATCATAATACATATCTTCAACTAGGGGTAGGTTGGCATCCTCCACAAATTGGCCATTACCAATAAGGGCGGGTACAGCAGAGTCAATCCCACTTTTAATGGCCAATCAGAATCTCCATGGAAATACAAGTACTATAACATCTACTGGTTGAGTTCAGATCATAATAATTGAATAACTGAAAACTATATTTTTCTAATAACTTTGTTTTTACATAAATGTTTCACAACAATAGCATATCCACTTCATTATTAAATATTATGTTCGTGATATAAATAATAACATCAATATGCTAAAAATTATCATGTATATGAGATTGAACAACTCACGAACATATAGTGTACTTAAATTGTGCTTATATGTAATATCTCTAATTAAAAGGTTTTAATGCATAATAGTTTTCTAAATAATTTTTATACTTATCAAATGCACATGTCACATATCCCTTACCTAAAAACAAAAGACGCGAGAGATTTGTACAAGAGGAGCTCAAGTGTCCATGTTCTCGTTCTCGTCATCTAAATGAAAGATCAAAACTTATTACTAACAACACTTCCTAAATATATAAACTTATACCTCAAATACAACCTAACTTTCAAACTCAAGAAAAATTTTAATTCCCATCACATAAAGTTTCCCAAAAAACAAGGTACATTTATCAAACACATTATATACCAAAACATAGAGAAATCAAGGAATAAAAATTCATCTATGATTTAGACATATCAAAAGATAAGAATATTAAATTACAGCTCAAAACATTCACTCAAACTTCAAAATTAAATCCATAAAGTCAGGTGTATCATATGTTGTTCATTGCTCATTTCAGCAGCATATGCCTCATTTGTAAAATACAAATGGGTTGTCCATACACATCCAAATGTCATGTAATTTTACAGAACTACTCCGCTGGAAATCTAGTATATACCATAACAATTTCAGAGTCAAAACATAAAATCGTGATTTATTAAAAATCATACAAGGCAGCATGCTCAAATCTGTCCTGACAAAATTTCTTGCAACTTAGAAATTAAACCATTATTTTTAATTCATCCAAATGCTGTGAGACCACTTCCATAACAACCATGTGTGTATTAGAATTCATAAAAACTACTCCAAGCTCCTAATTCATAGAAAATAATTTAATACAGTTTTTTTTTTTTTTTTGTAAACATCAAATCTGTCACAATGACAGCTTCAGCACATGTTCTTACAAAATTATCAACTAATAGCAATAGGCCTTCATTTCATTTGGGTATTTTTATACCTATACTATACATATTAAAATACCTTAATAAGCATCCAATAGACCATAATATCATCAAACTTTCAAATTACTAAAACAGAAACACAATTTCAGCTTCTACAATCAGATTAGAGAACATAAAAGTGAAACTAAGGCAAATCATTACACCATTAACATACCCATAACAGAAAATAAACATATATACTTACCAACAACTGAAGCTAAAACCATAGTATTACTCTTTCAGTTTCTTCTTTAGATAGAGGTATATTGTTTTGGTGAGAGAGGAAGGGCTGTTGGCATGAAGGAAGGTGCAGACGTTTCACAAGCAAAGAAAGAAGCAGGGAAAGATGAGCAAAGAGTGTTTTCTGGTGCAGCAAAGAAGATAAAGGAGGAAGACTTTGTGAGGCACGTGTAATGCTAAGGGAAAAGGGTTGGTGAGTCAACCTTTAACTTTTTTTAAAATTTACTCCCCCCCCCCCCCTTTATAAGCTTATATTTTAGAAAGGCCAAACAACAATATAATTTTACATATAAACCATTTCCTTTATAAATTTCTTTCTGTAACATTAAAAAAGCATATATGTTTTATAATATCACATGTGGGGCCTGTTATCTAAAAGGATACAGGAATCATAAGAAATGGGCTTGGGGCCCAGCGGCCCAGTCCGAGGACACTCACATGTCCGAGGATAGTTAAAAAGAATTATTGTGGGACTAGTATACGAAAAAGGGATGGAAGTCATGTATAATGGCTCAAGACACGTCCAAGGATGAAACTCACCTCGAATAACACGGTCCGAGGTGGATGTAACTATCATTTTATCCAGGGTATTCCGCAAAGTTGTATTAGAACTGGAAAGTGAATATAGACCTAAGGAGGAATCGGGAAAGATAACAAATATCTTCCAAGGCTACTACCTCCACATTAAATGCTTTCCAGCTAACTCTCTGGCCGCATTAATGTGGAGATGATACCTGAACAGTAACCAAGCAGCTTTATGGCCACTGAGCAAAGGTTCTGGTAGGTGCTGGATGGGACAGAAAGGAGTTCCCAGGATAGGAACTACACGTGTACGGTGGAAATGAAGTAAGGAACGTAGTATATAACATGGAAGCAGATGACATTAGAGAGGGGATTTTTTGGAAAAAAGGAAGAAGAACAAGAGAACTCAGAAAGAGACTCACTGAAACCTAACCGAGGAGAGTCTTTATCATACAGTTAGCTTGAAGTGTCTTTTACTGTACTATAACCATAATGTGAGAGACTGCGCCCCCGGCCCGTTTTTATGAGTGTTGGGCCAAACCCACGTGAATGGGTGGAGTCGTGTTATTGCCTCTCAAAATGGAGGTTCGACTAGTTATATTTTCCCCTTTAGATTAAGGGTTTTACAATGGAGTCGCCACTTATTTAATTATTGGAAAAATAAGAAAACCATAATTGAAAAATTCCTCATTTTATTAATTTGAAATTTGAATTTACATTGATCATAGGAAAATTACATGGCTTTGGTCCTAGATACAATCTAAGATAAAGTACATGGCTTTGTTTCCTAGTTACAATCTAGAAATTGAAAATTACATGGATAAACATTTGATCTACTAACCCTTGATCTAAGTTCGGAGGCTATGTTACAAGGTGGGAAGGTGTTAGGCACCCACCTTGCCCGGTGAAACCGGTCTTCTAGACTATGGTGGCCAACATTCATATCACATCATCCAATATGTTATCAATCAATTTGCATGTTGAATTTGAAGTGTGTGCATGTGATAAACCCTAATTCAATTTATTAAGCATTGCATTTGGATTGAAAAATAAATTCTAGTGAATGTGTGTGTATGGTGATATCCTAGATTCAAGGACTTGAAAGAATTATGAAACAAACATGTTTTTCATATTTTTGATGTGGATTTAAGATCAAAACTAGTGTTTATGCATGAACATATGATGAACAACCAAGAACATGTAAAGAACACATAAGAACATTTAAGAACATTCAAACATATTCAAGAGAATTTAAATAATCACTATCATGCTTTAATCCTAAATTCTCATCATGGCAACACAATAAACAAGTTAGGGAAAGGGATTATATCTTCATGCAAGATCCATACGGTGGAGGAGGAGATTCTTGGTGGAGGTCCTAAGGGTGAAGAAAAGAAGAACTAGGAGAGGAAGAATGAGTCTCACTCAATATCTTGAGTCTCAAGAAGACCAAGATATGACAAGACTATTCAACTTCACTAGAACTCAAGAGAGGAGAAGAGATGGGGTTTTGGTCTCTTTGAATGAAAGAGAGGGAGGGTTTATATAGTAGTAGTGGAGGGAATATGAATGGAAGGCCATTTAATGAGGGTTGACAAGGATTATGAACCTAGACCTTATTTTAGCATTGGGGAAAATCTGGTGCATTAAATGGAGAGATTGGTGAGAGTGGAGAGCAAGCCAAAATTCGGTTTTCCCGTAGCTGCTGTAACAGCTTGTAGAGCCAACTTCGAAAAATCATATCTGACTCAATTCTGATCGGAATTGTCTCGTTCTTGTGCTCAAATTGAAGCCCCGGATGTTTAGTTTCTGGGAAAATTAACCTCATTCACAGATTTAAAATATTCTAAGAGATATTGATGAAATGGTGAGCAGAGGTCATTTGTTAGAAAATGGTTTCAGCACAATTAACATTAATAGGTCCCAAATTAGTTCCCAATTAACATTAAATGGCTCCAAACACTCCCATTTCAGACTTAATTGGTTCCAAATTTACTCTAATTAAAATATAATTGCATAAATTACTCATTAAATAATTAATGTTTAACTATCTAATTAATTAGGTATATGCAACCTCACCATAAAATGTAGTCTTAACCAATCAAATTATGACACGTCATTAATCTCAAATTGATTACACTTATAACCAATTGAAATTAATTGTTCATAATCACATATAGTCGGACTCAATTTGCGATAGTGCATCTTAGTCATTAAAACTTGATTTGATAATAACTTTCAATCTTGTGGTCCGATTAGGGCTTATGACCAGTTGATTTGATCGTTACAACATCAAGATCATTTTAGTGAAATGAGATTAAGGATCTAATGGCCAGAATCAAGATGCATATTTTCAAGGTAAAAGTACCCTTTTACCCTCCATGTGAGGTTAAATGCGGGTTGCAAAATGGGGTGTCAACACATAACCTTTCCTAACAAGTAGAATTAGTTCTTGTACCCACGCTCTAAAAATTTATTGTTTGGGCTTGCTGGGTTGAAAACCCATTCATATTCTGGGTCCAATCCATTTTGAGTCCCTACATCACAATATTAAAGTTTTATGCACTTAAAGTAATTAAGATAATAACAAGTATATAAACTCATAAAATTAATTATACAATTAGGTTGGGGTGTTACAGGTTGGACTAGGCTTAACCCAGTCCACCTCACCTTAATGAAATTTCCCTTCCACCAATCAGGACTTAGGAAAAATCTAGAGGACCAATGAGACTTAGACACCTGACACCTTTATCTCATCTTTTATTTATTTTAAATCTCTTTTGCTTCTCTTTTTGTTTAAATTAAATTAAAAATCCCTAAAACTATCTCTTTACTCTCAAACTCTCCTTCCTAATCCTTGCCCACTATTTGTTAAAAATTCCTAAAACTCTTTCTTTTCCCATTGTTTGTGGGTTCGAGGATTGGACTTTTTGGTTTGAGGGTTCAAAAATTTGAATTTGATTTGGGTTTGGGTATGATTGTTTAGCAGTGGGTTTGGATCTATATGTATGGGTTTGATTTAGGATTTTGGTTGTTTTTGTATGTATGTTATTGATTTGGGGATTTTTGGGGGTTTTAGGTTTATGTTATTGTGTGTGCATTGGTATGCTTCTGTGATAGCCAAAAAAGAAGAAGAAAATGTGTATATTTATATGTATAGAAAAATATGTGTTAATGTAAACAAGCATGTATTAGCAAGCAACATATGAGGGAAACATATATTACCTTGTTTTGACTATTTTGGTTTCTCTAATTCTTTCTTCTCTTTGCTCTGCTCTTAATCTACATTATTTTTTCTTTACTCTGCTTCAATGCTTCCATTTCTTGTGTGGCTTAAAAAAGATAAATGAATAAATAACACATAGAGCACAAGTGAAATCCGAATCAAAAAGGGAAAGGAAAGAACAAATAAAAGAGGAGGTAGTAAGGTTATTCAAAAATCTCTATGTATTTTTTGTGGTTGTAGCTTGTTGGTTCTTAATTCCACTTTTGTAGTCTTCTTATAGTGCTTGTCATGGTTACTTCTGGTCTTGATGTGATTTGCCTCTCTACTTCTTTTGGTTATAGTTGCTTAGTCTGATGTTGCTATAGATGGTGGTCTCAAGTAGATGAGAAAAGAAGGGATTTTTCTATGGTTTTGGGTTTGTAGAAGAAAGGACGTTGCTTTTTGTATTTTTGAGCTTTGTTTGAGGGTTTACATTGGGTTTTCATAAAAAAAATTTGGTTGGTTTCTATGAGGTTTTGTGTTAGTGAGAATGGGAAAAATGAAGAATTTTTATTTGTTTTTTGGGGTTATGCAAGGAAGGGTTTTTCTTTTTTGTTGCTAGTATTTTTGGAAGGGTTGATTTGGAGGTTGAGGTGCTCATATTTTTGGGTTGTAGGAGTGTTAGGATTTTTGGGTAGATGAGGAAAGGATGGATGATGTTGAAGAATATAGCCCAAAAAAAGAAGAAAGATTAATGCCTAGTTGTTAGAATGGAATGCGTTTTGATTTTCCTTAGGCCTCTAAAATGGGGCTGATGACTGCCGTTGATGATTAGGAGAAAAAGAGGTATTTATATAGGACTCCTAACCCTTAGGAAGGGTTGTCACAAAGTCTTAATGCAAGGATCAGTGACATCACATGCATTGGAATATTCTAGCATTTGGGACAATTCTTAATTCACCTGCGCAATGGATTAGAACCTGGATTGCAGTGCATTTAAGGAATTGTGTGGTCTTTAAATCAACAATTAATAATTCATAATAATACTTGGCATGCCCATTAATTGAAAGAAATTAACATGATTTCTAAAAAAAAAAAAATCACATGCATGACCTGATAAAAATAAAGGGACCAAATATGACAAAGTAAATGGACCTAAAGAAAAACAAGACACATAACTTACAAAAATTAGTTAAATTCCTTAATTAATTTGATTCTTAAACCTTAATGTCATGCTTAACAAAAGAGATCCAAATGGTATATTTAATACCAATTTTTCATTAAAATTACACTAGAATTTTGGCACGCATTCCATAGAGAATTACATACTTTTTACACAGTTAAAATGCAAAATGGGTAATTTAATTCATTACGTGATATCTCATTTGATTCAAACTCATTTTTTGCCCATGACCAGTCAAATTTAAGGAAATTTCATGATCTTATAGTTCCAAAATTAATCTAAACACATGGTTAGATTTCGAATAAAGCTCAATTAAATTTCGTCAACCGCATAGAGATTGATGAAAATCAACAAAAAATGGGGTCTAACTATTAAAACCATGAAATCCTTCATTTTTAGGGCTAAAATTTGATGCGGGAGACGCAAGAAGATTTTTATTTAGTATTATTTATGTTTGCAAGTCAATTGTATTTTTTATGTTTTAGGTTCTAGTAGTTTATTAGACTATTAATATTTTAATTTGGAAGCAAGGTTATTTTCGTAATAAGACAATTAGGGTTTCCTAGCCAGTTAGAATTAGGGTTTAGTAATCATTTATAAGCAACCTATTGTACTCCTTGAGGAGATAGTTGATATTTTGATGAATGAAAACAATGGCCGTTTGGTCTGGTGAGGAGTATAGTTGATATTTTGATGAATGAAAACAATGGCTGTTTGGTCTGGTGCTGACTCCAGGTCTACCCTAGGTATTGACTCCTAGTGGTTTCCCCGCTTGGTGTTGACTCCAAGCAAGGCCTAGGTGTTGACTCCTAGATCATATTCCTTTATTTTATTGTTATTTCAATTTTGTTCTGGTTGTCCTACGTCAGTTTTGGTATCAGAGAAAACATCAATCTGTTTGAAGCCTTACCGCAGTCACGAACCAGAAAAGTATTTTAAAAAAAAATTCATTGCCGTGTTTTCTCATCCCATCAAGTCACAATTTAGATCCATAAGAAGTCAGCGCCACCATCAACCTCCATCACTAGCAGCGTCCCCATCACACCGGCGACTTCCAATTTCGTTGTCTAGCGCCACCACCATGACGATCCAACCTTCAGACCGTCATCTGCTCACCTGCTCCAATCGACGCCAGACCATCTTCGTCGACTCACAAGCCCGATCCTGCTCCTTGTCAATGTTGCACCGCCAAAAGCCCTTCATCTCGTGCACCACTGCCGGACCAAACTTTGATGCAGATATGACCAAAGCTCACTGCTATTCTCGCGCGAGCCTCACCTAAGTCTACATTGCGTTTTGAAGTTTTGTTGTTTGTGTTTATTAGTCACCTCAAGACAAGGCAGACACGTGAGTTCACTTACAAAGCCAACCCATAAGCCCTAAGTGGGGCACGCCACTTTGGGTTTGAAGTTTCTTTCTTTTGGTTTAATTTGCTGGTTTGAAATATTGTCAATATATTCTTTACGTGTATACCAAAAAAAAAATGACTTCTTTTCATAGTGAACTTGAGAAGCAGGTTAAGGAGGCTGGGAATAGACTCCTTAACCCTCATTCCTCCATTGATGACCTCCTTACTCTTCTTGATGAAGTTGAAAATTTGTTAGCATACATGGAGCAAGTACCATCCAAATTAGTGCGAGATGCACTTTTTCCCTCAGTAAAGGCTCTGATCAATAATAAACTTTTGAGACATGCTGAAATGGATGTGAAGGTTTTAGTTGTATCTTGCATTATTGAGATTACAAGAATAACAACACCAGATGCCCCATATGAGGATGAGCAAATGAAGGAAATATTTCAGCTAATTGTGGTAGCATTTGAAAATATGTCTCATGTGTCTACTCGCTCTTATAAGAAGGTGACTTCAATTCTTGATACCTTTGCAAAGGTCAAGTTATGCTTGGTGATGTTGGATCTTAAGTGTGATGCATTGGTTGTTGAGATGTTTCAAAATTTCTTGAAGATGATTAGGTCCAACCATCCACCTGCTGTACTTTCAGCCATGGAAACAATTATGAGTCTGGTCATAAATGAAAGTGAAGACATTTCCTTGGATCTTCTCAATTCACTTTTTGCTATTGTAAGAAAGGCAAATCAGAATGTTTCACCTATTTCGTGGACATTAGGGGAGCAAATAATCACTAGGATTAATGCCTAGAAAAGATAATGACACCCACTCAAAAACTACCCAGCAAGCTGAAGGGTGCACATGATGTGAAAGTTGAAGTTGTTAAACGTGCTTCTAATCAACCCTCCACAGTCCTTGAAGATCTACATCTTGGTGAAGTCGAAGAGGTTAAAACCACAGTGCTTCCTATGGTTCATAAGGTTCAAGACGAGATTATACTGATTCCACACATTGATTTTGTTATTCCAAATGAGTTTGATGTGGTGGAATTCAAGGTTTTTATTTTCCCTGTGCTCCCTAAGGTGATTTCAGACTTGAAGCAAGTGTTACTTGTCATCATCCTAATCCTTCAATGCTTTAAAACTCAAGGTTGAGTTTTCTCGAACTAGAGGAGAATGATGTGGGAGACGCAAGAAGATTTTTATTTAGTATTATTTATGTTTGCAAGTCAATTGTATTTTTTATGTTTTAGGTGCTAGTAGTTTATTAGGCTATTAATATTTTAATTTGGAAGCAAGGTTATTTTCGTAATAAGGCAATTAGGGTTTCCTAGCCAATTAGAATTAGGGTTTAGTAATCCTTTATAAGCGACCTATTGTACTCCTTGAGGAGATAGTTGATATTTTGATGAATCAAAAACAATGGCCGTTTGGTCTTTTTTTTGGTTTGGTGCTGACTCCAGGTCTACCCTAGGTGCTGACTTCTAGTGGTTTCCTCGCTTGGTGTTGACTCCAAGCAAAGCCTAAGTGCTGACTCTTAAATCATATCCCTTTATTTTATTGTTATTTCAATTTTGTTCTGATTGTCCTGTGTCAAATCTTCTATCAAAATTTAGAGCCAAACAAAGTACAGTATCAACACTACACATTATCCATCAATTAAACTTAAACACATAACCATATTAAATTTGATGTCATCGAAAAACAAGGCTATTTTGAAGGAACTATAAGATATATAATTTTAACTTTAACACAATTCCATAGTTTTGTCAATTGTCATCCAAAAACATCCTGATCAATCAAAAATATATTCAATAAGACTTCCTACTTATGTTAACATTTTGAAATAATTTTTCTATTTGTTTGCTGCCGTACTTGGATTTTGGCCACATTTGACATTGTCCCCCCCTCCCCCACCATTGAGGGTTTTCCACTTGACCTCGTGAATTTAGTGTAAACTGCAAAAATGTGTGACATGTGTACAACACTAGGGTGAGGTGTGTGCAAGTGAACTTCCTTAATTATATTCATTTTTAGGAGTCGCCACTAACAATTGGAATTCTAAGGTGAATTGGTCTCCTAAATCCAATTGATTTTATTTCCTAAATGAACTAAGAAAATCCTAATGACTCCTAAGCTAAAATAAAAAATAAAAGAATGTCTTGAACTAGAAGACGTGGATTTGGAAGCTCAGTTACATGTGGGGAATGTACTAGGCACTCTACAACACCTATCCAAAATGATGATTCCTTGTTTTGAATTTAATATAACTTAATCTCACCATTTTAAATAATAACTAAAATATTTGGCATTTGGTTTTAAAAATTAAGGATATTATGTATGTACATGTGCAATAAAAGAAAACCAATCTATTCTACATGTAAATGTATATTATGTATAATCTACCATAGGTAACATGTGAATGCATGACATGTAATCTATCCTTGGATGACATGTAAACAATGAATGACATGTATAAACTATCATAGGATGAGAATGACATGTGTAATCTATCCTAAGATGACATGTAAATAAATAATATGTGTAATCTATTCTAAGATGACATGTAATTAAGGAGTATGCATGGGTCAAGTTGGGTCGGGTTGATGGGTTTTTTCAAGGCGAAAATATACTTTTCGTCCCTACATTTTGGGTCAATTTTTATTTTGGTCCCTAAATTGATTTCTTTGCAAATTTCATCCCTAAAATTTGAAAATCATTTTTAAAATGGTTCCTGCCGTGAACCAACAGACGGAACCCTCCTACGTGGCAGACGAAGTGCCCTTATTGCTGACGTGTCGCTAACGTGGCCATTAAAATATTGTTAAAAATCATTATTTGGCATTTTTAAATACACATCAGCATTTTAATTAATAAAAAAAATAAAAAAAAGCCCAGAAAATAAAAAGCTAGGTCAGAAAATAAATAAAAAATTTAAAATAAACATTAATCTAATTAAATTATTTTTCTTTTTACTTTTCAATTTTTTTTTTTTTTACTTTTCATTCTAATTAAATTAGTTTTCATATATTAATTGTTTAAAACATTTTTTTCATGAGAGAATTTTCGGAATATTTTCTTCCCCAAATCTGTTCTTCTTCTTCCTCTCTCTTCACACAGACTCTCTCTCTTCCTTCCACCCAGAGCCCCTCCAGGAACAACCACTTTAGGAATTTGTTGATTCTCACTCTCCCTCTCTTTGATCTTTCTCTCTTCTAACCGATTGATTGCTCTGGAATGGGATTGGTCTAAATCGGGTTCTCAAGCTCGACCATGGAGCTTTTATGGATGAGTGAAGGCGGTGGGATCAGTTTGGATGGTGGGTTGGTTGGATTCGTGGGTTATGTATTGGTTGGTGGTGGGTATTGTGTGTTGTTGTGAAGCCCCAGATCTGTGGTGGTTGTGGATTGGTTTGGATTCGTGGGTTGTGATCGGTTGGTGGAGGGTGTTGTGAAACACAGATCAGTTATTGGTGGGTGTTGTGAAACACAGGTAGGTGGTTGGTAGCTGGGTGAGTCACGGAAGCGAGAGAATTAGAGAGAAAGGTGTTGATGAATGACGGCTTGTATTGCTTTGGTTGTTGTCACAGCATGGCTGGTGGCGGTCGGGTTCTGGGTTTGTGTTCATTATCTGGGTTTTTGCTGTGTGTTCACTTTTTGGGTTTATGTTCGTAGAGGGAAGGAGAGTTTAATAACATTGTGATTTTGGTTGCAACGTTTGTTGTCAATTTTTTTTTTCTGGTCAATCTGGGTTTTTGCTATCATCTCAGGCTAAGATTTTGATACCGCTGGGTCTGTGTTTGTGTTTGATCTCTGTTTCTTTCTTTTTCTTTTTTTTTTCGTTTTTGTTGTTGAGATCTGAGTTTGAGTTATTGGTTGTTGGGATTGTGTTCTTGTAATCTGGGTTGAGTTCTTCCTTGCTGGGTTTGATTGGGAAGAACACGAAGAACAAGTGTAATGTTCTTATGAAATGAAAATTAATAATAATAAGTAATATTTTTTTTAATTAAATTAGATTTAAGGTTTTTTTTTTTAAATTTTAATTTCTTTTTTATATAAATTTTCTGACGTGGATTGAGTAAAAAAATTAAAATGCTGATGTGTATTTAAAAATGCCAAATAATGATTTTTAACAATATTTTAATGGCCACGTCAGCGACACGTCAGCAATAAGGGCACTCCGTCTGCCACGTAGGAGGGTTCCGTCTGTTGGTTCACGGCAGGGACCATTTTAAAAACGATTTTCAAATTTTAGGGATGAAATTTGCAAAGAAATCAATTTAGGGACCAAAATAAAAATTGACCCAAAATGTAGGGACGAAAAGTGCATTTTCGCCTTTTTTCAATCCAACCTACAATAGTTGGGTTGATAAAATCCAACCCACCTGGATTGGGTTGGCCCATGGGTTGAACATTCTTTTTAATTGAGCATTAGTACCGTACCAACACAAATAAGAACAAATTTATACCTAATAAACATAAGCATATATAGCACCAAACTAACACAAACTATTTTTATTAGTGCTTCAAAGTTTAAACCAATAAAAACAACAACAAATTTATATTGGTAGTGCATCAAACCAACACAAATAATCAAACCAAATAACATCTCATTTAATTATTAAGATATGAAATAGTTCAATCTCAATTCAGTTAAGAAATAAAATTGTAAGGACACAAAAATCAGGCGAGTCCGAACCCACTTAAAACAGTGAAGTTTGTGCAGCCCAACTAGGCCCAAATCAATAGATATTTGTAAGAGAGTGGGTTAGAAACAAAGGAGAGGGGGCTTAGCCTGAGGACAATAATAGGGCAAAAATGACTGAAGATCAAAGTTTATGTATATATAAAAGTTATTACAAGCTTGCCGAGGAGGCAGTTCTCACAAAGAATGGTGCACTGTTCCCTTTCTTTCTCTCAATGTTCTTGTTCTCCTTTCTATCCTTAAAGTATTTTTTCCTCTCTCTCTTTATCTGGAAGTTCCCTTTCTCTTATATACTCCCTAGCTTGTTGCATCCTGGCCCTTCATTTACCATCTTCCCAATTCTCCTTTAAACACTTGTCCTCTTAAATTTCAGGTGAAGGTGATAGAAGGAGCTGCTTAGCTGTGAATTCCACTGTTTAGGTAATTTCCTAATTAATGCGGTTGATAAAACTGTTGCCAATCATTCAATGTGGAGGAATTAGGTGAACTTTCACTGGAAGCTTCCTTCAACCTCTTTGATCCTCAATCTAAATACTATTCCCTCCATTCGGACTTCCAGGAAGTATTTTGTCTCTTCTCCTCTCATCCTTGGGCAGGCCCTTTCCTCGGACTTTTAGTGCTCCTCTAGTGATAGCTACGCCTTATTGCATCCTTCCTCGGTCCTTGGGCGCCCACAAAAATAAACATAAACTAGTTTATTATTCTATAGTTTCAATCTCAATTCAGTTGAGAAATAAAATAAACATGAACTAGTTTATTATTCTATAGTTAGTAGGATATTATATAGTTCTATCTCAACTCAATTGATAAATAAAAAAGTAAATAGTACATTTTTAAAACATATATTAAATATAGGTGGGTCGTGTTGAGTTAAGCAAATTTGAGAATCTATTGACCCACACCTAACCCGACCCACTGTAAAAAAGATTTTGACAATCCAACCCAACCCAGCGAGTTATGTTAGATCAAATTAGTTTTGGGAGATATGCGGGTTAGTTGCACACGTTACATATAAATGATTTATTTTAGAAAGCAATGTCAAAAGGGCATAGGTAAACATATGATTGTATAGCATTTTCTAAGAAAGTAAATTGCATAGGGAATTAAGTAAAACTTAATTCACTCCATTGCATAGCATAACATACCAAGTGCAGTTTTGCAATTCTGTTTCCCAAAGTGTTTTATCACATAGAAAAGGACACAAAGAAATAACATGAAAGACAAACATTAAATTCCTAGAAAATATGAAAACATCGCTATTTTAAATTTTATTATTTTTAAAGGAAAATTTTTTCATAGTATATAGGTGTCTACTTCTGCACTTTTATATATACTTCTTTTATAGTGTATCATCATTGTTGTTGTTATTATTATTATTTTTTGGTGAAAAATTGAACAAGGATATAACTAATTGCCAATTGAAAAAAGAAATATTAGTCAAATAATGATATGAAAACTTAATTAGTATTTTTGTATCTTAAAAAAGTAAGAAATATAAATTTACATTAAAAAATGATATTAAAAGTAAAATGAAATTTTTAATTAATATCTGGGTATATATAATAAGGCTTTATTTAAAATTTTTGCCTAAAACACCTTAGATGATTTTGAGTTGGCCCCACCAAAAACATTGACATGTTTCTATAATAACATAAAATGTAGTATATAAATATGACAATATCAATTGTATTCAACAGTAAGGAATATTTAACTCAAAAATTGTATAATATTTATGTCTTGTCCAGAGAGTTAGCATTATATGTTCTAAAAAAATTATATTTTAATATACCAAAAGTTATTTTATCTATTTTAGCATAACATTTAACATTACATCTTGTCCAGAGAGTTAGCATTATGTGTTCTAAAAAAAATTATATTTTAATATACCAAAAGTTATTTTATCTATTTTAGCATAACATTTAACATTACATCATACATTTAATTTTTTATTTTAATACATCACCCATTAAAATAACCTAAAATAGCACTCATCGTCTATTAAAAACAAAAAAAAAAAATATATATATATATATATATATATATAGAGAGAGAGAGAGAGAGAGAGAGAGAGAGAGAGAGAGAGAGAGAGAGAGAGAGAGAGAGTTAGTAAAGAGGAGAGAGAAATTATTAAAAAAATTTAGTACATAGTTAAAATACACTTTTACTAGTAGAAGTATACTGTAGTACGTGTAAAAATAATTTGGCATACGACATATATGTTGAAAGTGTATTTTTGGTGTTTGGTGTGCTAAATGCTAAAAATTAACATATAGCACGTCTAATGCTAGTGCTCTAAGAGCGTTAGCATCAGCTGTTTTATAAAAATGTTATTTTAACACGTTAAAAAATTACTTTATCTATTTTAATACATCACTTTGTAATACATCATACGTTACATCTTCTATTCTTTTACCACTTTATTTAAATATTCTTTATTTATTATTTCCTTATTAATAGAAGAGAGAGAAAGTAATAAAATAATGCCTAAATTTTTAGCACATTAGTCTTGCCCTTCTAAAAGTGGAACATCACTGCCACCGCACACCCTCGGCGCAATGGTCACTCCACAAGTATAAGTGCCTGTGGGGTGTCGGGGGAAAGGGCTGTAAATGAAGAACCAACCTGTTCATAAATAGCTCAAACTTGGCTAGATAAAGTGCTCATTTATATTTGTTTGTTTATAAATAAGCCAAGTTTGAGTCTTAATTTTAAGCTTGTTTAATAAACTAGTTGAGCCTAAGCGAAAAAAAAAATGTTCATAAACAAGCTCGTGAACAATATATATGGCTTAAGAAAAAACAAGTCAAGCTTAGATTGATTATGGGCTTAAAAAAAATAAACTCATACACTATGTCTTTAATTAATTAGGAGTTGGGACCACATATATATACCAAATGATGATATGCTTAATATGAGTTTGATAATGTACTTGTATTGGATCTTGACCTCAATAACTTGATATTTAGCTTGAGCTTAAACTTGATATTGAGCTTGAGTTTGACTTGACTAATGAATTAAGCAAAGCCAAGTAGAGCTCTGTTGATGCCCATTTTTTGATAGAGGGCCCAATAGCAAAAGAAGTTCAACAATAAAGATGGTGAGAAGGAGAAAACAGTAAAGGAATAAAGAAACAAGCCCGGCAGGCTGAAATGACAGTATTGATGGCCAGCAAGCCCACAAGAATAAGAAAAGAGGTAAAGAAGAAGTAAATGGGCCGAGGAAGCCTAAAGAATGAAGTAGTAAGCTCATGGAAAAAAAAAGAGGTAAAGAAGAAGTAAGTGGACCGGGGAAGCCCGAGAAATGAATTAGTAAACTCAATGGGTCGGCTTAAAGGCCAATAAGCCCGAAAAGTAATAAAAGGTAAAGATATGGTAATTAGGCCGAGGAAGTCCAAAGAATCTAGCAAAAAGCCCATGAAAGTAAAAGAGTTTAAGAGGAAGTAAATGAGCTGAGGAAGCCCGAGGAATGAAATAGTGAAATAAGCTGGCACAACAAGAGTGTTGGCCAACAAAGCCCAAAAGAGGTAAAGATGTGAAAAGTGGGCCAAGGAAGCCTTGAGCAAAAGATTGACAAAGAAGTGCACTGGCATGACAGGAGCATCAGCCTGCAAGCCCACGGGGTAACAAGAAATGAAAGGAGATGCAAAGTCATAGCAGGCATGATAAAGTGATATTGCAGGATTAATAGCCAAAAGGCCCACAGACATAGAAAAGGAAAGCATGGGCTCGACAGGAAGATGAAGGCTTTTGCCCAAGCAACACCCAGTCCAAGAAAGGGTGAAAGACAAAGAATATGAGCCCAAAAACCCACACATCTTTCACGCCACGAAAGATAAACACTAACTAGCACGTACAACATAATCAAACAAACATGGAGGCAACAGAAATGGTGTGAAGGCCAGAAAGAAACAAATTAAGACGAAGTGGAGCATGCACAAAGGGCCAAGGCACCACCTACTTGTATCCAGCCAATACACGGGAGGTGGGCCACAGGTCAAGGCTTTTCAGAGGATGTGGTTTAGCGGTAGGGAGAAAAAGGGGGTCTATTTTGGGGTTTTTGCTCAGGCTCCTTTGAGGAGAGATGTCCTACTAGGATGGCATCTCACCCAAAAGAGGTAAATATGGGCTGGGATCACTTGATGCATTCCATAGAGGTAAGTAATGAAGAGGCTTAATCTTTATCTAGATGAGGGAAGTGAAAAATAGAGAGAGGTAAGAAAAAAAAACAAGTAATTTTGTCTAGGAATAGAGAGTGGTGCAACCAACACATTCAGAGCAATGATAGTGGCTGAGCAGCCGGTAGGCCAGTGGGCAATCCTGGAAGGACACCCATTAGGAGTTGAAAGTAGTTGAGGGGTAAAAATGGTAAATCCCACCATAACAGATAGTATAAAAAGGGGTAGCTGTGAACAGTGAAGAGGGAGGAATGAAAGGAAGGAGATGTAGAAAGAAAGAAAAAGAAAGAATAGAGAAAAAAGAAAGAACACATAGAAAACCAGAGAGATATAAGTGGTAGGAATAGAGGCATGCATCAATACACTACATTTTTCTCTCCGTCTTGATAGACCCACTCTCTAAGGGATTGAAAATTGAAACTTAAAACCATTTAGACCCTTTTTCCAAAGTACGTAACTTCTATGGCAGAAGCCTTCCTTGAGGTTACTCACGTTTGGGATTGGTTCCCTTCTTGGACTCGCTTCTGCTGAAAAGTTAAGCCTACTTTTCTAGCAGACAAGTTTTCTTTTTTGTTATTTATGTTTATTGGGTGATTAGTTTACCGTTCAGTTATTAAACTGTCTGCTGTAGCGTTATTTCCATTTGTTGTATTATTCTGCCGTAACTTTATTAGCTACTTTCCTTACTGTTGTTAGTCTTATTCATTTCATTTAGTATTTTAGTTATTCTGTCATATCGTGCTGCTGCTATAACATCTGTAACAGCTATTCTAGCCATGCCCATAACATACGCTCAACCCGCGATGCCCCTGCTGGAATGCGTCCATATTGGGATGGCTCGACTTGTGCATAAACTGGCCTAAAGTGTAACCCATTTAGGCCAGCCCCAACTCTCTTACCTCAGATCCACGGGCCGTAGTGCAGCAAGTGAGATTGAAGCCCAACAACACAAAAAGGCCCACCACAAGCTCAAACATAATTTGTAAGCTTGATTCAAGTTTAAGCCAATCTTAAACATTTTATATTTGTTGTTGAGCCAAGCTTGAACATTCAATACTCGATCAAATAGGATGATTGAATTATATTGTATAAAAAAATAACATGTCCTTCCTCATTTGGAACAACTCATAGCATATATCATTAGCAACATTTAGCACTTCCATAGAAATGCATGTCCAGTCAAATTTGAGTATTTACAAATTTTTTAGGCATATGATGAAGTAATGCAATCTTCATGCAAACCAAAAAAAAAAATATATATATATGTTTAAATAATTACTTTCAATTTTGTACATGCCTCATCTCTTTATTACAACAATTATATAATTAAATTTATTTGTCACTATATACTAGGAAGCATGAACCTACTTTGACATTAGGATAACACATGAGTGATGATTATCAAATATTGAATTTACGTACATATTAGTGTCATATAAGTAGTTTTTAGTCTATGCACGCAGAAGGGGGCATCATTATCATCATAAATAAAAAAAATTAAAACCCATGAGTAGTTTCAAGTATAGCTCTTTGCAATGTTTTAGAGCATTCACAGCAGTGAAGGCAAAATTTTAGCTATTTAGTTACACAAAAAGTCATTTTATTTATTTTACCTACACACATGCTGCAACAGTGGATCTATTTTAGCTTTCAATACAATAAAATAATATACCAATCACAATAAAATAATATAACTACTACAATAAAATAATATATCCTACTACAAAAAAAAACAACCACAACACCAACCACATCCACTCTACCATCAGCCACAACCACAGCCACAGCCACAGCCACAACCACCACCACCACCACCACCACTACCACCAGTTCACAGCAGCAAGAAAAAAAAAAAAAAAAAAAAAAAAAAAACCCAAATCTCCGGTGAAATTCGACAACGCCGGTGGGTATTTCGACGACAGGTACGGAGGGTTTGGTTGGAGCCAGTCCGATTTGGGGTCTGATCCGTATGGGAAGCGATCGGAGGAGTCTCCGCGCTGCGATTCGATTCGCGATGATGGTGCGTATGCGTATGAAGGTGGCAAGGTGAAGCCGTACGGGGCTCGGGGCACCGCGCCGAAGTCTTCGACGTGGGCGCCCACGTTCGGCAACTATGGGAGGTCGATCGGTTTCGGTTTCGGAAAGGATTCGACGGTGACTTTGAATTCGAGCAAGATTATGAGGGCTGTCCCCAAGGCCGAAACTCAACAAGACGTGAAGAGTGGGGTCCAGAAGTTTCGGGTCAAGTTGCTATCGGAGAGTCTTGTTCAGAACACCATGGATGTTTTTTGCCAGGTATGACGATGAGCTTCAGTGAAGGAGAGAGAGGGAATGAGAGAGAGGGAATGAGAGTGAATAAAAAAAGAAGGGGCTCGAATAAAAAATTATTATTATTTTTTGCTCCAAGCTACAGTGCACATCTATAGATAGATGTGCACTGTAGCAATTCATCTAAATTTTTTAAGTATGGCTCCACTGCTGTAGGGGTTTTTTTGTGTTTGTGGAGCTAAATTTTAGCAATATAGCATTATAGCTACACTGCTGTGAATGCTCTTATATAAGTTGATATCAAAGGCGCTAGCAAATAGATTAAAAAAAAATTCTCCCTCATATTATGTCTGATTCCCAAAATGCTTTCCAATTAGATAAAGAAATATCAGATAATATGCTGGTGGCCTTTGAAACCCTTCACCATATGAAAACTAAGAAATCCGGAAAGAATGATTTTTTAGCCATGAAGTTAGATATGAGCAAAGCATATAACAGAGTCGAGTGGGTTTATGTCTTTAAACTTATGGAAAAGATGGGTTTAGATAGCAAATGGATCCAACTTATCTCTGAATGTATTAGCACTGTTTCATATTCAATTTTGGTGAATGGAGAACCCTCGAGTGTTATTAAACCTTCTAGGGGTGTCAGACACGGGGACCCTCTCTCTCCCTATTTGTTTCTTTTATGCTATGAAGGTCTAACTCAACTTATTAAGCAAGCTGTCCAAGTTGATAAAATCAGAGGTTACTTTCTTTGCAGGAATGAACCTAAGATTTCTTAGTTGTTTTTTGCAGATGACAGTTTGCTGTTTTGTAGAGCTCAATTGTGGGACATTTAAAGGGCCTAATAGTAGAAGAAACCCAACAATATGAAGAAAGTGAGAAGAGAAAATAGTAAAGCAAACCCAGCAGGCCAGAATGACAAGGATGATGGCCAGCAAGCCCACTAGAATAATAAGAGGTAAATAGGAAGTAAATGGGTCGAGGAAACCCAAGGAATGAAGTAGTAAGCACATGGGAACAATAAGAGGTAAAGAGAAAGTAAATTGACCAGGGAAGTTCAGGAAATGAATTAGTAAATTCATTGGGTTGGCTTAAAGGCCAATAAGCCCAAAAAGCAATAAGAGGTAAAGATGTGGTAATTGGGCCGAGGAAGCCCAAATGATTTAGCAAAAAGCCCATGGGAGTAAAAGAGATAAAGAGGAAGTAAATGGACTGAGGAAGCCCAAGGAATGAATGGGCTGGCACAGCAGGAATGTTGGCTAGTAAAGCCCAAAAGAGGTAAAGATGTGGAAAGTGGATTGGCATGGCAGGAACATTAGCCTGTAAGCCCACGAGTAATGAGAAATAAAATAGAGGTAATGATATAGCTAGAACAATGAAATGGTATAATAGGATCCCCAACCAAGAGGCCCACGAACACAGGAAAGAAGGGAACATGAGCTAGGCAAGCAGGAGAGGGCCTTCACCCAAGCAATGTCTAGCCCAGGGAAGGAGTGAAAAGCAAGGGACATGAGCCCAAAAACCCATATGTCCTTCATGCTACAAGAGTTAAACACCCACTAGAACGTACAGCAGAATCAGAAAAACACGGAGGCAGCATGAATGGCATGAAGGCCAAAAAGGAACGAATTTAGACGGAAGTGGAGCATACACAAAGGGCCCAGGCACCACCTACTTTAGGGGTGGAAGGAGAAGATTCTATCCCAAGCAGGTAAAGAAATCTTGCTTAAAGTTGTGGTCCAAGCAATCTCAACTTTTGCTATGAGCTGCTTTAAATTACTTGTAGGCCTTTGCAAAGACATTAAGGTGATGATCCAGAAATTTTGGTGGGGTCAACATGGAGACCGTAGGAAGGTGCATTGGAAGAATTGAGACACTTTGTGTAAAAAAAAAAGATGAAAGGGGTTTAGGGTTGAAAGATTTAAGCAAGTTCAATGATGCTATGCTAGCTAAACAGGTTTGGCGACTAATCCATGATGAGGAATCTCTCTTCTTTAAAGTGTTTAAAGCCAAGTATTTTCCTACTTCCTCTATCTTTGAAGCAAAATCAAGCTCTGGTTCCTTTGCTTGGAAGAACATTCTAAAAGCTAGGAAAGTCATTAAGATGGGAGCGAAGTGGAGAGTTGGGGATGAGTAGAAGATTTGGGTATATGGTGAGCAATGGTTACTAGTTGATAGTGATAGTAAGGTGATGTCTCCAATTTCTTTTCTACCCTCCGATGCTATTGTTGCCGACCTCATTGACCCATGGACAGGTTGGTGGAACTCATAGATTATTGATCAAAATTTTTTGCCTTTTGAAGCTAGAAAAATAAAAGCCATCCCCATCATCATAGTAGCCTAGAAAGATTTTCTCATTTGGCAGAAGAGCAAGGATGGGTCTTATGTTGTTAAGTCCTATGGCGGGCTTGTACAAATTCTCTCCCAACAAATCACAATTTGTGGAAACGAAGAATAGTCTTTAATGAGATTTATGAAATCTGTCAATCTCACACCGAAGATGTTTTGCACTCTTTGTGGAACTGTGATGCAAGCAGAGCTGTCTAGGACCGAGATTTTGGTTGGGTTGATAGAAGAAAAGCTGTTAGAGGTTGTTTTGTCGATCTGTGGAACATGGTTCGCGCCAGACCTCAGACGATGGACTGTTCGTTGTTATCGCTTGGATCGTTTGGAATAGGAGAAACAAAACTCGCCTAAAACAGTTTGTTCAATCGCTAGCTCAAGTTCCAGATGAAGCTAACCACTATCTTTTCGAATACAAAAAATTCAACGATCTCCCAATGAAGATTAAGCCGTTCAGAATGGTGAAATGGAAGCCCCCAGACTACAATTGTTACAAGACAAACTTTGTTGGCGCCGTCTTTGAGGACTCAAGGGAAGTCGAAATTGGGGTGGTCATTAGGAACTCAAGGGGTAAAGTGGTGGCTTCCCTCTCTGAAAAAAATCCAAAATCCCTACTTTGTACCTATTTTGGAACTGATGGCAGCAAGGCATGCTGCTTCTTTCGTTAAGGAGGTTGCCTTGAATAATTCTATCCTTGAAGGAGACTCTAAAATCGTCATCAATGCTCCAAAAAATGGCAACATGTTCAATTCAGCTCTTGATCATCTTCTCATAGACAATCTGTCCCATTTAAACTCTTTGAAGAGTTGGTTGCTCTCTCCTACTCTTAGGCCAGGTAATGTTGTAGTAGATGCTTTAGCTAGGAGAGCTCGTTTTTCTTTTCCGCTTTCTATTTGGTTGGAGTCTATTCCCCCAGATATAGTTAACTTTGTTAATGCTGATTTACCAGCATCTTGAATAATACACACAAGATGGTTTCTGTGGGTGCCCGAGGATCGAGGATGGATCTGAAGAGTCGTGGTATGACTGTGGGAATGCCACAGTTCACAGGCCCAAGGAGGAAAGACGCCCTGGGAAAGGAGGAGATGAGTCAGAGTACTCTAAAGGATTCCGAGTGGGAGTAATAGTCTGAAAGAGAAAGAGTCAATGGTTGTAGGGGAAGTTTCTGGCTTGGAGTAGCCTGTTACCTCCGCATTAAATGGTGGACAATAGCTTTAGCAGCTGCATTGATGAGGAAATGACCTGAATAGTGTAGGTCACAGCTAAGCAAGCTCTTTCCACCATCTTCTTTAGATGTAGAAACGAACAAATGTCAAGAGGGGAAGCTAGTTAGGTAGGGATGGATGGTTGAGATACGAAGAAAGGAGAAGTATAAGGAAAAAGGGGGTTGTCAGGAAAAAGGATCTAAAAACACAAGTATCTAAAAAGGAGAGAAGTACTAAACATAGATAAGGAGAACATAGAGAGAGGAGAGTGAATAGTGTAGCTTTTTGTATAATCTCAGCCTCCTCGGGCAAGCTTGTGGAGGAATATATGCTCCTCTATTCTATAAAATTAACATTTTCTTCTCTATCTTCATCCTCGGGCAGAGCCCTCTCATGTTGTTTATTTCCCTCTCTTACAAATTTCATTGATTTAGGTTAAAGTTGAGCTGTGCAACTTGCTGTTCTAAGTGGGCTTGGGCAACTAGATCTTTTGGTCCTTACAATTTCTTTCTTAAAAAAGAGAAAGAAAAAAAAGAAGTATATCACATACTAATTCAAATAGATCAAACTTTGGCTCCTAGAATATTACACATGGTTCACAACAAAGAGGGCATCATCATTAGGAATGGGATGGTGTATGAGGCTATTAACCATTTCTTCAACAAAGTTTTTTCCTTTTTTGGGTATGCATTTCCCTAGTTTAAAATCTGGTTCTGTCCTTATAAATAAGTTAATCAACTATTTTTATCTTGTTTTTCTAAAAAGGAAAAATTAAAATTAAAAAAGTAAAATACAATTTTTTTTAGAAAGAGTAAAATACAGTTAACTCTCCTAAATTTTGGGCTAATACTAGTTACATTTAAGACTTTTCAAAACTGATCAACTTGGTTCCTAAACCATTACTCAATTTTCTCCCCTCTCATGAAGATTAGGGATCAAATTAGTCAATTTTGGAAAGTTTTGGACCTAATTGACATTAGCCCAAACCTTAAGAATGTTAACTATATTTAACCTTGTTAGAAACAATAAAATAATTAGTTTTTTCACAAATTTAATGTGTGAATTGATGATATAACCCCACATAAAAAAGAAAAGAAAAAAAAAATTAGAGTTTTTTCACAAATTTAATGTGTGAATTGATGATATAACCCCACATAAAAAAGAAAAGAAAGAAAAAAAAAATAGAGTTTTTACCTATTGTGTCTTTATTTATTTTGAGATAATGCACTTCTCCTATATTTTTTCATTGTAATATTGTTTGTTTTTGGCATTTCTTTTGCTTTTTTTCTCGGTTAACTTAGCACCAAAATGTTATTTTCCATATTGACCAAAAGGATACTATTTTTAAAGAGGACACGCATATAATCTTTAAAAAGTTCAAAAAGTCACACATTTTTGCTTTGGTGTGATCTAGATGTGAAAATTGAGAGAATCATTCAAACTATAAATATACTAAATCTTAAAAAAAAAAAAAAAAAAAAAATCAATAAACATGCCAACAAGTAAACACAAAACCCATCTACAGTAAATTAAAAAAGAAAAAAAAAAGGAATAATATTATTTGAAAGGTTTTGGTGTGGCTTCTTTTTCATAAAACTTCTAACAACATGTACCTTTTAACCCAAAAATAGACACATAGCCTATGCTTTGCTTTCCCCTCTCTCCCAACATTATTTTTCATCACCACCAAACCAGCATAGAAAATAAAAAGAGAGAACAAAGAAAAGAAACAACCCATTAAATAAAAAAAAGAAAAAAGAAAGAAAGAAAGAAAAGGAATACAATTGAAAAACTCGAAAACACACACAAAAGAAAAGAAAAAAAAAAAAAAAAAGAAGAAGAAGGGAAGAAGGCCTTGGAGCTAACAACTCCAATCCTCTCTATCTCTCTATATCTCTTCACCGCATGCTTGGACCTTGTCAATATCAAAATCAAATTCAGATCTCTTCATTTCTCTCCTATCCCTCAGATCTGAAAATTTTCGTTTCCTTTTTCCCATTTTGCCCTCCGAAATTCCGGCTGAAATGAACGACTTCGAGGGCCTATTAGCCTCCGATTTCGGCTTCAAACCCCAAGGCAAATCGGCTCCGATGGCCGGTTCCAAATCCACCTCCACCATCGGAGGATCATCAACGCGTCCTCGCTCCTCCTCCAATTCCTTCGAAGATCGCGATTCTCTCTTCGCCGCCAACCCGCAGCAGAAATCCCAAGATTTCGGTTCCGGATTAGGCGATCTCTTCGGCTCCGCTCGCTACGCCCCCAAATCGGACGCCACCACCGCGACTTCTTCCTCCTTCAATTTCGATATGTTTCGCGATTCCGGTGCTCCGGCGAAGTCTTCGTCGGCGCCTCCTCCACCTGTCTACGACAAGCCGGTTTACGATGATGACATTTTTGATGGAGTCCCCGGGCTCAAGAGCTCGTCGGCAAACGCGAAGTACGAAGACGTTTTCACATCGGTTGCAGCTTCATCGCCGCCGAAACGGAGCGGTAGCGGGATTGGGAGCGGGAGCGGGAGCGATGCGTTTGACGATCTTCTAGGGGGGTTCGGGAAGGTGGAGCGTGAGTCAAAGGGTTCGGGCGTAAATGCAAAGCGATCGCAGAGGGAGGAGAAGAAGAGTGTGCCGGATTTCGATGATTTGCTACCCGGCTTTGGTGGTTCTAGGGTTCCTAGTGAAAGGTAATTGCTCTAACTAAGATTGCTGATCTTCAATTTGAAACAATTAAGTTTTTTTCTTTTTTCTTTGGCTTTAGTTTGATTCGCATCTCTTTTGATGTGGAATTTGATTGGCATTTTGCTGATTAGCTAAGTTTATTTTGCATAGTTGAATTTGTTGGGTTTGAATGTTGAACTATATAGCTGTTATATTGGTTTTGACGTGTGATTCGATTGACATTTTTGTGGTAATGGTTAATTGGGTTTAGAGCTAACTACTGGTGGAGTGGAATTGGATTATGGGTAGCATCTGATTTGGATTTTGATTTGTGGGTTGAGGTTGGATTTGAGAAAGGAAATTCTGGAAAACATATTGTATTTGATTTCATTCAAGTTAAAGTAAATAAATAGAAAACAAATGGGTTGGAGAATAGTGAAAATTACTAATGAACTAAGAGAAGTAAATTGAGAGGGCACTTGAAATAATAAGGAAAATCGCCAGCTGATGTGGTTTAAATATATGGGTAAACTGGAGAAGGATAGTGTGTTTGCTTGGGTAAAGTTTGGGTTCTGTTCAATATTACATCGGTTCCTCCTCCCAAGACGTGCAGTTCAAGAATTCCCTCCCCTTCAAAGAAAAAAAAAGAAAAGAAAAACCGAAAAATAGAAGAGAGTTGGGTATCAAGTTGTGTAATCCATTTACTAACACACTCTAATTACTCAAGTTTGCTTGTATTGTGGGATTTATTTTATTTTTTTAATCAAGGGGAAGAAAAGAAATTTCTGTATATTCTGTATCAGGTATAAACTTTGGTTTGTAAATATATTTCTGTGATTGTGGAAGGTACATGTTTGGAACTTGTGATTTTTGGAGGAAATTTTATGTCTCCTGCAATCATTGGAGATAGCATTCAGTGTCAATAACCATGTTGGAACCTTTTGAAGATGATTAATCATAAAATTTTTGTGATTTGTGGGCGTTGCGGTTGATTGGGATGGTAGAACTATAAAAATGGACAAATGCCCTTACATGCACAAAACAGGATTATACAGTCAGTACCTGCATGGTATGTTGTTGTTGTTGTTGGTTGTTTTTTTTATGCCTCCATGTTAACAATGAATTTTTTAAAATGTGTTTTGGTATAAAGTCAATTCCTGTATCATGGCATCCAACATGAACAAGCATCTTTCTTTGGGATAGAAGAGTCTTTAGTGTCCTTTATGTCATTATGTGTCACATCATTTACTTATCAAAAGAAAAAAGTGTCATCCAATGGAAATTATGTTTGAGATACTTTTGACATTCACTATCCTTTTCTTTGGCATTAACATGCTAGTCAGGCTTTGATGCGTCCAATCTCTGTAATCATGTGAATATAATGACTGAGATTATGTAGAAATGGGACAGACGCAGTAACATTCACCAATATTTTCTAGTTAACACTAGTATTTACATTTTTTTTTGATAAGTACTAGTATGTACTTATTGAAACACAAGAAAGAAAAATTAGTAACAGTGTTATGTAATACCTTTTACTCCGTTGGTTTCATTATATACTGTAACATCTTGTGTAAGTATATGCCAATATTTATCTACATATTTGCTGTAATGTAGCAGTATTAGTTGATTTATGCATTAGCACCATGTTGCTTTTTTCACAGGCCAACTTCAGAGACCAGTTGGTCCTCAGAACCAACTGTCAATGCAGCTAGATCTCCCTCCAGTGACATGGAAGACCCCTTTAAAATATTAGAATCAACTTCACAACCTGTTGTTTCATCTCCTGAGCACTTTGTTGATCCATTAGAAGAAATTAGTAAGCTCAATAATTCACAAAGCACAAAAAGTGAGGATTTTTCTGCTGCTAATGGAGGAGTAAATGATGATGCTGACCCCTTTGAAGGCCTTGGGAAATCTGTACCAGCATTTTCAGCAGAGAGGAGTAACAGGGGGAAGGACAAGAGTCCTTCAAGGACAGATACGAACGCGAATTGGAACAGAACTTCCACTAGTAAAGAATCAATTCAAAGAACGTCTGTGAGAAGTCCTGAAAGTCACTCAAAGAGGAAAACACCCGTTCAAAGTGATCAGGAGTCTCATCAGACTCCATTCGACATGCCAACATTTTCATCTGATTCTCATAAATCTTTTGGTCAAACAGCTTCCCCCCCTTCCTATGTAAATGCTAGTTCTAATGAGGCAAATGTTCATGTAGATATGTCTCCTAGATCTGAAGAAAATTTGGAATCATCGGAAGATGTATGGCTGACTGTATCAGAGATTCCTCTTTTCACACAACCCACGAGTGCTCCACCACCTTCAAGGCCCCCTCCCCCCAGGCCAGTACAGGTTTCAAATTCAAGGGGAAGATCAGGTTCCCCTGCTTACACAAATTCAAGAAAGATGAATGAGTACAATTCTTTCCCGAATTCTGCTCGATTCTCTCAGGGTCCCAAGTCAGCTTCTGCTGCAGCGAGTGACTCAATTGCATCTCCCTTTGATGACCTTGATGACTTTGCCATGGGTAGGAGTCAAAATAATGTTGATGAGAGTGCAAATGGTGTTCCTAGTGAAGAATTGGAGATGAACTCAGTTGCCGCTGCCATGAAGGAGGCTATGGATAGAGCTGAGGCTAAATTCAGACATGCGAGGGAAGTAAGGGAGAGAGAGAGTACAAAAGCTGCTAGAAGTAGAGATACTGTGCAGTTAGAAAAAGATGAGAGAACTACGCAAGATGAGAGAGTATTAAGAGAGAAACAAGAAAGGATAGACCGTGAACGGTTGCAGAGAGAAAGGGCAGAGGAAGAGAGGGAACAAAAAAGACTTCAAAAGGAGAGGGAGAGAGCTAGGGAAATTGAGAGGGAAAGGGAGGAGAAGGAGAGAGAACAGAGGAGGCTTGAGAAGGAAAGGGAGAGAGCGAGGCAAGCTGTGGAAAGGGCTACTAGGGAGGCACGTGAAAGAGCTGCTATTGATGCTCGCCTAAGAGCTGAAAAAGCTGCCGTTGAGAAGGCAAATTCTGAAGCTCGAGAGCGTGCTGAAAGGGCTGCTGTCCAGAGAGCACAAGCTGAAGCCCGTGAAAGGGCAGCCACAGATGCGAAGGAAAGGGCTGAAAGGGCTGCAGTAGCAAGGGCTGAAGCCGAAGCACGAGTAAGGGCAGAACGAGCTGCTGTAGAAAGGGCTGCAGCAGAGGCTCGAGAAAGGGCTGCAGCTGCTGCGAGGATGAACCAACAAAAGAATGAAAATGATCTTGAATCCTTCTTTAGCATGGGTCGAGCCAGCAGTGTGCCAAGGCCTAGGAATAACCCTTCGGTGAGTATTTAAGGTTGAAACATATATTTACTTTAGCATGCAATTTTGGGTTGCTGAATTCCTGATTGTATATCTCAGGAACCATTTGATTCCCAATTTCAGAACAGGCAAGAACCTGAAGTGGCGAGAAAATCTGCAACAGTTTCCACAAACATTAGGAAAGCAAATTCGGCAACAAATATTGTTGACGACCTTTCGTCAATTTTTGGAGGTAGTTTGAACGCAGCTTTAGTAATAACGTAGTGATATTACTTCCTTTGTGGTCTCCTATCTCATGTTGCTGTTGGATGTTTTATTATTTTTATTTCTGGGTGAAAGCTGCTCCATCATCTGGGGAGTTCCAGGATGTTGAAGGAGAAAATGAAGACAGACGAAGAGCCAGGTTGGAACGCCACCAGAGAACTCAGGAGCGTGCGGTATGTGTCCGTCACTAGACTAATTTATTCTCTGTCCCCTTGTATACAGGATGGGTTTAAAGTAAATATTCCACTTGGACTAAATGGTGGCTATGGTTCATTCAATATGTCTATTATCAGTGCAGTTTCACTGAAGTTGTTATTGTTGTCTGCATTTTAGGCTAAAGCACTAGCTGAGAAGAATGAGAGGGACCTTCAAACTCAGAGGGATCAAGCTGAGAGACATGTAAGTACTTGTTGTTTCCTATCAAATGTTCTAATTTTCTCATTTGTTTTTGTTTTGTGTCCCTCAACAGCGCCCCCCCCCCCCCCCCCCCCCCCCTCTTTTTTTTTTTTTTTTTTCCAAAAAAGAAATTAATGGTGATGACTACACACACTCACCATCCCATCATATTATGAATGGGTAGGCCTGATTTATGTGGAATATATAGTTAGATTTAAAGGATTTTCATTTTATAAACCTAAAACTGAACCAAATAGGACTGACTAGGCTGGTTTGTGCTTTTTTTTTTTAATAACATTGTTGCACCGATCAACATTGCATCTTTATTCTAGTTCAGTGAAAAATGCCATTGATCAACGCTGCATCTTTATGATTATTAATTATAAAATTGTTTTTTTTTTTGTAATTTTTATTTTTGGTGCCACTCAAGTACACCATATGTGTACTTGGTGGTGCTCTCTAGTCTTTTAATAATTTTTTACTTATTAAAAAAAAATATAATAGTTGTATGGATTGCTGTATTTTATTTTCTTCGTTCAGTGCATTTCATATTCTGTACACACACACACGTACACATATGTTGTTTCATTGCTTTTGTGTCTTAGATGCTAGGCTGTACTGAAACTCATGTGAAGTTACTGTAGTTCTTATTAATTGTGCAATCCTGGCATGCATGGTTTCAGAGGATTGCGGAAACACTGGATGCTGAGATCAAGCGTTGGGCTTCAGGGAAAGAGGGGAATTTGCGTGCTTTGCTCTCAACTATGCAATATGTATGTTTTTGTGATCTATATTTCATTTATCTGACATCAATTAATGCTTAGTAGTATCTTGGATTGTGTTCTCTTTGTACATTATATGTGTGTGTGTGTGTTTGTGCGCATGCTTTTTACTTGGATTTGCAATATGTATGATTTTTATATTATATATGTGTGTGTGTGTGTGTGTGTGTGTATTTGTTTGTTTGTTGATAATATATGTTATCATTATCTATATTCCTTCATGCTCTTTTATGCCTCTCATATGACATCAATTGATTGCCTAGAAGTATTTTGGCATGCTTCCTCTTAATACAGTAATTGTTTATGCAACACATAGGTGCAGCACTGTTTTGTTTCTTCAAAATTCCTTGGCCAAGTTGCGTGCTTGTTCAAATAGCAAATTCTATCACCCTCAGCTTGCTGCTGTTTGAATTGATTAACAAAGTGCTTACTAGCTGCATGTCATTCACCTTCTTATTGTTTTAGTGTTTGATGCAAACGAAAATTTGTGATCTATGTATAAAATTAATTCATCATGTTGAATTTAGGGATTTGATTTGTTGAATGTTCTATGTCCCTGTAGTTACCAAAGATGAGTTTAAGACAATAAAACAATTCTCTTTCAAAGCTTATATGCCTTACCTATGGTGATCTGCCCATGTTAGTTAGTTGATAGTGATATGATCAGTGAGAATGATATTGAAATGGATATGGAATTTTGCATTTATGTAGCAGGGAGATTTATTCCTGGTGAATCTCCATGCTGTTGGTTTCTTTGGAAGTTATAGTCTTTGTATAGTGAATTTCCCCCCATTCTTACTCTCTCTCTCTCCCCCTCTCTATTTCTTTTGTGTGGTGTAGGCCCGGAATATTATGATAGCAAGGATTAGCTGAAGACCTTTGATACACCTGCGATTATTATTTCTAATATTCTATTTGTGGACAATACCATTAATTTTAGTGGGTTCACAAGTCACATCTAGAGCAACTTAGATAACTTGAGTATTTCCTTCTTTTCTTAGAGGTTCTTTTGGCCTAAAAATCTGTTCAGTAAAGGGTTATGGTATTGATTGGGGTGGTTGGTGTTGGGGAGATTGCTGATACATTTTTTTTTTTGGTAAGTGCTGATACATTATGCTGTAAGGTCAGCTCTCTTCAAATGACTTTTTCGAGCTTACCATTAGGCTCTATTTATGAAGCTATTATAATCTAGAATTTTGAGGTTAAGATGAGAGAGAAGAGATTGGTCGGCTAAAAGGAAATCTACTGTCAAAAGTGTATGTTACTTTTGTTACTATGCCTTGGTCTGTCACTGGTGGAGTTGATATACCAAAGAGGACTTTCTTTGTGTGGGCCTTGGGGCATGATTTCAAATATCACTTGGTTCGAATGTGTATGTTACTTTGTCTACATAAACCAACTTGCATACTTGTTTGTGTCTTTTGTTATTATGCCTTGGTCTGTCACTGGTGGAGTTTATATACCAAAGAGACTTTCTTTGTGGGGGCCTTGTTTGTTCTCTTCTCAAGTTGGAGGTTTAGGAGTTAGGAAATTTAGTATTCTCTATCTAACAAATTTTGGGGAAATGAGAATGGATGTATGAGATAAAAAGTTGTTACTTTATAGGCGTTTGGTGAGATTAAAATTAAGGGGTTGGTGTACAATCATTGATTTTTAGTGAATTCAGCTGACCTTTGTTTAGGTGTGTTAAGACTACCTCCAAATGTTGTAGATTGGTGGTTTATATGCAAATCCAATAGGGAGTGTGGATTATCTTCTCCTTGATTGTCCCATTGCTAGGGAGTTGATGAGTTGTGGGACCTATTGTTATGTTTGTTTGGTGGTACTTGGGTAATGGCCAATTCAGTAGCTGCTATGTTGGCTTCTTGGAGGAGGTTGGGCAAGCTCAATAGTGGGAAAATATGGATGACTGCTCCTTGTTTTGTGTAGTGTCTTTGGAAAGAGTGGAATATACATACTCTTGAGGGAAAGTAGATCCATGCCATATTTCAAATTTCTCTTTCTCAAGATGTTATATGAATTGACTTCCAATTCCTTCAATTTCTCCATGATTAGCTTCTTGGATTTTTTAGATGACTTATTTTTCAGATTTTTTTTTTCAGATGTTAATCTCTTTCTTTCTTTGGTCCTTTTTAGTTTTTCTTTGCTATTCTTTTGTATACACCCATGAACTAGGATTGCACTTTATTTTGTTATTTTTAATGAAATTATGTTGCTTATATATATAGACTGCTTCCGAATGTTGCTTTCTTTGTTTGGACAGCCACCTTGCGGATAATAGGAGAGAGGAGAATTGCAATAGTGTGATGAAAGATCACTTCTATAGACTTTTTCTTTTCTTCTTTTTGGCCTTTTTTTTTTGGGGGGGGGGGGGGGGAATCAGCTGAACTCTGCTCCACTTGTTAGCACTAGACAAGGCTTGGGCCAAATTATATTTTCCGTTCTCCAATGGGAGCTATGGTCTTTTGTCTTTATTATTGGATCTAGTTGGAAATCCCAGTTTTGTAGGCTTAAGAGTTGTGGCTTTTTTGGTTAGACTGTCCCATTGTGCCTTTTGTATTTGAGAATTGGTGTTAAGGGTGTTGAAATAATGCTTTTGATAAGCAATGAAAATCCATTAAAAGAAAAAGTGCTAAAGGGGGCACAACCCAATTACACGGGAGGTATATAAAGGAAAAGCTCAAATGAAAATTTAAAAATAAAGTAAAGAAAACAACAAAGGTTAATTCAAACTCAAGGTATCCAAGAACTCTTGGAAATTTTTAGATGAGAATTGAAAGTTTGATCATACAAAGTCTTCAAGAATAAAAACTTCAACTTTGACGTGTGCATCTCTTACCCCTAAGCAAATGAGTATTTATTTAATCTCCAAATGCACCACATTAAACACAGGAACAACAATGTTCCATACCTTCCTATTGCTTCCCTTACCAAAGTACCCCAAAGAAACAGAAATTTTGAGATCACAATTGCTGAGCCACTGCACAATGGAGATAGAGATGACCTACCCCATTCTCCTTGTCTTTTGCACATAAAGCACCAATCCATATTGATTAACCCTTGCTTCTAAAGGTTATTTGTAGTCAAAGATCTTACCTAACGATACACACCATATGAAAAAAAATTCACCATTGGCGATACGCGAGCTTTCCAAATACATTGCCAAGGAAAAAGATTCCTACCTCCTCTCAACCTGTCAGGGAGCACCCTAGTGGTTGAAGGCTTGGGATGAGTTGTACACCCAGACATCCTGGGTTCAATCCCCACTAGGATTACCCTGGATTACTTGATACACCGTTCTGGCGGTAGGGTTGTGTATATGTGGTTTACTTCCTAGGGGTGGGTCCAAAGGGCCCTGCCCTGGTTGGGTTCCATGTCTAAAAAAAAAAGAGATTCCTACTTCCTCTCAATTGCTTATAATAACTATTCACTTGGAAGCCTTCAGTCTTTGAAGGGAGCCATACCAATTTTCTAGTTTGTCTTTCCTCCTCGTGACATAACGTTGTAGTATATGCATCATCCAGTAATTGAATCATATATTCTATTTCACAGTCTTGCACCTCTCTAATGAATAATGGATTCCTATAAAAACGCCCATTCCTATTCTCCATGTAATCTGCCACTTTAGCATATTTGACCCTAGCAATAATGGAAAGGCTAGGTTATCTCTCCTAAAGAGTGGTCTCGTCTTTCCACAAATCATGCTTAAATCATGCAAAATCATATTCTAGACCCCTCACCAACAGAATATCTAATAAACAGTGAGAAACTTTCCCCACTTCTAATATTCTTTCATAAGCCTTCACCAACGTAAAGTCCCTAACCTTCTTAGAGCCTCTCAAGTAGTGCCATACTTTATATCTACCACCTTCCTCCATAATGCATTTTCTTCTTCCCCATAGTGCCACAATCATTTTCCCAACAAAGCTTGATTAAAAAGCATTAGCTTCTTAATCCCCAAACCTGCATCACCAAATGGGGTGATGTAGGACTAATAGGAAGGAAGCAAAAATCAGATTGAAGAGATGAGCTTTTTTGTAAATTAGGGTTTGTGTTTGGTGGGAAAGGGCTAGAAAATAGAGTAATATAGGTTTTCTAATGGTGAACAGGAATAGTAGGATTTGAGGAAAACCATGGTAGTCAAAGGCGAGCCAGGAGAGTTGAAGCGCCACCAAGGCACCTCTAAGGCTCTATGGCGAAGCGCCTTATTGAAACTTGTCTTTTTCAAGCAATTCAGAAGCTTTCTTTACATCAAAAATTTCTGCTTTTGACTTTTCAACTTCTTGTTTGGACACATCTGCAAGCTTTTTAGGATTTGAACATCGTGTTTAGGTGTTCCTTTTTGGTTTTCTTGTTTAAATTTTATAGCAGGGTTGTTCTAGCTTTTAAGCTGGCTGTATGGAAATTCAATTTTTGTTTAGGCTGTTCTAGCTTTGCAGATTCCTTCACTTTATGATTAGATCCTAAAACCCTTGTAATTGTTTCCCACATGTAGTTGTGTCATTAAATTCTTGGATCAATAATTCATTAAGATTGAAAGATTGAAGAGTATGTGAATCATATGATAAGAGCAAGGTGGATAATTTAGAGAAGCACATCAAGAGTATTGTGTGATCCTAGAATACCTATTAAATTGAAGGAGAAATTTTAAAAGACTACTATAAGACCGGCTATGCTCTATGGTATTGAATGTTGGGCTGTTAAGAAGCAACTTATTCATAAAGTGGTTGTAGCTATAATGAGAATGTTAAGATTGATAAGTGGAGATACACGGGAAGATAGAATTTGAAATGAGGAAATACGCTTAAAGATAGGGTGGTCCCTATTGATAAAAAGATGTGGGAGATTCGTTTGAGATTTAGAGGTGAGCGATTATTGCACCGGTAAGACAGTGAGTTTATTCAAGTTGAGGGAATGAAAAAAATGTAGAGGAAAACCAAAAATAGCATTAGTAAAAGAAGTAAAAAAAGACATGTCAATTATGGAAGTAACAAAGAGTATTATTTTAGATAGAATATAATGGTAGAAATAGTACATGTGGCGGATCCTCATTAATATGTCGAGGATCCATAGTTGACTCCCAAAATTTTGGGACTAAGGCTTTGTTGGTGTCTCTCATTAAATGACCAAGATTAAAAAAAAAATCAATTAGCAATAACCAAGCCCATTATACCCATCCATCATGGGGTTGACCATGTCATCAAATCACCATGAAAAAAAAATTCAATTTGCAACTCATTTAATGAGTCACGTGGGCTGGTGGACTACTGACCAACAAACAAGACAAAATATTCAATTCAAAAAAAGAAAAAAAGAAAAAGGAGACAAAATAGAGTGATTGGGCAAAGAAACCAGAGAGCTTTACTGAGGAAAAAATGATTAAGGTGTTGAGATAAGTGTACAGAGGGGAAAAACCGAAGGCAGTGAAACTTTGAAAAAGAAGGTGGAGTAGGAAGATATATCATTCTGTTCAATTTCGGTCACACAATCGTATAAGCACTGGAGACTAGATAGAGTAGTCTGGAAGTGCTTGTCCATCTGTAAGTTTTCAAAAGTTTTAAAAAACTTCCCTTTTTATATGTAAAAGTTACAGGGAGGATGTGAATCATTTATTTCTACATTGTGTGCTGGCTCGGGAATTGTAGTCTATGAGATTATGTTTATTTGGTGTTTCTTGGGTGATGTCGTTTTCAGTGGAGAGATGTTAGAGACTTGGCAGGGGGTTTGGCCGGAGTGGTATTGGGGGGATTTGGAAGGCAATTCCTTTGTCTCATGTGGTGTATTTGGATGAAAATGCATGATGCTATGAGGAACAAGAACTGTGTTGAAGTCGAATATTTTTTTGATAAATATTATATAAGTGGATTATATGAAGCTGAAACAGCTTAAAAAGTTTGGTATCTAAACCGGTACATTTTAAGGAGGTAAGTGTACCAGATTAGTAGCTGGTACAAAAAATACCGGTTGTATTGGCCAGTCTGGTGCAACATTAATAACTTTGGTTATTTAGGGATATATGATGGATGAGTCATGCGAGGTTTAGGGTTCAAAAGGTTACAAACGAAGGTGTGTTTGCAAGGTTTTAACTTTTAAGTTGCTGCGAATTTTAAGAACAGAAAAGGAAAAACAATGAACTTCTAGCCATTAGACCTAGTATTTCCTTGGCATCACACCTTAAAGAAGGTTGTATTACACAAATCTTAAACAAAGCTTCATAGCCTCTGAAGATTTAGGAAATCTATTCTTTTTCTCTCAATAAAAAGTATTACATCCATATAAATATATAACTAATACCTAAACTCAGATTTCTTGAAACCCTAATAAGAGTTGGACTTGGAATCCTTGGGATTTTATTACTAAGCCCAAACTAAATAACTAAACTCAAATAGAAACCAATAAAATAGTCAAAAATCAAAATAAGACCCAATGGACCTGTGTTCATAAACCAGAAAATTACAGAATTGATCCTGTCACTTAAAAATAAAACTAAAGTAACATTCTCTTCGTGCTGCTTATGTCACATGGAGAAGTTAACATGGTTGTTTTTAAGTTCTTGCTGTACTGATTGATCTCTTTTAGAAGGTAAGTTATTAGTTTCACATGTCTTAATTAACAATTTTTCTAAATTTGGGACGGATTTGATGAACTGGTTTGTCTTCACTGAGAATATGTGATTTCTAAATGTTGTAAGTTAGTATTTGCTTATACAAATGGTTTCAGTAATTGGTGTGTGTATTGTTTTTATTGACTGGATTCATTCTCTGGATGATCAGGTACTCTGGCCTGAATGTGGTTGGCAGCCAGTTTCTTTGACTGATATGATTACAGGGCCTGCAGTTAAAAAGGTATATAGGAAGGCAACCTTGTGCATCCACCCTGATAAGGTGCAACAAAAGGGTGCCACCCTTCAACAGAAATATATTGCTGAGAAGGTGTTTGACCTCCTAAAGGTACTTAATGAATCTCCAATCCATCTAAATAATTTTATTGCTCTGTAAAATTAGTTTTTCTGGTGTGTGTGAGAGTCCATGGTCTATTGACATTTGACACTGCAATTGATAGAGTTATCTCTAGTAACAATTCTGGCTTTTTGGTGTTAAATGTAAATATATATGGTAGCAAATTGATAGAGTTATCTCTAGTAACAATTCTGGCTTTTTGGTGTTAAATATAAATATATATGGTAGCAAATTTGCCAAGCATTGAGTTTGTACATTCATGCTGTAAAAGTGATAAACAACCACAGATTATAAGAATTGCTGCATGTAGCATTCTGTGGAGTGTTTCTGCCTTCACTCACCTTCATTCGTGGAACTTCCATCATATAATTACAAAAAACTATCTACGTATATCATTAAATTCTACTCCAGAGAAATGTTTGATAAGTTGAAGCCCTTTCATTTTTGGTTCTATTTAGGGTCTATTTGGGATCCGTTTATTTTACTGAAATTGAAAACTTTTTGCTGAAAGTATTATAAATAAAGGTAAAAATTAGTTGAAATAATATAATGGGACTTATGAATAGTACCAACAAGTGTAGTGAGACTCATGAATTAGTAGCAAAAATAAGCTGAATAGTTAAATAAGTTGGTTTTTTAAGCTGGAGCCAAACGCGCACTTATTGTTGGATAGTTAAATAGTACTTTGGTT